>OY723402.1:11735842-13182930 GCA_963210345.1 Inga oerstediana
CGTAATATGAGTACCTGCTAGCTAATTGTGAGATACATAGATCTCATACAGCTACGTACCATTTATTTATTTCTCTTAGAATGCACTGTCTAATTCATTCACTACAATGTAAGCAGAGAGACCAAAGGATCAGAAGAGGGGTATTAATGAATGGTATTTGTGATGTCTCACTCTCTCTCCTAATAACAAAATACTAACAATATAATGGTCATTGCCATTGGTGGTGTTGAAGCTTGTATATATATCTTGAAGTTGCAGTTCTTACCAGGAGCAAAATAATTAACACGCAAAAATATACGTACATCCATATATATATATATATATATATATATATAATATTCAACATTAACTTTCTCCACTACTCTATTAATTTTCTATATCTTCAACATATTCCCTACTCAGCCTCGTATAGAAACAGAACCCTCTCTCTTTCTTCTCGTTGCTCTCTCTCTCTCCCTCCACCCCTAACGGCTCTCTCGTAGAGCTGAGTCATTTTCTGTGTTTGTTTCTCACTTTCTCTGCTCTTATTAATCTGATGCTGCCTCTGTTTTCTCTCTGCATCCAAATCCCATGGGATTCAGTGCGCCACAGTACGCTTGCTGAATAGCCTGAGAGTGACTTCTTATTTACTCCTTTCTCTTTATCCTAACTATCCCCATTAATCCCTCTCTATCCTTCTCTCTCACACAGCTTTCAACTGAGACCCCCTACAAAACCTTAGCTTCAGCTGAGATCATGGACGACGGCTTCTCTGATATTTTCGAAGACAGAGACTTGGACTTGGGTGGAGATGACCTGCTTGCTATTTTGGACTCCCTCGAGGACTTCACCAATTTCCCTCCCGTTGAAGAATCCCTTACCGTTACCTCAAAAGAGAATAATAACGACGAAACCACAAGCCCTTTCCAATCTGATTCACTTACCACAGCCAGAAGTAACAAGAGAGCGAAGCTTTCTGAGTCATCATCTGAAGAACCTAAGACATCTCATATCACAGTGGAGCGCAACCGAAGAAAGCAAATGAACGAGCACTTGTCCGTCTTGAGGTCGCTCATGCCTTGCTTCTATGTCAAACGAGTAAGTAGTCCATCTTAACTCTTCTTTTCACCTTCATCAATACAAAGCATGCTTGGTTTTCTTGGGAAGAATGTATTAAATATAAAATCCGGTTAATTTTTTTTTTGTACAGATTAAGGAAATTAATTAATTTATTATAAACTATTTATATTTCTTATTTTATCTCCAAATTAATTTTTATAATTTATAAATTGATATATAATTTAATTAATTACACATAATATATATGATATAATTATATAACTTATTTAATTTTCTTAATCTTTAAAAAAAAAATCAACTATATATTATGTTTAACGTAGTTTTGTTCAACAGTGAAGTAAATAACTTTACTCCTTCCATATTAGGGTGATCAAGCATCAATAATAGGAGGAGTGGTAGAGTACATCAACGAGTTGCAGCAACTTCTGCAATCATTGGAGGCCAAGAAACAGAGGAAGGTGTATAACGAAGTTCTGAGCCCTAGGCTGGTGTCAAGTCCAAGGCTTTCGCCGAGAGTGATGCCGCCGGTGAGCCCTAGGCCAAACCTACCCATTAGCCCAGGCACACCACAGCCAGGTAGCCCCTACAAGGCCCAACAACCCAGACTGTCCACCTCTCTAGAACCTTCTCCCACATCTTCTGCTTCTTCCTCCATCAACGACAATATCAACGACCTCGTCGCTAACTCCAAGTCCTCCATCGCCGACGTCGAGGTTAAGTTCTCAGGGCCCCACGTACTCTTGCAAACCCTATCTCCTCCAATCCCTGGACAAGCGTTAAAAATCATCTCCGCCCTTGAACATCTGGCCCTCGAAATCCTTCAGGTCACCGTCACCACTGCTGAACAAGGCGTGCTTAACTCATTCACCATCAAGGTACGTATAAATATCTTATCATTTACTCTGTGTTATCCAAGCATATAATAAAAAAAAAACATGAATGCACCCGTTAACCTTTGAATTACCGCGATATGAGATATTGGCTCAAGTATGGTGGTAATAATAGAGAGTATAATCGTAAATGTTTTGTGACAGTACGTACATGCACACTGATTACTGAACAGTATATTATTTACTGCATGTGCCTAGGGTATCAGGAATTGTGATGACATCTTGCAGGCGTTGTCTTTATTTATTTTTAGTAAACCATATATACGTTATAGAAACGATAATTTTTACAGCTATATATATGTATGCAAGTCGTTGTGTTTTAAATACTGATGCAGGATTCTATACTCACCAAACTTTTTTGTATATTGAAGTGTTCTTTAATTTATTGATCTACTAATTATGAAGATTTGATTCTTATTATGTAGATTGGAGTAGAATGTCAGCTCAGTGCTGAGGATCTGGCTCAACAGGTCCAGCAAACTTTCTCGCCACATGGGATTCCCTCTTGACTTCTTAGGGAATCAAGGTAACACGCAGTACTAGACACAAACTCGTTAATATTACTAAATAAATTTTAAATATGTCAAATTTATCCTTTTGATTTTTGTTCAAGTATTTAAAATTTATTTAATATTATTTAACGAGTTTGTAGGGTGTTTGATATTACATTCTAGCTAGTCACATCGATCCCTCTCATTGGATCAATAGTAGTGCGTATATAGATAGCTACACAGCCGTTAGTTTACTAGCTTTCTTGTTACTACTGACTCTTGTAATTGGTCAAGAGGTGTGTTAGATTTAGTTCTTGTAATTGACTGCTGTCAAGTTTGAAATTTAGTTTATGAATTCAATTTTCATTTCATTCCCAGAAATAAGACCGAGCAAATATTATTCTTTATATCTTGGCAAAAAATGGAGACGGAAAATGATCGATCGCTCCGTCAAATGAGAGAACTGATTGTCTTTCTAAATGAGAGCCTTCAAATTTTTTAATCTTATGTCTGCTTGTACTGCCACCTAACTTTTGGGAATGAGCTAAATATTTAGACACTCTTAATTTCATAAATTTATGTATCGTTTTGAATACAGGAATGGACAAAAGTTATGGGTTTGGGAATTTTTTCTAGTACTGGCCATGATAAAAATAATGAATCTCTGTAGTTTGATACCTACTCTCTGACATAACAAGATTCATAGTGTACGTTGAATATTTATTCATAATTTTACACTCTGATCAATCAATTTAATAATTAATATATCAAAAGAAAAGGGAAAGGAGAAAAAAGCAACAATTCTCAGAATGGACCAACTATATTAATTAATCATTGAATTGTACGAGTACACAACTATACCATGTTACAAACACTGTTCAAAATAGGCCATCTCTTCTTTTAATCAATGAAATAAATGCCGGATCTCCGTCACTATCTCTCCCCAAAAAATGACCCACCATGTTTCTCCATCAAAATGTTTTGAGAAAGCTACACCTGGGAAATGGTCCTCTTTTGCTTGGAAAATTCACTAACCTAATTTTTACCATTAATTCACTATGTTGTGCCATGTTAGGACTCATTTCATTATGATTTAAAGAACATTAAATGAAAGATAGTCAGCATATAATGACAAGGCCTCAGCAAAATAATTTCCCAACATAGGGTTTGAAGTGATGGGAAAAAACATAACACTTGTGTTCAGAAAAAGTTTCAGTGTGTTCATATTAGCTTATAGAGAATAGTTTTTATAGTGCATGAGGTAAGTATGGAAGAGGAGTTTTATCTCGATTTGTGGAAAAGTGATTCTGAAACCATGGTTTTGGATGTTGTCAAACACACACTAAGTGTGTGTTCAGCAATTGAATCAAAACTTAGGTTTGGTTGACAAATACTTAAAATTTTTCTAAACCTAGGTTTTGCGAAAAACTATTTTTTTTTTCTATTTTTTCTCTTGTATAGGCCCTATTCTCTCTCACACACATTAGCCCTTTTTCTTTATGTGGGCCCCACCCTCCCTCTCTCATTAGTCTTTTCTCATTATATGGGCCCCACAACATGAAAAAAAGCTATTCTGACCATAATACCCAAACACTCTCATTTTATCAAAATCACTTTTTTCTCATAATCTATTTTATTCAGAATCTATTCTCTAAAAGATAATCTGAACACACCCTTACTTGAATTTAATACTGGGGAACCGAGTGTTTTTTCCACCCTAGCAAGAACTGTAAGTTGAAACGTGAGTGGAGATGCGGGGCATCGATCCGGTACGTCTCGCATGCTAAGCGAGCGCTCTACCATCTGAGCTATATCCCCTGTTAATATTAAAAAACCAAGTTTGTTAAGGAGGGCCAGTCTGCAGTATTGAGATTCTTTGTGAGCCCACATGAATTGATGAAGACTATTTTTTGGGCCCTCCCGGATCATCTCAAGACTGGGCCATTATTTGTCATTTAGTTTATGATCCAGCTATATTTTGCTTACAAGGAAGAATTGTTTGGCTGTTAGAGGCTCTGTACTGTATCTTTAAGCAGCAGGTGGGAAACTCCTCATGAAAACTTCATTAAATTAAATGTGGTTCTGTATTCTCCACTAGTTAATTTACCTCTGTTTATGGCCTAGGCCTTCTTTTATACCAAAGAAAGGGGCAGTTCTATCAGCAGGTTCGATTCTCTCCGTATGCTCGAACTTCCGAAAGCAACGATCTATATCCTAAAGCCGTCTGGTCCTAAACTAAAATTGAATATTCTTTTTCATCGTTATGATCCATTGTTGGAAACAGAGTTAATGCATCGCTGGTTCACTATTCCTCGTAGAAACATGTATGATAACCAACCCCGTAAATACTAGCTTTTCAGAAGGCCATGAACAAGAAAAAGCTCTGTAATTAATTGAAGGACCCAATCAAACGATTTTGACTGGCCCATCCATATGGTATACAAGTGGTCAAGACATATATAAAGAAATGTTATTATCTCTCTTCCTTCTAGAAACAAATACAACTGCCTGCTGCCTTCTATCATATGCTTATCATGCATAGTTGTTTTTTCTCTGCGAATTGGTTATTCTGAATATGGAAAAGTAATTAGAAGAATCGGTGGTTATCAAAGGTGAAGTTGTGTCCATCATATCCGAACTGATCAAAAGGGAGGTCTAAACCAACGGTTGGGGAGTTTGCGGCGGAAGTAACGGCGGAGATTGTGTCGTTGATCTCAGGCCCAGAAGTTGCCATGTTTGGCGTCTCAGCCAAGGACATGTTATTGGCTGAAAAGTAGGTTATTGCTGATGTGGCTGGGGACATATAGGAAGGATAAGAAGAAGTAAGGTTTTCGGCAAAATTGTTTTCCAACATGGAGGAGCTGGTAAACATTTGGTTTTGGCGATTCAAAATGGAGGAAGATGAAGCTAAAATAAGTGAGGTAAATGATGATTGCTCTGGATCGGGGACATCTAGGTTGTCGGTTTGGACTCTGAGGCCAGCTCGAAGGTTGACCAGTAGTTGTTCCTGATGAGGATCTGCAGCGTTAGGATGATTCAGTTCATGGGTTTCTCGAGAGCCAGATGGAGGAACCGCATTGGATGAGGACTGTGCACAGGTGTGCTTCCCTCTGTAGGTGATTTCAAATATATTGGGGTCGTCATCAGATCTTTGCACTTGCTTCGTGGCCAAGCATCCCTGAACATTTCTATGGGTGCATCTGTAATAGCCTCTGCATTTACACCAAATGCAGTGTTATAATTATTAGCCATAAATGACCCATGTATATAGTTGATCAATAAAGATTATATATATAGAAATATACCTGGGAAACTTGGCTCCCAGAATCTCTTTCTGGCCATATTTTCTCCAGCTATATCCATCGTCAAGAGTGCCTTCCACTGCCATCCCTGGGCTAACTCTGATCTGCTTTGTCCACCTTGGCATGCTCCTTCTGAGATAGGTACAAGAAACAAGTTCGTATATATCTATCAGAAAATGTTCCTTTAAGGTGGAGAGAGATATGTGTTAACATTAGTACCTCTTTTTGGAGGCATTCTGGTCTTGGAAATCTCTGTCCGAGTCTTCGCTGAGAGGACTACCACTAAAAGGTGGTGACTCAGAAGTTGGGAGTCCGACCCGAGTGGGGTTTGACGGGTCACCCACAGACGACGACCCACCATGGAAGTTTACCGTAGCGAGTGCCCTTTCAAATGCTGCTATGATGCTCTGGATCAAGAACTCGCGGGTTTCTTGGGAAGAAGACGGCGCGTGGAGGCACATCTGAAGTCGCCTCGCCAGATCCCTGCCTTGTAGTAGCTCATTGATAAGCCTACTTTCCCACTCTCCCATGTTGACCTTGTCCATTATGAAGCAACGATAGACTTAAAGTTATACCCTAAATTATTGGCGGAAGAATCTGAAGGTCGTCGTCAGAGTCAGGGCTTTTGCAGACGCTTGTCAGAGAGAAGGCCAAAACAGGGGCTGAACAGAGACAGAGACGAAAGCCTAATATGTGAAGTTGGGTTTTGGGATATGGGCAGGGGAATGGATAGGAGATAGTTAGAGTTTTGTGTGGGTGGGTGTGAAGACGATTCAAAATGATTATAATAAGATGAAGGTAGGGAATGAAGGAGAGTTCTGTGAGTGAGATTTTAAAGGGCGAGCGATGAAGGGGAAGTTTGACTGAGGAAAAGGCAGAGTTGAAATTCAAAAGGGAAGAAGGGTGGGACTGGTCTTTGGTCATAGAAAGGAGAGTGGGGGTTCAAACTTCAAAGGATGAGGGATGAGAAGTCTAATTGCTGACCCCTTCTATTATGCACAAAGCTTCCTTGTGATTGACCCTTGATCATTTTAATTAGGGAGAATTTCAGTATGGGGATGTGACATAATTTTAGTTAATTCTAAAATTTTTTGAAACTTTATTTTACCTCTTTAAATTAAAATTAAATTAAATTTTGAGGGTTAAAAGATAATAATATCCTTATTTTATTTATCTTGTAAATACTCATATTTATTTTATAAATGATCAAAATATTTTTAATTATCTATATTCTTTTGAATCTATTTATTTATTTTGTAAATGTCTTTATTTATTTTATAAATTTTTATATTTATCTTATAAATTATTAAAATATTTTTAATTCTCTAAGTTTTTTCAAATCCATTTATTTATTTTATAAATACTCTTCTAAAAAAAAAGATACTGTTAAAACCTAATTTCATTTTTATTCCTAGGTTACAGCAAAGTTTAAAAAAGTTATCGGATTTGACTGAAACTATAATGAAATTTTCCCTTTTAATTAATTCACAGGGAAAAAATTAAAAAAAAAAAAGTGAACAGAAGGAGGGGAAAGACGAAAACCAGGAATCTTCAAAATAAAATAATCTTGGAGCTTCCGCGTCCTACTGTTTCTGCATTTCCAAGTTCCAATGTGGCTGTCCCTTGATGAGACCAACCTGTGACGTTTCTCCACTACGTCTGCTCTCGTCATCATCTCCCTTCCTTTTAAATTTTGTATTTTAAGAGGTAGTACTAAGTATCCTCAGCTGCTATTTTGTTTTGCCTTGGGAGGGGTAATTAGGTTATCATACGCTTACATGCTTCAAGTTTTAGTGGATGTTGTGAGCCCCTTAGAAAATCAATTCTCCGTCTAAATTTTAATTTTGACAATTCTCATTCAAATATCTACATAGAGAGTGTTTGGGTTCAATTAATTTAATTGATTCTGGACCCAAACCATGGTTTGACATAAGAATATCCAAACACTCATAAAATGAGAATAATCCCGTTTCTGGGCGAAACCAAGGTTTTGGATTGCAAAACCTTGGTTTCACCACAATCCAAATTTTCCTGCTTTAACACCTGATTTTTGACCGTTGAGCATTATTATTATTATTTCTCTCTCTCTCTCTCTTCTCCTTCACTTTCCTCTTCCGTGTCGCGGCTGGCCTCCATTTCTCTGGTCCGAGCTTTGATTCTCGTCATCTCCCACCGTCGCTCCTCCCCTGATTCGCGTCGCAAGTTCCCTCTCACCTACGTTTTAGGGTTAGGCTTTTCTTTTCCCCAATTTTGTCGCCCCAAATGGAAGAAATTACCGATGGAGTGAATTCCATGAACTTGGGTGGAGATTCTCAGAAGAAGAATCGGATTCAGGTTTCTAATACCAAAAAGCCTCTATTCTTCTACGTAAATCTTGCCAAGGTTTCACCCTTCTTCACTCTTTGTCTCCTCCTTGGATCTGGATACTGACTACAACTTCAAGATCGATGGGTTTATACTTCTTCTGTTACACTTTTTCTGCAGAGATACATGCAACAGCACAATGAAGTTGAGCTTTCTGCCCTTGGAATGGGTAAGTTTCCCTCAAGGACTTCAAGGCTTTTTCTCATCTTTTCATTGTAGATCAACAACCCCATAAATTATACCGGTGCTTCGTTTTTTTACTGTCCATTTTTCGGTGGTTGTCAGGGTATTTTTGATCGATTTATAATTTAGTATTCTATTTTTGCTTATGAAAGGTTTATGAAGGGATGTATAGCGTGTTTTCTCTAATCAATGTTGTGGTGTCTGGTTTGAGATTGGATTTACTTAGATCACCTTAGATCCTAATTTTTGCTTTTCTGGCAATTCCTTTTTTTTGGAATACTTATCTTGCTTGGGCAATTATCCTCCTTCTTACTTTCAAATGATTATTTTGTTAAGTATTGATTGTGTTTTTTACCACAACAGGCTTAGTTGTTCTTATTTTAGTAAGAATGCTTTTCTCCTTACAATTATTTTTTCTCTTGTCTATTAGCTATTGCTACAGTGGTGACTGTTGCTGAAATTCTGAAAAATAATGGGCTGGCTGTGGAGAAGAGTGAGATAATTGGTCCTTTTGTATTCCTCAAGTATCTACAAGTTATGAACTCTTGTGCTTATATAGGCATGTTCAACTTGTGCAGAGATCATGACTTCCACGGTTGATATCAAGGATGACTCAAGAGGACGACCTGTCCAAAAAGCCAAGGTAAGTGTATGGAGTGTTAATCCAATTTAATAATCTTGACTTTGACAAAAAATGCCATTGCTTGACAATGGATTTATCCACGGAGATATGGTTTTTGAGGATCCTTATGTTTTCAGTTTTCACTTTCATATATATTTTCATTGGGAATTTGGTTCAAGTTTGTTCTCTTATAGGCTAAAAATCATTGATTGAATTTGCTTCCTCGTTTTTCTGTGTGTGAACTTTGTTCTCAGTTTTTTAGTGTTGTAATTCTGAAATGCTATTTTACTGTTTTTCTGAAGATTGATATTAGATTGATGATGGTTTTCTTTTGCTTTAGATTGAAATACTGTTGGGCAAAACAGCAAACTTTGATGAGTTAATGGCAGCTGATGCAGAGGAAAGAGAGGTTGGAGATGAAGAGCAGAGTTAAATGGGTTGCTTTTATTATCTGGTTTTCATTGTTTGTGATCTGGATGAATTTGCTGGTTTGAATGCTGTATAGGTTGAGGTTATGAAACAACAAACTAGAAATTCATTTTTGTTTGCTTTGCAACATATGCTCAATGTGATGTAATTTTAGAAAGTCCCATTGTCCATAACTAGTGAAGCCTGTGTTATGCATTATTTTATTTAAGGAGATTTATGGTTGATGTGAATCCTGAGAAAATCAGCTGTACTAATATGTTTGAAACATTTGTTAGGCTTACACAATAAAAGAAAAATAAGACGAAAACTATCAATAAGAGAGAGAGAGTAACATCATTGTTTACCCCTTATCATTCTCATCATTAAAAAATCACTAGAAAGAAATAGTAAAAGAAGTTTAACATATTAAGCAATTTTAAAGTATAAAAGGTTGATAACTATATAACTAATTTTCATCTCTTTATCTACTCAAGTATTAAAGTGGCCTCTTAACTTGAAACCAAAGAAATTCGTCAAAAAGATAAATAAATTATGCTTGTGACAAAATAAGTGACTATAAGAGATCAAATCGTTTATTATATGCACGAAGCCTAGGCATGTATATTTTCCTTCTCATTACGTACGCTTTTATTGACAATCTGTTAAATGTTATTGTATTTACATGTTGACGTATTCTATTTTTGCCAATCAGTGAAATGTATGCGTATCTCTACGCTTTTATAATTAATTTTTTGTTACACAAGTTATTACTATACATGTAGACACACATATGTATATATATTTGACTAATTTTAAACCACATATGTTCACACACACATGTTATTACTATATTAAACCACATTATAGACTAATAATATAATTTATAAAATAATTTTATATATTTTTTGATATTGTATATTTGACTAATTTTATTATTATAATTTTTTTAAAATTTATTTCGAATTTTTTTTAATTTATTAAACATTTAATGTTTAATAATGCATATAATATAAATTTCTCCCTTACATGTAATTATTCAAAAAACTAATGTCCTTTTTAGTAATTTGACAATGGAAAAAGCTATTCTGACTATAACATCCAAACACTCTAACTTTATCAAAATCACTTTTTTCTCATAATCTATTCTACTCATAATCTATTCTCTAAAAGCTATTCTTCACTTTTCCCCCAGAAGCTATTAAAAAAAGCTTTGCCAAACACACACATATATTCTCTTCTTCTTTATATGCAAGAGCATTATTTTTAATAGATTTATCCTTAAATATAAGATCTCTCTTGAATTTATCTCAATAATAAATATATTTTTTTTTCATTTTGCCCTTAATTAATTATTATACTATATATATTCTCTTTTATCATTTTCTCATTATTATTCTCTCTCTCTCACTCATTCATAAATAGAGGCATTTGGGGGGGGGGGGAATACATAATTATTACGCTTAACTACTTTTAACTATTTTTTAAAACTTCATGATTCGATTGAAAAACTCTTATAAATAGAGAAGGAAAGAGTATTAATTAAATCGATTATAAAATCATCTTATCAAACAAAAAGGGCCCAATTCATATAAAATAAACCATTCCCTTTGATCCGTAATATAGTGCACTTCTAAAAGGAGGGCATAGTTTAAAATATAAATTACCTCCAATTTAATAAATATATTTTTTCTTATTTTGCCCTTGTGATTAATACTAACTTTTCAACTTTTGCCCGCTCATTATATCTCCTCTCTTTCTTTCTAAAATATCATTACTAATACAATTAAACACATTTCTTAATAAAGGTAAAAGTGAAAAAAATTTACATTTTAAGACATTAAATGACTTAACCATCATTTTTTGTTTTCCGTGATATAGTTGAAGTGCCCTATATTATGGATTGAGAGGGTATAATGATTATTCCATTCAGAATTGAGGGAAACTATAAGAACATGTTCATTAATTTTCCCCATAAATTTTATATGTCTGTATTTAAAAAAGAAGAAGTAAGTTCAAACCGTATTTATTTTCTAGGTTTATAAATTGATAGATGAATTTATTATTAGAAGGGATTTTTCTGCTTGGTGTTGCCTTATTTATTTAATTGTCAGTTTTTTTTTTCTTTTGCCAATGTTATTTACTCGTTAGTTACATCTTAGAGAGTAAGAATGTAGGGCTCATAATTCATTTTTGCAATCATTGCCCTCCTTCGTTTATTGCTATTTCCATTTTTTTAGTGAATTGGTATGTTTTAAATTTTAATATTATATTGTGGATGTTAAATTTGAATGGAAGAAAATTAAAAAGTTGTTTATTTTTGTCAATTCAAGATTAGGCTAAAGTAGACAGTTAATCCTCTACATTTACGTTAAACTTTCAATTTAGTTTTTTAATCTTAACTCAGTCAGTCTCATTTGACAAAAAAAAAATGTTAACTCAACAAAATTAAATAATAGCTCTACAGTTAAATAAAGTATGTTTAAATATTTTATGATAAAAAAAATTATTGTATGTTCCAATAGTGGCACCTCACAATCACATTTAACCATTTAAAAAATAACACTTAATTTAATTTTAACTCTCACATTTAAACTTGATTTTCATGTATAATATAAGTTTAAAAATTATTGCATGTGTTAATTAGGAGTAAGAGATTAAAAATGTAATTTACAAGTTTAAAAGACTAACTGACCATTTATTTCACAAGAACGGTGAAGTTAATTAGGACAAAATAGAGAACACGTTAATTTATGTGTTTAGTATTATTGAATTAATTAACACATTGGAGTTTGATGATTGACCATGTTTAAATCGAAGACTTAATAATTAACAAATAAAATCCCGCCACGTGAAAAACAGTGATGATTCGATGGTCAGATTCATTGCATCCTCGCCCCTTATAACGTAACATTGAACTGAAATGGACAGCTTCTTAATTCTTTTAATAAAACTTCAAATACGAGTAGCAAACAACATGGGATTTATATATATACACGAATCTAATCTGTCGCTCTCGCTGGTTGCATTGTTAACTACTAAGGTTTTCTTAATTGCACGTTTCGCTCCCTCTAAACGCGCATAGAGATCTCATCATAACTAAAAGAACTTCTTTTGACTTGTATAAATATACAAATATAAAACCAAGGTGGAATCTAAACAACTCCAACTCAATGCCTCATAATGTTGAACAAATATTTCTAATGACCGCGTTTTAACTTATTGCAGTATTCACAAATCTTCAAAATTCATCTTAATTCCCTGAACTTCTATCCATCTGAAAATACAATACAAAAAAATAATAAGATATTCTATTTATAAATCATGAATAATTTAGTTTTTATAATACCGTGTGGTACACAGGATCGGGTATGATTCCTACCAGTTTTTTTGGGTATATATACACGAAAGAAGTTTTAGATCAAGTTTCAATATTTTGCATTATTATGAACATTTATTTGTTGGTTAATATTTCAGAATACTAAAAAGAGAATATTTTTGTCATAACTCATATCCTCACTATTGATTATTTGGTTTAAATGCACAACCTCACATTTAATAAAGCCTTATGAAAAAAAGCTTGATGTAATTTGGGTTACAAGACCCTCACATTTTAGAATAAAGAAGTATGACAATTAAATTTTAAGTATTTGATTTGCACTTATCATTTGTATTTTTTATACATAATGAATTGGTACTACCTCCGGTCCTAAATATATGACAAAATTTTTAGTGCAATTTATACTAAAAACTTTGTCCTATATTTAGGACCGGAGGCATAACAAACTGCGCGTAACTTTCTCATTATACCAGTAGATTGGGATCCATCCAAAAGGAGAGGAACATGTTTGTAGTCCCTGGCTATACACCAGAAAACAAGTACTACCTCCGGTTCTAAATATAAGACATAATTTATAGTATAAATTGCATTACAAATTTTATCCTATATTTAGAACCGGAGGGAGTAATATTTTATTCATATATTCCCTACAAAGTAACAAATACGAGCACAATTTAATCTCTGGAAAGTCTCGAACTTGCAAAATTAACTATGTACCTGAGTTTCGTTTCATTTTACTTGACATATGATTCATGTTTGGTGGGCCCTATCCTTGTGACATCCAGCAAAGTCTCACTTTTGAAGCATTCAACTCTAGAAAGTTGAGACCAATTCAGACGAAAATGATTTACACTAAACAAGGCGTAACCCATTTTGCAAGCGGCATAGCATGGAGTTAAATTAAACCAGAGGTCTTCTCTTTTGTTTAGTTGCCTTAATCACAGATTAAAAAGGAAAGTTGAATTGGTGGTTTGGTGTGAAAAGGGATGCGTCAGTGAGGGAAAAGAGTAGCCGCAACATTGTTATGGGCCCTTATCATAGTAACAGAGAACCAACAGAGCACCGTGCATGAAGGTTCCGCATCTTAGACCAAATCAAAGGGCTACCCTGTCATTTCACCCTCAACATTCTCAAGTGTTTTTATAAAAAAGATATTACAAGATATTCTTCAAGCATGCATATTCAGGGATGAAAATAAAATAATATAATGGACTGTTTTTAATATGGAAGAAACATACATGTATCCATATTCTTTTTCCTAATAACGTCGCTTGAAAACTCTAGTTTTAATATGAGGAGACTCCAGGTCAAAAAATAAAATGAGGAGACTCAGTGTTGGCACAGAATATTCAAATAAAACAAAAATAATTTATATAGAAGAAACGATTCGAGATATTTCTAAATGTGACAAGATTTTTCAACGAATGACTATTCCCAAAGTTTCCCCCCTCGCTTCCCACCAGACTAGGATCCCATTGACTCTGTCCCTCTTTCAAGTTTCATCCTTCGAGAATCACAGATCAAAAGCTGAGGAACGAGGCGTGGCGTATCAGAGGACACGTGTCGTTGGCATCAGCGCCTCAATACCAACCCTGAATCTATAAACAGGGGTACGTACGGACAGGCTTACTTAATAGATTATCTAATTAAACTAGGGCTAATAACATTGCTGGTGCAATTTTATGATTTTGGTTTCATGTAGTTTCAAATTTTTATTTTTAGTCCATATACTTTTAGAACAACTTTGTCTCAGTTTGACACCATTAAGGATAGAGTCTCAAATCGTTTAAAAGTATCTAGGTCAAAACTAAAACCCACATCGCCTAAAACCAGATGTTATTAAAAGTATAGGGTGGCAAGCTTGGATTTTGGTCCCTATGTTTTTAAAGAGTTCGGGTTCTAGTCATGTACTTATTAAATAATAATAACTAAAAATCATGATTTGAAATTATGGAGACTAAAATTAAAATTCGATCAGACTATATGAACTACAGTAACATTAACCCAATTAATAAGAAAAGATGAAGAAGAAAGCAATGCATAATATCTTTAAGGTATGAGCAACACTTTCCTAGAGGCTTAATTCGCTCCCACCTCTATCTATCTTATAGGGTGCAATTTGGATTAATAGGCTAATTTTCTACAGAATACAATGAAAACCCTTGAATATGAATTGTACTTTATAGAGTTACCAGAATCCATGATTACGTAGCTGTAAAAATTAGTAATTGTAAATGTAATTATTCCATTCATATTAGTTAATTTGTTGCAACTAACTTGTACATGATGAGCTGTCAAGTTGGGATGATTTACTTGTATATATATATATGAGACATACTGTACAGTGAATTAATTCAATAAGTTCAGTTTTCCATATTTTAGTTTCGTGTTATGGTATCAAAGAATCTTTACTCTAATTTCTCTCTCTGTCTTTGTTGTTCCTTCAAAACTCCTATAAGACCTCGTGCTTCTACAAGATTCTATAGATCTCGATTTTCTTTCACCGAAACCCTTTCTTCAACCTTTCTCCAAATTTCGACGGTGTCAATTCATAATTCCTCTAAGATTTTACCTCTGTAGATCTCAATTTCCCTTCACCGAAACCCTTTCTTCAACCTTTCTTCAAATTTTGATGATGTCGATTCACAGTTCCTTTGATATTTCACTGACTTCTTCGGTTCAGGATCTTTCCAATTGCTATTATCTCCACGCGAATGAGAACCCCACCCTCATTCTTGTGTCTCCGCAACTAAACGACCCTGACTACCACCATTGGGCTCGTGCCATGATAATAGCCCTGATAAGTAAGAATAAACATCAGTTCGTGGATGGATCGCTACAAATTCCGACCAGGAACGATCCTTTGTTTCCGGAGTGGCAACGTTACAATACCATGGTTCTGACATGGCTCACTCACTCAATCTCATTGTCGATTGGCCAGAGTATGATTTGGCTTAATCGTGCTGAAGACGTCTGGAATGACTTACAACAACAATTAGTCATAGTGACGCTTTTCGAGTGGCAGAATTACAAGATGAGCTATTCCAAATCTGTCAGGTGATCTCTCTGTTTCTGAGTATTTTACAAAAATTAAGATAATATGGGATGAGCTACTAAATTTTTGACCGATTGCTGATTGTTCTTGCTCATCTAAAGAATATTTTCATCAAGACTATGTGATTAGATTTTTGAAGGGATTAAATGATCAATTCTCTAATTTGCGATCTCACTCACAGGTTCTCATGATCAAAGTGTTTGCTTTACTCGTACTAATCCTAAGCCTGTGTATTAGTCTGTACCTAATTCTAACACTAAGGTGTGCACATATTGTGGAAAGCAACGGCATACTGTTGAAACATGCTATAAGAAATATGGTTATCCTCCTGGGTACAAGGATCGCAAAAGAGCCTCGGTCAACAATGTGGTAACACCTATCCCTACATCTTTAGATGGTATATTGTCTTCAAAACCTATTTCTACTAATCAATTCATCAGTCAAGATCAATACAATCAATCACTTGCTTTACTGCAACCTAAGGCTCCTACGACTGCTATCACTCATGATTCATGTGCTTCTGTTTCTGAGCCCAAAATTGATTCCAATGCTTGTATCAATCAGCTATTTTCTCTCACTTTGATGCCTAATGCTAATACTCAAGGTATATATGCGACTTTAACTTTTCATTCCTCTGATTCCTGGTTATTAGATAGTGGAGCTACTACTCATGTTTGCTATACTTTGTCTTCATTCACTAGCTATTCTCATATTTCCCCTATTAAAGTTACTTTACCAACAAATTCAACCATACTTGCTACTTTTTCTGGAACTGTACAAATTAATCCTCATATTAGTCTCACCAATGTCCTTTACATTCCCGATTTCCATTTCAATATTATTTCCTTATCACAGATGACTTATAACCTTTCTTGTTGCCTCATTTTCTCTTCTTGCAAATGCTTTATCCAGGACTTGAAGACATGGACAACGATTAGTATAGCTGGTAATTTTCAAGGTTTATACAAAATTGATAGTTACTTATCTTAAATAGGTGCTTGTACTGATTCTGTTTCTCATACCAAATGTATCGAAACTCCTTCTGTATCAGCTGCTATATGTAAGCCAGCTTTTGATTTGTGGCATTTTCGCCTAGGATATTTGTCCTCCACTGTTTTTGAAGTTTTGAAATAGCAGTTTCCTTTTCTTTCTTGCAATTCCTTTGGTGCTTGTGATGTCTGTCACTTTGCAAAACAGAGAAAAATTCCATTTCCTACTAGTACATCTAAAACTACTACTTGTCTTCAATTATTGCATACTGATATTTGGGGCCCTTGTAAACTTTTTTCTATACACGGCCATTGTTATTTTTTAACAATGGTTAATGATTTCACTCGATTTACTTGGGTTTGCCTTTTAAAAACTAAATCTGAAGCTCAAGCTCCCTTACAATCCCTTATTTTTCTCCTTGAAAATCAATTTAATTATAAGGTGAAAAGTGTTAGAACTGATAATGGAGTTGAATTTCAAATGACTTCCTTTTATTCTTTAAAGGGAATTTTTCACTAAACACCTTGTGTTGAAACTTCTGAGCAAAACAGTGTGGTGGATCGAAAGCATCAACATATATTACATGTCGCTAAAGCACTATTATTTCAATCTTACTTACCTTTAGACTACTAGTGCTATGCTATATCTCATGTTGTGTATATTATCAATCGGTTTCCCACACCTATTTTGCAAAATCATACTCCATTTCTGTAACCCCCTTTTCATCAAGGCCGAGATTAAGTTGAGTTAGAGACCATAATATGATTTGGGGCTTAATATAAGTAAATTTCCCAAAAACATGATTTTCAAAAACTTTTCTAAACCTATTTAACAATGGTTTCATATTCACACTTCAAATTCACAATTGACCTGTACAATTCAATTTCATTTATAAATATTAGAGTACAATATAATTCTTCGACCCACTCGGGTTCTATTAAACAACTAAAAGGCTTACAAGGCACAAATGCCCATAATTAGTTTCCCAATTCAAGGGATTACATAAATACTTTATACAATATCCAAAATGATAACCAAAAATCAAAATAACTCATAGCCCAGAGCTCTAACCTCCCTTTATCACCTGCTTCTCTTTAGATCCACCATCTCTGTTTGAAATTTATTTTGGGAGAATGAGATTCTAAGGAATCCCTATAGTGTCAAATTACTCATAGTATGCACAACCACAAAACATGAAAGAAAATCATCACACAACATATAGCAACTACAACGGAAGCTACAGCGGCAAATGCAGGTATGATGTGTGTCACCCTTACGTTTGCTCACGCTGAAGTGCTCACGCTATATTGCACCACATCGTGGTTAACAACAATATAATTCACCACAGCTGGGTATCATATAAAGCAGTTCGCATCACATCAAAGCCACACTGGCATATCACAAATAAGGAATCCATGATTCCACAACTTAGCCTCGACAATTACAACGGTGGGGGTAGGTGTGATAACCATCACCCCTTACAACTGCTCACGCTGTAATGCCTTACGGCCGATAACACATTCACAAGATCACAATAGCCTCATGCTAAAGATTTTCACACAAAACAATGATAAGTCATGCATACCAAGCATCATACATAACATGAGAGAAAAGTCACTACCTTGGTCCTTCCGTGCGTGCTCTAGCATTGGTATCTCCCAAATAGGGCAAATGTCGAATCCTATAATTCATAATTTGGCATGAAGTGTTATTCTCTATTCCAATACTTAAATGACTTCACAACACTTAGATTGGTTATCATTAATGTCCTTTAGTAAGTTACAAATGCCTCTAACAAAAACTCTAAAGAGTTAGAACAACTATCCCAAAGATCCCCTTTTAGAAGTGAAAGGACAGATTTTTCACTGTTTCACTTGAGTGAAGAAGGCCTCACTCGAGTGATGAGGAACTTTGCACTCGAGCATGAAAGCTCACTCGTGTGAATGCTTGACAGTAAGCACAGACAGAAACCAGAAATGCCTGAAGCACTCGAGTGATACCCTCACTCTCACCCGAGTCCTAGAAAGTGAATCACCATAAGTGATCACCCGAGAGCAGAAAAGAATGACAGAGACAAGAAAAGATCGCTGCACTCGAGAAGGAATTCAATCACTAGAGTGATAGTCAAATGCTCACTCGAGTTCCATAAAGTGAGGTACAGAAAGTACTAACCTGAGAGGACCAGGAACTTTTCAAAAGAGAACATCAATCAAGCATGAACCTTGCACTCGAGTGATGGTTTAACACTCACGAGTGTTAAGACACACTCTTGGAAATGGATCTTGAGTGACAACCCGAGATGCGAGTTCATAGTGTCAAATACACCTTCATTCGAGTGAGACGAGGTTCACGCGAGTGAGAACCCACAATACTCGCAAGTGAGACATTACACTCTTGCTTTTTAGCACAGAAGTGAGATAGAAAACACAGAAGGAGAAATGAGAATACAAGGCTACACTCGAGTGACGCCTTGGAGCACTCGAGTGAGGCTTATCAGAAGCAAAAAACGCAGCAGAGTTGACAACACTTCCTAAATTTTACCAAAGTGGTTCCAATGATCCTAAATTCTCAACTAAGGCTACTCCCACATAAAATTGCACAAGGAATCTAATGGAACTGTCAAAACTACCAAATTCCTATTCCATTATCATGCTTTGGTTTTTGGTAACATTCAACACAAAATTCTTAAAATCTTCAAACTTGACATTTCAAATCCAAACCAATTTTATCTATTCTAAACACACTACAAAACACCAATTCCATAACCATATCATGCCATATACACAACGACCCACATTTGCGAAAAAAAGGAAATAAATCCTAGAAATCCAAAACTTCATCAAATGGCACAAAACATAGATAGAAAGGTTCATTTCACTTACCTCAATAACTTTCTCAAAGAGGTTCCTTGATTCACCAACCACTAAATTTCCTTGAGAGCTCAAACTACCACCAATGGACAATCTAGAACCATAGAAATGGAGCCCTCAATCCAAGGAACAAGATTAATGAAGTAAGTTTTTGCATTTGAGGTCATTTACTCACCTTAATCTCAAGCTTTTCTTCCTCTTGCTTCTTTAACAATGGCGACGGAAATGGAGAGAGAAAAGTGAGGAAGATGAAGAAATGATGATTTCTTCCCTTGCCATGCTTGTTCAGCGAAAAGGAGGGAGGGAAGAGAGAGAAAATGATTAAACTATTGCCATTTGACTTTTCTCCAATCACTCACTCTTCACCCAAATTCCCATATGTCTAAACCTCATTGGCTCTCATAAAATAAGTGACCAATTAGTTACTCTAACCACTCCATTAGCCATTTGGTTACACATTTCATTTCTTCTTAGTTAGTAATTAATTTCTTCATAATCACTGACTAATTAATTGAGAATTTTCCAATTTCCCACTGATTTTGGCACATTTACCGAAATTACCACAAAACACATAATAATTCATTTTTAATTTATAAATTATTTTCAATAATTATCATTATCCCTTAATCAAAATTTGGGCCATTGCAATTTCAATTGTTGCATGGCTCAATTCCAGATTACACTCAATGTAGATTTTTTTGTTCTCTTTACTTTGCATGTACTTCATCTGCACACAGAACCAAATTTGATGTAAGGGCTAGGAAATGTGTTTTTCTCGGTTACAAATCTGGTACCAAAGGATATGTCATTCTTGATCTTCATACTCATCAAATTTTTGTGTCTAGACATATGATTTTTTATGAGTCTATATTCCCTTATGCTACTTGTTCTTCCCCTATTACCTCTTTACCTTTGCCTAAATCTTTTGACCATCTTGATTACCATGATACTAGTCTTACCCCTTTTGTTCACCTTCCCTCTGATTCTCTTCCCTCTATTGTTCCTATTATTTCACCTTCTGTTACTCCTTCTCATTCCTTTCCTCCTGCATCTGCTTCCCCTGGTTCAGCATCTAATCCTATCATTTCTCATTCTTCCTTACCTATACGTAGATCAAACAGTGTGCGCAAGCAGCCTTCTTATCTAAGTGACTATCACTGTTCTCTTTTGCATTCAGCTCAATCGGTTTCCATGCTTCTATCCTATTGATATCCACTATCTTCAGTTCTTTCCTATAATCATCTTTCTCCTTCTTACAAGTATTTTATTTGTTCCATTTCCATTCCTCTTGAACCTCACAATTTTAAGGAAGCTATTCAATATCCTGAGTGGAAGCAGGCCATGGCAGCAGCTTTAGTTCAAAATAATACATAGGTCTTGACTGAATTACCTAGGGATAAAACTCCTATTGGTTATAAATGGGTTTTTAGGATAAAATTTCATGCTGATGGAACTCTAGAGAGGTACAAAGCTAGGTTGGTAGCCAAGGGTTACACCCAAACTGAGGGGGTTGATTATTTTGATACTTTCTCCCCAGTTGCAAAGATGACAATAGTCAGATTGTTACTTGCTGTTGCTGCCTCTTCTAATTGGCATCTTGAACAACTTAATGTCAATAATGCCTTCCTCCATGGAAATCTTTATGAAGATGTTTACATGTCTTTACCTCCTAGTTTTGCTACACCTTCTTCACATATGGATTGTAAGCTCCAAAAATCGCTTTATGGCTTGAAACAGGCTTCTAGGCAATTGTTTAACACGCTCTCCTCTGTTTTGGTTTCCTATGGATATCTTTAATCCAAATTTGACTATTCTATGTTTACTCAATCTGCTAATGCTTCTTTTACAGTGTTGCTAGTTTATGTAGATGATATTATCCTTGTTGGCAATGATATTGCAGAAATCAATCGTATTAAGTCCTATCTTGACACTACTTTTAAAATTAAAGACCTTGGGAAACTGAAATTTTTTCTTGGATTGGAGGTAGCTCGATCATCTGCTGGAATCTCTCTAAACCAACGTAAATTTGCTCTTGATATTCTCAGTGATGCTCGTTTTCTAGGATGCTAGCCTCTTTCTACTCCTATGGCTTGCCATACTCGGCTTTCTCAAGACAATGGTACTCCTTTTGCTGATGTTGGCCCTTACAGGTGCTTAGCTGGTCATCTTCTCTACCTTACTACCACCCGTTTAGACCTTTCCTATGTTGTCTAACAATTGTGTCAATTTACCCAGCATCCTACCACTGTGCATTATCAAGCAGTCTTAAGGGCTCTTCGCTATGTTAAGTGTTGTCCAAGTAAACCACTGTGTCTCTTTCTTCGCTATGTTAAGCGTTGTATATTTCTTGGAAATTCTTTAGTTTCTTAGAGATCCAAAAAGCAAACCACTGTGTCTCTTTCTTCTTCAGAGGATGAGAACAAGGCTATGGGTTGTGTAGCATGTGAGATTCAATAGTTGTTGTATCTTCTCACTGATTTGCAGATTTCTCATTCTTCTCCCATAATTTTGTATTGTGACAACAAATCTGCTCTGCATATTGCTTCTAATCCTACCTTTCATGAGAGAACTAAGCATCTTGAGCTTGACAGCCATTTTGTTAGAGAAAAGGTCCAGGCTGGTATCATCAAACTTCTTCCTGTTCGCAGTGCACATCAACTAGCTGATATATTTACTAAACCTTTGGATCCTCAACCTTTTCATATTTTTTTGTCCAAGCTTGGCATGATTGATATATATGCCATAGCTTGTGGGGGGTAATAGAGTTACTAGAATCCAAGATTATGTAGATGTAAAAATTAGTAATTGTAAATGTAATTATTCCATTCATATTAGTTAATTTGTTGCAACTAACTTATACATGATTAGCTGTCAAGTTGGGATGATTTACTTGCATATATATACATGAGACATGCTATACAATGAATTAATTCAATGAATTCAGTTTTTCATATTTTACTTTCGTGTTAGTATTTCCAACACCCAAGCCAAAACAATAATGACTTTTACAAAATAATAATTTGACTTTATCTTTGTATGCGCTCAATGACAAAGACAATGAGTTTGATTTCTTGTTGTTGTGTAATGTTTGATGTGGCAAAATGATTGATGGTGCTGGGTATTTATAAGCCATGAAGTGGTGCCTCCTAAAGTAACATTTCTTCAATTAAAAGTTATAACAATTTGTTAAATTTATGAATCTCATATGCTTATTTATGAACAAACATATGAAGAGTTATACCTTTATATTATCTAAATTTTTCTCTTAAACACAACACAACTTTTCACCAAGTGGTGGCTGTCACACATCTAGCTATAACCTTTCACATATGTCTCTAGAAATTGAAGAGGTATAACCTTGATGACTTTTAATGTTATAACACCTTACACAACTCTTCATATAAATCCCTTACTTAAAGAACATGACTTTACAAAAAAAACACATCTCTTCATTTTCAAGTATTCTTGCTACATATGAACACAATAATTTGTTTTATATTTTATTATATGTTCCTACCTCCGATCCTAAATATAAGATAAAATTGACTTTTTTGGGAAAAATTAAGGAAGCTAAATAAATTACTTAATCATATAATATGTTATGTATCTTTAGATTATATATTAATTTATTAGTTAAACTAATTAGTTTGAAGAAAAAAATATAAATACAAATAATCTAAAGTAATTTAATTAGCTTCCTTAATTTCTCCAAAAAAATCAACTTTATCTTATAATTATGATGAGAGGGAGTAGTATAATATATAATCATTCTTACGTGGCAGGGAGCCATCAGCTTTTGTGTGTATTTAGGATAGCGGTAGGAAAAATGACTTATTATGATTGATTTGTTAATAATGACTTAATAAAAAAGTCAGTTTTTGTAATATGATTTATGTTCGGATGAGCGATTGAATAAGTGATTTTCAATAAGTCGAAATTTGTTTGGATGAGCAATTGTATAAGTGTTTTTTTAAAAGTAAAAACTTGTGTTAATTATAAGAAAACAAGATATTTAAAATTAAAAATAAATGGAAAATTGAAGTTAGAAAATGTGATGCCAAAATACATAATTTCACAAAAAAAAAAATATTACATAACTAATTGGATTACATATCTCGTACAAGTTGATATCTGATTATGTTACGAATGCAATTCATACTTATTTAATTATCTTCTATATATTTTTCAGTCCTTTAATTAATTATAGGATAAAAGGATATTTCAATATAAAATCTATTCATATCTTATTTTATTTTGCAGGAAATATTATGATATTTAGGACGTGAAAAATTATAAGAATATATACACAAGGCATATGAAGATGGGAGAATAATAACATATATATATATACACATATATGTATGTGTGTGTGTATATTATATGAAGAAAATTGTAAGAGATATATATATATATATATATATGAGATCTGTGAGTACGTGGAGCCCACATTACAAGACCTATTGAGAGAGCAAAACGTGAGCTAGCATTGAAAGCTCATACACATTGCAACTTTTGGACCCAAAAAAAAAAAAAAAAAACAGATCCGTTTCAATTGGGCTTATTTCTATTAAAAACGGATTTATTTGGTCAAAAACGATATACCAAACACACATGGCTTGTGGAGGGCACACATGGCTTGCTATGTATTTAGGGATGTAAATAGTGGAGAATTTTGGAAACCACAAATGATTTGCATGTGTTCTATAGCGCATGGATTGTCCTGTGAGATAATTGCGTGTGCACGCACGCACATACAAAGCAGCAAGGGGTCACAAAATTTTGATTTTTGTGATGAGCTGAGTTTTTATAATTTGTCACTTGATTAATTTAATGGTTTGAAATTGTTATGCTAAATTAAAATTAATTTAGCATAACACATATCAACAGTGAAGACAATTTACTTATTCTGCATCAAATGGTGCCGCCGAAATTTTTCTTCTTCTGAATTTAAATCCACCATTTATACCAATCGCTTGTATAAAAAAAGCTCATTTAAACTGCCCATTTAAAACCGTTTATGAAGTATAAGATTTAAAAAGTGTGACAGGAGACATCTTGTAAATATTAATTAGTAGACTGTTTAGAATTCATTAATTAAAATGACCAGTAAAAAAATAAAATTTTTCAATACACTATTGACATTCAATCTCTGTTTGAAATTCATGATAATTTTTCCCCATTGGTTGAAGCCACACTAATGTCATCTTTTTTTTTTTTTGAAAAAAATGTTATTCAACACATGTCATATAATCTTTTTGAAATACGAATTTATATCATTAGACTATATTTTTTCTTTTATCAACAAATGTGTTGAGGAATTTGAATTTGTGTTACACTTTTTAAGAGGATGACACTGCTCACAAGGTAAACTAACATATTGTTGGTGTATTTGTGTATATTTAAAAGTATAATATATAATTTTTGTATGATTTATTAAAATTTACCTAAATTATATCTAATTTATTATCAAATATAGAAATTACAAAATCGACTGAAATATAGTATTAAAATTTTTATCAGAATTAACACATGGTCATTATTCTTGGCCAAGAAAAAACATCAATAATTCTTGTGTCAATTTAGTGCCTGTTTGGATTAGTGGTAGAAGTTATTTTTCTAACAGGATTTATGGTATACGAGATAAATATGTGAGAAGAGTTTTATTTCGACTTATATAAATATATTTCTATAAAGCTAACTCAAACATTCCCTTAAAACTTTATTTTCTTTACTCATTTCTTGATGTCTGGCGCCAAAAGAAATGAGTGATTAATTACGCAATTTAAAAAGGATAGTTTGGTTTGTACAAGAAAAGGCCGCAACCTCAAAGCTGCGTGATCCACTTAAATTAATTAATGGTTCGATAAAGAGCAACGTAACCAAGAGACAAACCTCTTATATTGGGTCCCACCTAAATTTGTGAGAATTTGTGAGAGCCAATCACGTGTCCAAGATTTCATCCACAATTTCGCGCAAAATATCTCCTCCACCACTCCAAAAGCGCCACGACGTTCCTCTCGCTTCCAGCTGTCTGCCACGTCATTTACATATCTTCCAAATCACATCCCACGTGAGCCATCTTTCACCATAGATCAAATTGACCGTCGCTACTGGCCGTTGAATAATCATAGATATTATTTGTGGACGCCGTAATTCTCGTAATTCAAGTTTAAGATTCCAACCTCACGAACTTCTTACACGCAGATTCTTCGGAAATCAGTGTATACCTACTTTCGGGGAGCTCGTCGCAACATCAACGCACCTCAATCTGACCCAGGTACTATGTTTTAACCTTTAAATCGCTATGCAGTTATCTATCTTTGAAGTATTTGGTGAACGTTTGATCGTTGAATCGCTTAATTTGCTACCGAAACCTTGAGGCTTTGAAGAGCTTTTCAACATTTTGGAGGCACTGTTTGGTAGCTTCCGTTTTATATTTTGTTGATTAATTGTGTTGTGCGAGTGTTTTTTGTTTCTCTAGTTCGAGATTGATAGATAGAGAAACACAGAGAATGGTGTCTTTAGTTTTAGTAATGTTCTGTGCGTGAAAGTTACAAGTGCAAGTGAAGGATCTACAGTCTTCAGCGACTGAATTGTGTTCATTTTTGTTATATTGTCTATAGAATTGTATCTCAATCAGTGAAATTGAATTATAAGTTATACACCGTACACTTTTAGCAAACATTCTGTTCAGCAAAAGTTAAATTCTGGTATGGTGTATCAATGTGCATTGTTTGGGTTGATTAGCAAGGCTGCATTCTTCTGCTAACATAGCTAGAAAGAACCAGAGATTATATAATGCCGTAAGTAAGCTAGCTGAGAGAATTTGCTACATATAATCACTTTCTGCCTTTGGTACGGGGAATTTTGTCTTAGTTTTTAAACACAGTTATGGTTGGTAGTCGTTTGGAGCCTTATGGCCTATAGAGCAGTATTCATGGTGGCAGAGTACGTGGGTAATTTTGAACATTCGATTTCTTTTGGACGAGTTTTTGATGTTTTTTTATTAGCTTTTGAACTTGGGTGAGAAGATGGAAACTCCATGGTAGAAAAGCTTACATAGGAAACTTTTCGTCATTTGTAGGATCTATCATTTCAATACTCAGCTTAAACAAATTGTTATGGGAGTTGTGACTGTATCTAGCTCAGCTGCTCGGACTCCTTTAGGACTGAATACAAAATTTTCAAATCATTGGCCTGCACTGAAGAAACCGACAATTGTAGCATTTAAAGGAGATAAATCCAATAATACAGCCTTGGTTGCACCTCAAGAGCAGATTCCTCTACTGATAGAAACAGCTAAGGCACACCGTAAAAGGATAGCAAAAACTAATATATTACCAAAGAGAGTGAAAGCTGCTTCCACTAATGAAGCATCCCCATCCGCCTTGGATATGGATTACAATGAAGCTGCTGCCAAACTTGAAAATATATTCAAACTCAGCCCATTCTCTGATACTTGTATTGAGGAAGAAGTAGGTGGTAGGATCAAAAGAGTCTCACGAAGAAGGAAGAAGACTGATAGTGACAATCAGATGGATAATGATAGTGTGGTTAGAAACCAGAATAAGAAGGTCAAACGATTGAGTCTTGATAAGAGAATTGCGTTAAAAAAGAACAAAAAAGAGGAGGTGGCTGCGTCTACAAGAAAGAAAAGAAATTTGAAGAGTAGAGCTGAGAAAATTGATGAGCTTGTTAGGGACTATTCAGCAGCAACCGATTTAGTTAGCTTGGACTGGAAAAAAATGAAGATACCCCCAGTTCTTCCCTCGTCAGAGCATACTTGGTTGTTCAAGTTGATGCAACCTATGAAGGTCAGTTGTGATTTTCTTTTCTCTCTGGTTTTTTTCTTTAAAAAAGTAGCTTGCATTTTTTCGTTCTTCTCTCCTGATTTTATTTTTTTCTCAAGGTAAAAGTGTGCAGCTATTTTCAGGTCTGCATGTCAAGAATTCATTTAGCCTAAATGCTTTAGCTTCCAAGTGATGCTAGATTTCATTACCAATTAATTTTAACATGTTCTTCGTGTTGAGCCTCTTGACTTGAAGCATTACAAATTCCTGCGGTGAAATTTAACTTTTGATGGGAACGGGAGCAACATATATAAAATCCTAACTTATATTCATTCTAACATTATCATCTAGGCTTTCCTTCGAGTAAAAGAAGAATTACAAAAGGATCTCAAAAGAGAACCAACTGAAGATGAACTAGCTCCTGCAACAAATATGAGCAGCGTTCAAGTGAAAAAAGCAATTGAAGTCGGTCAAGCTGCACGCAACAAGCTCATAAAGGTAACTATAATGTTTGTTTAAAGAGATTCACTGTGGTGATAGCCAAAATGTTTTGTGTGCCTTCATTTCTTTTGGGTTAAATTTTTTTGGAGTGATTTTCTGATATTCTATGGAAGAAGTAATACATTAACACTTGAAAAATCATACTGATATTGTTGCAGCACAATCTTCGGCTTGTCTTGTTTGTGATCAACAAATATTTTCAAGATTTTGCAAATGGCGTAAGGTTCCAAGATCTTTGTCAGGCAGGAGTGAAGGGACTTATTACAGCGGTTGATCGTTTTGAGCCAAAAAGAAAATTTCGGCTATCCACATATGGCTTGTTTTGGATAAGACATGCCATTATTCGTTCCATGACCCTCTCAAGCTTCACTCGTGTTCCCTTTGGACTTGAATCGGTATGGTTTCTTCCTGCATAAGCTAGGCATTAAAATTTTGGGTGAAGTAGTATATCATTAAAATGCTATTATTCTCTTTTTTAGGCAGGCAACATTTTCCCCATTTAAACAGGCTCATACCCCATAGCAGTTTTGAAATGTTAAAAATTTCTAATCATCCAGATTGGTGTGGTTCAAATGAGGCAAAATCCATGATCGTGTTCATTAGCTATTAGATTTAGAAGGATTTTACATCAAGACTAGTCTGTGAAAACCGAAAAACGTATCTTATTCTGGCTGTTGGTACCCCTGGTCAAAATGGGTGTCATAAGATCCACAACGTTGGAGATCTATCTTAGTTAATTTGGCTGCGCCTGACGCCTGAGTAACATCTGCTCATAACTTCCGTACTTGTGATTGAGCAGGTTAGGGTGGATATTCAGAGAGCAAAACTTGAGTTAGCATTCGAGCTTCAGAGGCTACCAGCAGAGGAAGAGGTAATAGAAAGAGTTGGCATTTCTCCTGAAAGATACCATGAAGTAATGAAGGCCTCAAAACCTATACTTTCCCTTCATTCGAGGCATGCAACCACCCAAGAGGAGTTTATAGATGGAGTCACGGATTTTGAAGGCGTCAATACTGATGGCAGGAGGCAACCTGCTGTTCTTAGGCTCGCACTCGATGATGTGGTAATGGCCTAACCTCCAAGAACTCTACCTTTATACTGTATAGCTCATTGTAACATGTCATTCTATAGGACTATGATCATAATTAGATTGTGCATGGTGAACTCCCAAAAGTCTGTTGAATTTGTGATGAATTCTGCGCTTAAAACATGTTTTGAGAAGCATGATGAAAAAGAAAAAGAGAAAAAAGCCTTGTTTCTCAGTGGTAATGCTTGGGCCTAATCTTTTAACATTTCTGGCAGCTTGATTCCCTGAAGCCGAAGGAAAGCTTGGTGATCCGACAAAGATATGGACTTGATGGTAAGGGAGACAGAACATTAGGAGAAATCGCTGGGAACTTGAACATTTCAAGGGAAATGGTGAGGAAGCACGAAATCAAGGCTTTGATGAAGCTCAAGCATCCTGCCCGGTTGGACTATCTTCGTCGTTACGTTGTATAAACTGACTCTGTATAATGTATATGCTTCCCTTCTAGAATTGCCTGCCATTGTGGATGGTAGCCCCGCGTGATGCAGTCATTGACAGCAGGTTGATCGTTGATTATTTGTATCAGTCATTTAAGGGCACCCAAAAAAAAAAAAATCATAGCTTTATGCCCATGTAATATGTGAAAGACATGAGCTGCACATAAATATACACATAACCACCTATACTTGTCACATGTAATATTATTATATATGTATATATTTCTTTCCCCTGGATGAGGCTTTTGCTGTGCCATACACTATTTGCCATAGATGTTCTCTCTGGCTGGTTTGTGTTGAGCCCAACCCATAGAAATTATCGGCTCAAGCCACGGATGTGTCCAAATCCGAACCCATTTAAACTTAGACCCAATCTTGATCAGCATATTGGACGTGATAGTTTTCTCTTTTTGGGTCAGATGTTGGGGACTGTTGTTTGCCCGTCTACCTATTTGACAAGAGCCCAAGTTACTTGAATCCCATGTGGATAACAAAATATTATGAAGATCCCATACTCCAAATCGTTTAATTTATGTGTTGAAGTGTGCTCATTAAGTGGTCGTTTAGATTAAATTTAAAGAAAAGAACTTCTGCACTACACGAGGTAAATATGTAAAAATAGTTTGGGGAGTACAAAAAAGTGTTTTTTAATCATTTTTTTGCAAGCAGACAAAAAACTCCTCTCTTGTATAGTTACCTCAAACTCCATAGAAACATTTCTGAAATGATAAAATTAGAGAATGAAAAAGTGACTATTTTAACCTAGTTGGAGTGCAAAGTTGCAGAGTAGCAACCTATTTTTTTTAGGGGACATAGCAGTATCTGGGGATTGGATGTGTGATTTGACTTGGGAAATTCGATGGGAAAAGGGACAGGAAGAGCACTTAATGTAATGGTTGGAGGGTGACTTGAATCCAGGTAAGCTGATTATATGGTAGTGGAGTTAGGCATGAGTCGGCTTCGGCTTTGTTGAGTGGGAAGACATGTTTCACGAAAGGAGTTCTGTGAAAACTACATTTGCATCATTTTTTGTCAACATACTTTAATGTTATTGTTTTGTGGGTGTTCCTATTTTAACAATCATTTTAGTCCCCTCTAACTGTCTTCCCATTTCTCTTTTGTCTGCCCGTGCTGATATTTCTTAGATCTCCTCCTCTGTTGTTGTTTTTTAAGTCATTTCAATGTGCTTCAAATGATTCACTTTTATTTTAAAAAAATGAAATTAAATTAAGATATAACTTACTAGTATATGTTATTAAAAAAATTACATTTTTGAGTAATCTAACATCATTTCGCAGTAAAATAACTAAGGTGGATGGTGGGGTTTCAAAGGCAATGTCTATAGTAATGAAGAAAATAACTTCTTGATTATATATATGTATAGCAATATTTCCATCATAATATAGAGAGAAACAACTTAGTTAAACAAAATAGATTATTGAATTCAAAGGGAAAAAAGTTGAAAGAACATAATTATTGAATTAGTTTAAGGGGACGGGGTCGCAAGTAGAAAATTTTGAATGGAATTGAGCAGCAGCCAACAAGAACTGAGATAGATATGCTGGAATGGAGTTTCGTGTCTCCCAACACGTCCTCACGACGTGGACTCTCTCTTTCTCTCTCTGTGGCTTTTAGTTGAAGAATGGATTCGATCCCATGCATAGTGTCGGCCAACCATGAGCTGCAAGTCATTCTAATTCTTCATCCGGTCTCTTTATCAGCTCATGCATAATTAGATAAATAATCTAACTTTGAATAAGCGAATGTGTAAATTACACTGGTAGAAATTTTTCGCTTTATTTTTAAAAACATTTAACAACTAGGTGATGTTTTTAAATATTAAATGACAGTGTCTGAAGATATTACATTGAAACTGTTTAGACATAAATCTAGAGCCGGTAATTTGAGTCAACCCGCCCAAAAAACCCTTAAACGGGCTCAGCCTGTTTAGCCCGCGGGCCAGCCCGCGCCTGGCCCGCTTTTTTTTTTTTTTTTTTAGTTTTTTGGTTTTTTAAATAAAATAAATTTAAATACTCTTATTATTACCTTTCATTTGATGCCGTGTTTAATTAATTTTTCATATTTTTTATTTGACATTTTTATTTTCATATTATATTTATTTATTCTATTATTATTAAATTTAAAAAAGATGTGTTGATATGTTTTTATTATGTGAGTAGATGAAAAAAAAGGAAAGTAAGAATAAAATTGACTTCATAACACAAATGTATAAAAAAAAGAAGTGTGATATATGAGCAGGTGAAAGAGAAAGAGAGTAAATATTTTTTTAAAAAACGAAATTAAAAAAGCCGCCAGCCCGCCCCGCGAAAGACTCCAACCCACGCGGGTTGGCCCTCAACCCGCGGGTCAGCCCGCATTCCCAGTGCTCTACATAAATCTTTATATAGTTAAAACAAGATGCCCGAACTGGGGTTTTCTTCCCTCTTCTAAGGTTTGCTCTTGCTTTGTCAAGATGAGTTCCTCAGCTTTGTGGGTGGTTGTTTCTCCCCGTCCGTTGGAGTTTTCCAGTGTTCCCCCCTGCTCCGTGGCCTTCTATTGCTCTGGAAGTGAGGGTGTCCTTCGGCGAAGGTGAGCAAGGAAAGCATGAGGGCCGATATTCGAAGGCTTGGAGCTCTTAAATCTAGGAGACGGCCTCTGATAGTGGCCTCCGATGGGTGCCTCCAGGGTCATCGATGGTGTTTGAGGGGTTGCGGTGGCCTTTGGCAGCGGAACTAAGGGGTCAATTTTGGGCTCAATTGATGGCAAAGGCTCTAGGGATTTCAGAGGGAAAAACATTTCAAGCCATAGAATATGAGGAAATCTTAGTTGAACGGAAGCCATTGCCAGGTAAATTGATAGGTGGGTTTTGCGGATTTTCAATTTATGCAATGAAATCAAAGGTTAATCCACCAAACTAGATCCAACCCAATCTTAGTTTGTTTATGAACCTTTTCTCTTGTCAAAATTTCAAGCAGCTCAACCCCAAATGCACATGTATCCAAGTTGGAAATGCTATAAGTTTTACTAGGTTTTCCACCGTTTCTTCTGTTCTTCTAAGATCCATGAATCTTGTGTTTAGTGGATTTCTTAAGATTCAAAGATCTTATGCTACTGTTGTTTTTGTGTTTTGAGAATGGTAGTATGGCTGGATTTGTTACTCCGAATTGTAATGTATGGTTATTATATGATAGAATCATCCACTTGAGTCTGTTTAGTGAGTTTGTACACATTGTTCTTCATTGGTTAGACATATGCTTATTCAGTGTAAATATCAAAAATGTTCATCTTCGGCTTATACATGTGCATGTTCAATGGATATGGCAGCACTGTTCACCATTAGGCTGGAGTTGTGATTCTCTCATTTACTGTCACATTGATTGTGCTTCCTTTAATATTATTATGATTGTTGCCCTCCTTGAGAGTTATTTTGTCTCAAGGAATTTTATCAAGAACCGTTCTTACATATGGATTCCCATGAAAGCTGATTTAGTAGCCGTGTGGATTGCCAAAACTTCAGTGGTCGGTCTTGTCCTCTGCACCGGTATCTCAACCTCTGTCACAGTTGTAAGCCTTCTTGGCCTTTGGAGTTGCAGATGTTTCTTTTGATCAAGCTTTATGTTCCGGCTAAATTGAAGACCTTTTATTGGCTTATGTTTCTAGTTTTAGTTTCTATATGTCTGAAGTTAATTTTTGTTCTTAATTTATAGGTTGTTCTCTTTAGCTTTTAAGACATTGTAACTTCTTGTAGATTTCAATATAATCTATTTCTTTGCTAGCAAAAAAAAAAAAAAACTTTATACATATTGGGGGTGTTTATGGGCAGGGCTAGGTAAGGCATGAGCCTTGCCAATGCCTAGCTCGAAAGGTGAACTGGCGCCATTTTGTAGCCCAATACCCGTCCCTACCGAATAAAAGCCCAAGTAATTTCGAGTTGGATTGAGTTGGGTGGGGCTGGGTAGTGTAGGCTTCCGTGCCTAAAAATCACCCTAAAATTAAAAAATAAAGAAGCATCCAAAAAAGGGGGGAAAATATAGTTTGATATTTCAAAAACATATTTTATACAATAGTCCTTTTTAGATTTTATTATTTATATTCAATTCATGGCTAATAAAACAAATTAATTCAATAGATATTAGTTTCTTATTATTGCATAATAATTTATTTCTCAACTCAATTCACCAATTTCTTAATTAAATACCTTTATGAAAAAATATCCATAGATTCTGAGTAAATAGAAAATATCTTTATTCATTATATTATAATTGAATGGTAAGCAAATACATGTTAAATTTTATCAAATGATGAATATGTGTATATCTTATATCTATATATATTAAATATAATTATATATACACTTTGGGTAGGGCGGTATACCTTGCTTGGTGCCCAGCCTTGCTCAGTATTTAGCCCTGCCTGAAAATGCCCAAATGATTTATGCACTAGTTTTTTAGGGCTAAGCTAAGCTTTTTTTAGTGAGTATTGTAGGCATTCGGGCTTCATGAACATCCTAACATATATTATTAAGGGCACATTTGGTCACTATTTTAAACCTCCCATCAATCTACTTCACCAGTGATATTGAATTGGAAAAAATACATTCAAGTCCCAAATAAAAAAAATAAAAAAATGGCTTTTGAAATTTCAAAAGGGTTAACGTGCAAATTTACCAACGAAGTTTTGTCCGAGGAGCATCCACCACAAAAATCTTTTAAAAGGGGAAAAAATACCAATGAACAATTAAAAAGGGGCATCCACCACAATTTCCGTTAAATTCGTGCTAACGCCGTTAGGGGTTTTCTTCTCTTATAATTTAATGCCGTTAGTACGGATTTAATGGAAATTGTGGTGGATGCCCCTTTTTAATTGTTCATTGATATTTTTACCTCTTTTAAAAGATATTTGTGGTGGATGCTCCTCGGACAAAACTTCGTTGGTAAATTTGCACCTTAACCTATTTCAAAATATCCAAAAATCTTATAGGACTTTATTGCAATAAATTCTAACCATGGACTTGGCAATGGACGCAATTGAACTTATAAATGGATGCCCCTAGACTTGTCAAGGACGCGCCCATGGACTTGTCAACGGAATTAAAATTTATTGCAAAAAGTCTCACTGAACTTTTTGACAATTTTGAGATTTCAGATGACCATATTTTTATTTTTATTTTCTTGTCTGGGACCTGAATGTAATTTTTCCTTTTGAATTCCTATCTGTATGTCAAAAAATCCATAGGTCCTAATATATTAGTATATAGGGTTAAGGTACTAAAATGACCATAAACTTTTGTGAAAAATGCAACTGTAACCAGGAACAATTTTTTGGTCTAAAAGTAACCACAAACAACATAAGAAGGAGCAAAAGCAATGGCGGTGTTAAACCAAATTAACGTCCGTTATTTTGTTCCCAAATTGGTGACTAGGAGATGATGTGGATGTTGAGCTGTGTAATTGATGTATGTGTGGCATTTGAGATAGTTGACGTAATATCAAAAATAGGAGAATAAGGTGGTTGCTGAAAAGAGGTGAACCCTAATTTAAAAAATTAGAGAGCATATTTGAGAGGAGATTTGAGAGGGAAACTGAGTGAATGAAGAATAGGATTCGATTGTGCGAGTGTGAGATAAAGAAGGATTCGATTTGAGCAAAGTTGGAGAAGAGCGGTGACAGCAAGGATTCGATTTTGAAGTACCATATGGTCTGATTGAGGGAGATAGCGAAAAAGCGAGATTCTTGTTAGGCAAAGGTCCATCGAAGTAGCAACAAGAAGGAAAACAAGGTTAGCTTCGTCTGGGACCCAAAAACGGTTTTTATATTGTGCGTATAGTGAAATCCCTCTGAAGCCCTCGGTTTAGGTTGTGGTATTGTTCTTGTAGAATTAATGGCATTAGATGCCGACAAAACTGTCGTATTGGAAGAGGAAAATAGCCAAGAGCCCTCACAACAGAAGGATGATAGGTCAGTAGATGAGGTTAGCCATATATGCTTTTTGCCTAGAAATAGTTGGGAACATGAAGGTGGTATCCCCGAAACTGAATTTGAGAAAGAAAGTCGAGTGGGTGCACAAGATGTAATTGAGGACGTTGAAGGGCTAATTGTGTTTGATAATATAGATGTAGATGAATTTGATGAGATTGAGTATTTAGGTGTTAAAGGTATTGATTTCAATTAGGTTTCTGAATGGCATAGAGATAAAGGTAGAAGTGATAGTAGTGATGATAATGGGGGATAAAATAGGAAACGGAAATTTTGTCGGAAGTTTAAGGATGTTATGAGGAAGAGGATGCTAGTAGTGATGATCAAAGTTATATGGTTGATGGTGTGGGCTCGGATACAAAAGAAAGTGTTGATTATGATGTTGATGTGTGTGGTGAGGATGAAGGAAGTAACCCTGAGGAGGAGGATTTGCCACTTGAATATGATAATAAGCCTCTGGAAGAGATCACTCGTGTTGGTGAAGGATCGAGTAACAAGACATTGTTAATGCTTGGCATGACATTTATGGATAAAAAAGAGCTTAAGGGCACATTGGATAGGTATGGGGTAAAGAATGGGGTTAACCTAAGAGTTGTTAGAAGTACCAAGAGCTTAATGAGAGTGGTACGTGATGAGGGATGCCCATTTATCTTATTCACCTTTAGGGATGGTCAAATATAGGATTTAAGATAAAGACTTTGTGGAATGAACATAGCTATGTTAGAGTCTATAAGAATAGAAGAGTATCTGCTAAGTGGTTGACTTCTCAGTTTCAAGAGAAGGTGCAAGAGGCTCTAAGTTAAAGTTGCTGAGATGAGGAAGGAGATTGAGAGAGAGTTTAAAGTGCATGTAAGTTCACACAAGTGCAAAAGGGTTAAGAGGAGGATAATGCAAGATATGGAAGGGAACTTCAAGGATGAATTCGGGAAGGCGTATTGCAATGAACTTAGAATTTCAAACCCCGGTTCAGATGTTAGTGTTGAATTGAGCAATGAGGCACTAGAGAATGGGAGACACGTTTTCAGAAGGATGTATCTTTGTCTTTATGCTTCGAAGGTAAGATAAATGTGCAATTTTATTTTTGTTTTCATGGTTGTCAATGTTTAGTGTATTGCAATTCATTTTATATGAAGCATGTTGGGTAGAGACAAGGATGTAGGCTGCTTATTGGAGTAGATGGCACATTTTTTAAAGGGAAAGCAAAAGGAATTTTGCTTTCAACCATATGAATTGATGCAAATAACTCACTCTACCCTTTGGCTTTTGGTTTAACACAAAAGGAAAATATGATGCAATGGACTTGGTTCCTACAATGGCTCCAATGCTCCCTGGACTTGCATGAAGGTGACACAATTACTTTAATATTCAATATGCAAAAGGTGAGAAACACAATTACTTTAACTTCGATGCCACACTTGCTGAACCTATTGTGGTCTTGTTATTATGTTGCAGAACCTATTGTGGTCTTGTTATTATGTTACACTTGTGGTCTTGTAATTATGTTGCTAAAGGAAACAAAAGGAATTTTTATTGTTTATTGCCATTGCCAATTTTGGCATTCTCAGTGCATTAGTGTCAGCTTTTCTTTTCTGCTCCTTATTTTCAAAGTCATTATTGTCAGTGATTATGTCTCCTCCTCACTAATTATTGTCACTGATTGTGCCAGATTTTGTTTCTTTTCTGCATTGTCACTAATTATGTCTCCTCCTCACTGATTATATTCAATTTAAAACAAACTATGAGTTACAAATTCAATAAGCTACTTATTGTTCAATGGGTTAGAATTGTAAATTTATCAGTGAGCCGGTGCTCCTCAGGTATATTCTCCTTAATTGATCTATAGCCATCTGATTAATTGATGTCCTGCTTGTGTCCTGGTCATGCTTATGTCCAAATCTTACTTTTTTAATTATTATTTGCTTTATTAAATGGGAAAATAGCAAAATGGGAAATGCTTGTATTGTTGTTGGTCACTAGTACGTATGTGAGAGACGACAAAACGAATCTTGTTTGGACCTAGTTTTGTTTCCTAAGTGCAATTTTTTGAGTTCTTAACCTTACTTCTTGTTGGCTTGTTTTTCTTTTGGCACATTGTATTCTTTTTTCTTTTGTAAAAATAAAAGGGTTCAATTAGCCATCTCAGGTGGTAACCAGTGGTCCCATCAAACTTGATTTAAATTTAATTGTGGCTCAACATATAACTTCTGTAAACCTAGAGGGTATGAAAGAAAAAAGGGTTTACTCTTTTTTGAGATATTAAGAATTAAGAATGTTCAATTTTTTTTATTTTTGATGTAGATCCCATATGAAGTTCTAGAATTTTAAATTTTGAATTTTGCTCGAGATACTGAAATTCTTGTGCCCATACTTGAAACATTTGAATCAGTGCATGAAGTGTAACTGGTATTTTTTCTGTTGTTAGAGATTATGTCAGGCTGTTCATGAAGTTTTGCCATAGGCTGAGCATCGGCTGTGTGCAAGGCACATTTAAGCCAATTGGAGCAAAAAGTGGAGAGGTAATGAGATAAAGAAGAAGTTTTTCTCATGCGTTTGGAGTACCTTTGAAGAACAATTCCAAGATAAGTTGAAAGCACTTAAACGATTAAGTAAAGAAGTAGCTACAATGGCAACATCATATTATCCAAAAGTATCGGTATGGGCTTACTTTTCAAGTAGATGTAAATCATGGATGGTAGATAATAATATTAGTGAGTCATTAAATACGTGGATTGATGAGTATAGGTTTCTTCTTGTAATTAGAATGTTTGATGGTATAAGGATTAAGATAATGGATAAATAGGCAGATAATGAGAACAATGTGAGGAGTTGGAAAAGTGATTATAGCCTTAAATGTATGGATCTATTTGAGGTGAATAGGTATCTAGCTATTAATTACAGAGTCCAATTTAATGGAGATGAGGGATATGACATTAGTGAGGGCTAAGATGGGCATTTAGTTTTTCTTAACAAGAACATGTGTACTTGTATGGCATGGGACTTGACAGGAATCACATGCCAATATGTTATATGTGCCATGTACCATGCTAAAGTTGATCCAATAACTCAAATTTCTTATTACTACCACAAAGAAACATATCTTGCTAGTTATAGAACAAAACTGTAGCCGGTGAGGGGGAAGCAGTTCTGGGACATTGAAAATTTCCTACCTATGCAACCCCCACCCGTAACTACTTTACAAGGAAAACCACTTACAAAACAGGTTATAACTGAAGAAGCACAGTGGAGGAAGAATAGTATCTTGGGGCAAAATGCATATTGAGCATACCAATATATAGCACCTGCACAACGGCCTCCTCAAGGAGGAAATTTAAGCAATGTAGGAAAGAGGATGAAATGCTCAATATGTCATTAAAAAGGTGATAACAAGGCTACATGTAAAGAGGTAATTGTTATTATTGCTCAATATGTACAGAGTTAGACACAGAATTGGTTTACCTCAGGTTCATATCAAGAACTACCACCCTTTAACTGTTGAAAATTATAAATGTGATATTTGTCTAGTGATTAAGTTCTATCTACACTGCCTATTATTTTTTGTAGATTTCACACCTGGTTAGTAACTTTTAGTAATTACTATTCCCATGAACTCCATCAAGCATTGTTCCATAATGTCTTTGTTGTTTCATCTTTATAGGCACCATCAACAAGCACACCTCAGCAACCCAGGAAAAAAATTCTCAACATCCAGTAGCACCCTCACAGTCATCTTAACAGCCACTACCATCCACACAGTCCTCTCCAGAGCCACTTGCACTATCACAGTCCTCTCAATAGCCATCAAATACCAGAAAAGGAGTTGCTGCAATAAAAAAAGTGTGTATAATCCTAGAAGGCCATGTGGGATGGGTATACTAGATGATCCAGACAGCGGAAAAACTGTGTATAATGTATATATGATACTCTTGCATTTATTGTATAAATGGTATGGATTGTTAGTAACTTTAATTTCATTAGTTGTACGGCTTGGTCTTACTTCAGAGGTAGTTATTAAAGAGGGTTCTACACAAAAATACATGCACTGCTATGATGACCCTCAAATTAAATTTCCCATACTTATGAAAAGGAAATGAGGAAATCTGGGGCTCCAAAGTCCACAGCAGTTGAAGCTTCAAGAAAAATCAAATTCCATGATGAAGGCACAAATATGTCTGTAATTCCTTATACACCTCCAGGTATGCAGTGGAGAGATCTTCCTTGTATAACTACCTCTCAATTATTGGCTTAAAGGCAGAGCATGATGGCAAACAAAAGAACAAGGGAAAGAAGTCTAGTTCATAGGATAATTAAGTCTTTCTGTGTCTTTTGCTATGTAATCAATGGGTGGTTGTTTTTGTAACTTATTATTTCAATTTAATGGTATGGGGACCATTTAGGTGAATGGATACTTCTTTTAGCAACTTTTTGTATCCAGTTATGCCATTATCATCTTTTGTATAAACTTCTTAGCTATTGAGGTTCTTTGTATTTTGGCTTTACTTAATGACATTGTGACCATTTCAATTATGTTTTGTCTTGTGGATGTTGGCATTGTGACCAGTCATTTATGCCATTGGTTACATTTTGTTTTCACTTAATGCCATTGTCACCATTTCAATTATATTTTGTCTATTGGCTGTTGTACTCATAGATTGTTCTTCTTTTAACTAGATACATGTTGTTAAGAGCAGATGGATAAATAATACGTTGATCAATGAACTTAGAATATGGATTCATGCAGTTTATTATACACCATTTTTATGACATTTTGTTCTTCGTTTTAAGCAAGTCCTTCAAGTAACATATACCCATTTAATATATACCTTATTTCTCTAATTTGTTTTCAATCTTCAGTCGCTTGATTCATATTGTTGTACTTGTAACCCCCACCTTAAAATCACGATTATAGTTCGAAAACGTGTCATTAGACTAATTAGGAGACCACTAGATAATTTAAAACTTATTAACGATCCCAACTTCAAGATATGATTCGGCCCTGTGATAAAGTGGGTTTTCAAAAATTTTTCCAACGCCTGATTCATACGGTCTCACATTCACTTTTTGAATCTACTTGGCCTGTGCAGTTCAAATCTATTAATAAATATCAAAGTGTAAACAAAAATTTCTGACAACACTCGGCTTTCATTTATTCACTAGAGGGTTTATAGAGCATATTTACCCATTTCAATTTTCTATACCGGAGATTACATAACACTATACAAATCTACAATATTTACAGGTACGAAAATACCAAAACTTGATAACCAACATAAAAGCTTAAACTCCTAGCTGGGAACACTAGCCGACCTTCGTCACATATTTCTCCTTTGACCCGTTTGCCCTTACTGTAGGTTAGTTATTGGAAAAAGTGAGATTCAAAAGAATCCTAGTAGTAATAATTCACTTATATAATATATAATAATATAGCATGTAAGCAAATCACAAAGCAGCAATAACAGCAACAGTCACAGTGATGCGTGACTTTCGTCACAAACGACAGCTCTCATGGTTGTATCCACATGATGCGTGACTTGCATCACAAATGATAGCTCTCAGGGCTGTATCCATATGATACGTGACTTGCGTCACAAATGACAGATCTCACGGCTATATATACAAAGCTTTCATAGCAACATACACGGTAGCATTTGCAATTAACACAATTCAATTATAAGACATTCATACAATGCATTATACATAATATAAGAGAAAGAGTCACTACCTTGTTCTTTCCGCTAGTGCTCTGGCACCAATTTATCATGCACAGGGCAAATATCAAATCCTATACATCATGATCAAGGACGACGAGTTATTCCCTATTTCAATTCTTAATTCCAAAACACTTAAGGTTGGTTATCATTTGATACCTTTAGGTAGCTACTAGAAGTCCAAACAGATGCTTAAAGGGTTGGGAGAAACTAGAACAAAGACCATTTTTTAAAAGTTCTCAATGCAGTTTTTGAGGGGTTGGCTGCGGCCAAGCCACTCTCTGGCGGCGGCCAAGAAATGGTCAGAAAGATTTTGACTGTAGCCAAGAACCACTGGCCGCGGCTAAGATTAGGTCAAAAACTTTTGAGCCCTGACCAAGAACAGGTCAGAAGGTTTTGAGCCACGGACAAGACACTTTTGGCGGCGGCCAAGAACTAGTAAGATGCTTTTTGTCTGCGGCCAAAACTCCTGGAAGTGGCCAACAACTGGCCTGTTTCTTGGCTGTTTTCAAACAGCCATAACTTTTTGCATACATATCAAAATGGCACAAACTTTATATAATTGGAAAGCTTGCAATGTCTACTACAAAACTGCAAAATTTCATAACATTTTGACACCATTTGGTATTTCACAACACTATGCAAAGTTGGAAACATTTCCAGTTTCCAATGGTTCCCAAATTCACAACCAAGAAGATTGTCATACAATTTTTCACATGAAATCCAATGGAATCATCAAAACAACCAAATTCTCACTCCTTTAATATATTCTTTTTTTGGCACATTTCAACACTAAATCATAAAATTGTCAAACTCCACATTCAAGACTCTAAACCACTTCCATTGTCCAAAAAACAACACAAGACACCATTGCAATCAACAAAACACCAACAACTCTCTAAAACCCTAAATCATGAAAATAGGGCAAAATTCCATAAGCCAAAGCACTCAACCAATGACCACAATATACATGTCAAAAGGTTGCTTGTGCTGACCTCTTTCACTATCTCTTGCTTGTTCTTTGCTTCCTCAACTACCAACTTCCTTTGAGCACTTAAACAGCTCATCTTGAAAATCTAAAACCATACACATGAAGCCCTCATTAAGATGATCAAATTAAAGAAGAGGTTTTTGGCATTTGAGGTCATTCACTAAGTTAAATTGACTCACATACCTTGATTTTTCTTTCTCTTTCCTCCTCTTGCTTGGACGTCAATGGGGGCTAAAGTGAGAAAAGAAACTCTTTCCTCCTCTTGCTTGGACGTCAATAGGGGCTAAAGTGAGAGAGAGAAATGATGAGATCATATTAGATTTTTTGGCCTCCTACCATGCTTTGGCCGACCTTAAGGAAAGAGGTTTGAGTGGTTTGACACTTTGACTAAATCTAATGGTAGTCATGGTGCCATGTCTCAACATCTTATGCCTTCTCCCAATGCATGCAACTATGATATTATTCTATTTGATTCTTTTAGCCATTAGTCATAACTCTTGATCTTTAAGTTAATAATGAATTTTCCCTTCGGTAGCTGACTAATTGGCCGATAAATTCTTTCTTCCCATTTTGCCCTTGACTATGTCAATTCCTATTGAATCACCATTGAGCACATTATATACTTCCATTTCTTCATGTCATATGCCCTCCCCTCCCATTTTGATTCAACTTAGGCTTTAACACCATAATTAAGCTTAAGCATAGGGTTTGGGCACTGACTATTGCTCATTCAGATCACAATTCTCACTTTATTCTCCAAAAGTGTTTGTTTAACATTATTTACATTCATATTTGGAGTCATTAGCCTTAAATCATATTTTGGGGCATTACAGTACTCGTTCATAAGTGCTTCAACTAATATATAACTATTTCCATACTTAAAATACACTAAATTAAGTTCTACAAGTTGTAATCTCTCCTACATATCCCTAACAACAAACCAAACCCTACCCTCTTAAGTCACATTGAAATATTAATGCATCATGTACACAATAAACAACCACACCCAAGTGAACAAAAAAGTTCCTATTGCAACTCTATACTTTGGCTCCCAATTCCTTCGTTCTCTATCACTTATCTCATGCATGGCTTTTAGCTTTTGCATCTCACTGTGAATTATTCTAACCTCACTACAACACCTATCAGCCTCCATCCCTCTTCGAAGTTTTGTATTCTCATCACAAAGCTTGTCTATATCATCAAGTAGCTCCTTTATCACAACATTCGCCCTTTCACCAAAGTCTTCGTCATGCCACGCAAAGTACCCACAACCCCCATGATGAAAAGTGGCAATAAATACGAACTAATTCAGTGACCCCAAAAAATCGACCATGCTCGAAACTGTTGACCATGCTCGGAATTGTCGACCATGCTCGAAATGCAACAAATCTTACTTGAAAATACTTTCGACAGTCGCAAAACCTCCGACCCGGGTTCCCTTTACTCCAGACGTCCATCGGGGTTCCGGAAACCTGTGTGGCAGTACCTTCTCCCACCTTCATATTCATCCTCACGATTGTGGTGTCTCTAATTCTTTTGCTTCTTTTTGTCTTTGAATTAGAGGATGACGCCATCGACCTTCTTCTTTGGCTGCCTTATCACTGCTTCTGTCACGTTCTTCTTCACCTTCGCTGTTGAGCTCTTTGACCATGGAGAACAAGTTCAGTCAAGACAAGGAAAGGGTCCCATTTATTGTCTTTTTTGGCCCACCCATTTATTCTCATTTTCATATTAGGTATAAACATTTATCTCCCCACCTGCCACATCAACTCATTCATTAAATGCCAAATAGACTCTAGCTTGTACCGATTTGGGAACAAAATAACGGACATTTTTTTGGTTTAATGTCGTCATTGCTTTTACTCCTTCTTATGTTGTTTGTGGTTACTTTTGGACCAAAAAATAATTCCTAGTTACAGTTGCACTTTTCACAAAAGTTCATGGTCATTTTAGCACCTTAACCCAATATTAAATAATGTGACTTCTTTTATAAATTTTATATTTACTTCCATTTTTTTGGGTTTTATCATTTTTCCCATGTAATATTTCTTATTATGCATTATGTAAAATTAGAAAAATGAATTGTATTATTCATATATCTCTGTATTTTTAATGATTTAGTATGCTACTAGGCATATATCCTCTCAATCAAAATTAAATATGAAATCTCACACACACACACACATATAAATGTCTTTTTGTTGTATTTTCTTAATAATATTATTTATTGATATTGTTCTTCTTAGGTTATAATACTTTTTTTGGTCATGTTTCTCATGTCATAATACATTACTGCAAAACAAGTTTTTTATGACGGTTATTATTGAACATATATAATGGATCCGAACGGTTATTTTTTATGAACAAGAATTTAATCTTTTTCCAACTATTCATTACAGAATTTATAAAAAACATTTAAAATATAATAAAGCATCTCTTTAATTTTTTGAACGAAAAATAATTAAATTTTAGCATGAATTATGCTTCATGCATAAGTTAGGATGTTTATACTTTATAGTTAGGAAAAGGAAATGGAACGCGCCAAGCAACAAGCAAAGATATCGCTAGATAATGACCTTTCATATATTATTAGCTGAATGATTGACACCCTGTATAATTTTGATTGGCTAATCAGCATGAAAAGTTAGAAAGCAGTAACGCTATTTTCCCGCATGCTTGGTGGGAGTAGAAGTTAAAAAAAATATCAAAAAGTATTCATTCAGGGCCACCCTTTTAATTAACACTATCTTTCGTCGAAGAAAAAACAGAGAAAGAAATAAAGAAGTGATAAATTAAATATGAAATGACAGTATATTTAATTAAGTCGTAATAGAGAGTTAGAGACAGGTTCCTCCTAAAATATTTTGTTAAATAATTAGTTACAAATATTTGTTTAGACTGTTGTAAAATGTAAATACTAAAATCAATTAGTTGAAATAAATAGAAGTGGTTGGCCAAAAAAAAGTTAATTAGAAGTGACTTATGACTTATAAATTTCTTATTTATAATCAAATTCCCTTATGTTCATAACACTATTACTCTATCTTTTTAACTCATTTTTAACATTTGTTAAATCAAATTAATGTTAAATTAATCTTTTAGAATTTAAATATCATTTAAAAAAGAAATAAAGAAATTTATTTGCTATGCAAGGGATAAATCTTTTTTTTTTTTTGTGACAGATGACCCTAGCCCAGAGATATAAGAAACTACTCTAAAAATCTACGAGGGACACCTACACCCTCACGATCTTCTTCTAATATATGACAGAGTACATCAAGTGGTGTGATCTAGATGGTCTTCTGCTCTCTCAAATTGCAGCTCATTTTTGCTAATTTATCTGCACACTGATTAGCCTCTCGGTAGACATGTGTGGTCTGGACCTGCCATTCTCTACTCAGCAGACTTGTGATCTTCTTCGACAGCAGGTAACAGCCTCGAACTTCGTTGAATTTTCTAATTTCCTCTACCACTTGGGCGTTATCACTTTCTAGTTCCACTTTCCTGAATCCCATCTCCCAGGCCAGCTTTAACCCTTCCAGTATCCCCCATACTCCAGCCGTTCTTGCATCACACAACCCCAGCTTAATTGTGAAACCCCGAAGCCATTCGCCTTGGTCTCCTCTCATCGAACCTCCATAACCAGCCAGACTAGATTCTGTCACTGAACCATCTGTGTTAACCTTACACCAACCGCTCCTCAGTTTATGCCAAGCCATAGTCCTCTCCACTCTTTGACACTTCTTCATCGTTTCCCCATCCCATTGTTTGTGGTAATTATCTAAGAAATTACAGATTAAAATTCCTGCATACCTAGGTAATTGGAAGTTTTGGTCATGTACTTTCCTGTTCCTCCACCTCCATAAATGCCACATTGCTACAGCAAATTTTTCAGGCCACCACACTCCTTCCCTTTCTTTGGCTCGGGCTGTTAGATTCCATTGCACCTAGTTATGTACATCTAGCCTGAAAAATATGTACCATTTAGCTCTTAGAACAAGCTCCTTCCAAATACTCCTTGCATAAGGACAATCCCTTAAAGCATGAATGATACTCTCTGTTGTGGCTTGGCATATCGGGCGAATTCTGTTCCCACCATCCCATCTACTTTTCCCTTCTCTCGTAGCAAGCGATTTATGATATACTAACCACAGGAAGGTTCTCACTCTCTCAAGAACTTTAAGTTTCTAAATGGAGGTCCAGTAACTTCTCCCTCTTCTCTTTCCCACCCCCTGCATCCTCTTATATGCACTTGCTGTGGAGAAGTCCCCAGTATTTGTTAGTCTACATTTGATTTTATCTTCAATCCCCTCACTTATCGATGGCACCATGTACTTTATCATTTCCAGAATTTGCCTTGGCAGAGCACCCTCAATTGCCTGTAGGTTCCAGTTTCCATTCTAGTCGATAAGATCACTGACTCTCATATTCATGTTTATAGCTACCCCATCCGTAACATGTCTATTGAGTGTACCTTCTACGCTTACCCACCTGTCCAACCAAACTCTTACGGACTTCCTATTACATATTTCTTTCCCTACATTTTCCTGAAACAAGTCCCACAATTTCACTAGTTCCTTCCATAGTCTTGAGTCTCCCGATTTTGCTACTTTTCCTTCTCCTTCTCTCTCTTCTCTATCATACTTCCCCTTTAATACCTGAGCCCATAAGTCGCTCGGGTTAGTATGCATCCGCCAGAGAAGTTTTAGTAGAAAGGCGCTATTCATGTTTTTGAAGGATTTGATGTTTACACCTACCTTTTCTTTCGGCTTGCATAATGTCCCCCAAGCAATGGCTGTCATTTTCTTTCCTCCCCTTCCTTTCCCCAAACAAATTTCCTCTGAGCTTGTTCCATTTCTTGGACAACCCCCTTTGGGATCCTATCATGTTGCATAGGATATAAGGTCATTGCACTTGTAACAGATTTTACCAGAGTCATTCTTCCTGCTAATGAGAGGCTTTTTGTCTTCCACCCTTGCAATTTAGCTTTGAATTTTTCAATCAAGTATCTATATTTGTCTTTCCTTCTCTTAGGATATTTTATCTCTGCACCTAGATATCTTCCCATCTCCTCCACCTGTTTGTAATGGCATCTATCACATATTTCCCGCCTAGTCTGCACCTTCACATTAAGGGAGAAGTAAATTTGAGTCTTGTCTTTACTTCCCGTATGCCCTGACATGTCACCAAAGTCCTGCAAACACTTGAGAATAGTTTGTATCTGATTAGTGTTAGCCTCTGCAAAAAGAATAAGATCGTCAGCAAATATCATGTGTTATTATGGGACCCTTCCTTCCTGCTCTCATGCCTTTCCATTTTTTCTCTCCCACTCTATTGAGGATCATGTGGGTAAGTTTTTCCATACCGAGCACAAACAGATAAGGAGACACTGGGTCACCCTGACGACCCTGAGACGAATAGAACTGCTCCAGTTTTTCCCCATGCCAAAGAATCTTAGTTGAAGTCGTTGAGATGCATCTCATAATTCTATTAGTCATCTATTGTGGACATCCTAACTCAATCAAGACTTTCTCTATGTATCTCCAACTAATCTTATCATATGCTTTCTCTAAGTCCACTTTTATAGCCATATAGTCCTTCTTTCCCCTCCTCTTCCTTATGGAATGAATAATCTCAATTGCTATAATGATGTTATCTTATATGTTCCTTCTTGGGATGAAGCTGACGTGATGCGGGGATATGACCATCTTCATTATGCCTTTTAGCCGCTTCACAATGATTTTGGAGACCACCTTATACACTACATTACACAACGAGATAGGCCTGAATTGAGTTACTTTTTTTGGCCTCTCGGTCTTGGGGATCAACGTTATTAACGTTTGGTTAACCTCTTTGATGCTTTCCTCCCTTTTCCATAGCTTCTTTACTGCTTTACAAATTCTTGCCCCACTATTTCCCAATTTCGATGGAAGAAAATTGCCGGGAATCCGTCCTCACCTGGAGCTTTCATCCTATCTATTGAAAATATTGCTTCTTTTATCTCCTCATTGGTGATCTCTATCTCTGTGCCTTCCCATTCCCCCACCGGTAATACTAGCCACTTATGCACAGTGTCAAACCACTTTCTTTACTGATTGTCTTCTAAAAATAAATTCTGAAAGAAATCATTAAAAATTTTCCCAACTTCAGCCTTTCCTTCCACCCATTGATTATTGACATTTTTTAACATTGTAATCTTTGCCCTCCTTCTTCTAATGGTGGTTTTTGTATGGTAATAGGGTGTGTTTCTATCACCATCATTCAACCATTTTGTTCTAACTTCCTGGAACCAAAAAATCTCCTCTTGATTTAAGACTTCCATCAGTTCATTATGCAGTTCCTTTTCTAATTTTTCCTGATATGGTTTATATCTTGTTTGATTGCTCCTCTGAATTCCAGCAAGTTTTCTCAGAAGTTCGTTATGCTTCTTGGTAATATGACCAAATTTATGCTCATTCCATTGCTTTAACTTGCTTTCCAACTCTGAAAGTTCCTGAGCAATATGTTTGCTTTCTGATCACTAGTTATTAAGCATACCATTAAAATCTTTATGGGTCAACTAGCTTGCCTCAAATCTGAAAGGTCACATGCTCCTTCTTCCTTGTTTTGCTTCAAGACTAATTAGGAGAGGGTGATGGTCCAATTTTAATCTTGGCCCAACTCTAACACAGGCATCCTGGAAGGCATCATTCCAACTATGATTGCATATCGCCCGATCCAAACATTTGTAAAGTCTTCTTGCCGGATGACTTAACGGGCCTCTCCAAGTGAAACGTGGGCCCATTGCCCCCAGGTCAATCAGTTGGCATTTTTCAATATTTTCTGCAAATCTCTTACACTTTCTCTCATCTGGAAGACTGCCTCCACTTTGTTCACTCTCATCTCTTATGTGATTGAAATCTCCCACTAGCATCCACGGTCCTTGGTTATGTGCTGCAATTTCTTCAAGTTCTTCCCACATGTTTCTTCTTTCCATCTCCCTAGGACTTGCGTATACTGCTGTAAACTTCCATGTTATATCCCCCAATCCATCAACCTCACAATGCAGGTACTGCTTTTGTTTAGCAAGGACCTTAATTCTAATGTTATCATCATTCCACAAAATCCATATTCCTCCTGACATTCCTTCTGCATCCATTATCTCCTGATTTTTAAATCTTAGCCTTTTATTGACCTGCTGTGCTTTATCTCTACTACACCTTGTTTCCAGAACCACACACACTTTTGGGTAATGTTTCCTTTTATACTCTTTAAATGCAGCTAAAAAACTCTTTCCAGCTGCTCCTCTTGAATTCCAGACTAAAATCATTAATAAATGATATATAGATTAGAGTTTAGGGATACACCACTTAGTGATACCTCCTTTCAGGGCTTCGATCTCAACTCCTCTCCTATCCAGTGCTCCAATCTTGGCTACCCTCTACTTGATTTTTCTCTGGATTCCTTAATCTCCCTTTGACTTTAAGGAGGCCCATGATGGGTTCATGTAGTTCCCTATCGGTTATGTCCATGTTATCTTAGGCCTGAACCACCATAATCTCCTTCGTTTGGCCACCTGTGACACCAGCAAGTTCTATTGGTTGCAAGTCTAGTGGTTCCACATCAGTTATTTGCATGATGCCCTCGGCCTGATCCACTATACTCTCGACCCTCCGGGCTTTATTGTCGTCAATAAGTTCTGCATCTGCCCTCATAATTGGTTGGGTTGGAGTACACTTTTTAGTCTAGCCCAAACCGCACCCCACTCTCTTTACTTCCCCAACTCCAATGCTTTGCCTAGGCCCACTTCTTATACCCTTCTGTAAGCCCATATTTTCAAAACTTCCCCCTCTTTTGCACACTTCGAGCCTACTACATTCTTGCTTTAGTACCTCTTTTGTCCCCACTGTAGCTTTATTCTTTGTGAGCTCAGATCTCTTTCCATCTAGCCTAGTTGGTTCCATCCTAACTAGCTCCTTTCTTTTGCCTTTTGACACCCTTACATCACATGATTGACTAGCTTGCCCGTTATCCAAAGCATAATCCTCTTTTTGACCCCTCTTCGCCTCCTTCCCTACTTTTTTCTTTGTCTCCGTCTTTTGGACGCTGACTATACTTCCCTCCCCTATTCCTTTTTTCTGCTCCTTCTGCTCCTTACTTCTTTCCTGAGGTGTCATTTTGTCTTCCTCTCTTTTCTTATTTTCTTGTTCTGAGATGACATTTGACAGGTTAAGTCTAAGCTTTCGAACCAATCTGCTCACCTCTTCTGTCTTCTGACTTTCCTCCTCATTCTCCAAGATTTCATATCTCACCGCCAGTTCTAATTTTTTCTCTGTTTTCTCCCCTTTTTGTTACGTGCTGTCAGGTTTACCTTCCTTAGCATTCGAACGTCTCCCTCTCCTCGTATTCTGTGCAAGCATCCATCCCCCGTACTGGTTCTCCAGCAGATTTGTTTTGATCTTTTTTGGTGCCTGAGTTACTCCAGAAACATCCCCCTCTCTGTTAGCTGATACCCCAGTATTTCTTTTTCTTGGACAGTTCTCTGAAGCATGACCGAAACAACCACAGCTGAAACATACGAGGTGCAGTCCCTCATATTCGATTTTCAAATTATTTCCATCCATCGAATACATTGACTGCAGGGGTTTATTTAAGTCTACTTCTACACACATTCTTGCATACATCGTTCTCACTCTCTTAAGCGTCATATCATCAACTCTAATCGCTCTACCAATCTTGTTTCCCAAATGGAAGAAGAATTTCTTGTCATAATAGTCACTTGGCAGCCCTGGTAGCCTAACCCAAATCACAACCCTTTTGATAGTTTCATTCCAGGGGTTAAAATTCCTCTTCCAGGTTTGGACAGTTAGGTAATGATTTTGAATCACCCAGGGTCCTCCTTCTAGTGCAAAATAGTAATCATCTGGGTTTTGAAATGATGCTATAAAATAGCCGTTTCCAATGTCCGAAAGCTCCACGTTTCCTCCCTTTCCCCACATCGCCTACACCTTTCTTCTAAGCGGCATGAAGTTCAAAGTGCCTCCCAGTAGTTTGATGATCAATGAGTTCTTCCAATATTTCTCTATCCTTTTCTTTTCCTCCTCAACAAACTCTATAAGTGGCCCTTTATTCGTGTCAGTGACCTTAACTCCTTTACAAAGAAGTTCTATCTCATTGAACAAAAGACTTCCGTCCCACTCCTCTTCATCTCCTTCACCATTCTTATTCCTCTTTTCCTCACTCTTCTGAGGCTTCACTGTATCTTTGTATGATACAGTCTTTTTTGCATTATTCATGAGATTCTCTTCTTCGACTTCCATCCATTCCTCCTCCCTTGGTTGTACTAGGACCTCTCTTGAGTATTCCCCCATTATCTTCTGTTCCTTATGCTTCTCGGTCTTCAGTTCTTCCCTTCCTTTTTCCAAGTCTATCTTGTTGGCCCCATTTGGGGCTTCCCCATGCTCAGTACTCTGTTTGGTTCTCACATGGTTCACCTTACCCTCATACCTCACCTCCTTCCCTACCAATGGTCGGTCTAGAGGCTAGTTTCGATCATTTGGTTCATCGGTTTCACTCTCATTTTCTCTCTCATTCTCTCTCATGGTTTTCTCTCTCCCAACTTTAGGGACCCTTTGGGGAAAGTGTGGGACAAAATTTTAGTCTTTCAAACCTTTTGAAAGACTGAAATTTTGTCCCATACTTTCCCAAAAGGCTGCATAAATATTTACTCACCAACTTTAATTCATTCTTATATATTGTTTTCTGAGCTTTAATTTAATTAGTAAGGGTTCGGATTTAGAGGATATATATCTTAAATTTAAAGATGATGCTCATTAATTAGACTTGAATTATGTGGGCCATCCTTATTATAATTGAGATCACCCCGCACCCACACCCGCACCCGCACCCGCACCCGTACCCGAACACACATATAATATATATTGGGAAAACTAAGGGTGATGTGATATATGAAATCCCATTGGATTACAGGCAAAAAGGCTTGTCTTTTATATTTGATAGGGCACATTACGAGTGATATATAAATGCTTAAAAGGACATTATTATTATTTTTTTGTATAATAAAGGTTTTGAGACGTGCCTTTGATTGAAATAGATTTAACGATCAACATAAGAATTTGAGGTTTTATCGAAAACAACATAATAATAGAACATTACCAACACGAAGCCAACAAATGTTTGGTTCTGATAGGGCTGTTTAAAGTATCTTGGTCCCAGTCAAGGAAAAAAAAGTCGGACCAGGTAATAAACTGGTCATGGCACAGGTTCAAGGGTTAATGGGTCAACTGGGGTCTAACCGGTGATCGAACCGATCATATTAAAATATTATAATTTATTAGTGGCAATATATATATTAATATATTTTTAAACTTCTATAGATAAAAATAAAGATCTTTAGAAAAAATGCTTAAAATCTATTAGTATTAGTTATGATGCCTATACTTATGTAATGATATCTCCTTTCCTATAATTATTATATCCTTTTAAATAATTTTTTTTAATCATTTTCTTCTTCTTTTTAGATTTATTCTTTATTTACCTGTTTTTCTCTTCATTTTGATCTTCAACCTTTCATTTTTCCCTAAAAAATAGCTCGAGATAATAGTTGGAAAAATACAATAAAAAATAAAAAGAAAACCGGTTCAACCAGTAAACCGCCAGTTTTTACTGATTCACAATCTGATGATTGAACTAGACTGGACCACTAACTAATTATCGGTTCAACCGGTTGAACCGGCCGATCTGATTTTTTGTTCTATGGTCTCAGTCTTAGTTGTCTTGGTCTGGTCTCGGATATTTTGGGATTGGAATGTCTTGATCCCATCCAGGATGAGGACAACCATACTGAGACCAGGATCCGGTCTCACCCTTGAGATCTCAGTCCCAGCTTTTTTTTAAAAACTTTTTACTTTATAAATTGAGTTATCTTTTTATTTTTTATTTTTTTGCCACAACTCTATGTTTTTCATCTATTCTCACTCACGTTCAATGGAAAGTTTTCCTTCATTAATTGTTGTTCTATTATATTTTTGGCTAATTTTTTATAAATAATTGTCTTGATTCCTAATGAATCTTATTGGAAAATATTTTCATTCATTCAAATAATGCTAACATAATATTTAGTAAGACGCATATCACAGTTTTAGTTGCAGTTATCCCGTATATATCATATATGCTAATCCTAATTATAATAATAATGAAACAATAACAACAACAATATTATTCTTCAACTCTAGATCAATTTGTGCAATGGCTTTATTAGTTGCAATAGATTATTACTTTAAATAATAAAATATGGATCATCTGGATCACATTATAATATTTTTTAGGTTTATTATTTTTTTAAAAAATAGATAACTGCAATTTTCTGGTCCCGTCCTGATATTACCAGGACTAGGATATAAAACTGGGACGGGGATCGGGACCGGTCAGGCTAAAAACTAGGATAGGGAACCAGGATGAGGGTCTCCCGATCCTTGTCCTGGTTTTAAAAACTTCTATTCAATAATTATAGAGTTGTGTTGTAACCCATATATGGATATGAGTTCAAATTCCGCTGTTAATATCACCATCACGAGATACGCACTAACCTTAGTGAGCCTCTAGAAACTAGCCCACCTCAACATTTGTTGATAAAAAAATAATCAATAAAAACAAAAGGACCTGACATTAGAGCTATATATGCGGTAAACGCGGAAAGTAATGAAGTATCATATCGTCAACATGTCTTTTAATTTTCTAAATTTAGCAGACAAAGTTGTTCGTATTCTTTCTGCTGGACTACATTAATTTAAAAGATAAGGATAATGGGGCAATTCTTGCTTTGTCTGGTATAGAAATGCTGTGAGTTGAGGAATTAATCAAGTCACAGACAAAGCCATAATGGGAGGACACTGTTTATTGTCAAAAGGAATCCATAATCCATATAGTAACTTTGATTTATATGCCTTGTAGGCTTGTACCATTACTCATTTGAAATGCTTGGTGTAGCTACGCGTGATAGCGCAGCCCAACTTGGCCACAAGAATTCCAGAATCTTATCCCACGTTCACTCTGTTTCCCCCTTTAAACTGCAACCATCCACTCTTTCAAACTACTTGTTTTCTCTCTCTCTCTCTCTCTCTCTCTCTCTTTTAATCATTTCACTCCCATTATTTGTGCAACTCATGAAGTTACTTATGAAACTGACAATCTCTATCATCATATCTTTCTAAACATCTTTCTTCGTCTTCTTTTTAAATAGTTTACTCTTTGTTTTGCTGCAATAACTTGTATGATTCGAAGTGTAACATATATATACGGTGTATAGGTCAAGAGCTAGCCTGCCCTTCTTTTTGTTGTATATATAGACCAATAATGGATTCGATGTTTCAGAGTATAAATTCCACTGTAATACTGTGCTCTACCATGATCTCCAATTGTGGAGTATTTCTTTATATATTCATTTTCGCTAAAAGCCAAAAAAAAAAAAAGAACAACAATTGACGACAACAGTTACTATATATATATATATGCATACGCGGAGGAATATGTTTTTCAATTGACTTGTTCTTCTTAATTGCCTTGCATTGTTAAATTATTTGCACTACCCAAAAAAGAAATCGAAGATATGTAAGTGATAATTAAAAAACAAACTAAGTCAGCGGATGGCATAGTTTACTGCATATAAGTTGAGAGATAATGTGTTCATTTAGAACAGCGATTGAAATGCTTAAAAATAATTTTTCAATCGTGATTTACGGTATACAAGGTAAGTATGTGAGAGGAGTTTTATCTCGATTTATGTGAAAAGCAGCTTATAAGCAATCTCAACACGATAATAAACATACCCAATATATACAATAAGTATTGTATGGCAAAAAGCTTGATGGATATTCCATGCACATTTATAGTAAAATACATATAACGTCTACAGAAAAAGGTGGACTATATTATATTCAATCCTAATTCCTATCCCACTAATCAAGCAAGCATATAATTAAACCTAATGCATGGTTTTCCACATGCTCTATCTTGGATCGGTCCGTAACGTAATTAATTATATGTGCTGTATTTTCGTGTGTGTGTGTGAATGGCCTTGGTCATTCCTAGTTTTATTTTTCTCCATCAGGATAATTAAACTCTGCCAAAAGGCATTTAACGCGAAAAACAATAGTCTTCCACACATAATTTCCATCATTTTAATTAATTTAATTGAGACAATTGGATTAATTAAACTAATACAGCCCCCATGATCATACTTTCACACACACGAAACAAACATTGACGCAAATTAAACCAATATTATATTGTTCCGCGCATTTTCATCATTTTTAAGAAGAAAAAATTTTTAGTCATGGGATGTTCGCTTTGGAGCACTTGGGCTTAGTTTATGGGCAAGTTGTGTTTAATTAAAGACAAAAAGGTCAAACTTTAATCAAACATGTAGTAACATATTGAACGGTGGCTTGTCTTTAAGCACGAGCATTTTTATACTAGGTTGGACGCCTAACACTCGTGGTTTCCCTCTGTTGTCCTCCTAGGTTCAACCCCTACACCTACCTTTTAGCTTAGCCCACTTTGCGCCTCCCTTCATATTAATTAATTTATACCACAAATTAAATTAATTCAATTCCTTCTCATCACCTCATCATCAGCATCTGAATTATACTAAACCAGCAATTCATTTATTAAAATTCAAAATTTTACTGTATTGCATAGACTAAATTCAAAAACTTAAACTTTAATTCCTCTTTTATCAATTATGGCGAAGGTATATATTCTCAAGTAATTTAGGTTTTTTGGGTGAAATGAAGTAGAAAACGGATGATTGAATAATATGTGATGATTAATGATTGATTATACTCCCCCAGGACCATCTGATGACTTAATTAAGGACATCAATTAATTAGTGTTGACTTAATTCTAAACGCGTATGTCGATATGTGTCGTCGTATATATTATTGCAGGTTCTTAGAATCAAGTTAATCGGCGTACATTCGTGAGTAATTATAGGGTTTTGCAAGCTGTTTGTTTATATAAATTCAAATTTTAATTAAACAACTTTGACGTTATTCGACATCAAAATATCTTCCAGTACGTTTTGGTCAAATCCATCCACGTCGAGTGGGGCGCCATCTATATCTATATATATATATATATATATATCAATTGCAGCCCCTGATGATGGAAACTATTATCAGTCGTTTTCAGTGAATTATGTAATTAATTAATTAATTAATTTAATTATTCGGCACTTTGCAGAGCTTCTATTCGTGTTTGGTCTCCAACACACCCACCAATCCAAGAACAGCATTTTCGACTTGCATGTAACGTTGAAAATAATATACACCCGAATCAAACATGTTATTCCACGTTATTATCATTATTTAACCGGTATAATGGTGAATGACTGTATTTATATTACTCAATTAATCCGATTACCTTAACTAATTCCACTTATCAAAAGAGATTTCGTTTTCTATATGTAATTAAAAAAGACCTATCATGCATCCCTTGCATGTTTACTAATTATAGTTATTTCTTATGTTTGGAATAGCGTTTTTTTTAAAACATAAGTGCTTATTACGTAAGTCGAGATAAAACTCCTCTCACATACTTACTTTTTGCATACTTACCTTTTGCATACCATAAATCACGATTTATAAGAATTTTTAAGTAAAAAATAAGCTATCCCAAACAAACACATTGTATCAGAGGTGGGAATTTTTTTTTTTTTTAAACTAGGTCGAGATTTAAAATCCTGTAAATACAAAAACTTATGGTGGAAGAGCCACCTCCTTTTCTAACATAATTAATTATTAGATTTACATTGATTGATTACATCTACTACCTCCGTTTTTAACATAAGATCTTATTTGTACGATAAAGATCTTATATTTATATTAAGAATTAGAGGTTGTATGTCTGCATATAATTTAATTACTATACTATCAGTTTACTTAGTTTCAGTCATATTTATGATACTTTTAAAAAATAACTAAATATTTTGAAGAGAAGGCCAACAGTACTTTGATGTTACAAAAAGTTGTTTTTTGGCAAACACTGTGCTTCACTATGTACTACTACATTTGGGTCTTAAATATAAAGTAAAGTTAATTTTTTAAGAGAAATTAAAGAAGCTAATTAAATTAGCTTAGAATATTTATATTTATATTTTTTTTCTCCAAACTAATTAGCTTAACTAATACATTAATAATATAAAGATACACAACAATGATTTGATTAAATAACTTATTTAGCTTTCTTAATCTCCTAGAAGAAAGTCAACTTTATCTTATATTTATAACTGGAGGGAGTACTAAATTATACTACCTCTTGATTTTAATATAAAATGCAATTTATTTTTTGAAGAGAGGTTAAAGAAGCTAATTAAGTTATATTAAAATATTTATATTTATCATTTTTTTTAAATAATTTATTTGACTTATAAATTAATATATAATTTTATAATACATAATATATAATATAATTAAATAGATAATAAATTTAACTCAAGTGATATAGTATCTATAGACGTAGTTATAGCTGATATTCCGGGATCGAAGAAGATAAAAATTGACTTTTAATTTGTCAACCTCATCGCGTTGGTGTTCATGCACGCGTTCTATCAATACGGGTAGGATGACACATGTGAAAAGGATGCGTCATTTTGGTAAAAACCCTTATTATGACGAATTGAACGCAGGATACAATTTGAATGAATTAGGCTATAACTATTCGGGGGGAAAAAAAACAAGAAGAATTAGCCTATAACTGACAGCGACTCAACTTAGCAAATAAAATAAAAATATAACTATTGCACACACTTATGGTGGAAACATGCCAGACTAGATCAAATTTTGATTAAATAGGTCTGAGTTTGTGACATGTGATCTAAAACCTATGCTTTTTTTTTTTAGGCTAAGGCTTAAGCCTTCAAAAGACCTGAAGGCTTTTAAATACCTATTTATATTGCAGGCTCTTAAATAAGTTTAAAAATTAGACCTTGAAGGTTTTAAGTAGGCTAAGAAAATGCCTATAATTTAAAACATACAATGTTGTTTAAATAAAATTCAATTCTTATAATTTAATAAATACAAAAAATTAATTTAAAAAACTATTATTTAAATTTTAAATTATAGAGAATGAACCCACTATTGTAATTTAATAATTGTATTTTTAAATTAAAATAAAAAAATATAAATGTAACACAAACAGAAATAAAATACAAATAAAATTATATTTTTAAATATATAAACAGGCTAGGCCTGGAGGTTTAAGGCCAGGCCTTCCTAAAATAGACCTAGCTTATTTACATATTTAAACCTTTAAATAGGTCTTAATCTAGCCTTTTGTTAGATAAGACCTAATTAGATTAGACTGAAGGCCACCTGATAAGGATTTAACCTATTTCCAACCCTAAACGCACAATATATAAAAATCAAAATAGGCTTCTATTAGACATTTATATTTTAAGTAAAATTGGTTAATTTTTGTATTTTGATTTTTAAGATAAATTGCACGCATAATCTCCTACGGTGATTTTTCTTGTCATGTGATATTTTATTTTTTTAAAACCAATTGATTATTGTCCATAATAAGAATTAGAATTACATATAAATAGTGAGACGATCTTACAGACAGAAAAAGTATGGTTTATTAGTTTAGGAGGTTCTTGTAATCCTTGTTTTGGGATGTGTGTTTTTTTTCCTTTTATATTAATTAAACTACATGATTAAAATTCCACGCGCTATGTGATAGGGATTTAATCAAAGTCATATAAGTTTGACAAGTTTGATGTGAGTTAATCCAAAGTAATTAAAGTTATGAGAAGTGACAAGTCTCTAAATTATATGCTTGATGAGACCCTACAAAAATTACAAGCCAAAAATAGGGAAAATATTAGAAGGTATATTTAAAAAAGTTTTGTATATACCCTTGTATAACACATCGTAACTGCTGAATAATGCTAGCTAAACCCAAAAAAAAAAAATCTTATCAACGAAAAGCGCAGCCAATGTTTTACCCAAAATTAAGATCGAGAAACCTTTATTGACCTCTCTCTTTAGTGAGGATTCAATCATCCCACATATTCTTAATCTGTGAATTAAAACCCTTTATACAGATTCGGATCACTAGATATAATTTATACAAGATGTTAACTAATCAGTGTAAGATTTAATTTATTAAATTAAAAAGAGAGATAGTCACGCGTGATGGGATATTACGCAATGTATAAAGACGAAGTTAATAATATTGGAGAGGAAGGGAGGCGTATGGAGGAGGGTAAGTTGAAAATGATGTGGGTAGGTAATGTGCCCCCACCACAACCCTCATCCTACTCATGAACTACTCGGCAGTGACACGGATCCAACTTTGTCACACCTTCACCAATATCATTCTTCCCCACCCACACAGCCATGATATGTTTCTAACCCAGAACTAGCTAGGTCAAAAAATTTAAATAAACCCTACCCTAAAATAGTGGATACGCCTAAAAGTGGCGAAGCAGGAATACCAGGTCTAAAACAACAGCACCAACCACATATACAAATACAAATTAAATTCTATATAGCCAGACCATCCTTAACAGTCCACAATGGTACGACACCAACGTTGCTATCATCAAACTCATCCCATTGTCGCGTGCGCCCATGTGATGTTGTCTCTGCATAAAGCCTCCAATTGAAGCCCCCTCTCCAGCTAGCTAGCTCTCTTTCCGCCTTCTAACTCTCTTTCCCTCTCTCTCACTCTCCCATTCACAGCTCATGATTATGTACATATTTTTTAAAAAAGAGATTTTTACTTAATGCTAATAACCGAGTTTCCAGAGATATGCCACGTCAAGATGACGCCGGAATGACTTTTGGGGATGGATAACATTTTTTATTATGTTCCCACTTCCCACTGACTTGGGAACCGTCTCAGAGCTTTCTGTACTTACTGCTACTGTTTTCTTAATTCTCTCGATCAAAATCTCTGCCTAGTGCTAGGGTCCACGAGCATAATTGTCAACTTGAATTGGCCCTTTGAAATTGTTAGTATTATGAGAGGGAGAGACCGCTCACACAATAAATGCGAACAGGATCCATAAACAGGGACGTACGGTGTTGTCTTTCTCCAACCTCAAATCAACGGTAGGACGTTTCTCCATAGTTGGATCAATCTCGATACCTTGTACAGTGTATTCGATGAGACGTAAATTAATAAACAATGAGACAAGTATTAGGAAATCTTGCATTTTCTTGCATATATTAATATTTAACTGCATTATTGTGCACGGTCAGTGAACATATTTTGGCATGATCTGCAGCATGTACTGAGAAAAGCTGGTTTGGCACCAACAAATATAATGAACGAAAATAAAGCTTCACTCGTATACATATTGAGGCTCGCATGGGGGAGAGGCCCAGCTGAACCACCTGCTCTTGCACTAATTCATTATTTAATTATACACTTTTTTTTTTAGGGTTAATATAACTTTTGATCCCTGAAGTTTGATCCAATTTTAGTTTTGGTCCCTCAAATTTGAAATCGGTGGTTTTGGTCCCTAAAGTTTCACCCAATTTTGGTTTTCGTCCCTGAAGTTTGAAATCCGTGGTTTTGGTCCCTGAAGTTTCACCTGATTTTGGTTTTGGTCCCTCAAGTTTGAAAAGGACTTGGTTTTTTTTTTGTCGGGTCGGGTTTTTTAATTGGGTCGCCAAGTCCTTTTCAAACTTGAGGGACCAAAACCAAAATCGGGTGAAACTTCAGAGACCAAAACCACCGATTTCAAACTTCAGGGACCAAAACCAAAATCGGGTGAAACTTCAGGGACCAAAACCACAGATTTCAAACTTAAGGGACCAAAACCAAAATTGGATCAAACTTCAAGGACCAAAAATTATATTAACCCTTTTTTTTATTATAAGATACTAAATAATAATTCTCACCAATCAATAAAAAAAAATTAAAGTTATTAAATTTATTCTAAAATTTAAGTAATTTTTAATATTGCTTCTACTAATTATATTAAACTCTAATATCAAATTAATTATTATCTTCTCAGTATCTTTATTAAATATGAATAGTCATAAAAAAATTACTTAATATTTTTTAGAAATAAATAAGTGGATTATAAAAAGGATCAAAAGTATAAAAATGAGTTAGTATTATTGAAGACGGATAAAATGATATTAATTAAACGAGAAGTGTTCCGCACGTAACGTGTCACTAGTTCGTGAGTGGTGACTGAGACAACAATCAAAATTTGTCTACATGATTATCGCTATCCCAGGAGTCATGACGTTTCCTCCTTTGGAAAGGCTCTCTGTTATTTTTTTTCAATATATATATATATATATATATTATAATTCATATTGAGTTGAGGGCTGACTGGGGTCATGGTCATGACTCGAGTCAAGTGACGCGCAAATTTGATACTGTACGAAACACGTACTTGTATTATCATAAACACAGATTTTTATTTATTTACACGCAAATAACTGGCCTCGTAGTGTACGATAGTGAATTGAATGGATAAATATATATTGTACTACATATCAAGAAATAATGAAGAAAAGCTGTGTTTCTCAGTTAGCGATAACAATGTAATGATTTAACTTCGAAATTCTGTGTTTATCAAAATAAAAGAGGAAAGATGAAATTATGTATACGAAAATAACAAAAAAAATGATGACCGTGAAGCAAGGCCACTTGCATATTGTTAATTCTGGTTCGTTCCTGGGATTATTCTTGTACTTTTTAGCCATTTCCCATTATTTCTTATCGACCCTTTTTATAATATATAAATGTTGTCATTTCTTCTGTAGTTGCCTGTCTTCGTCGTTTCCTTTTGCCGTCACCGTGCTTCATACACTTTTTGATAAACATCTTTATTAATTTGTCCCTCTTTTCTGCCTCCCATGAGCTTCCCCTTTTCTTTTTAATTTCTAAGATATATTATTCAAATTACACTCATTTTCCTATCTGTTATGCAAAATTCATGGTGAATTGACTGTTAAAATTCATAAATACACTTGTGATTAATATATAATAATACTATTTATACCACTAATTAGTTTCACCCAAACAGGTTTACATGACTCACTGTGAATTGAGATTCTCCATACATATATACTAGGTTAAGGAGACGCAAATATGGCAGGGAAAGAACGCTTCTAGTTTACACTGTTATGTAAATAATTTAGATTCTGTTTACATGTTTTAAAATTCTAATAAGAGAAATAACAAACGGGAGTATATAAGTCAAGGGATGATATTGTTTTAAAAAATCTGATAAGGAAGACAGAGAGAGTGTGAGGAATTATCCGGAGAGGAAATAAGAAAACTAGGATTATCGAGGAGGTGTGGAAGGAGAACAATCATAAACGAGGAACAAGATTGGTAAATAAAGCATGAAGTTCCAAAAAAGAGAGAATACTAAAAAAAAAAAGGGAATAATAATGGAAACAGTAAGTAACGATCAATGCGAGCCATTCAATTCGGAGGAATAATGCTGGCCAGCTCATGATGATGGCCTTTGTGTTTTCCCAGAACACTACAAAAGTTCATGGCGTGCGGCTCTGTAGTCTGTACTTCTAATACTCCTCCCTCCTCTCATTCCTTGTTTTCAAAAAAAATTTGTTGAAAAGTCTTCAGTTATATAAAATTTATTGTCTAAAAATACTTAAAATTTGTCAAGTACTAATACATATACAACCTCTTTTTAACGCATGCAACTGTTTTTCAATCATGTGTAACATACCTTTTAACCATATATAGAATGAAAAACATTACACATATATAGTTGAATTATACACAGCAAAAGAAAACTTACACATGGTCAAGACCGGAGTGATTTTTTTTTTTGGGGGGGGGGGGGTTAAATCTTGCAGCCATCAATTTTCACTTTTCTATTTGGATTCTATTGTTGATTAGACCAGCTGTTTTAAGGTCAAACTTTGTTTGACACAATGTTTGGGCTTCCTTGGAGTGTCCTGTTACCCGTTTTTCAAGATGCATGGTTGATCACCGAGTTTGACCCCTCAAAAATTTTTCGCTGGAATTGGGTTTTCTATGAGGAAAAGAAATTTAAAAAGTTATTGAAAATTAAAGATTTTCCGAAATTTTCTTTAAAAAAAAAATCTATCCGATTTGGATACTGTTGCAACTACTCCATATAACAAATTTATATATGGCACAATAGCCTAATTTTTCAAGTGATTGGAGCTATTTAATCAACATGAAATATTTTATCATTTTTGCAGAGGTTGAAGTCAAATTGGATATGATACTTGTTTAGTGGGAGAGGAGGAATCTACTCATGTCTTGTTATTTATATAACTTGGGTTCAATTTTATTTTGGGTGATAGCACACTTTTACCTTATGAATTATAATTTCGAGATCATGGGTTCAAATATTAAAAATAACATCTTCACTTATTGGGGTATGTAAGGCTGTATATATTTATCCCTTATGAGATATTTTAATTATTACTTCCTCCGTTCCTATTTATAAACAACTTTCTCTTTCATAGCACAAGTCCCTTTTATAAGCAACGTTTACTTTTTGTCTAAAAATTAAGCTTCTTTTTCCTATTTTACCCTTATTAAATACTCATTATCTCTCATATCTTATACTTATTATCTCTCATACTTTTTATTTATTCTCTCTCCTATATTTTTTTCATAAATAGGGGCATATATGGAAAACATGACATTTTTGACACACTTATTCTTTTTAACTATTAGTTTGTTTTACGTAATCAAGGGAAAAGTTGCTTTTAAATAAGACCGGAGATAGTATAATATAATTCTTAGTTATTAATTAAAATATCCTGAGTATGGCCCGTTAGTCAGATCTGGGTCCAACTACAGGATTAGGATAACAAGTGGACAGGCTATTTATGTATCTTTCTTATGGTGAAATATATAATTAGGTTTTCAACCATCTAAATTGAGCACACGAGAAAAACCCTAGCTACTCATTTGAAGTTCCCTGACTGGCAACGGCTCTCACACCAATTGCCATCACTGTGCCTTACAGTCAGTCAGAAGAGTGACCTATCAACCTTTCTTCTGACATATTCCTATTTTGCAGTCTAATTCGCAGTGTTCGTGAACTCTTTCAGATAAGAGATAAGCTATGGCAACAGGTATTATTGAAGTCTTCCGCTGTAATTTGTTGAATATATTGTGCTGTAATTCTGATGTAATTCTTGTAAAGCATGATTTATTCTAACATGTGGTATCAGAGCTAGGTTCTCTGATTCTCTGCCTGCTTTTCTTTGTTCGGGGATGATTTAAATATGGAATTTAATTGATTTCACCATTGTAATTCTTTAATTAATTTTTTGGATACATAAAACAGTGGGAGGGATTTAATTAATTATTTATTGAACTTATTAAATCAATTAATCTCTTCATTATGACGTGCATATTTTGATTTAAATGCACTTAAATTATATTTGTGACTAGCATGCTACTTTTTCCAAGGAATAGCCACAACATCCTTTCATTTTGCATGCAACATAATCACTTATGGAACTTATAAAATATATGAGTTTAATTAAAAATAGAATTATAACTTATCTTTACCCACATGTAGACAGTTATGATTATATATTTAATTAGGGTGGGATAGTTTGATTTTATATTTTCTAAGTTACCTACATGTATTAGGAAATGTAAATTATACACTCTAGGCCTAGCAATCTAAGATAAATGCATACAATGCTAGGTTCTTTATCCACAAGTAGAATTTAGTGATACACATTTATATATATTGCATGTTTCCATTGGTGCATAACATGCATTCCAAAGGCACATAATTCGTGATTGTCTCAAATATTTATCTCGTGAGTTAACTTAAATCTGTAAATTGCATCACCTACTACTTTCCATAACATTTTTGCTGACACTACTGGCAAAATTGTGCTGGATAGTACTAATTACCCTGAGTGGAGAGGGGATATAACTTTACAGATTGATATGCTGCACATGTACTTTATAATGGAGAAACCTAGACCTCCCAAACCAACTGACAAGTCAACTCAAGCTGAAATTGACTATCAGGAGTGCTGCATGTGCTTGTCTTATATCAAAACCATGATCCAAAGAAGCATTAGGGGAGCTATTCCTAAATGTGAAATTGTTAAGGAGTTCCTCGAAGCTGTTGACAAACAGTTTAAGCCAACTGGCAAGCAGATGGGTGGTTCCATCATGTCAGAGCTGTGTGCCATGAAGCTGACAAGTACTAATGGAGTCAAACAACATATCATGAGGATGAGAGACTTGTCCTCTCAGCTGAAAACCTTTAACATGGAACCAAAAGAGCAGTCCCTAGTGCATCTGGTACAAAACTCCCTTCTTTCTCATTATGATGCCTTTAAAGTCTCCTATAACATAGATAGGGAAAAATGGACAATTGATGAACTACTGTTCATGTGTGTTCAGGAGGAAACCAGACTTCAAATGAGTGGCAGGAATGCACCTAGGGTAGCTCATCTAGCTGAAAGTTCCAACAGGAATGATGCCAAGGGCAACAAGGACAAGCAAAAAAAGAAAAAAAAATATTCCTATATATTGTGCCATCCATTAAGAAAGCTGAAGCTATTTGCTTCTTCTGCAAGAAGAAAGGGCACATGAAGGATGAGTACTTGAAGAGGAAGGCATGGTTAGAGAGTAAAGGTATGTATTTTTCAAGTTTAGCTTTAGAAGCTCATCATATTAGTATTAGTAATGATATTTGGTGGATCGATACGGGTGCAATAATTCATATTTCTACTACCATGCAGGGGTTTCTAAACACCAGGCTTCCACTTCCTAATAAACCTCGAGTCCTTTCGGGAAGTGGGAAAGGAAATCTGATCAAAGCAATTGGAACTTTTAAAATCGTTTTCCCAAATTAAACTATACTGGATCTTTTGAATTGTTTTTTCATTCCTAGTTATAGGAGAAATTTGATTTCTATGTCGAAACTTATTCCTTTGAATTATGGTATTTATTTCTAAAAGGATTTGATGTATTTCTGTAAAGACTATTTTTTAATTGTAAGGGTTATTATAATTGATTATTTGTTTAAAATAATCCCTGAACAGCCTGAAATTTTTTTTGTTACGCATGATATTAGACAAAGTATTATTGATGAGAATTCTATTAGCTTTAGAGTCGGGAATACGGGCCGGCCCTTCACGGGCTCGGGCCTAAACGGACCAGCCCGTTTAAGCTCACTTCCTAAAAAACCTCCAATTTTTAAAGCTTGCGGCCTTATAGGGCTGGCCCTTCACGGGCTCGGGTCTGAACTCATTTTAATTAAAAAAAATATTTTTCAAGTTTTACAATTTATTTATTATCTTGCTTTAAATTGAGATACATTATTTAAGTCACAAAAGGGAGCTAAAAAAAGTTCTGATTTACTTGAAATTATACATACTGATATTTGTTATCTTGATTTATCCGCGAACAATCAAAAATACTTTATCACTTTCATTGACGATTACTCGTGATATATGTATATCTACTTACTTGATAATAAAAGCGAGGCACTAGATGCCTTTAAGGAATATAAAGTTGAAGTAGAAAAATAGGTTGGGAAACCAATTAAGATCGTGAGATCCGATAGAGGTGGTGAGTATTATGGTAGGTACACTAGTGAAGGACCAGCGCCAAGTCCTTTTGCAGATTTTCTTCTGTAGCATGATATAGTTGCACAATATACTATGCCTGGCTTACCAATTATAAACGATGTAGCAAAAAGAAGAAATATGACCTTGCTGAACATGGTTAGGAGCATGATGAGTAGCTCCAAACTTCCAACATCCTTGTGGAAGGAGGCACTCAAGACAGCTGTGTACTTATTAAACAGGGTTCCAACAAAGACAGTGTCAAAAATACCTTTTGAAATTTGGAAAGGATGGAAACCTAGTTTAAGACACTTTAGGGTATGGGGCTGTCCTGTGAAAGTAAGATTGTACAATCCACAAGGAAAGAAACTAGATCCTAAAACCATTAGAGCTTACTTTGTAGGCTATCCATGTATGAATAAAGGTTATAGGTTCTATTATCCTCCATTTTCTGCATGTTTTATAGAATCCAGGAATGCTATTTTTCTTGAGAATGACGTGCTCAGTGGGAGTGATCAAATAAACAATGATCACATGGAAGTAACCCCTAATTTATATCATGAAGGATTTGTTTAGATTTATCCACCTCCCACACATGGAGAACCAAGACAAGTTGTGGTGGAGGATGTCCCGAATAAACAATATGAACCAACCCAAGATGTTGAATTAAGAAGATCAACTAGAGAAAGAAGACCAGCATTACCTAGTGACTACGTGGTGTACTCTGTTAAGACTGACTACGATATTAGCATTGAAAATGATCCATTAACATTTGCTCATGTCGTTAAGGGTGAGAACTCTAAATTGTGGCATGATACTATGACTGAAGAAATGAATTCCATGGCACACAATGATGTATGGGATCTTGTGGAGTTACTGAGTGGGTCTAAAGCCATTGGCTGTAAATGGGTTTATAAAACCAAAAGAGATTCACAAGGTAACATTGATCGATACAAGGCTAGGTTGGTTGCCAAGGGCTTCACACAAGTGGAAGGGGTCAACTATAGGGAAACATTTTCTCTTATATGAATGAAAGATTCCTTCCACATAATCATGACATTGGTTGCACATTTTGATCTAGAGTTGCACCAAATGGATGTCAAGACTGCTTTCCTCAATGGGGTTCTTTAGGAAGAAGTTTACATGAAGTAGCATGATGGATTCGTTGTAAACGATAAGGAACATCTGATATGCATATTAAAGAAATCGATCTATAGCTTGAAGCAAGCCTCACGACAGTGGTATTTGAAGTTCCATGAGGTAATCTCATCATTTGGCTTCGATGAGAACATCATGGATGAATGCATATACCACAAGGTTAATGGGAGCAAGATCATATTTCTAGTTTTGTATGTCGATGAAATACTACTTGCAACTAGTGATCTAGGACTATTACATGAAGTGAAACAATATTTGTGCAAGAACTTTGATATGAAGGATATGGGTGAGACATCCTATGTCATTGGCATCAAAATCCATAGGAATAGAGCTCAAGGCATTTTAGGCTTGTCTCAACAAACCTATATCAACAAAGTTCTTGAAAAATTTAGGATGTAAAAGTGTTCAACTAACGTAGCTCTTCTTGAGAAAGGGGACAAGTTTAGTCTAGATCAATGTCCCCAAAATGAGCTTGAAAGGAAACAAATGGAAAGGGTCCCATATGCATCAGTAGTGGGAAGCTTGATGTATGTACAAGTCTATACAAGACATGATATAGCTTTCGCTATTGGCATATTGGGAAGGTACCAAAGCGATATAGGGGAAGCACATTGGACAGCTGCAAAGGAGGTGTTTAGGCATCTACAAGATACTAAGCACTACTTGCTCACATACAGAAGAACAGATGACCTAGAAGTGGTTGGTTACTCAGACTCTGATCTAGGAGGATGTTTAGACACAAACAAGTCTACTACCGGTTACATCTTCCTACTAGCAGATGGATCTATATCATGAAAAAGTATAAAACAAATGCTTACAGCTCCTTCTACTTGATGCTGAGTACATAACATGTTTTGAGGCAAGTTCACAAGCGGTCTAGATAAGGAATTTCATTGCTAGCCTTAAGATTGTGGATTCAATCTCTAGGCCAATCAGGATGTACTTTGATAACAAAGCCGCAGTGGCCATTGCAAATACCAAAAGGAGTGGAAGTCGAAAACTGTAGGTCGAACTAAAATTTCTAAGTTTAAAAGAGAGAATTGCATATAGTGAAATTTCGGTTGATCATATCAATACAAAGGACATCTAGCAGATCCTTTGACTAAGGGATTGAAACCGAATGCGTTTGTGTTACACGTCCCTCAGATGGGGGTTAGACCTTCATTTATATAGAAGAGATATGCAATGAAATTAATTTTGTGGTTTGTTATCTCTATCATTATCTGTATACATTCTGTTGATGAGAATAATAAACACTAAGTTTGGAACCAAATAAACATTGGCGTTTATTCATAAAGTTATACCCATTAAAGAAGGGTGTTGTATGTAATACATGGAAGATAATACTTGGCCTAAAGGGACTTATCGCCATGATTCTTGCCGTATAGCCTTAATTTAATCTTGAAAGGGCAACTGACATTTAGATACAAGTCAAGTGGGAGAATGTGAGATATTTTAATTATTATAATATAGTTATTAGTTATTAATTAGGTTATTAATTAAAATATCCTGAGTGTGCCCCGTTAGTCAGATCTAGGCCTAGCTACAAGATTAGGGTAACAAGTGGACATGCTATTTATGTATCTTTCTGATGGTGAAATATACAATTAGGTTTTCAGCCGTCTAAATTGAGCGTACAAGAAAAACCCCTAGCTGCTCATTTTGATGTTCCCTGACTGGCGATGGCTTTCACACGAGTTGCCATCACTGTGCCTATCTTTCTGATAGTGAAATGTACAATTAAGTTTTCAGTCGTCTAAATTGAGCGTACGAGAAAAACCCTAGCTGCTCATTTGGGGTTCCCTTACTGGCGACGGCTCTCACACCTGTTGCCATCAATGTGCCTTGCAGTCAGTCAGAAGAGTGACATGTCAACCTTTCTTCTGACATATTCCTATTTTACAGTCTAATTCTCAGTGTTCGTGAACTCTTTCAGATCAGAGATAAGCTATGGCAAAAGGTATTTATTGAAGTCTTCCGCTATAATTTATAAAATATCTTGGTCTGTAATTTTGATATAATTCGTGCAAAGCATGATTTATTCTAATATCCCTCCTTAAGCCCCATCTGGTGGAAGCATTGTAGTGGGCCACATTCTTTATTCGTAATATTGCCATTAAACCCTAACAAAACTGTTGCTAATGGCCCTGCATTTTATAGCACATTTATTTATCTTGGCATGTTTCAGAATATCAAATATACGCCTCCAAAATACTGACCCCTTCATCATTGGTTTGAGAGGGTACAGTGGCTTCTGATTCACCTTAATTATATGCTGGGCCAAATCTTATTCTTAAATGTGTGTGTGTGTGATGATGTCTCTATGCAAAGTCAACTTTTTCACGAGACCCTTTGGAATATTATACTGCTAACATGGAATTCTTGGGGAATATGCATATGATATGCGAAATAAAAAAATGGTCTGACGTGGCAACTCGAAAACGACAAGATATTTTGCAACTCCTGCTGCTAGATATTTATTTGTTTTTCCGTCTCTTGTGGAATATAATTAGACTTATAATTATCAAATTTAAAAGTAGACACAGACGGGCAAGTGTGTAAAGCGATATGCGTATCGTTGCATGTCCATAAACATAAAACACATATCGTGTTATTATATCTTATGTATCATGTGTTTGATAAAAATATCTACCTTTTTTTTAAAAAGTATCGATGCATAACTATAGGTTAAAATATCATAGACCATAATCTATTGTTGTTATATATGAAAAATCAGATTCTAACAACATAATATCATTCTAGCAGAAGCATGTGCAGAAACACAGAGGTTACTTCTAAGTATCAACATCAAATGGGAATATTATATGCGCTTTTCATAAATCAAATATATAGAAGGGGCTTGTAATAATGTTTCTTTTAAATTACATGGTTTCATTAATAAGAATATATTCACAGCGTATAGGACCAATATATCAATGTCACTTTTGCGTGTAGCTGCTTATCCATCCACAGAACCAGCTAGACCTATTCGAATATGCAAATAAAAAGCTAGCTAAGCTATACACGCTATACTCAAATTGAACGGTCTAAGATCATTGTGATTCGTCAAGTGGATATATATTTCATCCATCACCATCCTAATATACATACACCCTGGAACCGATTTTTTTTCTTTATCTTCTCCAAAGATTTTAATTTTGTAAGCAAACTATATGGAAACCAAAATATATCTGAGGATAATCGATATATATAACTTCGCTTTTGTCCAATGTATATGATATTTGTATAGTCAGAAAAGTGGTGCTGTAAATTTGACCCCTCCCGCTGCTTGTTGCGGGTGAAATTTCGTCGGAAGGAGCGGGTCCAGCTATGTACCGAGTCAAAAATTGAGATTCCTTTTGCCCACTTGAATGCCATCATCAGCACATCTATCTAACACCTAAAGTATTTTTCAGTAAAAATTAGTATATATATATTATATAAAAATTACTTTAGAATATTGAATACATAAAAAAATAGTTTAGGAGATATTGAATTTTCATACGGTTAAGTGTTACTATCATTCATCACCCTATCGATCGAGTGTCTGGGACAGATTAAGCATTTAGCATCACAATCTTTTATCAAGATATTGTTTCTCAATTTACATTGAATTTACTGGGGAACACTCACTTTCACCTGTTTAGTCTACTAATTACTTCTCCACATGGTTCTCTCACTCTCTGCCGTCACCATCAACAAAAACAACCTGCCTCTTTTGCTTTAATTATTCTTGTAGTTTCTTTTGGTAAATTGAGAGCAGTATTGAACCAGAGATGTAAATTTCCTTCTTATCATTAATTATAACGTTTGAGGGTGATATTAATTTGCCTCATTAGATAATAATTAGCACAATAGTTTTTTTTTTTGTTCACTTTGTGTCCCCACCGAGATGGTTTAACTAATTAGAAATCCTTGTCTTGGCAAAAAAAAAAAAAAAAAACTAATTAGAAATCCTTGGCGGTTAATCTCATACAGATACTTGTTTGCTGTCAAAAGAAAGCTACATGCAATAATATAATAAGACGCCAACCTACACCCTATTGACGTGCAAGAATTCAAAACCGTACCCTGAAAGAATCCCTCATTTCACGTTATTTCATCGCTTTTCGTCTTGTTACTTCACGAGGCGGTTAAAAAAGGGCAAAAGAGGATGAAAAAACTCTAATTGTCAAACAGATTGAGAAATGTTACTCAAAATGGACATACATAATAATGATGAAGAATCATATATTACCCATGATAATAGTATCCCCTTTACTTTAACTTTTTAATTGATTTCTACCATGCAATCAAACCCTTTTCTTTTAAAAAAAAAAATTAGAAGGGCTGATACTAATTGTTTGAGATTATAAGTTGGATTGAACCCACTTATAGAAGAGCTTTTATGTCATTAGATTATAAGGTGGTTTAGCTTGTGCAATCAAACTCTATGCATGAATCACTTTGAATAAGGACATTTTTCATTTATGAAAATAGGGTATGTGATATGTAGATGGTAAATACTAGTAATTAGGGATTTGGGGATTTAGGGTTGGCACATTATTAATCAATTCCATGAGGCCGCACTTAGGATATTAAAAGTGGTCCTTAATTACTAGTTCTATGAGCCATGTGGATTAAAAGGATAGGGAAGTAGTGTTAGTTAGTTAGTTGATCCAGTGCTAATAAGTCTATTGCTATATAAAGAAAAGCCTTAGGCTATTATGTGGATTAAAAGGATAGGGAAGTAGTGTTAGTTAGTTAGTTGATCCAGTGCTAATAAGTCTATTGCTATATAAGGAAAAGCCTTAGGCTATTATGGAATTATTATGATTGTGATCCGTAATTAGTGAATACAGAAATATTCTCTTATTTCTCTCAGTTTCTCGATTTCCTACCCCCTCTTCTCTCTTCTTCCTAATTTCTTTACTTCTTACCGATCAGTGTGTAAATAATTCCACGGTTATAATGAAATCCACAGACTGCAGGCAGCCAAAATACAGTACCATGTCTCTAGAAAATGGAGGCCACGTCACCAAGATCAGTGCACTTCATTGAGTAAATTTTTTAACTCATTATTGTTGTCTTTAATGCCATGTCACCAGAAAAAAACAGACTCCACTCAACAAATTGCCCCCAAACCAGTTCTCAAAATTAATTTTACAATAACTACGAGGGGTTGGGTTTAGCGAATGAGAATACCCCTTCATAACGTATTTAATTAAGGTTGGAATTCTTGTTGGGAGATATATCCATATTTAGTGTCTGACAGTATCTCAAATAAGATAAAAAATATATTGTGCTTAAAAAAATTACGACAGTACTACGAAAATAGACCCAGGAATCAGGGCCGACCCTTGACAGGCTAGGGCCTAACAGGGCTGGCCCTAAAGGGTTCGGGGTCAAGAAAATTGCAGTTTTTCAAGGCCCGGCCCGAAAGCATCAGGGTAAGGGCTGGCCGACAGGGCCGAGAAGTCATTTTCACAATATTTAACTATTTTTCCTGTGTATTTTCTCTTGAGAGATATAATTAGTAAATAATAACGATTAAAGTTCGAATTTAATACATAAATGTTGTCAACATTAAGGTTTAAATAACACGTCTCTTGCAACAAACAAACACAGTTACTAATGTATAATCAAAGGTAAAATCATGTTCATAAATAACTCACTCAAAGGCCAAAGTATAAGAAGGCAAAAAACTAAATACTCTAACCTCTAAGCAACATGAGTATGATGATTATCATTTTCACCTTCTTCGCCACTATCATCAATTTCAAGGACATTCAATTGTGTTTCACTTTGAGTAGTAGTTCAAGTAGTCAAATAATCACAACCTCCATTAAAAAGCATACTCCATCAGGCAGAACAGTATATAATATGATTTTATTCTAACAATATATTCAAAAATCATACTAAAAAATCACAATATGATTCAATTAGACAAAAAAATATACTCAAAAATCATACTCTATATAATATGAGGATAGAGTGATATATAGATTCAATAAGACAAGTAAAAAATGTAACATAATTCCCTTTCCAAACAAAAAAATAAAAAATAAACGGGCTTAAAGGGCCTGCCCGAGGCTTTACAGGGCCGGCCCTTTTAGACCCAACTTTCTTTTGAGGTTATAATTTACAAGCCCGACCCTTAAAGGACCAAGACCTAAAAGGGCCGACCCGACGGACTCGACCTATTTTCTGAGCTCTACTAGAAGATGATAGTTGTCAAAAAAAAAAGGATGGTGCAGTTCCGGTGCCTTGCACTTGCAGTACCATTTAATCCACGCATTCTGTATCTGTATGGTGTAGTTATCCTCCAAAGAATGAAAATGAAAATCAATAATAAATGAAATTAGGTATTAGCCTCTTGTGTGTTGTGCAAGCTGATTGAATTGAAGTAAGTTTGGCGTCCACAAGTTTATTAAAAAAGACGGAGACAGCACTGCCTCCTTGTTTCAATAAAAATATTCTATTTTCATGTTATTTCTTTTTTTCTTCACCAAAGATAGGCATTATTAAATTTGCAACTTGGCTCCCAACAGTACTCTCGGGGACCTCTAAATACATCAGCCTCCAAGCCCCCCTTCATATCACACTCATTCTTTCTTTCTTTCTTTCGTCTCTCCTCTCCTCTCATCACATATCAAAGAACTAAAGATGGCACAAACTTTTCGCATGGCCATTGCAATTCTTGGTATTACTTCGTTCTTTTTCTCAGTACTAGTATCCGACATATAAATATATATCTGCGAGTCTTCAACAGAAAAGTGACTCATTTTCTGTTTCTTCCCTCTTGTTTTTTGCAGGGAATGCTGCTTCAGTAGCTCTCTTTGCTGCTCCAATGTAAGTTATAAACTTTCCTTTCGATTTTCTTGTCTTCTCTTATTTGCAGACGAGTGAATCAAACTATACTGAGAAAACCTTTTGACACGGTTTTTTTTCTCTTTCTTTCTGTCTGCAGGGTAACTTTCAAAAGGGTCATAAGGAAGAAAAGCACTGAGGAGTTTTCATGTCTTCCTTACATCGTTGGACTCTTGAACTGTCTCATTTTCACTTGGTATGGCTTGCCTATTGTAAGCAACAAATGGGAAAACTTCCCTCTGGTCACAGTCAACGGAGTCGGGATTGTTCTTGAGTTAGCTTACGTTCTCATCTACTTCTGGTATGCTTCATCAAAAGGAAAGGTAATAATAATAACTCATAAGTGTGGCCTTGCTTCTTCTTCTTCTTCCTTTGTTCATAAGAAGACAACATAAGACTCACCCGAAAACATATATTTCAGGTGAAGGTGGCCTTGACTGCGATACCAGTTATCGTAGTGTTTTGCATAATCGCTATCGTCTCAACTTTTGCCTTCCATGACAACAAACACCGAAAGCTTCTAATCGGAAGCGTTGGCCTCGTTGTTTCCGTCGCAACGTATGCGTCTCCTCTTGTGGTCATGGTAAGTCAATAATATTCCATAGTCATTATCACAAAGCCAGAAACAGGGGAGTTCATAACTCACACGATGTCGATTTCATCATTTTTTGCAGGATAAGGTTATAAAAACCAAGAGTGTGGAGTTCATGCCTTTGCCATTATCATTGTGCTCATTCCTAGCTGGCGTCCTTTGGATGACTTACGGATTTATGATCCGTGATATATTCGTTGCGGTTCGTATTCTAGTTTTTTCATGGCTTCATAATAAAACTCAGAATAAGAAGAAGATTTGAGCATATTGATTTAACATTCATTTTACCATAACTTTTTGACAGGGACCAAGCGTGGTTGGAGTTCCCTTCGCCATTCTGCAACTTGTCCTCCACTGCAAGTACTGGAAAAGAAAACCTTCATCAGAAGAAGAAGAACCAAAGAAGCTGAACATGGAAAAGGGAGATATAGTGGTGATGGCGGTAGTAAAGGAAGGTTCAGAAATGGTGGATTTGGAAAAAGGAGAAGCAGAAATGAAGATGTCAGATGATCCAATCAGCAAGATCAACAACAAGAACTAATTAACAACAGCATTAGGCTGAAAAGGTTCAGCAAATTTTGCCCAGATTTTGGGTTTCATGCTGTCTGGGTCGTGAATCAAGAAAAAGTCATCTTTTTTATTATTCAGAGCAAGTAGTTTAATTTCGTGATTTGTATTTATCCCATAAATTTAATGTACTTTCCTAATAATTAAGACATAGGGGTCATGCGTGCTTTTGTTTCCTCTGCGAACTGGTTTTGCTGCCCAGCTCAAGTTTCCAACGCATGACTTGCTTGTATTAGGGAGTATACTTGCCAAATAATAGGAACGATGTCATTCAAATTCTACACTTCACGATCTTCTACTCATACTTACTTTTTTTTATTATATATATATAGAGAGAGAGTTAGTTTGATTATACGCAATGCATCGAGCAAAAACATATAGCTTAATATATACAACTTGGACAACAAGATCTGATCGATATGGAGACAAAGAATGATTCTGCTAGCTATTATATTAAAATATTTATGATATGAAGTTTATTTTTTTATGAGGCATCAGGCATTAAATGTAAGGAAGCGGCCAAATTCTCATGCAATAACCAATAGCAACCTACAAGCCACCAACAAGTTGTCACCAAACCCGTATGACCGGTGCTTTCACATACCTCGCCCTTTCTCTCTCTTCTCCATCTTTTATTCTTTTTTGTTTTTTTCCGGGCCAGGGGTGCCTAATTTTTCTTACCTTTTTCCTTCTGTAATTTTAACAATTCAAAATTAATAATTCATAAATTATTATTAGTTGTTGAAATTTTATCTGTATATATTGTTCACAATTAAAGTAAAGCAACAAAAAAATCTACTTTATGAATTATTTTCATAATAGTTTATAATTATAAACTGTTTAAATCAAAATTTTGATAATTTAAATCTATTTTATGTATTTTTTAAAAATTATAAAAATAATTTTATAAAATATTAAATCTAAATAATTAAAATAAACAACGACGAGAGGAAAAGAATTAAAAGGAGTGGCAGGAAAAAGAGATCAAAAGCCCACTTGAGAGTGAGCAGGGAGTTTAAATTTTGAATATTGTGACGTCGGCGGCAGAGAGAATAAAAGTTGAACCGCCATCATTCATTCATTTTTTTACGTGTGTGTTTGGAATGGCTTATTTTTATCCAAAACGTGTTTATAATTCGTGATTCACGGTATACGAGGTAAGTATGTGAGAGGAATTTTTTCTCGGCTTGCGTAATAAATACGTTTTTCCTGTACAAAACGCTGAAACAAACACAGACGTCTTGCCTCAGGCCTGAGGGTTTCGTCCAGAGCAATTATAAATCCATGAAAGAATCCCATATTTCACTTTAAAGCTGTGGTTCCAGAGTCATATACCATTAAAACGATGTCAATCTGACCCATCTGGGCTGCGTATTTTATCTTTCTCATTACTCTAGTAATAATGTTATTTGTATTCATTAACATGTACTAGTATTCATGGCAACAAAAAAAAAAAAACATGTGCTATTAGCATTTATGTTACTCCTACCAAAACTAAAACGCTAGAAACTTATAGTTTAAAAAAAAACTTAGCACTCCCTCCAATTTTTAATATAACATTTATTTACCTGATTTAATTAAATTAAGAAAATTAATTGAATTAGTTAATATGATATGTATTTTCTAAAATATTATATTTATATTTTTTAATTCTCTCATTCTCTACTCTCCTTAATTATTATTGAGGGAACATTAATAGGTGTAAATTAAAAAAATATTGATAAATATGAAAATTATATTTTATATTTATGAATAATTTCAACTCCCCAGATATATCTTGCATTAAAGATTGGAAGGAGTAGTATTTATTTAAAAACCTTATAAGTTATTAGTTGATCTTGATCAGGTCATCGGATGTGATTATTTGTGAAACATTGTACCAACAGTGCATAAGAATTCACCTCTTTCAATTGTCCCTGTACTCCTAGTTTCATATAAAATCAGATACTACTATAAAAGATAATATTCTGCATAATTAATCAATGTTAGGAAGAAGTGGGAGGACAAACGGTGCTATGTCGTACAGTACCTCCTAATATATTAAGAGCCTGTTTGATCACAGAATCAGAAGTAATGTAATACAATTTAATGAAATGCAATGTGATAATGACTACATGAATTTATTTGATTCGTCATTAAGAAAAGATGATCCATATGTATAAAAACGTTTGGTTGGATTACACAAAAAATGAGAATATTTGCGAATAATATAATAAGAGACAAAATTACCTCTATATATATATATATATATGTATAATGTACACACTGGGTTCAAAGTAGTTTTCTTTTTTTCAATCTGTGCAATGTATGTGTTTGGTTCATAATAATTTTTTAATATTTAATGATGAAGGGGTTCATTGTAATTTTTTTTATATTTAATGGTAGAAATATTATTTAATGAGATATTTTAATATTTTTAATGATGAAATATAATTTTTTAATTTTAGCGGGAAATTATTTTTTTATATTTTTATCTAATTAATTATTATTTTTTGAATATTTAATGATAGTAATTATTTAATATTTAACAGCATTTATTAGTAGGTACTTTGGTCAAATTAAAAATTTATAATGGCAATAATATATTTTTCACTTAATTACATAATGCCTGCATCCTTATTCATCAATTATAACAGTGTAATCCTGATTATATAAAATATTGTAATCATGATTTTAAAACATAATCATCTTTACATTATATAAGGCAAACCAAACACCATAATCAATCCATTACACCAAGATTACATATAATTCTCTTCAACCAAACTGGCTTGGCTCTATTGATATAGCAAATGGTATCGGGCCACTAATCCACTTGACTCTTTTCCTGCCATACATGGAAGCAGGTTCCCTGCACCAAATACTGCTGAATTAACTCGGCTGATATCATGCAGAATTTAAGGGTCACTACTTGGGCAGAGGAGTCATTATTACAACAATATTTTAATGAAAAATATAATTTTTTGAATGAAGGAAATTAAATTAAAAAATTGGAAAATTCCCCACCATACAGCAATCAACAAAGCTTTTCAGGTTTCCCATGCCCGTATAAATTCTCTGTACTTGTTAGTATTTTTAGGGCAGGAGCTAGGAAGATGTTTAGTTGTTTACACATGGACCATGACACCTGGGGTGATAACGAAGGTACAATGATCCCGCGTCACCATTCTCAAACAGTAAACTTCTCGAACCACGACAGGGAGGGTCAAACTCAAAACTCAAAAGGTTTTTACTTTTTACTACATACTTTGTTCGTTCGTGTTTGTGACTGATTCTCTCTGCGAAACGCGTCACTCCCAATTATTCCTTTGTCGTTTATACCAGAGCCTCATCCTCATCCTTCCATTCTTGAGCTCGATGAATTGCGCGTTTGAGTCCCAATACTAGTTTCCACGTACACACCTCTAATCTCCTGCTAGCTTGGACCTTGGATTCACATTACTTAGCAACATTCCAATCTTCCAGCTGTTTTCTGGTGCGCCCACCCTCGCTCTTCGCCCCAAGACTCGTATCTCATTGTCGTCTTGTTAATCATATCATTGTGCCCATTAACTGCATTATAGAGCATCGAGCCCACAAACCTGTGTAACATGCGTCTCGATCTTCCATGTTCTGTTATACTTCGACCCAGCCAACGAAAAGTGTAAGCACATCAGATCCTCCTTCGAAGTAGGCCACCAAAAAAGAGATCCTTGACAACAAAAAACGATCTTCTCACTGCCAGTTTCTTGTTCATCATAAATGTGAGTGTAAGCGAATCCAGCCCAAGCTAAATGGGTCATAGGCGGTCCATTATCGCCAGTTATGGAATCCAGTGCCGCCACGCGTCGCAGTGTGAAACAAAAAGCTCGGAACTCCATGCACGATTCCACGTGTCCCTCGCTTCCGTTCCGCAACACCGCCGCATGCTCAACCCCCCCCCCCCTTCCTGGAGCACGAGCGAAAGCACCGTTTCTTGCCGCGCTACGAATTTCTGATCGGAATGGTGAAGCTGGCGTCGGCACGAGATTTCTGGACCTATGGACCCGGCATGACCCGGAACCCCTACGAGTACATCAATTTGGGTCTCTACTTGTTTGCTGCCTTAGTACTCACTTGCGGGTTTGTGGCTCAGTTATCATCCGAACCCAAATCCGGTCTCGTCCTCCTCCTCATTGCCTTCGGCCTCATCTTCATTGTCAATTTACAGGATCTTATCGCGCATCTCGCCGGAATCGATTTCCTGTTATCGTTGATGGAGTTCGATCTTCAGCTCGCGCTTGTCGAGTTTGGAGTTCCAATAACTCAGGCCGTGGGTTCGCTGCTCTCCTCTCTAGGCATTTTCCTCATTTTCATTCTGGTAAAATATTGAGGAAGTTTCTCTCAATTATTTTATTGAACGAATTTTGTCTTACAACTTCTCCGAGAGACTGAGGTAGAAACATAGTGGACTCACTTGAATGACTAAACTACAGGGTGTAGCTCCCCTACATGTCTCGTTGAAATTGACAGAATAGCCTAATCGTAAACACTTAGTATGTAATTAGATATTGATAATTTGTGGAATTACATTTGTTGATGTTAAGTGTGGTGGTTATTGCACAAAATGAAGGAGGAGAAACGTTTTGGTTACTTCAAATTGGAGAGACATGCTCTGAACTTGCTATTGGCCGGGCCTCTGTTATGGGTGATAGGATCTATCCACAATTCTTGCCAAATTTATGAGAGGGCAGACGGGCATGTTCAAATCTTACAGAAGAGTGTGCTTATCCCATTTCTGACGGGGAGTTTGCTGTTCGTGCTTGCTGCTATTCTCAATCATTATGAGCAGTCTAGTGTGATGCGCCATGGCCTCCACTTGCTTGTAAGTAGTCTTCTATGAATAATTCTACTTCCTTTAGTTGTTTGTTGCTTGATGTCTCTGCTGTCGAGAAAATCTCGCGTTATGAATTGAATTGTTGCTTGATACAGAAGCCCAGAGCATGTGATTCGAAGGCAGTGTTATTCGAAGGCAGTGTTATTGAGTGTAACGAAGTGAATCATATTCATATAATGTTACATATGGGTTTATATACAAGTAATTACATTTGAAAATTCAATGAGAACTCGACATGCGTTTCCTAACTCTTCCTAACATTCTGACTTTGGGTGACGGTGGAAGATATGCCTGACGGTAAGGGATATGTTGTTGACTTCTAACTCTTAACACTCCCCCTCAAGTTGGAGCATATATATTTATCATGCCCAACTTGTTACAAAGATATTCAACCCGTGTCCCATTTAATGCTTTTGTCAGAAGATCTGCCAGTTGGCCGTCGGATCGTATGTGCCCTGTATATACAATATTTTCTTTCATATTGTCACGAATAAAATGACAATCAATTTCAATATGTTTGGTACGTTCATGGAACACAGAGTCCGATGCTATATGAAGTGCTGCTTTATTGTCACACTATAGTTTTACAGGTAATGTTGTGATGATGCCAATCTCCTTCAAAAGTTGAAGTACCCACACAATTTCTTGTACTAACTGTGACATGACTCTATATTCCGCTTCTGCACTTGACTTTGACACAACCCCTTGCTTCTTACTTCTCCAAGATATCAAATTTCCACCAACAAACACACAGTAACCCGTAGTAGGTCGTCTTGTGGCCTTTGATCCTACATGATCCGCATCACAAAAGCACTCGACTTTAGTGTGCCCATAATTTGTATAAAGAATATCAAGACCTGGAGAGCCTTTCAAATAATGCAAGATATGTTCTAAAGCTTCCTATTGTACCATTATTGGTGATGCCATAAATTGGCTGAGCCTACTGACTGAGAAGGTTATATTAGGACGAGTTACTGTTAGATAATTTAGTTTACTAATAAGCTTTCTATATCTCTCAGGAAATGGAAACGGTTTTAATTTCTTTGGATCAATCCTCTTTTTCAAATCATCAGGAAGCTCATCAAATATACTAGCATCAAGATCTAGAAAAGGATTCGGAATCATGGGGATGTTGTTTGGTGCAGCTCCAAGTTTTTCAGTCTCCTTTAAGAGATCAAGAACATACTTTCTTTTGAGTCAAAAGAATACCTTTATTGCTTCTCAAAACCTCAATACTAAGAAAGTACTTTAATGATCCCAAATCTTTTATCTAGAAGTGAGAGTTCATGAATATTTTAAGTTCTGAGATTCCAGAATAGTTACTTCATGTAATCACAATATCATCAACATAGACTACTAGAAGAATCATGCCTGCATCAGGTTGTTGGTAGAACACAGAGTGATCACACTTGCTTTGATGTAACCCAAACTTCTTGACCACATTACAGAATTTATCAAACCAGGCTCGAGGACTTTGCTTTAGACTATATAGTGACTTCCTGAGGTAGCACACTTTCCTAGTCTCCCCCAGAGCAACGAACCCGGGTGATTGCTCAATATAAACTTCTTCAAGTAGATCACCATACAAAAAGGCATTCTTAACATCTAATTGATGCAAAGCCCAATGATATGTGGCCGCTAAAGAAACAAGTAGACGAACTGAAGTAAGTTTAGCCACAGGAGAGAAAGTCTCGGAATAATCAAGTCCATAAGTTTGGGCATATCCTTTGGCAACAAGGCGAGCTTTTAGTCGTTCTAAGGAACCATCGGCCTTAGTCTTAACAACAAATACCCATTTACATCCAATGGCTTTCTTGCCAGGAGGGAGATTAACAAGAGTCTAGGTACCAGCGGTTTCTAAATCCAAAAGTTCTTCTTCCATTGCGGCATGCCAACTAGGGTGAGCTAAGGCTTGGTAAAGGGAAGTAGGTGTGGTAATGGAATGAAGGGTGGCCACAAGGGAAGATGGAACAGGAGACAAAGATCGATAAGAGACAAAAGATGAGATGGGATAGATACAGTCAGTATATCGTTTGGGAGGACAATGAGGACGGGTACCTTTACGAAGTGCAATGGTTAGGTCATCAGAAGTATCACCAAGAGAAATAGGAACAAGTGGTTCAGTAACAGCAAGAAGAGGATCGACAAAAACAGAGGCAGGAACTACGGAGGCATCAACAGATTCAATCGGCGAAGCAGGAGCTGATGAAAGTGAATCATTATCAACATCAGCATCATTTATGATATCAGGTTCCGGAATAGCAGCTTGTACTGGTGAGAGAGGGATAGGGTAAATCAGGATATCATCAAAATTATCCATGACAGAGGGAGACTCAGAGACGGGCAAAGTCTTGAAGAAAGAAGATGACTCATGAAACATAATATTGGTAGATACAAGGTAACGACGGAGATATGGAAAGTAACACCGATAACCTTTCTGAACTCTAAAATAGCCAAGAAAAACACATCTTGGGGACTTAGGATCAAGTTTGTTAACACTAGGACGGATATCCCGAACAAAACAGACACAACCAAAGATTTTAGGTTTAACAGGAAATAGCTTAGTGGTGGGAATCAAAACATAATACGGAATATCCCCATCAAGAACAGCCGAAGGCATGCGATTGGTGAGGAAACAAGCAGTAGAGACAGCATCAGCCCAAAAACTTTTAGGGACTGAGGAATGAAACATGAGAGCTCGGGCAGTTTCTAAAAGATGGCGGTTCTTTCTTTCAGCAACACCGTTTTGAGCAAGGGTATTAGCACAAGAGGATTGATGAAGAATACCATGAATTTGCATGCAATCGGTGAATGGGGCGGAAAAATATTCTTTTGCATTATCACTTCGTAAGATTTTCACATGAGTGTTAAACTATGTTTGAATTTCAGCATAAAAATTACGAAAATGAGTAAACAATTTAGAAGGTTGTTTCATTAACTAAAGCCAGGTGGTTCGGGAAAAATCATCAACAAACGTGACAAAATAATGATAACCAGTCTGAGACGTGACTGAACAAGGACTCCAAACATCAGAATGTACTAACTCAAAGGGGGACGCAGCCCGTTTATTGATGCGAGGTGCCAAATGAATACGATGATGTTTGACAAACTAACATGACTCACAATCTAAAGTAGACACAGAAGAAAATTGAGAATATAATTTTCGGAGAGATGAAAGCGACATATGACCTAAACGACAATGAACTTCAAAGAGATACAACCCACCAGAACAAGCAACAGAACGTGGTACCTGATCATCAAGGATATAATGTCCACCAGATTTATAGCCTCTACCAATAATCTGCTTCGTCGATAGATCCTGAATTAAACAATAGTCAGGAAAGAGTGAGATAAAACAGTTTAACTTACGAGTGAGTTTACTTGGAGACAGAAGGTTAAAGGTGAGATCTGGAACGTTAAAAACAGAGGATAATGAGAGGGATGCAGTTGGTTGAACAATGCCAGAGCCAATAACACGGACGGGAGAACTGTTGGCGACAAATATGGATGACGGGTTGGCATAGAGGGCATATGAAGAGAATAAGTGATGATTACCTGTCATGTGGTTAGTAGTACCAGAAACAATGATCCACTTAGTTGAACCAGTAGTTAGTGTGTTTGGCAAGCACCAAAACCATGGTTTGTGCAACCCGAGACAAAACTCCTCTCACACACTTACCTCGTAAGTCATAAAAGCTATTAAAAAAAGCTAATCCAAACACACACTTAGACCAGAGGACAGAGTACTTGTGGCTAGAGCTCCTGTAGAAGAAGATCCAGATCTAGAATCAGGGGGACCAGGTGTCTGGGCAATATGAGCAAGGCCGCGCTGTTGATCACGCTGCTGTTTATTTTGCAATTTTCGATAATTTTTCTTAATGTGTCCAGGTTCCTTACAATAATTGCAGATAATACTGCCAGAATTGTTATTTTGTTTGTACCCATAATTCCTGTTCTCAAAGGGACCGCGCCCAGCTAGAGCACTTGCAGTTGGATTAACAGAAGAGTGAATCAAGCTATCAACACGAACAACCCAGGAGAAAACATCTTCAAGAGAAGGAAGCTCTTGACTAGACAGAATCTGAGAACGAATAGTCTTATAAAACGGGTTGAGAGCTTCTAGAAAACTTATGATAGCCTGAAGTTCCAAGTTCTTGATTCGAGTTGAGAGATCTGCTTGCGGAGACATTAGTACTTTCATTTCCTCATACATCTTCTTGAAGTCCAAAAAGAAATCTTTTAATGGACGATCTTGCTGTTGAGAATGATAAAAACCTTTATAAATTTCATGAACCCGAGTAATATTTCCTTTTCCAGAAAACATAAATTCAAGATAACTCATGATTTCTTTGACAGTGTTACAATGGCTAACTGAAGATAGAATTCGTGGTTTAATAGAATTTCGAATTTGAAACAGAAGTCGAGTATCTGCACTTTGCCAAGTCAAAAGTTTTGTTTCGTCACCAGAAGGAGGATCCTTGGCTAAATGTTTCCATCTCTATGCCCAAAATATACACTCTAACAGTTTTGTTCCAATAACTATAGTTAGTTCAGTTCAATTATGAAGCAGTAATCTTAGCAGACATAGGTAACATATCGGAATTCTTTGAGTTTGCCATTGATAATACTTAAAGAACAAGCAATCAATATACAAATGGAGTAGTAAAGGATAGTCACATGGACAATGCTCACAAAATAACAAAGTGGTACAGACTGTCAAATCAATTAGGATTGGCAAAATATCATGAACCAATCAGCAAAGGACAAATTCTCACAAAGAAAGAATTATCACAGATTACCGAACAATCAAGATTGTCACGAACCAATAGGCAAAAATATGTGGTATCACAAAAGAAACAAGGGACCTACAGAGATAGGAAAACTAACTCAAAAAGGAACAGCAGAAGCAAAGGCAAATTGCAACTTGGAGAGCGTTGAAGCAGGGGCAAAGAACAAGGCTTAAAATTAAAACTTGATCGGATGACCACACAACTTCAGAGGGAGATAGAGCATGAAGAGTCAATCAAGGCGCACAAATCGCCGTTGCAAAAGGAGACCGGAGCCGCCGTCACGCGCCACGCATGGATCTAGGTGGCGGAGCTAGCGGTGGCGCGTGTAATGTCATCGGCAGTCGGACGGGGACCGGATTTTGGTGACAGACCGATTTTGAGCTTTGTAGAACGATGGGATGGCGCGTGTCAGATGGTAGTAGTTGGAGATGAGAGATTTGAGTTGTGGTTCAACGTAGAGGCAAATGTGCTTAAGGAAAATCAGAACTGAAGAAACACAGAGTTTAACGGAAAGAAAAAGAAATCAGAATCGGACTGAAGCAGAGGTATTTGCTTTGATACCATATAACGAAGTGAATCAAATTCATATTCATATAATGTTGCATATGGGTTTATATACAAGTAATTACATTTGAAAATTCAATGAGAACTCGACATGCGTTTCCTAACTCTTCCTAACATTTTGACTTTGGGTGACGATGGAAGATATGCCTGACGGTAAGGGATATGTTGTTGACTTCTAACTCTTAACATTGAGAAAATACCAAATCAATAATTTGATGCTGAATTGCTATGCTTATTCACCGTTTGTCCCCAAAACAATTAACCATTCGATAAAAAGGACTAATATGCTATCTAACTTTTTAAAGACCAAGTTGTTCATTTAATGTCGATACAATATTTCACTAAAGCAGCCATAAATTCTTGTCCTTGTACGTGCTTGGTTGAATTGTATTAAAAAACAGAGTTGGGTAGTTTGGTCTTATTCATTTGATCAACGAATGTCAGCTTCTAGTAAATCATATCAGACATGAATCAAGTTGAAGCACAAAATAGAGAAGCCTAACTTTGAAATAGCCAGTTTCTAGTTTCTAATTACATGCTGTGTGGGATATAATGATTAATCATGATGGTAAACTTGAGAGATTTTGTATTTTGATGATGGATGCAGGGTGGGACGTCGGTGTGGTTAGGGATATTTGGAAGCATGTTGCTGTTCATAGGTGGATTGACAAATGTAGCGGAAGTGTTCAAGATGCAGCAAATCGATGGGCTGAGGCTGGAGAAGCTGCGGGGTGGGGCACAGGAGAGACTAATGAGTGAGAGGGAAGGAAGGGTGCCTCTGATTCTGGAAGACCAGAGAAGGAGAAGGCGTCATGTGGTGGAAGACGCCAAAATCGTTGAACCTGCTCCTACTCCTTACAAGGACGTTCTCATTGGCCACACTCACACTCCATGATGATGCTTCCTCCTGTCACACTCACTACCACTTCCTCCTTTTGCTCATTTTTTCACATTTGTTTCTCTCACCCTTTTGTAGCCAATGTGTTGCTTACCATATAATCTTGTAGAGGATTACTTACAAGTAGTAATAACTGATAACTATGGGCAAAAAAAAAAGTAATAACTGATAACTAATGTTGCCTTTGCGTAACTTGATGCACGAATTTTCTGTTTATGTTATAAGGCAAACAATATATCAACAATTCATATGTCAATATTAACTTTATATAAAATCATGCAGGACTTTCTTGGCACAGAATTGATAACATGCAGGACTTTCTAGTTCTCGAAGACGAATTTTGTTCTACTTAAAGTCCTGCATGATTTTATATTAACTTTTTTATTGTTTAAAGTGTTAGGCTGAATCAATGAAGTAAAAGTAGGGAATGTCAGACTAACTAAATCAATTGCCTGTTGAATTTCCTTAATCGATGCCATTGAACTATCTCTCTTCTCTTGATGCAAAGCTAGATTTCGCTCTCTCCATATGAAATTTAAGAGGCCAATCACATGATTTACCAATCGAGTATGACCATCATTCCTCCAGCCTAACAAAGTGTCATGTAACTAACTCTTAAATTCAAAAATAAAAAGTTGGGTAGTTTAATATTAAGGCATCCATATCACAAACTCCTAGTAAAAGGACAGGAAATAAAGAGATGCTCTAGAGATTCTTCAATATCACATGTAAATAAGCAAAGAGAATGTGAGGGCAGATGATGCCGATTTAAGATGTCATTATAGGACAACATCATGTAAAAACTTCCATATAATAATCAGTTGTTTATGTGGAAGTTTTAATCTCCATAAGAACTTCCATAAAACATTAGTTGTTGCAGCAATTGGTGAATGCATATATGATAACTGACTTATACCACCCTTGAAAATATAGATCCCTGCAATATTACCGGTCCAAATTAATTTGTTAAGGGGATTTAGAATAGAAATAGGTGTGTTCATAATGACCTTAGCAATGGTTGGTGAGTATAGGAATTGAAGTAATTGATGATTCCATCTAAGAGAATCTCAAGAATAAGAAATATGCACTAATAGATCAACTATGTGTTGGATATTCAACAAGATAGCGTAATCCTATTGTATAGGCCACCAAAGGTGATGATTAATGGGAATTGAAAATCCATTCCCTATACATGCCATTTTAATTTCTCAATAATGACACCTACATTTTTAGAAATTCCCTTCCAAATCCAAGAATAATTATAAGGAATATTGATAAAAGATGCATTGCCAAGATCAATATACTCCACCTTTAAAGTGAAAGCCAGCAAGAAACGCGATTCTGATGAAAGTATTCACCAAAGTTGCTTTGCTAAAAGGGCTTGATTAATAATCTTGATGGGTCTTAGACCTAAGCCTCACTTATTAGGGGGACGAAAAAAATAATCCTCTATGAGTAGATGAATTTTCTTTTTAGAATTAGAAAAACCCTAGAAAAAATTAGCACAACTGGTGTTAATGAAATCACACACATATTTAAGTAATTGGATGCAAGACAAGATATGTTTGTTTACTGAAGCCAAAACAGATTTGATGAGAGTTAATCTTGAGGCTTGTGATAAGAATTTGACTTGCCATATACTAATACACGAATTCATAGAATCAATCACTTGTTGGTATATTAGACTTCTACTTCTACCAAGGTCGACCCAAGTAACTAAGTATTTTCCAAATACAGAGGAGAAAGAAAATCCCAACAATTTTGAGAATCTGAATTAGCATGTGAAATATTAGGACTAAATATAAAGAATGATTTGATTCCATTGCTACATTGTGTAGGCCACAACCCATACATATCAAGCACCATTTTAACAAAACAAAAATTAATTGTCGTGTTTCAAAAAAAAAAAAAGGGAGTCATCTGCATAGAGTAAGCATGAGACAAGAAGTGCTCTTTTACTAATTTTGATCCCCTTTCAATGATTAATGGATTCTAATTTAGAAATCACACGTGAAAGTACATTAGCAGAAAGAATATGTAAATAAGGCAATAAAAGATCACCTTGACGAATACTCCAATTAAGAATAACTACAGGAATTAGTTGCTCATTGGAAGAATCTGGCATGACACAATGCAGATGCATTACAATTAAATTTATCCACTTCCTTAGAAATAATTTTGAATTTTTATGGTATTTCAGATAACTGAAATGGATAAATGGATAATTATACTTGTTTTAAACAAACAAGCACGGACTCCCTTTACGCGTTGCGCCTGAGCAACAACTTCAAATCTTAACTTACAAACTTGCCTTCATGAATGGCCCTTTCTTAGATTCAAACTATTTACATGCTTCAAAAAACACAACAATTTTCTTCTATGTCTCGTATGTTGGTTTAACTTACGGTGCATCATTCACCAGCTAAAAGGCATGCCTACTACCAAAAAGCATGTTTGGATTAACTTATTTTTTAAGAATAAATATTTATTACATAAGTCGAGATAAAACTCCTTTCACATACTTACCTCGTATACCGTAAATCATAATTTATAAATATTTACTATCCAAAAATAAGCTATCACAAAAAAGCACTATATGCCAAAACCACAAGAAAAATTTCACTTAGTATATAGATGGTTCAACTCCAATTGAAAACACTACACATAAGTAATCAGCAAATCAGCATTCATTTTAATTGAGTTCTGAAAAAAAAAAAAACACTTATTGCATCACAGAATGGAGTTATATCTAGGCCACCTGATAAAAAAAATGTAGTAGCTGAAATAGAATACCAAAAATTTGATGTAATACACATAACTTGGTACAATGTTTGACATACAGTAGTCCTTAAGTTGTCTAGGATAGATGGATAATTATACTTGTTTTAAACAAATTAAAACAAAGGTCTATAATTCGTTTTTTTTTCCCGTAAATTGAGTTTTTGTTAAAAACAGCCTATGCGGTTGATCCACATCAGACTGCTCCTACACGATTCACATTTTACGGCCCACGGGAAAAGGAGCAGGTAGACGGCGGTAACGTCGAGATCCATACCTCCCTTGACCCTCTCCCTTTCTCATCCACCTCGAAGTTTGCGTCTTCTCGGAACCCTAATCTGGGCAAGGCCACGCACATCGGACATCTTCTCTTCCGATTGTTTCAGGCAATTGTTATTTCCTGTTTTACTTCCCGATTTGACGATTTCTTCTCTTTGCTTTTCGTTTTCCTTTTTCTTTTTCTCCCCTTCATTCCATATCTTATCCCTTTCCTTCGCGCTAACCTATATCTTGAATCTTGATTAGACGAACCGTCTTTTTAAACAGCTTAGAATCGATTGTTCATACATGGGCGTATTGTTAACACATGAAATCGTTTACGTGAATTAACTTTTAACTTCGAGGATATCCTTTTAATTGGTATTACGTCTTCCTTTGCATTCTATCCATGGCTGCAGTGTGTTTTTTCACAAATTATTGAACGCTGGCTTTGTTTCCCCTCGCCTCTTGCCCCATCTGTTGGGGTCCTAGATTTTATGCCCTTATTGTGTCAATGGTTGTTGACTTCATTAATGATTTTATAGGAAGTAGTTAGCTGTACTTTTGAAGCTATTTATGCTTCCTTTACTGGATATATGATTGTGAATAGTTTGTGGTCCAAGTGACTACAATATTTTCTGGTTCCTTTCATCAGGCTTAGGATTATTTTCTGAAATGGCATCAGTGTCTAGTCAACCACAGTTCCGTTACACGCAGCCTCCATCCAAGGTGCTTCATTTGAGAAACTTGCCGTGGGAGTGCACAGAAGAGGAACTGATTGAACTTGGGAAACCATTTGGTAAAGTTGTGAACACAAAGTGCAATGTTGGAGCGAATCGGAATCAGGCTTTTATTGAATTTGTGAGTGGAGTATATTTTTTCTCTTTGTTTTATTTAGCCTTTTACCATGGTTATGAAGGCATTAAACCGTTCCTCATTGAGGAAGGTCATATGTTTGACCCCGTGCTTGTGTGTTGGGTGTGTGTTCAATTGTTAATATAAAAAAAAGAAAAAGAAAAAGTGAATACTTATTGGTGATGAATAGTGTATTTTATCTTCTTTAGGCAGATTTGAATCAAGCTATCGCAATGATATCATACTATGCCTCATCCTCGGAGCCTGCTCAAGTACGGGGGAAAACTGTGTATCTACAATATTCCAATAGGCAAGAAATAGTTAATAACAAAACCGCTGCTGATGTTGCCGGAAATGTACTGTTGGTAACAATTGAGGGTGCAGATGCACGCCTTGTCAGCATTGATGTTTTGCACTTGGTAAGCAATTTCTTGGCTGTCTGTTCGTGAAATATAAGTTGTCACCATGAGGATGCTGGTATTTTAGTTTTGTGATTAGGTTTTTTATTGTCATGCTATGGAAAGCTTTTGTTGACATGTATGCAAATGAATCAGCAGGCCCATGTCAAGGCAATATCTTCGATGGCAGCTTAGTGCATGAGAAAGAGCGCATGTGTGTTTGTCTCTTTTCTCCTTTCCTTAACACTGCCCCTTTCTTCCCTCTTCTCCCTCCAACTCCTACCATTATTATAGTTTAGGCTGTTGCTTGGTTTTTTTTTTTTAATCCTCGTGTGTCCAAACTTTGGTGACTCATGATCTGTCATGATTTTTTGCTTGTGCGTTTTGTAGATTCAGTTTCCGTTTCTGTTCTATTAAGTACTTTAATCTTGTTACCATTATTGTTTCTTGAAGTTGAGGTTTCACCAGTCTTCCTGAAAGTAGGCAAACTTTGTCCTTGAACTTTTGGCTAATGCTTGGTTATCACACGATTTGTAGTTGAGAACCTTGTGGTGGTAGCTTATTTCATACTGCCGTTGTTTGAATTTAAGTGGTCTCTTATAACTTTATCTTCGACTTTGTAATTAATTTGGTGAAGCAAGTTTGTTTCTGAAAGCCATGATATATGAATCACTATGCAAAACTGTTTTTTTCCCCAACTTTTTTAAGCTGTTAATGTCACAGTTTCTGATAAACCTTTGACAACCTTATACTTGTTTCTTCATGTTTCGTTATCTGTTGGTCTTTACTTACAGCAGTAGATTTATGAGACACCGAGAGACTGAACAAAAGCATCCTTCTGAAGGCTATTAAGGGGATATAATATTTTGCTGAAACATGTGTCGTGATATTTTTGTCAATTTGCTTTTACTCATTGATGCTTTTTCCTCCGTCTGCGCTATGTGGTAATTGAAGTGGGGAAATTTATGTTAGTAATGTATCTTTTTTTTTTTATCTTGGATTTCTAGATTTAATATTTTGCTCAGTTTTACACCATAACTTAAAAAGGCATCAGAAATTGATCGTTTTATGTTCAGTTAATAAGAACTATCTGTGTATCATTTTCAAAGTGTTATTTGCTGATGCAGGTATTTTCAGCCTTTGGATTTGTGCATAAGATCACTACTTTTGAAAAGACAGCCGGATTTCAGGTTTATTCACAGTTGAATTTTGTTAATTGTGAGGCATGCGTATATAAAACTTGATCTCTGGCTGATTTCATATACCACTTTTCAGGCTCTGGTGCAATTTTCAGATGCAGAGACAGCCACTTCTGCGAAGGATGCTTTGGATGGTAGAAGCATACCTAGGTATCCTTTGTGTTACTGTTTTGGCATGGTACTTTCATTTGCTATTGACTTTAAGGTTGTACAAGTTGTGCATATATGCCGAATTAGATCACTAGTGGGATTGTTTCGCATTCACATTTTAGCATATTCTATATCTGATGCATCTGTATGTGTTGGTTTAGATGTATTATGGTTAGTTGTGTCATCTCAAAGACGTGTGATGTTTGAAGTGTACGTTTGTGTGTGTGTGTGTGTGTGTGTGTGACTTAGAGAGAGAGAGAAGGTCTGTTGGTTGGGTAAATATTGGGGAGTGAGGTTCAGGGTGGGTTTGGGCAATTAGTGATTTTGTGTGTGGAGAGTCTGTGGTTTTTCAAATACCAGGGGAAGGGTTTTGTGTGTGTGTTTTCATGTTTTCTGCTTAGTTTCAATATTTGAATACAATTGGTGATAGTTTGTCTTCTTGACTGTGCGGTTCTCTTTGTCTGGTTCATGCTGTAGTTTGTCTTCTTGACTGTGCTCAAGTATCATGAATTATTGTTAAGTTTGTATCTTGGGATTTGTGTCTTTTATGACATTATCAGTCCCCAGTCAGATCTTACATTTCAGTTTATTTATCCTTCACCCAATTCTGCAAAAGGTCTCAATTCTGGACAACCTTGGTGTTAAGCTTGACTGCCAATTAGTGGTGTTACTAGAACACCCCTTTGATTCAATGGTTAAGTTGTGCCTGCCATGCATTATTATTGTAAGGTTTTGTTGGCTTATGATGACTGGTTAGTATTGCATTACCTTGGTATCAGGTATCTTCTTCCTGAGCACGTGGGACCATGTACCCTTAGAATTACATATTCCGGTCATACAGATTTAAGTGTTAAGTTCCAAAGCCACAGGAGCAGGTATTGCTGATTCGTTTGTGCAATTTTCTGCTTTTATTTGCTTACTTTCTCTTGCTGCGACTTTTGAGCTAATTTATTTCTGTTGCAATCTTGTTTTTTATTTTTCATTATTGTAACTGCTCTTTTTCTTGCTCTAGAGACTATACAAATCCTTACCTTCCTGTTGCTTCATCGGCCATAGATGGAAGTGGACAGGTAATGTATGTGGGGGAGTTTACGTATGATTTGAGGGAGTATCAATATTATAGATCTTCTGGCCTGTTTGTTTGTGCAGTACTAAGCTTTTCAAATTCTTTTTGAATGCTCACTTCATGCACAGAAGCAAGGCGTGAGCCCACTTCCCAGGGTTTCCATACTTGCTGACTTGCAGTTTACTGAGACATGCATTTGGGTTTTGCAGTTTGGTGTGGGTTTGGATGGGAAAAAGCTCGAGCCTGAGAGTAATGTTCTTCTTGCATCTATTGAAAACATGCAGTATGCTGTAACCCTGGATGTCTTGCATATGGTATATCAAACCACTATAATTTACTTTTGAGAGTTCAATTTGACCTGGAAGTTTAGTGAATAAAATCTTTTCCCCCCTTTGCATTACTACAGGTTTTCTCTTCTTTTGGGCCTGTCCAAAAGATTGCAATGTTTGACAAGAATGGTGGTTTACAGGCTCTGATTCAATACCCAGGTAGGGTTGTATGTGGAACTTACATTCATCTTGCTGAGATAGTATGCATTTACTGTTTAATTTAAAGTGTTATAAACAAGCGAATGTGATTGTCAATGTTCTCAATGTTGTCGGGGTATTAATTATTAAGGTACTCTTTGCATCCCTAAATTTTTGTTCCGAGTTCTGTTTTTGTCCCAGAGTGAAGTTTGGTTCAATATCATCCTCAATGTTCATAAAATATTCAATACTGTCTTTTAACTCTGTTAACTCCATTTATGTATCTTACCTACCTGCCCAAACAGGGATGAATGTATGCTTATTCTATTTAGGATTACGAGCATTGCTTTATATCACTTCAACAGCGATGAATGGCTCTGGTGGTTTAATTTGTTATATGTGTACTGTGTCTGCATGATGGCATCTGTAATTTTGGTGTCAGTGATGTTTAGATACATTTTTACTCTCCCGCCCCCACTTCTAATATTATATATTTGTTTGTGTGTGTGTGTGTGTATTGCTGTTTGAGATGTTTACATGCCATCGTTTACAGATGTACAGACTGCTGTTGTGGCTAAGGAAGCCTTGGAAGGTCACTGCATTTATGATGGGGGGTTTTGCAAGCTACACATCTCATATTCGCGTCATACTGACCTTAGCATAAAGGTACTTTGCTATAAAATAAGGAGCTCCTTGACTATATCCTCTTTTGTTTGGGTGTGTGCGCTTTTGTTAATTTTTGGGGAAAAGAATAATGAGAAACAGTTTGGCCAATCTTACTGTGTGTGTGTGTGTTTATGGGGTGTTTCTTCTCAACGAGGTTCACATACTAGTAGTAGCTTTAGGGTTGTGTTGGCAAAAAAAAAAGTAGCTTTAGGGTTGTAATGTTGATGGGTTGTTGTGTGATTACAGGTTAATAATGATAGGAGCAGAGATTATACCATTGCTAATGCACCACCAGTTGTGGACACTCAGCCCCCTATATTGGGGCAACATCCGGTCCGCATGGGCGGCCCTGCTGTTCAATACAACGCGGCTCAGTATGCTCCAGGCCCTGAGCAGCCTGTGATGCACCAGCCTCAGGCCGGATGGGCTACAGCTGCTCCAGCAGTACCTCAATCTATGCCCCCGCATGTGCAGAATAATCATTACATGCCACCTGGCTCTGTGCCGCCACCAATGGCTCCTGGGATGATGCAGTATCCAAGTCATAGCTCAGTTCCCCCTACCTCAACAATGCCCTCCTATGGATCTGGTCACAACCGATAGCATGTCTCTCACATGAACCCCAAGCAAACCAAGAACTAGAGCTCTGAAATTAGGGTTCAACTGTCCTACACTGGCCCGACATGAATTCTGAATTCGCGTAGGCTGCATTTTATATGCCCCTCCCCCCTTTTCTTTTTTTCTCTCTCATTGCTGTTGGGATTTGGAAGTTCTGTAAGCAATTGGTGTGGACCTTCGAGTTGACTCACCAATGACATACCATGGAACAAGTTGTTCAGCTTTAATTAATCTTCCTCGTTCCCCCTCCTTGTAATTTCAGAACTCCAATCTGTATCACTGGGTATGCAGCCAGGAATTATTATTAGGAGGGTGACACAACTTCCTGCTGGGTGAAATTTTTTGGGAACTGAATAATGTGAAAGCATTTTGCGCGAGTTTCTGTCATAACAAACAGTTTATGGAATGGAGTTGTCAGCGAGGTCTGCTTATACTTAATCAGAAATAGTGCATAATTGGAGGCTTGTCTACTTTAGCTGATTTTCCATGATAAATGGTAGACTTGTTTCCCGCCCCCGAGTTGGCGATCAACATTATGGTCCATTTGTCCCGGAGCAACGTTGTCATAATCATCAATATATAACCAAATTCTCTTCCCTTAAGCAGAGAGGGGAAACAACTGTTCATAAGCCAAATATGGTATTGGGCTGCGTGCCATCAGCTCCTACAATTCTGCAGCTGCCTTCGTGATTGGAATTTTACACTCAAGCAAGCGTTTGAATCCAAACAAGCCATTGAGCGGGTAATTAAAATTCAAATTCAAATTCAAACTCACATCCCACCAAATTATTTGATGATATATTTATATTCTCAAATCACGCTCACCCTCCACGTATTTTCCTTCTCTCTCTTGATGCTCCCTTCTTTTCTCTTCCCCGAAATCCTCTCCTTCTCAGCAGTCAGCACGTCTTCTTCTGCCTCTGTTTTCTTATTTGCCCCCTCTGCTATTCCTCCCTTTGAACTCATCTCTCTCTCCAGTGAATCATCTACACTTCATTGTTGGAGGATCATGGAAATGGTACATTGCGTTTGTAGTCTGATTGCCTCTATTTTCCCAAAAGCTGAAAGCGCATCTGGCTTAAAAAAAAAAAAGAGAACAGAAACGAAAAGAGAGAAGGATGCGACGTAGTTTCAAGCAGAGCAGAGCATTCCTTCGACACTTCCCACGGAAGTTATGTGTGGATGGCGTGATCCCAAGAGCCTACGCGGCAGTACATAGGCCTGTTAACCGGCGATGCAGTAGAACCAAAACGCCGAGCAGAGTGTGTTATCCCGAATCAAAGTGTGTTTCATCTCGCAAGATCGACGCCGTCCATTCCTTTGGCGATACAAAGCTATCCCAAACTAATTCTGCTTTACAAGTTTCCCGACGCGCTTCAGGTGGTTTGCAAACAACTTACTCTGCTAAAGTTTTAATTAATGCGATCTCTGATAGATAGGTTGTCCGAAATCGCGTCTAGACCAAGCGATTGTTCTCCTACAGCTGGGGACATAGCTGAAGACAGACAAGGATCAGTATTTTCTACTTCTTCCTGCTCTTTCATCATCATAGTACGTACAAAACTTTTGTAGAGTATCGGCTGCTAATCTCAGGAAGAGTAGAAGTCTAGCTACTCATGGATCTCGAATAAACTCCAATGAATTGAATCTGCAGCTCGGCCATGGTAACCTCCTCCAGGAAAAAGCTGAGAAGAAATGGAGATGAAGTGAATCGAAAGAATTCGTGGCGGAGTCCCCGAAGCTCGCATCCAAGAAGAGTCAAACTCCAATCCCCTGTTCATGCTCTCTCCTTTTTCCAGTCCCAATTGCCTATGAGAAAATAGTATTTCCCCTTCTTTCTCTAAAAGCACGTGTCAAGTCCAAACTCCCTCCAAAATAGTAGTGCATTACAGCTGACTCCTCTTTCCCTTCCTTGTGGTCCCCATGTGATCACATGCATGTCCAATTCTCTACTTTGCCTCTTGCATATATCAAAAATTCAAAGTAGCATCATATGTTCCGAAATTATCACAGAATATATATATTTTAAGCCCATAAAAATATCTAACAACAATAAAATAGCATAGAATATGTGGCTATAAAATGAGTTTATCACTCCACGTGACTGTCTACATAAAGCTTCATCTCCTATCATGGAAACTTAAATTTTTGGTGATTATTAAGAGAAGAAATGACAGCATATTTTCATTTAATTCCTTATTAAATTGCTATTAATTATGTTTCAAAATAATTAGGTATCCAATGTCAAAAACGTGAAATGGAATATATAGTTCTACCCAGATCCGTTGAATAAAGCATTTGGGAAAAAAGTATAAAGAAGAAAGTTGATAGAAGGAAGGAGAAATCCATGTGTTCCAAGCACTCGCAACAAAAATGAAGTTCAGGAAAATGTATCCAAAAAAAAAATGTGAAGTTCAGGGAAAGGCCAAGAAGAAGAGGTTAATCATCGATGGGTAAAAATGATTAGATTAATTTTAGATTGTCTATATTGAATTTAATTTTTATATTTTCAATAAATTTTTACTTTATTATATACAAAATTAATAATAAAAAAATCCTATAATTATCGCTTCTCATAAAAAATAAATTTATCACTTACAAAATTAAAAGTTTTAAATTTAGACTATTCAAACTAAAATTTGAACAGATATGGTGACTCTGTCATGAGATAATAATTAAGTAGTAAATATTTAATTAATTACGTTAGAAACTCTAATTGGGGGGAATGTTGTGCATCGAACACACACAGCATGCATCGACACCAACGCGCCACATATTTAGGTACCCTGATTAAATGTGTATTTACGAAGGAAAATGCTAATAAAGCAGGAAAAGAATTGCTTAAACATTCTAGAATAATGTGCTTAAATTTATCCTTAATCCAATCGGTTCCATAACAATATTTTCATATCCAAGATTGGAAGGAAGCTCATTAAATATGAAAATATTGTCTTGGATATGAATAGAAGCTAACATAGGTGTGTTTCTGGATTATCTTTTCTTGAACTGCAGAACCACAAGAGAAGAAGATGCCAAAAGAATCAGCATTGAGATCGGAGGGTGTTCAAGCGGGATGTATCTATCAGTTATTTATACATTTTTTTAATCATCATCATCATGTTTCCTCTTCATCACAACACTTTTTTTCCCCTCCCTTTCCACCGAAAATGCTCCTTCCTTTACTATTTTTTTTTAACATCATTATTTTGTTCTTCTTCTTCTTTGAAATAATTTATTTTTTTATATATAAATAATTATTTCCTAATTATAATTATATCTTATAAGTAAAAATCAAGATGTTACATTAAGCGTGGAAATCAGAAGGTAAATCCGGATATATAGATGTTTTAATTAAGTAAAAAAAATATCGGTTGGAAACATAATGATATGGAGCACAATTCCACATTATTTATATAACTCCTAAATTAGTGGACCATCTTGCTTTAATTTTAAATCCAAATACAAATAGCCCATCAGATTAATTAAATTAAATTACTAATGTTGTAACAGATTTATATATTTTTTCAAAATAACCTTTTATCAAATTAATAATAAAATAATTTTCACCATATTTTCACCAAGTGGGAAAGATGTGTTGGTGAGAGGATGAAGGTGAGGTGAGGTGTTGGTGAGAGGATGAAGGTCTCAGGTTCGTTCGTTTGAAAGGGATTGAGCCAAATATTTTGCATTTGAAATGAAATCATTATGCTAACTGTAATTTTTATGCCTTTCCAATTATATATATATATATATATATTGCTATTAATTATGTTTCAAAATAATTAGGTATCCAATGTTTTTTTTTATCAAATTAGGTATCCAATGTCAAAAACGTGAAATGGAATATATAGTTCCTAAATAATAGTGCATTACAGCTGACTCCTCTTTCCCTTCCTTGTGGTCCCCATGTGATCACATGCATGTCCAATTCTCTACTTTGCCTCTTGCATATATCAAAAATTCAAAGTAACATCATATGTTCCAAAATTATCACAAAATATATATATTTTAAGCCCATAAAAATATCTAACAACAATAAAATAGCATAGAATATGTGGCAATAAAATAAGTTTATCACTCCATGTCTACATAAAGCTTCATCTCCTATCATGGAAACTTAAATTTTTAGTGATTATTAAGAGAAAAAATGACAGCATATTTTCATTTAATTCCTTATTAAATTGCTATTAATTATGTTTCAAAATAATTAGGTATCCAATGTCAAAAACGTGAAATGGAATATATAGTTCTACCCAGATCCGTTGAATAAAGCATTTGGGAAAAAAGTATAAAGAAGAAAGTTGATAGGAGGAAGGAGAAATCCATGTGTTCCAAGCACTCGTAGACAATCTTGGAGTTCAGGAAAATGTATCCAAAAAAAAATTGTGAAGTTCAAGGAAAGGCCAAGAAGAAGAGGTTAATCATCGAATTATGAAAGAGATTCAGTTCATTCAAAATGAACAAAAAGAGAGTCAAGGAGTAGAAGAAGAAAGATCATTTGTCGGCTGGATATCTCGGTAACTATCCCACTAAGTTTATATTGTTAATTGTATTTGTTAACCTTCAATAGTTTACATGTACAAAATGACTAAAGTTGAAACCTTCTTTCATCATTTTGTTTTGTCTAATATCTTTATTTTTTAATAAAGTAAAACATCCTTTATTTTTGGCTTTATCCTATTAAATATTTTAATAGGATTAAAAATTGAATATAAAACTCCATCCTCCACATGACTGTCTACATAAAGCTTCATCTCCTATCATGGAAACTTAAATTTTTGGTGATTATTAAGAGAAGAAATGACAGCATATTTTCATTTAATTCCTTATTAAATTTTTTTTAAAAAAAAAGAGAGAACAAAAAATAGTGCAATTAAATCCACAAGATTAAGGAATCATATGACGTTGAGATTTCTAATTATCTCTAATTTATAGTTGTAATCTTAGTATCTCTAACTTATAACTACCTCCTATTATGTAGATGATTAATCCTATTTTGTATCCTACAATATTGGTGATGATTCTTTATTTTGAGACCGATTCTTTTTGTGGATACATGAGACTAATGTGATTTGCGGCTTTAGAGAACAATGAGATTCTTAATCCTTTTATTTTTTTTGTGATTTCAAATGCCCTCTAAATTGCGGAAAAAGCCCTCCAAGATTATATTAAGATCAGATTTCTCTAAATTATGTACAAGAGGCTGGCAAAAATCAGTTCCAGAGGTGAAAAAAAGGTAATTTTCGGATTTTTGGATCAAAATGACAATTTAGAATTTCAAGGCACTTTTCTATAATTTCCTCTGACATGTTTTACATTGAAAGTAGCGGCTAATATTACATAAAAATACCCTTATTTCTATCAACATTCCTATCGGCCACATTCTTTTTCAATCTCAAATGAGATTAAGATTAGTGGGTTACTTACTCCCTTTCTTTGTACAATATTGGATTCCTTTTATCCATTCTGTTCACTCTCTTGAAAACTATACAATACAACATATTATAAATTAAAACAAATAGCATTGCTATGCATTAATCTTCAAAAAAAAAGTACACAAGTAGGCATATGCAGATATATCAAAATATATACTAATCATGGTTTTAGGTTATCTCATAATCCTTTTTCTCCTTTTCTTCTTAGAATCTCATCTCCACCCTCATGTTTATAAAAATAGATGGTCTAAATTTTATATTTTCTAAAACAATTATTTTAAACATAAATAAGAAAACATAGACTGTTAAAATATGATATACACAATAAGTAAACTATTATAGATGGTCTACAAACAGATTTTTTGAAATGTAAATGTAATGTGTTACGGTGTTGTTATTCTTTTGATTGAACTTTTTATATGAGTTATTATAGTTTGTTTGTTCATATTAAGTCTGGCTATTGTTTATATTAATTTTTTCCTTTTCATGTAATATAAGCTTAAATTTTAAGAATGAAATCTTCTGTTTTGTATCCGTTGTCATCTTATGTATAGTTTAATGGTTTAAATGCACTATTGTAATAAGCAATATTATTCAAGATGATGTAACTGTACTTATTTAAACACAAAATATATTAGTCTAACTGATTAAGTGTAAAATATAAAGAGAATTTATCAGTATGCAAAAGCTCTCCGTGCAACGCACGGGTAACTCCTGCTCGTTCTAATAAATAGTGTAAGATATCACTCTCCTAATGAAGAGTTTAAGATAACTAGGGGGAAAACATGCTTTTAACTCTCCATTATACTTTCTCACAAATATTTTTTTACGCATCAGAGCGGAGGATAACGTTGTCAAAAGTAATTAATGTTTAAAAGAGCGGAGGATAACAATGTCAAAAGTAATTAATGTTTAAAAGGGAAAATCAGAGAAACAAAACCTCAATGTTCTAAAATCCCAAATCAATGATTTTTCATTAAAATAAATTGTGAATTAGATAGTCAATCTCTTATTAATTATAGGAAATAAACTTAATTTAAGATTTTAAAATTTGGCATGTCTTTCTTCCACTAAAGATGGAGAGTATTGGAGACTACAGTAAACACGTCAGCGACTCACTGGTTCACAACGGCCTAGAATTGAGTATGAAGTACAAATGCATCCCCATTCCCACGGAGGGAAATCTTGAGCCGGCGCGAATTTTGATACCGATGATAAGGCAACGTCCTCTCTCTGATGCGAAAGCTTTTTGACAGGTAAGCATAGGAGAGAACTAAAATAAATGTTTGGATTAGTGGTGGTTTGGAATAGCTTATTTTTAGACAATAAATATTTATAAATCGTGATTCACAGTATACGAGATAAGTATGTGAAAAGAGTTTTATTTCGATTTACGTAATAAATACTTATTTAAACAAAATAAGCTCAACTAAACACTCAATTTTTTAAAAAATAACTTTTATGATAAGTCCCTTAACTTGCAGAAAATGGTTTGTAAAACTTGGTGTTTTGTCAGACATGTTAGTACTGGACTTCTGCCATCGGGATTCGGGGGAACTGAGCTCATTGATAAACGCAAAACTTAGCAATGACAACACTTCAAGCTTCACTTTTCTACAAACCTCACATACAAAGCGACGGCTTCATACACCATTCTTCGTCCCTCTCCTTCATTTCATTTTGTCCCTACAATGTTCTATTCACGAGGTCAGCCCCGAATTTCATAACCTGCGATTTCGCCTGAGCGGTACGTTCACCTTTTCTGTACATCTCACGGTCTGAACCAAATTTTCTGGGAGATGATATTAGTTCTGTTGATGAAGAATCGGATATTGATCGAACCGGTGGGGGAAAATTCAAGCATAGCGGAAGTCATTTCGGCTTTTAGTCCTAAAAGACTTAGTTGATGCTGACAATGTGTAGAAAGGAGGACGGGGATGCGGAGTTGCCGATTCTGGCTTTTTTATAGGGTTACGGGCGAGGACGAGAGAAGGCTTCCCAAAGGCCTTCTCTTATTTTTTAAATTGGTGGCCGTTTCGGGAGCGGGGAACGTTTAGCGCTCTTACTCGCTGAGAACGCAGATCTCGAGGATGCGGCAAAGCAAACTGCATTATTTGGTGAACTCAATAAAAACAGGTTTGGCAATTCACTTCGGAAGCTTCTTTACTAGTCTCTTGGGAAGAACGCTTAGTTGATGAATTCTCACCCAAAAACTATTTAGCGTCGTTCATGAAGCTTTGCTGTGTGCATTCCGTGATTTTCTTCGATTTGGCTTCTCAGACGTTAGGGCAGAATTTTAAAGGAGAAAACAACGATATGGCATGCATAATGATGCCCTACTGAACTTTAGCGCAAATAGATTTTTAATCTCTTCTTAAACGTTGCATAAAGGGTGAAGGAGGTTGGACTGTTGAATATAGTGGTTGATAAGTAATGTAACTTCTTGTATGCTCTTCTACTTCTACAAGAAGTCTGTCTCAAAAATTTTCAGTATCATTAAAATTTAAATCTAAAATTTTAAATATGTATTAGTCCTGAGTCTGTTATCGAACAATTTGAACAAGGGATCGTGCAGTAGGCGGTAGAGGAGTTGCAGAACATCTCCGAGCTCTTGTGGTCACTAATGCCATTTCTGAATATCTTCCAGATGAAGATTTTGGAAAGCCTTCTAGACTTCCGACCTTGGTAACCAGTTTGCCTCATTGACGACCTTCTTTCTTTTATAGATTTTTTGTTTTGTTTTATCTTGAACAATGTCCATTTATCTGTTCTGCTCTTCTATTGCACTTGGGAAAATATATTTATTGCTGTTAAGATCAAAATGCTCAACTCAAATCTTTTCTATTGTCATGGCAACTGGAAGAAAATTAGTTCCGCACAACAGTTGTCTTCCTCTTTGGATTTTTACATCAATGCATGGGACTGAAGTTAGAACATTGATTTTATAGGTGATATTTTCTTTCTTGGTTTCTTGACTGAATCTGACAGAATCTTCTCACTCAAGATAACGAACTGACATGATAGGTTGTGTAAAACTGGAAATTTAGAAATTGTTTCAAATGTTACATATATAAAAAATTGAAGGTAGTAATTCAGTTTTAGATTATTTTTCGTTCTGTTCTGTTAAAACGTGTGTTAAACTATGTATGGGCCAGATACGTATCATTCTGATATGATGGAGGCTGAGGAGAACACGAGTGCAGCAAAAGAGGAACCGCCACTCAGAGTCAGATGGGGCAAATGGTAAATAGAGTATTTTGTTATAAATACGTCATCCAGCCGCTTCAGTGTGTATTGAAAATTAAATGGTCTGATTGCTTAGGCATTGATCAGCTAGAAATTTGGGTTGTTACCAAGAATGTTCTATGAGATTGCAAGCGCAATAGATGAGTGAACAAAGGCTGTGCTACATAGTACATGTATGTTTCTTGTTTCTCTTTTGGCGAATAGGCCTATATAATGCTGATTCATTGGTCAAATGATTATTAATCAGAAATTATTTCCCCCTCAAGTTGTGACATATATTAGACCTGATCAAGTGAGTAATTTAGATTTTTTTTAATCTGAAAGGTCTTGCATTTAAAATATTAGTAACTAATAAGAAATTTAGCCTGTGCTTAGTGTTATCTGTCTATATCTCTGCGTTTCCTTGCTTGCAGAACGTCAAAACATTTAAGGACATGAAAGGGTGTGATGATGCAAAACAAGAGCTTAAGGAAGCTGTGGAGTATCTAAAAAATCCAGCTAAGTCCCTTCAAGGACATCCGATAAAATTGGAACCATACAGAAAAGATTAGCATAACCCCTGCACAAGGATGACATGCCCAAATCAAGAAAAAAAATCCAGCTAAGTTTGCACGCCTGGAAGGAAAGTTGCAAAGGTTTGTAGAAGTTATTTCATCCTTGTATTAACTATTTTATGCCTGACCTGACAGTTAAACATCGTCTAATTGAGTGAGAATAAAGGCATAAAATATTTGAATTATTAATACATGTAATCAGTTTGTTTCGGCTGCATTTGGATTGACAAGGTAGAACACTCGGCAACATGACCAATTGGATCTCTTTTGTGAAACTTCAACGTAATTAATCTGAATAGAAGTTTGGTTTTTATTGAATGGACTAAGTTGGAATTGGATTCTAATCAGTTTTCAGTGGACCCAGGGTGTTTAAGCAGCTCCGCGTCTCTGAAAATTGGATGGTTCGTTTGATATTTGTTTATTCATTGCAATTCTCGTAATATTTACTCGAAATATGTATTGTTTTTACACCATAAAGTATTTCAATATTTTAGCTGAAATGATCGAATTTGTCGCGGGACTTCTCTTTTTGCAGAGGTAATAATCTCTTGTTGGCACAGAGAGAGAGAGAGAGAGAGAGAGAATAGTCAAATGATGTTCTTATTACCAACAAACGCTATTGGTATCTGTTTATTAGAAGTATCCTCAAGCACCCAATCTTGATTTTACTGCAACTTGAAACTACAACTCCACCAATGGAAACAATTGTATACTCACCAGCACTTATATACAAAACCCAAGGCCACGCAGAAGCGCCTGGTGTTTCTCCTTACACTGCACTGGATTCAGACAAAGTCTGATTATGCTGATTAACTAATTTAAGACATAGATAGACCATAACATATAACAAAGAAGATTATAAATAGCAAACCATAGTAGTATAACACTGCTACTCTGACATAGATGGAAGCAGAATCATTGCCAGTCTGTCTCCTTAGCCCTCCCTGATTGGAAAGCCCCTGAAGCTTCATCCATGGCAGCCAAGTTCTGACACTCCTTAATCATCCATTTCTACATCGGATCAATCGGTTCGGTCCGGTCCTGCACAGCCAGCCCTTCTGAGACATCAGCAAGTGACTTGAGATTGCATTTTATTAGGGCTTCAACAAAGTAGCAGGTCTCGTCCTTAGTGTTGCCCTCGGGTACATCCACCACAAAAGACTCAATTACCAGTGTGCCTGGCCTTCCCTCGATAATTTCTGGGTGGAGAGACATGATAGACGAGTAGTTCTGAAGATTAAAAGATGCTTCTTAGATTGCCAGCCAAAACCATTATTTGCAGGAAGAGAGGCTAAGTTATAAGATTCAACAACTTACAACCGTGCATTTGCAATAAATTTACCAGTAAACCAAAATCATTTCATTTACAGGATTCGACAATCGTTTAGTTCAGGGAGGATCCTGTACAAAATATACCTTGGCATTCAATTAAAAAATGGTACTCGATCAATGAATTCCTAACTAAAAGGCCCCCTTTATGGTATCAATATCACTAAAGATCTTTAAAACTTCCAAAAATTATTAAATACGGATACATTTCTTCTAAAAATTAAGTTGCTGCTCGCCTCAAGGAAATTAGAAAACGTGTAAATATTGAGCACCCCAAGGATGCATAAAAGATGCAGTAACAGTGCTCCCTTCAAAATGTATTGCTGCTTTTTTCACAAGAAAGAGAAAAATTCAAATACTAAGAACAATAATCACTACTTAATAAGAAGATATTTCATACCCTGAGTCTATGATCGCCTCCAATGATCCTGATGCTAAGGACATGTTCATCGTCATCAAGAAGCTCCAATCTTTCGGTGCTTGTGGTAGCAGGAAGCCCTGACTTGACATCAACTTCTCTAAGACTCCCAATTGCAAGGCTACCCTTAACAACACACCTGCTCACGAAAGGCTTGTACTTTTGTGGTTGGTCGAATCTCCTCACCAAAGACCATACCTAGAGAAAGCAAATCTATACACCATAAATAAGCAAATCACGGGACAACCTAATTAACTAAAAGAAATATGAAAGAGTTGGAATTGAGAGAACAAGTCCAGCAGTCTCAATCATTATGGCTCCTGATTTAGATAAAAATGTTGTCAATAAGCATGCCAAACCAACTAAAAAGCACAAGAAGAATCAAGCCAAGTCATAGAAAAGAGGAAGAAAAAATAGAACATTTGCCAGTTCTCGCTTATTGTCTGATTCACCCATATTACATTTCTACAGCAAATAAACCAAGTTAGTTAAACTTGAATATTTCTTATACCGCAGAGCATCAACCATCGAGAACCTTGCAAAGGCCCTCAACATAGGAATTGCACAAAAAAAGGTGCGAAAAGCATTATCTAGTGCAGGAATTCTATTTGCTCAGCTAGAGTAATGAAATATCTTTGGTATAAATCATCTTCCACTTAACTATGACCTAGTACAAACAATTGTTGCGGGAGCCTGAAAGGATTAATGGCAGATCGAATGGTCTTGAAAACATGTCGACCCAAAGATAGAGAACAAAACTAGGATGAATTCTTCAAATGCGTTTTTTTTGGCGGGGGGTTAAGAATATTCGAATGCTTTTAATTTAATGAAATCAGTTCAGATTCATTGACCTTCGGTCTATAACCCCATTGTTCCCTCCCAATCAATTCCCCTCTCTCCCAAAAGAGGGAAAAAACCGAAGAAAGCATAAACAGCAGCAACAAATCCAAAACGCTGATCCCAAGATACCTAGGTAAATCCACCGATCCAATAAAATCAAAATTCAGGGAAGGAATGCTCTAAGAAGAAAAACACATTCCTAATTTGCAGTAAGCTCATCTGGATTACAGTGACTCTTGCAACTACAACTGAACAGAGAAACACGAGAATATAGATTGAATTGGGATGAAGTGATTAGTACCAGAGGAACCGGCGCTTTGATATGCTTAACGAGGGCAGAGCTACACTGATTCTCTCCGATATCATGTCTATGGTGCCTCCTTATGTACTCTAACTCCAAACTGCTGAATCCTCTATCTCCAAACCCATTAATATTCACATTCATCTTTCTCCCCGCGCAAGAACCGACGCCACACGACCTGTACCTATAAAACTTCCAATCTCCACAAGAAACAACCAACAACCACCATGAAATTCGGATGCAGGATCGAATCGCGTGAAATCGCCGATTTCGGTTACACGTAGCTAAGATCGCCGCGGGTGGAAGCTTCCAGAAAAAAGACCGATTTCAGGGAAACAAGATGTGTATGAGAGTCACCGCCATCGATGAACTACCGCATCGCTGGTCCCCTATTAATTTATCTTAAAAGATAAAGAATGTGTATGGAAAGAAGATTATTACTGTAACATCAAAAAAATGATATAAACAACAAAAAGTAAATCAATCAAATCCGTTGACACGCCTTCCACCTGATCGTGCTATTACGAACACGCCATCGCTTTGTCCGTTTCCGCCACTGTCGTTTTTCCGACCAAATTGCCCTCCACTTCACCTCATATTTACGCTTTCTTCGTCAAAATTGTTCATTATATTATTGGATAAAATAAGGGTTAAATATCAATTTTATCCCAAAAATATTTACTTGAGGTCAATTTTATTCTAAAGTTTTTTTAGGCGTAATTTATTCCTAAGTTAAAACTTTTAGAATATTTAGTCCTTCATGTCACTTTTGTTAATGTGTAAATTTATCTTAAAAATTTTAACTTATAAGTAAATTTACCCCGATTAATGGTCAACGAACGATAAGGGTAAAATTACTCTAAATTTAACACTTTTAAAGTAAAATTGGCCCCAAATGAATATTTTTGAGGTAAAAGTAATCTTTAACCGACAAAACAGTTGTATATTTTGATATTTTCTGATCTAATGCATTTGAGTGAAGAAATTTTTACAAAATTAAGTTTATTAATTGTCAAAAACAGAAGGGGATGTTCTCTTGTCTTTTTCCATTTTTTGATGGCCTAATTATGGCGCACCAAGTACCTAGGCCGTTGAATTGAAGGCCGCAGCCGCAACGGTTAGTAACAGCCAATTCACCAAATAGGAAAAAAAAACAAAAAAACCAAAAAATCAAAGAAATAGTTGATGTGTTAAGCAGTTCGCTTCGAGAGGAGAACACGAACACGAACACAAACTCAAACTCAATTCTCACGAACTGATTTATTAGAAGAGGCCAAGATTCTTTATACTCAAGTTTTAAAAGGAATTATACATTTGATCGAATAAAAATAAATAGAGAGAGATATTAAAGCCTTAACATGTGCGTAAAAAGTTTACATTAATATTCTTTTTATGATTATGATTTGTAAGTAATATAATTTTTAATAACTTATAATTATGTTGGCAAAAAAAACTTATAATTATGGGGATTTCTCATATGATATGATGTGACCTTAATTAGTACTGTAGTTCTATTCTAAATGCCATAGACGTTCACATCATACCCGTGAGCATTAAATGGACTAGTCTGCAAAAGGGCATCAGCTCTCTATTCTATCATGTTTCAATTCTCTTTCGGGATACTTCTGTTATTAAAAATAAATAAATAAATAGAACATTAATGGGTAAAAATGAGAATGGATTCGTACCTTCTACAAAATGTTTTAATTATTGAATGTTTAACAATTACAAAGAAATTATGCTAAAAGAATATTGGGAAAAAGAAATATAAATATCATGTAAATTAGGAAAATCCTAAAAAATTTGTTAACACATGGAAATGACAAATAAATCTTTAGGGAGGAATCAGGGTTTTTGAAATGTTGTGTTTTTATTAAAATACTCAAGTTTTTATTTGAAGGAAAGGACCCTCGCCAAGCTAGAGCTCTACTGGCTGGCACCACCCAGTCTGCAGGCCTCCGGTAGCTGGCTGCAGGACTTTTGGTGACATTTTAAGTAATGAGATTAACTATTTGGATATATAAACCAACTATTTGATCTTCTTTAACCCTATCAAGCGTCGTTGACAAGTTTAATAAAAGCAATGATGATTTAAGTATAAGCAATACTTAAGTTGTCATTGCCTTTGTTCAATTTATCAATGACGCCTGATAAGGCTAAGGGAGCTCAAGTAGTCAATCTCTATATCCAAATAATTAATTTCATTACTCAAATTGTCACCAGAGTTCCGGCAACTAGTAGGCGGGGGTGGTGTTGGATGGCGGAGCTCCGGCTCTGGCAAGGATTCTTTCCTTTAAAAAAATTTGAGGAGAATTTTGGTAAAAACATAACATTTCAAATTTCTAGATTGCTCCCTTGAGACCTATTTATTATTTCCATATGTTAATAGACTTTTTGTGGTTTTCGTAATTCAGATGGTATTTATCAGAAATTTTTCCAAGAATACTATTATGTACGAGCTGCATCATATCATGGGATTATGAAGATAGAAATTGCCATAAAAGATGATAGATAGGGATCCCACATAGATAATGTTAGTTCATAATGAGCAGAGGTAGTAAGAGAAAGATAACATTTCCAGCTTAAGAAATTTTGTGAACAATATGCATTTTTATGGTTTTTTCCCCTTCTTCCCCCCTTTTCTATGACCAATAAATCAGAGTGGGTCTCCCTCTCCCTGCCCTTCTGAACTTTTTGGCAATAAAAATTCACAATCCATATACGGTCTCTAGAACTAGCTATCTTGTCCAAGTTCCAAGTATGTTAGATGATGGCCTCTAGAATTGGGCTGAGTTTGATGTGTGAACAAGTTTGAATAAGCCCTTTTTATTTTTCAATTTTGTTTATCATAAAATAAAAGTAATAGAGGAGATATAATTGGATACCCTATGACTGACTGGAATGACTTGTTTTATTTTTTTTAAAAAAATTCGTATGATTAAAATAATGGAGATATAATTAAATATAGTTTGATACTTTGATGAACAAACTTGATTTCTTACAAGTAGATGCTTGTTTGTTCTTTATTATGTAATTTTTTATAAGTTTATCTATACTTGTTTCATTAACTTGTATAATTTATGAATTTATCCGTGCCAAAATTCATTCTACTGTTTGTGAGAAATTATAAAATGGAGGGATAATGGGTCGGCCCATTAATCTGATTGTTTAGGATTAGGACCATTTTCTCTAATCAAGCTTTGAATAATCTCGCCCTGCCCTAATTCCCACCCCAATTGTATGCTATTGCTTACACAAGAAAAAGACGATAGGGCACACCACTTCATTATTGTTTTGATTGGCTATGTATCTCATATATCCTACGGAATTAAAAAAATTACGGTTTACTAATATAACTTGTTATAAAATTAATATATATTAATGCTGATTGTTGATACTAATTTTATATCTTGTTTTAAGATATAAATTTAATTTGATAAATTGGAACAGACTTTTCTTTTTCTTTTTTTTCACGGTGCATGAACTTGGGAGTTAGAAGAGTGAAGTGATGAGGGAGAGTAGGAGGTTGATGTTGGCCCTTGAAAGGGAAAACAAAAGTAACGTGGAGGCCTATCCTTCTTAAGTTCTATCTTCTTCATTTTATTTCATAATTGCCCTTTTCTTTTTCTCAGCACTCTCCTTGTGTGGTTCTCATGCGACTTTCAACTTTACTATGAAACTTGGCTCTTGTTTTGTTTACGAGGTATAGGGCAGCTTAGCTTCCTTGATTGTCGTTTCCTTCTCATGTCAAAACTAGTTTATGTCTTTATTTGGCTTAGGGCCTGTTTGTTTAGCTTTTCGCAAGTGTTTTTATAATTTACAACGTAAGTATGTGAAAAAAATTGTCTTGATATATGAAAAAAGTTTCTGAAACCATGATTTAGGGGTTTCCCAAACAAGACTTATATGTTGGTACATCACTTCCTACTAATGGGGGATAAGACGGAGTATAGTTGCCAATCACCAACAGTGAGTGTTTTGAGATAAGCATATTAAAAACATGATTAACATAAGGGTTTTATTTAATGCCAAGGCCTCAAATATTACCATCAGTGTTTATGATATACAGCTGGAAGCTTTTGTTACATTTTGATTATGCTAACTAGTGACTTTTTTTATCCGGTTCTTAATATAAAATATATTTGAGAAGTTGATTTTGGTTTTAAATATAAGACAAAGTTTTCATATTTGTTAGTCTTTTTCTAGTTTACCCCTATTGCTGTTCCATTAACCATATAATCAAAGAGGAGGGGGAAGAAGGGAATTAAGAAATATGACTGGGATGTTTTAAAACATATATTTCATATTAACTAATTTAATTAGCTTCCTTAATCTAATTAAGCCGGCTAAATATGTCTTATATTAAGGATTGAGGAGTACTCTTTGAGCCACTTGCATCCAATGCTTTTTCTAGATCATGCTACCATATATCCGTGTAATTGACTAATCTGAATTGAGGTTTTGCAAATTGCGAGCAGGATGCCTCTCCCCAGAGGTCTTTTTGAATAAGGTGAGATTCAAAGTCAATTTGCCCACTTTATAGTTTAGCTAGTCCACCATCATATCAAGTACCGGGGGTTTTACTAACTAGTGACTATCACTATATGTTACTGTAGAGTCTTTCTTGTCAACTTAAACTGCAAATTTAATCTTTACATTGATATGTTTATTTATTTGAAACTGAATTATAGGTGTAAGCTGTGTAGTTTATATTCCATTTTTAGTCTTTTTACCTTCATCATCATCTCTTGTAATTTCTATTTTTTCTTTTAAATATCAATTGAATATCATTACTCATAAGAAGAGATTGCATGTACACCTAACAAATCACTTGTCTTTCACCAACCTACCTCTTCATGAAAAGTAGATGGAGGTTGCTAAAAAATGCAATAATCTCGTATAATGCTATGAGAAGCTTTGGTAAGGTGATTTGCAGCTAAGATGCCACTTCTCAACATATGAGACACAATAACTTGCCAATCTCTGCACAGAAGAAACTTAGCTTCATCAACTATATCTATGAAGGTGTAATTATTGTCACAAGCCCTAGTCACTAAACTGATAGACTCTAATAAAAAAGGACTAATATCTTTCTATATCCTCTCGACCAATATAAATGCAATTCATTAATGATACCAAACAATTCTACGATAGCTGGAGGAACTCTCGCAAGTTTGCAACTAAATTCCCACAACGCATGGTCATCCGTGTCGTGAATAACCCCTTCATATCCACTAGTATTTTCCTTTTGTAAACAGAACCATCCGCCTCTGGTTTGATGAAACCTTCCGGAGCAGTCTGAGTTCCCTTATGGTAGAGAAGCTCTATTTCCATAGAACTCACTTCAGCCTTGCAATTCTAAACTTGAACATTCTCTGTAGAAGTGGATTGGGCATTTTGACAATCCACACAAGGGCCCTCCCCAAATAGGGTGCCACATCTATAAGTGCAAATATATATGGCCGTCAATTTCAATAATACAAGCATTTATTTTACAAATATAAAAATATTCAGAATAACGTTTTAATTGCTTTATTGGCTTATGTGCAACAAGCAACTGATTCTACCATTTTATTTTGGAAAAATCCTCTTCAAAAGAACTTTAAAAATATTAAAAAAAAAAATATTCCGAATATTCATAATATCATATATGTGTTAGAGTTTGATTCATCCTTTTCAAAATTAAAAAGAAATGATAAAATTATCTCTCAAAGTTTAATTTTCACTTTGACAAAATTAATTGTGAAAACCTTATCAGAACTTGTGAAACCCTTATTAGATCTTGTGAATTTTGATTTGTAACTTGGGAAATTCTTTTAAGAACTTATAAAAACCTTGCCTGAATTTGTGAAACCCTTATCAGATCTTGTGAATCAAAATTTGCAACTTATAAAATTCTTTAAGAAAATTGTGAAATTCTTTTGAGAACTTATGAAAATCTTACCCTAACTTGTGAAATCCTTATAAGATATTTAAAATCAAAATTTGCAACTTGTGAAATTTTTTAAGGAAGTTGTGAAATTATTTTGAGAACTTATAAAAATCTCATCCGAACTTGTGAAAGCCTTATAAGATCTTTTGAATTCAAATACAAATTTGTAATTTGTGAAATTCTTTTGAGAACTTGTAAAACCCTTATCAGATTTTGTGAATTTTGATTTGCAATTTGCGAAATTCTTACGAAAAATTGTGAAAATCTTATCTAAACTTATTAAAACCTGTGAAATCGCTTATTCCTCTCAATTCTTAATTTTAAACTTCGAGGGATAATTATATCATTTTCTTTTAATTTTAAAAATGACAAATCAGACACTAACATCTCTTTAATATTATGAATATTTGAAACCCCTTTTATCTTTTGACATTTTTAAAGTTCTATTTTTTAAAGGATTTTTTCTTTTATCTTTTAAAAGTCCAAATATGCCAGTCACTTTCAAAGTTGAAACTTTTGTTTTTGGTGTACTTTCAAAAGAAAATATTTACCTATTTTGATTAAATTAAGAAAATTGGTTAAATTAGTTAATATGATATATATTTTCTAAAATACCTTAGTCACCTTCCTTAATTTCTTAATTCCCCCTCCTCCTTGATTATTGTTAAGAGAATATCAAAAGGGGCAAATTAAGAAAAAACTGACAAATATAAAACTATGTTCGATATTTATGACCAATATCAACTCTCTAAATATATTATATATGGAGTATGGAATAGTAATCTTCCTTCGCTACGCATTTTTTTGGGACTGTTAAACTTCGGCTCACACATGAATTCATTGTATGCAAATTTTTGGGATTTAGTGCTTCGATCTGTCTTCTGGTTTTGCTATGCCTACAGATTACCAGGTTTGCGAGCAAAGAAACTGTCCCATTTTTTGTTCTTTGTTTTTTTCCCCAGTAAGTCCCATTTTTTCGTTCTGATCTGCTTAGATATGTCCACTTACTTCTCTTTTCTTAACTCCAGACCAAAAAGTTAAAGGCCAAAATCACTCAATACCAGTAATAATTATAAGCAAACTTGCATGTCTAAATTACAGGCGTGCTTCAATGGGCTGCCTCTGAGAGATAAAAGCTCTATAGCAGCCAGCCAGAGCAGTAACACTCTTTCTTGAACCCCATTTACAAAGCTCTAGTAAATATACCAAAAAAAAAGAAGAAGCTTAACTTACATCTACAGACCAACTACTTTAACAACTATCCCACTTTTTTCAAAATCTACAGTGGGAGAGTAGTTAGATATATATGCACTGCAAAAAGGGGGGGAAAACTCAATTTCATGACTTGGTTTATGCCCCTTAACCAAAATTCAAAGGCATGTTAATTGGAGCCAATAATGGGTTTCCTCCATTTCGCCAGACGTGACAAGAAAATTAGCACTTCTGATGGGTCTCGCAGAGAATACAGAGCTTTTGTGTCCTTTGGAATTGAAGACACTACAATTGGATGGCCTTGTCCTCTCTTTTGTATCACCTACACATACAATGTTAATTACTTGTATTAGAGACGTATATATCATCTAATTAAGGATAGCTATGCATGATCATGACAACACCGGCTCAAATATAAACCTTAAAAGCATCTTCATCGGTTCGATCATCACCGATGTACACCGGAAGGATATTGCTGGAACTGCCTAACCCTAGTGTGTCCAGAAAATATTCCAGTGCATGACCTTTGTTCCATTCTATTGATGGCCTTATCTCCAGAACCTATATTATGATGAGTTAAATATTTTGATCATTGACTACTCAAAGCAATAAGATTGATAGAGTATAGCTATATATATATATATATATATATCTGTAGGACATGTTGTTCATGTACCTTTTTACCCTCAGTTAAGCAAAAGTCTGGATGTTTTTCAAGCACAGACTTCACCCTCTCTTCTAATTCAACATAGTCCTGAATACACAAAATTAAACAGCTGTAATTGTATGCTCAGTTGATATTTTCAGATAAATATGATGAACAGTAAGAATGAAGGTGGTTACCTTTTCTTGAACTTGCCGAAAGTGTACAGAAATGCAGAATCCATTGTCCTCTAGCCTTGCACCTTGTATGCCTTTGATTTTATTCTCTAACAGTTTCAATATCTGTTTTGCACAATATTTGTCAAACACCCAAATTTAATTAGTTAAGAATTGTTCAGGTGCGGATTCTTCAAATCAAAGCAAACAAATATGAAGCAATACAGAATTTAAGCCACTTGAATTTATCTGACCTCTCGAATTGCAGGTAAAAATTTCTTCGCGGGTTGAAAGGGAACTCCATTGTCCTATTAAAGAAAACAGATTTACGTTAATGAGTGAATCATAGGGACAAGCAGAGAGTGAATCCATGTGTTGTACTTTATCGCCAATTCACATGTTGGATGACCAAATAAAAAATAAAAGAACAATTTAAACGTAATCAGATGGAGACAGTGATGATCAAGTGACTCTCACCTTTGTGGTGTCGAGGGCCATGTTATAGTGGTCGCCATCAGAAGATCTAGCTGGCACTGATGGTGCCATTATATCCATCCCATGACTTCCAGCATAATACACATTATTTAACTTCACGAAGTCTTTAACCTACATGTCAAAAGATAGATAATAAGAATAAAGAAAAATATAACGGTTACTCGGTTAGTACTTACAAAAATCCAATTAATTCAAGTCTGCTCTGAACTTACCTTGTCTCTGCTTCTTCCACTAATGATTGCAGTTGGGAAATTTTTAGCAACTTCACACACTGCTGCACGCATCTGGCATTAAGATTGATCACCACACACAGTTGAAGAAAAGTCTTACAGAAAGGAAGAGTACTACCAAAAATAAAAACTAAAAGGAAAAACTGTGTGTACCTCCTCAGACATAAAAGCACGATCAGGATCATTTACAATGGGTGATAAGGTTCCATCATAGTCTAAAAACACAACCAAGTCCTTCCCACTTGCTGCTTTCATCAATCTATCAAATGAACGCAACGCTGAAGGATGCCTCGCCTGTTCATTACGTCAAACACCTATTAGTCTCATTACCAACTTCTAAAATTTTCATGAATTGCTCTGTGTGTTCGTATACTTTGTTAGTGTATGCGTGTATGTGTGTGTATTAGTGTAAACTTGTTGGGTTGAAACGTACCATCCATGAATCGTAGGACGAGGGAATGGGTTTGGTAACAGGTTGCACTTTGGTGGATTTACTTGAATGGGGTGTTTGGAATCCCATTGCCTCTTGCAGCTTGCTTAGCTTCTTCTTGATAATCTATGTGGAAAAAAAACCAAGGCAAAAAGGGAAATTAAAAGATTATAAAACTGTTTAGTTAAGAATCTAAATTAATGAAAAGAGCGCATGTTTCGATGATTACCTTGAAAGTGACAATGAGAAGAAACATGAATTTCATATTGATGCTATAATTCTCCAGTACTAATTCTTTCCAACGCTGATTACCTGAAAAACAGAACAGTAACGGATTCGAATTTATAGACGGAACAATAATTTAATCTAAGCATTAATAATAAAAAAAAACAACTCAGTGAACATATACTCTGTGTGTGTGTGTGAATGAGGGTAATGCCTTGCGGAGGAATCTGCTTGCACTTCATATGGGCCAATATATGTACACCATTCGATGGGCTTAAAGCCCAATACTGACAAGCAACAATCTTGCCCCATAAATCTTACACATGATCTTTCTAACTTGACACTAATTCGCGATCCATAGTTTTAGGCCCAACTCAAGGGGACCAAGAGGTGGGCCCCTTGAAGTCGGTGAGTTGACTGACAACTATCTCCAATAACCTTTTCATCCTTCAATTAAAATATTAACAAAAATAAATGAGAAGACCTTTTCGTTCTATAGTTTTTTTCGTCAAACCTGTAAAGTCCTACGTATTTAATATATGGGGAGCTCTGAGTCGGTGAAGAATAAACAAATAGCAATTCAATTCCTTCCCCCCCCCCCCTGTTTTGTTGGTTTCTGGTTGATTGAATTTCAAAAGCAGAATATTTATTTTTTCGGTTAATTTTGGTGATAGCAGCAGAATACACACACACACACACACAGAGAGATTAAGTCTACGTTGTGATTGAGTGCTTTCAATTTTTTTTTTTAATTCAAGCAAATAAAAGAAACTTTCTGATCAAATAATTGTCCGCCATGTGACATTCAGGTACTTGTCCGCCAAACCAATAATTTTTGTTCTTATATGCTTCAAGATGCTCTTGGATGGAAATCTCTTGAATTGAGAGAAAATCTAATTTGTTCTGAATTTCAAATCCCACGAAATGGAATTTAAAATATTTAACCATAAAATAATAAGAAGCCGGTTTCTCCAGCGAACAAACGAAAAAGAAAAAAGAAAGAATATATATATATATATATATATATCAATCAAAATCAAGTACAGGCCAGTTCAATTTTTAAAAGGCAGTATATAATTAATAATATGAAGGAATTAAAAAACATTGCGGAAGTCATTTTCGTCCAACGAGCTCAACAATAAATTTGGACATGGAAAATCAGGCAGAGGGTTAAGCCATGAGCGTACAGATGTTTTTTCTGTGGGCCAGATAATAAAAGACATGAATGTCGTTTTCTAAGAGGGGAGGATTTTTCTTTTGTTTGGGTCAAACAAGCAAACAAAAGGAAGTACAAAGTGTAAACGATGAGAAAGATAAAACTAAAGAGCAACACTCGTATAATTGAAACAACAGTAGAAATGACGAATTGTCCATATGATAAAAGGGAAGATTTGAATGATACTGGCGTCCTAAAGGAAGGTATATTAGTCGATTCTGAGTCGGATGAGAGTGACCCAAGCTAAATTAAAAAGCTACAAGTTTATGCCTACATCAAGGGCCATTACTTTTTTGGCTCCACTCGACGATCCCTAACCAAACTTCCCACCTCCCAACTGATTCAGTTTATTTTCCTTTTTGACTGACCCATATTTACAATATAGTATTATAAAACTAGAGTTTGATATGTCTTTTAATTCATTTCAGGGTTTCACAAAAGCAACAATAACAGCAATATTATACGAACTAGCTAATTAAGAAAATGACCTTTTTTCTAGTATATAGATGTTTAAGGAAACATAGTTCCTGGCCTACAGGGCAGGAACAGAGTGCTTGACCAAATAAATTCGAAATGGTGAAGACTGAACAGGACATTGTGTACCGCTCTCTGGTTTTGGACAATTATTACAGAGCCACAGTTAAGAGATGGCCTTGTCCTTGTCCTTGTCCTTGTCCATAAGTATAACGAAATGAGTTATTATATGCTACGATGCATGAGTATATAATAGAATACAGAAGCAAATGCTGCGAAGCTAGGCTAATACAGCATCTGTGTGCTATATATCTTTCAAGTTCATGTAAATAAGACGAAACAAGTTGTTGAATAAAAATGTTTCCTCTTGAACATCTAAAATGATTTCCGTAGAAACAATAATAGGTTTTACCTGCCATTCAATAAAGAAATCTTCAGCCTTACTTGGAAAAAAAAGCTAAAATATATAAAGAATGCAATTGAGAGTTAATTGCAGCATGAAAATGAATAATAATGAAAGATTCCTATCATATAACACCAACCTTCATAATTAAAATTAAAAATATAGAAACTTGAACCAACTATGAATGATTGCCAACAATACATGTGTACATGTGTGTGCGCAAGTGAGTCTAGTCATGTTATTTGCTTTCGGACACCCACAGACTCTTCCATGTTCTGGTTTCCTTATATCTTTAATTCTAATTTATGTTCAGACATGACTCATACCCACAGAATCAAGAATTCAGAAAACATATATGCTAAAGAAAAACAGGTTGGAAGCTTGGTTTGTTGGGCGAACTGCTTAGAAAGAACAGGCCATAAGTTTGTGAGCAGGGTTCAAAAAAAAAAAGAAAATAAAGATCACAAGCAAACAAAGGGAAAAAGAAGAAGCAGACAAATGCCACGCATCATGATTACAAGTGCAGCATATGAAACCAGAAATTTCCTTGTACTTTTTTATCAGTTAAAAAGAGAAAGCAAAAGGGGAAGATATGACAAGAAGTCAAGAAACAAAAGGACTTGACTTTTGGAACCGAAAGTGTGAGCGCACCCAAAAAAAAAAAAAGCAACAACTAACATTAGTGAGAAAAGTAACCTCCTGGATATTAGTTTAATAATAATAAGAGAAGACAGATATTTCACGTGTCGCTTAAGGAAATGGTTGTCACAAAAAGCTTAAGCATCCCGGAGTTTTGAGGATGACACGTTTTAGTGAGCAGGTTGGTCTAACAGGAAATACCTCCCTAGCAGACTTGCTACTTGCTACCCAGGACGAAGGGTAAAGTAAAGTATATTAGAAAACTAGTTGGATCCACAGAATATGATTGAACTTCTCTCTAACAATATTATAATCAGATCAACTAGTATTCTGGGAAATGTGTGATCAGGCCCAATATATTAATTATATCATAGTCAAATATTATAAACACGATAGAATAACTCCAAACACATCAATGTAATTAATTAATGGTAAGGGCCCAATGCATGTCTTAGTGAGTGTTAATCTATGTTTGAGCAAATTGAAATAAAAATTCTCTTACACACTTACTTCATAAATCATAAAAATTCTTTTTAAAAATTAATCCAAACACATACTTAGTCAAATATATCAAATGGATCTGAAAGATTTTCTTGTAAAGCTTCCCTAGTCGTCCCCTATATATTATAATTATAATAAACAAATATTGAATGGACGAACAAGGGGCTAGTATGGGAAGTTTACGTACAAGGACAGCCGCCTAGGGTTTAAAGTACAAAGGGTACGTACGTATAGCAAATACTCTTTGTTCAAACCATAAACTATTAGCTCTCGTAAATGGATCATAGTATTATATTAAAAAAGACATAGAATAGAATTTTTTTATTACCCGAAAAAAAATAGAGATACTACATAAAACGCGATCGTTTGGATTAATAATGACAGAAATAATTTTTTTTTAATATGATTTTTAAAAATTTAAGATAGATAAAAATTATATTGTAAATATGATTTGTGTTTAGATTGACGGTGGTAGAAACCCATCTGCATTATGAAAAATAAGTTTTAAGGACTTTTTCTTAAAAGTAGTTTTTGGTCTAAAATGCTATTTTAAAAAATGTCAACCAAAACACCTCATTTCCCTCCCAGGGATTTTTCTTTCCTACCATGTTTTTTCCGCTGTAACGCCTTTCCAAGCAGGCCCTATTCTTTGTTCTCCAAAATCAATTTTCCTTTTTTTTTAGCCAACTCAAAATCAATTTTTCTTCATTTATAAGTAAGGGTTTGGAAACCATTAAAACTGTGGTTTCAGAAACCCTTTTCCGCAAGTCGAGATAAAGCTCTTCTTATATACTTAACCTATAAATCGTAAAAACTATTCTTTAAAAGTTAATCCAGACACACAATAAAACAGAAAAAACATAAATCTATCTTATAAACAACAGAGACCTCCGCGTTGGCAATGAGTGTGCACCATTTAACAGCCAGTACTACCCTGGCAGAAAGACAATTCAGCAGTCAATTTTTAAAAGGTACGACTAGAACTCTTCATATCAAGACATAGTTCTTGAAACTAGAATCCCAAATATATTAATGGAAGCTCAAAACCTAGTTGAAATCTGTGTGTTCTCTAGTAATGCAGATCAACCCCTAAAATTCAAAATGCTAAAGCGGCCGGGGGGGGGGGGGGGGGAAGAATCGTTTTAGAAATAAATCCCAGAATAAGTGATTTTCAGAACAAAGTAACCTAATAATGTGTTAGTTATTCTAGACTCTATGAGGGGTTGACACGAGCAAGCAAAGTGCATGCAACAGAGGCTGTCATGAAACAAGTGGCTATCAGAACATGCGCCTACCCGAATGTACCTCCTAACCGTTTCGTACGAAAATGTCTTTTCACTTTCACCCAGGGCTAGGCTAGGCTAGGCTACCTCTGCCCTTAGCTAGGGCCCTTTGCCCACTATTTTTAGACCCTATGCCGGATCGTTTTAACCGAACACACGTACATCTCATCCGCACACGTGGTGATCTAACTACACGTGGAATATTCCCGTATGCCTGACGCACACGGCGGTCCGGGGGGTTAGATCTCCCAAACCAACACCTCTGAAACAATGTCGGGAGGTGGACCAGTAAGGCCCAGTCAAACCGTGGGCCCATGTTTGCCACGTTATGGCCCATACGCTCGACACTTGCAGAATCTGCATAAACCATGGACGCCGAAAAGAAAAACCTGCATAACCGGAGAAAGACACGCACACGAGGGTGACAGGGTGCCTCGGCCAAGCATAACAGCGCGTGACACTAACACTCCCCCGCGCCGCTGAAAATTTTAGGCACTAAGGGGGTTAATGGGTACAAGCGCCAAGAGTAGCGCGTGGAGAAGCGGTAGGGGGAGTGAAGGTTGTTTAGGGGTGGGAAAGTAAAAAGGGAAACAAACAAACGAATTCCAACCGCTTTTGTGGATACCCGTGCAGCAACACTGTTAATTTCCACCCCATATCAAAACGAATAGGGAAGGAAAACGGAAATTAAAAAGAAAGAGGGAAAAATAAATTAAAAGAAAGTAAAGAAAGGGGGACGGTTAGAGTGAATAATGAGTCCACCAAAAAAAAGAGAGTGAATAATGAGAGACGCGAGTGAAAGGGAAAGAAAATGATAAAGAAAGCGCCGGGCAGGCCTGAACTGATCGAGAACCAGAAATTGCAGAAAACACATAATATTCACACCGACAGATTCAAAGCAATTCCGGCTAATAAAATAATAGCAACAACAATAACGACGAAAGCGAAAGAGGAATATAATTAGCTTAGCAAGGGCAAATAACGAAAATGAAGGGAATGCAAAATGACAGAATAATAATGGAAGATCGATAATGGACAGAGAGGGATATGGAAGAATCAAGAATCAGATCAGAGAAAAATAATAAAAAGAAGAGAGAGAAGGAGAAGCTTACCGAAGACGAGAGAGCAGGAGAGGCAGAGAGAAGAGGGGGAGAGACGAGAAGGGAGGGAGGGGAGTATTTATAGGAGGAAGGAGGAGGGGTGACAGGTGACGGAGGTGGGCCCATCGTGGTATTCCATTAACCGCTATATTTTGATCTCCTTCCCTTTTTGATTTCTTCATAATAATTATATTCGGCATTTTAATGCAATTACCTATATAGGCCTACCTTGCCCCCTCCGTCCCTTCTCCTTTTATGCAATCCGCATATTTCTGGTTTCTGCCACTGCCACCATCTCTGCTCTTTTCACTCACTCTTTTTGGTTGGTCCTCTTCTTTTTTGTTTCTCCACTTTGAAAATGCGTGAAACTTCCGGTTAGAAATTTTATTAAAAATTCCAGTACTTTCTATATATATAAAAATTTATTACGTCTTTTTATTAATACAATTTTTGATGGGGACTTTTCCCCAATTTTCTCTTAGAATTTGGCTGCTGCATGTGTTATTGTGTTAAGGTTTATTCGGTATAAATACTTTTCAAGTAAGTCTATAAAATATTTTAGGATATTAGACACTTTTAAAAAAACGCATCAAATAATTATATGAACCTCAACCTTTTGTTGTTTGTACTATATAAGTGAAAAATCATTTTAGTGGATGTTTGTTACATATGTATAAAAATTTCCCAATGCCCGAACTCCCTTCCCTCTCTTTGACCTCAACCCCACAAAAAGTCATATACCTCTTTTTTTTCTAATACGGAAAACTATTTTTGAGGCGCTTTTAGTTTTCTTCAATTTAAAATTTAATCTCTATATATATATATTTTTTTTTCATTTAATCTTTTGATTTTACTCTTTTAGCCTTGATAACCTTTATAACTTTATTAACATTGTTAGCACTTAGCCCCTATACAGAAGCTGGTTAAGCTAATAGCTAGAGTTAAATTAAATGATTTAGTAGGGAGAAAAACACACACATATATTTACTAAATTAAAAATGGAAGGAAACTATAAATACCTCCTCGAGAATGATTTTCCCTTCTTAATATATCGTATCCTTTTAATTTTTCAGATCTCCATCTTATTATTAATATCGATCTTGTTTTTTGGCAAAAAAAAAAATATATATATCGATCTTGTTTTAGCTCTTTCAACTTCCCATATATACGGATCTCCGCGGGGTCTGCCGCTGTCATTTCTCAAATCGACCAAATCTAACTCATTAACTTCTCTAATTTGATCAGGACGACTTTTTTCCCCAAAGAAAGGGACTCATTCACTCATAACTTAACCCTTGTGAGCTGGCAATAATTGAGAATGGTGCTATTTACACACACCTCTCTTTCACACTCTTGTAATATACACACACAAAATTCCTTTGACCAGGAATACATATGTGAATTGGCAAAAATGTCTAGGAGTGGGTGAGTGTGTATACATATTATTCAGCTGAAATATGAATTATCACACTTAAGCGAAGAAATCTTATGTGGAAGTTTAGGGATCCAATCAGACATAGGCACGGCTATGTTATTAATTAATTAAATTTAAATAAGGGTTTATCTTCAATTTGCAATCTTCATATCCTTACTTTTTTCTCCCGTGCGCGTGTGTTTTTCCATTTTTTCTTTTCTTTCTTTTTTTCGAAGTGTGTTTTTCCAGTTTAACTATCAATTGCCCTGGAAATTGAAAATTTGTTTGCTTTACACGAAAACAAATCTTTGGATTAAGTCCAACAACATATTGTCATGTGCTCTGTTGTTAGGAATACACACTCATACGTGTGTATGTATAATTTGTGTCTCATGTTTCAGACATTAATATAAAACTTTCATTGATTGTTTATATTTGTTCACATATATACAAACATGGTTATTCAAACAATGTAAATGATATGTCTTTTTTAGCTGTCCAAATCATCCGTGCTAATCTGTCAAGAAATAATATACTCCCTCAATCGTTAATGTTGTACTACAATCTAGATCATAAATGTGGGACATTCCACTACAAACCAAGTCCTAAATGTACTTCCCGTCCTTAATATAAAACCCAATTGACATTTTTCTTGGGAGATTATAGAAACTAAATCAATTAATTAATCATAACATATGTTTTACTCCCTCCGGTCCTAATTATAAGACAAAGTTGACTTTTTTAGAGAAATTAAGGAAGCTAATTAAATTACTTTAGAGTATTTATATTTATATTTTTTTCTTCAAACTAATTAATTTGACTAATAAACTAATATATACTCTAAGGATACTAAAAATATAAACACTCTAAAGTAATTTAATTGGTTTCCTTAATTTCTCCAAAAAAGTCAACTTTGTATTATAATTAGGACCGGAGGGAGTATATCATTTAATTATAATCAATTTATAAGTTAGACAAATTAGTTTGGTATAAAAAGATAAATATAAATATTTTAAAATAATTTATTTAAATTCATTAAATAAATTAGTATTTAGCAATATTAGTATAGGATATACAGCTGTACAAATCTGTAAAGATTTTCATTTCATTTTCTCTCTCTCTATATGTGTATGGTATAGATACACTTGTAACCATAATCTATTATAGATTTATTCTATATAAAGGACAAGGTGTGAGGCACAATATCTCACCCTATTTAGTCATCTCTATTTCCCTATTTTTTATCTTGGTATTAGAGCAAGACGGCTCTGAAACACTTTCAAAATTTTCCCTAGCTACAATGTCGTCCTCTTCTCTACACTTTGTTGAGACTACCTCTTCACCTATGGTTAAGACATATTCCTTATTTTATTCTTCAAGCCAGACGACATCTATCAAGTTGGATAGAACCAATTTTCTAGTTTGGGAGTCCGTTGTCTTACCTTTGATTGAAGGAAATCAGCTTCAATCACACATTAATGGTATTGGCACCATTCCTGTTGCTGCTATGCTGTGACCTGGTGAAACCAAGCCTATTGTCAACCCAGCATTTGAAGAATGGTATGTCGTCGATCGAATGTTGGCTGGCTGGCTTCAGAACATAATGACTTAGGATGTTGGAGCACAGCTTCTACATTGCAAAACTGCTCTAGATCTTTGGAACTCAAATGGAGTAGGAAACCATGGTCGACACAGTCAAGGGCGACATGGTAGTTGGAACTCAAATGGTGGCGGCGGTCGACCATTCTACCATTTATGTGAAAAGCATGGGCATAAGGTCGAAAACTGTTCCGGAGGTTTGATCGATCTTTCCAACCTCTATCACACTCAAACTCCACACCACATGCTTACTATGCAGATCCATATACATTCAATGACTCTAAATGGTTCATGGATAGTGGGGCCAATAACCACGTTGCTTTTTCATTCGCAAATCTGGAGAGTGTGAATCCAGTAGATAAGCCTCTCAATCTTTTCACCTGTACTAGAAATAGAACATCGGTTCAAGGAATAGGTACTGCTACTGTTGGGTCAAATATCAAATTAAATAAGGTTCTACTTGTGCCCAATGCAACTAAGAATTTAGTAAGCATAAATAAGTTAATCAAGGATAATCATGTGGCTGTGATTTTTTCTGATAATGGTTGTGTACGAAGGACAAGTATTGATGAAGGGAAGAGCAAGTCAGGGACTCTACCCAATTCATAGTAGCAACTCAATTATGGAAGCACATGTAGCTGAAATTTTAGAAAAGGATGAAGAATTTATCTTATGGCACTATAAGCTATAGGTAATCCAAGTTCTAGAGTTTTGAAACAAATTTTGAATAAATGTGATGTCAATGTTAAAGTGAATGAGAAATATGTTTGTGAGTCTTGCCAATATGGAAAATCAAAAAGGTTACCATTCTCAAAATCTGAGTCTCATGCTTCATTTCCTTTAGAACTAACATATTGATTTATGGGTCCATCGCCTATACAATCAATTCATGGGCATCGATTCTATATTCACTTTATTGATGATTTTAGTAGATTTACTTGGATTTATCCATTGAAACATAAGGGAGAAGCCATTGGAGTCTTTACACATTTTAAGAACTTGGTTGAAAATCAATTTACTGCAAAAATTAAGGTAATTCAATTTGATAATGGATCTGAATATAAGCCCATTATACGGATAGCTGAATCTGCTGGTATTCTTATACGATTTACATGTCCTTATACATCTTCTCAAAATGGAAGAGCAGAGAGGAAGCACTATCATATAGTTGAAATGAGTTTGACTTTATTAGCTCAAGTATCAATGCCACTTACTTATTGGGTTGAAGCTTTTCAAATTACTGTTTTTCTTATTAATAGATTACCTACTCCTATTATGCATGATCAGTCACCGTTGTTGTGTTTATTCAAGATCAAGCCAGATTATGCTTCACTACGACCTTTTCGATGTGTATGCTATCCATGCTTGAAGCCTTACAATGAATACAAATTTCAATTTCACAGTCAAAAGTGTGTTTATCTTAGTGCTACTACAGATAAAAAAGGATACAAATGTCTAAGCTCAATAGGTCGGATTTATGTCTCTAGACATGTGATTTTTTATGCTAATAAATTTCCTTTTGTAACAGGCTTTCTCAATAGACGAAGTGCTCCTAAAACACATCAATCCATAACACCAATCATAATTGACCAATGTTTAGCCCAAATATTTACCTCCAGAGATACAAGCCTAAGCCCACACACCCAAATACATGCACCTACTTCTATCTCCAGTGATACAAGCCCAAGCCCACAAACACAAATCCACTCACTAAATCCAATAAGTCCACAACCGTCCTTTCCTTTTGTAACCCCGTTCCCGATTAAGGCCTAGATTAAGTTCTTAAACATGTAATTAATGTAGAATTAGAGACCATATCTCAAATTGGGACTTATTAAGGTAATCTTTTGCCTAAAATCGGATTTGTAAAAACTTTTTCAGAATTTACTCACAATGGTCTCATATTCCTGATACCAAATAAATATGGCCTGTACAGGTGGATTCCATTTACCAATATCAGAGTGCAAAGTAAATTCCCGACTCACTCGGGTTTCATTCATTTAATAAGGGTTTACACAAAGGCATAAGCCTATAATTCAGACCTTTTACTTGGGGATTACACAAAACTACATCACAAATCCCAAAATATACATATACCTCCCAAAAATTATCCAATAATATACAATGATATTCAAAAACAAAAAAGGAACTCCTAACACGGAGCTCTAACCGCTCTTCGTCACCCGTTTGCTTTTTGATCCTTCAATCCTGCCTAAAAATGTTTAATTTTGGGAGAGTGAGATTCTAAAGAATCCCCGTAGTAACAAATCACTCATAATATGCACAACATCAAAGTATGAAAGTAAATCATCCATACAACACACAGCAATCCTAACAACAGTTGCAACGACCGGGGTAGGTATCATAAGTATTGCCCCCTACGACGGCTCACGCTGAACTACTTGTTGTATTGCACAACCACATGAACCTATCACATATATCACCACATCTGGGATCTATATAAAATATTTCATAACAAACAGCCCCACGACTGGATCTCAAATAAGAATCCACGATTCCATAACGCAGCCTCGGCACTTACAACGGCAGATACAACGGCCGGGGTAGGATCATGAGCATTGCCCCCTATGACGGCTCATGCTGAACTGCTCGCACTATAATGCCCTATGGCCGATAAAAAATTCACAATGATAAACATGTATACCAAGTATTATACACAACATGAGAGAAAAGTCACTACCTGAGTCCTTCCGGGCGTGTCTTGACGACGGTCTCTCCCGAGTAGGGCAAATGTCAAATCCTATATTCATAATTAGGGACGAAGAGTTATACTCTATTTCAAGACTTAATTCACTTCATAATACTTAATTGATTATCATTATTTCTCTTTTAGAGTCATTAAATACCCCTACCAAAACTCCTAAAGGGTTGGAAGAACTATCCCAAAGATCCCCTTTTGGAAGCACAAAAACTGATTTTTCACTGCTGCACCTCGAGTGAAAATGGTCTCACTCGAGCATTGGTACGGACACTCGAGCATAAAAGCCCTCACTCGAGCATTGGTACGGACAGCACCTCAAGTGCTAGGAAATGAGGACAGAAAGTGTTTGACCGAGAGCACAAGAACTTTCACAGAAAAGGATCACTCGAGCACAAAAGCCCTCACTCAAGCATTGGTACGGACAGCACCTCAAGTGCTAGGAAGTGAGTACAGAAAGTGTTTGCCCGAGAGCACAAGAACTTTCACAGAAAAGGATTACTCGAGCACAAAAGCCCTCACTCGAGTGATGTTCTTCCCTCACTCGAGCACACTCACTCTCACTTGAGCATGATTATCAGAAACCAAAAAACGTAAAAGGTATGATAGCACTTCCAGAATTTTTACCAAGTGATCCAAATGAACCCAAATACCAAACCAAAGCTACTCCCACACAAAAACACCCAAGGAATTCAATGGAATCATTAAAATGACCAAAATCCAAGTCCATTATCATGCTTTGATTTAAATCAACACAAATCATCAATTTTTCCAAAATCACTAAACTTAACATTTCAACCTCCAATCAATCTATCTATCCTAAACTCATTCCAAAATACCATTCTCATGCTAAAAACATACCAAATGAATAGTGGCACTCATTTTCGGATTCAAGCCAAAATTTTCAGAAATTATAAACTACTTCAAATGGCATGAAACTTAGATAGATAGATTAGTCTCACTTACCTCTTTCACTTCTCCAAAGACACTCTTTGATTCTCCAACAATCAGATTTTCGTGTGGGCTCAAACCTCAACCAATGGTCAAACTAAAAACACCAAAATGAAGCTCATTACTCAAGGATCAACATTTATGAATGGAGTTTGAGCAATGAAGGGCATCTACTTACCCAAAATTCAGCTTTTCCTTCTTCCTTTCTTCCTCTTCAATGGCCGAATGAGAGAGAAAAAGATGAAAGAGATGAAGAGTGTGTGAGGAAGAGGAATGATGACAATATTTCCCCCCCACCATGCTTGCTTCAGCGAAACCAAAGGGGGAAGAAGAGAGAGAAAATATTATAAAACTCTATTTGACTTTTCTCACTCTTACTTCATCTCTTTTTTGCCACATGTCACAAGGCCATTGGTTCTCACAAAAAAAGTCACCAATTAACTTATCTAATCCCTCCATTAGCCATTTAATCACACTTCTCATTTTCACTTAGTTAGTAATTAATTTCTCCCTTAATTACCCACTCACGGCCAAAAATTCTATTCTCCCAATTTTTCACTAATTATGACATATTAATTACTATTGCCATAAAACACATAATAATTCCAATTAAATTCATAATTATCCACAATAATCATGATTAACCCTTAATCAAAAATTGGGATATTACAGTAGCTCAAGTGGTAGTGGGGATGCATTGAGGCACTACTTACCCCTAAGTAGTGGCTTCAATCCCCACGGAGGCGAAAAATCTCGCTAGGGGAGCGAGGGACTCTTGTGAGTCCTGGGCCTGTAAGCCCAGCTACTTGCCACGACCGAATGGTAGTACGGGTGGCACTACGGTCGATGCCGTAGCCGGTTGTGCCGGAGTAGGCGTCCCCGAGAGCACCGGCAGGGGGATGTGACACCTTTATCTGTGTCTTGATCTCCCTCTCCTAAGCCAGCAATCTTATCTCCGCCCCACCTACACCTCATACATTAATACCTACTCCAAATGAATCTACCTAGATTTTCAAACCAGAACTGGGCCAAAATACTCATTTGATGATAACCCAATCAAAGGCAGGAATCATAAAGCCTAAATATCCCTTTATTGGCCTTCTTCAATCAAAAAATCCCTCTTTTCTTCTCCTTGCTGCTGAACCTCAGAGTGTTTTAGAAGCACTTGCGTCTCGCCACTAGCGACAAGCCATAAAAGAGGAATTTGAAGCTTTATAAAGAAATCACACATGGATCTTAGTGCCTTATGATGGAACCTAGAAACTTATAGATTGCAAATAGGTCTTCAAAACGAAGTTTAAAGCAGATGGAGCTATTCTCAAACACAAAGCGAGTTGGTGGTAAAAGCATTTCAGCAGACAGCCGGTCTAGACTATGGAGAAACTTTTAGCCCAGTGGGAAAACCTACTACAATTCGCCTAATCCTTACTCTTGCAGTCACATTTAAGTGGGACTTAAGGCAACTTGATATAAACAATGCGTTTCTAAACATATATCTATAAGAGAATGTTTTTATGTGCCAACTTGAAGGATTCTACAATAAAGGGAAACCTAATAATATATGCAAATTGGTGAAAGCTATTTATGGGCTCAATCAAGCACTAAGAGCCTGGTTTGACAGACTTCGATATACATTACTGGAATAGGGATTCACAAATACTAGAAGTGATATATCATTGTTCTTCTTATAGACCAGGACTTTCACAGTATTCATATTAATTTATATTGATGATATTTTAATAACTGGCAACAATTTTGTTGTAGTTCAGAGATTTATATATGAGTTGAATTCTGTGTTTTTTCTTAAGGATTTGGGTCCCTTGCACTATTTTCTTGGATTAGAGATTTACCTAGATGCTACTGGAATTTATGTTAATCAGGGCAAGTATACTTTAGACGTGTTACAGAAGTTTAATATGTATGATTGTGCACCAGTGTCAACTCCTATGGTTACTAGTAGGCAATTTTCTGCTTCAGATAGTACTGTTATGGCATATCCCTCTTTGTATAGGAGAGCTATTGGATCATTACAATATTTGACAACAACTCGGCCAGACATAGTTTTTTCAGTTAACAAATTAAGTCAGTTTTTATCCAGGCCTACAGAAATTCATTATCAAGGAGTCAAAAGGATTTTGAGATATCTCAAGGGTACATATCATTATGGTTTACATATAAAACCAGTAAAAACACTTCAATTAACAGCCTTTACAAATGCTGACTGGGTTATTGATGTTGATGATAGGAAATCTATGGCTGGATGTTGTGTTTACCTAGGAGGAACTTTAGTCTCATGGAGTTCTAGAAAGCAAAAGGTAGTATCTAGATCTAGTTTAGAATCTCAGTATGGATCAATAAGTGATGCTGCTTTTGAATTACAATGGCTGCGCTCCCTGATAACTGAGCTTGGATTATTTCTTGAACAACCATGTGTGATTTTGTGTGATAATTTAAGTGCACGAGCTCTTGCAGCAAATCCAGTACAACATGTCAGGAGTAAGCACATAGAAATTGACATTTATTTTGTAAGAGATTAAGTGTTGTCTGGTATATTGGATATTAGATACATTCCATCTTTGCAAATAGCAGATTGTTTGACAAAAGCCCTGATTTGTACAAAGTTCACACAATTAAGAAACAAACTTGGTCTGTGTCCCACACCCCTTCGTTTGAGGGGGAATGTTAATATAAATTAGTATTTAGAAATATTAGTATAGGATATACAACTATACAAATCTGTAAAGATTTTCATTTCATTTTCTCTCTCTATACTTGTATGGTATAGATACACTTGTAACTATAATCTGTTATAGATTTATTCTATATAAAGGACAAGGTGTGAGGCACAATATCTCACCCTATTCGGTCATCTCTATTTCCCTATTGTCTATCTAACTCTACAAAAAAAAAAAAAAATCAATTGGGTCTTATATTAAGAATACGAGGTATTATTATTTAAAAAATTTAAATTTAAATTGTCCACATCTTGATCTTATTGCAATAATGAGCATGTACCATGCTCATCACTACAATGAGAATTGAAATCACACTTGGGTTTAGTTGACTTTTTTTTTTTAAGAAATTATGGAAGCTAATTAAACTATTTGAAAGTATTTATATTTATCGTTTTTTTTCTAAACTAATTTGTCTGACTTATAAATTAATATATACTATAATTAGATACAACATATGATATGATTAAGTTATTTATTTAGCTTCCTTAATCTCTCCCAACAAATTCAACTAGTGTTTATTTTTCAGACCGGAGGCAGTACCTTCTAAAACATTAATTTTTTCCACCTAATAATATCCCTACACCCTAAAGTAAACTACCTAACTAAATAGCTAAATTACTTTTATTGAGGTTATTTTTGGTATTTTATAAGAAATATAACTAATTTTAATTAACTTCATTAATTTATATAAAGTTGTTATTAGGTACTTATAATAATAAGAAAAGGAGGGAGTATTTAACTATATTTATTTCACAAACAAAACTTAGGAAAATAAAAGTTTGACATATTCTAACATCAACTATTAACGTTGTAATTCAATTTGAGAGTATTTTATTAAGTTATGGAATGATTAATTAATTTTGCAATAATTCAATAGAGATTGCAAATAATAGCTGACGCGTAGAGATTTATTCTTGGTCATATTTCATTATCAAATTAAATGATTTTTACTCATTTTACAGCCTGAACTAATGGCAATATAATAGGTATAAAGTCTTAAATACTAATAATTCAATAGAGATTATTAATCACTTTGCTGGCAAAAACATTGTTAATCTCTTTGCCCTCTCATTAGACATTGCAGAGTCGCAAAGTCCATTAGTTATTCCATATTAATATGTAGTGTATACGCAAAATAAAATGCCATGAAGAATATGTTCATTTATTATTATTTTTTTTCGCGGTCAATTATGCAATTTTTTAATGTGTACCGTTTTTGACACGTAAAAATAGAAGAAAACAGGGAAAAAAGCTAGCCATCAAAATAAAATTAACCATAAGGAATGATGTTGATTTGATTAGGTATTATTATAAACAATTTTTTCTCTAATATAGTCCTTAATATTGAGGAATTTTTGGTATTAAATATATGTCATTTTGAAAAATTTATGTTATATTAACTATTTTCTTTCATTTTTGCCCTTGTCTATAATAAACATACTCCCTCTGTTATTTTATTACTTTTAGATATCGTTCTTTAGAAAATATTTGTAGTCGTGAATATAAATTACTTTACATAATTTTTTGTATATTTAATATTGTTTCTTTTCAAATCCATCATATCCTGCAAATTTACAATGCAGGTCTGTTTAAGGTGATGGTTTTCATTATGGAAAAACATAAAAACTAGTTCAACTTTAAAATTATTTTAACAAAATAACTTTTTCAATAATTTTGATGAAATAATTACAATTTCTATAATTTAAGACTAGATAATAATTAATATGTTGTTAGAATTTAATATAATTAATAAGAGTAGGGATGGATAGTATAGAAACTATTTTTCGTCAAATTCATTTATTAGTCAACTTTTTTTTTCGTGTCAACGGTTAGCCAATTTATCTACTCTCTTAATCTGTAATATATGTAAGATATTAAAAGTGACATATATATATTAAGTTTATAAAAAAAGTTTATTCCATCAACTAATAGTTTATTCCACCAAATTAAATTCAACAAAGATTCTGGGTGGTTTAATTTAATTAAAATCTCTGGCAAAAAAAAATAAATAATAGAGTATATAAGAGAAACTAATTACATCAAATTAAATACGCGCGCTCAAACATATAAACAGAAAAACCAAAATTTTTTACTCTCTCTGGTTCTAAATAAAAGACAGAATTGATTTTTTTAAGAGATTAAGAAAGCTAAATAAATTAATTAATCATATCATATATTGTGTATCATTAGATTATATATCAGTTTATAAGTTAGGCAATATAATTTGAAGAAAAAAAAGATAAATATAAATATTTTAAAATAATTTAATTAAATTTTTTAATATTTCTAGAAAAATCAATTTTGTTTCATATTTAGGACAAAAGAGACTACTGTTTTTTAATAACAAAAATTTACTGCTTTTAATTGTATCATCATTCCAATTGATAGTAAAATATGGTCGAGATGAACGTAAAAAATTCGTGAGTTATAAATAATGGATTGTATTTGTTTTAAACTTCATGCAGCACGAAACTTACAATACTATTTTTTTTTTTTTGGGGAAAAAAAAAAGACTTACAATGAACTTATTTCCTCACTATGAAAAACTCAATAGACGTTCCGTGCAAGTTAAAGGTAGCAATATTTCTTCAATTCATAATAAGATTCTGTCAAGTATAAATTCCTTATTAATACAAAAGAAAACATCAAATTATAATCTACAAGTCGGTGGAATATTAACCAATAAAAACGTATAAGATGGAATAATTTAACAAAAAAGATAATAGAAAATAAAGAAAGAACTCCATTGTTCCAGAAGTACCTACTACTATAACGTTACTTTTGAGATTCAAACTCCTACGACTGACACGTTAAAGATCTTGGACTTCCGTGTGATGCTTTTTCAAAGATTGAAAAAAAAAAAATTACTCCTCCAATCCTAATTATAAAAATTAGTTAGGAAATCTATTTCAGTCTGAATAAGAGACATCTATCCATTTGTACCTCTAATATTTATAATTTTACTCTAAATTAGTTTACTTAATTTATAAACTGATAATATATACTATAATATTATACATATGGGTATTTAAGGAGGATCAGGTCATATTTGTTATAATTAAGTACTTTATTTAGTTTTTTTAATCTATCCAAATTAGTTAAATTTATCTGTATATGGGCCTATTTGAGTTGGTATTTAAAAAGCACGTTTACACAAATCAAAACAAAATTCTTCTCACATATTTAATTTGTATATCGTAAATCACTTCAAAAAAATAGTTTCCATCCGTTAATACAAACAGACACTATGTTGTCAGCTGAAAGTTTGGATGGAAGATTGGGTGGCATATTCTGTGTTCACTAAGGCACTTACCAAAAAGCACGTGCTAGATAATTTATGATACTACTCTGAGCAGCTGAGGAGGAGGAAGGAAGAAAAAGGAGAAGGTCTGGGAAATATACAATAGTTTCATTCAATTCCATATGATAATTACACAAACACCCCTACAGGACTAGGTCACTTGGAAAGGAAGCAGAGAACTTAAGAGCTGAGGAGGAGGAAGGAAGAAAAAGGAGAAGGTCTGGGAAATATACAATAGTTTCATTCAATTCCATATGATAATTACACAAACACCCCTACAGGACTAGGTCACTTGGAAAGGAAGCAGAGAACTTAAGAGCTAGGAAGTGAAATATTCATAAATATATTAATTAAATATAAAATTGACTGGCTTTGTCTTACAAGGTGGGTGGAACCTTTAACAACTTTCTCTTCAAATTCCTTGAATTTGACCCACTTGGGGAATTTTCTATGAACCTTCCTCAGCTTCATTTGTCAAAGCATTCATATGGCTTTTCATTTAATAAAATCAGAATTGGGACCGTTGCTTGGGATTCTCGTTCTCATGAAGAAGATGCCTTTTTGCAAAAGTGTCTCCAACAAAGAGACACAGTAAAAATACTATAATACTACTATGTAATCCGCTGAATCGATCCTTGTGTGGACTAAGTCCACGAGAATCTAAAACATCAATGTCTTCACAAACTGTTCAAAGCCGGGAAGGGTACGTTATGATTTTATTAGAATTAACTAATATCGTCTTGATGGCCAAGTTTTATGTATAGTATGTTATGGACGTTATGTTACCCATCCAAACTGATATCTGAAATGCTCTTGGATTGAATAACAGAAAAAGGAATTTTTTTAATAAAAAAATTAAGATCAGAGTTGTATTTTTGTTTCCGTGATTCATGCTTTTGTGATGAATTGGACGCTGAGCAAAACTCAAATAGTTTCAGTATGGGCTCTAACAGGCCGAATCGCGATGAACAAGAAGAAGATCCGTATTCTTAGTTACACTCTGACAGAATTTAACTTGTTGAATGTTGGTTTTCGAATATTATTTACTATGTCAACTAGTTTTGCCTGGGCTGTATAGATTTTAAATTCATCATAAAGAAGCATTATTTGTTGGGCAAGTCTATAGTATGAATCAAATATGTCCTGGTAGTTAATTAAAAAAAGTGTGTTTTGACTTTTGAGAGCGGGATTAGGGTTTGAAGGCTGATTCCGGGAAGGCAGAGTTGCGGTTCTGTGAAGAGTGGCAGAAAGAAGGTATTGGCTAGATTAGGTTCTGGTTTGTCGTTTAGGTTGTACTTGTATCTACGTTTATTTGCTTTCTTTTGAATTACAGTTTGTAATAAGGTTTGATTCTGTTTTCTGTTTTTTTTTAATATTAATAAATTCACATTTTTGTGCCCAAAAAAAAAATAGAGAACCGGATTAGGAGGTGCAGTGCAGTAAATGGATTAGTCACTAGTATTTCGTAGTAGGAAAGAAGTGTTGCACTTTTGGATAAACTTCTTCAGGAAAACAAGAAAGTTAAGCTATGGCTGTGGCTTGAGTTCGTGAAAATGCCTTGTAAGTACGTTCTATTCAATAAGTGGAGGTAGTTAGATGGAGAGCTATAATGAGGAAAAATTTAATATTATTGGTGGTTAATTTATAACAAAGATTGTGAATGTTTTATAATTAGTGGTGGAGCATCAAATTATAATTAGTGGTGAAAGTTTTATAATTAGATGGAGAGCCATAATTAGATGGAGCATCAAAACAAGAATTAAATATTTATCCATATCAATAGCCTATTTTGAAAAGTCAACATATATTATGGACATAAAAAAGAAAAAGAAAAGAAAAATTAACATATATCCCATTCTTTTAGTCCTGTGGGCCTTTCTTATCAGCGGAACGCCGTGGATTCAATCTCATTTGTAACTTCAAAATATTAGTACTCACCCCTTTATATTAACAAAACACACGTAAACCATCAAATTAAAATCATGACCATGGAATTAATATTGCATAAATGTCCCACGTAAAACCATATTGGAGAACATGTGATATTTAACAGAAAACGGGAACTTCGAACCAAACCAATTCTGTGCAACTTCCCACAATGCGTTGCATGTTGGCATTGGGCATGAAGCTGCGATTTGGGAAATGATTCTGTCAATCTGATGCTACTAATAACTCAATAGACCTTACAGACAATGCCTGTCTATACCAAAACAGGGAATGGAGCACCGGGTTGTCACCAAGTGACACCGTAATTTAAACCTTTTTGCCGGCAGCATGGACACATTGACCTTTGACTATGGACATACACAAGTCTACACATAACATTCTCAAAGTTGTACAGAAAAACGGAAAATGCTGTGAATAACAGAAGCTGTGGATCCCTTCGATCCAATTATGAACCAAAAAAAGCACTATGGATTATCCGGGTCAAGCTTACAAAATCAAGAGTCAACTAAGAGGGTGTAATTTCATCAATGATCAATGTAATTTTTTAAGCCTATTTGCATCATCCGTCACCTCAACTTACTTTTCTATTTTCTGTAGAGTCATCTATCAACCTTTGCTATGTAAATATTTCGTTCAATTGTTCCCCTCCTCTTGTTTATGAAGCTTTCTCCATTTCATTTGAATTGGGCAAAGCGTCTTTGTCAGGCCTTTCAGCACCCGATCCCTCATTAGATTCCGTAGCGGGTTGAAGAAGGTCTAAAGGTGTAGCTGCTGGATCCAACTCTCGACAACCCTTAGGAGCATTATCAGCTTCTTCGCCTGTAAGCATGCAATTAGGAACCTGGTGTGAAAAGCGAAACATCTCCCCTTTAGGAATCCTGGTCACACGATCAGGGTCAGCAAGCCTTCTAAACACAGTCCTGAAATCCGGAAGCTTGATCAATGGGGCAACTAATAACCCAAGCTCCTCGTCAAAATCTTCAAGCACCTCCACCATATCATATTTGTGTATCACTTCGTCTGGAGTCCGTTCGTTCCAATCAGGAGACCAGTCCTTATAAAGAGCCCATACTTCCCCCTTCAAGGGAAAGATGCGAATGACCCCTCTGGTGCCTTTTGTCCACCTAACCTTGTGTGAGAATGAATTTAATGACTCAGTTATTTCATGCCTGCCAGTCCTAAAGTCCCCACAAGTTTTAGTAAAACCAGCACCTATCCAATCTATAGGACCCAATTCACTGTTGCTTCTAGAGTTAAGCCAGCTTATTCGCATTCTAAATGGCTCCATGGATATCACCTTGTGAATTCGAGCATAATAACGGGGCATTCCATCATCATCATCATAAGCAGCCCAGACCTGGTCCTCACCAAAGGCATTTTCAGTTCTATCCAAGTCAAAATTGTGGAAATCAGGGTCGGGAACATTCATTATGATGTAGGATTGACCCTCCTTAACCGCATTATTAGATGTGTTGGGGAAAGAATCACGTTCTACATGACCGCTATTATCAAGAATGGGCTCTTTATGTTTCTTTGGATCAGATGTTTTACCAGTCATTGTGCTTTTTTGTCTCTTGCTCTCTTTGGACTTGCTTGTGATCTTAGATTGAGCTAATTTCCATTCTTCAAGTTTCTTACGAATTTCACTCTGTGCTTTGTCCACCAACATATTTCGGATTTCAAACAATGACAACTCTCTCGTACAGTTAGGCTTCATGCCTGAAAAACCATAGCTTCTTTCAGTTTCCCAGTTAGCTTTTCTTGGATCAGAAGCATATCCCGTACCAGTTGCTCCTTGGCCCATGGTCATATGGTTTGCCATGTATCCTTTAATACCATTCATACCAGCATCGTCTGTCCTCTTCCTCTTCCAAGGTTTCTCCACTTTATGAAAAGAACCGTCAGCCCTCTTAGACATTTGACTTCTCTCCCATTCAGCAATTGACGGTGCTCCCTCTCTTTCTCTTCTGACTTTCTCACTAGCCTGTTGCACAACACTTGCAGCTTGAGCAGCAACAGATGATGATCCATCCATACCACCAAAACCAGCCATGCTAGAGTGAGGGCCCCACTGAAAACTTGTTTTACTATATGACGACATGCCCGAAGCACCACTGGCTTCCGAATTTTGAGAAACTGTATAATTTTTTCCTGCATTGGCTTGATTATTACTCGAAGGATGATGTCGAGAACTCTGATGCTGCTGGCGAGAAGACCAATTTGTTGACTTGAAATAGTTGGGAGGTGGCTCCTTCTCTATAGCCAAGAAAGCCTCATTACAATTGGGACATAGAAGTCTATGATTCAAATAGACCCTAAGGTATTCATAATGAGTCCTGCATCGATTACAAATAGTCCAAAAGGTGTCAGCCTTCTTCTGTGGACGAGGAGCTGAGGCATGGCGTGCCTGGGCATTACTATTTCCAGCCCTCACATTTGAAGTTACATTCTTGTTAAAATTATAAAAACCATTCGAACCAGGTACTTCTGATTGAGATCCAGTATGGTTGGGAGTCTTATGTTGAAAACCTTTCAAACTCCTCTTCAGGTTATATTCTAGTCTCTTGGTTTTATCTGACAACAAACTCCATGCCTCTGAAACCAGCTTAAATGCACCCTCTGCGCCTAAAGACTTGTTTTTATCTGGGTGAAGAGTAAGAGCCAGCTTCCTGTACTGTTTTCTAACTGTCTCTTCATCGTCAAAGGGGTTCACTCCAAGTATACCATACCAATCCATTTCTCCACTAACTTTATTCTCAGCAGAGATATAAACATCAAGGTTGGTCAAAAACTGTGAAAGACCATCCAGTGCAGGATACAAATTTAGAGCCTTGAGAGCAAACTTCTTAGCACCAGCATATTCCCTGTCTGAAAATTTCTTCTCTGCTATTTCCTTGGCCCTAACAGCCTCATCTTTGTTGCAATCCATCATGTTCCTTCCTCAACACTTGATGTATTTCTTCCTTGCCTAGCTAAAAGAAGGCAGGAATTTGACTAAGCATTGGATTCTATACCATGCCACCTTTGATTTATTGAAACCCTAGAATCTTGTACCTGATCAAAAGGAGAAAGAAAATGAGTCATGTCACTCACTGAAATTAATTTTTTTTTTAAAAAAAACATGTTAAAGGCATCTACTAAGAAGTTAGTACTGGCACAAGGTAAAATGTCCGTATCTCATGTGATCGTCCAAATACCAAATGTTACCTTAAACTTGTTAAGATTCATCCAGAAAAGGGCAAGTACTCACATGGAGATTGTGATTCACAGAATGACCTTGAGTCCGTTGGACTCATAATAGGCTGAGCTGGTAACTAACTATTGGGCTAAGGTGTGATGTGTGTGAGAGAAAAGGGCTATGAGTTTTATATATTTGGGGACTTAGGGTTCTGAGAGAGTAGGCAATTAGTGACTGTTGTTTGGGAGATACTGTCGGCTCTAAAATGCTAGAGGAGTGGTGTTCATTGGACTATGTCTGTGTTTCATGCTTATTTTCAGCATTTCTAGGTTCTAGCCACTTAGATCATATTCTGGCAGTGTTTGTTATCTTTTGAATATCGTTTTGGACTTGGAGAGTCCTGCCATGTATTATTTCACTGAACTTCTTATCCAGCGCTAGGACCTTGAACTCTGACTATAGCTAGCGTTGCTAGATCACATTTACAGACAAGGAAAACTATTGATATCCTGGTCATAAATTATAACATAGAAATAGACCAAAAAATGGAATTGAGAGATTTGGCAAGCAGTCATCCCATAGTAAAAGAAAATGACAGGTTAATGAAGTATCGCATAAGAGATCCACAAGTTATCCTTGAAGAATGTAAAAAAGTCACTTATGAGAGAACTCTGGGAGCTATTTGTCTATCAAGATTGTCATTACAGGAAGTGCTAGTTACTCAGATTCTTGAATTATGATTGTGCATCCACGTGTTACTTTTGTTATGGCATTCAAGTTTCTAAGTCCAAATGTGTTTTTCTTTTAATTTATCTGGATTTTGTCCATAACTACTAGAGGGTGAGCCTTGACACTGGGGTAAGTTTATTGCCATAGACTTGCCCCAACATCTATCCCTCCTCAAATCCCACCTGGTGGAGCCTTATACACTGGGCCACCCTTTTTTTAAGTAGAAGCTTAAATATTCTCTTGCTATACATAAATTTTAGAATTACAAGTTGTCAAGATCTCAAACTTGATACTAAGATTGCGCAATTGAATGATCCTACTCATAGCAATCAATCCCAATCATATACAAGATCCAACATCTACTAGAATCACATTAGGATTGCAATCCAGTCCACCCAATCCTATCTTGGAAACTTACCTTTAATTATTAAAAAAAAAAATCTAAGCCACAACAGTGACTCCTGGCATAAAGAAGACTGGCTTGTTTAATGACGGATATTAATGTAATTACTACTTGGTAACTGTTTTCCCACTCCCTTCAGTGCAGAGTTTCTAACCTGAACAAAGTTTTAGTGTTCCCCTAATCCTTGCCAATGGCTAGGTCCTGGCATATCCTTTCTTTACCTTATTTCACTTTTCCTGTCTTTCTATTGAAGAACAAACTTGCTTTCTTTTCCATTTTTCCTTTTTGTGGTGTTAGAAGGTGCTATAGAATTTAGATGGGAAAGAGAGAGAAAGAGAGGGATAAAGAGAGAAAGTGGAAAAAGAGGAAGAGAGCAAAGAATAATCTGAATGATGTCAGTCTTATTGAATCACAAATCAGATCATGTATGCTGCCCTTATTTATAGGCAAAAGTCCTAATAGATATAAATCTTAATAGATATCCTAATCTATCCAAACCTACTAATATAATTAAATTATATCTATTCTGACAAGAAAAAATTAAATTATATCTAGATCCTACTAATATCATTTAAGTCCTATTTAAATCATTTCTTATTTATAATTATAATTACCTAACAATACCCCCTCCCCTTAAAGACCCTTGTCCCCAAGGGTCAAGTATACTGAACATTGAAAAAACCCAGAACCCATTAACATCATAATTAGACTCCCTTTAAACCATATCAGAACAAGCAGCTGAGTAGGGAGGAACTGAATAAACGAAGTCCATTTAAAAACAAGAAAAGACAGCAGCAGCAAAGAAGCAGGAACAGATGCCAACAAAGAAACCTAGAGCACCCCTCCATCCCGAAGAGACCAGTAGTTTGAATCACTCCAATAGTCCAGTACTTACTTAAGCATAGTTGCAGTGCATTTTTATTTTGATATCTTTTATTTTCGTAATGTTTACTGGCATTTTTTTCTTTGATACCTCAACAATCAGATTAGGCTACTAATTGGCTTGCCAAGTTATCCATAAGAGGGATGCAAACCCTTAAGTGGGTCTCATGATTTTCCCTAGCTCAAGCAAGAAATGGCTACTAGTATATGGCTTTCTAATTCTGTTTGGCATTCTTATATGTTCAAATTCTGGCGTCCTATATCCATTAGTTATGTTTTGTTTTCTTCTGTGTCCTTTCATCTAGTTTTCCTGCATTGTACTGTATTTGAACTCTTGGCATAAATGAAGTATTAACAAGACATAGATATTGTACTTCAGAGTCTTTTCTGTTCCTTTATAGTACAAAATTTTGTGACTTTTGCAGCTCCGGACTGGTTATGTCATTGTTTGTCAAGATTTTTATCACGTCGTGCTTATTTTATAATTATATAAAACTATATTTTTGTTTAAATTTCTTTTGATAAGTGGTAAGATTTTAAAACCCTTGATTTAATTCTGACTCAATCTTTTTGGTCACTTGGCCAATCTTACGCTAGAGTAGTACAAGTTTGTGACTACTAGGTTAAAATAAGTAAGTTGAGCTTTCCTCAGTTCTATTATCCTTCTACTTGACTAATTGATGATACAAGTAACTTGGCTAAGCAAATAAGGTTCCATTCAGATTACTCCTTTCTTTTAACTAGTAAAACTTACCACCTACTTCCAATGACACTATTATACCTGCATTTCTCGTTTTCAACAAAACAAAGTGTTGAATTGCACAGTTACAATGCTAGATGAAATAATCCATTAAATTTTTATTCTAAACAAAAGAAAAATGTAATTCGCTATGATTACAAGCTGCTCCTAAATAAGGTCCTGAAAAGCAGGCAGAACAGGTAAGTGCAAGAAGGGGAAAAAATACTATGGAAAACAAACGGCTTCAGTAAAAAGTTTATGGATCAGATAAGTGTAAATACATTATCACAACTTGTAAATGCATATTTCCAAGAAGTTTATGGATAAGGTAATTCAGAAGAATCGTACCAACTCTTGATCCAAAATTCTTTCCTCCTATAATATGCATTCCACACGCAAGTTTAAGCATCTCGGAAACAAACATAAAGCGATGCCCTCAAAGACTTAACACTGCTCAGTCAAATGGACTAAGCCTAAACGTCTTGGAAGTAATGACTAGTAAATAAAAGCATTCAGCATTTTCCCCCTAAAGAGCCAATTCTCTCATCCCACTCGCAGAAAATGGAGAGAAAAAATAAAAAACAAAAAAGATATTCAATATAAGATTTGCTGGATCTCATACTCAGATATGACTATTCCAGAAGATACAAATAAAGTAAGAAGTTTCCAAAGGAGAGGGAAAAAACACTTTTTTTTCACACCATCACCTTAGCACAATGTCATACATCGTAGTTATGATTTCTAAATGAAAACAACAAATGTCAAATCCAAAAAGGCACTTTTTTCTTGGTATTAGTAAGTATTTATTTATTTCTATAAGAATGGGGAAAATAGCGGCCAATATGTCAGTAAATTTTCTTTCGTTAATTAAAAAATTGCCATGTCTGAACAGCTCCATTTTCGTAAAATAATATAAGAAGACAGATTGCGCAGGGGATTCAATCAGTAGTCGTTTGGAAACTCAATTCATATAGTGAGGAATCTTCTCTGGACCCTATACAATAATTTCATCAACTCGGAAGCTAGCATAATTATAAATCGTCACAAATAAGAGTACGAAATTTAATTCTTAAACAATAGTTACATCAAAATCGTAGAATTCATAGTGGGAAATCATTCAAAATCACGATTATAGCCTGTAAAAAACCATCATTCGTGTCCATATACACACAGAAATCATGCGAAATTCATTAGTTAAATATTCTCCTTCATGTATCTCCATATAAACTCTTGCAAGAGATACCAAAGAAAGAAAAAAGAGAGAAATGGCAAGCAACTCAATAGGAATGTTCAGAAATTACCTCTTTTTAAACACTGAATTCGAACTCGATGTCAGCTGATGCTCGCCCAGGATCTACAGCGATATGCATTTCAAATAACTTATAACGGTCGAAACAAATTTGAATTCTGCAATTCAGAATCTTGAACTGAAACCCTAGAGTTTGATGTATCCCAGATCTAACGAACGATTTAACTGCGAAGACAATCTTTCGAGGAGCAACAATGATAGAACTGATGAATAAGTAAAATTACCTAGTAGGAGAGAGGATGTGACGCTAAGCAACTTGAATCTGAGACGACTATCACCATGTACAATGACTAATCTGTAAAAAGGCTCGAGAAACTAAGAAGAATCTGTTTGCCACAAAATACTTGAGAAAAAGAAAATAGAAAAATACAGGAGAAAGCAAGTATGGAGCTGGTTATATATAATTCTTTTTTTTTTCCCTCATTTATTGTTAACCCAAATGCACCTTTTTTATAAGGAGTTGTGACCCAAATCTTAACCAGGGTTAACTTTTAACCTTGAGTTTGGATTTGTTGCAAATGGTCAAATATTGCCTTGTCCGTAATTAATAATTAAAAACCACAAAATTTTTTTAGCTTAATGACATTTTTTCTGAAGAATTACAAATATTTGTAATTTTTAAGTACAAATGTACTAGTTTACACAAGTAATATAATTCAAATGTTAAAGTCCGTATGTGCCCGTACACACTTTAATTTTTTTTTTCGTTGGAAAAAATTGTATAGTAGAAATGCAACTGAAAATTTCAAATCAAATATCATATTTTCTACATTACATAAAATATAACTGAAGTTGTTTCTTTTGACCAGAATATCACTGAAGTCGGTAGAGTCATATATTTTCTCCACTTTTCAGTTTTCCACGTGAACATCAAATTGGTGAGATAGATGATAGATCTCTGACCATTTTGATCCCTATATACTCGGATTTGAGAGGTAAACCTGAATCCCTTCTTCCGCATTTTATCAGCATTAATGTTTTGCTAGAAATTTATATACGTAATTACTAATCTTAGAATATTCAGTTGCTTCTTTCTTCTTTAAACAATAAAAACCTGGCAACCACTTACTTAATGGGATCTCAAATGATAAAAAAGTGAGAATATATGTGAGTATGATGACCAAGGATTTCGAACCATCTAATGTGCTAAAAAAAACATTGAGAGCCCACCATTAATCATGATTAGGTCACAGCTTCTCCCATGAGTAATCTAATTCTAAATTCCAACTAATTTTGATAGGTTTGTTCCAGTTATTTCCATAGTTGACAAGTGCAGTGATTCTCTATCCATTTTAGTTGACCTTTTCGCAGCAAAACTGTTCCTTAGATTGATTTTATGTACGGAAATGTTATACATTGAAGTTGCGCAACGAGAATAAACTACCATTCTACCAAGTCTTGAGACTTGAGAGGCACATATGAAGTTATCGCTTCCCAGGAATCTGAAATTATTAGAGATATAATTAGGAAGTAATTGGGAAAAATTGCTGTTTCTACAGGGATCGATAGGCGATTAATAAGCTGTAAAGAGAAGAATATAAATTCAAATTCTAAGAAACGCATTTATTAGGAGAAGTAAAATCCCTTTAATTCTAAACAGGAAACCTTTGATCAAATCCCCAAAAAAAAATTGTATCCCTCTTCCCTTGTAAAATTAACATCGCCTAACAATGTTAACTGAGAGTTGAAAATAAAAATAAATGAATGAATGAATCTCTAATCGGCCTTGTTCGTCGTCCTGTGTGTAGTAAAATCAGGAGAAAAAAATGTCTTGTTCTTTTAGTTTTTTGACCTGAATAAAACGTGTCTTATTCGCGTCATCATCTGCTTTAAAGTGTATAAATCCAACAGAGTCTAATTAAACCAACAAAAGGAGAAAATTCCACTCACCGAAATAATGCACGGTGCATTTATTGAATCAGAAGAAAAATACCAAACGGTGCCTCTACAAACCGTTGACTTGAAAACCATATGAACAAGATGCTGGAGAATCAGTTTCCAAGAGACCATGATTAGAGATGCAAGAGTGACTTAAGATTACAAAGTAATGAATAAACAAATCGCAGGTTGGCATGCCCAGTGAGTCACCAGTGCATGTGCAGAGAGCCAAACCTGTTCATTTTAACTTAAAAGACATTACATTGCTGGATGCTAGCTGGATCCTGAACCTGCTTCCTCAGAATTAGCTGGGCTTGCTTTATCATGATGGAAGCGCACCACAATGCATGTTATGTTATCTGCACTGCCCCGACCAAAGGCGGCTTCAGTTAGCCTACGAGCAGCTGTTTCGGGTTCATCTACAGCACGGGCAAGAGAAGCAGCATCCTGTACAAAGATGTTATATCAGTAAACATGTTAATGACGAAATATAATGAGAGCGATAGTGACAGAGAAGGGGAAAGGGAGCTCACATCATTTGGTATCACATCCCATAGTCCATCGCTTGCAAGTAGCAGCAACTCCAGCTCTTCATCTATTACCTGTTCCTGAAAGTGATAAAGAAATAGATAGAATGTCAGCATACTTAGGGGCATCTGACTAGTCCCCTGACATGCAAACTTTCAAACGCAAAAACACAACTGCAAGTTGCGACATACAAATCTGATTCATTTTTATGCATGGCATCTCTCACAAGATCCAACCCTATCCGAGTTGCATTCGAGTTCCTCATCTTTCTTTGCAATTATTATATATTCAATTCAATACCCAAAACTGAAACGGAAATAATAGTTTTTTTTTTCTAGGGTATTCCACCATGAAAGTAGAAAGTGAGTAGTTTCTGTCAGACTTTCCCAATGTACGAGTACCCAATATAAGCATCAATGAAAGGAACAATTACTTTTGTGGATCATTTAGGCTTAGCAATCACTAAAGTAACAAAATCAAGGTTTACCTGGATCTCAGGTTCTGCCACAACATATTGCTTCAGCATACGGTTACCAAAAGCACGGGACATTGCAAGCACTCCTCCTACCCTCCAAGTACCTATCAGCATAGAAAGAAATGTAAATGTCTGCCTCCATGAAATAACTACTCCAATAGATGACCATCGACAATATGCTAGATTTTATCAGAACACCCTCCACATTTCCAATTCCATCTCTTGGATGACTGGTCAGGTCCAAAGGAGAAGGATGTATATGTTAACCCAGTGCCATATCTCTACTTTATCTACTATTCTATGTCAGAATATATGGAAAATCTGATGCATAGGAAAAATTATTCCTAAAGCCAAGTATATTTTGAACCAGTTCGTTACTGTCCGAAGGCCACTTACACAATTAAAGAAGTGAACAAAATCTTCTAGCTTCTCGAAGTCATGAATAATTTTTTTAACTATTAAGGGAAAACAGTATTAACCCGGTGCAAAGCACTGGATTTGAATCTAAATGCAGGCAAATAAACAATAAACCTACAACAATTCTAAAATAGCAAAAGATTTAGTTTTATAATAATATATTAATGATTAATAAAAGCGGGCTCACGTTAATGAGCTTTTATATGTTTCCATGTACCCACATAATGTCGGATCAAAAATCTATAGGATCAATAATAATTTCTTTGTTTCAGATGATATACATTACCTGCCCACATTATAACACCCCCAGCATTCTCAATTCTCTTCCGCTCATCAGTTCTATTTGGCTTATGATCCTCAGAGAGAGCTATGGCTGTCAAAAACAGAAGGACAAGATTAAGAGGTCCCTATCATACTCCAATATTCAACATGCATTACACGAAGTGAATAGGAAAGTCAGTAAAAAAGTGATATTGGATTAATACGCATGGAAACCATTTTCGGAAATACTATGATTTCCACGCAACCTCTATGTTACTAATTTTCTTTTCTAGTAATCACATCACTAAGATACGAGAAGTCATGCTTAATCAAATTTGTATAAATTCCTCTTGCAGGATTTTCCTAAGCTCTTGTTGGACAAATTTATATAAATTCCAGAACTACTATAATCTGCAGATATCAAAATATTATAGGGCATCTCAGCCATACCTTTACCAGCTTTTGATATTATAGTCCTAGAATCTCCAACATTGGCAACGTAGAGGTGGTTATCAACCAAAACTGCGGTTGAAGCTGTAGAACCATCATCCCGGAAAGTATCCTTTTCAGAATCCAGAAAATCAGCATCAGTCTGTTGGTAAGTTTCACCTGCAAGCTTACTTAAGTTACTATGGTCACACAAACAGATGTTGGAAAACAATCCACATGCAGGAATCCAAACCATGTAAAAAAAATCGGTCCATCACTTGGTGGATGCTCATTCAAAAACATTTCCACCAATGTTGGATCTCAAAATGATACATGATATTTTTCCAATAGGAGGAGTAGTACATAACAGTAACAAAAAAGAGAATGAGAACACACTTATAGCCAATTTGGTATCAGTAAAAAATTTTGGATGCTTCATGAGGTTATTGAAGAGATGCTCCTTCAAATACTCAGCAGCACGAGAACCCCCATGACCTGAATGTAAAAATTTGAAATAGAAATATTAAAAGAAACTAAGCCAGCAGTAAAAGTCATATTACCATGACAACAAGACAGATGATTGTTTACAAACATTGATATTTGTAATTAAAAATCATGCACCCACATAGAAACTATTACCAAGCCCTTTTTTCAATTTTTTTATCTTGAATTTTACTCCTGCTTTTGTTCTAAAGGAGATTAGACCAATAACAACATTTAGTCTTTGATTTTCAGACCTTCTGCACTACAAATTTGCAACATCATTTCTTGTGGAGATATCATTATGCTTACCTAAAAGCTAAAGAATTTAGCATGAAGCCAAAAATCTGTGGAAAAAATTAAGATGTCCAAATTTAATTAAGCATGTTATTTTATTTAATTGCTTTGTGTTGTGTCCTGAATTCGTAAGGTTATTCTGGGTTAGTGATCCTGTCAACAGGCGTAACATGACAGAGTTTCAGCAATTATATGTCAGGCTAGACATATGCAAAATAATATATAAACTACTATAAAATAACTACCAAGAAACCACTTGTATTGAGCATGGAACTATGTAAGAAAATTTGATTTTGCAAGGCAAGAAGAAGAAGAAGATATAGGTATATTTCTCCCAAGCAAAACATGACAATGGAATTTCACCCAAAAAAAAGCATGACAATGGAAAATCTTACCGTCAAATATTCCAAACAAGCATACTGATCGACCATCAATATTGGATATCTTAATATCATAAAAATCCTCCATGGTTACCCTTTTTCCTCTAAAACTTGAATACCCATAGCTAAGTCTTCCATCTTCACTGCCAATTAAAAATGCAATTGCATAAGATTGATCTGATGATAAGATAAAACGAGGTAAGGAATGGGGAACAAGACCATAACCAGCTACCCAGGCATACTAAAGATACTCATCGACTCCATTCATCAACTAAAAGCCCAAGCGAAAATTTGATATTGCTTGAGCTGCTAGTCTAGACGAATGAAGATGATGAATTCAGTTGAGGAAACAACCAGAAGAGGGGGGGTGTTTAAATTTAATCCCCTTCATAATGTGATGCACAAGATCCCATCAAAGAAACGATGACCTTGCAATGGAATCTTGAAACTTAACTTCTGTCCTTTTCTTCCCTTTAAGTTGTGTGAATAAATACAGAATCAAATGAGAGAAGGTAAAACAAAATATCAACAAGGTCAAGAATTGCCTTCGAAACGCTCAGTCAAGGAAATTGAAAATAAAATAATCACCTTGTACACCTTCCACTGGCAAACCCACCATCATCATCTTTCTCTGGAAACATATCAACAATGGGTCCCGCGTTTGACATGGCACCTGTATTAACCATCATCCCTACGCTTGTCTTAAATCCACGATTCCACGAATAAGTAATGGAGGGAACTTTATGCAGACTTCTCACACTGTTGTAGAATTGCACTTTATTGGTGAACGATCCAACTTGAACTACCAAAGACCTTATACAACTGCTGTAAACCATCTAAACGACTAAACTGGCAATTCAACGCCAGATCTTGTGACTTATCTGTCTAGCAGCATACAGAAAATTACTATATCATACCTAAGATTCTCACGTACAGTTGAACACTACAGGAGAAGAAAATTTTTCATTTTTTTCAAAACAATGGATTGATTCACCGAGAAAATACTAAAAATGCAACGAAATAAGATCAGTCTCCCGATACTCATGAGTAAACCACATATATAACTACAAAACGGGAGTGAATTGTGCGAAAGTAATCATTATCCAACCTATAAAACTCCCATAATGTGCACTTAACATCCTTAGTGCGCTAAGAAGGGAAAAGAAGGAAAGAAGAAAACCCATTACGACAAGAGAAGCACAAATGAAGAGCAAAAGAACCAAAACCCGTCAAATCTTACACTGTGTAAGCCACTTTAAGCATTCAAATAACCGATCAGAAGAGACAAGTGGACCGCTTCCAAAAGCAATTCAATGAGATATTCCCATATAACAAGGCATTTTGTGGCTTGAATCAGAGAGTTCAGCCGGGCGACGAAGCGGATCAGATCAAATGAGCCGAAAAAGACATAGATACTATTCAAATGGATGATCCGAATCTAGACAACGTTAAAAAGTTATAGGAATCAAAGAACATATACTAAACGGGAATCTGAAACCCTAAAGAGAGTTTCAGAGAGCTAGAGAGAGGGCGAGATTGGCAAAAGCAGAAGGAAGTGAGAAGATGGCTTTATGAGTGAACTTCATGGCTTGGCCCCCAAGAGTGATGGCAACGTGGCAAGCCGCCAGTCCTCTCGCGTTTTATTGTGTGTGCTGTGTGTTACCCTCTTCTTCCCCAGCTTCGGTGTGGCTTTCTTCAGTGCAATAACAATGTGCCACGTCAACTCTCTCCCTCCATGAGGATTTTTCTCAAGCAATTCCACACTATAATTCTCCTTTCATAACGTTAATTTTTGTTTTTTTAATAAAACTATAATTGTAATTATAAAATACTGATTGGTTGATTTCCAAAGGACACATTCAATCTTTTAATTACAAAAAGAATATAACCAATCTTAATCATTTAAAATAGGGTTAGATCATAATATAAATGTTACACATAACTTAAATTTAATAAAATAAAAAAGGGTAAAGGTGCATCCAGCACCCCGAACTATTTTTGGAGGTGCAATCAACACCCTAAAGTATTTAAGGGTACAATCAGCACCCTAAACTATTTTTTGGGGTGCAATCAGCAACCTAGAGTATTTAAGGGTGCAATCAGCACCCTAAACTATTTTTGGAGATGCAATCAGTACCTTAATGTATTATAAATGGAACAATTACACCCTTTCACTAATAGAATACTAACTCCGTTTGCTAACACACTATTTTTTTTTCAGTATTTAAGGCTGCAATTTTGCCTATAATGTAGTAGAGCAATTGCACCTCCAAAAATTTGAACTTTAGCAAACGGAGTTAGTATTCTGTTACTGAAAGGGTGTAATTGTTCCATTTTTGATACATTAGGGAACTGATTCCACCTCTAAAAATAGTTTAGGGTGCTAATTGCACCCTTAAATACTCTAAGATGCTTATTACACCCAAAAAATAGTTTAGGGTGCTAATTGCACCCTTAAATACTTTAGGGTGCCAATTGTACCTCCAAAAATAGTTTGGGGTGCTGGATGCACCTTTACCTAATAAAAAATCTTGAATTATTTATCAATAAACTGTTGGTTGGAATGGTAAATGGTCTCACCCCATAAGAAGGAGAACACAAATTCGAGGGAGAAGCCTTTGATCAAATAAAACAAATTTTAAATTATTTATCCAACTATATTATTTTGTTATAGGCAAAAAAATAACTATATTACTTTAGCATGTCCTCTCCATATATGTATAATTGTTTGTTTGAGAAACCACGAAACTGAGATTTCAGAAGTTCTTTTTTCGTAAGCCGAAACAAAACTCTTATTATAAACTCATATCGTAAATCATAAAAATTGTTCTCAAAAAATTAATCTAAACACATAGTAAATCTGGCGCTTGATTTTTCTCCATTGCCTTTCTAATCCATGGCCTCTCCCACACTTTAAACAACATCATTTTGTGTGTGGAATGAAGTCCACTTAAATACTGAATCCAGTCCTTCGCTTCCTATGTATGCTGTTTAAAAAAAAAAAAAAAACCATCCACCTCAAACATGTGACAAAAGGGGTTGTAAATATATGTTAAAAAATATTTATTCTTTTAAAAATAAATAATAAATTTCATTTTTTTTAATGGTTTAAATGGATATTGAGGAGTCACCCATCTTCCTATTACTATTAAGGCACTTACAATATATTTTTAAAAACTATGGAAAAACTCAAACCTCATCAAATATGCCTTAAAATATAATTATTTTTTAATTTTATCCTTATTTAATATACATTATACCCTATTAAAAATATTTATTGAGTAGTCCCATTTATGAGTCTCATTATTAAATTTGTTAAAACCCGTTATATTATTACATTATATACAATTTTACCCTTTATTTACACATATATAGGATTCTTGAATAAATATTTTTAATAGAGTATAATATGTATTAAACAAGGGAAAAATTAAAAAATAGTTACATTTTAAGACAGATTTGATGAGGTTTGAGTTTTTTCATGGTTTTTTAAAATATATTATAAGTGCTTTATTAATAGGACTAGATAAGTATCTTATTGAAAAGTAGATGGGTGACTCCTCAATCTCCAATTAAACCATTAAAAAAATGAAATTTATTATACATTTTTAAAAGAATAAATATTTTTTAACATATATTTACAACCATTTTTGTCACATGTTTGAGGTGGATGGGTTTTTTTTTTGTTAACAACATATATACGAAGAGAAGGACTGGATTCAGCATTTAAGTGAACTTCATTCCACACACAAAACGATGCCGTTTAAAGTATGGGAAAGGCAATGGACCGAGAAAGTAGTTGAGAGAAGCTAGGTGCAGCCCTACTGACACAACACAGTTTTCATGAAGTGTGTGTTCTGATTAGCTTTTGGAGAATAGCTTTTACAGTTTACGAAATAAGTATGTGAGAGGAGTTTTGTCTCGATTTACGAAAAAGCGTTTTTGAAACCATAGTTTTGGGGGTAAAAGAACACACACTAAATCTCGGCAAAGGATATAATAGATGCGCTAGTTATGGCAAAAAAAAAAAAAAAAGGCAAAGGTTGAAAATTTTATATGCATCTTTCTTCATTACTTTACTTCCAAAATAGTTTATTCTATATTTTAATCATTTGAATGAGTTGCACAATTTAGCCTTGCACTGTTGGAAACTTCTTTAAAAGGTTTCATAGTGTTCTCAATGGGATTGGGATCAATACATGCATTCTCTTTGACACAATAAAGGCCTATTTGAATTAACATTACAGAAGTACGTTCACATAAGTACAGACAAAACTTTTCTCACATACTTACCTCGTATATAATAAATCACGTTGAAAAAGCAGCTTCTACCATCAACCAAAACATGCACTAATTCGTTTATCTCTAAGCAATTAGTCGTCACATTCTTATCCGCATGCATGCATTGCACGAGATGTGATCATGTACTGATAGATGTGTGCGTTGTATAACATGTTATTTAGACAATATTATGATGATATTACCATAATCCTCAATGCATGAATCCCATATAATGTAGTCAAATTTGGAGATCAACCAGATCTAAAAATAGATTGAGTAATTAAGTACTTGAGATTTCAGCGGGAGATATATTTGGTCAGAAGATAAAAGTATACAATGTATCCGATACGAAATAGTTAGAGAAAGATCAAAGAATAAATGGGAAAATAGCAATGGGGTTGATGAAGTGTAAAACCATTGGATGTAGAATTGAAGCATACATTGTTGGATGCAATGGATCGATCTAAATAGTTAGTCCTATCATTTATAGTTTATGGATAATAGAACAAGTTGATAAATGTGAAATAAAATTTGTTAGAAAAGAAATAGGAGAGAGACATGTCATATTTGAATTTAGAGCAATATGTTGCATGATTTGCACAAAGAATCGTCCACTAGATCTTATCCTATTAAAGCACAACAGATACATCTCTAAAAAGAGAAAAGAGATTGAGTCACTTAATAAATTTTACCATGTGTTTCTACATATTCATAGAGGCTACTCCTATTCAGAGTAGGTGGGCAGCGTTTTTTTTTTTAAAATAAAATGATTAATTATATATAAGTAATGGAGATTATACAGCTAAAGTTAAAAGAGTAATGCCCTATTTGGTATAGTTGAACTAGAGAGGGCGGAAGTGGAACTAGCCATGGAAGTCATTTTAAGCATGTTGGGTGTGATAGATTCCACTTCCCTGTGGAAGCCACTTCCATAAACAATGATGGAAGTAGGTTCCTTACCTTGACCCATGGAAGAGTCGGAGTTCCATGGAACTGGACATTGAAAGACCAAAATAGCCGTCCATACAAGAGACATTCGATGGCCGTAAATGGTGTGTGGGATGACAACGTTGGAGGTGTGGATGACCGAAATGGCGACGGTAACTATGGACGGCGGTGGAGATGTGATTGTAGACAATTGTCAACCCCCTTCTTTGATTTGCTTGCTTCTTCGATCTCCTTCTTCTCCCTCTTCGGAGCTTGCCAGTGGACAGCGACATTAGAGCTGGGAAAGTGGCCCAACCCGCGGGCCACGCGATGTGGGCTAGCAAAATGCCGACCCTAACCCGCAATGTGCGGGTTGTGAGCCAGCCTGCGAGCCAATTTCCTATCTTTTAAAGAAGGCCGAAAATACAAGACACAAATATATGAGTCATTAAATTTACCTTTCTAGTATTAATCATTTCTCTTATAAAAATTTAAAAACATAATTCACAATTCAAAAGATAAAGTTATCAAATTTGTTAAAGTTTATAAACAAAACATAAATTCATCCTTAAGCAACCAAGATATAATAATTGTTTTTAAAGAAAAAGGGAAGATGCTAAGATTTTTTCTCTTTGGATTAACAGATACCAAAATAGGAGTGGAAAACTTATAAATTTTGTAAAGTTATTATATGTAAAAAAAATTTGCAGATCAACCCACGGGCCATGCACGGGCCCACATTTTCGCAGTTTGGAATTTTCCCAACCCTAACCATGTCCCAACCAACAGTCTCGCGGGTTGGGCTCATATTGCCTGCTCTAGACAACATGGAGGATGGCGATAGTGACGGTGGATAGCAAGCACATATCTAATTCACGACATACTCTTCTCCCTCTTCGATTTGCCAAGGCGGCCTCTCCTTCTCCTTCTCTCTTCGGTCTCGATGACAACCCCTTCTTCTCCCTCTTCACCTTCAACCTGAGGTGGCGTTCATCTTAGACTCATCACCTTCCCCATTTTCTGACGGTGAAGTCGACAATGGACAACAGATGATGCCATATGTGGTCTTCGTCACATTGTCCTACTTTGATCTTCCATCTTTGTCGCCTTCCTTTGTCGTTAGTTGCCAGGTTACATGGGAAAGGGATGGAAGCTTCTTAACCTCCGGGTGAAAGCTTTGCTGACTATGGATGGAGGGACTATGCGATGGCTATAAATTATGATGGGGAAGTTTTTTTTTGTTGAAGGGCATTTTAGTGTTTTCATATTATAAATACATATTTTAATCACAATTTGTATCTCACTTCCACCATTCTATCAAACATGTTTCAAAACTCACTTTCACTTCCACTTCTAATTCCACAAAAAACTTTTCCATGATACCAAGCTGAGCATAAGGTATAAGGAATAGGGAATTAATAGTACATCAATTTTAAATAAAGAGTAACTAGGAAAAGATAAGAGTAGTGATTTTGTATCCTTTTCTAGGATGCTCCTAATATTAAAATAGACAAGGCCATTGAGAAGATTCTCCTTGTATGGTTGTATGTGACTATAGTGATATTGGACACATCAAACATCTCATATTGTATTTATCTTTCATATAACGATCAAGTGTCATCCATATCAAGAATACTAATCTTAAACAACTTCATTTGTTATGCACGATAAAACGATAATTAAATAACTTCAATCTTATTAAGTCGTGTTAGATCTCATGAGCTAAGAAATGTCATGTAACTGTAAATCTAAAAATTTAATTGGTATATTTATATTTTATGTAAAATACAACATTAGAAAAATAAGAGAAAACCCTTTTACATGTATCTATACTTTCTCTTAATTTTTAATTTGGTGCCTATACTTTTTTTTTTATCTCTTTATTAAATCATATAACACTATTAGCCCTTAATCCTTATATAGGGGCAAGTGTTAACAAACACGGGCTAATAATATTAACAAAATAAAATTATAAGATTTAATAAAAAAACTAATAGATGTTAAATTAAAAATTGAGGAAAGGTATAGTAAACGCACAATGGTTTTCCAAACAAATAATTTTAACAAAATGAGATTTTGATTGGATGATTTAGCATACCTCTAGTAAACTAATGAGCTAACCATCTTGAACCTCATTGGATCCATTTCTCAGAAGCAGAAATGCTCGAAGCACTACCCGATGGAATTCTTTTTTCCGAGTGAATTAGCTACTATCTTTTAATTAAATATACCATACCTTTACCAATAGAGGTTGGGTAGGGGGTTAGTCACTCATAATGTGACAAACTAAGATTCTAAGCCTCTGCTGGGAGAGGTGTTTGAAAGTGCCTCGAATAGGATTATCTCAAGATACCTATGCATAACAAAAATACACACACACCATACCTTTTTATTTCGTAGCGTGACCGAGAAGTGACAAGTGTGCGTTTATATTCCACGAGTGCGCAACTCACTGAGACCTCCCTAATACCTTCATGCGCGGCAGACTAGAACCAGTGTCACAACATATTTTATTCTCCATCATATAAGATATTTAAGAATAAAAATATTCACATATTATGACTTTATTGATGCACTTGATGACAAGCCCTTAAAAACTACACCTAAATTATGTCTAAAACTATGATCTAGCTTCTATAAGAGCTAAAAAGCATGGACTTAATCCAAAGTATGGTGTGTCAGATTTGAATTATTGGGGGTGGAGAGGGATGTAATGAATCTCTACAAGTTCTCACTCCTTGTGTTGCACCTTCCCTTGCTCCAAATGATTCAAAATCTGGTCCATTAATCTGCTTTCAGAAAATAAAAAATGCCACCTGTTTGTTCACTTTGGACATGATAGGGCAGATGCTAGCTTCTTCGTTTCCTCAGAGCCAAAAGCTGTATCCGATAGCATATTACATGTCGTTTCCCAGAGTTGGCGTGCTAATTTGGGGTTTCGTGAAAGTTCTGAAGAGCTGGTAACCCTGCCTTTCCCCCCAAAAAAGTAAGCTCCAGATGCTTCCTGGAATCAAATTGTGAGATGACTAAATAAAACTTATATATCAATTGGCAAATTTGGTGTGCTAGAAAGAAGTATATATAAAATTGCAGCTGTCTTGCTCAATTAGCATAATCTCATGGTTCATTTTCAGACCCAATCGATCAGGCCACCTTTTTAAACTATTTGAGTAAAAAGGATAGGTCATGTTCACAGGTAATTAATTTTACATGCATTAAGAGAAGGAAAAGCCTGTACAAGCTCTTATGTTAAGGATTGGTGCAATAAAGTCTGGGTTGTTCCGAGGAACACCATCAATAAAGTAGACAAATAAACAGGACAAGCTGTACAACCTCTACACACAAAATACGCCCAAAAGAATGCTTACGGGAGGTGCAAGGGCTGCATCAATAATAGAGCTAATCCCGTGTTCGGGGGTTTGCAATAGGCCCAAAAGTCCTAGGACTTTGAATGCCAAAGTACATATAATAGAAGGAACTTCTCGCATAATGTTGGTTTGCACAGCTCCAGGATCCGCAGCACTATAGAGCAAACCACAGGTGAAATTGAATGATTTAGTTGAATCATGAATGTACACAACCAAAAAGAAAAATGTAAAAACAAGAGGTGTCATGGACTACGAATCTCCCCCTCTCTCCCCTCTGTGGGTTTGTGCGTCCCTGTGTCAGCTTTTATCTGACTTTCTTTCTTTTTTCCTTCAAGAAGATTAGATATGGCCAATGATCTAACCCCAATCACTTAAAACCAACAAGGGGCACAACAACAGACCTCAACATGAAATTGACGCCCAAATAGAACTAAGTTTCTTAACGCACGTATTTCATGCATGGCAGGTGATTGGCAGACGGGAAAATATGAACATTGCTTTCGTCAAAAGTGAGAAGATAGAAAATTAATCTGGCAATTTACGGCAAGGCAGGTATGTGTGCATCCCAACGTGATAGTTGACAATTATATGTGCATCAATAAATTAACTTTCCACAGTTTGTTGGTATGATAGCACTAAAAGAAGAAAACAGTAGGAAATAGAACAAAACTGTAATTACATACGTGACAGATACATGCCAAGATTTACCCACTGAGCTAAGCTGTCGATGAAGCTCATAGGAAAAGAGCAGCAGGCACACTTCAACAGAGTAAATGCTAATTAGGAGCAATAAAGATAATCTGTACAAAATCATCCAGAACATGCATCTTACATTTAGAGTATTCATAAATTTGAGCGCATGGGTATTGTTCTGAACTCAAAAAACTTCTTCCAGAAACAGTTCTCTCATCAACCTGTGTATCATTAACTGCAGTAAAAACCAGCAGTCATAATAAAGCATCAATGTCCCACAAATATTTAAATAAGTGCAATTTTTGCTCCACAAACACACTAAAAGACTGTTATATATAGAAGGCCAAGAATCCAAGTAGATGAACTAAATATTAAAGAAACCTCACATCAAATCAATCAACCACAACTATTAAAAGTATTGATAAGCAAATCTAAAATAGCTCATTTTGCATCATACTTATCTAACAAGCTGATGGATTCTTGAAGAGGTATGATTTTCTTTTCTTTTGTTTTTTTGGGTTCAAAAAGAGGCATGATTTGAATGAAATAAAAAGGCAATAAAAAGAAGTCATACCAGATTAAGCCGGATAAGCACCAACTCATGACCAAGGTCCCTCAAACTTCAGTTAGGAAACTAGTACTAAGATTATAAACAGAACTAAGTGTCAACTGAACTCTTGAGAGCATGTTCTGTCATTAATTCATTCATGATACAAGATTTACCTTTTTCCTTTTCTATTGAATTATGGTGTCAGGAATACGTTGTTTGGTACTAACAACAGTAATTTCAGCATAATATCACAAGTGACAATCAAAACTACGCTTAGAAAATTCTCTGGGTGATACACAGTTGCAGAGTGAATGGTTATGAATATGCAAAATGAGAAACAAACTCAAAGCATGGAATCACCAGAAGATAAGTTGCAAAGATTCGTGTTAAACAGAGAAGAATTGATTATATGATATTTTTACAAGGTAATTAAATCCGGACTGGCACCTGAACCGGCCAGGATATCGGGTCAAGGGTCAGTGGGTCAGACCGAAGTCAAACCGGAGCTAGCCCGGTAAGAGATTGAAAATTTTAGGATTATCATTATGAAATTCCAAAGAAAAATTAAAAAAGATCGATTTTTTTAAAAAATAAAATAAAAATACTGGACCGGACAGGTTTACTGGCCGGTTGGCTGGTTTCCAGCCTAGTCAGGTCTGAGTACTATGTATTTTTACCACTTCGATGAGTAAAGGATGTCACATTCACAATTCTTGAAGTTACAGGGCTGCTTTCCAGAAGTGGTAACAGAAGCTTTGTCAAAGCGAAAGCACCTATATAATTTGTACCAATCATCCTGAGAGACAAGAGTAAAAATATATTGATTCTTAATATGCTGAGAATAAGAAACTAGGATACTGTAAAAACAGAGTAACTGAAAACGGTCAAAAACATGTGAATTTTGCACAGAAATACTTGCATGCTCTGATAATGGAATTCTTTGATTCTACGTAGGAGGGAGGAAGAATGTTTATTACTGATCGTATCCCTCAGCAGTGACTTTATGTGATGTTGCAAGTATTCCAGCATTGTTTACAAGTATTTGTACTGAGCAGTGCAAGTCAGATTCCAAAAGCCAGTGCTGAAAGGACTTTGTGAACGTCACAATTGACTTTATTGATGACATATCAACCTGGAAAGCTTTCGCTTGAGCATCTTCATTGCAATCTTTGATCCTTTTTATGGTCTATCAAACAGTGGAAAAATTCATATGAAAATATCAAGCTTAAAGGCATAATTACTATGACCTTAATAATTTAGAAACAAACCTCCTCCAACAACTGATGTGATCTTCCAACTGCATCCACATTTGGAATCTTAAGGTATGCAATCTTAAAAACCAATTTACTTGGTTCAAAAGAGAAAAACCACTCGCATGACCGGAAAAGCAAATAAATTCTCATACTTATGACCAAACAATAAAGATAGCATTCAGTTTAATCACAGTTGGGTTGTTTTCTGAACTCCTAATTCCAAAGACAAAATTTCATTCAGCATTAAACTATGCCAGCTCCAAAGGGCATTTCATCAAGTAGTTAGGGTTCAGAATCAGTGTATGGGTTAGCATAGAAGCAGTATGAGGGAAGTGATATCTACATGGAGCTCAATCATTTGATGGTGTCTTAAGGAGATATATATACCAATCATGTTTTCCTAGGTAAAGTTGTGCAAGGTAAAGGCAATAGCCCCACTATGTCTATAAATCTCTCCTTACAGTTGATTTAATGGGCTGCATAAAACATAAACAGAAGGGGTTCCAAGTGCTAAACGATGCTTTTTGATATTGTAAGTTAACTGAAGGCCAAGAAGGACTAAAACAGCTTTAAAGAACTCGTCTAACATTAACGTAAATGAGAATTGCAATAAGTATTGGATTACCAATAACAACAATATATCCTTCTTTCGAAAGGGCGAGAGCAGTGGCAGCACCCAGGCCAGATGTTGCCTACACAAACCAAATAATGATGTTTCCGTAAGTAAACAGCATGCTAAGGTTTTCAATTTAAACAGGGGAAAAAAAAAGATGGCCGGAGAAGATTTGATTATGAAGCCCAAATTCACTTACACCAGTGATGACGCAAACAGGCCTAAAAGGAGATGTTGAAGGAGAGCATCTAGGATAGGATTTGAGAATCTCAGATTCTTTAATCAATTGCCAATACGATGATATAAGAGAATACGTCCACAGCACGGACATTCTCAAGAATTCTAATGAGCAAACAAAAAATAAAGCGTCGCTCAACTCCTTCATCGCCATATACAATCTCGATATTCGATTTTGTTCCCAAAAGAGCTGCTACATTTAGCAGGCTGGCCAAACAAGGTGAGTACGTGAGCCTGATCGGAACCCCACTTCGGCGAACATCAAACCAAAATCAAATGAAAGATTCCAATCTTTTTTACTAACAACAGCATGAAATGCCTGTGGGGAATGATTGTTCGAGTTAGCATTTGGTGTAATATGTGAGTGGAACTCTTGGAAATCAACATGCTTTACAAATTCTTAATTCTCAATACCAGAAATAACAACTCGAGGGCGATCGAATTTGACTCGGAGGAGTGCTGGTCCTTTGAGGCTGCGCTTAAAGAAAGAAATTCAGAAGGCGCGCTAGGAATGCCCTCACATCGACATTATTCCGAGTCTTTGAAGAGGGAATTTTGCTGAGGATCTTGTAAATTGGGCTACTGGCTTACAGCACGCCAGGGAATTGGGCTCCCTCTTTTCCACCAAAATAGATAAAACCCAAGTCTGAAAAAGGATTGATTTGGGGTAGGTAATAAATGCCCAACGATAAAAAATGCTGATAGTTGATCTTCAAAAAAGTACTAGTTGATAGCAAAAAAGCAGGGTTTATGGGGATCGAACCTGTTGGTCCAACCCAAAAACTGGCGAATCAGCCAATGAATCGGTCTGGTTCGGCATCCGGTCTGATTCATTTTTAAAAAAAAAAAAAATCTTTAGAATTTCATATTATTAAGCCTGAAATCTTCAATTTCTCACTGATTTTGTCCCGATTTAGCTTCAATTTGGCCTCAATTTGACCTATTGACCCTTAACCTAGTACATCGGTTGGTTCAGTGCCTTGTCCAGGTTCATGAACCTTGCAAAAAAGCAACGTTATGAAACCCAAACCAGCTACTGAACCAGTCGAGACACTGAGTCAAGAGTTAACAGGTCAGATCGAAATCAAACTGGAACTAAACTAGTGAGAAAGTAAAGATTTTAGGATTATTTATATGAAATAAAATATGAAAAAAATCAAATTAATTTAATTTTTTTTAATCTTAAACTGGTCAAACCGCGATTGAACTGGTCAAACTGGGGTCAACTATTAGATTGATTGAACTATCGGTTGGTCGATTTTCTGATCAAACCAGCCGGTCCCGTCTGGTTTTCAAAACATAACAAGAAAGAGTAAATTAATGATTTTATTTTATTCATGGCAACATGTTTTCAGAAGCTATTCATCTCTTATTTATGTGTTTTTAATGATTGTTTTTTTCATTTTTCAAGGTTACTTAATTTTGTAAGATCTATTATTATATATAAAATAAAATGTATAGAAGATCACACTATATTTTTGTTAAGCAAGCACAAAACTGAAACTTGGTTTAATTTATGCAACGTAGTCAACTTAAGCATAAGACTTAATTGATCAAGCCACTTTGATAAATTGGTCAAGTCTAATTAATCTGGCGGACATTGGGCATTGATAGTAGCCCAGCGTGTTCGATCATTTATGCGGCTCTTTGTTAAGGGTAAATTACTCACCAACGTAGAACGAGCTCGAAGAGGTTTCACTCAAGATCAATGATGCTCGCTATGCACAGGGGGTGTAGAAACCATTGATCACGTTTTTAGGCGATGCCCCCTAGCTTCTGCAGTCTGGAAAAAGGTCCTGCCTTTAGATATGTCTATAGACTTCTTTAGCACTGATATATCAGCTTGGATGGCCGGTCTTCTGAAGAATCCCAGAATTGACATTTCATGGAAAGTTGGCCTATGCATTACCTGCTGGAAACTGTGGGATGTTCGAAACCACAGAATTTTTGCAAATGAGGTTTACACTACTGACGGTATACTTGCACAGATTAGAGCAATAGCTAGTCATACACAGAAAAGTGTTTCTCTTTACAGACTACTTTTGTAGCTATAACGCAGATAATTTCAGTTCTATAAACTCATGTAACCACTTGTACAACTTCTTACAGCAATGAAATACCCTTTTCATTCAAAAAAAATATCTGTGCACACACCACACCTGTGCATGTACCAAGTTTTGGTGAACTAGTCTTGATTTCCCTATTTCTGATTTTTCATTCTAATGGAACTGTTGGTGCTTTTGCAGGGCCTTGATTCTGATTCTCCAAATTAGTACTCGTATTTGCTTAATCCGTGCAATTTGGTCATCTTTTCCAAGATTGGTTTGATTCTAATTATTGCTGGAACGATTGGTTTACTTATTTTTCTATTTCATCCCCCGGCTGACCAGCTCGTTCTCCTGTGTTAGCCTCTTTTTAATTTTTTGGGTCCTCACAACCCAGCCTAACCCTGGAGTACTAACTTGTATAAGGCCTTCCCAAGCCAAATTGGGCCTAACGTTTAAAAACTAAGCCCAAGGTGTACTTGAATCGGGCCCCCACTTCATAGCTAACCCAGTCTAGCCATGTCTCAATGCACCCGATGCCCTTCCCGTCTTCACTCTATTCCCTAAATTATTTCAATTAATTTAACTATTTGTATTATTTATTTAATATAATAAAAAAATCAGTCAAAATATGAAAAATTAGCTTATATTGTTTGTGGCACAATTCAATTTTTTTTGGTAAAACAATTCAATATTTTATCTATGAAAAAGGTTATATATTTTTTAAATGCTACATATAATTAAGACATGCATGCTAGTCTGAAGTATAAAACTTATTGTCAGGCCCAATATTCTTAAAAATGATTTATTTTTAAAATTTCTCCGGGTAAGATAGAGCTTAGGGGACCCAACTAATTTTAACAAGATTACGTAAACGTAAGTTCTTCGGTAACCAATCAGAAATTTCAATCTTTTTATAATTATAGAAAAAAAGCTCAATATATAATCAATTCATCAATACATAATATATTAGATAAAATTTAACAAATAAAAAATTAGTTATTCTTTTTTCTTACACTAGCATGTGAACAGGGATTTTGGTCGTTTGAAATTAACAGTGCCTGGGCGTCGCTTCCGAGCCCACTTGACTATCATATTCACGTTATGCCGTATCAGGACAACTATTGTCTGTTGACTGTTCTTTCCCGCCCCCTCCACCAATTCCCTGAGCCATCCCCATTCATTAATATTTTTAGATAGTTTAAATTACATCATAGAGTAATTTTATTACGTGCAAACTGTACGAGCGTTGAACTATTCTTTCCATTTATGTCTCTCTCTCAGTCTCAAACACAGCTTGCATCATTTGTTTCTATGGAGTGAAAGTGATTCGGACATTAACCGATGATAAAAAATCTTTCTCGTTAAGTTCACGGAGGGTCACGAATCGATTATAAAAGCGAAGGAATCCTTTCTTTCTTTTTTTTACACCTCCAATTTCAAAGTCAACGTATAATAGGGAAGCTGGCTTCTCTCAACTGAAAAATTGCTTTTAAGACACCGTTTTTTCTAGCTCAAGTCTCACCCAGAAAATGAATTAAGGATTCGAAGAAGAAATTAATTTTCTCAACGTAAACACAAATATTAAACTGATACAGTGTTTGTTTGGAATAGTTTATTTTTAGGTAATAAATACTTATAAATCATAATTTACGGTATATATGATAAATATATAAAAAAGAGTTTTATCTCAACTTATATAATAAACACTTATATTTAAAAAATAAATATTTCCAAAGAAACGGACTTATTACTGAAGTCCCCGCCGGGAGGATATCGTTTGGGATCAACGACCTTGACTGACCAAGTCCGAGCCAATGGTACAAAACAGGGGTGGGCCCCAATACAGGCAAGAATTTCTTGCATCATCACCAACTGCCGCCTTCCCACACACCTTCTCTCTTCTCTTTTCTCTGTCTCCGTAAAAGCAGTATTACTGAGTATATCTCCGTGTGTTTGTTTTATTATATTTTTCTCTTGCGAGCAAAACGATTGAAGCAGCCATCGCTTCCATAGTGCTTTCCGCGAACTTTCCTCTTGCTCTCTCCTTCCTTCCTTCTCTCAAGTGTTCCAAGGTGTCAGAAATCCCTCGCTCCGGCTTTGATTCCTCATGCAATTCCCAGCCTGGACAACTACTATCTATCTCCTGATTGGGTATCCTTCTTCTTCTTCTTCTTTTTTATGATCTTGTTCTACTATTTCTCTTACCTATTTTGTTCGCTGAGATTTTTATTGTGAATCATTCTTCTTCATGGTCCCTTTGCAATTTCTGTCTTCATTTTCTTCGCTTTGTTTCACATCATCAACAGTTGCTGAGTTTGAATTAAGTGCTTAGTACGTTTCTTCTTTTCCCCTTCTGTTATAGATTGACGTTAGTGCTTTATTACTGGTACTCCCGAGAATAAAAGATTATTTTTTGTCCTACTGCGCCCCCCCCCCCCCCTCCCGAATTTGTATTTTCATATGGGACATTCAGAATTAGATTATGAGATATTATAGTAACAGACGGTTGGATTTTGGAAGAATTTGAAAATTTTCTGGATAAATAATACATTTTCGGAGTTGCAGTTGTTTTTTTTATACCATATTGTTCTGAATATTTATTTTCAAACTCGATTATAATCTCTTAAACAAACTCTTATAACCCATTGCTGACGATGATGTTACGGGCGAGTTTGTGCCTTTCAGGTGCTGGCAGGGAAATTGTTGGTGCATGAGGGATTTGTTCTGATGCAGTAAGATCTACAAGACAGATTCATCATATCCAGCATATTTTTCCAAACTAAGCTACAGTTATGAATATTCAGCAAGAGAAGTTTGTGAGGTTAGTCTAATATGCATGCGCTAATTTACTTGCGGTTTTAGGTGTCCTCTATGGCACTTTTGAAGCATTTTAGTTGTGCTTGGATATGAAGATGAACAAAATATCTTGGAGGCTGGTATTGCCGGACTATGAATATAGCTTTCGAAAGTTTGAAGGTGAAATAAATAATCACCTGTGTGTATCTACTTATATTCATTAACTGCCCTAAGCGGACGTTTGGATTGCTAATAGCACTAAAGGAGCACTGCCATATCGTGTCCTTCTGCTCCTTATATAAGTCACTGTTCTTCAAATTGCCCTCTTTTTTTCCCTTTTGGGTTGGTGTGGTAGTTTTTTTGGGGGACGGCAAATTTGGAATCTTATTCAGTAGAAGATTTGATTAATGTACTGATTTCGCGTTTGTTTACCTAATGTTCAGGTTTCGGGATTGGAGTTCAGACAAGGGTTCTGAAAGTCAGTATTCTGAAAATTCCATAACCCAGCCGGGGAGAATAAGAAGCACGCTAAATTCAATTTCATCTAAGTTTCAAAGAGGATTTGAATCTGTTTCTGAGAGCATAAAGAGATTTAGAAAATCATTTAAATCTTTTCCCTCTGACAGTCATTTGGGCTGGAGTTTCAGTTCTAGAAAGAAAATCCTTGATCCACAAGGCCCATTCCTTCAGAAGTGGAACAAGATATTTGTATTGTCATGTATTATTGCTGTATCACTAGATCCTCTATTCTTTTATGTCCCTGTCATTAATGATGAGAAGAAATGCCTTTCACTGGACGACAAGATGCAGATAACAGCCACTATTTTAAGATCTTTCTCAGATATCTTTTACATAGTCCACATAATTTTCCAATTTCGTACTGGATTTATTGCACCATCTTCTCGAGTATTTGGAAGAGGTGTTTTGGTTCAAGATGCTTGGGCAATAGCAAAGCGGTATGTGGCATCATACTTCTTTGTTGACATTCTTGCTGTTCTTCCCCTCCCACAGGTAAGAAAAATTTCTCAGGATTGAACCTTGAACAGAGGACTGAGGAGTAGGAGTTTATATAAAATACATACAATAGCACTTGGGATGGAAAAACATCAGGAAAACAAAATCCTCTTGTTATTTGAGACACTGGAATTCTTCCATTCATCATTCTATAATCTGTCCACGCCTTTCCTCTTCCTTTTACCCTTTTAAACCATATATCTACCTCTAAATCGTTCTGAACGTTACAATACATGTCTTCTACCCAAAACTGTCCAGAAAGTTACATAACCACCTATCCATGCCTTCCCAGCCCCTTACCCCTCTGTTTAAGCCTTCTTAAATAGACTTTCTGAGGAAGCCAATCAAAATTTCTTTAAGCTTGTAAAGACCTATGTGCTATTGAGTTTTTGTGTCATGCGCTGGCTAACCTCTTTCTCTTTCTCTGTTAAGGAACTTCCATCCTTTTGTGTGATTAATTTATAAACAATTGCTTCCTATGTTAAGACATATTTACCACTTAGACATATAGTGGGAAATGGAGGATAAGTTCAATTCTTTAAATTAAATATGTTCAGTGTTTTGTGGGGCTTTAGACTCAAAAGTTAGTTAGCTGGATTCATTTGTCAACTTGTTGACTCACCTTGCTCAAATATTGGTAGGTGGTGATTTTAATCGTAATTCCAAAGATGGGAGGCTTTAAATCGTTGAACACAAAGAACTTGCTGAAATTTGTTGTTTTCTTCCAATATGTGCCAAGGGTTTTACGAATTATTCCATTATATAAAGAAGTGACAAGGACCTCTGGCATCATCACTGAAACTGCTTGGGCTGGAGCTGCATTTAATCTCTTTCTTTACATGCTTGCGAGTCATGTAAGTTTGATGTGCTGTTTTTTTTATTTTTTATTTTTGGTAGAAAGATGTTTTTTCTAATATTGCTTTTACTGTATGCTTTCTGAGCTAATTCCACTGTATTACGGGTTTATTGATCTTTGTATTCCATATAATTTCAAGTTTATATGCTTGCATGTGTTCTGATTTTATTTTTCCTACAATTGAATGCCATGTTGTCTTGTTTTGTTGGATCAATTAAGCTTATCTGATAGGACAGATGTTGCTTATAGTTACTGTAAGACTGCTCGCATTTGATTTTGATCCTATCTTAGTATGGATTTGAATATGATGTAAGAAGCTTATGATTTTGACTATTTTGACTCGTAGATATTCTGTTATCATAAAAATACCAATTGATGTGATTTATTGTTTCAGGAGCTTAAGTGTGTGTTTAATAAACTTCTATTTAATAGCATAAATCCTAGAGTCAAAATAGAGCTTAATTACATTATAAGCTGTAACATATTTTATGTGTTTTTGCTTTGGGCCGTGTACTGGAGGGGATTTGAACATGATAGCGAAGGCCTGTATTTTAAATGAATCAATTCTTCAACTTCATTATTTTTATGAAAATTTCATTTTTAAATTATGCATAGATGAATTATATTGTCGATTCTTGATTATTAACGTGGTCATACATTTCACATGCTACTTTAGACATCAAAGGTTGTAAAATCGTATGCTGAGTCATCAAGTTAAAGTTGCCTAAAGAATTTCTTCGAGCTTGAGTACATTTGTGGTGACTGCATGTCATTTTTTATGATGTCTTTGATGAGCTGATTCGGTGATATATCTAGTTTTCACACTTTAAGACCTATGCCTTTTGGTGAGTTATGCTACGAAAATTATCCTACATTTGAGAATGTTTGACGTCATTATCTGCATTTCTTTATGATTGTTGAGTTAGGTTTCACTTTTAGGTTGTAGGTGCCTTTTGGTACTTGTTTTCTATAGAAAGAGAGACAACATGCTGGCAAGATGCCTGTCTAAGAAATACTACTACCTGCAACAAGGCAAATTTGTATTGTGATACAAGTAAAGGGTTGAGCAATACTGCAACATTTTTGAATGCTTCTTGCCCAATAGTGTCGGATTCAGAGAAATTCAATTTTGGAATATTCCTTGATGCGCTTCAATCTGGTGTTGTGGAGTCAAGAGATTTCCCTCAGAAGTTTTTTTACTGCTTTTGGTGGGGCCTCAGAAATCTAAGGTGTGCTTCATGATTTTTTTGAAATAAATTGCATTAAATTCTAAGTTAGTGATATTTTTCTGCAAGATACTCTAGAACTTGGACAATTATGCTGTGAAGTTTGGTTCAAGTGAAGGGATATTAACTGAGTAAACCCATAGTTGTGCCTGAATCCCTCTCCCTTTGCGTTTGTCTTATGATATGCAAATATGTGTCTATGCATGCGTTTGTTTTTGTGTAAGGGTGGATAGGCAAGGGGGTAATGCTTGTATATAATTTCTACTAATAGTGAGTTGAATTTTGTGTCTGATTGAGAAATAGAGAATGATATTGGCTTCAGTTTCCAACATCTCTGAAATTTTTTTGTTTCGTTTATTTTTTTTTTCCTGGGGTGGGTGGGGGGGGGGGTCCTCAGTCAAATATCACTTTGTGTATTCCAGTTCATAACAATGAGTGCATGAATATATTTAAAAATACTGGTGTGTAGCCCTTTTTCATGTATTGGATTTTGCTGACCTTTTAAAATTGTGCCTCCACCCTCTGGGGGAGCTGGGACGCCTTCTTTGTTGCAGTTCTCTTGGTCAGAACCTGGCAACAAGTACCTTTGTCTGGGAGATTTGCTTTGCAGTTTTCATATCCATCTTTGGTTTGGTTTTGTTTTCGTTTCTCATTGGAAACATGCAGGTTAGTGCGAAATGTTTCTGGAATGTCTATTTATTATGTGTTACTGTTGACAATCATATATACTGAATCTGATTGGTTGCTATTACTTAATTCATGTACACTGAATGTTTTCAGTATTGATATAGTCTCGTAATTATTTTAATATTATTATTATCTAGGTTTTGACAAATTAACTTGTTTAAAACAGACATACTTGCAATCAACAACCACAAGATTAGAAGAGATGAGAGTGAAAAGGAGAGATGCAGAACAGTGGATGTCTCATCGACTACTCCCAGATAGTTTAAGAGAGAGAATTAGACGGTATGAACAATACAAATGGCAAGAAACCAGAGGTGTTGATGAAGATAATTTGATCAATAATCTTCCCAAGGATTTGAGAAGGGATATTAAGCGCCATCTCTGCTTGGCTCTGCTGATGAGAGTAAGTTTTTTCACCTAGTAATATTTTCTCTTCAAATTTGTGCTCTGCAATCTTTAATTCCTTTTGCATCTTGCCATTGGAACATTAAGTACTTTGGCATTTGGCTTTGGCAAATATTGTCTGTTCTCTGAAGTCTCTTGTTTGAACATATGCTGGAGATGGATGTTTGAACATTTTGAAGGAGTACTGTGACATATTTTCATTAGTAGCTTAAAACAGTTCCTTGTTTTCAGGATCTGATTAGAATTGACAGATGCTGAAAACAGTTTTGTGTGAAACAGGCAATAGTTTTTTTTTTTCTCTTTTTCTCTTTTTTTTTTTTTTTGCCAACAAAAGGAGACTATAATAAGTTGTCTATGAGCCGACATATCAGGGTAAAGAGGCCCCGTGTTATCTTCATACAAAAAGTCACACGCATCCTGAACGGGGTCACTCAAGACTCTTTAACCTATATCATGTCCATGTGATTCTGCATTTTAGCCTGTTCACTACCCTGTTTTCTTCTGTCTGAGTGATCCTCCTCCCATTGATAATTTCATCAGACATCAGACCCCTGGTTCGGTCAATGAGATTAGCCATAGGAAGAGGCGAGCTGTTCTTTTATGCATCAGATTCAATGTCTGTTGAGGAGTCTGATTTGTGTCAAACTTTTTTTAACCCAAGTTCTGTGCCCTCTCCAAGCCTGTGCACAGCCCCCAAAGCTCAGCGCTCTGTACCTTTCTTGTTCCAACATTCCTTGTAAAGGCCTGTATCCACTATCAGTGGCATCCTTAAGTACCCCACCACATGCGCTAACGACTCCCAAAAAAAATAAAGAAAAAAAGGAAAAAAATCTGAAGGAGTAAATAGTTATTTGAATCCCTATTAGTGGAATTCTTCTATGCGTCCTCCACATTGGTGTTTTATTTTGAGATAATAAAACTTTTGGTCTCTCAAGTTTAATCTTTATCAATCAAGTTCATTAAGTTTCATGGCCATACACAATTACGCTACATGTATGTCTATGTTATATATCTTTAACTTAAAACATTAAAGAACCAACCTTACTCACAAGCATCTTCCATCCACACCCTTCTTGTAATCCACCTCAGATCTTCTTCAAGTCCTAAGGACTGGTTGTGTATAGTTTTGGAATTGTAGGGACTTGATTAACAAAGATTAAACTTCAGGGACCTCATTGATAACTGAGGCAAACATGAGACCAAAAGTTTTATTTTACCTATTATTTTTAACTGAAATAAAACCAATCTTCATTGCTTTCACAAGCTTTGAAGGTGAATATGCTTGATTTTTTGTCCCATATATTACATAGTAGTTTTGTGTGAATCAGTAACTAGTTATACATTAAATCCTTGTTTGTGGAATTAATTAATGCTTCCTGGAGATTGATCTGGAGGTAATCCATATATTTAGATGCAGAGAAGGGCTTATGCTTGATTTCCCCCCATACATTGTTAGTAATAACTAGAACTTGCCTCATGTATTTAAGGTGCCAATGTTTGAGAAAATGGATGATCAACTGTTGGACGCAATGTGTGACCGACTCAAGCCAGTGCTTCACACTGCAGAAAGTTGCATTGTTCGGGAAGGAGACCATGTCAGTGAAATGCTCTTCATAATGAGAGGCAAGCTGTTGACGATGACTACCAATGGCGGGAGAACAGGCTTCTTCAACTCCGAATACCTCAAGGCCGGCGATTTCTGTGGAGAAGAGCTTCTCACATGGGCTCTGGATCCACATTCCTCGTCCAATCTTCCCATCTCAACCAGGACTGTTCAAACCCTTTCAGAAGTTGAAGCCTTTGCTCTAAAAGCCGATGACTTGAAGTTTGTGGCATCACAGTTTCGACGTCTTCACAGTAAGCAGATTCGCCATACTTTCAGGTTCTACTCACAACAATGGCGTACGTGGGCTGCATGTTTCATACAAGCAGCATGGCGCCGCTATAGTAAGAAGAAGCTAGAAGAGTCTCTCCAGGAAGAGGAGAATAGGCTGCAAAATGCTCTGGCCAAGGCAGGTGGTAGCTCTCCTAGTTTTGGTGCCACAATATATGCTTCTAGATTTGCTGCTAATGCACTTAGAGCTTTACGCCGAAATAGCTCTAGGAAGACAAGGGCACAGGAGAGACTACCACCCATGCTGCTGCAGAAGCCTGCTGAACCTGACTTTACTGCTGAAGAGCAATAGTATATTATAGTAATATGGTGTCATGGCGCAAAAGCCAGTTTCTTGAAGTATAAGATAAATGTATATTATGAACTGTACGTATATTACTAGTATTTCCTATTTTCTTATATATTCCCGATATATGAAATTGAAATTGTGGAATTATGTTCTCCAACGACGCATATAAAACCGAACATGAATTATTTGACTGGTGAGCTAGTTTTCCTTCCTGCATTCAACATTTAAACTAAATATTTTTTATGTAAAAATATTTTCAAGTTTGTATCTAAATCAAAAAATATATCTTTAATAATAAGTCTATATTTATATCAACTAGAAGCAGATTTTCTGCAATGACAAAGAAAATAAGAAATTACTTATTTTATTCATAATTTGTAATAATAAATTTGATATCCTTGGGTGGGCTTGGCTCATGATCAAATGTTTTCATTTTGCTTAGTTTTTCTGAAGTTGTTTTTTGGAGACGCGCGCTACCTGCCAATAATTCATAAAACAACTCAAGTAACACCTGCACAAAGAGAAACTCCCACTGACCTAAACAATAAACTAGGAAGGCCACAGGGGGCGGCTCGCAACTCATGCAATCCATTCCTACGTAGCAAACATTATTTCCCTCTTTATGGGGATGCAGGAGCCATATGTTGGCTAAACCCATTTAATTTCCTTCACACCATTCTGCCAAAAACAGCCATCAGCACTCCTAGCATTCCCACGCATATTACTTGATCACCAAGTCCGGTCTCGTACGTAAGCAAAAGCCCCCTTCAAAGAGCAATCGATTCCTCCACCAACAATATGCTTCGAATACCACACTCCACTCTCTCTCTCTCTCAAATTTTTCAGAAACCAACCCCTCCTCTGTTCAAGCACATGTGTGGTTCCTCGGTACCCAAGGCATTTCATATTCTTTTCCACTTAGGGCAGTTATGTAGCGTATGTAACAAGTTTTCCTCCTCAGCCCCACACTTGGCACCATTAATTTGGATCTGCTCCCCGCAGTTAGCAACCTATCATGGACTGCAAACCAAGGGAAAACCTGAATTCTTCTAATGACTGGGACTTACCACACCAAAGTCCAAATAAATAGAACACAGATCTTCAGCACAATATCACCATGCAACTTAACTTTAATTCTTTTTTTTTTTAACTCAAGGTTTCCCATTTCAAAACTTAGAACACAAGAGATTTTCGACTCTCCTAATAAATTCCCTTAGGGATTCAAACTAGTATTCTGCTTTCACCTTAAACAACAAATTGTTGGTGCGTGCTTTAAGTCTTTTGATTACCTATCTTATTATAGAGTGGAGGTGGATGATGTTGATTCGTAATACGCTACTGCTTGTATTTTTTGTCATGCAATGTCATATTTCCAAATTTATTCAAAAAATAAATAAATTTGACATTTTTTTTATCAAAAACGTATAATCATTTGGCATAGACCATGTAGCTTTTCTAGAATAGGCTACATGATTATGTTTGACTTTTTTTTAAAAAAATATACATGAATCATAATAATACGAGAACAAAATCAACTTATATATTTTGATACTACCACGAGAAGATTGAATCATTTAGAATTTTTTAATGCAAGAGTTATCTGGTCAACCCAGGAAAGGGCCAGGTTGGACTAGGATCTTTTGCGATCAATCAGCCCAATCAAACCACAAATCAGATCCACCAGCAAATTTCTCCATTACCTGCCGAATTCGAATCTAAACAAGTTTTCATACCAAGCCAAAATTATTGTATTATCTTTCTCGGCTCACGAAATCTAGCATTTGTTTCCACATAAAAAAGGATGTAACTCCAACATGAACTGTATAAATAACCCAGAACCCAGTAATATATTAAAATAGATTAAACAACTATCTTAAATGATACAAATCTGAAACACCATCATTATGGTTCAAATTAGAAGCCATGCACGATATATTAACGCACGCCATACTTTCTATTTCATATAAGAGTACTTCTAAACGCGAGCAGCTGCTGATGGGGTACTCAACTCTTTCTTTAGAAATGATGGCAAAGCAAAAGCCGCTGAGTGCATCTGCAGAAAAATCGTCTCATCAGAATTCACTTGCAAGTTATGACTATCACAACCAAGTGTGTTTTGGCACTATTAGCTCTATATATTCTGCTATATTCACTTTGATCTCGTGTTAAAGGATACATTATTGCATGTTAGAAAACAAGCAGAAATGAATGGATCTAGGTGGATGAAAAGGGCTTTACCTGTGAGTTATAGAACCTCAGTTCTCTTTGGTGCTTAAGAGCACCTTCCACCTTCTCAATGGGGTTGATGGGGTTTCTAAAATCAACAGGCGGCCCCTCCGCGCAACACAGAACAAAACCTATCACACCACTGCATTCCAAGGATTTTAGATGATGAAGGAAACTTAATAACTACGATTGAAAAGAGAAAGAGAGAGAAAAATAAAGGGTTTGATCCACGTTTTTTTTAGAGAACTCAGTTAAACAGCAATACATTTACAATACTGAGCGACAGATTTCGCTTTGCCTTTAGAGGAGTTTGAGGTTTTTGCAGCTATTACAGTTCCAAAATGCTTGCTTTCAAGACAAACATTACACACTTCTTTAACCGAAAAATTTACCCGGGGTGGCAACAAATTCAATTCTCACAAGGTACAATGAAAATCCACCACTATCAACTAGAAGCACATTAAAAGCAGCACAAGAGTAAGACACAGCCCAAGATAATTTGAAAGATGTAGCCAAACATAGCGAGAAGAGCGTTTGAAAGCCATAGAGAATACTAGTCTATCAACAATTTGAAATATGTAGTTACCTCGGGTATGTCGGAACACTTGCCCATGCATAATGTACAGAGCCTTTAAATATTTCTTGGCAAATGGAAATCATATCTTGAATAAGGTGTGTGTGAAGCCACATACTTTCGGCCATATTACAAAGAACTCCTCCAGGCTTTAATGCCTTAGCTATGGTCTGGAAAAATGGCTTCTCTACTAGTTCCTGGGCAGGACCTAAATTACAAATGTGATTTTGTGAGTTGTTCACCAAAAATATGAAGGAAATATCATAGCATAGTTTACAGATTTCAATAATGATAACATAGTATATGGGTTTAACGATTCAGCAACTCAAATATTTAAACAAGGATGCCGATAAAAATATGACCATACCAGCCAACATAAAGCAAATCTCAAAATGGAATTTCCTCTTAAAGCACGATAAAGAATTCATGAAGGATGGTCTAATACATATATATACTTTTGGAATGAAAATAAGCTTTGGGAACTTTAAAGTTCAGGGCAACCTTATCCAATCTGACATGCTTCTATGTGAAGGTCACAGTTACAGCTCCAACACTGGTCTAAAATACATATCCAACAATTTATTTGTGACTATACCTATCAGGTTTAACTACTAAAATGAAGTAATGCACATCTCTCTGAATTTAAAAGAATCGATATAAATAGTCATACCTACAGGATCTGAAGAATCAACAATGATAGCATCATACTTCCCTTCAGAAGCCCGTCGAAGAAATTCAATAGCTGCCAAATTTCAATTAATCTGAATTCAGTATGCAGGGATTGGCAACTCAACAAACAAAAATAAGCCAGCAGATGACAGATATCGATACCATCGCCAACATGAAGGTGTACTCGAGGATCTTCAAATCCGACAGCTAAATCTGGAAAATACTTCTTAGAAACCTACAGAATAGCCATGACAATAAGCCCCTCAAGTTATAAATGGAAAAACAAGTGAGACATGCCATCGCTTACGTCAATAACCATCTTATCTATCTCACAAATATCGATGTGTTCCACAGAGCTATGGCGGGAAATTTCCCTCAGAACTCCACCATCTCCACCGCCAACAACCAGGACCTGAATTCAGATTAAAAAGCATTTAGCACAATATAAAACTAAGGAGTAAATTTGAAGACAAGCGGGTATTTAATATGCGACACACAACAAAGAAATCCTTTAAGTTGAATTAGCAGAATCATTTGTCTCTTGGTGATAAACACCATACTTTCAAATAGAAGACACTATTGGTATGACAAAAGAAATGGAAAGTTACAGCCAATAAATATGTCTTGAAGCCAAAGCAGATTATTCGAAATCTAGCATTTCAGTCAATTGAGCCCTGCCAAATGGGCAAAGTGATTCCCATATCTATTAGACAGCTCACCGTATTGAATTGACAATACAAGTTCAGGGCAAGTGAATTCGGCTACTTGATTTCAATATGCATTAGCAATAACATAATGTGCTCACAAGAGATGATCACTTCATCGTGTCTGAGACAATAACTTCCATCATACATGGAGAAAGGCCTAATTAATCTTAATTAATCAACAGATCCTAAAATAAATTAATAGTATGATTCACACCCACTTGTTTACCAGCTTTTTCTTGGTAACCAGCTTCTTTAAACCAGCTTTTAAAATACTATTAGCACATATCATAGACCAAAAACAACAGCTTTGTCAAATAATAACATTAACTGCGATTATGCCGTTTTATCAACATACTGTCAATTACACAGTGAACATAACCTATTTTTAAGTCCACTGTTTACTTTAAACAATGGAATACGATGCCCATTGCCATAATTTGTTGGATAAAATTGTTCCCAGATTAAGACAAACATATCCTGCACAATAAAACAAAGAGGGAAGCTCTATTCTTTATTTAGAAGTTGATCGTCCACAAGGAAAAAACCAAAGACAAAAAAAAAAAATAGAATAGTAAAAGAAAGGAATAGTACCAGGAAAGCCTAGTTTTCCTACTTTTTTTGTTTCAGTTGCACCAGTTCAAAGATATGCCAGCAACATATAAATTAATTAAAGCACGGACATATCCAACAGCTGTTGGTCTTTGTGGAATGGGTTTTAACTACTTAAGTATGAGGTCTCGAGTTCAAATCCGCCTTTGGGAGAGCTACCATAATTGGGCCCAACAACGCTCGAATTTAACTCAATCAGATAGTTATATATATATATATATATAACACAGGCATATAATCCAGCTAGGCACCAGGTGAATACTTTTATTTTACACAGGACTACCAACATCCTTAAGAGAAGGCAATCATGATGTTCTAATTTCAACAAGCAAATACTAACTTACAATCGTTACCAGCACCACCAAAGAGGTTTAGTTTACACGACAAAGCGGAGAATAACATCACAGTCACGCACCAAAAAAGGGGTAAACCACTGTTCTTTTCCATGCAGTAACTTGTGTGGGTGTGATCAAATTAAACGGGAAGAAGTGTTTTCACAAGAAAAGCACCAAAAAAAATAAAAAAGATGTACAACATAGTACAGCGACAAAAAACCTGTATGTTAATTCAACAAGAGAAAAATGGTCTTTCCCTGGGTATTTAACTCAAAGAAAATTAGATTAAATGTATTACTGTTTTGGGGGATGGAATTGAACAAAGGGGAAGGTGAGCTATCATCTCCTGGTAAGCGCATTCATCTTTCTCAGTCAACTGAACAATCCCATCAAGAACAAGCACTTTTCCATATGTGGATGACTGCAAACCAATAAAATTGGTGTTAATCACTTAGAATTGCTGACAAGAGCACTTCCTGTAAGAGGAAATACTAAACCTCAAAAACCAAGACTTCTTGATACTCTGACTTTTCCTTGTACAATATTTTCTCCACTTTGATTGAGTGTGCTTCTCCTGATGATAAGCCGAAAGCTATCAAAGTTAGCAATACACAGAAAGATGGGCCCTTAGTATTAAATTTCAGAAATTTAGGAAAATCAAGGATATTGCATGATTTGATGCATACAACGTTCCAAAATATTTGACAAGGTTTTAAAAACTAAAGAGCTCCATAGGAGAATATGAACATGGGTTACCCAGCAATACCACAAAACAAAAATACATAAGTGGACTGACGAGCAAAGCACTAAGGTCTCATTTCGGAGACAGTGAAATGAAATGAAAAATGATACTCCTGTCCTTAAATTAAAAACAAAAAACAAAAAACATATCAATAATAATAACAAACATTTAATAAACATTACATATCTCATTCATTATACAGTGGAAAAGAAATGCTTCTATATCCAAGATACCAATCGGGGCTTTAAACCTACCTGGCCACATAGGGTTGTTGAAATAAACAGATTTTCCAGATTTTTCTGTGTCATAGAAGAAAAAGAGGCAAAAAGAATGAGTTATAGAAATCAATGATAAAATATCATGTCTATGTACTGTTACTTAGAACAGAACAAACTTTCCCTAAGGTGAAAGGGAGCGGGGATAAATTTAATACAAAAATAAATAGCAGATAATGACCAGAGCAAGACTGAGATTCTGAGAACCACCCAGAAACAACAGTAGAATGACACTTCGCCTCAACCTCTGGAGAGCAAGCCTTGGCCTTCAAACAACAGGAAGGAATTCCCTTCTCCGCAGCATTCATGTCACTCGCCTTCCCATCCATAATCTTCCGGCATTCCAAACCTCTTCCTGCGTCTCCCTCCATATATTATCCTTTTCTTTTCCAGCTCCAGTCTCTGAATAAGGAATATAACTATCACATATAACTTCATCTATGATAATCAGATTTGCAAGACCAAAAACTAGTTCACTTAAGTTCAGAATATATCATCACTTTAACTTTAGAACTATATATAGCAAAGAGAAAATCTACACACACGCATACCAAAAAAGAAACAAAGAGAAAAGGAAAAAGAGGAAGCAAAATACAACAGCGCAGTGCCATCTCTTTTTCTTTTTCCTCTCATATTTTTCCTTCCGTTTATTGAGAACGTCAGGAAATACAAATCTAGGAGTAGTGGAACAGCTGGATCAAGGAAAGAAGTAGAACAAGCGTGAAAGACCTGAATTGCAAAAACAACGAAGAATTTAATTGAAGCATGAAAACTATGTATGCTGGTTCCAAATGGCACATGCATAAAAGAATCTGCCAAAAGAACAAGACGAAAAATAAAGTTCTGTGACGGTAACTTTATGCCAGTAAAAAGTGGCCCTATATCAGTTCGGTACTTTGGTTATCAAGCAACCGTGAGAAACTAAGACTGAATAAAAAAGAGGGAAAAGAAAACCATAAAAACGTCGGATTCCCAGGCTATGCTAGACCATTGATCGAAAATCTTGGACTAATTAGCTAATAACCTACACCAAACGTAAAGCCTTTTTGCTTTAATCGCCTATCAAATCACAACAAACACAAATTTCCAGAACTTGCGTAGTGTGACTACTGCCTAACCATATGGACGCACTAGGGTTTAGCAAAAATAGCCAGAGAAAAAAGTAAACCCAAAACTTGCGTGGAACCTCTGTTTGTCCAAGCTAAAGATTAGCCCACCAAAAAAAAACGAATGAGACCGAAAATGTTGCATCATTTGGCAGACCATCAGAGTAACGTCAATCAAATGTGGATTCAAAACAAAAAGACGACCTTGAACAAATTCAAGGTGCTCAAACATACGGAAAACTTGCCTGACGTTAAAGGCAGAAGACTGTTCTTTTTATGGACTCTGCAGTGGACAAAGGACACAAGTGAGGGTTGAAAATAGACAGAGACTCTACTCTGTGACCTTCTTCGGCTTCTCTCTGTCTTGACCTCCTCTGCAAGCTTTTGCGGTGTTTCATCGATAATGGAGTCTCAACTCTCAAGCCGTATTTATTCGAGATTTTTCCTTTTCTTATTTTATTTTCCCTGGCATTTCTTTTTTTAAATACAAACTGGACTGCATTGATTCCCTTAGAATCAAAAATAAAATACAAGTTCAGGTTCCTCATCAAACTGGCATTTCTTTTCCAAAATAGTTATAAAAAGGAAAAAAATAAAGAAAGAAAGAAAGGGTTATAAATATAATGTTTATATAGATTTTCATATATCTTCATTATCTCTATTATCTTGAAGGTAAAGAAAAAAAATTATATCTATTATCTTGAGTATCTCATAATTATCTCTTATTAACATCAAATCTATAGATATTGATTCTATTGGGATTATAAAATTAAAACACGCATTGTGTACACCTTGATGGTGATTAGTGAACGAAAATCTCTCTCTCTCTCTCTCTCTCTCTCTCTCTCTCTCTCTCTCTCTCTCTCTCTCTCTCTCTCTCTCTCTCTCTCTCTCTCTCTCTCTCTCTCTCTCTCAAGGAGTAGCCTTGATCCTTCTTCATAATCTACACAAGCTCAAAAGAAGCTTGATATACCACATGCAAGACTAAGGCCGAATTAAGACCTTCCTTGGCGATATAGTTTGCTGTTAAGTTGAGCTATTTGCTCACTTGATTAATATCCATAGTCCAGTCTCTCGGCAACATACCACGAATTTCATCAATTAGGCCTTTGTCCATATGGAACTCACAATCACCATCTCTAATGAGCTATACTGCTTCCTCAGAATCTATCTCAACTCTCCAAAAGCCCAATTCCCAAACAACTTTAAGGCCGTGGAGGCAAACCCATAAATCTGCCATCAAAACATCTCCTCCATCGAATCAAATTTTAAACCCTCAGATAATGCTGTCCTATTCGTCCGTCAACAGGCCTTCACATGCATTACGATTGTTGCCAAGAGAGAAAGCTCCATTCACATTTATTTTAATACACCTTGGCTCTGGTGGGGGCACTAACTTGGATCACATCATTAGAAATTTCCATGCCTTCAAACATGGCCAAGTTGTGTCTCCTCCATAGCCACTAGCATACAATAGCAAAGAAAGGTCTCTACTCATCTTGTTCACAACTACCATTCATCGTTAAATTCCATCAAAACCATTTGGTAAATTCTATGGAGCTAAAAAGGCTCCATGTCGTCTGCTGAACCAGTGCCTTCCATAATCTCTTTATACGTTCACAATCATGGAGTATATGTAGCGTATCCTCACTGTGCATTTTGTAGACAGGGCATTTGTCATCAATACTCAAACTTCTCTTGTTGCGAGATACATTAGTTAAGAGCCATCTTTGTGCAACAAGCCATGTGAACATCCTGCATCATTCAGGTATCCTAATCTTCATGTCTTCCCCCAAAAAGGATCATCGAAGCTATGTCATTAAAATCCCACAAATGATGCACCCAAATTGATATCTCTTAAAATTTCAAGAAATATCTTTAATTTAGCGTTGATGACTTCCCAAATATATCAAAATAGATCTCAAATTTATTAAAAATAGGAAGTCATCATTCGTTCGAGGGAGTCATATGTGAATTTGACAGAAAAAAACCCAGACCAGTTGCATTTCCAATGTACATCACAGCTGTCAGTTACTTCCAATCCCTTCTTGACTTCCGGCTATATTTTCTTAATCCCTAACCATACATTCGAAGCTGGTTTCTTGGAGTCAAAGTTGGTTGTAAATCCGTTCCACATGTGTTCTTATCATAAACCACTTTCACCTAAAAATCATCTCTTTGTTTAACTAGGTTTCAACCTAGCTTCATAAAGAATGAGTAGTTTTGCTGTTTTGGGTGTCTAAGACCGAGTACTTCACTTCTCTTTGGCTTACACACTTCTTCCCAAGCCACTAGTGGGATCCTTCTTTATTCATCTGAGCTTTCCTACAAGAACTTCTTATTGCATTTATCGAGTGTTTCCCACGTACTTGTAGGCAAAAAGGAAGTTCGCATGACGTGGCATGGGATTGCTGAGGTAACTGATGCAATCAAGGAAGTTCTTCTTGCTGTAGACAAAGAATTCACTTTCCACTGATCCAGCCTTCATTTTACTTTCTCCACCTCATCATATGTATTCTTTGAAACTCTTTCATGATGTAGCAGCACCCCAAAGTATTTTCCCAAGTTTCCAATTCCAGTAAATCCAAGTATTGCACTAATTTCTCTACTACAGTTATAATTGATATTATGTGAGAAGAAGAGTCGCGTTTTATTTGAATTTACCTTGAAGCCAGAGTTGATACAAAAGGCCTCATGACATCCTTGGATCACTTTCGCTTGTTGCACCGATGCCTCAGCAAATAAAAGGATATCATTTACAAAAAAATAAATGTGATACAGGCTGGCCATTTCTAGTAAGGCAAATAGGTTTCCAATCATTATCAGTTATCCCAGTTGAATTATGTAAGACAATTTTTTCATACAGATAACGAAGAGATAAGGCGAGATGAGGTCCCCTTGCCTTACACCTCTAGAGGGGTAGAAATTATTGGCCTCGTCACCATTCCATGATAATTGCATGCTCGATGATGAGATATAGTAGGAAATTATGTTTATTAAATGTTGAGGGAGTGACAGCTCAGACAAACATTTGATCAGGAATTTCCAATTGATACAATCATAAGCTTTTTCAAGATCAATTTGGATAGCCATGTAATCCTTCTTTCCTTTCATGTTCCGCATCGAGTAAATAACCTCCTGCGATACAATAATGTTATGACTACTATTTCTGCTTGGTACAAAACTACATTGATTCGGAGAAATGATGTGAGGTAAAAAGCAGTTCATCCTATTCACGATCACCTTTGTCTCCACCTTACAAATAACATTACACATGCTTATGGGATAGAGATCTCTCATTGTTTTCAAAGGCTCTTTCAGGAATTAGAACAATCAAGGTCCCATTCACTTCCCAAATATCCTGCGGGTTAGAAAATAAATATTTAATATAATTAACCACAGTAGGTCTTATTATGCTCCATTGATTATGATAGCAAAAGGGCATTAAAGTCATCTAGCCCTGGATATTTAAGAGCACCCATGCTAAAAATTGTATCCTTGATTTCCCTTTCCTAAATCTCTCCACCACACCACCGGAGTATATTCACATCAATAATCAGGTAGGAGATAGTTCAATTAAGTGCCGGCCTATCCTGCTCCTCTTCTAAAAATAACGTGGAGAAGAACTTAGTAGCCAATCTTTTAGCTTCTTCAGGGTCATATTGCCATTCACCCATCTCATCAAGTATAGCTTTAATTTTGTTGGTTTTTCGACGCTTATTGGCCCTTGCATGAAACATGCGAGAGTTCCTTTCACCAAAAACATTTCATTTCATTCTTGATTTTTGTGCCCACATAAGAGATTCCTGAAGAAGAACATCCTCTAATTATTTCCAAAGATCAATCTGGAGCTCCTTAAGATGGCAGACTAATCCCCTTCGAACAAGAACACTATTAATCCCATCAATTCGTCTCAGCAATTTTTTCTTCATAGCTTTATATGTCCAAAGACATTTATTCCAGTTCAAACACCCCCATCCTTCCATTCCTTCTTAACAAAATTATCAAATTCTTCATGCAGAACCCACACAGCATTACACCGAAAAGGACAGTTCAATTTGTGCATGTTCTGCGCAGTGACCAGCCAAAGGAGTAACGGCTTATGGTTAGATTTGAAGAAGGGTACATGAGAGACCATTGCATCAGGGAAAGCCTGAGCTCATGCTTCATTCATAAGTATTTGATCCAGTCATGCCTTAGGGATGCTCTATTTCCATGTAAACTCTGGTCCATTAAATCCCAAGTCAGCCGAGTTTGTCCATTTTACTCAATCAGAGAAGTTTTTTTCATAGGAGAGACTAAACGGATCCATGGACTTCCTTTCGCTGTCAAATAAAATTGCATTTAGATCCACACCAAGCACCCATGCTCCTTGTGTCGACAAAGCAATTCTGACCAAATATCCCCATAAATATCGTCGAAGATTCTTAGTTGGGCTCGTATAGATGATGGTAAAGATCTAGGTGTCTCTATTCTTAGGTTGAACCTGCAAATGCATAAATTGAGGGTTGGTCTCAAGAATAGTAACAGTAATATTATGAGCGTCCCATAAGCATCCTATTCCACTACTATATCCTTCAGAGTTAATAATTGTAGAGCTATCAAAGCCCACTTTTTGAATTCTACTATTCGTCATTTTTTATCACAACGAGTTTCAAGAATTGCCAAAAAATCCAAGCAATAATGTTTCTTCAAATCTTATACAAGAGTTGGAAAAGTTTTTGCCCTTGTACTTCTGACATTCCATAGCATGTAATTCCATAAGGAAACATTATTCATATTTTGGTTGGCTATCCCTGCCTCGTGATCCCTTTCATTTTCACGTATGACTTCATTACTAATTCTATCCTAGACCATACTATTCTCACCCACATCACCTATTAGCCGAGGTGTTTGGAATGAGTCTTGGGTCACATATTCATCATTTATTTGATCTAAGCCCAACTTTACATCTTAATATGGGGTGGTTGTTTTGACCCTTCTACAATTGAAGAAGGCCTCTTAGCATGAACAAGCCTACTCTGATGATTTATGCTTTAGATCTTTAGGGATATTCCAAATCACGTTATCAATTCCCTTTAAAGCTGGTCCCTTACTAGCTTTTGACTTAGCCATAACATAATACCCTAATATTTGCTTCTTATTAAAGTTAATGTCGCCCTGATTCTTTGTGATCCCTTCCTCTAATCCTTGAACCTTCGTCTTCACCACACCTTCTTGAAATTCTCGCCTTAAGATCCGCAACTTGCTATACAAGTTGTATGTCACTACTTGATCTTCGAGATTTGTATTGTCCATCGCCGTCAGAATGCCATTGTTGGTCATCTGTTTCTCTTTTACGGCTGTATGCTCAGCGATCTTCTCAGGCGACTTCTCCCTGTAGTAGTTGCACTATGGGCATTCTTCTTTCTGGTGAATATATTCCCCACACCCAAAGCAATCTAGATGTAATCCTTCATAGATAATAGGTCAGTCCTCACTAAAAACATCAAAGGTCAGGAGCAATGGTTCCTACAAATCGATCTACACACATATTTGTGTAAAGCCTCCCCTATCATAAATGGACATGGACCTATCAATTTTAATAATCTTCCCAACTATATTACCAACCCTTTTAAGTGATTCCACACTGTAGAACTCCATAGGCAGATCCGGAAGACTAATCCATGCTGTTATTTTCCTCTAGAGATCAGCCTTCCAGGGATTGAAGTTCGAGTGCCATTGTTGATATGCAAAGTCGCGATCCTCCTTACTAGTGAACAAGATAATAAAATATCCATTACTCAGGGGGATCATCTTCATCAGTTCTTGCAGCTTCTACATATAATTGATCCTATACCATAAAATATAACTTGGAACATCAGCCCCCAACACCTTAATGATCAGTGAGTTCATCCGTGATTTACACCAAGTAGTATATTCCTATTCTGTAAACCTTAGTTTTGGAGATTTCCCATTTCTTATTCTTTCCTAGTTCTTATCCTCCTCCGAACTCGAGTCCCCATCCATCTCTTGTTCCTAAGCGTTCATCTTACGAAAGTAACTTTCCACCCACTTACCATATCCTCTTTCTCATCGTGCTTCACTAAGAAACCAACATGGCTAGGGGATAGGAGTTTATCACTGTAAGAAATTGGAACCCCACACCTCGTTGTCTGAGACCCTTGCTTCCCTTCACCTTCTTCCATGGCCTTCGTCTCCTTCGGGTGTCCAAAACACAAACTCAGGTTATGTCACTATCATTTCCCCTTGTCACGCTCCCTTCCTTACCTATGATCACCATTGTCCCCTCCACCTCCGCCACCCCTCACACTCTCTTCACTCGCACTCATTCCCTTAGCAAGAACTCTCTCTCTCTCTCTCTCTCTCTATTTTATGATAAGAAGGACATTTTTTTTTGCCTGATAAAAGGACATTCTTTTTCTTTTGCTCTTGACCAATAGATGCATTTTTCCTACAAGCAATAATAAGCTTTGTAATTTCTCTTAAAAAATAATTGCACATTTTTTATTGTTTATTTAATATAAATATAACAGGTATAATATATTAAAAAAACTATAACATGGTCGGCCCCAACCGAGTTTAAGGGCATGTTTATTTCTATTTTTTAAAATAGCAAAAATAATAAAACTTGTTTGGAAATATATTTTTAATTATGTGTTTTTAAAAAATAATTTATTTTTAAAAACTAAAAAAATCAAAACAGTTTTCATGTTTTTTTTTTTCTTCCAATTTTTCAATTTTTATTTTAAAAAATGAATGAATTCTTTCTTCTCCGTTTAAGGCTGCCACATATCTACCAACGTTGCTACACCACTAGCATCGGCCACTGCCACATCATTACTGGCGACGGCCAATTCCATCACATCACTTCAATTTTTTTCTTAAAACAACTATTTAAATAGATTTTTTATAATTTTTTTGTTTTGAAAACTTATTTTTAAAAATAATTTTATAAAACCGTTTTGACAAAAAAAAACACAAACAAACCGACCCTAACTTTCTTGAAAACATTTTCTACGTTCATATTTAGTGTTGAAACATTAATAACCTACTACCTCCTATATCGATTACTATAAGAGGTGATGAGAGTTGCAAACTAATTTAAAAATATTAAAAAATTAGTGAAATTAATCATTTGTATTCATTATATATTGGTTTTTCTAAAATATCATCTTCAATTAGGTGTATTGAAACAATGAAACTACTTTTAATAAAAACCCTTTAACAAGTATAACAAATAAAAATATTTTAGGAAATAATTATAAATTTGAAATACAAAATCAACTGAATATTATAATTATGAGTCAAGACCTTAGCATCCAAATTTTTCCTTCAACAAATCGTCATATAAACAGGATTCAATGAGTTTTATTTTTCAAAGCTCATTTTCGAAGCTTCTTATCTTTTATTTACTTTTTTAAAATTAGTAAGAAGAGGGGAAAATTTTTTGGGACGCCCCAGCTCCATATAATTTTGATTTTCCTTCCATATTTTACTATATGTTTTTTGTAGAATTCAAATATTATAAAATAAATATTAGATGAAAGAAACTCTTAAACTTAATTATTTCATCTTCCATGCATGCATATTATGCATAATTGGATTAATACACACATATACAGATAAGCCAGATATATTTTCTTCATGTTATGCATGGAAGATAAAATGATTAAAATTAAACATTTAAATTATTTGATAAAAATAAATAATACAAAATTATTCACCATCAATATGTATGTAAGGTACTAGTAAAATATAATGTCTAGAAAACCATTATTTTCCAATTATGAACAATGCACCAATAAAATGCGCGAGAGGATAATCAAATAAAAAAGATCATACCATGAGATTTTGAATAAGTGATCATAATTTATTCGTTTGGAATAGTTTATTTTTGGGTAATAAGTGCTTATAAATCATGATTCACAATATACAAAGTAAATATGTGAGAGGAGTTTTATTTCGGTTTGTGTAATAAAGACTTATTATCTAAAAATAAGCCCAACCAAACACACACTATATCGGATTGAGTTTGTTGGGTATGAAATTAATTGTTTTTTTTAATAAAGGTTAATTTTTTGTTTTATATATCAGATAACACGTCCCGTCGGATAGAAACAGATGAGCCAAAAAGGTACGAGTGCTTCGCCACCTGTATTTTGGGTGGTCGAGGAAGGTTAGGTGCCAATGTGCCATGGATTTGGAAGCGTGAAGAGCAAACAGTACCACAGAAAACGACATCATGGAACCCCCGAAAGACAATTCAATTTGAGTACGAATTGGTTTATTAGTGCATCTATTCTAATTATAAGATGAAATTAATTTTTTTTAAGAAATTAAGAAAATTAAATAAGTTATTTAATTATATCATATGTTATGTATCTTTAGACTATATATTAATTTATTAGTCTAATTAATTAGTTTGAAGAAAAAAATAAAAATAAAAATATTCTAAAATAATTTAATTAGCTTCTTTAGTTTCTCTAAAAAAAATCAATTTTATCTTATAATTAAGACTGGAGGGAATAATATAAGATGACAATTTGAAGACCATTTGTTTTAATGACACAAGATGCGTTTTCGGTGGCATTAATTAGTTTTAAGGTTCGATCCCAATTCTTTATCAGATTCTACGTTTACTGTCCAAATCTTTAAAAAAAAAAAAAAACAAAGAAGGCTGAATATGCTTAAGGAGTTGGCTCACAAAAAGTTATAAACAGCATACTGAAAATTGGATTAGTTTTTTTTTTGATACAAAAGGAAAACATAAAATAACATTAAAAATAAATACAAAACTAAGATAGCTGCATAACGCTAGCCAACGTGTCAGGGCCCATAATGGTCAAGCCAGGGTAGTCGTTCAAAGCTGTCTTGGCAATTAAATCAGCTCTAGAATTCAAATTTCTCTCAATATATTCAATATTCACAACCCAGTCGCGTCGTAGCATTTCTTTCGCTTCCATGATGAGAGACCAATCTTCGTGAAGGTCAGAAATATTATTCAGAAGAAGATGTATCACTTCCTGAGAATCGCTTCTCAATCGAACCAGTCTATGACCTCCCTCCCATGCTCTCTTCAAGCCCAATAAGCAACCCCAGATTTCTGCTTCAAGAGATTCACCATTCTCAAGCCTGAGACGAAAACCTTCCAATATACTTCCATTATGGTCAATAATAATTCCTCCACATGCACATTTTCCTTGCCTCTGAGAATAAGCTCCATCGACCTCTACAGTAGTATAACTATCGACATTGTGAAATATAGAGCCTTCAACTTGAACTTGATTGTTTGCAAGCTTCGTATATTTAATCCTTTTCGTAGCTTCCATAAAGCTTCCCAGGATTGCCCTAGCCTTAGCATTAATTTGATTGAGATCCATGCTCGGACAAGAGTGAATCCTCTCATTACGATCCCTCCAAATGAGCCAACAGATTATAACAAAGAGATATTTCCATTGCTCCATATCAAGCCCATAAGAATGTCTCATATTCGCCTGGAACCAGGTATGAATATTACCCGAGAAGAACCTGTCATAGACGGATGGGTGAATGATTTTCTCCCAGATATTCCTAATGTCCTTGCAATCTCTAATTGCATGAATTTCATCTTCAATGAACTCTTGACAACGGTCGCAACAGCCGTTAGGATGAAGGGACATTCGTTGCTTCCAGCTATTAGTGATAAGTCGTCCATGTAACATAAGCCAAGCAAAAAGCTTACATCTTTGGGGAATTTTGAGTTTCCAGACATCACTCCATCTACCTTCTAGAGAAATCTCTTCGTGAGAGAGAACCTTATATGCCGATCGCACCGTGAAGGAACCATGCTTTTCAAATTTCCAACGAGCTCTCTCAATACCGTCTCTGTCTGCAATTAACTGGATACCTTCTTGAACCTTAGGCCAGTTTTGTTTAATTCCACTCCAGGTGTTGGATCCTGATTTTTTGGAGTTAATTCGTGGTATGAGATCATCACCACAACCATACTTGCTTCTGATAACTTTAGCCCATAGAGAATCTTGCTCTTTAATCAATCCCTACCCAAGCTTCATCATATAAGCTCGATTCTGTTGTCTTATATGCTTCATACCTAGACCCCCTTTAGTTTTCTCAGTACAAACCTTATCCCACGCCACTAGATGCATTCGTCTTCATTCATCTGATGAACCCCATAGGAAGTTACGTGCCTTCTTTCCAATATTTTGACAAACAGATGCTGGTAGGTTGGTTGTCTGCATGTTATAAGAAGGCATCGCAGCTATGACTGATTTAACTAATGTATCACGGCCTGCAAGAGAAATTCTTGAGGCATGCCAACTGCTTAGCCTATCTTTAACTTTATCAACCAGATGCTGGAAAGTTTCAGTAGTAACACGATCATGGTACAAAGGCACACCCAAGTATTTCCCAAGATTCCCTGTGATTTGGAAGCCCAACTCCTCGCTCATTTGTCGTGCTCTATTATGATTAACATTTTTTGAGAAGAAGACTCTTGTTTTGTTTGCGTTCACTTTATGACCCGATGCATTGCAAAATTTATCCAAGCAATCCTTGATCGTCTCGACTTGGTCCATATTTGCCTCTGCAAAAAGTAACAAGTCGTCAGCAAAAAATAAATGGGTAATAGGAGGACCATTCTTACCTAGCTTGATCGGTTTCCATCGCTTAATAGATATCATATGTTGAATGATGTGAGCCAATTTCTCCATACATATCACAAACAAGTATGATGAAATGGGATCTCCTTGTCTGATGCCTCTAGTTGGAGAGAACTCCTCCGCTCTACTACCTTCCCAGAGAATTTGCATAGTTGGAGAGGAGATACAGGCCTTTACCACCTCTATAAGACTGTTTGGAATTTGGAGTTCCTCTAGGCAACTCATAATGAAGTCCCAACGCACTCGATCATATGCTTTCTCTAGGTCTATTTTAATGGCCATAAATCCCTTCTTTCCTTTCATGTTTCGCATAGAATGTATCACCTCTTGAGCAATCACAATATTATCAGAGCTGGATCTTCCCGGTACAAAACCACATTGGTTAGGTGAAATAACCTGAGGAAGAAGGCATTTAATACGATTAGCAATAATTTTAGTAATAATCTTATAAATTACATTACATAAACTGATGGGACGAAAATCTCGAATAGTTTCTGGGTACTCCCTCTTAGGAATAAGCACAATGAAGGTATGGTTGATATCTTTTATTGATGCTGGATTCTCTATAGCACTCTTGACCATTTTGATGACAGAAGGACCTAGGATATCCCATTGACTCTGAAAGAAGAGAGCATTCAAACCATCCGGGCCAGGAGATTTCAAAGCCCCCATGTTGAAAACCACTGATTTGATTTCCTCGTTGGATATATTATTCTGGAGACGTAATAAATCTGCCGGATCAATCGTTGGGAATGGATAGATAGATAAATCTATTATTCTGCCATTATTTTCCTCACGAAAGAGATTAACAAAGAAGTCAGTAGCAATATGCTTAATTTCGTTTGCATCATCGGTCCATTCACCCGAGTCTTTCATAATGACTTCAATTTTGTTTCTCCTCCTCCTACCATTAGCCCGAGCATGAAAATATTTTGTATTTTTATCTCCCATAGAATACCAATTACACTTCGCTTTCTGAGCCCATAGAAGATCTTCCTGGATGAGGACTTCTTCCAATTCAAGCCAAAGCTTTTTCTGAAGCTGATCCATATCAGAGGTAAGCCCTGTCATTGCAGTAGAATTAGAAATCCCATCAAGTCGATTCATAAGTCTTCTTTTCTTGTGACCAAGATGACCAAAAACATTATAACTCCATGTGCCCACTTTCATAGTGAACTTTGCCACATTAAGATCCCAGCAACGCTCTTGGTCCCATGTATCCTTTACCATTCTTATAAAGTCTTCATGAAGAACCCATTAAGCAATAACCCGAAATGGCCTATCCTTTATAACGTAAGGCTCTTTGATTGTAGTTTGCAAGAGAATCGGTCTATGATCAGATTTAAACCAAGGAAGATGCTTGACACAAGCCTCATTGTAAATATCCATGAACTTGTTATTTACTAAGACACGGTCAATTCGGCTCTCACACCCTTCTCTCTTCCAAGTAAAGAAAGGACCATGGCAGCCCAAATCTTGTAGCTCAAGATTCTCAAACCAACAACAGAACTCTTTATCAGTTGAAATAGGATGATGAGCCTTTGATCTTCGCTCATGTTGATAGAGAGTAGCATTAAAGTCCCCACCAATTAACCACGGCCAGGAATTGTCAGGACAAAGATTGTTTAAATCACACCACAACTGCCTTCTTCTGATCGGGTTAGTGCTAGCATAAACCGAAGTAATGAAAATTTTTTCATTTCCTCGCTCCACCCTCATATGAATAAATTGATTAGTTTTGGTAATAGTGGAAACACTGTAACCCAGGTCATTCCAAGCAAAACAAATACCCCCACGTAGCCCTTCAGCTTCAACAACTTCAAAATGATCAAAACCAAAACGACGACAACGAAGGCGAATCTGAGCTAAGTTAGCTTTAGTTTCAAATAAGGCCATAAAATCAACCAGATATCTCTTTTTCATCTCTTGTATAAGCCCCGGCATTGATTTGGAGCCCGTACCCCTACTATTCCAGAAGAGACAATTCATGGAGTACCAATGGAAGGGGATGCATTGCTTATAGATCCCCAATTAGCTTCAGTAGAAGAGGTCATTTCCACCCCCGTTTTTTCCTCTAGATGCATTATGTCAATGGGCTCCTCCCTTCCTTCAGTAACCAAAACTTGAAATGGGTTAGGAGATTTTAGAAAATGAGGTCTCCCTTCTTGTGCTTCAGTATCCACAGGAATCCATTTCTTCTGAAATTTAGTTCCCTTCCCAAGAATATGGGAACCCCCTTGTTTTGCTGTTACAGTTTTTGACTTTCTCGTCACATTTGGCGCATGTCTAGAAAACTTATCCAGATTATTACTTGAGAGATTTTTCCCATTCTCTAACTCTGAATTTTTCTCCTTAATATCAGCTCCCATTAAATTGTCATTGACGTGCGAGACTCTCCCCCCGCTTTGATGAGCAATACCACTGTGATCTTTGTTTCCTGATTTGCGTCGCCAAGGTCGTTGCACCAAATTCCATGTTCCCAGACCCTCCTTCTTTGACTTCATGTCGGCACTAACCATTTTAGTTTCTTCCATAATCGTTCGAGTGCGTTTTTGATTCAAATCTGTAGCACCAGGAACTTCAGAAAAACTATCTGCGCCCGTAGTCTCATTAACTTGCGGCATAGCTTTAGCCGAGTTAACCCCATTTTTGGAATTCGGAGTCATTGTCTTCTCTACCGTAGCTTGATCTTTTACACTATCTGGACAAGCATCTTTATGATGACCGTATCTCCCACACCCAAAACAAATCAGATGCAAGCCCTCATATTCAATACATCGACGACGTCCAAATATGCTAATAGCTGATTTCAATCGTTTCTTAAGATCTATCTCAACACAAATACGAGCATACTTTCCTCGTTCACTTGCATAAGTAATACGGTCAATTTTTAATGTTTTTCCCACTAAAGAGCCCAATCTCTTCAGACTAACCACATTAAAAAATTCAAGAGGAAGCAACGGAATCCTTACCCAGACGGCTGTTTTCCTTTGCACTTCCGCACTCCATGGGTCAAAGTTTGGTCGCCAGCGCTGAACTACAAGATAATGATCCGCCACCATCCATGGTCCTTCTTGATAAATCCTCAACATGTCTTCCTCATCCTCAAAAGACACCACGAAGAACCCATTATCAAGATCCCTTGTTGTAAATGGTTTACTAGTCTGCCACAAGCAAGACAAGCTAACTCTCATTGCCCAAATAGGAATGTTCTTACCAAGGAGTTTGATAATTAGAGACCTCTTCCATGGTGCACACCATAACTCATATTCCTCTCTAGTAAACTTGAAAGTGGGGCAATCCTCATTATCAGAATCTTCTTGTACCTCCTCCTCGTCAGTAATTTTCTGAAAAAAACCTTGCAGTCCCTCAATATACTCAGCCCATGCATCATCAATAACACTGCTCCCTTTCTTGTCCTTCGAGACTTGCACATTTTCAGATCCAAGAAGTTTCTCCTTGAAGGATTGACCCTGACCTTTAAAAACATCATCATCTTGGTCATTCGGATCATCTGGACGACCATGCCTTACCTTTTTTTTTACTCGCTTTAGCTTTTCACTATTTTCCATATTCAAACCAATTAGCACAGAAGAGCCAAACAAAGAGCAAGATCTTCACAACGCGATAATCAAACCAATCAGAAAAACAGATCAGAATAGAACCAATGAGCAAAACAAACGCAGTACCGAAAAATTCGCTTGAAGGCAGATAAAAACTGCAAAAGACTAGATTGGAGCTGATCAAGGCTCAACCAGCGAAGATCCGAGAACGCAATCGACAGAGAGCACCAATACAGAGAGAATCCGAAGTTCACTGTTGCGAGCTTAATGAAACACAGGGCAGAACGCGAGCGACAGAGAGCACCGTTAGCGACAGAGAGCACCCAGCAACAGAGAGCACCGTTAGCGACTCAGCAGAAGAAGTTCAGTTCGCCGGAAAAGAAAAAAACAGAGCGCCGCAGAAAACAGAGCCTACTGTCGAATGAGAGAAATCTCCTCAACACTAGATGATGAAGCTGCGAGACTCCCAGCGTTGCAGATATGAACAGAAGCTCCGACGATGCAGATCTGACCGGCGACCGTTGACGCTGAAGGTTACCGTTGCACTGCAACGGTAATCACGACAGAGGAAAAGCTCTCACTGTTCACTCAGAGAAAAAGCAGTCATCACGGTTTTGGATTAGTTAGTCATGGAACTAGTTGAGAATCTGAGATAATGTGACGAGGGTTAGTGATCCAACTAACTGTATACTCCTTCAGTCTTCAATATAAGACGTATTTAGAGAGTTGATTTTAACATAAAATATAACTTTTATATTTGTCAATCTTCCTAATTAACCTCTATTGATGTTCCCTTAACAATAATCAAGGAAGAGAAGAAATTAGAGAATTCAGGAAGATGTTTAGGGTATTTTAGAAAGTACATGTTATATTAACTAGCTCAACTAACTTTTTTAATCTAATCAAATTTGGTAAATATATTTTATATTAAAGATCAAATGAATACTAAATTAGTTTGAGTTAATTATTGACTGGACCAATATACCAATATGGTCGATCCGATTCAGATTTTAATACCATATTTGTAAAAAAAAATTTCATTATTTCACAGTAAGAATGGAAGTTTAGTTGTTAACTAACTGCCAAACATAAATTACAACCATTTAAAGCTGTGTGGCTAGACTATTGGAGCTCAGTGGTGAGTAGATTTCATAATCTTGCTGTAACATCCTAAATTTTTATTCATAAAAAATATATTGTAATTAATTGAGAATTTCAATAAAATGGTGAATATCCGTGAATTTGGATCTTATGAATTTTAAAACATTCATGTTCATAAGGAAATGGGCAAATTAATTCAAAAAATGAATTAAATTACAAAGGTAATAGCAAAATCATAATTTTGCCAATTTTACCCAAAATTAATTATTTTCCAATTAATTAGAGTTAATTTTAATTAATTAATAAAAATTTATAATTGGATTATTCTTGATAGAATAAATCAAGAATTGTGAAATTAGAGAAAATTATACATAATTCATTTAATTGAATTATGGAATTAATGAAATACATATTATTCCCTCTCTCTTCAATAATTTTGCCTAGCATAAAATGCATGGGGAAAAAATTGATTTAATGAAATTTAACATGCTAAGCACCATTATCATATGAAGAGGAGATTAAATGACGATTAATTTCATGAGCACATGTTGATAACAATGGTAAGGTGGGTATGACATGAAGTATGGACATGATGATCATGGTAAGGTGATGGTAAGGGAGCAAGTAAGTCACATTATTAGGGAAGTATGGAGCAAGTAAGGCATAAAGTGAGTCAAAGTATGGGTGAAGGTGTAAAGGAAGGTATGGTGAGAAATATGTGTCACCATAACAACCCTTGATGAAATCAATGGTGTAGGATCAATGGAGCATTTTTATGAAGCTTTTCTCTTCCCTTCCCTTCATTCATTTTGTCCAAGCCACAAGAGAAAGAGAGAGAGAGAGAGAGGAAGTGCCTTGGAGACTTTGAGAGCTAGAGAGAAGAGGAAGAAGAAATCTTAAGGTAAGAAGCTAAGCTCTTAAGGTTTATTGTGATTTTGTCTTACATCTTTCTCTAAACCATGATTCTTCATGCATCCATGATCTTGAAGACACCATTCTTAGCTAAAGAAGAGAGAGAGTGAGAGGAGATGTCTAGAGAGAAGATTCAAGATCTCAAGAGGTAACCTCACAAACCTTATATCTAAACTAGTATGGTGTTGTTGTTGAGGTTTGTGTTTGGTTTTGGTGATTTTTGTCAAGTTTGTAAATTTAGAAGTCCTAACCCTAAGGGGATGTGCTGTCCAAATTTAGTCTAATTATGTTTAGAATGTGATTAAGTGGTTAAAAAAGTGATTAAAGGTTATAAGAAGGTGTTTTATGAATTGAAATCATAAAACTCCATTTTCTCCAATTATTAAAGAATTTCATCCAAATCTGTGTTGGACAGTGTTGCGACTAGATTTTGGTATTTTTTTTTATGATTCCAGTGTATTTAAAATAGAAAACTATGTAGGGTTCATGTTGGGTACGAAGTGAGAAAAGCTCTAGAAAGTGAAATGACAAAAATAGCCTTAAAACCCTCACGTAGGGGCTGTCAGGGGTAAATATGTAATTGGATCTGGATTTTCATAAAATAGATGGTTCCATTGGATTCAATGGGCAAAAATAGGTGGGGTTACAGTTGGTCACTTTTTCGGTAGAGGCCGAAAAAGCATAAGTACGAAAACACCCCTAAAATCCCTAAATCGGGGCTGTTTAGGGTATTTTCATAATTTGACATTGAATTTTCTGAATTTGAGCACGAAAATGGATTTCTTGGGCGAAAATATGTCAAAATAGCCGAGTCAAAATTTTGGAAAAACGTGTCATCGGGCCAGGTACAGGGGGCCGGGCTGGGGTCTCGGAGGCATTTTGGTAAAATTTTACCATAGACTAATATAGCCATAAGAAACACTATGAAAGTGTTTAAACTGTACATTTGACGTGTTAAGATTGAGTAGAAAGCCTGAGGGATTGGCATGCAAATTAAGGCGCGTTATTCAAGGATCAGGGAAGGGCGATTAAGGTGGGGAACTTACCTCTCCTGCATGTATTTGATATTTGTGCTGGTGTATTGATGTATGTTATTGCTTTGCTTAATTTTGTGAAACATATATGAATAATTGAAGCTTTGCTCCTGTATATACTATGGCCATATGTATGTTGTTTGAAACATTGATCATGTAGATATGTCATTGTGTGAATATGAGTTATGTAATGCAAACATGTCATGTATTAAGCATTTATTTTGCATGCATATTGGTATTGCTTTCCTACTGAGATTCCCCAGAATCTCACCCTCCCCTACCAACAATTTAGACAGGAAAAGACAGAACATATGCTGAGAATAAAGAAATGAACTATATGAGGGGACTGCAGTGGTGGAACGAAGGCGAGAATATGTCTCCATTTCACGGGGATGGATTTAGACACCCACGTAGTTCTGTGAGGTTATATTAATTGTAATTATCAAGTACGAACCCCTATGGGGAATTTTCGTAATTGTGCACATACACTACTGGAGAAAACCTTTTTAGATTGCCACATTTAGACCGATTTTGGTGGATAAGGTCTTAAAATTTGCACGGTGGCAGTTTTGTTATTATATTGAACTTCTAAGATCGGTTCTTAAAAAAATCGATCTTAAAAAAATTATTTTGGCCAATTATAAATAAAACCGGTCTTAAAATGTTAAAATTTTAATGATTAAAAATGTTTTAACATTTAAGATCGGTTTTTATAAAAATTTTAACATTTTAAGACCGGTTTGTACAAAAATTATATCTGCACATTCTTGTTAGATATATGCTCTGATTTTTAATTACATCCTTGTGATATTTGGCTTGGATTAATACCACTCTATGTTCTGTTTTAATTTAGTGTGGTTGTTTGATTATTGTTAGTGTTATTGGTTTGTTAAAACAATACTAGTTTCAAATGGTGCCTGTTAATTTCGTTGAAATATCTAAAACTCTATTGTTGTTGTTTTTTTGTCAAGATTATTTGTCAAATGTAGGACACATTAGACTTCCTGAACGTCACGACGAAGAAGGCGATAGATGCGGGGCTTCAGTAAAGAGTATGGATCCTGATGAATTGCAACAAGTCCACTTGTACATCTTGAATAATGTTGATGAAGTTCAAGATTGCATTAATGTTCATAAAGAAATTGTACGGAAAGGAAATAGTCGAATAACTGAACAAAGGTTAATTAGGGAGCATAACAAAACTTTTACACATTGGTTCAAACAAAAGGTTGACGACGAAGAATGTGTTTCTGATACAATTAAATGGTTAGCACGTGGTCCTAAGGCTAATGTCATAAGTTGGACTTCATTTGTGATCAATGGTTATATGTTTTACATGAAGTCCCTTGATGATAGGAGCACCGTCCAGAACAGTGGGGGTTATGTTAGTGGCTGAATCTATGCACTTCTCTAGTTCAAAAGATAAGAATCCTAGATTGGCAGCAATACCTTATTATGGGATGATTGAAGAGATTTAAGTGGTTGATTATATTAAAGTTAAACTTCCTATTTTCAAATGCAAGTGGGTTGATGTCAACAATGGTGTGATGATCGATCAGTTAGGATTTACATTGATTGATTTGAATAGTAGAAGTTTTAGAAATGAACCTTTTATTATGGCATATCAAGCGAAATAAGTGTTCTATGTTAATGATCAGGCAAATAAAATGTGGTCTGTAGCTCTCCAAGGAAAAAGGGTCGTTGATATTAATTAGGAAAGTCATTCAATGAATGATCTGCTTGAGACTTCTTCTTTTTCTAGGGGTTTACCAGAATTGAACGAAAAAGATGAAGCAGACAATGAACACGGCACAAGAAACGATCATCATGAAGGGATATGGGAGGATATCTCTTTATAAAACTACATTAAAAGTTAGTTAGCTAAAATAATTGTCATAAACTATATTTGAATTATGTATATTGTTATTGGTGTATATATATAACTACTTTTTTTGTTGTCGTCATAGAAAAATGAAGAATATGAGGTGTACGTCTTAGTGTAGATTCTCCGAAGCCAGGCCTGCTAGTGATCATCAGTATGAGAAAAGTGTGTATAAAGTATTTTGGCCCTAATGAATAAGAGCATTGTCATTAATGTAATTTAATCTTTGATATATGTATGTAAGTGAAAAGATAAGGAACTTAGTCAAAACAGCATTGTCATGGTTGTATGATTTCCTTGCATTATAATTCTGTCTATGATTGTGAGTTTATTATTCATGGTTGTTTTTCTTACTTCTGTTTTGGCCAACACTGTTTAAGAACATGGGAGTTGAGTTTTAATATGTTCTAATGAGTTTTGAGTCTCTCACATGTCATTAAGATGTTAGTTATATAATTTGTAAGAGAAGAAAATTTATTTGAATGTCGTTGAATTGGCTGCTGCTTGCTGAGTGAAATGTTTTAACAGGGGAAATAGCTTGCTAGGTATATCTTTTAAATGAAAATTAAAAAAAAAATTCAACTTTTAAGACCGGTTCTCTCCAAAACCGGTTTGAAAAGTACATTTAAGACCGATTTTGGAGAGAACCGGTCTAAAAAGTTGCAATTTTAGACCATTTTTTTAGAAAATAGGTCTAAAATTGCAACTTTTTATACCGATTTTTCAGGAAATGGTCTAAAATTTGAACATGTTAGATCGGTTCCTCTAATAACCAATCTAAAAATATTTATTTTTAGACCGATTTTATAATAACTGGTTTTAAAATTTTTTTTAAGACCGGTTCTATAACCGGTCTAAAAAGTAGCAGACTTTTTAGACCGGCTGTATCAATACCGGATCAAGAACCGGTCTAAAATGTCTTTTTTAACTGGTCTTAAAAGTGATTTTTCCAGTAGTGATAATATCAGTATATTTATGTTATTTCTGTATTGTCTACTGAACTGCATATCGTTTTTCACAAATACTCTGAAATAGTTGAAAATAAGATGAGAGTGTGACACTTGTATCCCAAAAACTTGGAGCTTACTTGTAAAATTTCACATTTTCATTTTCCAATGGGTGAAAGCTTTGTGTTAAAGACTGTGGAACGATACAAAAGCTTGCAAATTTATTTTCAATATTTTAAAATAAATTATAGAAGTTTAGTTACAAACTGTACAGCCACACATGAATAGTGAATTATAGTAATAACTTGTTGATTTCGAAGAAGGTCAGTGTGTGGATTAATCACAGCACATAAATGAACGTAGTTTAGGTGCAAAACACGGAACATGTGTTGCGAAATATATATGATATAATTTTATTGTTGATTTAGTCTAAAGGCATTTCTACTGCTTTCATCCCCTTTTTTTTTTGGAATCTAAAGACTTTCATTGGGTTTCAATTATTTGAAGAGGTTTTTGCCAGTTTCTACCATATAATAGTAGAGACACTTATCTAACTTGTATATATGGCTTGTTAGTTCAATTTTTCCATCTTGATTCAAAAATAAAATACTCCCTCCGGTCCTAATTATAGGACATATTTACGTAACTTTGAAGATATTAAGGATAGTAGTTAAATCAATTAATCATATTTATTTTCCTAAAATACCCTTATTTAAAATTTAAAATGGCATCCAATTACGTTGATTCTCTGTTTTTTCTTGTACCTCTCCTGCCTCACACACGACTTCTCCAAACTCTCACACAATCCAGCGTCGTCAATCTCCCTCAATAACTTCCAATCTACTCTTATTAAATTATTATTGTGTTTAATTATTATTGAGAAAGTATCAATAGGGGGTATTTTGGGAAGAAATTGGCAAAAATTAGAACTTTATCCTATAATTAGGACCAAGATTAACTCTCAAATGTTGTCCTATAATTAGGATCAGAGGGAGTATTACTCACCCTCTCAATTTGTTTGTAGTACAAAACTATGTCATACATTTAATACGTAATGTACTCAAATAAATATGAGAGAAAAATTACATGGCATGAAACCGTGGGGCAAAAATGGAAAACTAATTATATATATATATATATATTTTATGCTAACTTTTCTAATAAGTATTAGGAAGACAGTGATATAGTACTATCTTATATTTGAAGGAATACAAATTTTTAAAATTGTAAGATGAGGATGAGATATTGCTTCTCGTTACTAAAAAAGTTCACTATCTACGAAATTAAAATAAGATTCACTAATTGCCAGCTCAAGCGAATAAAGAAATGAATAAATATGCATGAGGTGGGATAATTATATAAAATTTTAAACATTTAAATAAGGGGCATGTGATTTTGGCTCAACAAGCACCTTTCTTACGTGTTAACGAGCATACTCTGCTACTATGGAGACCTTTTTCAGAAAAGAAAGCACTATCACAATTGTTTTATTAACTCAATTAAATTAATTAATCATGAACATGCATCGTGTGCATCATTAATAATAAATAAAGGAAAAAAGTCCAACTCAGTTGATCCGTCGAAGATTGTTTTTTAGTTATTGGACATTCGTTGGGCATCCCAGTCAGTTAGAAAGAGACTGGATCGACGATAATAATAATAAATCACAAATAGTGGAGAATCCGAAGATATTATTACTATGAATTATATTATACAAAGAAGCATCGTTATTGAGGAATAATGTGGTTGATTTTAATACTATAAGGTAATGATGCGCAATCCATTATTTAAAAAGAGGGATCTAATACCCAACACGTGGCGGATGCTGGATGGTCCTCAGTCCAAAGATGCTTCGTTGCTTTCTAGCCGCACGATTGTTCAACGCAACGGTTCAGCTTCTTTCGTCTTGGAAGGTTCTCGATGTTTTTACTTTTTTTAGCTGTATTTCTCTCTGTTCCTCTGTGGATAAATAGCTGTACTTGTCTGTTACGCATGAGCTTCTGCGCTTTTCGTGGTTAGTTTTTCCTCGTACGCTCGGCACTGCACAGATCACGGAAGAACACTGGAATAATTGAATTGGAAAATACCAAAACATGAGTTGTCCTCTGCATTTCACCGGATATCAGTAAGTCCCGGTAACAGGACGGCAGATATAGTAAAAAACAGAGTATGCGAGAGAGAGAACGGAGTCGAGAACGTTTGCCTCCGGCACCGACGACAGAAGAGCGTGATGCTCTGGATCGGAGCAGGAAAAAGATTAGCCCGGGGGGAGGTGGTTTTACAGGGGAACATCATCTGGTTCCAAGGGATGAAGTCTGGATGCATGAAGACTCTGTTATAGGTGAGGTAAGTAACGATGGAAATGGGGATGTGGGAAAGACGAAGGCAGAACCCAAATGGAGGTCCTTCAAGGAAGCTGTGCTACAAGAACAGAGTGGAGTGGAAGAGGAGGAAGACTGGTGGAGCGGGGATGGGTGGAAGAACCGTATAACGGTTGAGATGACTTCTTTGGGTCCGAATGTTGTGTTCTCGCTGGAGGAGAGGGATCGTTTGGCAAAAAAGTGGCAGAGTGCATTGATCGTTAAGCTTCTGGGAAGAATGGTGGATCCAGTTTATTTTGCAAATAAACTCAATCAGTTCTGGGCTAAGAACGGTGAAGTTGAGGTAATCGATGTGGGAGCCGGTTTCTTCGTGGTGCAGTTTAAAGATCGCAGAGATTATGAGCTTGCCCTCACAGGGGGGCCTTGGTTATTATTTGACCATTATATCTCTGTACAACCGTGGCAAAAGGATTTTGATCCAGATGAGGCGGTGGTTAACAAGATAGCTGCGTGGATCCGTTTTGCTAAGTTACCTTTGGATTACTATGACAAAGGTGCTTTGTTTGTGTTAGGCTCGCAGATTGGAAAGGTCATCAAAATGGACATGGCAACGTTGAAGAGGAAGAAAGGAAGGTTCGCACGTATATGCGTTGAGCTTAATCTATCTGCACCTTTGAGGCCGTTTATTTTGATTAACGGCAAAGTCACCCGAGTCCAATATGAGGGTATTCATCTCATTTGCTTCAAGTGCGGGAGATACGGGCATGATGAAGATCATTGCTCCCATAACAAGACAGTTTCTGCTCCGGAGAAGCCGGACGAGGAAGGCAAGTCGGGGGTGAATACTGGGAGTAATGCAGAAAACCAGAAATCATCTTTCGAGGTTGAAGTTAGCAGTAAAGCTGGGGAAGGAGAGATTAGTGGGAATCAGACCATGGAAGGGGTAGGCTATGACAACTGGACATTAGTTCAGCGTCCAAGACGTCAGCGTAGAACAGAGCCCTCTAGTAACATTGCCGGAAAGCGTGACGGACGGCCAGTCCCTGGTTCAGATGGTCGGCGATACTCTGTTTCCGAAAAGCAAGGGTCAAGGTATGAGGCGTTGATTAAGGCAGAATTAAAGAATGATTTTCGCATGTCACGGAACGTGGGGGATAGAGAACCGTTACAGGAATTAACAAACAAAGGAGCAATTACGGAGGACAGTTCAGCGGGACTTGAGGAGCAAAAGGCGCCAACATCGGATTCTATCAAAGAAGTCCAATTTAAACGTGGGAGTGGGACCAAGTTATTGACTTCGAACTCAAAACTGAATGCTGGCAAGATAAGAGTAAATAAAACAGATGGGCAAACTGCTATGGGTATCATTTTGGAAGCTAAAACTCGGCTGGGGTTGGTGACGAGCAATAATATGGAGGGGAATTTGGGTGGGGTACAGATAAACCCGCAAGTCCAGTTGTCTACTAAGCCTGCAGTCCAGAAGAGTAATATGTTGCCTGATCGTACCACAACATTGAAGACTCGAGCAAAGGAGCAAGGGAAAATGAACACAATTAAAGGGAAGAATGAAGAAAAGGGGGCGGCTACTAACCCATGGGACCCAGGACAAAGCAGTGACACACAGTTCTCTGGACTCCAGAAGCCTTCCGTGAATGAGTTGGGTGATACAGATATGAGGGACGTGGTGAATTCCAGCGTTGAGGAGCAGTAGCTTGGGGAGTATAATTCTTATTCAAATTATTTTTATGGATTACAACATATTAATATGGAATTCCCGGGGTACTGGAAGCAAGATTTTTGCAGGATTGATCTTGGAGTTAAAGCGACTCTATAAATTTGATTTTTTAGCTCTTCTTGAACCAAGGCAGAAGAGTGAGAAGGCAGGAGTACTTGGCAGAAGATTGGGAATGGAGAATGTAGAAGTAGTCGAGGCAAATGGATTTAGTGGTGGCATATGGTGTTTTTGGAAAAATAATGTTGAATTTAAGGTTACTTTCAAGGACTCCCAGGTATTGCATGGAGTCTTTAATGACGGAAAGGCTTCGAGCTGGAATCTCTCGGTGGTGTACGGTCATCCAAATTACTTAAAACGTAGAGATTTATGGCGGCAGCTTAATGTAATCAGGGAAAGTGGTGTGACGAAATGGTGTGTGGGAGGCGATTTTAATGCCACGTTAAGGGATGAGGAGAGAAGGTCTGTGGCACGTGTAGCAAATCGTCATGATAATCTATTTGCAAAATGGTTGAAGGAAAGTGAGATGGAAGAAATGGGATTTCAAGGCCCCGAATTCACTTGGAGGAGGAATGGATCGGCAAGTAGAATTGATAGGGTTGTAGCAACAAAGGAATGGTTTGATTTGTTCCCTAACGTATCTCTATTGCACTTGCCAAAATATAAGTCCGATCACTGCCCGCTTCTGTTAAGATGGGTGAGAGGACCTAGTTGTAGGCAACGGAAGCCGTTCAAGTTTTTCGCGCCGTGGGTTACTGATGATTCGTTTTCTACTGTGGTGGAGAACACTTGGAGGTTATCTAGATCTTGGGAGGACAATGTTGCAGGTTTTAAAGAGGAGGTCAAAGAATGGAATGAGAAGAGCTTTGGCAATATTAATCACAGGAAAGCTCGGTTAATTCGTAAACTGGAGAATTTGAATGGACTTAATTATGAAGATTCTGAGAGGGAGAAGCAAAGGAGGTTAGTGTGGGAAGAACTAGAACAGTGTTTGGTTCAGGAAGAAATAATGTGGCTGCAGCGGTCCAGATGTAACTGGTATAATCATGGGGATAAAAATACGAGGTATTTTCACACAGTAACAAATAGTCGCAGAAGGAGAAAGCAAGTGGAAGCGCTTAAAAGAGACGATGGGGTATGGATCTACAGTGAGGCAGAACTTAAACAAGAAGGCACGAATTTTTTCCAGAATCTTTATACTGCCGAACAGAATCAGAGTGGAGAAGTTAATTTTGGTGGTACTTATCCGAGGATTTCTGAGGATTTATTACGAATGATGGAGGCAATGGTTACGGAACAGGAAGTGAAACAAGCAGTTTTCAGTATGGGCCCCCTTAAAGCCCCTGGTCCAGACGGTTTGAATCCGCTGTTTTTTCAAAATCAATGGAATATTGTACGAAAGACGGTGCTGAAAATGGTTCAGGATATCTTTTGCCGGCCAAATGAGGTTAGTAGAATTAATGGAACTAATTTAATTTTGATTCCCAAGATCGATATTCCCCAGAGCATTCGTGATTTTCGTCCTATTAGCTTGTGTAACGTTATATACAAGGTTGTTACAAAAATCCTAGCTACCAGGATGAAGAGGGTTATGCCACATATTATTTCACCGAATCAGTGCAGCTTTGTGCCTGGAAGACAGAGTTCTGATAATATTATCATTGCCCAAGAAATTATGCATTCGATGAAGACGACGAAGAAGAAACAAGGATTTATGGCTTTGAAAATTGATCTTGAGAAAGCTTATGATCGTGTGCGTTGGGATTTTGTGGTGGCACGCTTACACGAATTACAATTCCCTATCCAAATTATAGAATTAATAGCTGCCTGTCTATCTACTTCAGAGATGCAGGTTATCTGGAATGGAAATCATGGACCAACATTCAAACCGTCCCGTGGTGTCCGGCAAGGTGATCCTATCTCTCCATACTTGTTTGTACTTGTTATGGAAAAGTTGGCACATCTGATTCAAGCGGAGGTAAATGCAATGAATTGGGTTCCGTTCAGGTTGAAAAAGCATGGTGTAGCAATTTCACACCTGTTCTTTGCGGATGATTTACTTTTGTTCGCTGAGGCTTCCCTGGACCAAGCAGCAATTATCAAAGCCTGCCTGGATGATTTTTGTGCGGCATCGGGAGAAAGAGTTAATGAAGCCAAGTCCAGGATTTTCTTCTCAAGGAATGTCTGTCATAACAGAAGATCGGAGATTAGTGCTTTCCTTGAGTTTACCCCGACTGCGGATCTGGGTAAATATTTAGGGATCCCTGTACATCATGACAAGGTATCAAAGCACACATATCAGTATTTAGTAAATAAGATGGAGGACCGCTTGACGGGGTGGAAGGCGAATACCTTGTCAATGGCTGCTCGTCATACTCTTGTTTCGTCGATAGTTTCAACAATTCCAAGTTATGCCATGCAATCAGCATGGTTACCCTCAGCCACTTGTGACGAGATTGATAAGAAGTGTAGGGGTTTTCTGTGGGGAAAATCTGGTACAAGTAGGAAGCCGTCAATGGTTACTTGGAACGAGGTTTGTAAGCCAAAGGATGCAGGAGGACTGGGGTTACGGTATGCACGTAAACAGAATGAAGCATTTATGATGAAGTTAGGATGGGGCCTTATAAAGCGACGGGATACCCTATGGGTAAAGTTTATGCGGGAGAAATATAAATGTGGCGAAGATATATTGCCAACTATAAAGAAGGCGAGGGGTGGGTCTCAAGCATGGAAGGGGATAAGGAATGTCTGGGAGCGGGTGCAGGAAGGTGTGGGATGGCGGATCGGAAAAGGTGACCGAGTAAAATTCTGGACAGATCCATGGCTCCCGCATCATGATAGCCTGGTGAATTATTGTGTTCGAGATATTACAGAGAGCATGTTAGTAGATCCAGTGTGTGCATATGTAACCTCATCTGGTGGGTGGGACTGGGCAAAATTTGATTCTTTTCTGTCTCCTTCTGTTCTTCATGTCATACGGAGGGCTATGCCGGTTGTTAGAGGAATAGAGGATGATAAACCCATTTGGCGGATCTCGCATAGTGGTGAGTTTACTCTTAAGTCAGCTTATGGACTGGTGGCAAGGGTGCGACCTTCGTCAAATCGTGGGTTATGGCGGAATATATGGAAGTTGCGTGTTCCACAAAGGTGTAAAACTTTTCTGTGGATGGCAGCTCGCGGGCGATTGATGACAAACACTTGGAGAGCAGTATGTGGAATGCAAGTACAGCAGGACTGTTTTTTGTGTACAGGAAGGCCAGAAAGTGTGTTGCATGTTCTTCGGGACTGTCGATTGGCAAGTCGGTGTTGGGCGAAACTCTCATCTTCTCCGACTGAGCATAGAAGGTTTTTTGAATTTACAGATATAAGTTCTTGGATACGATGGAATTTATCTCAGAGAAAGGAGTTCGAAGGAGTAAGTTGGCCAGTGTGGTTTGCAATTTTTTGCAGACAGCTATGGCTAAATAGAAACTCTGGAGTATTTCAAGGCCAGACCTCGGGAGTTAATCAGTTGATAGCACAAGTACGAGCTCAGACACGATGGGCTGATGTGAAGCTTTGCAAATCGTTTTGTGAAATAGGAGAGCCTAGAAAATGGAAACCACCATATGTTGGGTGGGCCAAAGTTAATGTGGATGGTGCGAGTACCTCGGAAGGGGTTTTGGCGGGATGTGGAGGGATTGTAAGGGATCATGAAGGTAATCTGTTAACTGGATTCATGTATGGCTTGGGTAGAGGATCGAGCCTTCATGCTGAGATTTGGGCAGTAATGCTAGGGCTAAAGATGGCGTGGGATTTGGGAAAGCGGCGAATAGTATTAGAGTCTGATTGCTTGGAGGCCTTGGAGCTGGTAATGGGTGGCTGGGAGGAAGATCACATGGAAGCTCAATTACTAGGGCAGATTCATGAGATGATGGACAGAAGCTGGGAAGTTTCTATGGAATGGTGTGGACGTAGTTCTAATCATGTGGCGGATACTCTAGCTAAGGAATCATTGAGAATATCTGCAGGGCTAGTTTGGTTTCGAGATCCACCGGAATGTATTCGATCTATGTTACTCTTAGATAGGGGTGACTTGTAGCTGTTTTTCGTTCTTGTTTGGGTGTTTTTTTTTTAGTTTCGTGTTTTAATGTATGTCTATCAAAAAAAAAAAAGTAAGTCCCGGTAGGCCCCGAGCTATATTCAGAATAAAATTCCTACGGATTAATCTTCTTCTTTTATTTTCTGCCAGCGCTATAGATTCTTTTGTTTATATATACCGACTGACACATTGATGATTAATTTATGTGGTTAAAATGAATAATTATTCAAACTACTTTAAAGAAAAAATAAAGTAATAAAGAATATATTAAAGGACCAAGCTTACATTCTGCCCGGGGACAAAAAAGAAATATGTTTACAAAATAAGCTGCACACATATATCTGCAAATTGAAAGGCTTTACATGGACTCTTGTAAGTCTAATGTTTGCTTTTCAATTAATATAATGTATAAAATCAAATCAATGCTTATTTATTAATTATTCCAAAATACATAAACTACCCCTGAACTTTATCCATGTTGCATCTAACCACCTTCACATTTAAAAGTTTAAAAATCACACCTTTAACTTTTATGTTTTGACCAATAACCTCTTATCGTTAAAAAGGAGGCTAGATTTAGGTCCTGTCTGGTATGAAGTACTTGAGGGTAAAGAGTGTGATTGAATCAAAGATTGAGTCAGAATATGTCTTTTGGTATGAGGGACTATGGGTAACCAGGGATTGAGAATTCAACGAAAGTGGGATTATTGTAAAGCTACCTCCTCCTTGGTATTGTATTTTGAATCCCGAGATTGCAAAATTATAAAGACAAAAATATCTTTGATTAAAATATTTTCAAACAAAAATAATCTTGATTTTAACCACAAATTAATCCCCCTCACACATAATTACTTCCTCCTTTTTTTTTCTCACCATCGAAATTCAGTTATAAAACACATCGGATGAAGAAATAATTTCATGACAGTCAATAGAAGTTAGATAAATTTTTAGCCCCGTAATAAGTTATATAATCCCGCTAACAGATCCTTCAAAGATTACATATAGCAGTCAAATTAGGCAATAAAGACTTTCGATTGAATAAAAGTACAATTTTTCTGAAATTGGCATAACTACCACCAAAGATGACGGGATAAAGCAGATTTTGAGTGGCAAGGGCAACAAACCTCTCTTCCCGAGGAGTCACAGGAGGGCCTTTGTTTGGCTAGGGGTTGGGGAGGCTTGTCGTTGATGAGTTCGACGATGATTTTCCTTAGAACTTGGATGATGGATTGATTAAATTTGGGATTTAGGGTAGGGGTATTTGGATCCTTTTTTAATTATTATCTATTTATTAAATATGATTAGTAAAATCATTCCCTTTAATTATTATCTCATACTAAATATATTTTTAAAATATCAATCATAGTCCCAATCTCAGTCCCAATTACAAATTCAATGTCCTGTATCAAACAGGGACTTCAGTTGGCCTTAATGTATAGGATACAATTTAGTTGGCCCCCAAACTAAAATTTATGGGACGTAAAAAATATGTTTAGGTAAAAGTGGTTGGCACATCGGCTTTCATTAAAAAAATATGAAAAGTTTAATAAATTTATAGATAAAAAACTTCCCGACCTACTTCCCAACAACAGGGGAAAACACTCAAATCGATAATCTTAAAATTATTATTTGGGTAAGGTGCATCAATCACTAAAGTATTTTTTTGAAGTGTACCCGCTATCTTAAAATATTTTTTGACATATTCAGCATCCTAAAACATTTTTTTGCCCATTCAGCACCAATGCACAAAAAATACTCTAAGGTGCCAGATACATTTTAACTCTTATTTCTTTTGGTCTTTAATATAAGATATATTTATCTAATTTGATTAAATTAAATAAGTTAATTAAATTAGTTAATATCATGGTGCAAAAAACCGGACCGGACCGGCCGGTCCGACCGGAAAACCGGTGAACCGGTCCTCAGTCCGGTCCGGTTTGCTGTTTCTGAGGGGGAGAGGGTCGAACCGGTGGAAACCGGTCGAACCGGTCCAAAACCGGTCAAACCGGCCAAAACCGGTGGGTTACTGGTTCAACCGGTTTGCTCTTTTTTTTCTTTTTTTTTTTTGAAAAATGAGATATCCGGTTCAAAAAAAAGCTGAAAAATAAAGAAAATCATAGATTTAGACCGATATACATACAATCTATAATATTTTACTAAATTATAAGAACAAATTTTAATTTCAAGGCTACAAAAATTTAAAAAATAAAAAGAATAAAAGAATAAATATTATATATTATATACATATAATATATAATATTTTAGTCAATTAATTTTATATGATTCAAGTAATCAAATCTAATATAATCAATTGATTTTATCTATAGAAGTTTAAGAATATATTAATATATATTGTTACTAATAAATTGTAATATTTTAATATGACCGGTTCGACCACCGGTTTGATCACCGGTTCGACCCCGGTTGAACCATTAACCCTTGAACCTGTTCCGTGACCGGTTCATTGACCGGTCCGGTTTTTTGTTCCTTGGTTAATATAGCATGTATTTTATCAAGTGTTTCCCTCTCCAAACTTAGAGGAAAAAGGATTTTCAACTCTCCCAATAAAATGTATTTCCTGATATTTAAACTTTTGTTCCTTCTTATAGAGTTGAGATTCTTTACCACTTCAACCAACAGTTTGTTGTTACTATATTTTATATACAAGATCAATGTCAACTCATCGAATATGTTTTATATTAAAGACATGATGAGTTATTATTATTTTTTTGGTATCACTCAATATTTTTATTTATGATTTTTTTGGCCGTGCCATAGTGTTATTCACTACTTAGTGTGCGTTTGGAATAGCTTATTTTTGGGCAATAAGTGCTTATAATTCGTGATTCACAGTATACGAGGTAAGTATGTGAGAGGAGTTTTTTCTCGGCTTGCGTAATAAGGGCTTATTTACTGTGCAAAAAGCTTAAACAAACATGCACTTATTCTCATTCCTGAAATGGACAAAGAAGCCCAAAACGGGGTGGCGTCAGGGACACCCCACGTGACTGGATTCTCATGTGTGATCCACAAAACGCAAAGTGAGGCGTCCAGATTCTTCCTCCCTTGAAGGATTGATCGACACGCCTCTCCGCTCATGATTCCAATGATGATTATGTCGAGCTTACTAAGCAATAGGCTCAAATTATGCTTCAAGAGCGGAGTTAACAACCCAAAAATCATGATTACTAGCATGCAGACCCAAAAAGGCCAAAACAGTGGACAAATCCATTGAATAATGCACCAATACTCTGTGCTCCCTCCGCCCTGAAATATATAGAGCACATTTTGAAATAATTTTTTTTTGGGTGCATGATATAAATTACCACTCGTCTCTATTTATAAATTCTTTTTAACTAATTCTTACATATCAAGGAGAGTTAGTTAATTCATTAATTATAGGTTAAATTTTCACTTTTGTCCTTATCTATGATTGATTAAAAAAATCAACATGAATAAATTCTTTTTGGTTATTGCAATTAATAGAGGTAAAAAAGTACAAAACGCGTTTACTACCCTGAAACTAGACTTATAAATAGGACCAAATTTTTTTGTTAAAAAGAACTTATAAATAAGATCAGACTGAAACTTTGTGTATTTTCTCACCTACGCCTACTACCCTACAAAATTTTTTATATTTTCTCACCCAGGTCTATTAGTTTAAAGTAATTTACAGTACATGCAACACTATAAATTATTTTAAGTGTGTCCAATATCTTAAAATATTTTGTGGTATAATTTTATTTTTAAAATATTAATTTTTAAGAGAAATTTTGACCATAAAGTGTTTTTTAGGAGCAATTTAAACCATGCCATGAATTTCCAAAAGGTCCTCTAAATGAAGGTACCCCAAACCCACTTAAGCATTTATTTAGTAGCCCTTCCTAGTATTAGATGCCCCTTAAGATATATGAATTATAAAAACTGAAAAAACATTTTAAGAGGACAACTTTAGGATATCCACACAAGGAAAAAAGCTCACCCCTATCTAAGCTACTTTTTTTTTTTTAACCAAGCTTCAATATAGGCAAAGTTGGAAAAATGTTATTTTCCATCAAAATTAACTGCCTCTCATTGATCTTGATTTTTTGTGTGTTGGGGGGGGGGATGTTAACTTGGTCAATTCCCATAGGATCTCCAAGAAGTAAAATTTCATTCCTCTCAGACATCAGGACATAAGCTTTGAATTCTGATCCAACATTTTCCAACGTCTCTCAGAGAGCCTAACTGCCGTGCAGGGGCAACAAGAAAAAGAAAAAGAATATACGGATGCCAGCCAAGTTTTTACATATGAAGAATACACACAGCACATCATCAGCTAGCAGCTTCAAAGAGACCCATGTTAGTTATTATTATTAACGTGGCTCCTGAGCTCAACTACTATCACACTTGTGTTATCTCTGCTTCCTTTTGCCATTGCTAGTTCCGCTAACACCGCTGCCGCCTCACTCGCCAGGCTTCGATGACTTTGAAGCTCCGGCGAATTATTATTCCTCCGTGCTTGCCCACTTAGACACTTCCTTACAACCTCACACGCAGCTTCACTGGACATCACGTCCCACAAACCATCACTCGCCAGTATAAGAAACTCATCCTTGTTGGTTCTCTTCGTCACTGTCACTTCTGGTTTTGATATTACGTAAGGTCGAAGGTGTTGGTCTCCTGCATCACTTCAAACTTTCAGTAAATATATAGAGCGTAAGGGTAAGAGGAATGAAGCGCAGGAACACATAATTAATTAATGACACTATGAGATATAATTACTGTGGGGCTTATACTCCAAAAAAAATATTTTTTTAATTAAAAAAACAAAAGAGAACTGGACGCGTGTTGTTTTCTGCAGACTGCAGTTAACTGAGACTGAAAGACAAAAGCATGCATGCCACGGAATTACGCAGCTGCTGGGAACCGGGGGATATGGACTGGGATACAGATCCGATGAGTTCAAATGTTATACGTAATAGAGACTTGTCTCCGGCCAGAATAATGGGACAATTCCAAGTGTTAGACGGAGAGAGCATTATTGTCCTATTCGCGTGACCATGACACCTAACACTTCAATTATAATAGTCCGAAATTAAATATTAAACAGAATTGGCTTTTCTGAAAAAAAAAAAAGAAAACTAAATAAGTTTTTTAATACATTAGATTATATATCAATTTATAAATTAGATAAAATAGTTAAAAAATGATAAATATAAATATTCTAAAATAATTTTATTAATTTTTTTAATATCCTTTAAAAAAAAATTCAACTCCATCGCATAGGATTAGATTTGATATAATAAGACGTTAAATACAGCTACTTTAGCAAAGGTAGAGTCGTCGAAGCAATGGCAGGTCATTACAGTTACAGCTGAAGATAACATAAAAAATGAGCAAGCGAGCGTGCTGAAGATCTTCGAATCTCATTTCGCATATAATTATATAAGCCTATATTCTACTTTCCTTTAATATTCGTTGCTTCTATGAATTTAGATCGATCCCTAAAATTAAAATAAATAGGCCAAAACAAATAAATACTCTATATGTTTATTTACTATGATTATATTATAAATATCAATTTTTCATAGAATTCAGAAACAGAAAAATTAAACAAATAATAAATGATAATGTAGATGTATATATGAATCAGATCGTGCATCCTTTTCCACCATTCTTTTCTCACTTCAACTTCTTACCTCTGTTCTATAAGACTGATACTAAAGAAAACATGCGGACTCAATGTTCTATACTTTTTGAAGAATGTAATTTAACGATCGTATATATGGAGAGGGCAAATCACGTGGTGATTAACTACTTAAATAAATATATGGATGCGGAAATCACGTAATACTAACCAATAGATCTGGAGGTAGCAAGAACTCCTAGAACGCGTTGGCCGTTCCAGTTTATGACCCTTCCACCGGCGGCTTCTATTCGCATCAACTCATCAGGCCTATCAGGCTGTGAATCGTAAAAAATAGTGTGAATTACAATGATTAATTAAAACCATATATAAATTCAACAATCCTAGAAAAAGCCTATATTAAGCTTGCAAGCTCACATTAATTCAAATAATTTCGGGCATGTTCATGCGACTGAAATAATTAAAGCTTATACGTGTGTATATGGTACCTTATGGTCATCAGACAAGGCGAAAGCCTCACCTCCTCTTCCCATCACCGCCCTACTGTCGCCGCAATTGGCCACAACCACCTCATCCTTTGCCACCACGGCCACAACCGCCGTAGATCCCACCGTCCCCACCGCCGCATTGTCCGCAAGTTCGCGATCCATTTTACCGAAACACCCTTCCATCATTCCCTCCCAATCCACTTCGCCACCATTCCTTCCACGCCTCTCCAATTCCTCAGCCACCAATTGGTACAATCGCTCCCGGCACGCCTTCGCCACCTGGGACCCACCGTGGCCGTCGTAAACCGCAAAGAAGTCACACTTTGTTCTCTCCCTCACCACAAACCCCACCTCTATGCTCACCGCATCTTCCATCTCTTTCCTTCTACCTATCAACGACACTGAACCGTAAGATAAATCCTCCACACCACAGCAATCCTCTTTGTATTCCTCGCCGTTCTTTCCCGCCAAACTCGACCGATCATCCCCCTCCTTCGACGCCGCCGTCGTTAACGACAATGATATCTGCATCGATTCATGAATCTTCCTAACTTTACTCTCCGACTCCGCACAGCCGGTCTCCTCCTCACGATCTCCGGAAGCGAGATGGATTTTCGCTTCACAGGTATATTTCAACCTCAATCGCTGGATTTTAAGTCTTCTCAGCCGAGCATTCTTCAATTTCACAACAGTGTCAGGGCACATAGAGTTGGAATCAGTATCTAATTGCCGGAGGCCCGCCGTGAGCGACGGCGCGTGACGTTTTAGATTCTTCATGATGTTTGCATGTGAGGGAAGAAGGAATTGAAGGAGGGGCTGGTAGCAAAATTTAAAGTGGGGGACAAAGGAGTGAGAGATATAAAGGAAGTGAATGATGGCCGTTGGATAAGGAGAGTAGGGGGTGGATCTGGTGACACATGGGGTGATAAGAACCAGAGAGAGGGATATTAGGGAGATGAACGTGGACGGCTGAGATGAGAGGGAGGGGTACGTGGAGGGGCGATTGTTGAGGGGTGGGTAAAAGATATGGTGGGATCCGGGAAGGTGGGGCCGGTTGGTAAAATGTGGAGGAGAAGGGTGTTTACGTGGCGTGTCAGCTGTTGCTTTCCGTACTTCAATAACTTTTGTTGATTTGTCCCTCGTGGGACCCAAGAATGTGCATTCAGTTTGGGCGCCTCTTGTGCGCCACGTGTATACTGTAGGTGGGTTGCGTGTTGCATTTGGGCCCCAGCTCCCTAGATATTTTTGAACCAGCGACTTCCTCAGTTCCTCTTCCTTTAATTTCATCTCATTTAAACATTTGTTAATAATGATAAAAAAATTGGTGGATAATCACAGGATCAGACTCCGTTGATCCAACCTCTGATATTATTTTTGCATGAATCATGGTTAGTCTAGATAATTTTAATTTAGTCATGTTTGCATAAATTATCATTAACCCTTTTTTTTTATTGATAATCGAATAATCAAGCTTTTGGGAGTCGGATTAATGGATTCACATAAGGCATGAAGGGGAATACATTTGGCAGCATAATTTGATTCTTGCCTGACAAAACAACTATTGTACAGTTTGACGGAACTAAAATGTTGCAATTTCTTGTGTCGTTCTCAAAAGTAAAGGACCAAAGTTGAAATAATGATAGATTTGCATTTTTCAAGAGGATGACATTTTAGACGGGCAGGGTCACAGATTGAATGGCACGTTACGAAGTTGAGGTGTTTGATGGGGACAACCGGACAGGCATCTGCTTCTCATGTGCCAAAATGCGGCACGCAAAGGATTCACCCAGAATTCGGGTTTCGTGGCCGGTCCAACTAACAAGATCACAGTTTTGTCACACAAAAATTTCCAATGTTTTTAAATGATCAGGAAAACATTTCTTACTTTGCTTCCGCTTGATGATTGTTCCATATTGGCTCTTTTTGTACCCTTTTCTGATACATAGATATCTTATTAGAGCCAATTCTGTTTAACATATTATCCAACACTTAATATGGACGGACCCCTCTGAGTGCAACAAAAAAATATGAATGTATTCCCTCTGATCTTATTTATAAGCAATTTTTTTCTTGATTATGTAAAATAAACAGATAGTTAAAAGGAATAAATGTGTAAAAAATATCATGTTTTTTTCCATGTATACCCCTATTTATGAAAAGAGTATAGGAGAGAGAATAGATACAAAGTATAAGAGATAATGAGTATAAGATATGAGAGAAAATGAGTATTTAATAAGGGTAAAATAGGAAAAAGAAGTTTACATTTTCAGACAAAAAGTAAAAGTTGGTTATAAAAGAGACCAGCCCTATAAGAGAGAAAATTGCTTATAAATAGGATTGGGGGGAGTTTATAAATTCATCATTTAATTTTTTGCCCATAATTTATAAATTTTGACTGGATCACTCAATCAACTAATTAGTGCAATGCTGCGTGATCTTTACGAAGCAACTATATTTTTTTTATTGTTAAAATCAATAGCATTTTCACTAAAAAAAAAAATCAATATTTCTCCAGCTCTCAATATAAAATATATTTGAAAAATTGATCTTGGTCCTAAATATAAGACATAGTTTTCGTATTTGTCAACATTTCCTAATTTACCCCTATTATATTAATGTTCCCTCAATAATAATCAAGAAGGAGAGAGATTAAGGTGTGTTTGGTTTGAGGGGAGGGTAGGGGAGGGAGGGGAGGGGAGGGTGGGGAAATTACCATTTTGGACAAAAGAAACCTGAAATTTACCCTCTCATTTTTTAAAATTTTGATTTCCCGCCCAAAATTTACTTTCTCATTTTTTTTAAATTTTGAGTTCCCGCCCAAAATTTAAATTCTTTCAACCCAAAAAGGTAATTTACCCACCCTCTCATTCCCTCCCTCCCCTCCCCTCCCCTCAAACCAAACACACCCTATTAAAGAAGATAATTAAGGTTTTTTAATGAATACATGTCATATTGACTAATTTAATTATATTTTTTAATCTAATTAAATTAAATAAATATGTTTTATATTAAAAATTGGAGGAGTAACATTTTGTTCCCGGCGTTAAGAAACTACTAGCATCTGACAATTCATGGACGGCCCAAATAACTGAACCGGGCTCAAATTAATTCGTTGTTCACATAATGATCCAAAATGACATCAGGACCTTCATTTCCCAATATGATCTTGGGCGATTGAGTTGCCAAGATTTTTGCTGGGTCTAATGCTGCACTAGGAGTTTTCTGTTCGGGTTCATGTTCTCATATTTTCTCTTTAAAATCTGTTTAAAATCTCATAGCATTAGTTTTGCAAAACTAAATGTAGTTTTTCATATCTTAAAAGCATTGGAGTAAAATGCACTGCAAGGCAAATAATTCAAGTAATGTTATAAAATACTGATATGATATTTTAAATGAAAGACGTTCCAGAAATACATAATCGTACGTTAAAGCAGACTGTTGAACATTGAACTTCTTTCATCAGTTCAAATGAAACTATTTCCGTTGCTACCGCTAGCTATTCCATGGAATCAATAGTGGAAGAATTTATGTAGTCAATGGAAACTCCAATGCTAAGTTGCTAACTACACCTTATTCAATTGCGCATCTTTGTTGCAGTTAAGCTCCTCAAAAGTTCATCAAAGAATGGAAAAGTAAAGTTTTAATTCAAGTAAAGACAAGGGGTAAGAGCCAAATTCATGATGCATCTTAACGTTGTTCACTTGGTTGGCTTCATCAGGGAGGAATTTAGGCCAGCTCTGGTTTCTAAATCTGCCAAGTGGTTCATTTCAGAAGTCCAAATCTAACTCATCAAAAACTAGTTTTTGGGGAAAGAGAGTTTGCAGGAAATAGCTATGAAGCTTGAAGTAGTGTGACTGCGAGGCATTTAGAGATGTTTTATATCATATGGTGCAAGTAGAAGGTGATTATTTAACCACGTCGCCCATCTCATTTGCTTCTGCTGACCCTGTTTTTTCAGAAATCAGATTGCAATTTTTTGCTTGAAGCATAAGATATTCTCTATAAATACCAAATTAAAACCACATCTTTGCAAAAATGAAATCTAGTTTTTCATACTCCACAATCATTGAAGCAAGAATGCATAGCGAGGTATAATAATTCAAGCACTGAATCAAAATACTGATTAGATATTTTACATGAAACATGTTCAAGCAATACATAACTGTCACAAAGCAAATTTGGTGATCATTTAGCCACTTTCATCAGTTCAAACTATTTTGGTTGATAGAGCTGTTCTCTGGAACATCATCACTAGCTTCAATGGAAGAACTTATGTAGTCACCCAAAACAGATGATGATGTTTGGTCGGAGTTGAATTCATGTTCCTCTGCAGCAGTTTGATCCTTAGGATACAACAATGGCTTTGGAGGCATCTCAAGGCTCTCAACTTTTGCTTCTAACATCTCTATTACTTTATTCATAGACGGGCGGTCGCCAGGTTTCAATTGAATGCACCACCACGCTATTATGAACATCTTCTTTGCCAAATCTTTTTCTTCATCCGTCAAAACTTCCATTTCAATGTCTTCCTCTTGAGCGAATTGATCATACATCCATAAAGGAAAGTATGCATTACTTGTGTGCTCAGTAGTACGCGGATTGGTGTTCCTTTTTCTACTTGCCATTTCCATTAGGAGCATTCCAAAACTATAGACATCAGCCTTATAAGAGACTCCTCCAATATTTTTATAGAACAATTCAGGAGCCATATATCCTATAGTTCCTTTTGCAGCGGTCAAAGTGACGATACTGTCATCAGTGGGATATAATTTGGCAAGGCCAAAATCTGAAACTTTTGGAATAAAGTTATCATCAAGTAGAATATTGTGAGGCTTGATATCAAAATGAAGAATCTTTTTATCACAGCCATGATGAAGATATGCAATCCCACGTGCCACTCCTAATGATATTTCATATATCTTGTCGTAGCCTAATATTTCCTTCCCCTCTTTGGAGAAAATAAACTTATCAAGAGAACCATTGGGCATGAATTCATAAACAAGAGCTCGCTTTGAATCCTCCATACAAAATCCAACAAGACGAACCACATGAACATGGTGGATCCTTCCAATAGTTGCAACCTCACTTATGAATTCTTGACCATTAGCTTTAGATTTACCCAACATTTTAATAGCTACGTAAGGGCCACTCCGTAACTTGCCTTTGTACACAGTGCCAAATCCTCCTTCACCCAACTTATCTTTGAAGCCTCTGGTCATCTTCTTAATTTCCTTGGAGGAGTATTTTATGGGCACAATGTCGCTATGCTGCAAAAAATCTTCAATATTTTCGTATGCAGATAAGTGTCTTTTTCTCCATTTGAAAATTACCAGCACGGTGAGAGATACCAATCCAAATAGACATCTAACTCCCACCAAGGATATAAGTCCGTACCATCCAATGTCAAGTAGTCCAACTAAGTACGGATAAAAGGGTGCACGATCATCGTCGTACTGGAATATTGATGTTGAACGAAATGTTATTGCGCAATACATCCCTGTACAGTTATGTAGCAACAAATAAAAACAATCAGGAGAAGCTGCCTTTGCATTAACAAAAATAGTCTTTTTCGGGTCATATCTTCAATTCTATGCAAATTATACATACATACATATATCTATATATATATATATTAAAATAAAGTCCCACTAATAAGGTGACCTGTATATTTTTCGAACATCCTATAAATATATTAAGAGCCCGTTTATTTAAGCTTAAAAAATAAATGGTTTTTAGATATTTTAGAGATTTCATAAAAATAAAAAATTATTTTATGTTTGCTTACAATAACAAAAAGTGATTATTATTTAATAATTATCATATTTTATGATATCTCAATGGATCTTTGTTCATACAAATATGATTTAGTATTTAGTTATTTTAAAATTTTATGATACTTGTGTGAATTTTCGTATTTTTTTTTTAAATTCTTTCCTATCTATCTCAAATTCTCAACAAATTGTATTAGGAAACTAAACCAATGTAGCTAGCTTCTCAAAAAAAATCAGAAAATAGCTTTCTTTTTCATATTTTAATTATTTTTAAAAGCTAAAACAAACATAAAATATTTTATAAAATATTTTTTTTACAATAGATAAGTGATTTTATATGAAAAAAATATCGATTTAAATAAACATGCTAGCCCTAAAGTGTTTCTAATTTTAAATGACAAAAACATTTATAATTTTGGGCAAAAACTAAAAAATACGAGTAATTATTATGGCTGGGAACGATTTTGGATAAGACTAAATATGAGTGAGTGAAATTTCGGGATGTAAGTGAAAAATATTTAGTTTATTGAAAGAGTGTAGAACTGTAGATAACTATGTATGGTTGCAATGTGCATTCAAGACTCAATTTGCATAACGTTATTTGAAACAAATAAACTCACGCTATTAAAAAATAAAGCACGTGTATCTATATGTGTCTCCATGGGTAAACCTTAGGGGAAATTTTTAGGATTCTTGGGGCTTGTTTGGTATGAGGGGAGGGAACATGGGAAGAGGGAAAATTTTTGGGAGAATGACAGTGAAGTCCCAAGGAAGAGGAGAAATGAAGAAATGGTCCCTATAGATTGCAAAATGAAAAAATGGTCCCATGGAGTTGTCAATACAGGCTCCTGGAGTTGTTAATGACAACTCCAGGAGCCTGTATTGACAACTCCATGGGACCATTTTTTCATTTTGCAATCTATAGGGACCATTTTTTCATTTTATTTCTTACATGGGACCTAAGTGTAAATCTCCCAAAATTTTTTTTAGTTGAATTTAAAAAAATGAAAAAGATGTGGTTAAAAATTTTAAATTTATTTTTCTTACTATTTTATCTTACATTTCTCTATATTAAAATTTCATAATCCCACTTTTTTAATTTTTTTTAAATCTAACTCATAAAAATGTTTCCTCCCTTCCCTTCCACTCCAAATCCTTCACACCAAACAGACCCTTAAAGACCAAACACATACTAATAAGGGATTAATAAACTGTCAATGTCAAACCATAGAGAATAAGATTATACTTATTTCAAATTTTTTATATTCATTATATTAAATTGTCTGATTATATATAATTGTATATCATATTTTTAAAATATTATTATTTAACTATAAATTCACATGAAATAATTAGGACACATTATCATATGTAATTAAAGAATTTAGCATAAGAAATATAAACAATTTTGATCTAAATTTTTGCTTAAAGAATAAATATATACTCCGCGAGCATGCACGAACGTTTCGATAAAAAAAGGTTTGAGCATGTGAAGATCTTACCATTTAATAAGCCATACAGAATTGCTGCAAGAGGATTTCAAAATTTTGTTAAAATATATCAAAATAGAACGACGTACATATATAACTTCAAATAAAAAGAGATTAAACCAAGTGTACTTTTTTTTACCCCCGGTCCCCGCTTGTTGAGAAGATCCTTGATTTTTTATTTTTATTAATTTTAAGGAAGAAATGCGCGAATATCTGTTTTTTCATTTGTCTAAAGAAGTTATATATATATATATATATATATATATATTATATTGTCTCAAGTTATATGGATATCTATCCTTCGATCAAAAAAAGTTATATATCTTTGATTTTCTTATGTAACATTCCACACATTTGAAAAGAGATTCACAAGGCACATCCAAGGTGTAGGGATGTTATCTAAGAATTAAAAAGTCTAAAAAACGTTTATTGGGTCAAGAGCTTATTTTTAGGCTATAGTCTTAGGAAAATAAAGAAAGAAATAACTATTGAAAATATATAAAGGCTCAGAATAATTAAGAAAAAATTGTGGATAATTATTTTGGAAAATAAACTAAGGGAGTTGTTGGAGAAGTTTATTTCCCAACAGAGTTATAGATGATTTTAAAGCTATTTTATGGAATTAAGGACATATTTTTTTGAATAATACAAGAAAAATGTTTTGAAATTATTGTTTGACTTGAAGCTTTTAGGGAAATTATCTTATGGCTTAAGGAGGATAAATAAGGAAGGAACTCTTTAATTAATTTCTAGAAATTGTTTAATGTTTTCAATATATTAATCAATGGATAAAAGTTGAAACAAAGATTGACAGAAGGGCAAAGTGGTCCTTAAAACCCTTAAATTCCACTCTGCCCCGCCGTCACTCCCTCGTTTCTTCACTTCGACCAGAATTAGATGCGGGGGGAGGGACGGAGGGAGGGAGGGAGGGAGGGAGAGCGCTTGAAGGCGACGAGAGTACACTAATTTATCGGAGAAGAAGAATTAGAGGGAGAGAGGCCGAGTGCCACGGGCAACATTAGAATCCGACTAAGGTAAGTCCCCCAATTCCTCCTCCATCTCTGTTTTCTTCAGTGGATGTTGATTGCGGTATGATTGAACAGATGGAAATCTGATTTAGTTGGGAGAAATGTATGTATTGGAGAGGTAATAATGGTTGCCGGATGTAGATGGAAGCTTGAATAGTTGGTGTTTGTGGTTGCATGCGTGCGTTTGTTGATTTAATTTGTTTTCTAAATGACCCAGCCAAGCCCTGTTTGTAAATGACTTTGGATCTCCAAAATGGGTTCAAAAGGAAAAGAATAATGTAAAAGGTAGAATGCTAAAGAGAAGACATAAAAGTATATATAGAAGGAATATTAAGTTGAAGATGTTACCTCGGGCATATCTAACAGTCTGGATAAGTTTTCCTGAAATGAAAATAAATGAGTTTTTCAGCATTAAATTAAGGGAAAAATTATTGTACAAGCCCGCCTAAACAATCTAATTACTACAAAGTCCGTCCCGTCACCCATGTAATTTCATGCAATAATAGCAAGATCATGTGCAGAAAATAACAACAGTAGTTCCACTCCATAATAGGTGGATACGTACCGCACTGTTGGGTGGTAATGTAAACGTAATGACAGTATGGATGCAACAACTGCCATGAAAGCTCAAATCCATAGACTTGTAGTTGGCGATGGATATGCTGGTATGACCAGTTTAAAGTGTCGCTGCCATCATAGAACGACGACATTGGAGTGGCGGCGATCACCCTGCACCCAATCACCAAGCCTCCTATCTGTATATCCCCAACCATTGCGTAAATAAGGGGATCCAAGCACCCTGTAGTGTTCAAGAAAAACACATCACTCATCGGGGTTTCACACTTGAAGTATATCACATGTTCAAACAGTTGTGACTCAAAGTCAGGTCCTTGCGCGTAGTAACGAAAAGGATCTAGCCCACTGCCGTATGGGAAAGGAAGACTGAAATTGTATTGGTAAAGGAAGTAGCGAGGCAGGGAGGAGCAGTTGGGAGTGTCATAAAAGTTGGGATCCACCAGTCGGATCGTAAAGTTTTGGTAGTTGATGGACTTGACATAGAATTCACCGGAGAACAACCGTAACACCACCGTGCCGTCCTCCTTACATTCTAACTCGTACTGCTTTTCGCCGCATGACTCGGGATCCCCTCTCAGGCGAAACGGATACCTTATGTCGCCGATTTTGCCGCACGACGCTGCGCAGGCTGCCTCAATTCGGGGCAACATTTGAAGCACACCAGTAATCAACACCACCAGACCCACCACCACGCTCCTCCTTCCTGATCCGCTTGATGCTCCACTTCCCAACATTCTCTCTTCATAGGGCCGGGGATTTCTGTGGGAATATATATAATAGAGTAAAATTATCTCACCTCCATTATTAGTCTTTGAAATTTGAATAGTCTGGCCTTCATCGATGGCCCACTTTTCTTTGACTAGACTTTTTTTTTTGTCAGATTATTGACTTGACTCAAAGGGCGTGCTCCTGCGTCTAACTTGAAATCAACGCAATTGTTATTATTGTTAATTAAAAAAGTAAAAGAATGTTAACTTCAATATCTCCCGATCTCAAAGCCACAACACTAACAGAACGCTAGCTAGCTCTTAGGAAGATGCTGAGCTCCAGAACATGTTTGTGGCACTGCTTTTGGTTAGCTCCGTCGGGTGGTGCTAACAGCATCACTGCGAGGAATTAAGGTGCGGACGTAATGGTGTTGCTCGCTTCCCCTTCCGACTCAAAGATAAGCATGCGGTCCAGTGTGGCTATCCTGATTCATTGCTAGGAATAAAATGATCTGAATTGTTATATTTTTATTGGATAGAGTTCAGATGATATAATACTCCAAGAATACGTAAGTATTTTTCTTCTCGTTGACCTACCATGTCAACGTGGTTCGCTTATTGGGCTTTTGTGCTGATGGAATTCACCATGCTCTTGTTTATGATTATTTTCCAAATGGTTCATTGCAAAATTTCATATTTGCTCCAGATGGCCATGGCTCATTCTTTGGCTGGGAAAAGCTGCAACAAATTGCTCTTAGTATATCCAGAGGGATTGAGTATCTTCACCAAGGTTGTGATCATCAAATTCTTCACTTTAACATTAATCCTCATAATATATTATTGGACGACAACCTCGTTCCAAAAATCTCTGATTTTGGTTTAGCTAAGTTGTGTCCAAAAAATCAAAATACAGTGTCTGTGACAGCAGTAAGAGAAACTTTAGGCTACATTGCTCCAGAAGTTTTCTCTAGAAATTTCGGGAATGTGTCCTACAAGTCGGATATCTACAGCTTTGGAATGCTACTGATAGAAATGGTAGGAGGAAGAAAGAATACGGATACAATTCAAGAAAATTTTCAAGTTTTATATCCAGAATGGATTCATAGTTTGGTTGAGGGAGGCGACATACACATCCCGATAGAAAATGAAGAAGACATTAGAATTGCAAAGAGCCTAGCTATTATACGACTTTGGTGCATACCCAATAAATCGTCCATCCATGAATAAGATAGTACAAATGTTGGAAGCCGACGAAGACAAGTTGGAAGTCCCTCCTACTTCGTTTGACTCCTCTTCCATCAACACACTACGGCAGCTCCTGCAAGGCATTTTGTGAAACAGAAATAAAATAGAACAACAATGACGCAGGGGATGACATCTGAAATAGGAAAAGACGGCTGGGGGTTGGTGGTTGAAGGAGTAGGTGTCACCATGGTTGACTCTTGTAATATTATATGAAATAATTAGTACTATAAATAGGTGGTTTATTTTCATTGTAACACATCCAGAATTTCAATAATCACATTTGAGATTGGTTCCTGAACCATTTTGGTATCTGAGCTGAGTTCTAGAGTGCCAGAGAGCGAAAGAGTGAGGAGTGGGTGAGAAACAAAAAACGTGAGAAAAAGGGGTTATCGGATTTTCACTCTCGGAGCGTTTTTTGAAGAAACCGACCTCACCATCGTGTTCAGAAGGCCGAAAAACCTAGGAATAGCCTCGGTCACCTCCGCGAAACAGTTCCACGCGCCTCCACGGACGGCGCCGGAAAGTAGCCGGAAAAGTCGCCGGAATTTCACACAGTCGCCGGAGTTCAGAGGTTGAAGATGATGACGTCATCTGCCACGTCATCCTGATCTGCTGCATCATCAACAGGTCAGCCACCCATTGACTGCCACGTGTCATAACCGCCACGTCAACAATCCCAGTCAGCACAACTTTCTGAAATTACATTTTGGCCCCAGATTCCTGCCAAAATTACATTTCGAACATCAAAACTTTCTGAAATTATATTTTGACCCCAGATTTTTGCCAAAATTACATTTCAGTCCTTGAAAGTTAAGAAATTACCTTTCTACCCCATTTGTCCATAAAATTTCCAATTTTGTCCCTTACTTTTCCATAAATACCAATCATACCCTTCCACCCTATACCTAACCTCACAAGAACAATTCTAAAATGCCTCCAAGACGCAGAAACACCCACGAGATTGGGATGGACGAGATGAGACGCCGGATACAGGAAATGAAAACCATTATACAAACGCAGCAATTCATGCTAGAATATCGCAGTGAATATCCAGATGATTCAGATAATAATAGTTCGTCGTCTACCGACTACCAACGCCGTCCTCAACAATAGCAATTCCGCCTTAATGACATTAAGATAGACATACCTGAATTTGAGGGAAGACTTCAACCAGACGAATTCGTCGATTGGCTTCAAACCGTCGAACGAGCTTTTAAATATAAAGAGATTCCTGATGAGCAGAAAGTCAAAATTTTCGCCATCAAATTAAAGAAACATGCCTCCATATGGTGGGAAAATCTCAAGAAAAGGCGTGAAAGAGAAGGAAAAAGCAAGATCCGAAAGTGGGACAAGATGCGACGTGAGCTCTCACGTAAGTTTCTTCCAGATAATTATTATCAAAATAATTTCCTTCAATTACATAATCTCCGCCAAAAGGCTATGTCTGTGGAAGAATATACGAGGGAATTTGAAAAACTCATGATGAAGTGTGATATCCAAGAGAGGAAGGAGCAAACAATAGTCCGTTATATCGGAGGATTAAATACCAACATTGCCCATCCGGTACAGCTCCAACAATACTGGACTCTGGACGACGTCATTCGTCTAGCCATCCGTATTGAGAAACAGTTACCCAAAAGGTTTCCGTTTCAACCGTCTTCCTCCATCGAAATTCCTTTTGATGGACATGAAGCACACATGCATCAGCCTACACAAATGCATCAACATAACTCTTCAAACAAGCATACACAAGAATATCAGTCTAACTCTTCAAGCAAGCCTCCACCAAAGGCTATCAAGGAATTTAGCTCCAAAGCACCTAAGTGTTTCAAATGCCAAGGGTTCGGTCATATCGCTTCAGAATGTCCTACCCACAAAGTTGTTACTATTATTGAAGGGGAAACTTCTGCAGTTTTTGAAGAAGAAGAGGAGCTCATACCTGACAAAGAACCTGTATTTGATGAAGAGCCAAATTTTGATGAAGAAGTCATTCCTCCTGATCACGGTGAAACACTTGTGATCAGACGAAGCTTGCATACAGCCACAGTGAAAGAAGAGCCTTGGCTACGTCACAACATTTTTTATACTCGTTGCACTACTCAAGGTAAAGTCTGTGACGTCATTATCGACAACGGAAGCTGTGAAAATGTAGTCTCTAACTACATGGTAGAAAAGCTGCAACTACCAACTCACAACCATCCGTATCCGTACAAACTCCAATGGTTTAACAAAGGAACCGCGGTAAAAGTATCCAAACGATGCCTTGTTACTTTCTTTATCGGTAAAATATATCACGATGAAGTTTGGTGTAATGTTATTCCGATGGATGCTTGTGATCTTCTTTTGGGAAGACCTTGGCAATATGATCGACACGCTTTATACGACGGTTATGCAAACACATATTTCTTCCAGAAGGATGATGTGAAGATTCAGCTTGAACCTTTGCCACCAGATAAACACGTCAAAATCAAAAATCAGTCCAAGTCATTTTTACTGAAGCATAAAGTTTCAAATCAATCTCAGTTCATTGATGATGATGTTGTTTTTGACTCGAGAACGAGTCCTGTCCAACCCCGGGAGAATGAAACAGAAATAAAACAGAACAACAATGACGTAGGGGATGACATTTGAAATAGGAAAAGACGGTTGGGGGTTGGTGGTTGAAGGAGTAGGTGCCACCATGGTTGACTTTTGCAATATTATATGAAATAATTAGCACTATAAATAGGTGGTTTATTTTCATTGTAACACATCCAGAATTTGAATAATCACATTTGAGATTGGTTCCTGAACCATTTTGGCTTAGAGTTGGAAGTGATTTATGAATTGGAATGATTGTGTCTTTAATTAATTAGGGTTTCCAATTTTCAATGCTACCTTTCACTAATATTAAGCGATATAAAACTAAAGCATTATTGTACAAGAATGATATGCAGCTCCATCTATTGCGCTAAATCGAACTTGCTCGCTCAAGACTTTTTGCTAAGCATGTGTGTTTTAGAAGACCCTAAATAAGAGGATCTGGTTAGATAGTACTCATTTTTTTTGTCTCGCATAGATGGATGAAGTGTTTGAAATAAAGAAATACTTTGCTATAAATAAATCCCTTTAGATTTTTCTGATCCAAAGTAGTTATTGGAAATTCAAGGAATTATTAATTGGAAGTGAGAGATTTTAGTTGATGTCTTCGGAATGTTTCCTGCATAATAAAATGTTTGGATCATAATTGAAAGTGAGGATTAATGACAAAATTAGTTGATTAATTAACTTTGTCTGAAAAAGAATTATTTTTCAACGTTGTCATGTTTTTTTGGGACCAGAATGTTGTCTTATTTAAAAGTGTAAGAAAAACACTGCGTTAGATTTTAAGTTTTATTTTAGTATATTATAATAGGAGTAATATTTTTTAAAAAATGTTTATTAATGAGCGACTAATGTGTTGCCTTTGTATCACCATTTTGTCAGACAAACATTTCAAATCATGCATAAATTTGTTAATGGCCTTATAATCTAATGTTATATATGCTCGCTTGTTAGTGAGAGATTATAAATTTGGTCCTAAAAAAATGCATAAAATTATGAGATAATTCCCAAACACCTAGCGGACAACGCTTGGGGCTCATCAATAAATTAAATTGTTGATTAAAAGGTTCCACTCAATAATTTTGTTGAGCCTTTTGTTCTGACTTTTTTCAAAAAGCTCCATACAATTTAGAAAATTTAACATTTCCTCTTCTATAGCATCTTAAAATTAAAATGCCTGGAAAAGCCTACAAATTTGAGCAATAACAAATGAGCAGTTTTTCACATTTACCTAGATTTTGGTGGAAATTTTGTGGTCTACAAGATGATTACTATTAAAATTATCCATGCCAAGTTTTCCACAACGCTTGTAGAATAATCACATCTCTAGAAAGATACCTTTGGACTTGTAAAATAAGTTAGAAAATTAATGAAATTGACAAAATATTCAAAATTTTTAATTAGTACTTTGTAAAAGCCTTAACATTAAATCAATGTCTCTAATTTTTCACATGATAGTGTCATTTTTAGTTGAAAACTTTTGTCCCCTAAATACGCCCATGACTTGTAAGTCAAGATAGAAATGAAACAACTACTTAACTCATAGCTTTACAATAAATAGCATAAAAAGAATTGGAATACCGCGATTCCTTCTTCGAAATTGCTATCTTCTCTCTTTATTATAAGTAGATATAAGATACTTTTAATTAATTAACATGCACAAATGAAAAATAGTTAAAAATATTAAAGTTCTCATAAACACTTATCTCCAACATCATATTAATTTCTACTATCTTGCCACCTTTATTAAATATGGGCATATATAAAAAAGACCAAAAATACCTTTAAGAAGAATTCTTATAATAAAAACTAGAGGGTGTATTATAAAAGTCATGATATTGGATGAAGAGAATTATGAAAACAGCTATGTCAAAATTTTCGCATTGCGTGTTGAATATATATATATATATATATATATATATATATTTGGTTACAATTGCGTGTTGAATATTTGTGGCAATAGAAAGGGATCTCGAGACTCAAGTTAGAAAGTGATGACAAAATCTCCAAAAATGTGACTGCTTTTTTTGGCCAAAAAATATGACAACTTTAGGGGGGGGAAAATAGGAAGACCAGAACGTCAACATCGAAAGCATATGTCATGACTTTCCTTGTGACTTTAATATTTGGTTGGAAGCTTTTGCCCAATGAAACTAGCTAAAGTGCAACTAAGGGCTTGTTTGTTTAAGCGTTTTGTATAGGAAAAACGTACTTATTACGCAAGCCGAGAAAAAACTCCTCTCACATACTTATCTCGTATACCGTGAATTACGAATTATAAGCACGTTTTGGACAAAAATAAGCCATTCCAAACACACACTAAGTCTTTTTTTTTTTTAATCAAATCAACTAAGACTTAATTTGGTAGATTATAATAAGAGTAATATTTTTTAAAAAATGTTTATTAATGAGCTACTAATGTGTTGCCTTTGTATCACCAATTTGTCTAACAAATATTTCAAATCACGCATAAATTGGCCAATGGTTTTGTAGTTTTGAGATATGAACTCTCTCATGTAAGTAGGAGGTCATTGACTTAATCCTGTTTATAATCTCATGCTGTTAATACTTACCCGTCTTATTAAACAAAATGCGTAAATTTTTGGGATAATTCTCAAACGCCTAGCGGATGGGGCTCATCAATAAATTAGATTACTTTGACTGTTGACTCTTCCCTTTGGACGTCCCCACGCAATTTAATTCTTGTGCAGATAAGAGAACAGCAAAAAGAAAAAAAACAGTAAGGGCTGATCGAGTTTGAAAGGGAAGGGCGTGGTTGAAAATGATTGTAATTCGGAGCGAGTATATGCCCTATATTCAAGAATTACATATTAATTTATTGTTAAATACTCTATTCTTTTTTCTTTCTTTTTTGGCATCGTTAAATACTCCATTCAATCCTGATTATATACAAGTGTTTCTCAAATTTTCATGGAATAACTACAAGAAGTCTTATCCTACCATTATAAAAACTTGACTATATGAATTATACAACGCTATTATGTTCTATCAACAACTACTTTTATAAATAGATTATTAATTAAAAGATCTCACTCAATAATTTTATTGAGTTTTTTGTTTTGTTTTTATCTTACTCTTTTTAGAAGGCTCCATACAATTTAAAAAATTTAACATTTCCTCTTCTACAGCATCTTATAATTAAAATGCATGGAAAAACCTACAAGTTTGAGCAATGACAATTGACAAACGAACAGTTTGTCACATTTACTTGCATTATGGTGGAAATCTTGTGGTCTACAAGATGATCACAATTAAAATCATATAATCACAATTAAAATCATATATGCAAGTTTTCCACAACGTGTGTAGAATACTCACCTCTCTGGAAAGATATCTTTGGATTTGCAAAATAAGTTAGAGATTAATGAAACTAACAAAATATTCAAAAGTTTTAATCAGTACTTTGAAAAGACTTAATATTGAACCAATGTTTCTAATTTTCCACATGATAGTGTTATTTTTGGTTGGAAACTTTTCTCCCCTAATTACGCCCATGACTTGTAAGTATAGAATACTTGCCTCTTTAGAAAGATACCTCTGGACTAACAAAATAAGTTAGAGATTAATGAAACTGACAAAATATTCAAAAGTTTTAATCAGTACTTTGAAAAGACTTAACATTGAACCAATGTCTCTAATTTTCCACACGACAGTGTTATTTTTGGTTGAAAACTTTTTTCCCCTAATTACGAAGTATAGAATACTCGCCTCTCTAGAAAGATGCCTCTGGACTGACAAAATAAGTTAGAGATTAATGAAACTGACAAAATATTCAAAAGTTTTAATCAGTACTTTGAAAAGACTTAACATTGAACCAATGTCTCTAATTTTCCACACGACGGTGTTATTTTTGGTTGAAAACTATTCTCCCCTAATTACGCCCACGACTTGTAAGTGTAAAATACTCACCTCTCTAGGAAGATGCCTCTGGACTGGCAAAATAAGTTAGAGATTAACGAAACTGACAAAATACTCAAAAGTTTTAATCAATACTTTGAAAAGACTTAACATTGAACCAATGTCTCTAATTTTCCACACAACAGTGCTATTTTTGGTTGAAAATTTTTCTCCCCTAATTACGCCCACGACTTGTAAGTGTAGAATACTCACCTCTTTAGAAAGATACCTCTGGACTAACAAAATAAGTTAGAGATTAATGAAACTGATAAAATATTCAAAAGTTTTAATCAGTACTTTGAAAAGACTTAACATTGAACCAATGTCTCTAATTTTCCACACGACAGTGTTACTTCTGATTGAAAACTTTTCTCCCCTAATTACGCCCATGACTTCTAAGTCAAGATAGAAATGGAACAACTAGTCAATTCATAGCTTTAGAATAAATAGTATAAAAGGAATCGGAATACCGCGATTCCCTCTTCGAAATAACCATATGTTCTCTTTATTAAAAGTATCTTATAAGATACTTTTAATTAATTAACATGCACCAATGAAAAATAGTTAAAAATATTAAATTTGTCATAAACACTTATCTGCAACATCATATTAATTTTTCTATCTAGCCACCTTTATTAAATATGGGCATATATAAAAAAAACCAAATACATCTTAAGGGTGTGTCTAGTTTGAGGGGTAGAGAGGGTAAATTTTATATTTCTCCCACCTAAAAAGATCATTTATGCCCCCTCCCCTCCTCTCCCATGTCCTCCCCTCAAACCAAACACACCCTTAAGAAGAATTCTTAGAATAAAAACTAGAGGGTGTATTATAAAAGTCCTGGTATTGGATGAGGAAAATTATGAAAACAGCTATGTCAGATTTTCCACATTGCGTGTTGAATATTTGTGGCAATAGAAAGAGATCTCTAGACTTACAAAACTAGTTAGAAAGTGATGATCAAATCTCCAAAAATGTGACTGCTTGTTTTGGCCAAAAAATCCGAAACTTAGGGGGGGGGGGGGAATTAGGAAGACCAGAACGTCAACATCGAAAGCATATGTGCATGACTTTCCTCGTGACTTAGGTTGTGTTTGGATTAGCTTTTAGATAATAGTTTCTGGAGAAAAAATGAAGAATAATTTTTACAGGATAGATTATGAAAAAAAAAATGATTTTGATAAAATAAGAGTGTTTAGATATTTTGATCAAAATAACTTTTGTCATGGTCAGATTGAATTACACGTTACGAAGTTGAGGTGTTTGATGGGGACAACCGGACAGGCATCTGCTTCTCATGTGCCAAAATGCGGCACGCAAAGGATTCACCAGAATTCGGGTTCCATGGCCTGTCCAACTAACAAGATCACAGTTCTGTCACACAAAAATTTCCAATGTTTTTAAATGATTAGGAAAACATTTCTTATTTTGCTTCTGCTTGATGATTGTCCCATATTGGCTCTTTTTTTCCCCTTTTCTGGTGTATAGATGTTTTATTGGAGCCAATTCTATTTAAGATATTATCCAACACTTAATATGGACGGCCACCTCTGGGTGCAACAAAAAAACATGAATGTAACATTTATAAATTCATCATTTAATTTTTTGCCCATAATTTATAAATTTTGATTGGATCACTCAATCAACTAATTAGTGCAATGCTGCGTGATCTTTACGAAGCAACTATATTTTTTTGATTGTTAAAATCAATAGCATTTTCACCAAAAAAAAATCAATACTCCTCCTGTATTTAATATAAGACATATTTAGAGAGTTGATCTCAGTCCTTTAATATAAGACATAATTTTCATATTTGTCAACATTTCCGAATTTACCCCTATTATATTGATATTCCCTCAATAATAATCAAAGATGAGAAGGATTGGGGGAATCAAAGAAGATGATTAGGGTGTTTTAAGGAATACGTGTCATATTGACTAACTTAACTAATTTTTTAAATTTAATCATATTAAATAAATATGTCTTATATTAGAGACAGGAGGGAGTAGCATTTTATTTCTGGGCCTTAATAAACCACTAGCATCTGATAATTTATAGACGGCCCAAATAACTGAACCGGGCTCAAATTAATTCGTTGTTCACATAATGACCCAAAATGACATCAGGGCCTTCATTTCCCTATATGATTTTGGGCGATTGAGTTGCCAAGATTTTTGCTCGGTCTAACGCTGCACTGTGAGTTTTCGGTTCGGGTACATGTTCTCATATTTTCTCTTTAAAATCTGTTTAAAATCTCATAGCATTAGTATTGCAAAACTAAATGTAGTTTTTCATATCTTAAAAGCATTGGAGTAAAATGACTGCAAGGCAAATAATTCAAGTAATGTTATAAAATAATGATATGATATTTTAAATGAAAGACGTTCAAGAAATACATAATCGTACGTTAAAGCAGACTGTTGAACATTGAATTGACCTTCTTTCATCAGTTCAAATGAAACTATTTCCATTGCTACCGCTGGCTATTCTCTGGAATCAATAGTGGAAGAATTTATGTAGTCAATGGAAACTCCAATGCCAGTTGCTAACTACACCTTATTCAATTGAGCATCTTTGTTGCAGTTAAGCTCCTCAAAAGTTCATCAAAGAATGGAAAAGTAAAGTTTTAATTCAAGTAAAGACAAGGGGTAAGAGTCAAATTCATGATGCATCTTAACGCTGTTAACTTGGTTGGCTTCAGCAGGGAGGGATTCAGGCCAGCTCTGGTTTCTAAATCTGCCAAGTGGTTCATTTCAGAAGTCCAAATCTAACTCATCAAAAACTAGTTTTTGGGGAAAGAGAGTTTGCAGGAAATAGCTATGAAGCTTGAAATAGTGTGATTGCGAGGCATTTAGAGATGTTTTGTATCATATGGTGCAAGTAGAAGGTGATTATTTAACCACGTCGCCCATCTCATTTGCTTCTGCTGACCCTGTTTTTTCAGAAATCAGATTGCAATTTCTTGCTTGAAGCATAAGATATTCTCCATAAATACCAAATTAAAACCACATCTTTGCAAAAATGAAATCTAGTTTTTCATACTCAACAATCATTGAAGCAAGAATGCATAGCAAGGTATAATAATTCAAGCATTGAATCAAAATATTGATTAGATATTTTAAATGAAACATGTTCAAGCAATACATAACTGTGACAAAGCAAATTTGGTGATCATTTAGCCACTTTCATCAGTTCAAACTATTTTGGTTGCCAGAGCTGTTCTCTGGAACATCATCACTAGCATCAATGGAAGAACTTTTGTAGTCACCCGAAGCAGATGATGATGTTTGGTCAGAGTTGAATTCATGTTCCTCTGCAGCAGTTTGATCCTTAGGATACAACAACGGCTTTGGAGGCATCTCAAGGCTCTCAACTTTTGGTTCTAACATCTCTATTACTTTGTTCATAGAAGGACGATCGCCAGGTTTCAGTTGTATGCACCACCATGCTATTATGAACATCTTCTTTGCCAAATCTTTTCCTTCATCCGTCATATCTTCCATGTCAATGTCTTCCTTTTGAGCGAATTGATCATACATCCATAAGGGAAAGTATGCATTACTTGTGTGCTCAGTAGTACGTGGATTGGTGTTCCTTTTTCTACTTGCCATTTCCATTAGGAGCATTCCAAAACTATAGACATCAGCCTTATAAGAGACTCCTTCAATATTTTTATAAAACAATTCACGAGCCATATATCATATAGTTCCTTTTACTGTGGTCAAAGTGACGATACTGTCATCAGTGGGATATAATTTGGCAAGGCCGAAATCTGAAACTTTTGGAATAAAGTTATCATCAAGTAGAATATTGTGAGGCTTGATATCAAAATGAAGAATCTTTTTATCACAGCCATGATGAAGATACGCAATCCCATGTGCCACTCCTAATTATATTTCATATATCTTGTCGTAGCCTAATATTTCTTTCCCTTCTTTGGAGAAAATAAACTTATCAAGAGAACCATTGGGCATGAATTCATAAACAAGAGCTCGCTTTGAATCCTCCATACAAAATCCAACAAGACGAACCACATGAACATGGTGGATCCTTCCAATAGTTGCAACCTCACTTATGAATTCTTGACTATTAGCTTTAGATTTACCCAACATTTTAATAGCTACGTAAGGACCACTCCGTAATTGGCCTTTGTACACAGTGCCAAATCCTCCTCCACCCAACTTATCTTTGAAACCTTTGGTCATCTTCTTAATTTCCTTGTACAAGTATTTTATGGGCACAATGTCACTATGCTGCAAAAAATCTTCAATATTTTCGTATGTAGATAAGTGTCTTTTTCTCTATTTGAAAATTACCAGCACGGTGAGAAATATTACTCCAAATAGGTATCTAGCTCCCACGAAGGATATCAGTCCGCACCATCCATTGACGTTCGCTCCAATTCTGTACGGGTATAAGTAGTGTGCATCGTCAAGTCTTGATGGTGAACGAAATGTTATTACGCCATACATCCCTGTATAATTATATAGCAACAGAACAATCAGGAGAAGCTGCCTGTTAGACGTAGAAGTCAAAGATAATCCTTTACCGTCAGGAAGCGCATGTAGAAAAGTCATAGAGTTAGGAATGGTAGGAACGACATGTCGAATTCATATTGAATAGTTCAAATGCAACTCCGTGTATATATATCCATATATAACATTGAATGAATAAGAACTTAGTTTTTTTACTTTCGTACATGGTACCAGAGCTTGGTTTGCTTCCGTTCTTCTCTGCTTTTTCTGTCTTCTTCTCCTTCCGGCCAAAACTCCATTGTTTCCGGTGAAGCTCTTGTTTCAACACTTTAGTTCAGTCCAGATCCGTCTTCTTCGGTGCACCATTAAGAAACACGTGCCACTCCATCAGATTCCCCAGCGTCAAGTCGGCCAGAACCTAGAATCCGGCCTCCATCCGATCGCGCGTGAGCTTCCACGCGCCACCACCACCACCGTCGTTTGAGACGGCGATTGTTGCAAACTGATCGACTCAGCTTCCTCTTCCTCCTCTTGAAGTTTCGTGACCATCCGAGATAGTTTGTTTTTTTTAGCTTTATTCCTCGCACCCGATTCCAACATCCGTGAGTTGCCATTTGTTGATAACTTCATAATTCTGAGTCAATATTTCTGTCTGCGGGTCCCTTGGATTAATTGAGGTATATATCTTGACTCTATCTCTTTGCGGGGTCAGTGGGGTGCAGTTCACTTAAATTAATTAGAAGCTTTGTTTATTTGTGGAATATCGCGACATTTCCTGCTCATTTGTTGATCTTGTTATTTTGTGCGAATTGGTTGTGTACCACTATTCAATTTGCATTATGGCTGATTCTAAAAATTCTGATATATTGCCTATGTCTGCGAAGATTACTACTTCACAGTTAAATTGGACAAATTATAGTGATTGGAACAAAACTGTTAGAGTTTATATTTTGGGAATTGAGATGGAAACTCATTTAACTGAAGATCCTCCTTCTGGTGATGAAACCAAACTTTTGACTTGGCAAAGAGCAGATGCTCGACTTCTGTTTCAAATTCGAAATTCTATTGAACCACGGATTCTATCTTCTATTAGCCATTATAACACTGTCAAAGAAATTATGAGTTATCTTGAATTTATGTTTTCTAGCAAAGGAACATTACTCGGATTCATGAAGTCTGTAAAGGTTTTTATCGTTCCCAACAGCAAGACCGTTCATTGAAAGATTTCTTCTTGGATTTCAAGAGGATGTATGAAGAAATGAAGGTTGTCATGTCTCCACAGGCAGATTTCTCAACTCGTATTAAGAATTTAGAACTTCAGGCTATCATAAGTTTCCTTGAAGCTCTCTGATAGAGCTTAATATTTATATACTTTTATTAATTAATCCTAGGCTTTTGTGAGATTTAATTGAATATTTTGGGCATAATCAAGTGTTAATGTGAGATTTTAGTGAAAGAGTAATTTGGGACTTATAGTGGTTAAATTGTTATATTTTTAATTAATATTTGTTATTCCCATTATTCTTTAATTGTGAGTAAAAGATAATACCTTTGTGAATCGAATTTTATAGGTAATGATGTGACCCAACTTACTCATTTAATCTAGAGAGAATTGAATGAAGAAAGGAAGTGGGGACCATTTGAATTGAAGTGGCGGCTGTGTAAAGCAAAAGGCAGCTGGACCGAATGGAATGGATGAGGTAGAAACAAGCAACTGATTTATTGAATAAATCTGGACCGAATGGAATAGGAGAGTGGACGTGAAGATGAGCTGGACCAAATTGAGATGTGGACTGAATTAAAGAGGTCTTGACCCAAGAGAAAGAGGTTGGACCGTGAGAGAGGAATTGAAGAAAAGAAGGAGGGGACCTGATAAGTATATATTTTATAATTAAATAGGTATATATTTTAGATAGATTCACTGGATTTATTAATATTTTATGCCTATTTAATTATCTTTTATATATTTTCTATCCTTTAAATTATTATAAGAGAAAAGAAGAATTTGAATATAAAATCTATCCATATCCTATTTTCTCGTAGAAGAGACATTATCATACCTAAAATGTGAAGGAAGTATTAAATAAATTACGGAACAATGAGTTGAGTAAGCATAACCGGAGGGAATTCATTTAATTATATATGTATATATATATATATATAACTACATATAATATTATATATATATCATATATATAAAGAAACAGATTTCGGATCATGGGATAGCATCGTGGACCCCACGTGAAGCAATAAAGTCCCTGGATTGTTTAACTATTGAAAGGATATTATGATAGATATATCAAATAAAACGGAGAGCGAGCAGGGTCAGCACGGAAGGGACTAGAAGATATATATTATACAGTATATATCATACAGGGGCGTTGCTGCAGGGAGGCGAGACAGAAGCGCACAGCAGAAATAGCTGAGACGCACAGATCCAGAGGGCAGAGGCGCGAGACACAGGCGGACACTGCAGAACTGGAGCGGAGATAAGGAGCAGAGATTAAGGAGCTGGGGCTTGAAGATTCAAAGAGATTTGGAGCTTTAAAATTTGGTTTTCCATTAATTTTTCTTCTCTCTCTTTCTTAGTTTCTGATATGAACCGAATCATTATTTATGATTTTAATTTGTTGATGAACATGAGTAGCTAATTTTCTCGTTCTAGGATTTTCTTGAACCTATTTATGGATTGAATTATTTATTTACTCTCTTTTTGCAACGAATGAGTTTTTGTATTGATTTTATCTTGCTCTTAATGCCTCTAAATGTCTGATCACCATTTAGTTGTTTTGTTTATTTAAATTAATCTTGAGAAAGATAATTTAAGTGTAGAACTTGGGTAAAATCATGTTAGACTTGAAGTTTAGGTATAGTAAGCGGATGGTTTGTTAGTATCATAGAGATATAGTTACTAACCTAACATTGTCAGATTAAGATTGGTGTTTAAAGTTAATCCTTATAAATTAATACAAGAGATTGATTAGTTTATTAGGATAAATATTTGGTTTTGACTCGAGAGAGCGTTATCGAATACTTTTGAATCTTAGACCAATACATATCTTCGTTTTATTGCTTATTGAGGGTAAATCAATTAGTTCATGAAATAAATAGGGGATAGATAATCCTAGGTTCCTCCTATCTTGAAGTTCTTGATTTAATTAATTAATTCTTAAGTATAAAATTTCTTTCAAAATATTCTCACTTAACCTGATTGATAATTTAATTAAGATAATTAATTCATTTTTGTCATAGTCCTCGTGGGAACGATCTTTTTATATTACTTGCGACCCGTACGCTTGCGGTAAAGCTAGACGGCTAACAGGACCACAAAAACAAATGAAGTGCTGAATAAAGACGTGAAGGCAGCACCAAAGAGAAGGAATGAGAGGTGGGCCGAAATTGTTGAATGATTAAGTGGGCTATTGACCAAATGGGAATTGATTGGAAAAAGAGAGGCAACCTAATTGAAAAAAAAGGGAAGCACACGAGGGAATAAAAAAGGAGAAGGGGATTGCGGTTGGGTGTGTGTGAAAAGGGTGAAGCACCAAATTGAATAAAGGGGGTGCGAGGCGGCTGTGAAAGAAAGGACGGAAGGAGGAGCAGACCGAATAGGAGAGGAAGCTTGTTGACCGAGATGTAATTGGAAGAAAAGGAGAGGCATGAGGAGGCGCTGTTTTGGACTGATATGGGAGTGTATTTGATGAAAAGAAGATGACCGAATGGTGTGGAAAAAGGAGGAGCTGTTCGGTGCTTTTATTAAAGAGTTGTTTGGTGTGCTTCCCTTTGATTTCCATGGCCAATTCTTTCTCTCCTTCCATCAAGCTTCATCTTCCTCCTCCATGAGTAGCTAAGCTTTGGTGATTTCCTTGAGTTGGGTAATGGTTTGAGCTTCTAAACTTCAATGAAATTCCTTTAAGCTATCTTTTTAGTTCATGATTATGTAGCTTGGTTAAGTATGTAATTGTGATCTAGATTGTTCTATGCCAAGTGAATAAACTTGGTGGTTGAGCTAGGAGTTGATTAATTAAGCTTTGTATGATTCATATTAGGAGTAGGTTGAATTGTTTATTCCAACTTGGTTAAGTGGATTTAAATGTTTAAACTGAATGCTTTGAACTTTTGTAATGGTAATTACAAGCTAGAATTAGAAGTTGATTATTCATTTCCTTGAGTCTGAATTATTTGGTGATATTCATTTAATTGCTTCGGTAGAATGAATTAAATGATTATTGCAAGTATGGAGCTAGTGGTATCTTAGGTCCATCCTCTTGACTCATTATGGAATTCATATTATTAGCAAGCAAGGAAGACTAAAACCCCAACTCAAGGGAATCACATTCCATCATTATATTAGTTAATTGAATTTATCTTGTTATTAGTGTTAATTTCAATTCCTTTTGCTACTTTGTTTTAAAAACTGAAAAATACAAAAATATTGCTTTAGCTTAGATTACTTCATTAGTTTAAAAATCAAATTCTCAAAATGATTTTTCACAACTTTAAAGTTTTTTATCACTTTTCTACTTAGGACTTGGAAATTAATCTCCTCACAAGAACGACCTAGATTGAGCTACTATGCTACATTTTCAAACCTAGTTTTATTTTGTGAACTCACACGACATGGGTTCATCACTCTCAATCCGTCTTATGAGACTATTCGTTCTCAGATTCTGTCTAGTCAAGAACTTCCTTCTCTTGAAGATGTTTTCTCCCGGGTTCTTCGTGCTGATAGCCTGATTCACTCTTCTGTTGATCCAACTGCAAGTGCTCTAGCTGGGCATGGTCCCTTTGAGAACAGGAATTATGGGTACAAACAAAGCAACAATCCTCCTATAATGACTTCTGGTAGTATTATCTGTAATTATTGCAAAGAATCTGGACATATTAAGAAAAATTATCGAAAATTGCAAAATAAACAGCAGCGTGATCAACATCGTGGTTTTGCTCGTATTGCCCAGACACCTGGTACCTCTGATTCTGGATCTGGATCTTCTTCTGCAGGGGCCCTAGCCACAGGTACTCTATCCTCTGGTCTTACTACTGCTTCAACTAAGTGGGTCATTGATTCTGGTGCCACTGATCACATGACAGGTAATCATTACTTATTCTCTTCATATGCCCCCTATGCCACCCATCATCCATATGTGTCGCCAATGGTTCTTCTGTCCATGTTACTGGCTCCGGCACTGTTCAACCTACAGCATCCCTCTCATTATCTTCTATTCTTAGTGTTCCTGGTCTCACCTTTAACCTTTTATCTCCAAGTAAACTCACTCGTTATTTGAACTGCTTTATCTCACTTTCCCTGACTATTGTTTAATTCAGGATCTATCGACGAAGCAGATTATTAGTAGAGGCTATGAATCTGGTGGACATTACATCCTTGATGATCAGGTGCCACGTTCTGTTGCTTGTTCTGGTGGGCCGTCTCTCTTTGAAGTTCATTGTCGTTTAGGTCATATGTCGTTGTCCTTTCTCCGGAAATTGTATCCTCAATTTTCTTCTGTGTCTACTTTAAATTGTGAGTCATGTCAGTTTGCCAAACACCATCGTGTTCATTTGGCACCTCGTATCAATAAACGGGATGCATCCTCATTTGAGTTAGTACATTCTGATGTTTGGGGTCCTTGTTCAGTTCTATCTTAAACTGGTTATCGTTATTTTGTCACTTTTGTTGATGATTTTTCTCGAACCACCTGGCTTTACTTAATGAAACAACGTTCTGAATTGTTTACCCACTTTCGTCATTTCTGTGCTGAAATTCAAACCCAGTTTAACACTCCTATGAAAATCTTACGAAGTGATAATGCAAAAGAATATTTTTCCTCACCATTCACCGATTACATGAAAAGTCATGGTATTCTTCGCCAATCCTCGTGTGTTGATACCCTTGCTCAAAATGGTGTGGCTGAAAGAAAAAATCAACATCTCTTAGAAACTGCATGAGCTCTCATGTTTCATTCCTCTGCCCCTAAACATTTTTGGGCTGATGCTCTATCTACTGCATGTTTTCTCATCAATCGCATGCCTTCCGCTGTTCTTGGTGGGGCTATTCCGTATTCCGCTATCTTCCCCATGACTAAGTTGTTTCCTGTTGATCCTAAGATCTTCGGTTGTGTTTTTTTTGTTCGGGATGTCCGTCCTGATGTTAGCAAACTTGATCCCAAGTCCCTTAGATGTGTCTTTCTTGGCTATTCTCTAGTTCAAAAAGGTTATAAGTGTTACTCTCCTGATCTTAGTCGTTATCTTGTGTCCACTGATGTGACCTTTCATGAGTCTTCTCCTTTCTTTACATCTTTGACTTCCTCTGCTTCTGTCATTGTTGAGTCTGATGATGTCCTGGTTTATCATGCTCCTTTCTCACCAGTACAAGCTGCTATTCCAGAACTTGATATCATCTATGATGATGATGCTACTAATGTTTTGCCAACACCAGTCACTGCTTCACCGACAGATTCTAGTCATGACTCCTATGTTTCTGACTCCCCAGAACCTCCCATTGCTGCCCCTGACCCAGTTGACTCTGATCTTACTGCTGATCCGTCTTCTGACCTACTAATTGCACTTCGGAAAGGTACACATCATCATTGTCCTCCCAGAAGATATGCAGATTGTACCTATCCTATTTCTTCTTTTGTGTCTTACCAGAATTTATCCCCTACTTCTTCTTCGCTTGTTGCCACCTTTGGTTCCATCTCCACTCCTCCTACTCTTCATCAAGCCTTGACTCATCCTGGTTGGCGTACCGCGATGGAAGAAGAACTTGTTGCCCTTGAAAACGCTGGTACCTGGACTCTTGTTGATCTACCTCCTGGGAAGAAGGCCATTGGATGTAAATGGGTGTTTGTTATTAAAACTAAGGCCGATGGTTCTTTGGAATGGTTAAAAGCTTGACTAGTTGCTAAAGGGTATGCACAAACTTATGGTATTGATTACTCTAAGACTTTCTCTCCTGTTGCTAAGCTCACCTCTGTTCGTCTTCTTATCTCCTTAGCTGCCACATGTCATTGGGATTTATATCAGTTAGATGTTAAGAATGCATTTTTGAATGGAAATCTCCTTGAAGAAGTTTATATGGAGCAACCACCTGGATTCGTTGTTCAGGGGGAGAATAGGAAAGTGTGTTATCTCCAGAAATCATTATATGGTCTAAAGTAAAGCCCTCGTGCCTGGTTTGATAGATTTTGTGATGTCGTCAAGAAGTTTGAATTAAGTCAAAGCAAGTGTGATCACTCTGTATTCTACCAGTAATCTGATGCAGGCATGATTCTTTTAGTAGTATACGTTGATGATATTGTGATTATAAGGAGTAACATTTCCGAAATCTCAGAACTTAAAGTCTTCTTGAATTCCCATTTCCAGACAAAAGATTTGGGATCATTAAAGTACTTTCTTGGTATTAAAGTTTTGAGAAGCAAGAAAAGTATTCTTTTAACTCAAAAGAAGTATGTTCTTGATCTCTTAAAAGAGACTGGAAAGCTTGGAGCTGCACCAAGTAGCATCCCCATGATTCCGAATCCTTTCCTGGATCTTAATGCTAGTATGTTTGATGAACTTCCTGATGACTTGAAAAAGAAGATTGATCCAGAGAAACTGAAGCCGTTTGCATTTCCTGAAAGATATAGAAGACTCATTGGGAAGTTGAATTATCTGACAGTAACTCGTCCTGATATAACATTCTCAGTCAACAAGCTCAGCCAATTCATGGCATCACCAACGGTGGCACAATGGGAAGCTTTAGAACATATCTTGCATTATTTGAAAGGTTTTCCAGGTCTTGGTATTCTTTATACAGATTATGGGCACACTAAAGTCGAGTGTTTCTGTGATGTTGATCATGCAGGATTTAAAGCCACAAGACGATCCACTACTGGTTATTGTGTGTTTGTTGGTGGAAATTTGATATCTTGGAGAAGTAAGAAGCAATTAGTTGTGTCAAAATCAAGTGCAGAAGTAGAATACAGAGCTATGTCACAGTCAGTACAAGAAATTATGTGGGTATTTCAACTCTTGAAGGAAATTGGCATTACCACGACATTGCCTGCAAAACTATGGTGTGACAATAAAGCAACACTTCATATAGCTTCAAATTCTGTGTTCCATGAACGAACAAAACATATTGAGATTGATTGTCATTTTATTCGTGATAAGATCAAAGAAAATATTGTATCTACAGGGCACATACGATCCGACAACCAACTGACAGATCTTCTGACAAAAGCCTTACATGGGACACGGGTTAAATATCTTTGTAACAAGTTGGGCATGATCAATATATATGCTCCAACTTGAGGGGGAGTGTTAGACGTAGAAGTCAAAGATAATCCCTTACCGTCAGAAAGCGCATGTAGAAAAGTCATAGAGTTAGGAATGGTAGGAACGGCATGTCGAATTCATATTGAATAGTTCAAATGCAACTCCGTGTATATATATCCATATGTAACATTGAATGAATAAGAACTTAGTTTTACCTTCATACACTGCCTATGCATGAACGAAAATAGTGTTTTAGCGGATCATCAAATCTTCAATTTTATGAAAATTATATATCTATATATTATAAAAGAAGAGTCCCGCTAATAATGGTGCCCCTTTTTTTAATTAAGCATAGAAAACAAGTGATTTTTAAATAGTTTAAAGGTTTTATACAAAATAACTTATTTTAATTGGTAGAGATATCATAAAAGTTAAATTATTTTACGTTTGGTTACAATAATAAAAATAATTTATCATTTAACGATTTTCATATTTTATTATGCATATCAATGTATAGATCTTTGTTCATAGAAATATGATTTAGTATTTGTTTATTTTAAAATTGGAAAAATTAATCTTTTGGCCCTTATAGTTTTGATTAGATTGTAACTCAGTCCCTATACTTTGACTCGGTGCAACTCAGTCCCTATAATTTTGACTTGGTTGTGACTTGGTCCCTGAATTTTAACTCACTATAACTCAATTTCTATAGTTTTAACCATTTTATAATTAAATCCTTATATTCTAGAATAAGGGTGGGGGTCCATATTATAAAATGGTTAAAATTATAGGGAGTGAGTTGCGGTATGAGTCAAAGTTTAAGGACTGAGTTATAATCGAGTTAAAATTATACGAACTGAGTTGCACCGAGTTAAAATGTGAGAACTGAGTTACAATCCAGTTAAAACCATAGAGATCAAAAGATTAATTTTCTCTTTAAAATTTTATGACATCTGTGTGTATCTTCGTATTTTTATAACATTTTCTCTCATCTATCGCAACAAATTATTTTAAGAAACTAATAGTACTTCTCAAAATAATCAGAAAACTTACAAAACAAGTCTCACAGAACTTCACAGATAGATTCTTTAAAAAGGGTGATTTTTTGTATAAAAAAGTTTAAACAAATCGGCCCTGGAACGAGTCTAATTTTCAATGACAAAAACGTTCATAATTTGGGCAAATACTGAAAAATACAGGGATTCTTTTGGCTCCTTTTCCCCCATATCCCTTGTCTTTTTTTCTTCCCCTCTTGCAAGATCTTTCCCGGAATTGATTGGAGAGGAACGATTTTAGATGAGACTAAATATAAGTGAAAATACATCTAAACCTATCAAAAAATACTTAGTTTTATTGAAAGAGAGTGTGTGTGAGTGTTTTGACGCACAATATATATATATATATATATATATATATATATATATATATATATATATGCTAATGTGTATTTAAGACTTTATTTGCATGATGTTCTTTAAAACAAATAGACTTTCTTCTACCTCTTAAAACAAATAAACCCACGCTATTAAAGAAAAAAAGAAAGCACGTATATCCATGTGTTTCTGTGTGCAAACCGTTAGGGAAAATTTTGGTATGCTTAAAGAGACCAACCACATACAAAGGGATTAATAAATTTCTCTTTCTTATCCTTAATATAAGACATATTTATTTAATTTGATTAAATTAAAGAAGTTAGTTAAATTAGATAATATAACGTGTATTTTCTAAAACATCCTAATCTTATGTCTTAATTCTCTCATTCACTCTCTTATTTGATTATTGTTGAAGGGGCATCAATATGGATAAATTAGGTAAATGTTAATAAATATGAAAATTATGTCTTATATTTATGATCAAATTCAACCGTTTAAATATGCCTTATATTAAGGACCAGATGAGGATTAAACAACTACGAGAATTAGACTATAAATAATGAATATAGACACCGCATGCATGCATATATGAACGTTTCAATCAAGAAAAAGGTTTGAGCAGGTCAAGATCTTACCGTTTAATATGCCATAGAGAATTTCTGCAAAGGAATTTCAAAATTTTGTTAAAATATATCAAAATAAAAAGGGAAAATTGGGGGAGAAGCCCCCATTAAAAATTTTGTTAGTGCGAAAAATATAATAAATTTTTATACAGAGAAAATAGCAGCACTTTGTAAATTTTGTGCAGTATTAATTTAGGTCATTCTCATTAATAAAATTTTTAATGTGAGATTTTTCCCAATTTCCCCAAATAAAAATGATGGACATAATTTAAAATAAAAAGAAATTAAATTGAGTACAATTTTTCCATTTTTTTCTCTTTTGCTACCTTTTCCAGTCCCCGCTTGTAATTGAGAAGATCATTGATCATTATTTTTATTAATTTTAAAGATGAATCGCACCAATATATTTGTTTTTCTTTAATTTGTTTAGAGAAGTTAATATATAGTGGGTCAAGCTTCAATTTTATTTCGAAAGTTTTTGTGCAGCAGGTATGGTTCCAATAGTTATTTTGGGTCAATCTCAACCCAAAATTATTGAGAAAGGAGCAATGTTACTCTAGGCCCTTAAAAATGTTAAGGGACAACTTTAATTTTTAACTGTAACATTATTTTTTTAATAATTAGGGTGGATTTACTCTATTTTAAACAATTTACCGGATGAAATTGATAAAAAAAACCCTTTCAAATATCCACAACCCTGATAAATAAACTTTTAGAATAAAATTGAACCTTAATCCTATATCAGGCTAATTATTTTCATTTGCTTGCAAAATTAGTTAAAGATGAGCTAGAAGGAATTATTTTTTGTTAGAAGTCCAAAGGAATTATTATAGATAAGGGAGAGTGGATTAATTTTTTTGGGGGCCTTCCTTCCACTCCCCCTCATTTTCCTTTATTTAGTTGAGTTTTGTTCCCCTTTAGTGAGTGTTTGGGAAACACCCAAACCGTGATTTCAGAAACTATTTTCCGCAAGTCGAGACAAAACTCCTCGCAGATACTTATCTCGTAAATAATAAAAATTATTCTCAAAAATTAATCCAAACACACACGGGTGGGATTTGGAATAGCCGGGGAAAGAGTGGTCAGCTGGTGGGGTGGAGGGTGATTTGAGTGAGACGCTGGGTAGACAAGAGAGCATGTGAAGCTGCAAACGTGAAATTGTGAGTTGGAAGAATTTTTGACAATGTGGAGGTGAGCTAGAAGCAATTTTTTCCATCATATGGTAACTCAAAACTGAGTTATAAAAAAGTGAAAAGACAAGGGTTTGAATCATATTCATAGGCAATTGAAAAGTTCAGAAATTGAGTCATAACACGCCATAGTTGAGGGAAAACCGAGTTAAAAGTTTAAAGATTAGAAGAATAATTTCAAAAAGAGTGTAAAAGGGAGGATGAGAGACGATATACAAGTATAGAAAGAAGATTAAGGTGAAGATGTTACCTTGGGCAAATCTGACAACCCGGATCAGTGTTCCTGAAAGGGAAGGGCAAATAATGGAAATGAAAATATGTATCTGTAGTGTTAGATAAAAGTAGCCACAAATGGGCGCTTTTCTGATACGTACTGCACTGTTGGGTGTTCATGTAAATGTAATGGCAGTAAATCGCGTACTTCCAGGTAAGCTCAAATCCAAAGACCTGCAGCTGGCGATGGACTTGCCGGTAGGACCAGTTAAAAGCCTGGCCAGCACCATAATGGAACTCAGCCGACATTGGCGTGGCGGCGATCACACGGCACCCAATCACCAAGTCTCCGATGGGTATATCCCCAACCACTGCGTATATAAGGGGATCCAAACAGCCTGAGGTATTCTTCACGACAGACTCGTCACTCACCGGAGCTTCGCACTTGAAGTATATTACGTATACAAAGTCATCCAGGACGTCTGCATAAAAATGATACAATGGTACCCCAGGCTCGTCGTCGAATCGGTCAAGACGACTGAAATTGTTTTGGTAAAGGAAGTAGCGAGGGAGGGAGGAGCAGTTGGGAGGGTCATAAAAGTTGGGATCCACCAGTCGGATTGTCAAGTCGGAGTAGTTGATAGATTTGACATAGAATTCACCGGATAACAACCGTAACGCCGCCGCGCCGTCGTCTTTACATTCTAACTCGTAGTTCTTGTCGTCGCAGGAGTCGGGGTCCCCTGTCACACGAAACGGATGCCTTATGTCGACGACGCCGATTTTGCCGCACGAAGATGTACAGGCCTCCGCCGCGGCCCCAATTTGGGGCAACAATCGAAGCACACTAGTGATCAACAACACCAAACCCACCCCCACCCTCTTCCTTCCTCTGCCTGATGCAACGCTCCCCAACATTATCTTCAGACGTTTCTCTCCCTCTCTTTCTTTTTTTTTTTTTTTTTCACTAAAAACTGGAATTCATTAATCTATCATAAGATTAGTACAACAATACCTCAAGAGAGGCAAAACAACCAATCCTTTGTCAATCAATGCCTGCTGAAAAAATAGGTGGTGGTTGATCAAAGATGACAAAATACTCGGTACTACTATGAGCAAGCTTAGCTAAACAATCCGCTTGGGAATTTTGATCTCTAGAGATATGGTTTACAAGGACACACCAATCTCTAGATAATCATTCTCTAGCCTCGTTAATGATCTTCTTAAAAGGGTTACTCTCATCACATCCCCTAGTAAGGAAATGAACCGCTTCAATACAATCCGTGAAAAGAATGACATTCTTTAAATTCCTTTGCCAGCAAATTTACAGACCCTGGATGATTGCGATAATCTCTGCTATGATCGGCGGCACTCGTGTAAGTTTGCCCATGTATCCGCATAGCCATCCACCATCGTCTGTTCTCACCACTCCGGCACTTGCACTTTGACCCGAGTCAAGGACTGATCCATCTGTTTCGAGTGTACAGAATCCTGGTCTTCGAATTAGTTGGCCTTCATTCCCTCCACCTATTTGTGAGTAGAACTTGCAATGATTGCTCAGGTCCATATCCCAACATGCCCGAAAGAAGCTTGATTGGGCAGTCTGGCAGCTCGATCCCGTTTCTTCTCCGAACAGCTTCTTGCATCTGTCTACCCAGATATCCCAACAACCATAACCAAACAGAGTTGCCCATCTGACCTTACTGGTGAAATTCCGACCAGTTTCATGGTTAAGGTTCCACTCGATCCACTCCATACCCTACAAATTAATAAAGTTATTCCACATGACAGGCTTAATTATGGATATCCACCTTTCACGCGCGTTCGTACAATCCCGTAGAAGATGCATCAAATCCTCATCTTGATCACATTGATAAGGACAAGTTGCGAGATCAGCTAATCCTCTCCTGACTCTGAGCTGCGCTGTATGAACCCTTCCATGTGCCACAAGCCATATAAAGGATTTAATTTTCTCAGGAATTTCCCATTTCCATAGCTTCCTCCAAAAAGTTGAATTTGACACCGTAGAACCTGCATTCAAAAAATGATAAGCAGAATTAACAGAGAAACAACCATTAGATGAAGGCTTCCAAAAATACTTATCTGCTCCTCTCTCGTCACAAGGGGGATGAGCACATGTAATTCTGTTAACAATGTGAGAGTGGAACCATCTGCCAAGCTTGATTCTATCCCATTCTCCCCAGGGAGTAACGTAACCACGGATTCTTTCATTTCTGTCCACAAAGGCCTCCCAACCCGGAATTAGCTCAATTAAGGGCTGGTTCACCTCAGACCAGTTATCATACCAAAATGACGCTGAAGCCCCATTGCCAACACGAACACCCACCCCCTTCTGAAATTTATCCCATACAGAACAAATCCCTCTCCAGGTTGACGATACGTTTCTTCGAGGCACCGGTCCGCTAATCCGATCCCATGGGTACTTCCCTCTTAGAACTTGAACCCACAGCTTATCCATATTGTTCATCACTTGCCAACAAAGCTTCATAATAAAAGCTTCATTTTGTTTTGCCATATCCTGAATTCCTAATCCACCCGATCTCCTATCCTTCGTAATCTGGTCCCAGGAAATGAGATGAAGCTTCCTCTGATCATCCTGTTCGTCCCATAAGAACTTTCTGTTTTCCCGCTCTATTTCTTTCAAAATTCCTTTCGGAATAAGAATTGCCTGCATTTGATAAGAAGGCAAAGCTAACAGGACAGCTTTTATGAGAGTGGTTCTGCCAACGAAGCTCAAACAACTCCTTTTCCACCCTGAAATCTTTTTAAACGTTCTCTCAAGAAGGGGCATGAAGGTTATCTTTGAAACTCTCTTATGAATAAGATGAATGCCAAGGTATTTCCCCAAATCTCCAGTTAGCCTAACACCCATCTTACGACTCATCTCGTATGCCCTCGAGAAATGAACCTTTCTAGAAAAACATATTCTTGTTTTGTCTTTGTTCATCTTCTGGCCCGACATATTACAAAACCTCTGCAGACAGTTGATCATAACCTCCACTTGATTATCGGATGCCTCCCCAAATAAGATGAGGTCATCAGCAAAGAATAGGTGAGAGATTTTAGGCCCATTCCTGCTGAGCTTAATTGGCACCCACTCTCCTTCTGCAATAACATCTTGGATTATATGATTTAGGCACTCCATGCATAGTGTGAAGATGTAAGGAGAAAGAGGATCCCCTTGTCTAATTCCACGAGATGATTTAAAACTCCCAGTGGCTTCCCTATTCCATAGCACTTGAAAGGAAGGACTTGTAATACATGTCATAATAACCTCACATATTTTCCCTTCTACACCCACAGCTCTCAGAGTATCAAAAATGAACGGCCATTCAAGACGATCGTAAGCCTTCTCAAGGTCTACCTTAACTGCCATCCATCCCTTTCTTCCTGCTTTCTTCTTCATAGAGTGAATTACTGCCTAAGCGACAATAACATTATCATTGCTTTGACGGCCCGCGATGAAACTACATTGGTGCTCTCCCTCTCTTTCATACATGGATTTCTGTGGTGATATATAATATTTATAATAGATATTTTAAAAGGGGGTAATGGACAGTTTTGCCTATAAAATTTTTATCAGTAAGTTTTCCTCGAAAACTTTTTAGTGGACAATTTTATAAAAATGGTGCAATTTTGCCTTGGTTATTAGCCCAATCAATTTTGACAGTTGGTTGACCAAATATGCTGAGTTATCAGTCCACATATTATCTACGTCTTTTTTGTTAAAGTGCAAATTTACCCTAAAAGTTTTAAATCTAACTTTAAATAAAATGAAATAAATGACATATAGACTGTCAAGGCATATTTGCACTTTAAGAAAAATGACATGAATGACACATGGACTACCGATTAAGTATATTTAATCAATTAACAATCAAAATTAATTGGGATAACCACCATAATAGAATTGCTCCCTTTTTTATACTTCTTGATTAAAATTGTCCCTTGGTGAAAATTTTAGGATAAAATTTCCCCTGAACCCTATATTAACTAATATTATTAGATATTTTTTCTTCATAAAATTATTCAGGGGAATTCACTCCGAGATCCCGTGGAGAATGTAATGACAAAAAGAAGTCTACAACAAACCAGCAGTATGCCATAGACTTTGTGTGACTTTTTGGGATGATGTTTCTTCTTTAGGCTTTAATTTTTTTCCAATTATTTAACCTGCATTATTAGCGTTTGAATGGTCCATATGCATATATGCACGCGCTTTTGCGTCTAACTTGAATATATCCCAATCTCAAAGCCATAAATCATAACAGACTCTGCACGCCCAGAAACAGAGGTTGGGTTGGCCTAACACTAAGAGGAAGATGATGATGAATTCCAGAACTTGTTCGTGGAGCTTGGTACTGCTCTTGCTTGCCCGCATAGGGTGGTGCCAACAACGTCACTGCAAGGAATTAAGGTGCGGACGTCATGGCGTGGTTCGATTCCCCTTCCGGCTCAAAGATAAGCACCCGGCCGAGTGCGGCTATCATGGCTTTGATATCACCTGTTATCATCACCGCCACCTCCTGCTTCAACTGCCCACACCTTCAGGTTCCGTAGACCTCTTCATCAAACACATTGATTACCTATCCCAATCACTTCAAGCATATGATCCCCAAAATTGCCTTCCGGCCCTGTTACTCAAACTCCACAACTCCACGATATCACCCTTCAAATTTAAGTCAGCCTCAGCCAATGGGTTCGAACACATTACTTTCCTTAATTGCTCTTCAGACGGCCATCGGCACCTAAACTATCGAATCATAGACATGTTATCTTGCCCGATTTATGTTGATTACTCCTACGTCTCTTTCATGAAGGAGAACCTCCTATTCTGTACCAAGATGATCAATATTTCATCAAATCAGCTCGATAGCATGTCGCAAAATGTTCTGTTCTTCAGTTGGATGAAACCAAATTGTACTAGATGCGAAATGAAGGGACAGATGTGTAAATTGATGAAGAATAACGGCACAGAAGATGATATTAAATGTGTTGACCATGACCCCAACATATCTAGATCAACTATTAAACTAATTGCAGGTGATCAAGAACGTTCATTCATTCTTCTTTTCTCTTCTCCATTGCGCTAGATATTTGAATTACAGAATTATGTTCGATCAATTTTTTTGCAGGTCTGACCTCAGGCTCAGTTGTGCTGCTTCTGGTGCTCCTTGTACTCTATCAATACTACAGATATTTGAGTTTGAAAGGAGAAGATCTTGCGAGACTTCAAAAGTTTTTGGATGACTATCGGTTGCTCAAACCAACCCGATTCACTTTTGTCGATCTGGAACGAATCACGTGTGGTTTTAAAGAGAAGTTAGGTGAAGGTGCTCATGGAGCAGTGTTCAAAGGAAAGCTTTCCGATGAAATTTTGGTAGCTGTGAAGATGCTCAACAACTCAAAGGATGATGATGGCAAAGAGTTCATAAATGAAATGGGAGTTGTAGCTAAAATCCACCATGTCAATGTGGTTCACTTATTGGGCTTCTGTGCTGATGGAGTTCACCATGCTCTTGTTTATGATTATTTTCCAAATGGTTCCTTGCAAAACTTCATATCTGCTCCAAATGGCGACGGGTCATTTCTGGGCTGGGAAAAGCTGCAACAAATTGCTCTTAGTATAGCCAGAGGGATTGAGTATCTTCACCAAGGTTGTGATCATCAAATTCTTCACTTTGATATTAATCCTCATAATATATTATTGGATGACAACCTCGTTCCAAAAATCTCTGATTTTGGTTTAGCCAAGTTGTGTCCAAAAAATCAAAATACAGTGTCTGTCACAGCAGCAAGAGGAACTTTAGGCTATATTGCTCCAGAAGTGTTCTCTAGAAATTTCGGAAATGTGTCCTACAAGTCGGATATCTACAGCTTTGGAATGCTACTGATCGAAATGGTAGGAGGAAGAAAGAATACGGACACAATTCAAGAAAATTTTCAAGTTTTATATCCAGAATGGATTCATAGTTTGATTGAGGGGGGCAACGTATATATCCCGATCGAAAATGAAGAAGACATTAGAATTGCAAAGAGACTAGCTATTGTAGGACTTTGGTGCATTCAGTGGCACCCAATAAATCGTCCATCCATGAATAAGGTAGTACAAATGTTGGAAGGCGACGAAGATAAGTTGGAAGTCCCTCCTACTCCGTTTGACTCCTCTTCCATCAACACAACTATGGCAGCTCCTGCAAGGCATTTAGGCTTAGAGTTGGAAGTGATTCATGAATTGGAATGATTGTGTCTTTAATTAATTAGGGTTTCCAATTATAAATGCTACCTTTTACTAATATTAAGCGATATAAAAATAAATAAAGCATTATTGTACAAGAATGATATGCAGTTCCATCTATTGCGCTAAATCGGACTTGCTCGCTCAAGACTTTTTGCCAAGCATGTGTGTTTTATAAGACTCTAAATAAGAGGATCTGATTAGATACTAGTATTTTTTTGTCTCGCATAGATGGATGAAGTGTTTGAAATAAAAGAATACTTTGCTATAAATAAATCCCTTCAGATTTTTCTGATCCAAAGTAGTTATTGGAAATTCAAGGAATTATTAATTGGAAGTGAGAGATTTAGTTGATGTCTTTGGAATGTTTCCTGCATGATAAATTTTTTGGATCTTAATTGAAAGTGAGAATTACTGACAAGATTAGTTGATTAATTAACTTCGTCTGAAAAAGAAATATTTTTCAACGTAGTCATATTTTTTTGGGGACCAGAATGTTGTCTTGTTTAAAAGTGTAAGAAAAACATTTCAAGTCTTATTTTAGTAGATTATAATAGGAGTAATATTTTTTAAAAATTTGTTTATGAATGAGTTACTAATGTGTTTCCTTTGTATAACCAATTTGTCAAACAATCATTTCAAGTAACGCATAAATTGACCAATGGTTTTATAGTCTAGTGGTATCACTAGTGAAAAAATGACTTTTTAGATAGGTTAAAAATGACTTTTTAGACCGGTTCTGGATTAGATCTTGATACAACCAGTCTAAAAAGTTTATTATAGAATTTTTAGACCGGTTGTAGCAACCGGTCTAAAAAGTCACTTTTTAGACCGGTTGTGTCTACAACCGGTCTAAAAGCTGTTACCTTTTAGACGTGTTGTAGACACAACCGGTTTAAAAAGTCACTCTTACTTTTTAGACCGGTTGTGTCTACAACACGTCTAAAAAGTAAGAGTTTTTAGACCGGTTGTGTCTACAACTGATCTAAAAAGTATTTTTTTTTTCAAACATCTACATTATTTCTTCTTCTAACCTATTATCCAGTACTTGAGAAGAGATCCAACATTTTTAAGAGTATAATTCAATATATAATTTCAACATTCTCATTCCTACAACTCAATATTTTCAAATCACAATTCAAAAGTTTTAAAATGAAATTTAATAAATAAGAGCCTTTTGTTTGCCGTCAAAACAAAACCCAAGAAGGGTAACAACATTTACATGGGAAGTCCTACTGATCATTGATAAAATATATATTCTCCATTCTCTTTTGATGCCTTCAATAACTTAACAGCAATAGGGTGGCCATTGAGTAGTTTTCCTTTGTATACAGAACCATAGCCACCTTGTCCCAATTTATCTTTAAAAGAGTTTGTCATTTCTTGATATCTGCAAATTTGTATCCTGTGAGAGATAGATGTCTTGTTTGATCCTATTCTTCTCCTCCATGATTTGATTTTACAACAAAAATTAGCCTTACATAAAAGCAGCAGTCCTATTACTCCACTAACGACGACAGCATTAACAACACCTGATGGTAATGGCTTTCAGTTAATACAATTGTCAAAGAAACTATTATAGTGAAGCACAAAATAAGTTAAGAAAAGAACTAAAAGCAGATCTATTACCTACAATGACTTTATTTATTATTGCAGTCCTTCCTGCTCCAGCAACCATACTCAAAAAGAAAAGTAGGGTTAGATACTTACTAGATTCTGTATATGAAGAAACAAAGGATATAGGTATAATAAGTTTTTCATATTAGCCATGGGAGATTATGATATTCAGATGAATGCATCAACATTAACACCAACTTTTGAGATGAGTTGTTTCCTTACAGGAGTAACATAATTTATATATATCAAGACCACAGTGTACACGTTTCTCTCTTTTCTCAGGGTCAAATGTAGGTGCTATGTCACTTGATGAAGTTCAGGTCAGAGATGAGATTAATGTGATAAACAAATACCTTTAATAGGAGAATAATGGATAATTGAGATTCAAAATGACCATTAAGAAAAGTTGAAGAGTCAGGAGAAATATAGAATTAAACTTAGGGAGGAAAGGAAAAGCTCTGAGATTGGGTTAATGAGGTAAGAAAGGATTTTATGAATCAAATTACTTCAATTTTTGAGAATCTATTCAGTATTTAAATGCATAAGCACAGATCCAAGTTAAACATGAACTCAGCAAAGAAAAATCTTGCCATATGAAATCACAGATCCACATTCTGCTAAATCAGGCAAGAGGACTGTATGATTTTCTGCTTCGCTTTAGCAACTAGTTTGATTTCTTCTTTTATAAGTAATTTGTGATTTGCCAAAATGAATGGGAAAAGATCATCAAGTCAGAACTTCCTAGAACTCAGTGTGCATCAATCCATCACAACCGGTCAGTGTTAAGTTCGGGAACTACTTCCTAGAGAATCATTAGATGCCACAAAATTCCAGACACGTTGAATTAAAAAGAGAATTCACATCTAATTTATCCCTCTTCTAGCAATAAGTAAGAATTAACTATTTAAGCATCCATATGAAAGGATAAATATTTCATATCTTATAGGACATTTACATCAAGGTAGTTGCTAAACTATAAGTGATAACTATATTGATCTTGCATGTCAAATTTGAAAGGAATTAACCCCAAAAAAGTAGATATCCTGTCATATTGGAAGGAAATAATTTCTTTCTGTTATGTTCATTACCATGATATAAACATGAAATCCAACAGAAGATTTTGGGAAACTCATTCTATGAACAGGTCTGAGTAGCATAAATATTTTCAATTTACAGTTTACACTAGTAAAAATGAACACCTTCTAGTGTGTGTGCCTGTGCGTGTTTACATGATTCTATATGTGTATGTATATCTATGAAATAGGATGAAAACACCATCAAATCTAAATCAATGAAAAAACGTAAAAAATATATAATTAGACAAATAAGAATTCAGGTATATCTCAACCACAGCTCCAAGGTTACAGCATGACCTTGGAGATAACTGATTGTAGTCATTCCAAACTGGTTACTGCCATGACACAAAAATTAGATGTCTCAGCAGCGGCTATAACTGGTATGTGCTAGCACTTATACATGAATCTACTTTACAAGGATATTGATACAAGATCACCTCTATGCAGATAAGTTGCTAGAAGGGAGAAAATTTAAGGAAATCACAGGTAAATTAAAGACCATAATAATAAAATAACTATCACTAAATCAAGTCCTCATTTCCCACTGCTGTAGATAGCCCTTGGTGGTTGAGGAATCCTTTGAAGAAATAGCACACCATGGTTGTAAGACACACAAAATGACATTTAAAAAATTCCTAAAAAACAGAGTATTCATCAGCATCTCTTTATTGGTCAAACACACACACACACACTCACCTGTACCACTTGATCATTATCTAAAGCACATTTTGGAACTTGGTCAGTCCCGATTACTCTTATACTAGTCCCAGTTGCCTTTCGCATTTCAGAGACTATTGCTCTCCCTTTTCCTAACAAACAACCTACTTGGTTTGTTGGGACTAAGATTCGTGCAGTAACATGTGAACCCCTATTGGATCCTGGGTCTAACCCATTCCCCTTGCCAGCCTCGACAAACTTAGAGAAAACAAGGACAATAGCCTTCTGTGCTGGGGAATATCTTGCTTCAGGACCCTGTAAAAAAATGAAGTCATCAAAAGATATACTAATATATACCATAACTTACACAATTGAAAATATTGGGAGCTCCAGGTCCTGCATACCATAGAGTAATTAAGAATTTAATATCATTTGCAACTTTAGATGTGAACTTCCCCAAAACCCAACGAAGAACAAGGGCACCGTCAATAACTAAGAATAAAATCGAAAATTACAGTGAAATTAGTACCTGGTAGCAAGTGATAGTCTAAAAGTATTCATGCTCTTGGTTGAAATCAGGCAAACCCATAGTGTGATTGATGATCCAGTTGTTGGTGCCATAGTCGTTGGTCTTAGGACCACTGACGATACAAGCAACGACACAAGCACCGACGCCATGGGAGCGAGTGTAGCCGTCAGCTATGTAACCGGAGCGAGAGAGGTGCAACGGAGTCACTCGACGACGACCAAGGAGCGACGTGCGGCGGAGACTGAGAGCGAGGTGCGATGGTGGAGCGTGGAGTGAGGTGCGATGGTGGAAAGCTCCCAGATCCAAGATACAGAGCTCCAGGCGCGAAGAGTAGGGCGGGATTCAGAAGCAAAATTGATTCAGGGAATTGGGGAGGAAACACATTTAAGACCGGTTATATAAATAACCGGTCTTAAATGAATATTTTAGACCGGTTTTTATTTATAATCGATCTAAAAAGTTACATTTTTTAGATCAGTTACAAGGAATAACCGGTCTAAAAGTGCTGAAATTTTTTTAAAAAATTATTTTTAATGCTAAAAGTTCATTTAGACCGGTTATAAAGAGAATCGGTCTAGAAAATATACATTTTTAGACCGGTTCTATTTATAACCGGTCTAAATGATATATTTTAGACGTTATATTAGTTGAACTGGTCTTAGATATTTTTTATAATTACAAAATTGTCACTGCACTTACCTTTTAAACTTTATATCCTTAGAACCGGTCTAAATATGCTGGTCTAAATCTTCTATTTTGTACTAGTGTATGAATATTCTCCTATAAGTGAAAGGTCATAAGTCATTGGCAAAAAAAAAAAAGAAAGGTCATGAGTTTAATCTCATTTATAATTTCATACTATTAGTACTTAATGTTCTTCTATAAGTGAGAGGTCATGAGTTTGATCTCATTTGTAACCTCATATTATTAGTACTTAGCCCTCTTATTAAAAAAAAAACGCATAAATTGATGGGATAATTCCCAAACGCCTAGCGAACAACACTTGCCCCAATTGGATCTCATCAATAAATTAGATGACTTTGACTGTTGACTCTTCCCTTCGTACGTCCCCACGCAATTTCCTTCTTGTGCAGGTAAGCAAACAGTAAAAATAAATCCTATGTGCTGATCGAGTTTGAAGGGACGTGCATGGTTGAAAATGATTGTAATTCGGAGTGAGTATTCGCCCTATATTTACAGTTAAATACTCTCTTTTTTTTTCCATCGTTAAATACTCCATTCAATACTAATTATACATAAGTGTTTCTCAAATTTTCATGCAATATGCTTTTATTCTCTCTCTTGGGCTACTTGGCATTTTATTGGTTTTTGGACTTTTTTGCTTCGATGTGGGAATTCAATTTATCTATTGATTCTTCTCTTCATTTTAAATCTATTAAATATTTTTATTATTTGATTAAGTTTTAATGATCGAGATTTAATATTATATTAATATTTTTATATAATATGAAATCACAATCATTAAAATTTAATTTAATGATAAAATATTCAATAGAAAGGAAATTTTGAGAAAAATCAATAGAGAGCGGGAATACTTTAGAGTTTAGATACAAGTTTTCCGTGTGAGGCGGTTGAAATACCCCTCTATGCTGAATGTTGGTCTCTTCGTTTGACAGAAGTGTGTGTTCTTTTACCTCTAAAACTGTGGTTTTAGAAGCACTTTTCCGTAAATCGAGATAAAACTCTTCCCACATACTTGCTTCGTAAACTGTAAAAACTATTTTCCAAAAGCTAATCAGAACACACACTGAAACGCATTTCGTCCCTCCTTGGCTCCTTCGTAGCAATTGAGCGGAAAGTGTTTTGGGGTCCGAGGGCCAAGCGGAAGTTACTGGGTGTTGTTTCATCAGAGAATTTGACATTCACGCGACAAAATAAAGAAATACTCCAGGACACTCAAAGATCCCTGTACAATATTAATTATTAATCAAATAGTGGTATTTAAATTAAGAGTGTTACAACTAAAAGGAAAAATTAGAATGAAAGACCTCCAAAAAAAGATATTTATTAAAAATGACAATAAAAATTATAATTATTTAGAATGATCAAATATAAAATATAAATTAAAAATACTAAAACTCCCTACGGAAATCTTTTACATTCTCTCCTATACTTATTTTTAGAACTAATATAAAATTCTTTTTTTCATCACAAACTAATAAAAAATTCTAAATTTCATTAAATTCTATATGGATTATACATTGTCATTGTGCTCAATCAACAACTATTCATTTAGATAAATTGTTAATTAAAAGGTTCAACTCAATAATTTTATTGAGTCTTCTCTTTTATCTTTATCGGAATCTTTTCAGAAGTTTCCATACAATTTAAAAAATTTAACATTTCCTCTTCCATAGCATCTTAAAATTAAAATGCGTGGAAAAACCTACAAGTTTGAGCAATGACAAACGAGCAGTTTTTCACATTTACCTACATTTTGGTGGAAATCTTGTGGTCTACAAGATGATCATAATTAAAATCATATATGCCAAGTTTTCCACAACGTGTGTAGAATACTCACCTCTCTAGAAAGATACCTCTGGACTTGCAAAATAAGTTAGAAAATTAATGAAATTGACTAAACATTCAAAGGTTTTAATTAGTACTTTGAAAAGACTTGACATTATACCAATGTCTCTTATTTTCCACGCGACAGTGTTATTTTTTATTGAAAACTTTTCTCCCCTAAATGGGCCCCTGACTTGTAAGTCAGGATAGAAATGGAACAACTACTTAACTCATAGCTTTACAATAAATTAGAGGTGTTCAAATGGGACGGGATCGGGATCACTTATTTCCGGTTTTTGTCTTGGGGTGGTTGGGGTTGGAATATCATTCTCGGGATAATTGGGATTAGGAATTTTTGGGACCGAGATTGGAAATTCTCGGGACCGGGATCGGGAATTCTCGATTTTAATAATATATTTATATTAGTTAAATTTTTTATAATATAATATTTAAAGTGATTATTTAACACCTAATAAGGTCATAAAAACCACACAAATTGAGTTAGAATTGAAGAATAACATATTATTATCACATTCATTATTTTTGTTATTATCTTTATATATTATATAGTTAGGATTTGTATCACAATATATACGATTTAACTCTAACTAAAAATGTGATATACATTTTATCAAATGATAACTTAATTCATAGGGTAAGAAATACAAAAATAAAATAATAACTTATTTTTTAAGGAAAAAATAAAAAAAACCGGGATCAGGAATTCCCGGGATCACAAGGTGTGATCCCATTCCAGGTCCCGGTTTTCCCAGTCCCGTTCCTGACCGGGACAGGAAATTCCCGGGATAAAATGTCCAGGATCGGGTCGGGACAACCGAGACCGGGATACTTTGAACACCCCTACAATAAATAGCATAAAAAGAATTGGAATACCGCGATTCCTTCTTCGAAATTACTACCTTTTCTCTTAATTATAAGATATAAGATACTTTTAATTAATTATCATGCACAAATGAAAAATAGTTAAAAATATTAAATTTGTCACAAACACTTATCTCCAACATCATATTAATTTTTACTATCTAGCCACTTTATTAAATATCGGCATATATATAAAAGATCAAAAATACCTTTAAGAATAATTCTTATAATAAAAACTAGGGGGTGTATTATAAAAGTCATGCATGATATTGGATGAGGACAATTATGAAAACAGCTATGTCAAATTTTCCACATTGCGTGTTGAATATATACTTTTTTTTGGGTACAATTGCGTGTGGAATATTTGTGGCAATAGAAAGAGATCTCTAGACTAACAAAACAAGTTAGAAAGTGATGATAAAATCTCCAAAAATGTGACTGCTTTTTTTGGCCGCAAAATATGACAACTTTTGGGGGGGGGGGGGGGGGAACGAGAAGACCAGAACGTCAACATCTTTTTTTTTGTTTTTTGGCCGAAAGAACGTCAACATCGAAAGCATATACGCATGACTTTCCTCGTGACTTTAATATTTGGTTGGAAGCTTTTGCCCAATGAAACTAGCTAAAGTGCAACTAAGTCTTATTTTAGTAGATTATAATAGGAGAAATATTTTTTAAAAAATGTTTATTAATGAGCTACTAATGTGTTGACTTTGTATCGCCAATTTGTCTGACAACCATTTCAAATCACGTATAAATTGGCATCGTAGTTTAGAGCTATGGGCTCTCTCTAGTAACTGAGAGGTTATGTGCTTGATCCTGTTTATAACATCTCGTGTTATTAATATTTATTCCTCTTATTAAAAAAATGTATAAATTTATGGGATAATTCTCAAACGCCTAGCGGACAACGCTTGCCCTAATTGGGGCTCATCAATAAATTAGATTGTTTTTTTTTTGAACAATTCTGGCTATATTCATTACTGGGCAGCAACTTACAGACAAAACTATTGCGGTACAGGACAAAGATAACGACAACATACCAAATAGCAATAACAAGAGAGCGAAACAAGCAAGCAAGCAAACAAACAAACAAAGCAAAGAAACTTAGGAAAGACTAGCATTAGCCGAAAATAGATGCATAACATCAGCAACAACTCAGAAGCTTAGTCTGGATCCAAGATTCTAGGACGCGAGGCTTCCTGGTTTTGATGAACCCTATTCTCCTTAGCATCTTCAGCCATCACCAAAGACAAAGGGGGTAAGGGTGATTCCACCCACCCAATCGGGCACACCCCCTTACAAGCAAGTGCAGCTAGGGTGTCAGCTGCTTGATTCCCCTTACGAGGAGAGAAGTGAGTCGAAAAGCCGGCTTCAGATTTCAAGAGAGTTAGAATATCACCCAGGATTCCCCGGGAAGTCCAGTCACACAAATCCAGTTGCTCTTTTTCTAGACACTGTGCAAGAAGCTGGCAATCGGTTTCAAAGATGACATTCTTATTGCCCAGATCTTGAGCTAGCAATAGGGCTCTTTTCATAGCTAGTGCTTCAGTCATGAAGGATGAAATGGATTTTACTTTATCAACAAATTCCCACTTAAAGTTACCTAGGTGGTCTCTGCACACAATACCAATAGCAGCATTTTTCGTGGCTTCATGGAAAGCACCATCAATATTAACTTTAAGTTTCTGTGCAGGAGAGGCTTCCCATTTAGAAGTAGGCCGAGTTGCATTTATTTTAACCTCTGCTTCATAAGTATGCCCGCACGCTACCCAGTGTGAGTATGCATGTTGTCTTGCAAATTCAATCACAGCTCCGGGGTTTGGGGCAACACCGTTGAAGAGCATCTCATTCCTTCCTTTCCATATAAACCATAGGGTCCAACAAATAAGAGCAACATCAAACTCTGAGAAAGGGCTTTGTGTATCGACAATGTCTTTCCACCATACAGTAAAGTCTTTAATTTCTTTAGTGTCACACTTGAAGCATAGATTACTGCCAAACCAAATACAACGAACCCAAGGACAATGAAAAAACATATGCTCAGTCGACTCACCTTCTTTATGACACACAGGGCATAATTCTGATGTTCCCCTTTTTTGCTTGACAAGTGCTTGGTTGGTAGCAATGGCCTTTGAAAGGACGCGCCAGATAAAGTTTGCAACCCTCGGGATAACTTTCACCTTCCAAGTTTTGTTCCAAATAACTTCACCAACCTGACATGAAGGTCCAGCTTTCATAGTGGTTTGGTGTTGACTAGTGTTAGTTAAGTGGTAACCTAACTTAACTGAGTACACACCGTTCCTAGCTAGAGACCACATCATTTTATCTTCGGCTGCAGCATATGGTATTGGTATCGCACTAATAGCCTCTAAGGTAGCTTCATCAACTAAATTTCTGATCAAATTCAAGTCCCAACATTGGTGGTTTGTAGAGATTAGTGAAGCTACAAGTTAATCTGACTTCTTTAGGGATTCATCCTCAGTGCTGGGTTTCTTGGTAGATAGGGTAGGAATCCAATTATCTTTCCAAATGCGTGCAGAAAGTCCATTACCTATGTGCCAACATAGATCCTCTTTAATGAAGTCCCTTCCTTCTAATATGCTGGACCAGCACCATGATGCTCTATGGCCTTTTGCTGCATCAAGAAAGGAGCTATTTGGGAAGTAGAGGCCTTTAAGAACCTTTGCCCATAGATCATCTTGATTATGAATGAGACGCCACGCTGTTTTTGCTAGAAGGGCATCATTGAATTTAACAAAATCACGGAAACCCATGCCTCCCTCGGTCTTTGGCCTAGTAAGTTTATTCCAGGCAATCCAGTGTGTTTTACTTCCTCTATTTTTTCCTTCCCACCAGAAGTTTGCCACCAAACTGTTAAGCTCTCTGCATGTCTTGATGGGGAATTTGAAGCATGTCATTGGGAAAATTGGAATAGCATTGACTACCGCCTTAATCATGACTTCTCTTCCCGCAAAAGAGAGGTGCCTACTACTCCAGCCTAGCACCTTCTTGCTTACTTTCTCACGAACATATGCAAGAGCTTGGTGTTTAGTTTTGCCCCAAACACTAGGGATCCCCAAATATTTCCCTTGATCTGAGCTTTCCCCAATGCCAAGGATGTTGCAAACTTCCTTTCTTACTGGTTATGGGGTATTTTCTGAGAACACAATGCTGGATTTCTCCAAGTTGGCCAGTTGACCTGACGCTGTACAGTATTTCCTGAGGATCTCAGCCAAGATTCTACAATTTTGGGGCTCTGCATTCATAAAAAATAAGGCATCATCTGCAAAGAAGCTGTGAGTCAAAACAGGACAAGAATTACTAAGTTTAATTCCCTTGAGATGGTCCTGTGCTTGTTTTTTGTTGATCATACAAGAGAGAGCTTCCAGGGATAAAATAAATAGGTATGGGGATAAAGGATCTCCTTGACGGAGCCCTCTACCCGGACAAATGGAGGCTACTTTCTCTCCTGCAATGCAGAGATTTAAATGGACCGATTCCACACAGTTCATAATTAATTTAACCCATCTTAAGGAGAAACCAAACTTGAGTAATACTTGTTTTAAAAAATCCCATTCAACTCTATCGTATGCCTTGCTCATATCCATTTTTAAGGCAAATTCAAATCTGTTCCCAGTTTTCCTTCGCCTTAAATAATGGTACACTTCATGGGCAATGATAATGTTGTCTTGAATCAATCTTCCTGGTACAAAGGCACCTTGATTAGGGGAGATACACTTATCAAGGCAACATTTCATCCTATTGGCCAATATTTTGGAAATAATTTTGTATGAAAAATTACAGAGGCCAATAGGTCTAAAATGAGACATAGTTTCAGGTTTATCCACCTTTGGGATAAGTGTTATATTTGTACCATTTATATTTTCAAGAGAACTCCCATTGTCAAAAAAATTCCTTACCATGTTGAAGATTGTCTCTCCCACCTCTTCCCAAGAAAATTGGTAGAATTTACCTGAAAAACCATCTGGTCCAGGGTCCTTATCTCCTCCTAACTCGAAGGTGGCTATCCGAACTTCCTCCCTTGTAATTGGCCGAAGCAGTAATTCATTTGTCCCACTATCTATTTTTTGGTCAATTTTCTCAATGGCATAGTCCAATTGTCTCAATCCTGAGGTAGCAAAGAGGTTAGTGAAATAATTGGCAAACATGCTATTGATAATACCTCTGTCCCTCGTCCATATGCCATTGGAGTCTTTAATGCTCAGGATCGAATTTCTCCTCCTTCTAATTAGGGTAGAGAGATGAAAGAATTTTGAATTTTTATCTCCTGATTTTAGCCAAGCTACCCGGGAACGTTGCCTCCAATAGCTTTCCTCTTTATCCATCAATGCCTCTATTTGCATTAGTAGTTCGGCCTCCTCCCTAGTGCTGTTACTGGTTCGGTATCCTTGCCTGCAGAGACTCAATTTATTTTCCAACAAAGCAATCATTTTTTTATTGTTAGGAAAAGTTTTCTTGCTCCAATTTATTAATGACTTCCTGCAACTATTAAGCTTAAGTGCAAAAAGAGCTGTTCCATCGCCATCAACGGATGCATTCACCTCCCAACTCTCATGGACAACCTGCAAAAAGTCTTTATGAGAGGTCCAATAATCCTCAAACCTAAATGGTTTCATTTTATTAGAAGAAACATAATTAAAATTAACAAGCAAAAGGTGGTGATCTGAACCCAGGGGGTCAATGTGAAAAACTTGAGTAAAAGGAAAATTATGACAGAATATATCATTTCCCATAGCTCGATCAATTCTTTCTCGAATAGTTGCATCACCATGTCTGCGATTGCACCATGTGAACCATGAGCCATTGAAACCCAGATCGATAAGCGAACAATCAGAGATAAACTTTTGAAAGTTTATAATTTTCCTTATAGCCCACTAAATGGGACTAGTGCATGTTGGGTTTCAGTTTCTTCAATGGGGAAGGCAACATGGTATGGTGGGCTGGCTTCTTGGGTTAGAAGAGTTGGGCTCATCTGTGGTTCAGTATCCATTTGCAGTGGCATATCAATATTAATTATTGGCTCAATTACAACATCATCAGATTTCTTGGACACTGTAGGCAATTGCTGAGATTTCGGGCTATTAAATGGTGGATCCTTAAAGCTCGGAATTTCTTTGATGATGATACCCCTTGATATTCGCTTGCTCAGCATCTCATTAATATGTATTTTACCGTTGCACTCCTATGATCTTTTAACCACGGAAAGAGCGGCACTCACGTCCAGATTTTTGTTGATTCCTTTTACGGCTTCTTTCTCTTCCCCACCGCTGATACGGTGGTTTCCTCCACCCTGTAGCACCGTACCACGTAACGCCTCCACCTCATCCCAATCTTTCTCGTACACAACGATGGCTTCATCAATTGTTTTAACATGCGGCGTACTAAGCCAGCTTCCATACTCTTCTTTTTCTTCTTCTCCATCCGAACTGCTAGTCTAGATTCTGCAATTTTTTGCCTCATGCCCAATCCTCCCACAGTCATAGCAAAAATTCTGAAGGCGTTCATATCTGACTTTAACCTAGGTTGGGTCTCTTTGTGGACGAGGAACCCAAAAACCAGTTATGAGTGGCTCTGAGATATTGACTAGAACCCTTGTTCTGATAAAGGTCCTAGTTAGCCTATTCTGTGACTTGGGAGATTCGAACATCTAAACCTTTCCCACTGCGCTACCCAATTTAATGGCATTTTCGTGGTCAAAAGCAATGTGTGGTAGGTCGTGAAACTGAATCCAGAAAGGGCACCAAGTAAAGTCGACTTCATGAAAAACCATATACTCATCCCAATGTTGAATATTGAGTAGTGCTCCCTGTATAGACCATGGCCGCCCTTTTAATACCCTGTAATAGTCATTTATATTAACAAATCTGAAAAGAAAAGCATTCTTGTCAGGCATTTCATGAATTTCCAGTTCTTTATCAAGTCCCCATCCTTTCTTGATCATTGACACCACATGACCCTGTTAAGCGATTTCTCAGTTTCAAGCCTCCCAACGAGAGCTCGTCCCTTCCAGTCTTTGGCGTCAGATTTCATCTCAAGAAGGACATCCTTACTGCGTTTTTTCCCACTACTGTCTTGACCTTTTTCCATGTTGGAAGTCATCGCAGGATCTCACTGCTCCAAAAAAAGAAAATAATAATAATAAAAGTAAAACCTACAAAAGTCACAAACACACGCACTCGAGGACACACACACACAAGCAAAGGCCTTAGATCAAGGGTGAAATGTGGGAGAGGAGAGGAGTGGAGGGTGGAGAAGTGAGGGAGGAAAAAAAGCAGAATAGCTCTCATTATGGAGAGGGAGTTCTCTCACTATGGAGAAGGAGTTCTCTCACAGAGGAGAGAAAAAATACTTGTTAATAAATTAGATTGTTGATTAAAAGGTTTCACTCAATAATTTTATTGAGTCTTTAACTTTTTTTGAAGAGTTTCATACAGTTTAGAAAATGTAACATTTCCTCTTCTATAGCATCTTAAAATTAAAATGCGAGGAAAAACCTACAAGTTTGAGCAATGACAAAGTAGCAGTTTTTCACATTTACCTACATTTTGGTGGAAATCTCGTGGTCTACAAGATGATCACAATTAAAATCATATATGCCAAGTTTTCCACAACGCGTGTAGAATACTCACCTCTCTAGAAAGATATCTCTGGACTTGCAACATAAGTTAGAAAATTATGCCCCGTTTGATATAATGGAAGAGTTTTTAGAGAATTGGAAGTGGAAATAGAAGTGGAACTAGAAGTGAAATTGGAGATGGAAGTGAGGTTTAAAAGTATGTTTGGTATGGCGGTGGAAGTGGGATATAATTTTTAATGGAAACCTATATTTTTAATATGAAAATACCCAAATACCCTCCAATAAAAAAAAACCCCCTTCCCCTCCAGAGACCATCGACACCATCCATGTTTCATCGGAAATTGACCATTGCCGGCAATAATCATCAACCAGAAAACAATTCATCCATGCTCAATCATGAATCTAAACAATATACAAATCAAATCCAAACTCACATATCATCCATCAACATTGTATGAAAAACATAATAGCAATGGCAAAAAAAAACAGAGAAACAGAATGGCAAAACGCGATGACCATTTTAGATCTGGAAAGATGGAGGTTTGAACTTGATCTGGTGGCAACAGAGGTTGAAGAAAAAGACAGCCACTGAAGATCGACGGAGGTTGAGGGTCGTCGCCGATGGGGGAGTTGCAGATCAATGGGGAGAAGAAGTCGAAGAGGGAACAAAGTAGCACAAAGAGTAAGAGAAGTCACCGTCATGAAGAGGGAGGTTGAAGACGATGGGGGCTGAAAAATAACGATTATTGAGGTTGAAGACGGAGGTCTCGCGATCACTGCGATGGGAGATAAGGATGGGCACAAAGATTGGTGGAGGCTGTAGGTAGGGACGGGCTCGATGGTTGTCTCCGACCACATCTCCGCCATCGCCCACAGTTATTATCGACGTTCCGACCAAGCACACCTTCACCGTCATCAACCTACATCGCTGTTCATGGCCATTGGACCTCTCTGTGGGCAGATGGGTATTTTAATCTCCACTTCCATGGAAGTGGCTCACTTCTCATGGGGTAGTGAAGGAAGTCAATTCCATCATTTTTTATGGAACTGAGTTCCACATGGAACTCGATTCTTACATACCAAACGATCTCATTTTTGACTTCTCTCCCCAATTCTACTTCCCGTGCCGCAGTTCCACGCTACCAAACGTAGCATTAATGAAATTGGCAAAACATTCAAAAGTTTTAATTAGTACTTTGAAAAGACTAACATTGAACCAATGTCTCTAATTTTCCACATGACAGTGTTATTTTTGGTTGAAAACTTTTCTCCCCTAAAGACACCCATGACTTGTAAGTCAAGATAGAAATGGATCAACTACTCAACTCATAACTTTACAATAAATAGCACTTTATAAAAGTCATGATATTGGATGAGGACAATTATGTAAAAAGCTATGTCAATTTTTCCACATTGCGTGTTGAATATTTGTCGCAATAGGAAGAGATCTCTAGACTTACAAAACAAATTAGAAAGTAATGACAAAATATCTAAAAATGTGACTGCTTTTTTTGGCAAAAAAATATGACAACTTTAGGGGGGGAAATTAAGAAGACCAGAACATCAATATCAAAAGCATATGTCCATGATTTTCCTCATGACTTTGATAATTGGTTGGAAGCTTTTGCCCAACGCAACCAGCTAAAGTGCGCAACCAATACATGCCAAAATTAATCATGAACTAGAAACCTTGATTATTTGCTCCATAAGTCAATTATGAATGCAGAATCCTTCGTTTTCTAGCCAGAACATATATTTCATTAAACACTAAGGTTGTGTTTGGTTTGAGGGGAGGGGGTGGGAGGGGATGGAAGGCAGCCTTAGTTCATCATTTGGTTTGAATTTTGATGGGGGAGGGAAGCAAAAAATTTGGGTTTAATTCCCTTCCCTCCATTGCTTTTGGGGTGCTTCAAATTTTTCGTTTTTGGAGGGAAGATAAAATCATTTTGTGATATTCCAATAATACCCCCTACTAAAATAAAAGTCCTTCAATTCATTACTTGGCTTCTCCTCCGCTGACTGTGGTAGCTGTCGGTCTTGTAGCTCTGTGTGGAGCTTCCATTGCTATGCTTTGTGGTCGACGTTGCTGGGTCGGCAATTCCGATCCTTTTCCAGCGATCATTTGTTCGAGTGATTGGGCCAGCGTTTGTGGTACGTGGTAGGTATTTGCGGTCCATTCAAGGCGGCTAGTTGTTGCAGTTCCGTGGTCGCCGTTCAAGGCGGCGAGTTGTTGCAATTCCAGGTTTGATGACCTCTCTATTTTTTTTGGCTTTTGTTCATTGTATTTGTATGTTGATTCTATGCTTGGATGTTTCTAACTAAATCCTAATTTCCCAAGGTCGCATTTCAGTCTAATTTATTGTCCATCTGATAAAATATCTCATGCACTTATTGGCCATATATTGGCGATTTTCTTCCTCATTGTCATGCTACTGAGATCTTATCATGTAGTACCCCTTTTTGATGCTCCAACTGCAATGCTGAATATCATAGCATTTTACCCAACTTTGCAAGTCGTATGGTGCAAGAGACTATGTCGTTTTAGGCACATTATCCAATCTGAAAATATTCCCAGGCCGTGACTTTTGTTTTCATTATTTGGCGTTATAGTATGTTCCATTATTATTATTACTTATTACTACTTACACTCCTCTATGGACATTGCACGTTCCCCTGCCTCCCTTTTCTAGTTTTATTTTTTACAACGGTTTTCTTAGGCAGTCCATCCGATAAAATTCTGACCCATCCTGATTCTATGCTTTGACTATTTGATTGATTATAGTTGGACTGTCTAGTTCAATAACATTCAGATAGAATGAGAAAAAAATGGAAAGGCAAGTATGCATGTGTGGGTAATCTCTAGTAGCTTAACAAGTATATATGAAAAATCTTGTGCGCAAAACCCAGGTAAAAATATTTTAAGGCATTTGTATTTTGGGATAGAAGAAGGGTGGGGTACCTTTTTGAGCTTCCCAAATGCATGCATCAGCGCATTATATGAATGAATATCAGGTGTCAATCCAAAAAAGGATCCAATTGCTTCAAAAGTTTGGTATGCACGATCAAGGTCCCAAATGTTTGCACACCCTAAAATGATGCAGTTTAGAGCAGCAACAGATTTATAAGGATTCTCTGCTTGGCTCAAACTTTCCAGTTGAAAATAAACCTGAATTAAACAAATGTAATATGCTTAGATGACACTGCAGATGAATATGTCATTCTAATATAGTAAGTAGATCACATGTAGTAGCCAACTTAATCTAAGATGCGTGCAGACTAAGTTTCAAAAAGTTGAGTATAAGTGTGATTGTACTAATGTAACATTAGATTTTCTTTGAATACGATATACTTTGTATTATCATAAGAAAGAAAACTACTAGAGATTATGTTTCCAACAAAGAAAAAGCAATCGCCAAAAAATCACGATAAGTCCCTGTACCATGCATGTATATATCACTGGGAATGCGAGCTGGAGTGCTTCACGGGGCGGGCTGGAGCAGCCCGCCCCCTTCGCGGGCTGGCAAAAGCCAGCCCGAGCCCGTTTAGGCGGGCTGGCGTTCTTTTTTTTTTCATTTTTTTAAAAAAATATTTACTCTTTTTCTCTTTCACCCGCTTATATCACACTTCTTTTTTTTTTATACATTTGTGTTATGAAGTCAATTTTATTCTTACTTTCCTTTTTTTTCATCTACTCACATAACAAAAACATATAAACACATCTCTTTTAAATTTAATAATAATAGAATAAATAAATATAATATGAAAATAAAAATATCAAATAAAAAGTATGAGAAATTAATTAAACACGGCATCAAATGAAAGGTAATAATAAGGGTATTTGAATTTATTTTATTTAAAAAAACCAAAAAAAAACCAAAAAACTATTTAAAAAAAAAAGCGGGCCAGCCCGCGGGCTAAACGGGCTGCCAAAATGGCATCCTGTTTAAGGGTTTTTTGGGCGGGCTGGCCCGCCAGCCCGGCCCAAATTACTGGCTCTACATGTATACATTCTCGGCATTCAGTATTGATTAGCTGAGATTATATCTGGGATGACAGCACCAAAATTCAATTAATGTAGAAGCCCTTCATATTTAAGTATTATTCTGTCATTGTCTTTACTAACTGTATAAACTGAACTTGAACCTAAAAAGTAAATGTCCTTGACCAAATCCATTAGAATTAGAATAATTCCAAAAATAATGTGTTTGATTTGAGTGCAGTACGCCTTGATGCTGACGTGAATTGACAGTAAAGAGTGAGCTAAACACTGCCAATATAATGTCCTTATGCTGCCAATATAATTCCAACAATAATAATTCTTTTATAATGCTAGTTGCTTCCTTATGCTTGAACTTATGTGATTTTGGTACTGTTGTTTTGGATATCAATTCATTCATGGAAATACCTCATGAATGTTCCATATTGTACAAGACTTTGGGTGAAGAATGAATGGTGGTAGGTATATAGGATTATAAAGTATTGAATGGTGGCTGATTCATGTGGTGACTCAAGTTACTTAGCTTTAGTTTGAGGCAGTTGTTGCATGAGAATTTAGGATTCTTTATTTTGCTATAATACCTGTCTTCAATGATTATTTTATCTAGTTAGAAGTCAGAACATACATAAATAGATTGTGCAGCTTTGTCCATTTTGTAACATCGAGTTTTGATTTTTTGTTAATCTTGACCAGGTTGTTGTGTGATTCTACTCTCTTGCATTCTTCGTCTTTTCAACTAGAGCAGGTGAAACAGGCTATCTCTTTCTGTTTTTGTTTTTGTTTTTGTTGTTGTTTTAAATGATTTTAGGCAGAATTTTGATATCAACATGCAACACTACCATCTACATGCTGCATGTTCACTATCTAAATAAAAACAAATAATAGTTTGAAAATTTTCCGAAATGCAAACCATTTTAAAAGTTTTTCGCTCTTGCTTTGTTACATCCAAACTTCACTGTTCAAGTTGAACACTTCACGTGCTTATTGTATGCAGATTGTAGAAAGTTTGTGGGTTATGTCTTTAAATGATTTTTCCAATGTATATAGGGTCCTGACTATAATTTGCTATTTCGCTTTGTTAGATGGACCATGAACTTGAATACATGTTATTGGTGCGGCAATGGGTTGAATTGTGCCAAAGAGCAGTAGCTCTGATAGTATGTCTTGTTGGCCAACTACATGTCAATGAGATTTGCCATAAAAAAATAAGTTATAGTTTGAGTGGCAAAAGAGAGAGGGTGCGTGATGAAATAATGAGCAGAATAAGTCGTTGCCCATCGAATCGAAATATTATTAGAATGACTCCTCGAGCTTTCTTAGAACTGTGTGGTATGTTAGAAAGAAAAGGTGGTTTGCGAACCACACGATTTTCAACTGTGGAAGAACAAGTTGCAAAAACTCTTTATATATTAACACACAGTGTGAAAAGTCATGAAGTAAATTTTTGGTTTAGACGTTCCGCTGAGACTATTAATCGTCATCTTCATAAAGTTCTGATGGCTATCATTGAGTTAGAAGATAAATTTGTTGAACAACCTGATGGGTCAAGAGTCGCTCCTGAAATTCAAAATGAGAAAAAGTTCTTCCCATATTTTAAGGATTGTGTTGGTGCTATGATGGAACACATATATGTGTTAAAGTGTCTTCTGTAGATGCTCCTCGATATCGTGGTAGGAAGGACTACCCGGTACAGAATGTGTTAGCAGCATGCACATTTGACCTAAAGTTCAGTTATTTGCTGCCTGGATGGGAAGGCACTGCATCTGACTCAAGGATCATAAAAAATGCATTAACAAGAGAAGATAGGCTTAAAATCCCTGAAGGTAAATATTTCCCTAAATTTTATAAAATTTACGTTCATTAGGGATTGTAAACCCATTATAGTAATTATCTTCATTTCTAATAGGTAAATATTACCTTGTGGATGCTGGATTCATGTTAACTGGAGGTGTTATAACACCTTATCGGGGAGTCCGCTATCATTTGAAAGAGTATTCTAGGAGAAATCCACCCATAAACTATAAGGAGTTATTTAACCTGCGACATGCAAAGTTGCGTAATGCAATTGAACGAGCTTTTGGTGTTTTGAAGAAAAGATTTGCCATTATATCCAATGCAACTGAACCAACATATGGAATCAAAGTTCAAAAAATGTTAATCTATGCTTGTATCATTCTTCATAACTTCCTCATGAGTGTTGACGGTGATGATGATCTTATAAGAGAGGTGGATATGGACCTTCGTCGACAAAGTGGATCAAACGACAATAATCGTGCTCCAAGTAGTAACAATATTGAGGCCGCTCGTGGTGAACTTGTTAGAGACAATATCGCCACTCAAATGTGGACAGATTACCAGAATAATCATGAGCATACTCTTGACAATGACGTTGAGGGCTGAAGTTTGATTTATCATTTGTAAACTTAGTTTGTTGTGTTCTTTGTTGAATTAAGACTTGATTGGCTTATTTGTTAGACATGCAATTTGTTGTATTTTATCTTCAACTTCAGTTGAATTTCAATTTCAAACTTTATGTTTAACTTATTACTTGTTCAGTTTCATTTTCATGTAAAAGTTCTAGTTCTTATAAATTGTATTATATGATCATAGTCTAATTTTATAGGATGGCACCCAACCTTAGTAAGGAAGCATTTCACTGGACAAAAAGTATGGATGATGCCCTCGTTGATGCTTTTATGGCTGTATATAATGAGGGCCACAAAGTTAATGGCAGTTTTACTTGCAAGGGTTACGACAATATAGTGGCAGAATTAAATGGTTTATTTGGTCAACAAATTGACAAAGATAAGGTGAAGAACCGATGGAAGACTTTGAAGAAAAACTTTGTAGAAGTGTGTGACGTATTTAAAAGTCTAAGTGGGTTTGCTTGGAACCCAACAACAAAATTGTGGGAGGCTGAGCCTGAGGTTTGAGCTACATTGATTGAGGTAAACATGCCTTTTTCTATTGAATTGCACAATAATTTGTTAAACAATTCACTTGTTTATGACATAAGCATGTGATACGACTCCCAAATCACTAGTAACTTATCAGAGGCGCAAGAATAGGGAACATCTTAAGTTAGACTAAGTCTTGATTATTTTATTATTTGTTTTATTGCTGAGTCAAAGTGGAGTCAGTTAGTAAAATAATCCGGACCTTTAGGCTTATCACAGGTCCATTAAGTCAGTTTCGCATTAATCTCCGTATTGATAGCGAGGGTCAGTTATTTCAATTGTATTTCAGATTCTATAAATACCTTAAGATTCATTAGGCTTAGGTATGCATGAATAAACCCATTATTATTACTTGGAGATTCTCTTTGGCTTCTTACTTCTCTTAACAATGAGATTCTTGCTGTTATTAAAGGTTAGAAGAGAATTATCATTATCCTTCTGATTTATCTACTGTTTTCATGCAGCATTATCCTTATTATTATCATTTTATTATCAGCATGCATGTTTTTACAATGAGTTTGCAGAGTTCTGATTTAAAGTGTGAGTTAACATGAAATTTAAACCTGCAATCGCAAAATATTGTTATTTTACGTGTCAATTCTTGATTTTGACGGCACTATTTCCATCATTTGAGTAGACAGTGACTGATTGGTTAAATCTTTACACGTTCATTATTATGATGTTAATTGAAGTGATTGCATTTAGTATGTAATGCTGTGCACATATTACAAAAGCTTATACTATATTGATGCCTTAACTTATTAGTTAATGAGTAAAGGTACTAATGTAATATATCACCAGCCCAGCGTCTTAACAAGCGTATATGAAGCATACTCCATCTTTCATAAGAACTAGATTGGTTTGCTTCTGATTAATAACTTTAAAATTCACTTTATTGCTAGCTGTGAAATGGTATTTTATGACTGTTTTAGATTTGTTGTGAATCTACATACTTAGCATGGTTGTGTGGATTGAAGAGCTTCACATTTTTTTCTGTAATGATGAAATGATGTGTAATACTATTAGGATATGGGAAAAAACAAAAATAAAAGACACTTCGATAATGTTTATAATAATGAAACTCTGTTTATTGAGGATTCAATAAATCTTTTAGATGATCAGGTCTATTTCTGTTTGCTTAAACTTTATTGTGGATGGATGTGAGTGTTTATTTCTTCATTCTGATTTGATCATGATCAAGGTTCATTAAATCTAAAACTTTGTTTCTTCATTTGGGAACACATTCTGTTTTTTTCCTATGTGTAAGATTGTCATTTTGGAACAAATGCTTTATTTTTTGCAGGCTAAACCTAAAGCAGCACTATGGAGAACAAATCCTTTTCCAAATTATGAAAAGATGATGATATTATATGGAGTAGATAGAGCTAGTGGAAAGGATGGCGAAACAATGCATGAGTTTAGAAAGAGACGTCGTTCTCAAGAAGAGCTGACCGAGACTTTCAATGACATCGACAACCTTGTTTCACAAGGTGGAATCATATCAAACAATAGTGATCCTTTTGTTGAAGTTGATGGGCAAGGTAATTTACATGGACAAAGTCAATCTCCTAAAGAAGATAATTCTCGTAGTGCTCATAGTTCTTGTAGCAAGAGGGCAAAGAGAGCAACTAGGGAGCAAGACAATCCTATGAAGGATTTAACATGGGTTATCTCAGCAGTGGTTGATGCAATTAATAGAGGAACCGATGCATTAATTCAAGGAAATTTGGTTTTGCAAAAAGCCTCCACCACAAGGATGCAAGTGCCACAATTATCAGGTGAAGAGCTTTGGAAAATTCTTAAAGAATGTAGATGTGATAGTGAAAGAATACCTGACATATATTGCTTTCTTATGGGTGATATTGACAAGCTTGGGACAGCAATTCAGTGTCCACCTTCAGCTAGGAAACAAGTGATCATGAAGATGTTCTATAATTCACTTTAGTTAGGTGGTGATGCCTTGTATATATTTTGGTTGATGCTCAAAAAATATAGCTTTTGAGTATTAGTTATCACTTTTGGATATTTTGTTACATGCTTAAAATATATATTTGAGCATGTAGTGATAACTTGTTTATATGTGCACTTTTTTAGAATTCACTCTAGTTAGGTGGTGATGCCTTGTATATATTTTGGTTTATGCTCAAAAAATACAGCTTTTGAGTATTAGTTATCACTTTTGAATATTTTATTACATGCTTAATGTCACGCCCTTATCTCAATTTTACCTTTACTAGAGTATTCGCGGAAAACGATATGCGGTTCGGTAGGCAACACAAGAATAGCATAACTATACTGATAAAAAGTACTCGATTACAGAAATTTCCCATAGGGGTTCGTACATGATGCTTACGACTAAGGTAGCCGCACAGGGCTACTTGGGTGTCTAAACTCGTCCTAGTGAAACGGAGACATATTCCTGACTTCATTCCGCACTGCAATCCCCTCGTGTAGTTCTCTTCTTTGCTCTCAACATATCTTCTGTCTTCTCCTGTCTAAATTGTTGGTAGGGGAGGGTGAGATTCGAGAGAATCTCAGTAGGAAACAGATACCATAATGCATGCATGATTGATGCTATGTGTATGACATGTTAGCTTTATCTAGATGTATGCTCCATAATGACATTTCTGCATGCTCAATGTTTCATACAACAAGACTATGGCCACAGTGAAAACAGAAACAGAGCTTCATTTATTCAAATATGCTCTACACAATCAAGTAAAGCAATCACATACATCATTACACAAGCAAAGATATCAAATACGTGCAAGTAAGGTAAGTAAGTCCCCTACCTCCAGTCTTTTCTCCTCGATTTGCGTGCCTCGATCTACGTGCAAACAGCTTGGGGCTCCATTTTCGATCCTACAATGTCAAATGTACTATTTAGACACTTCTATAGTGTTTCTGGGGGTCATATGAGCCTATTATGAAAATTTACTAATATACCCCCGGGACCCCAACCCGGCCCCGCCGTACCCGGTCCGGCTGTACTTTTCCCGAAATTTTGACATGGGCTATTCTTACATATTTTCACCCAAAGAATCCATTTCCGGACTTAGAATTATCAAATTCAGTGTCAAATTACAAAATTGCCCTTGGCAGCCCTACTTTTAGGGTTTTAGGGGCGTTTCCGTAATTATGCTTTCTCGGTCTTTTCCGAAAAAGTGCCCAACTGTAACCCCACCTAATTTTCCCTCCTGAACTCAATGGAATCATCAAATCATTGAAAATCCAACTCTATGGTACATTTATAGCCCAGACCGAAATATATGTGTTTTCTAGGGAAAATCGGGGTTTTTCGGTTTCGGCTCCGTAAACACGTTCCTTTCTACTCCTAACCACTTTATTGACTATTCCATTAGGTTACAACTACCATTTAGTATGAATTTGGGCAGCATAACCCCTAGGGAAACCCATTTTCCATTTTTACAACCAATGACAATCCGGCGAAATTTCACCGATTAAATTGCCCACAGCAGTCAGAATAAGCAATATATGAAAGTTTGGAAGTTACCTCAAGCTCCCACTAGCTTTTCCTCTTCTTGGCTGAAACCCTAACCTTCACAACTCCAAAAATATTGCTTCAAACACCTCAAACAACATAGAAGATAAGCTTAGGAGAAGGATTATACACGTTAGGTACGAATTCACCGAAGAAATCGACCTATCTCGTGAGTTTTCTCCTCTCCTTCTCTCTCTAAAACTCTCAAACTTTCTCTCTCTCCTTGGCTGCAGCTCACGTCTGGAATGGTCTCAAGAGGAAGAGGATGATGATATATTATTATATCATATTTTACTTTAATTTTCCAAATATTTCGGATTTTACAAAATTCTGGCAGATTTCTGCCCAAACTTTGAAAAATCATAACTAATTCTAGAAAACTCGAAATGAGGTGATTCCAAAGCCTATAGAACTCTTATTGAGTCTATTTTCAAGGAAAAATATAGAATTTTACTTTATGGAATCACAAAATTCCCAGAATTTCATTCTTTGCATGTTGTTTCAGAAATTTCACAGTTTATCTGTGCTGACTTCAAAAATTCATATCTTTTTGTGTATAGCTCTAATTGAGTCATATGACCTATCAAATTAAATCTTAGGATGCCTACTTTCATCCTGTAAAATTTCATAATTGTTGATTATCATTTAGGCTTCCAAAACCTTATGATAAGCTCACTGCCTCATAGGCGATTTTATCGAAAACATAATTATATTCTCCAAAATTCACCATTTTACTTTCTTAATACCCCAAAGATATAAGAAACATTAGAGAATATATTTGGGACATCTACTAAATCGGGGCTTAGTAGTCCACTCAATTTAGGCTTATTCCAAAGCTTCCAATCCCAAAATTCGGGATATTACACTTAAAATAGATATTTGAGCATGTAGTGATAACTTGGTTGTATGTACACTTTTACCTGAAAAGTAATGAATCAATGGCTAAATTTAAGATGTTTATGGATAAAAGGGGAAAAAAATATTTCTGCTGATTGAACCATTGGCTTGCTGGTTAGAACATGTTCACTTCAATTTACAAGTCATGGGTTTGATTGTACATGCCTAAAAGCGATTGCCCTGTGATTGATGAATCATAAAAAAAAGGGAAAGAAAAAATCTGTTAATTTAATTTTTTTAAAATATTTATAAAAGAAAAATTTTGTTAATTTAATATTTTTAAAATATTTATTATATTAGCTATTGATAAAAATATCATTTTTATATGAATCATTAAAAAAAACGGGAAAGAAAAAATCTGTTAATTTTTTTTTTAAATATTTATAAAAGAAAATTTTTGTTAATTTAATATTTTAAAAATATTTATTATATTAGCTATTGATAAAAATATCATTTTTATACACAGATTACAATATTAATGTAATAATTTAATTTAAATCCAAGTATAAATTAATTTAAACAATATATAACTATAAAAGTATAAAATAATATACAAGGGTAAAATGGTCAATTAATTATTACCTCCCCTTCCCTCTCCTCTTAAACCAAACAAAGAATCTTCTCCCCTCCCTCCCCTCTAACAAACCAAACAAGGTGACATACCCTCCCCTCCCCTCAAACCAAACACAGCCTTAGGCTCCCTCCCTCGCCAGCTTGCATCTAGCTACATAGAAATAACTAAAGTCATACCAACTTATCTGTTAGGGTCTCTTTGGTCTGAGGGATTTGGAGGTGAAGGGAGGAGAGGGAAAATTTTTATAAATTAAATTTTAAAAGATTGAAGAAGTGGGATAATAAAATTTTAATAAAGAGAATATATAAGATAAAAGAGTAAGAAAAATTAATTAAAACTTTTGAACCCCATTTCTCTAATTTTTTTAAATTCAACTCAAAAAAATTTTCCCTCCGCCCACGTTCCCTCCCCTTCCCTCAGACCAAACAAGCCCTTGAGGTTTTATTATTAATGTCCATTGTTAATTATCTAATTTCCCCTCTTTACTTAATGAACTGCAAATAACCTTTTTAATTTAATTGTCCATCAATACAAGGTATTACTACTAGCTATTTATTGGTTATTGACCCAGTATATGTGTGCAGCAAAAACAAACCAGCAGTTATAGTGGTGTTATACTTGTACGCCATTGATAACTTTCATGGCCCGAGGATTAGATTTGAAGTAGAAAAAAAAAGGCTAAAGTGTAAATTTGATCTTTTAAATTTACAATAAGTTCCAGTTCAAGCCCTTAATTTATAAAGTATATTTTTCATTCTTTTTAATATCAACAACGTTGATCTCATTAATAGAACAAAACATGCTAAATCTTAATCATTTACATTACATAAAAAATAAAATAATATATCAAAACATTACAATTTAAGCACATTTTTCAGCATCTAGTCGATAGGCAAAAGCACAAAACACAGTATGGAAAGTAATATTTTTTATAGGTGCAACAAAGGATTAAAATTTAGAGGACCAAACGAATATATTTTATCTTGAAAAAATATAGGTATGCTCCATAAACCAACAATTATCGATAGGCACAACACACCATATGAAAAATATTTTTTTTTCAATATCCGTAATCAGATAAAACAATTGAAAAATAAAAAATAATCTTTGATTTTCCACATTAATATATTATATTATTATATAATATAAATTTTAGAAAGAGTTATATCCTTGAATAATAAAAGTATAATTGGCCATCCCCTATTGTCCGTACAATGCATAAAGCTAAAGTATAGTTAGATTAAAATACAAATATATGTAGTAAGAATTATACTTTTGATATTCGCAATAAACTCCTTTAATCATGAACACAGGCTCAACGATTAAATGAGAGTGGAAAACATGTCTTCCCCTAATCGAGTTTAAAGATATGGGGATTTTTTATTGCTCAACGATTAAATGAGAGTGGAAAACATTTCTTCCCTTAATGGAGTTTAAAGATATGGGGATTTTTTATTTTGGGCTGGAAGCCCAATTGTGGGCCTTTCTTGCTTTAAGCCCGTAGTTATATAACGCTGAAAAAAAATGCATATGGACGTATGGCCTTTTAATAATCCTTAATAATAATAACAAAAAAAAAAAAAGCTTCTTCAGAAGAACTAGCAAACATTTCAAGAAAATTACAGTTTAATTCTTTCATTTTGTTTTCTTAAATTTTAAAAACAATTTAATCCTTTTATTTCGTTTTTTTTAAAAAAAATCAATCGTTTTTCTGCCCCCCTAACATTTTGCAGATCTATCTAGAAGATAAAGCAGAATTTCTGAATTTTCCTGGATAGCATAATACAGTACGTCGCAAATTAAGCAATATTTCTTTATACATAAGGACAGAGAAAAAGAATCCAAACATTAATAAAGACGTGATAGATAGGAATTGGAAGCACAATTGACATTAAAAATTTGACATTAGATGGGATTTTGCTTGCGTACTGGAAAAATGTATAGCTTTTTTTTGGGCACTGATAAAAAATATACTACTAGATGACATAGAGTTCAAAACAAGTACTGTGCATTGCATATATGGACAAATTTTTAAAATTCAGTTGTGCTTCCAATTCCTATATATCACATGTTACTCCCTCCGGTCCTAATTATAGGATATATTTATTTAATTTTGGAGAAATTAAGGATAGTAGTTAAATTAGTTAATCATATTTATTTTCCTAAAATGCCCTTATTTAAAACTTAAAATTTAAAAAAACAGTAAAATTGAGGTGTATGTAGCATTAATGAGTTGCAAGCAAGGTATTAAAACTCGGACCGGGTATTGAACCGGTCGGGGTACTGGGTTAAGGGTAAGTGGGTCAAACCGAGGCCAAACCGGAGCTAAACCGGGACCAAACCGATGAGAAATTGAAAATTTTAAGCTTATAGTATGAAATTCTAAAGGAAAAATATAATTTTTTTTTTTAAAAAAAATTGGAACCCGGACCGGACAGGTTCACAGGCCGGTTCGCCGGTTTCCAGGCCGGACCTGCTAGTCCGGTCCGGGTTCCTGAACCTGGGTTGCAAGCATTACTCACTCTATAGAATACATATGTGTATTCTTAAATTATTATTGTGTTTAATTATTATTGAGAAAGTATTAATAGGGCGTATTTTGGGAAGAAATTGACAAAAATTAAAACGTTATCTTATAATTAGGACCAAGATCAACCTTTAAATGTTATCCTATAATTAGGATCGGAGGGAGTATTTACTTTTCAAATGAAACAAAATAAAAGGATCAAATTGTCATTTAAATAAGAAACAAAATGAAAGGATAAATTATAGATTAAATAAATAAAATATTAGCAATTTGTTAATTAAAGTAATTTGAATTTCAGTCAAAAGTGTCTTCAATTTTCCCTTTTAATTATAGAAGGGTAATCTGGTCTTTTAATAACATTCATAAATCTCTAATTAGGCCTCTTAGCCTTATTAAGAATTTATTAAAAGTATAGGCTTGGATTTAGATTTTGGTATTTCAAGTGAACTTAATTGGGATTCTCCCCATTTAAATTTAAGATTAATAGCATTTGATTGCACAACTATTATTTAAGTTTATACAGTCATAACTTAAGTTGTTGCATTAACATTTTCTATTAGCAATACTAACTGTGTTAGAATTATAGGCCCAAAAATATATTTTATAAAGTTAAAGGACTAAAATTATACTTCATGTTAATTTAAAGTATACCCTAATCATGGCATAAAAAAAAAGTATGCTCTATCCTATAATAAAATATAATATCTAGAGTCTAGACACATTATTAATAAGTAATGCAGTTAACTTTTTAAATATTATAAGAAAAACCTTTAATTTTTTCTGCCAGAAAGAAAAGTTGTTTTTTTTATTTAATTTTTTTTTCTATACCAAGTGCTTCTAATCCCGAGAGAAGTTCCTCCTTCTCTCTAGAAACTCATTGGAGTGATGCAACACCCTACCCCCTTCTAAAGCTTCCCCAAACCTGACCCACCACCACACCCCGGAGATGTTCGAAATACCAAAAAAGTGAAATTTGACATAGCCCCAAAGAACTTGGACACTATGGATGAGGAATATCCTTAGATTTCAACCTCGTCACTTCCTTAAGTATCCCAGGTGCAAACTCCGGATTTTGTTCCTGAAACACCAATGGCAGACCCTATTCAAGAAAATGCAATGAACGTTGATGGTTCAAACAGAGATACTCTATTCCCATCTTTTAAAGACAAACTGCTGAACGCTGTAACTGACACCCAAGAAGAGGAAGCAGAGGAAATCATTCTTAATCAAGGAGATGTTATGCTCGGGATGGCTGGAAACATACCCATAGTGAATTTCGCTGATCATGTTCTGGATACTCTTAACAAGAGAATGGGACTCGCAGTTATTGTCAAGTTGTTAGGACGCACTATAAGTTATAGACAGCTGAGGCCACAGTTACAGCTCATTTGGAAACCAACCGGAAAGTTCAAAATCACTGATTTAGATGACAATTGTTTTCTTGTAAGATTTAAAGAAGATATAGATTATCAACACACACTAATTGACGGACCTTGGCTTATCTATGGTCATTACCTCACCGTCTAACCTTGGTCCCCAACCTTTCAACCGAAAAATCATAACATTAATTAGACAATAGTGTGGGTGTGGTTGCCATAACTACCGGCACGTTATTGTCACAAAACATCATTCGCTCTATAAGTGGTGTTTTTGGAGATGTCATCAAAGTTGATTACAACATTGATTTAGGCGATAGGGGGTAATTTGCTCGGCTTGTTGTTCTACTTGATCTTACAAAGCCCCTGACTTCAAAGATCCAAGTGGATGGAACCACGATTTATGTTGAATACGAGGGTCTCCGTACTATCTGCTTCCAATATGGTCACTACGGGCATCTCAAAGACTCCTGCTCAGAAACAATGGCTACTGCCGGTGAAGCTCAGTCAAACCTGCAGGGTCTACAGCAGGTGCGTGAAGAAACCCCCCAAAAGGATAAGCGTGAAATGACTGATTTTGGATCATGGATGTAGGTACAACGCAGGAGGCACACATATGTCAGAGGAGGTAGTAACCTTGGGACGCGCACTGTAGCGACACCCTTAAGGTTTGGCGTGCTAACCGATGACACAACTTATGCGGATGAAGGGGCGATGATGTATGATCATGTCAGGAATATCACCTCGGATGATAACATTCAGCAACGTCGACAAAGGAAAGAGCAAAAAAATAGCATAAAGCCTGATTTAAACAACAAACAAAAATGTTAGCTAGCACCGAGCCTTAACAAGGATTCGATTTTTCTCTCGAACGCCTATGCACCTAAGCAGGTCCACGCAACTCTAGAGTAAGCCCATAATTCAGTAGTTATTATTGAAGATGAAAGACTACATATTAGAACCTAAGGTAAGAGAGGAGAAGCTTCCATTTCGGGCCAACAATCATGTTCCATAGCCCAACATGGGAAATCACCCAATCCGCATCAACTTAAGGCCCTAGACCCAAACGCCAAATCAAGAGGTGTAAAGCTTGCCTCTGGGATAACGGTACATAACCAAGGGACAAAGCCCAACATATCACCTCTAGGACCGTCTGTGAAAATATTGAAGGAGATAGCGAGGGGAATTCATTAGGAGCTAGAAGACAGAGACGCAACTATGATTGTTGAGGGAGTAGATTTTAACTCTAAACCCATTAATTAAATATTATTCCTATGTCTATCATAACTTGGAATTGCCAAGGAGCCTTAGACAAAAGGTTCCCCTCTGTTTTCAATTCTTTTCTTGCTAATTACAGACCTGACATTTTTGTTTTAATAGAAACAAAGATTTATGGACCCAAAGCAGATAAAGTCATCAAAAGGCTGAGACTATCAAATTCTCACCGAGTTGAAGCTACTGGTTTCTCTGGAGGAATCTGGGTCTGTGGTCCAATAAAGTTGCAGTTCAAATTCGAACAAGCCACTTCCAATTCATAATTATGGAGGCGACTTACTTGGAAGACAATAAGAAGTTCCTTTTCTCAGCAATATACGCCAGTCCTCATACCCAATATAGAAAATTCTTATGGGAGGACTTAACACATCAGGCACCTGACTCCTCTACCCTATGGCTATTGGCGGGTGATTTCAATGCCATCATCAATCCAAATGAACATTGCGGTGGATCAACCTATAGAACTCAAGGGTGTCATCTATTCCAAAACTTCATGGACCTTCATGGGCTCATAGATATGGGTTCGCATGGGCCTAGGTACACATGGAAAAGAGGGACCTTATTTGCTCGATTAGACAGGGCTATTTGCAACCCATCTTGGCTTAACCTGTTCAGGAGTAGTTGGGTTGACCATCTCCTGAAGCTAATTTCTGACCATAGACCAATACTAATTAACCTGGGGGAATGTTCTTCTGCTCCTATGAATAATAGACCTTTCAAGTTTCTAGCTTCGTGAATCTCGCATCCAGAATTTTTAGAGCTAGTTAAACTGACCTGGTCTGAGGAAGGAAACATAATGGACCGTGTCAACACCCGTTTCCATTTTGATAATCGAAGAGTAATAAAGACAAAATTCAATAGGCATACAAAAAAGTACAATTACACTGATAAAAATATTCATTTACGATCCCAACGTCGTTCGTTTACAATTCCGATATTGTTCATCGACGGAAACGGAAAATACAGCGGAAGTTTTAATATTTACAAATTTCACCAAAATATCACAAAATAGACTAATTATGACCACGATCCTGTCTGCGCCTCGAGACACGTGTCGCTCACTTACCGGCGTCTACATCTTTTCCCTTTGGCCTACTGGTACCCGCTGAGGTGTTTATTTAAAAAAAATAGGGTGAGATTCCAAAGAATCCCCGTAGAGACATAATATCGTTCATAGAAAATGCGAAAAGTAAATATGACATGCGCCAAGGTATGCACAAATTAATGAATAATACAAACACATCATCGTCATGTATACATGAGTAGGGCCCAGCCCCACAATCTACACCGGTTGGGCTTCTGCCAACTCCCAGTGTAAGTGCACACTGGCACTAACAGCCTCTTTCTAGGCAATTCATGTTAATTAATAAAGTGCATTTACAAAACAATGGCATCCACACAATCACATAACTTATGGCATAGTGTATGAAGAATAATGTCCCTACCTCAAAGCTTTAATATCCCCTTTCTAAATGTGCCTCGAAGAACGTGTCGTATCCAGCCTCCAAATCGGTCCTAAAATATTAAATGTACCAGAAATAGGTCATAACCTATCCAAGTATCATTTTAGACTATTCCATAGTGTTTATTGTGGTTATATTAGTCTATGATGAATATTTACAAAAATGCCCCCGGGACCCCGGCCTCGCCCCGCCGTACCCGGCCCGATAGCACGTTTTTCCAAAATTTTGACTAAGGCTATTCTGACTTATTTTCGCCCAAGGAATCCATTTCCGAGCTCGAAATCACCAAATTCACTGTCAAATTACGAAAATACCCTTGACAGCCCTTATTTAGGGATTTCAGTGGTGTTTTAGTAATTATGCTTTTTCGGCCTCCACCGAAAAAGTGCCCAACTGTAACCCCACCTATTTTTGCCCACTGAGTCCAATGGAACCATTTATTTCATGAAAATCCAACTCCTACTACCAGATCTGGTCTGGCCAAAATATTGAGAGAAAAATAGAAAAATAGAGCTTTGTGTTTTAGCTTCCAAAACTTGTACTTTTTCACTTCTAATCCTTGATTAACTCATTTAAACACTTCATAATCATGATTTAAAGGATTTTGGGCAGCATAACCCCTTAGGGTTATGGCTTTTCCAATTTTACAACTTAACCAAAAATCACATAAACCAAACAACAATCACCAACAACAACTTCAATACACAAAGAAGTTGAGATTTTGGAGATTACCTCTTGATCCTTGGGGTTTCTCTCTCTAGGACGTCCTCTCTCTCTTCTCAACCTTGAAGATTAGCTTGCTAATCCATGATTTTCATGAAGAATAAGAGATTAGAGGATGAATACACAAAATAAGAAGCTTAAATCACCTTAGAACACAAGCTCTTACCTTGATTTTCCTTCTTCTTTCTCTCTAGCTTCAAGAGCTTCACAAACTCACTCTCTCTTCCTTTTCTCTATGGCTTGGATGAAATATGCACAAGGGGAGGGAGAATATGTGTTTTAATATTTTAGTCTTCATGTTTCATCCTAGCCCTTGATCTAGCCAATGGATGAGATCTCTCCACCTTTCATGTACACCATCCCTCCACCATCCCTCCCACCATACTCTCTTGCTTTAGGCCATACTCATTCAACTTTATGCCATACCTTCCTATCATTTATGTCCAATGGGTTTGACTAACTTTTTCCCTTATTTTTCCATGTATTAAACGAATTTGAGGGAAGGTAGAGGAGAAAAAAAATGTTTTTCATATATTCCACAATTTATCTAATTGAACTATGTATAATTCCCTCAAATTCCCCAAATTCTTGATTTTATTCCACTGAGAATAATCCCTTTTATGCATTTTCCTTTATTTTCCTTGATTAATTGAAATTAACTCCAATTAATTGGAAAATAATTAATCTTGGGCTAAATTGGCAAAATTATGATTTTGCTATCCCCTTTGTAATTTAATTCAATTTTTGAATTAATTTGCCCATTTCCTTATGAATATGAATATTTCAAAATTCACAAGATCCAAATTCATGAATATTCACCATTTTATTGAATTATTCAAATAATTACAATATATTTTTTGTGAATAAAATTTGGGGTGTTACAGACCGCATGTCTCATTTTCAGCACCTAGCCCAACATTGGAACTCTGAGGTCTTTAGGGAAATTGGTAAGAGGAAACGAAGGCTTCTTTCTCGACTACGTGGGATCCAACGAAGGCTTGAAGCTAATCCTTTCTTGGATTACCTCACAGAATTAGAGAAGACGCTCCAAGCTGAATACGAGGAAGTGTGTTTCTAGGAAGAACTTTTATGGATCCAAAAGTCCTTCTCTGACTGGGTTTGCCTCGGTGATAGGAACACTGCTTTCTACCACTCCAAAGCTTTGATTCGAAGAAACCATAATCGTGTCACTCAGCTCAAAACAAATAAGGGGGAGTGGATAACCGACAAAGGAAAATTAGCAGGCATGGCATGTGATTTCTTTTCGGCATTATACTCCCTATATGATACTAGCTACATTCCTTATGCTTCTGGAACCCAATTTCCCCCACTATCGGCCACAGACCTTGCAAGCTTGGGACGTCAGGCCTCCCTTGAGGAGATTAAACAATCCCTATTTGAAATGAAACCACTTAAATCCCCTGGGAAAGATGGACTTCATGCTCTGTTTTTTCAAACCCAGTGGCACACTATGGGTAATAGCATGCTTGAATTATTTCACAATCTCTGGTTTGGTGCTGAGATGGATCCACAGTTGAACAACACCCTCATTGCCCTTGTTCCAAAAATTGCAACGCCAAGTATATTGAGTCAGTTTAGACCCATCAGCTTATGCTCTGTTGTTTATAAAACGATTACCAAAGTTTTGGCAAATAGACTCCGGGTTATTCTCCCCAACATCATTAGCCCTTTCTAAACCAGTTTCATCCAAGGGAGGAGTATTGTAGATAACATAATTATTACCCAAGAAGTTTTGCACTCCATGAGATAAAAGAAGGGCCAGAGTAGATGGATGGCTATTAAAATGGATCTTGAGAAAGCTTTTGATAGAATAAGATAGGAATTTATTGAGGAAACTTTACATGCTGTAAATCTTCCCCCAGAAATGATTCACCTTATAATGTAGTGTATCTCCACCCCTACAATGCAGTTTTTATGGAACGGTACTCCTTCAAATACTTTTAAGCCAAAAAGGGGAATTAGACATGGCGATCCCCTTTCGTCTTACATTTTTGTGATGTGCATGGAGAGATTATCACAGGATATTCTAAAAGCTGAAAGGGAAGGTAAATGGCAACCAATCAAAATGGGTCGTAGAGGCATCCCTCTATCTCATCTCTTTTTTTGTAGATGACCTGATTATTTTTAGAAGTACAACCAATGCTCAAGTGTCCCTTATTACCAAGATTCTACAAGAAATTTGTCTTTCCTCTGGCCAGATAATTAGTCAACCAAAAACCAAGATTTATTTTTCTAGAAACGTGGAAAGGGTCAGGCGAAGGGAAATCTGTCAAAAGATGGGATATGGTTCCTCTGATTCTTTGGGGAAGTATCTGGGTGTTCGCCGCATCAATGGCCGTGTTTCCCAATTTACTTACAGGTATATTTTGGACAGGATGCAATCTAAGCTTGCAAGTTGGAAAACTCACACCCTGTCGCTGGCTGGAAGGATCACCATTGCAAAAGCTACATTGGCATCCATTCCCTTCTACACGATGCAAAGCACCCTCCTCCCCTCATCGTGTTGCAATGAAATCAAAAATCTACTCTGTAAGTTCATTTGGGGATACTCAGATAATTGTAAAGGGATCAGCCTTGTCAAGTGGAGCGAAATGTGCCAACTGATTAAGAATGGTGGATGTGGATTGTTAAAAATGGAATCTCAAAACAAAGCATTCCTAATGAAGCTGATATTCCAGATGCACTCAAACCCGAACTCCTTTTGGGTCAGAGTTTTGAAAGGTAAATACTCCATTAGTGAAAGAATGGAACACACAGTAAGGTCCCAATCATCTTATTTCTGGCGGAACATAGCTAAGCTATAGGACGAAACATCCCTGTACATCAAATGGAACCCCAACATTCACACTCGATTCTGGAATGACTACTAGACTGGAGACCTAGGCCCTTTGAAGCTACTCGCTTTTACTGACATTTCTGAAATAGAACAGCTGAAGACGTTGCCGGATTTCATTGATACAGATGGTAGTTGGAAATGGGATATGTTCAGGAATCTCCTTCCGCCAGATGCTGTAAAAAATATCCCCTCCTTTTTATTCTGAGTAAAAGGGGATTGTATTCTTTGCTCAAAGAAAAAAAGGGATTGTATTCATTGATAAACTGTACAGATACAAAAGAACCTAAACCCCAGTCCCTCCGCTCAAATCTCTCTCTATCTCTCTAAGCATCTGACCTGACTCGTCTCTACCCCAGACATCGATCTTTGTCGTCGGCGTTTATACTGTCCGCCGTTGTAGTTGAACCTGTTTCTCGTTGCACAGACACCACCTTCGAACGGTAATTTTGCTCCTATTTTGCATGGGCACCTTGATTCCGAGATTTTGATGGATTTTGTTTTCTGATTGCCTCTAAGTACACGAGGCTTCGAGCTTTCATCCTTCTTATTCTCTTCTCGTTTCCTTTCGCTTCCACTTCTAGTGTCATTTGATCGCTTTATGTGGGGGTATTTGACGCCGTGTGAGATGGATCTTTTTATTTCTTGGATTAACTACAAATTTTCATACATTTAACATCTACGTTGTTATGCCATGCTATTCATATGAGGAAAAAATTTTCAAGAAAAATTCCTGATATCATGAGTGTTTAATTATCGTGAGCCTTTTACATTCCCACATACTTGGTCATATAATTAGAAGGGAAAGAAACCTACCTGTTTTGGGAGCACGATCCATTGAATTTGCACTTTTTGGTTTCTTTTCTTATTATCGTTTTCATGTAAAAGATTCACGAATATATGTTTTTAGCCCTGGTTTCCCTAGTTTGTAAAGATACGTAAGAACCTTTTCAGTTAGCGTGTGTTCGGCATAATAAAAAAAAAGCGATTATAAGGTCAAACCAAGGTTTTAGGGTGGTACCAGCCGAACACCCTCAAAAATCAAATAATCCCGTTTTTCATGAAAATCCCGTTTTTCATCAAAAAAAGCTATTATCTCAGAAGCTATTATTCTTCACTTTTGAACTCTGATTATTACCGTTGGGACAATAAGGGTGTGTTCTTATTAGCTTTTGGAGAATAGATTCTGGAGAGAATAGCTTTTGTAGAATAGATTATAAGAAAATAGATTATGGGAAAAAGTGATTTTGATAAAATGAGAGTGTTTGGATGATAAAATGAGAGTGTTTGGAAGAGAAAAGTACAGGGTCACTGTGATAATTATTGTCCCAACGGTAATAATCAGAGTTCAAAAGTGAAGAATAATAGCTTCTGAGATAATAGCTTTTTTTGATGAAAAACGGGATTATTTGATTTTTGAGGGTGTTCGGCTGGTACCACCCTAAAACCTTGGTTTGACCTTATAATCATTTTTTTTTATTATGCCGAACACACGCTAATTATCACAGTGACCCTGTACTTTTCTCTTCCCTCTTTTCCTTTTCGCGTGGTCCAACCTTGAAGGTCGTCTTCTCCATTTTCTGAAATCGGCATTCTCCTCCGTTTCCCTGACCGGTCGGCGTTCTCGTCTTCGAACTGTGTGTGTGTGTGTGTGTGGATCGCAGCTGCACCTTGTCGTTCCCATTCTCTTTCCGTTTCGCGTCGACCTTCATTCTCGTCTTCTCCGTTTTCTCGATCGGCATAATCCTCCGTTTCCTTCTCCGTTTCCCTGACTGGTCGGCGTTCTCGTCTTCGAATTTCGGCCGTCAACAGATCCCAGCTGCACCTTGTCGTTCCCATTCTCTTTCAGATCGGGAAAGCTTCGCTTCACGGCTTCGATCTGAAACACATTCCCTTCTCTCGCGGTGAACGGAAAGCGGTGATGGAAAATCGCTTGCAAAATCGACGGAAAATCGCTTGAGAAATCTTGCCTGCGACTTCGTGAGGTTCGGCGATCCAGATCTAGCCGGCGACTTCGGTGCAGATTCCTCTGTCTGTGGTGGTTCTGAGGTTCGACTCCAGGTACGCATGTGCATATCTGATTTGTGGTGGTAGCTCATAGTTCCGTTTGTGTGTAATTTTCGTCTGCGTCTGTGGTTTGGTTCTGTTCTGTGCTTATGGTGCTGTGGTTATGGTGTTGTTCTGTGCTTATGGTGCTGTGGTTATGGTGTTGTTGTGATGGTGCTCTGGTTTTGGTTTTGGTGTGAGCAATTGGCAGTCTGTAGCTTCTGTATTAGAACGAAGGAACTTAAGATTTTATTTCTTGCATATGGTAGTTTATGGAGGAATTCGCTTAGTGTGAAGACAAAGATTCCAATGCCTCTGTGAGCAAGTACATGAGCTTGCATTTTGTTGTAAAGTTGCAATCCAAGAAGAAATGTGGCAAGTCCAAATCCAAATCCCACAAATTGAATTACTGAATGGAGATAGAACCACAATGGATCCTTATGCCTGAAGTATCTTGCAATAATTGCCCCCACCGGTAGGATTAGTCCCCATCCCATTATACCCACTATTCCATGACTCTTCCTCATCTTTCAGACGATCTGTTACCTGTATGAGAGTCACTTGTTCTAAAAGTAAGTTGATTTGTCATTCATTTCCTATAGACTGTCAATGTGATATGACTTGAAAACTTTTTCAATCTCGAGTTACCAAGGGAAAAGAAAGAATTGTCCTGCCACTGATGCAAACTTGAATAACAAAAGCTTGTCAGAGGACCCTAAAATCTTATTCTGATGAAACCTAAAATTGAGGATGCTGGGATGGGATAGGATGAGTTAGTCTTTTGATTCATGAACATGTTTATGGTTTTCTCTTCACTTTAGTTAAATAAAAAACGCATCAATGTATTTGCTGAGAAGTTGGGTGTGATACATAAAAGAGAGCCATATTCATAAATAATCAGGATTTTATATTGATTCTGATCTTACTGCTCAAGTACTTTGTCTGCTGATCCAACGTTTTTATAGGAATTGCAAGTATCTTCTAAGTTGCATAGATGTAAAGCACTTAAGTGATTGAATATGCAAAAATAATATTTTAGATCTCCACTGATTCCAAGACCTTTAATTTCATGCATAGGCGGACATACTTGTTAGTAATTGGGGGCAACCTCTGCAAAGTAACATCTTGACTTTGATTATTTGGAATATTCTATCAGTACTTGCTGGCATATCATTTTCATGTACAGTGCTCTCCAAATTGCAGGGCTTTCTATCAGATGGCACAATGATAGCAGTGAAGCAACTTTCTTCTAAATCAAACCAAGGAAATCGTGAGTTTATCAATGAGATAGGCATGATCTCTGCTTTGCAACACCCTTGTCTTGTTAAGCTCTACGGCTGTTGTGTTGAGGGTGATCAGTTGTTGTTGGTATATGAATACATGGAAAACAATAGCCTTGCTCGTGCCTTGTTTGGTAAATTTTTTTATATATACTCTCCATGTGCGTGTGCTTGTATTATATCTGTGTGACTGTGTCCATGTGACTAAAATGGTATTGTTTCCAAATTTCTTGTACATTCTCAAATGAAGGACCAGAGGAATGCCGTTTAAAATTGGATTGGCCGACAAGACAGAAGATTTGTGTTCATATTGCCCGAGGTTTGGCTTTCCTCCATGAAGAATCAAGACTAAAGATTGTTCATCGCGACATCAAGGCCACTAATGTGCTACTTGACAAAGACCTAAATGCAAAAATACCCACATAAGAATCCATATTTTCACTTACTCTGTTATTGACATTTACTCGGAATTTATACTTTGGTGTTTTGTAGAAAAGATTTCTTATTTTAGCAATTTTTTAATATACTTATATATATATATATATATTTCTCTCTCTCTTTAGAGACTAGGCAGGAGTGGTAAAAAAACAGAAATTAAAGACACGGACACACTTGCAAAAATCAAAACCATTCCAAAGAATTTAATGAAGAATAATAATATATATATCTTTAGAAACTAGGCAGGAGTGGTAAAAAAAACAGAAATTAAAGACACGGACACACTTGCAAAAATCAAAACCATTCCAAAGAATTTAATGAAGAATAATAATATATATATCTTTAGAGACTAGGCAGGAGTGGTAAAAAAAACAAAAATTAAAGACACGGACACACTTGCAAAAATCAAAACCATTCCAAAGAATTTAATGAAGAATAATAATATATATATCTTTAGAGACTAGGCAGGAGTGGTAAAAAAAAAACAGAAATTAAAGACACGGACACACTTACAAAAATCAAAACCATTCCAAATAATTTAATGAAGAATAATACAGTGGGTTTGGCAAGAGATAACCCAGGTTGTGAAAGGAGATGAAAATTAATATAGTGTATGCCTTCAATATGTACGTTTGATCTAATTTTGTAATTTACTACATAATTGACTAATGTTATAATTTTATAATTTTTGCATCTATTTTTTTATATTACATAATTGACAAATGTTATAATTTAAAAAATTTTGGACAAATTTATTTCATTTATTGTAATTATTATGCAATTTAATGTCAAATAATACTTAAAATATAATCTTATCCTTTATATGTAATTATCATAAAAGTTAATGTCCTTTTTAGTCATTTGACCATGAAAAAAGCTATTCTGATAAAATCATCCAAACACTCTCATTTTATCAAAATCACTTTTTTCCATAATCTATTTTCTTATAATCTATTCTCCAAAAGCTATTCTCTCCAGAATCTATTCTCCAAAAGCTAATAAGAACACACCCTTAAGTTCATACCATGCTATTTAGTTATAAGTTTTTTTTTTAAACCTGGAAAAGGAAAACGACGTCGTACTTGCTTGGCTGCTTTCATGCAAGGCGGCATCAGAACATGTATAAATAAGGTTTTATTTTTCCCGCATTGAAGCTCGTTGGGAAAAATCTCCGGGAAGAGAAACCTAAAAATATTGCAAGTCTACAATTACCAGCTCTGCAAGAGTAGTGGTGATTGAGGACGTAGCTTGAGTTGAGCCAGCGACAATGTCATCGACTCTGTTGGAGGTGACTCGTGCGGCCCACGAGGAGGTGGAGAGGCTTGAGCGTCTCATAGTGAAGGACCTTCAAAATGAGCCCGCTTCGAACAAGGACCGCTTGTTTCAGAGTCACCGTGTGCGAAATATGATTGATACTATCACTTCTACCACTGAAAAGCTTGTAAGTTGGTTCTCTCAACTTCGAATTTCAGCTATTAGTTTGTGTCTGCTCCCCGATGAAACTTCCATTGTAGGTTAATGCGAAATAAACACCGAAAAGATAAGTTATAAATTGAAACTTTTTTAATCTGTGTTTCTGAAGTGGAGGAATTCTTAGCTTGATCTTCAAAATCCGAAGTAGCTACTCAGTTGAGTTGATGGGAACTGACCAAAAAATAATATTCGGGAAGAGGGGATGGTATTTTCAATCTCTTAATGTTCTGCTGTCAATGTGGAGTGTTGTTGTTGTATGGCCAATTCTGTTTCAAGTAAATGAGATTTGGTGAACTAGAATTTATGTTTTATTTCCTTGTTTTTTTATTAGTCCTTCGGCCTGGCCCCTGAAGACGGGTGTAATCTCTCGGTCCTCTGTCCTCTTTATTTTAATTTACTTCTCATCATCTTGTCTTGTGAATAGAAGCAGAGAGGTTAGCTGATTTTCCGTTTGTGGGTTTCAGATTGATAGATACGAAGATAAAGACAATGCAAGGAAGGATGAAATTGCTGCACTCGGGGGTCAAACTGCAACTGGGACAAATGTGTTTAGTGCCTTTTATGATAGACTTAAAGAGGTAATTTATTCTTGTAATTTTTCAATATGTAAGAGCTTGATAATAGAAAAAGGAGAAATGCCTTTTTTGAGTCTGAAGTTGTATTCTGTCTGCATACTATCCGTGATCATCTCTTTTATCTTGTCTTTACATGTTATTCTCATGTGGGGTTATTCTAGTGCCAACTACCTAGCAGGATCTTGGAAGACCAACATTTCTTTCTGCTTAACTTTTTTTACGTGTGCATATTGATGTGTATCAGTGTATGTGGAAGTTTTCATTGAAATCTGAGCTATTGAAAATGATAGCATGTTGATGCATATTCTGAAGCTGAGTTCTCTTGATTTATTTGATTTTAATCGCTTTTATATGTTTATCCCATTGTTATCTTGTGATATGTGCAGATACGAGAGTATCACAGAAAGCACCCGGCTGCACGTGTTGTTGATGCTAATGATGACTATGAAGAACTTCTTAAAGAGGAGCCTCAAATTGAGTTTAGTGGAGAGGTCTCTCTCTCTCTCTCTCTCTCTCACACACACACACACACACAGCTGATTCCAATGTTGCATAATTACACTACTTGATAGGTGATAAAGAAACATGTGTAGTCTTCTGGAGCAAAAGAAAATTATTGCAGCTTCCAATTCTCCAAAGGACATAAAGAACTCTCTGTGCTATTTGACTAATGCCAGTTTGTAGGATAAACTTGTGAAATTTTAAGTTCAAGGCTTCCTTATCCTTTTTGTGCAACCTTGAGTATTAAAGTAAATAGCTATTGGTATTATCACCTGACTACCTGGGCATGAATAGTTTGGATCTTGGGGCCACTCCCATTGAGATTTTAAAACGTGTCTCTATTCACAGAATTACTTTACAGAAATTAGTGAATAAGAAATGTTTAAGAATATATCCTCTTGGAACTTAACGTTCTATTGACCTCAAATTGGTGGTGTGTTTGAGTATTTTAATAGTCCTTCTTTTCCATCAGGAGATCCCGAGATGAGATTCTTGTATGATGCACTTCGTCCTTGGGACGGTGGTTTTAGTGAGTCATGCAAGATGGAATCTAATGTCCTACTGTTAGGGTAGATGTTGCTGCAATTTTCAAACTGAGAATGTTTGCTCTTCCACCTTTCCTGGTTATTGATTTCCTTGAGATATTGGTTTCAGGAAGCTTTTGGGCGGTACTTAGACTTGCATGAATTGTACTATCAGTATGTTAATTCCAAATTTGGTGAGCCAATTGAGTACTCTGCTTACCTTGATGTTTTTTCACAAACAGAGAAGATCCCACGCAAAATGAAAATGACTAGGTATATTCCCATTTCTCACCCTTTCTGTTGCATGTTTTTGTTTTTTTGGCATTTATATGTTCGCCCAATTTTGGTAAGTAATTTTCTTAGATGTCTTAGTTTCTGCCATTCAATTTTCTACAGGCAGTACAGGGAATATATGGAGAATCTTTTAGAGTATCTCATATATTTTTTCCAGCGGACAGAACCCTTGCAAGATCTGGATCGAATTTTCTCTAAGGTGATTAATTTTTATTATCTTTCTTTGGCTTCGCAATTTTGAGCTTGATTTATGTCCTAGGTATGCTAGGATAGATAAATCTATCTTAGTTATATAATTGCAGTAAGAGTAGAAATTTTATGGCTCTCTGCTTGAAATTATTTTTCATGGGATTTCATTGCTGCCACTTCAATTGTAGTGTTAGCCATCATTATACTCTGGCTGTAGAAGTGTCCTATAAATATGTGTATTTTTTTGTAACCATTTTTTAAAAAAAGGAAAGTAAATTGAAAGAAAAAAATCCTTTAATTACTATACCTTTATACTCATGCAAAATTTTGGTCAACAATGTAGTACATTAATCAAGAAACTGTCAAGATTTTCTTTAACAAAACCCCGCTAACTATGAAATGCTTCATTCCCTAGTATTAACTCTTGTTAACTTAATTGTTTGAATAAACTTATGAATCAGACTACATGATTAATTTTCTTTTTATAATTTTATATGCGCAAATGCATTAATTGAATGGCCAGTTTGACTGAAAAGTATCATGTAATTCCTCTTTCAAGTTTCAAGTCTGATCCTTCATTTGTGGGCGAGAGTGTTATTGAATTAATGCTATGTCATGAAGTGCTTGAACCCACCAAGATAATTCTCCATTCTCATCTCCAGGACACGAGGGATTCCTTGCGCATTATTTCATGTTTCTCTTTTTTTGGGTAGTGAGTGTCTGATTGAATTGCAGGTAACAGCTGAGCTTGAAGAAAATTGGGCGGCAAACAAGGTTCCCGGATGGGAGAATGTCAGCCAAGAGAATGGACATGTACCTGCTCAACACTCTGCAGTTGATCTTGATTACTACAGTACAGTTGAAGAGTTGATGGAATTGGGTCCTGAAAAGTTAAAAGAGGTGAGTTAAAAATTGGTTACGTGATAATTCACTTATCATATATTTAAATTACCTATCCCTGCCATTTGGAATGTAGCAAGAACACCGTTTGCACCATTTCTTGTTTGGATACTGAGTAGTAATTTACCATATTGATTCAAGTTTTATCCTTTGACATCTTGTTATGGTTTTTTGCTTTAAACTATTTGGCTGTTTAGGTTCTCACTTATAGTTAGCTTAGGAATTATGAAAAGTTTAAGCAGCAGTCATTTTCACTGTTGTGCCAATTTGATACACAATTTTTGGTGATAACTTCTCAGACCAGAGCTTCAGTTATGATCATTGAATTCAGGGTAAAGGTGCACTCAGCACCTTAAAAACTATTTTTGGAGGTGCAACCAGCACCCTAAACTATTTAGTGGGGCAATTTAGGCCCTAATGTATTATAATTGGTTCAATTTCACCCTTTGACTAACTGTTCCAAAACGTCCGTTAATGCATATGGGAAAAAACCAACCCCTCATTCTCCTCTTCTTCGAAATTGGCTTCCCTTCCCTTCTCTCTCTAACACCCAACTTTTTGATGGCAACCTCTCCTCCAATCTACTTAGATGGAGACCAGTGCTTTCAATTCTCTCTTTGAAGGTGACGTGAAGAATGAGTTACTGTTGCTCTCTTGCAGTATCCTACTTCTTCAGCTTTCCCAGAAAAAAAAAAAAAAAAATTGCTCTCTGCAACAAGAATTCCACACAGATTCTTCAAATTAACAGAAAGCGACTAAAATTGTGAGGGAATTCCACGAATAAAACGGTGATTATGATCCAGATTAAAGAATGCAGACAAAATAGAGAGAAAACTCTGATTGAGTTTGTCTCATAGACGAGACCACTACTTGCTGAGGAAATGCTTAAATTTTATAACCAGAGATTGAAATTGCAAGAAAACTAAGAATCTTGAAAAAAAAAAAAACAAGGAGAGGAAAATGATGCACATAAACTGGCTGATTTAAATGAAACATTCAGGGCTAAAATCCAAGAGAGGAAACGGTTGTGATTTTGGTGATCTTAACGAAGACCAATAGAACCGTAAAGAAACACAGATTGTTGAAAGGAAAAGGAGCATCGTTTGGAGGAGAGGTTGCAGTAAAAAAGTTGGGTGTTAGAGAGAGATGGGAAGTGAAACCAAGTTTGAAGAATAAGAGGAGAAAGAGGCATGCGTTTTTTCATATATGCGTTAACAGACGTTTTGGGACAGTTAGTCAAAGGGTGAAATTGCACTAATTTTAACACATTAAGGCCAAAATTGCACCTCTAAATAGTTTAGGGTGCTGATTGTACCTCCAAAAATAGTTTAGGGTGCTCAATGCATCTTTTCTCTTGTATTTATTACTACTACTTTGCTATCTTAAACTTGTCTTTATGAATGGCCAATATTAGGCACTGTTTCAATCAAGTTAATGATTTTAAAACAAGTTTGGTTCATTGATCTCCCTCTTTTTCGATATTCCAGGCATTGGCTGCATTAGGACTTAAAACTGGGGGTACTGTTCAGCAACGGGCAGAGAGGCTGTTCCTCACAAAGGTGACTCATCCATCTTTGCAAAGTATATTTTGTTAGGAATGAGAATGTGAATAAGAGAATGGAAATGGGAATGAGGATATGATGTTTCAAAGAATGAGATGTGCATGTTTGGTATGTTAAATTAAATGAAGGAATGAAAATGTGTGGTTGGACTATAATATTCCTTATACAAAAATATATTGAAATATTTATTGTTATTATTAGATTTATTTAATAAAATGGTAAATATTCTATTTTAATATATATAATTCATATTTTTTAAATTAATAATCTTATAATTACAAATAGTTATTAAATTATTATTACAATTACAAACAAACAACAAAGCCTTATCCCGCTAGGTGAGGTTGTCTATATTATTACAATTACAAATATGATAAAATGTGATCATAATATTTTCTACTCATCTTTATTCAAAAACGAAATGTTATTTTATACTTCTAGAAATAATTTTTATTAAATAATATTATTGATAATAAAATAATTATTTTAATTTTTGAATGGCGATTATAATATAAAGATAAAAAAATTCCAGTATTGAAGGCTATTTTTGTCAATTTAATGTGGATTCCAATGGCTCACCATTCCATCAAAAGATTGATGTAATCAAGATTCCTAAACCTTTCAGAATATTTTACTATTAGGAATGGAATCAAAATTTGATTCTACCATCCAAACATCCCCATCATGGAATGCCTCTCCCATTTCTATTTCACACACACTATTACCATGATCCAAACATAGCATTAATGCTGTATCTCAAATCTAGATATCCTGTTAAGGTTGCTAACTTGCTTTGTCTACTCTCCTTTCTTGGTTTTCTTACGTAGCATACACCTCTTGAAAAGTTGGACCGGAAGCATTTTGCCAAGGGACCACGAGTTTCAGAAAGAAATGGCACTGCAGCAGTTCCACAACAAGATGAAAATGCAAAAGAAATTGCACTGATGGAGGCCAAAATGTCTAAGTTATGTGAACTGTTACAAGAGGTTAGCATTTGTTGCTCGCCACTTTGTCCTTCTGCTTGTTTAATTCTACGGTTTTGTCAGTTGGGGCATTCGATGACAGCGTTTTGACCAAATATTGGCTGCATATAACTTCCTGCATTTATGAATTTTCTCTGACCATGATACAGACAATTGCTCGAACAAAGGACAATATTGTGAAGAAGCAAGCCCTGACATATGAAGAAATTGAAGCAGAACGTGAGGAGGTGAGTTGAACTCAACATCAATGCAGATATGAATTGTGTTATTGGGCCACAGTTTCATAATTTTGTAGAAGACACCAGACTAATTATATATCTTTTCTATTTGAATGCTATAACTCAACACATGACATGTACATATCTTCATTATCTTGTACTCTCAAAACATTCAGGATGATCTCTTTTGTGAGGGTGAGGTGTCAGCTGTTATGATTCGTTTTGAATTAACTATCATGCTTAAGTTCAAAATTGATCTTGTTGATTGTTTTGGCCCATTTCATGGCATAGTCATTTCTCAAGTTGGCTCTCCTAACCAAATAGAAAGTAGAGCACTTTTTTATTTTCACCTTCAGGTTCATAAATCTATATTGAATTTCTTGTATTTAAAAGTGGAGATTGAGCTGAGCTTTACATGTAGTGTCTGATATAAATTGAAGGTGGTCCTTCCTTCCAGTAACCAAAAGTGTAAACAGAAAATTCCTCTGCCAGGTTGTTGTCGAAATCATGTTTTTTTTCCTGCTAAACCAAGTTGTTGCTTGAGTTGCTGATGAGGTTTATTTATCTCTTAATCTATCAAGTGATTATGCATTACATATGACAGCCACAGAAGTTTCTGCTCTAGGAAGGTTTCTTACGTTTTCATTCTATAAATTATACATTCCTTCCCGACATGAGTAGAGAATATCTTTTAAGTTCTTTGCCTTTTTAATTACATTACTTTTTTTCCTTCGATTCTGGATGTAGATAATGTAAATCTGTAACTTATATTTCATATCGTTGTCAGGAAGAAACACATGAGGAATCTGAAAGTGAAGATGACGAGCAGCAGATATATAATCCCCTAAAATTGCCCATGGGATGGGATGGGAAACCTATACCTTATTGGCTTTATAAGCTACATGGTCTAGGCCAGGTATTATTTTCCTTTCAAAGTTAGAAACTGGGATTGTCATCCTCTCATTAGAAATCTCTTGTGGTTGTTGGGATTATCCATTCTGGTCATTATAATTTATAAATTCTGGTTCTACTTAAACTAGGTTTGGGGCTTACCCTTATACTTTGGAGACCACAGGATTATGATCACATAAATGTAATTTGCATTTCAGGAATTCAAGTGCGAGATATGTGGTAACTACAGTTATTGGGGGCGTCGAGCTTTTGAACGGCATTTTAAAGAATGGCGCCATCAGCATGGGATGCGCTGCCTTGGTATACCAAATACCAAGAATTTCAATGAAATAACGTCAATTGAGGTACACATATTTCTTTGTTCTTTCTATTCCTTTGCTGATGGTGGAAGATATTTCACAAATCACAAGCAACGTCATAAAAGTGCTCGTGCATTGCTGGAGACACTTCATCTTGTTACATAGTCGTTATTGTATCCCCACCAGGTTGGCATGTTATTTATGGTTTAGAAGAAATTGCGAGACGGAATGCACTTCGCATCAAAATTATTTATTTGTGACCCTAACTATCTAGTGTTGAATTTCGTTGTCCATATATCATACCATCAAAGGTCCCTTTTTGTATGACATGGGAAACACTCCTCATTTTTAATGCATAAAAAAATGAGATATACTATCTATTATATCTGTTATCATTACTCAACAATGATTGCCTTAATCACACTTCGATGAAAAGAGTCGATTTTGAATTGGATTTGTCATTACTCAACAACGAGAAATGGATTTTTTCAACATGATTCTTGTCAAAGGGATTGTTTCAACTGCAGAAATCTCAACTATTTCACCTGTTAACAAAACCTGAAACATGTGGGACATCTGTGATGCAGGAAGCAAAGGAACTTTGGAAAAGAATACAAGAAAGGCAAGGAGTGAACAAGTGGCGCCCGGATCTCGAAGAAGAATATGAAGATAGAGAAGGCAACATCTACAATAAGAAGACATACACTGATTTACAGCGCCAGGGACTTATATAAGGGAAAGCCGCTCGCTCCTAGCTTGACTTTTAAAAGGGGAATCAGGGGAACGATTGCGCTTGAATTATATTGGACTACGAGGTAGAAGAGTTGGACATTGGACATTGGAGCAAGGTTTTGGGTTTAGTTGTACTTTAGTATGTGTGATTGACGATCCAATGATATGAGGGAAGTAAAAAAGCGTTGTCATTCTGGTTAAGTGGCATCAAGGAAGATTTTCGCATCACAATTTCTTAACTGCACAAGTTATTTGTAGCCTATTTATCACCTGTCCCATTATTAAAAAAACAATGTTCGATGTTGCTGGGGAATGGACGTTGCCAGGGGCGGTCCAGTCATCCAAGGTGGCATTGGATATTTACTATTCATTGAAACATTAGCCATCTGAAGTTGAAACAATAGCACCAATTAAAATGCAACTGCCATCCAATCTTCCAAGGTAGCATTATTTAGGCATGTTTGGATAGGCGTTAAGATTTCTTATAAGCTGTTTTTCATGTAAATTGAGATAAAACTTCTTTTACATATTTACTTTATATATAGTAAATCATGATTAAAAAGATGCTTTTAAGTATTCTAATCGCTGTTTCAAACGAGAATCATATTTTTTAGTCGGAATGTACTTCTCTAGAAATGCCATGAAGCTACCAATAATTTAATGGTCTGATATGGTGGGCTTGGATGGGTAATGTGGGATCGGCCGGGCAATTGATATATCACATTGTGAAGAGATTATTTGGCATCAAATTGGAAACACTTGCACGTATTTGAATGGGTTCCATGTTAATGTTATAAAAAGGTGAATTATGCGGTCAATAACTTGTAAATGGTATAAATTCCTTTGAATATTACATGAATTTTGAAATAAGTCCCACTATGTATAAGTTGGGTAAATAATACATCCTATCGCCCTGTTTGGTATGTGACATTTTCGAGGGATTGAGATTGGGACTAGGATTGGAATTGAGACTGAGATTGAAACTTTAAATTACGTTTGATATGAAGTAATATATATATGGAGAGCGTAAAATAATTTTATTCCATAATTAGCAATAAATTATAAAAAGACTATAATGCCCTTGATAATAATTTTCAAAAAAATATTATCACAAATCCTTTGCCTCTCTGGTACGAGCGCCCCCTCTTCCCCTGTCCTTGATTCCTCCATGATATCGTGGACCCTTCACTGACCCGGCGGCAGCAATTCTGCACTAGCGTCCCCACTAAACTAAGCAAGCGTGAAGAATACAATGTCAAACTGAGGCAAGCTCTTGAACAGAGTATGACACGACTAAACAGGATGTCAGTGGATTGAGATTTTCTTGTTGACAGTTTAGCCTGCTTGTGGATTTGAATTATATGGATATCTGCTTATCTATGACTTGTGTTTCGTGTATATTTACAGTTGATTGTATTAGATGAAAACATTTATGTAAGAGTATTTATCTTCAAATTTATACATTGATCTTTTATGCCCGTGAATCCATGGAAGTTGACTTTTGCCTGCAGAGCCAAGAAGTGATCATGTTTCCGTGGGTAGATAATTAACCTTCATGAAGTTGATTCCTACAGTGATGCTTTGACAAAAAGAAGAAAATCCGTTTTCTGATTTTAATACTACAAATCCGTTTTCACTTACAGATTTTGAGTGGAAGTAGCAATGGTGTTGTTGGGGTATCTTTTTTAGGTTGCCTACCCGGTTCACTGAAGCTTTACCCCGACTACATCCGGATCCGACCCGCGTTGCACACCTGACTATGGTGGAAGAGTCTTCCAATGAGAATTTTCTGCATACACAAGGCTCAAACCCGAAACCTTGCTTAAACGGAACCAAGCCTGTTGTTGGGGTATTTGAACCATCGAAAGTCACCGTTGAACAATCTGAATACAAAAATGATTCTCTAAATAATAGAGTAACCCATTACTTACATTGTGCCTTCAGTAACATTTCATGTCAAAAGTGATTCTGTAGATTATAATAGAGTAACATTTTCAGCGACGGCCTGGGCACTACTGATGAATGATGATCGACGATTAGAGCAGTGGTGTGAGATGGTGTGAGCAGTGACCAACCGTGAACGATGACGACGACAGGAGTGACCCTAAGTTAAAAGTGAGTGTTTTTTTTTTGGACTGAATTTAAGAGGGTTATTTTTGTTCGAAAAATATTATAAACAAGATAATTATCTCTGAAATTTGCAATCCAAGATTGAAAACACAATAATAGGGGAAGGTGGTTTTGCAGTAACCCCACTTTCGTGATACACCTAATCCCAAGTTATTCTCAATCCCTCATACCAAACAATACACTTCGGCCCAATCCCAACCCCTACCCCTCAGTGCTTTGTACCAAATAGGGCCTATAAGTTTTACATTGATAGATGTCCTCTCTCTCTCTTTATATATATATATATATATTGCATACAACTATAAAAGCCATCTACTTCAAAAATACCCCAAGATTCAGACAGTTTATTTTGACACGCATGACGAAAAAATAATCTCAGTTCGAAATTCAATCAGGGCAATTCGTTCAAGGAACTATTTCATTATGATATATTGATATGAAATTAAATCAGGAAGATCAGCCAAACAAAAATGCACGGAAAGAAAACGTTCAAATTTCTTTAAGGGCCATTTGGTACGATAGAATTAATTTTGATGGAAATGGATATGGAAATAGAAATAAGGTTTAAAAGTATGTTTGGTATGTCATGGAAATGGGATATGATTTTTAGGTGAAAAGATCAAAATGTCCTTCAATTTTTTTCCCCAAAAAAACATCATCCAGAGCCAGAACCATCTCCCCCGAAAACCTGCACCATTCCATTTTTTTCAGCAAAATTTCAGATCTACAAACCACTGCCATCAGAGCAAAAATCATTCTAGATCTAGCAAAATTTCAGATCTAGCCAAAACAGTCTCCTCCCCCGAAATCATTTTTTCAGCAAAATTTCAGATCCTAAACCACAGCTGATTTGAGAAAAACCCAGACACTAGTGAATAAAATCAGAAATGGATCTAGCAAAGGTGAAAATCAGGGTGGGAGGCCGGAGAAAATTTGGAGTTTGCGGCTGTCGTCACCGTCCTTGTCACCGCTGCAACTGTTGTCATCGTCGCCACAGTCGTCCTCGGTAGAGAAGTCGAAGGAGCGATCTCGAGCGTGGAGCTGGCCGGTCGAGGGCGAAGGATTCGTGCCGGCGGTGGAGTGTGGAGCATGGAGCTTGCCGACGTGAAGCGATGTGCAGTGTCGTGCCGTGCTTGTTTGTGAAGATGAAATGTGGAAGGGTAAAATTAGAATTCCATTGAATTTCTCACAAATCCTTGCTTTTTTTATGGAATTGATCTTGATGGAATTGACCATATTTGAGTTCCATGTGGAAATGAAATTTTGTCAAATTCCATCATACCAAACATCCTCAAGGTAAGGAATTGGCTTCCATTTCCATTTTCATGGGATCAATTCCAACATACCAAACAGGCCCTAAGGGAAGCATTCGTCCTATCAAATTGAGAAAAAAGACAAAAATAAAAGGCCATAAAATGATTTAGAAGTAGATTAACGCATTTCTCAAACATGAAACATGAAACCAACAGAAAAGGCACAAAACTCATGAGCCTCATAGCCTAACGCACTTATTGAAGACGGTGCAACTTATGAGGATGCTGACTAGCACATGCTCATGCTGGAATGCTTACTAAATGCTTTGGTAGCAACATACATGAGGATTATAAAAGCTATACAATCTATGGGAATGTGGGGCTATTCCTTTATTTCCTCGCTCAAAATGAAAGCAAAAGAAAAGGGAAAGGAAAAATAAAGAAAAAAGAATAAAAAAATACCACTTTAACTTTAAAATTCCAAATTGATTCTGTTGACAAAAAGAGTATAACAATTGACAACTCAAATTTTTGGGAAATCATTGATTTGGGATTTTATGGTTCAAGTGGTATTTATTTATCTTTTTTCCAAAAATAAACCTGACGGAAAGAAGCAATGAAAGATTTGGCAATTGTCTCAAGGTGTACTTCCAAAAGAATGATGTACCCGGCTTAGAATTAGTGACTCTGACTCATTTGACCCAGACACCAAAGCATCACAAGCTCCAGGGGTATCATCCTCACAAATTAAGGGGCTTCCCAATGTATCACCACCAAAGCTCAGTTCTTCTGCATAGTGAGCAAAACCAGTAATTTTATCTTTGGTATTCACGATATCATCACTTGTGTTCATTTTGGACTCCAACTTAGATTCATTAATGACAACTGTGTTGTGTTTCCCTTCCACATCGCTTGTAATCAACCACTCAGAAGTGAATTCATCCTCCTTACCCAAACCTGCAGCCAAAGATTCTTGGTTCACAGGATGAGCACAAACACGATCTTGTCCCCTTTGGCAAAGGTTTTGATGAAGCTCTTCCAAATGTTCCTCAGCAGGGGGAGATAGAGTTTCCTCTTTATTCAAATGTAGTGTAGATATTGGCATGTTTGTCAACGCATCATCAGTTGAGACACCAACCCGCATATTCACCAAACTGGAAGAAGAAACTGGCTCATCCAATTGCTTGCGGTTGTTTGTCAAGTTAACATCTACTTTTCCCCACTTTGGCAGTTCCACTCTCTCCTTCTTGTAATGCTCTATGGCTCTCTGCAGTTTGAAAACAAGTTCGATATGCTCATCAATCAGTTTATAAATTCATAGGACTACAACAAAATGACAAATTCGGGTAGATAAAGCAACCTTACACAGACAAAAATTAACTGTCACAGCAGTTAAAATCATGAGAACCACCATGCAGATGAAAATCCAAGAAAAAAATGGGTACTGGTTAGAGAGTACTGTAAAAATAATACCTAATGGCGTAAGTAATTTTACCTGGAATAGGGAAGAGTCAGCTGGAAAAGGTGATAAAGTTGCAGCATATCTCTGCCGTGATCTTGAACCATGCTGTCAAATCAAGGGTGTAAAAAAATTATCAAGGGATCATTCGTTGGATTTTGTTTTTAGACAGAGATAGGGAAGAAAATACACAAACAATCAATATTTTTATAAAGTTAAAAGAAGCCAAATTGTTCACAATGCCCTGAAAACTGGGCTCTGTACAAATGCACAATGCCCACTATAGTTTAAATACCAATTCATGGATGTATACCCTTTTTTTTCAAAAAAAAAAAAAAAACTTGCAGTAAAAATTTGGTCTTAGTAGCTTTAATGTGAAAAGTGGTCCAAAAAACAACCCCTGACAGGTAAAAGAATGATCTTCGTGAGAATCCTTACAAGTTTTGAGAGCCAAAAAGGTTCTGCTAATAATTACCTTCAAAAAACCTGTACTGGCATCTGAATCAATGGATGCATTCTTTTCAACATCAAGCAGAGACATACATTGATCATACAACTCTGGAAGTGCAAGTTCTGCTGAAATGTCAAGTTTGGAAAGATAGTTTTGGCTCAGAAAAGTATTGTCACTTGGTGTCAACATTCCAGCCGTCTTCTCAGGCATTGTTTTGGGAGAATAGCTCGTCGGTACTTTTCCTGAAGACTCAAAACTGGATAACTTGGTTCTGGGAAATTTTTCAGGGACATCACCCCAATTGCAATCATCCTGAGACATATGAGTGGCTGGATCAGTTGAGCCCCCATTCACCTGGAATGGAACTGACACATCTTTGCAGGTTGGAGAGGTTGAGTCCCTTTTCAAGTGACCGTTTTGATCTTTGGAAATCTCAGGACCAGAGTTCAATCCACGACTGTTTGATAGATGCCTGTTCCAGTCCCAATCAGAACTACCATACACATGAGAATTATCTTTGAAGACACAATTATTGCCATCCCATCCATGAAAATGAGAAGGTAAAGTACCCTCCATCATGTTCTGCCATCCAAGTGGGCGCATGTGACCTGAAAACCTGTCCAGATTGGGGATATGGTAAGGAATACTAGCATGGTTACATTCCATTGGAGGCCTGACACCAAACAGAGCATGAGACGGAAACATTGGAGTCATTGCTTGAAAACCTCCATGAATTGGTCCATGCTGGAAAGGAGCAAATCCATTTGGTACCAATAAGGTCCAGTTTGGAACAACTCTCCAGGAATAACCATGCCCTCTCCCAAAACCAGCATCATTATTTCTTCTGTATTGTGGATTAGAGTTATCTCTAACATCAACCTCTAAAGAAGCCATGAAAGGTCTTTCCACCAGGTCCATCTTGGAGCTGGAAGACCTTTCATTTGCCAAATCATCATCTATTTTAGTGGATTTTCCTGGTGACTTGTATCCAGGGCCTATCCTTGACATCCCAGATAATCTCTCTCTCAAGCCTTTAGTTCTCAGTTCCATATCCGTAATTGATTCTTTAAACTTCAGATCTTCAGAATTTACATTGCTGAAACATGAGAAAAATATCAGTGAGCTATAATTGTTCATGGTATATAACTTTGGAGTTTATCAACAAACTCAGATTAATCATTCCCCTGTTGGCAAAGTGATCAACCTCGCCGTAAGGTTGAATCTAATCCTAATCTCCCCTATATAGTATGGGGTTGACTTGGGTCGTGTTTGGGATTTATCACAAAGGATGGAAAGCTTTTGTTCTAGCTTCCAACACTCCTCACCAATAAAAGAGTGAAACTAATAATGAAAGGTTAATTTTAAAAAATATTGCATTTAACACATGCATGATTAAATGAACTAATTTTTAGAACTTCCTTATGACAAATAATTGGTATGAAAACATAGTATTCTGATAGACTAATAACTAATGAAACTGAGAAGTGCGCAAAGTTACTTCCCTAATAGAAGGGAATGCAACCGTCCAAGAAAGGAAAAATGGATTGCCTATATTCATCTTAAATGATATGTGTATTTGAAGTAGGAGTAGACCTTTGTATGCTGCTTGTCCCAATTGAATCATCATGGGCTTGCGGTTGTTGGGATCCTCCCCTGTCAGCATTAGAATCCAATATATTGCTACTTCTCTTAGCATCAGAACAGTGAATTTTGTGAACTCGAAATCTAGAGTTATTGCAATCATCTCCCTCCTCTGAATTCCTTTTTCTCACTCTGTTCTCACGATAACAATCTCGGTCATGAGCATGAACACGTTCATGGTGCCGCTTATGATCATCGCTGGATTCTAAATATTGATCCTTGTCACAGTTGAGGTTATGATTGTGCCCACGGTTATGATCACTTTCTACATGCTTGGTTCTCTTTTGTTGTGAATCTGCATTATCCTTTTCTTCCTTTGCATGTTTATGGGCATGTTTATGGTCAGACCTATTTCTAGAATGATCTTTTACAGAATGCTTATCTCGATGCTTGTCATATCGGTGTTTGTTCTCCCTGCCCATTTCTTCTCTATATTTGTCTCTATACTTCTCATCCTTTCTCTTCTCACACTTCTTCTTTCCATCGTTGGTATGGTCATCTCTAGAAGACATACGTCCATCACAACCATCTCCAACATCATCTTGATGCTTATCCCCATTGCTTAAATCACCTCTCCTCTTCCTCATTTGCTTTTCAAGCTGGTTATCAAGTTCAAGTCCTTGCAGCTCTTCCAGTCCCTTCAAATATACAATGAGGCATAGATCAGAGAAAATTACTATTAAATAATATGACAGTGACTAAAATGATCAGTTCTTTTCCCAACAAAAATGAAAGTTTATTAGGAAGTATAGAGGATCTCGATTTCAAAACAGGACCAATAAAAAATGAAAAGTTCTCCAAAGGTAACAGGCTTCAACGTTTAAAAACACAAAAAGAATCATAGGACAACCAATTAAGATCATGAGCGTAATAATGCTCTACATATCCTACAGGGAAATATTTCCTTAGATAATAAAAAAGTGGACAACCCAAGAGAAGCATACAAACAATCCTTTTTCATAACAGTTTGTCAAGATCATGGTCTTACAAATACAATTGAACAAGGAACTAAAGATTGAACCATAAGTTCAGACCAAAAATTGGAAGACTAGGCATCAAGTGGAAAATAGCAATAAAAATGTATGGATATATGAAACTTATGTAATGGATTATCAAAATACCATCAAATTCCAACATTAACAAAATATATATTATAAATTAAAAAGAGTGAAAAGGCTACCTAAGGTTAGGATACATGAAAATGCAAGTCAAGTGGTGAAGACAAGAACAGAGAGAGAAAACCCCACCATCTGTCGCTATAAAAATCCCACCTTTACTGCCTGAAGTCCCCTGCATCTAGGATCATCCTTCAAAGGCAAAGACATCTCATTGTTAGCCTTCAACAAATGAAGTCAAAGGCCAAACTAATTAGGAAGGGGCAGGCTATACATTGTGCGTTACGGCTGCAGGTTTGGGCTAATTTATTATTCTATTCTCATCTAAGAGTTTATAAACTTAGCGACAATGAAATAGAATATTCATAGACTCCGGATCACTGCTGCTTTCGGGAACCAAAGATTATACTGTTTTACAATTTAGAATTAGAACTAGATCTTGATGGCCATAATAAAAGCCCAAAGGACAACAAAGTTCCCAAAAAGTTGAGTTCTGATTGAAGCAAAGACCAGAAAACCACGCAAGCCACAAACTATCCACTAAACATGTAAAAAAAAGAAAAAGAAAATGTAAGGTAAAAAAGCCATATGAAAACTGAACTCACAAATCTAAAGGGACATTATTGCCTATAATCTGCAACAGATTTGTTTCGACATTGCAAGATCAACACCATAGTCACAAGATTGCAACTAGACAAAATTACCTTTTTTGATATAGTTCAAAGATCCAATCAATCTAAAGATCAGATCAAATCTAACAAACCTCAAGTGAAGATCAAATCTTCAATTAAAAACATGGCATATTGCATGTATCACTCTGATAATGAAAGAGCGTCAAGAAATGTCGAAGGTCTAATTAGAGAATAAGAAAGGGGCTGAAGAATTTTACGCAGCAGCTTCCGAGTCGTTGTCGCCACCACCAATTCTTAAAAAGTAACGTGTTAACGAAATCCTATGTGAAATCGTATTTATTGACTCTCCAAGTAAGCATTGAAGCTGCCACATCAAGCAAACCAATGAATTTAAGACATTTTAGCAACAACCGCACTTGACTATAAGTAGCCAAATCATACTCCTTCCGCTTCAAATAACCTATTTGCATTTATCAAGAAATCAATTACAATTAGTTAAAAATTATAAATATACAAGACATGTCCTTTTTTTGGTTTTCAAATATACCCTTATTTATAAAGAGAATAAGTGAGAGAGACGATAACTAGGAAAAATGATGATATGCAAAATTGGAAAAAACACATTAAATGATCAGAAAAATTCAAATTGTAGCTTACAAAAAGACCAGACCTCTTCATAAATTTGAAGCTTATATTTTAAACCGGAGGGAGTATTATCCAACATGGAAAACATTTTTTAAATTACCTAGACAACCAAACATATTAAACCAATGAAACTTCACGAGTCTTTAGTCTTTACCTAATTAAGGCATACATAGTTGAAATATGTGATACATCTTGGCTTTTAATATCCAAACCACTGATTCAGAAATGCTTTTAATTGCTGGTCTATTTTCAACTACAGTATCATCCATACAATGAATACAAGCTTGTTATATAGTGTTCAATGAATATGCAATAAATACAAGACATAATATTTAGTGATACAATAAGGCTATAAAGGACAAGAAAAGTAAAAGTGCATGTTCGATAGAGTGGCCACATATAATAATAACAATATTAAATAGTTTAATTTATCCCCGTGGGACACTGCCAAATGACATTCAAGTGAGCATTCAATTTGTCACACCGCCACCTACTACCAATGTCCCCGTTTTTTGCCGAGCAAGTGGCCCTCCTATTATAGCCCACTTGCCACACAGCCAGCCCTATTAGTGTCGCTCGTGTTAGATAAGTAATAGATGGCATTTACACAACTTACAGTTCAAAGATGCTTAATCCAAAAGCATAAGAACTAAAACAGAAAAATGAATACTCTGCTCTAGAAATAATAATCTATTTAGTCTAATATTGAAAACCTGAAATATTAAGGGGGAAAATCAATGATGATGGTTTGAACTGCTAAGTATATGCATCATTGAATTCTGCAATGCCTAGCGAAAGGCTGTAGAGAAGATGATTTTAATCCCATTAATGATATCAGTAAAATAATGTCATATTGGCTGAAAGCCTGAAGTTTAACCTCTTAACTATCTTTCCTAAATATCAATTTGTAATAGGAATAATACCATAAGGTCATGCTAGTGATTCACAACTATTTCATCTTCACCTATAAGAAAGCATAACTTCCGTCCAACCTCTTAACTATCTTTCCTAAATAATAGTCAACAACATCGCAAAACTTTCTTAGCAATCTATAGAGACCATAGCCTATTATAACTGACACATCCAAGTGTTATAAAGCCACATCCAATGCCATTGACGTGCTGCAGCATAAGACCTAATGAAGCTTCATCCCTGATCAGTACATGAAAACTTAAAGGTGCTTATTTAATTGATGGTTAAACAGCCAGGACAAAAATAGAATGGGAAAAGGAACAATTCCATTGGATACAAATGCAACAACTCTAATCAAGAGATATTTGCACAAAACAAAATCAGTATAAACTAGCATTCACTCCAGCATCACATGAGAATTACTGAATTTAACCCAGCCAGAACATATGAAGTTGGAAATTGATCTTCAAGACTACTGCTGTTGCAATTAGGTGCTAGATAAAATGGCCACATAATATTTCAGAACTACTGCTAATAAAGGTAGGGTTGCAAATCTTAATCTAATTGTTTTTACCTTTGTCTTCAAGGAGGTGCCTTAATATGCAGAGCTAATTCTAACATGGCTTAACCTTGTATGTTTATAACTTAAAAAATCCATCATCATCGCCCCCAGTTCTCCAAGGGAGGAGGTACCATAAACAGCAAAGCTAATAATTTAAATGGCTTCAAATTGCCGACAATATAATGAAATATATATATCACCATCCACACTTGTTCTCAAAAGAGGAAATGCCTTGAAGCTCAAGCTTATTACTTAAATGACTTGAAATCAATAGTAAAAGAACACAATAAGCAAGATCTGGTAACCATCTACCCTTGTTCTCAAGGGAAGGAGGTGCCTTAATGCATTAGGCTCTAAGAATACTTAAATAGCCTGAGATATTTAGCCATCGAACACATCAACCCGAAAAGCTCTCTCAGTTCTGGGAGGAGGCCAATCCTTCTTTACATGAATTTAAAATATGCTTCAGTCGCTAAGTTTTGTACCCAGCGCAACCAAAATAAATAGTTCTATGCGGAAACACTTGCTGAAGATGAGATCGAGCAGTTACCTGTTACCTTACCAGTATTTTCAAACATTTGCTTGGGCATGTGGTGTTCTTCGTTGTCAACTGAACTCTCACATCTACATTCTTCAAATTTCTAGTCCTTTTCGGCCCCATCTTCCCTACTCTCCTTTCGACCTGAATCCTTATGCTTCCCATCTCGCTCTTACCGCTTCTTTTTCTTCAGCTCCTCGCCCTCCCCATGCACTTCGAAACTCTCATCCCTTCTCCTACTTTTGGAACCCCCAATATTTTCAACTTCATTGACCCATCACGTCGACCCTCCTCGCCATCATTCCACTGATGTCTCACGTCGTCATTGCTCCGCTCCTTGCGCCGCATTGACGAAACATTCTCCTCCGAATATTCCCCATTCCAAAAGCCCTTGACGTCCTTCCCTTCCTCCAAATCCAGTTTCCGTTTCTTCCCGGGGCTCGAATCCTTATAAACCACAACATTCGCCTTCCAATCCTTCCCCATAAAATCTCCCCCCTCATATCTTTCGAACTATGTTCACTAGATTCGTGCTTTGAACTCCTTGGTATCACGAAATGAAACCTTGTTATTCGGTGAATGCACAGAGCTCCAACAACAGCAAACAAGACGGCATAACTCAACACTAAAATTTCCTTCTTCAGCATATCCAGAGCACCTAAATTCAAAAACTAAAACTGTACTTCAGAAACATCCAATGCTTGAGGTCCGCCAGTAGAACCCTAGCAGCAAGAACGGCAGTCCCTGATGGAAACCGTATTTAGAAAGCTTTGCAACGGATAGTGAGATGGGGCATATATATGGAAGATCGAAAGAAAATGGAAGTTCAAAGAAGGACCTCGTTAAAAGGGAAAATATCAGCTAGGTCAAAGGTATGGAAAAAATGTCAAAAAACTCCTTTTGAAAAGTTAATGATCAGGGACTTTTTTGACATGAATTCCTAATGGTCAATTACAAAAATAACCCCAACTGAAATAACAAAAGAAAATGCATAGAGGAGGAGGACAGATGCACGTTTTTGTGATCAAGCCATTAAGGAGAAGGAGAAAAATGCACGGACGAAGGGTGTAAGAGGTGCAACATTGAAGAGATACAAAGTGGCGTTAATGTGCTTGGGAATCTTGTCTTCTTCATCATCCATATATGGGTAGCAAGGTACAGAAGCGAATTGGAATTTTTTTTTCTGTGTGAAAATTAGTTAGATTGAGATTGAGGGGTTGGTTAAAGGTTAGATCTTGAGCTCAAAAATGGAGTAATTGGTAGGTGGTAGACAAGAAATGCTAAGAATTTGGTAGACAAATGAGCTTGATCATTGAAGTTGGGGTTTCACCTTGGATGGGTTGTGTTTATGTTAGAGTGCTCTGTTTTTATGGCATGGTAACAGAGGAGCTGATGTATTTAAAGTGAGAATAGTGAATGTAATTGGTATTCTTTGCTGGAAAAACGCTGAAATGAACACAAAAAATTGTTGTAAATTTGTGCATATAAAGTTGTAAATATTTCTGTGGAAGTTGTTAATACGTACCGAACTTGTGCTCTATTTTTTAGGAAGCAAACAGAGGTTTGGCCTTGTTTTTAGTGTGTTTGGTGTTATTAGAAAAAGCACATGTGCAGGAATAAAACGTGTAGTTAACGTGTTGTAAATTTGTACAGATGCAGTTGTAAATATTGCTGTAGAAGTTGTTAATACGAAGTTTGTCCATGTGCTCTGTTTTTGGGGAAGCAAACAGAGGTGTGAGTGTGGTTTGTGTTATTAGAAGATGCTGATATAATGAAAAAAATGTGTTGTTAACGTATTGTAAATTTGTGCATATATAGTTGTAAATATTGCTGTGGAAGTTGTTAATACGAAGTTTGTCCCTGTGCTCTGTTTTTGGGGAAGCAAATAGAGATGTGAGTGTGGTTTGTGTTATTAGAAGATGCTGATATGATAAAAAAAATGTGTTGTTAACGTGTTATAAATGTGTGCATATGTAGTTGTAAATATTGCTATGGAAATTGTTAATATGAAGTTTGTCCCTATGCTCTGTTTTTAGGGAAGCAAATAGAGGTGTGAGTGTGGTTTGTGTTATTAGAAGATGCTGATATGATGAAAAAAAAGTGTCGTTAACGTGTTGTAAATTTGTGCATATATAGTTGTAAATATTGTTGTGGAAGTTTTTAATACGAAGTTTGTCCCTATGCTCTGTTTTTGGGGAAGCAAACAGATGTGTGAATGTGGTTTGTTATTAGAAAATGATGATATGATGGAAAAAAAAGTGTTGTTAACGTATTGTAAATTTGTGCAGATATAGTTGTAAATATTGCTATAGAAGTTGTTAATACATACAGAACTTGTGCTCTATTTTTGGGGAAGCAAATAGAGATGTGCTGTCCATTCTCACTGGCAACCAACAAATGAAGAGGAAGAAAGACATGTAGCATTTGAGATGTTATTTTGTAATATATGGTAGTTGTTGTGTACATTGACAACACATTATGTATATGTTCACAACATGTTTTTTAGTGGTTTAATCAGGTTGTTTGACAGGTAAAAGGGCCAACGTATTTAGACAACAAGGTCCCCAAATCGGTTTTTTTTTTGTTTTTATGGTTTACCAGTGGATATGTATGTTTTCACAACAGTTGATGTCATTTTAACAATTGTTTGATATTTTTATGTTTTCACAAAGGTCATTGGATGCGTGCTTGTCTCACAAACTCTCAAAATCTCAAATAGCGTTTACAACATATTCAGTTACTTTTACAACATATACACAACGTGGTATGCTGTATTTACAACATCATAAGTCATATTAACAACGTATTTAGTTACATTTACAGCATGTAAAAGGAATGCGTGCTTGTGCACTGTTTACAACATATGCTGCTACGTTTACAACACGTTAAGTTATTTTTACAAGTCTTTAAGCTAATTTTACAACTATTTTCGCTAGTGACACCAGGGCAGTAGCTTGTGCAAGAAGCTACAACATACACACCACTTTTTTGGCACTTCTCTCATCGTTTACAACATGTTATGCTATATGTACAACATCATAAGTCATATTAACAACGTATTAAGTTACATTTATAACATGTAAGAAAAAAAGCGTGCTTGTGCAATGTTTACAACATATTCTGCTACGTTTACAACACTTAAAGTCATTTTAACAAGTCTTTACGCTATGTTTACAACTATTTCCAGCTTTGCACTAGGGCAGTAGCTTGTGCAAGAAGCTACAACATACACACAACTTTTTTGGTACTTCTCTCATTGTTTACAACATACACAACACTATGGTGGCACTTCTGTGATTGTTGACAATATGTTATGCTATATTTACGCATATGTTGTGCCTTCCTTTACGCATCTTGTTCTTACTAAACCACCAACATATTGCATTTTATCTTCTCCACCATTTAAAAACTCCCCCCACATGAAAGAAACAAAATAGATTCTTCCCCGAACAACTTCCAATCTTTCATGACAATCTGCAACACAAACTTCATATTAACAACTTTCAAAGCAATATTTACAACTTCATATGCACATATTAACAACACGTTAACTGATTGAACCATATTTTTATATGATTTTTTCATGATTAATTTGGGATTTTAATGTATTTTCTGGGATATTATTGCATTATTAAGCATTAATTTTGGTTAGGGACATTTGTTTTGAATTAATTGTAATTAGGGGTAAAATGTTCACAATTTATTAATTATTTTTATATAATTGTCCATTGAACTTTTGATGCTACAATTGTGCTTAATCTTATATTTCAGGTGTTTTGGAAGGAAATTTTAGATTTTGGAGGTGAGAATTAATATTTAGATGATTGGGGAAAATTACAGAAAGGGCCCAAAAATTTCTGAAAATTACAAAACTGTGAAGAAAAAAGCAAGAGAAAATCACAGAAAAGTTCCCAGAATATTTGGAAATTATGGCTATCCCTATAAACATTTTGAAAAGATGCATTTCAGTCCCTCTACAGAACTTTTAGAAACTTCAAATAGGTCCCTGGTCAAAACTTGCGTTTTGACCAGGGATACTATTCATTATCTCTGTGAAGTGTGAAGACGGGAAACAGATCCGGAAAGAAACCCAAGATGCTAACAGGGCCTGACATTGAAGCATTGGGCTTCTTGGAGTTGAAATCCGATACCCATGGAGCATACAATCTGTATATGGGAAATGGACATGCTGAGACCCGATCCGAGACACAGGGAGAGACGCAGCTGAGGGAATGATATAGGAGGGAACAGGGCCGCAACACACACATCGCATCTTCACTTTCATCTTCCTTACCTTCTCCGTCGCCGGCGACTGTCACCTTCACCACCATAGTCGCCGGCGACCCCCTCCAACTCAAGCAGAACCTCAGCAAAGCAGGGGCAGCAATGAACCAAAGAGCTTAGCCATGGGAGAGAGAGACGAGACAGAGGAAGATAACACAATCGCACCACCGTCGTCCACCATAATCGACTTCACCTTTCATCGTTTTCCATGTTGTGACTCCTTCTGCGTCTAAATTCATTTCAGCCGTGGCTTGCTCTGACGTGTCTGGGTTTAACTTCAACTGTGCCTATTTCCTCTGTTTTGTTGTGGTTCAAATCCAGCCCATGAATTAAATTGATTTAGGCTAATTGGTTAATTTACTCTGAGATTTTATGGCTGGCTGTTGAATCAGAATGGGATTATATTTCTTGAAGTTATTCTCATGATTGGTTAGGCAATTTTGTGCTCTTGGGGATGAATTGGAGATGACTTGAGCTCATATGTGCTTCAAAGGGGAGTTTGTTTTATCTATAGCTCATTGTATTTTTGATTTCTTAGGTTTAATAATTCATTTATATATTGAGACTATAATTTTAGTTATGTTTTATTATATGGATTGAGTTGTTGTGATTTGGAATTTGTAATGAGGATTTATACTCATCAATATATATATGGTTATATATATGTTTCCTATGATTATGTTGCTTTCTATCTATTTAACATGGTATTGTTGGATAGTTTGATTGAATTGGAATTGTAGTTGAACATAAATGCATTGCTTATTCCATAATCACTCTCTAAGGGATTTTAATAATGCTTAATTGAATGGGTTCATGAGTTTAAGCATTAGACTCAATGGTAATTGAGGTTTGGTAAATTATGAAACTTAGAGAAACTCATTACACTAAGAGGGCTTAATAGCATTTCAAGGATAGGAGTCCCTTTCTTGTGATGCTAGACTCGTTGGTTAATGGGATTTGGTATATTAGAAGCTTAGTGTATTAATTCCCCAAATATTTTAATTTAGCAAGGATAGTCATCGAAAATCATTTCCAAGAGCATGTTCATCATTTGCATTCTTAACTCATTTCCATTCTATATCAATTTTATTCCAAAAATCCAAAAATATTAGTTTTAAAAGCATTTTAGTTTAATTGTAACTTAGTTGTTAGATAAAAAGTTAAAAACCATTTTTAACTCATTTCATGTCAATAATTGCATTTAGTTTCTAGGTAATTAATAAAAGGCTCTTCGAGAGACGATTCGGGATTGCACCTTATATTGCAATCCTTGGTTATTTTTGAAGAGGTTACCAAAGCACAAAGCCTATTTCTTCATTAACTACACGTTTTTTCCTACACATGTGCTTTTTCTAATAACACAAAACACACTAACATTCAATCATACCCACTTAAAACAAGGTTAAACCTCTATTTGCTTCCCCAAAAAACAAAGCACAGGTTTGGTACGTATTAACAATTTCCAAAGTAATATTTACAACTTCATATGCATATATTAACAACACGTTAACTACACGTTTTATTCCTACACATGTGATTTTTCTAATAACATCAAACACATTAAAAATAAGGCCAAACCTCTGTTTGCTTCCCCAAAACCAGAGCACAGCTACGGTACGTATTAACAACTTCCACAGTAATATTTACAACTTCATATGCACATATTAACAACACGTTAACTACATGTTTTTTCCTATACATGTGCTTTTTCTAATAACACCAAACACACTAAAAATAAGGTCAAACCTCTGTTTGCTTTCCCAAAAACAGAGCACAGCTACGGTACGTATTAACAACTTTCAAAGCAATATTTACAATTTCATATGCACATATTAACAACACGTTAACTACACTTTTTATTCCTACACATGTGCTTTTTCTAATAACACCAAACACATTAAAAATAAGGTCAAACCTCTGTTTGCTTCCCCAAAAACAGAGCACAGCTACGGTACGTATTAACAACTTCCACAACAATATTTACAACTTCATATGCACAAATTTACAACAATTTTTTATGTTCATTTCAGCGTTTTTCCAGCAAAGAATACTAATTACATTCACCATTCTCACTTTAAACATAGCAGCTCCTCTGTTACCATGCCACAAAAACAGAGCACTCTAACATAGACACAACCCACCCAAGGTGAAACCTCAACTTCAATGATCAAGCTCATTTGTCTACCAAATTCTTAGCATTTCTTGTTTACCACCTACCACTTACTCCATTTTTTAGCCCAAGATCTAACCTTTCACCAATCCCTCAATCCTAATCTAACCAACTTTCACACAGAAGAAAAAAATTTTCCAGTTCGCTTCTGTACGTTGCTACCCGTACCTGGACGATGATGAAGACGATGTTCCCAGCCACATTAACACCACTTTGTATCCATTTAATGTTGCACCACCTACACCTTTCGTCCATGTATTTTTCTCTTTTTCCTTAATGCCTTGATCACAAAAACGTGCTTCCCTCCTCTCCTTTGTGCGTTTTCTTTTGTTATTTGAGTGAGGGTTATTTTTGTAATTGCTCATAGGGAATTCATGTTAGAAAGATCTTTGACTTTTCAAAAGGAGTTTTTTGAGATTATTTCTGTACCTTGGGACCTAACTGACATTTTCCTTAATTAAAACCATCGTGACAGGAATGCGATTGCCCCCATCATCGGCGGCAGTGTCCCCACACAGCGGAGTGCCAAATCAATGTGAACAGTGAACACGGTGTGCTACACGGAATTTGGATAGCGGTGGTGTCAGACGATCACAGTCCTTTACCTCACAGTAATACATACTCTCTCATCTACTAGTTATAAGATAAATTTGACTTTTGAAAAAGTTAAAGAAGCTAATAAAATTACTTTAGAATATTTTTATTTTTATTTTTTTCTTTAAATTATTTAATTTAACTGATAAATTAATATATAATCTAATTATGCATAATATATTATATAATTAAGTAACTTATTTAGCTTCTTTAGTTTCTTCAAAAGAAGTCAACTTTATCTTATAATTAAAATCGGAGATAGTACAATATAATCTAATAGAGAAGGCGCTGGTTTGGTTGGGCGGTTAACAGTTTATAAGTACTTGTATATATAAATCGAGATAGCAGTCCTCTCATATATTTATTCCATATATTATAAATCATGATTAAAAAATTATTTTTAAATATTTCAATCGCTGTTCCAAACGATTACTTTATTTCATGATCATGTCACTTACGTACTATTAGCTGCTAGCATTTTAAGAGCACCTACCTCTTCGTTCAACATTCTGTTAAAAAAAAAAAACCACTTCGTTCACCAACCCCTTCAACTAGTAAGTGGTTGTTCACTAGATTGATGCTTTGAACTCCTAGTCTCCTACTTAGTTGGATCCGGATTAATTTGAAACCCGATAAATCCTTTGAGTTAAAAGGAGGTAGGTTCAAGATATCAGATATTCCACACAAAAAACTACTCCCTCTGATTCTAAATATAAGATAAAGTTGACTTTTTTGGATAGATTAAGAAAACTAAATAAGTTACTTAATCATATCATATGTTGTATATCCTTAGATTATATATAAGTTTATTAGTCAAACTAATTAGTTTGAAGAAGAAAATATAAATAAAAATATTCTAAAGTAATTTAATTAACTTTATTAATTTCTTCAAAAAAATCAATTTTGTCTTATATTTTGGGACAGGAGGGAGTATTATTATTTTATTTATTTGGCGAAAAAAGTTAATTTATTTAAATTTTTCTAAATTAAATAAGTAGCTCGTATATTTAGCACTGATATGTTATAAGAGAAAAGACATAAATACTATTTGAATTAGGAAACTCCAAAAAAGTTTGTTAACATATGAAAAGGATAAATAGGTCTCAAGGGACTAATTTGAGATTTTGAAAGGTTGTGTTGTTATCAAAATGCCCCTTAAGTTTTTTTTTTTTTAAAAAAAGAAAGAACCCTCGCTGACACTAGAGCTCCACTGGTTGGCACCATCCTGCCTGTGGGCCTGCAGCGATTGACAGCCGAAGCTCTGATGATAACTTGAGTAATGAGATTGACTACTTGAACTCCTTAAGCCCTATTCAGTGTCGTTGACAAGTTGAATAATATTAATGACAACTTGAATGTAGCCATTTACAACTTCAGGAGTGCAGGTTGTCAATCCCTATACTCAAGTTATCATTGCCCTTATTCAAGTTGTCAATGACACAGAATAAGGCTTATGGAGCTCAAATAATCAAGCTCATTACTTAAGTTGTCATCAGAGCTCTGGCTGTTGGTGTCGGAGCTCTAGCAGTGGCAGGGTTATGCAAGCTAGCGTAGCTCCAGCCCTAGTGGAGGTTCTTGTTTTTTTCAAAAAATAAAAATCTTAAAAGGCATTTTAGTAAAAATACAATGTTTCAAAACCTATATTAATGTCTTGAGACCTATTTATCTTTGTTATGTGTTAACAGATTTGTTTAGAATTTTTTAAAGTTAAATAGTATTTATTTAGAAATTTCAGGGTCCGCCAAATTGGATTTTTATGTTACAAGCGTGATTGATCAAGGTGGTTGGACCTTGGCACGGGCATTTGTTTCTGCAGTTTCCCAATCCCATGTGATTAGACATATATGATCTTATCCAAATACTACTATAATCGAACTGTGAGTTAAATCGAGCTCCTACAAAAGATAAGCTTTTTCCCTCATGAGGCAAAAGGCACATCGGATTCTGTTTTTATAAAGGTTTTTAAGGTTTTCATGCACAGATCAAGAAATTATTTCCTTCAATCCTTAGTATACTATTTAATTAGAGGCTGTTTGGTACGATGAGGGGGAGAGAAAGTGGGCATAGGAAAAAAAATTAAGTTGGGTTTAAAAAAATTAGAGAGATAGGGTTAAAATTTTTTAATTAATTTCTAGGAAAATTGCATTTAGTTCCAAGCAAGAGAAAATATGATAAAATGATGGGAAAATCCCTCAAAAAGAACCTTTAAATTGTTAAAAGACGGATACGTGCGCGGAAATATAATATCCCGTATCAGTGCGAGTACGTTAAGTGGAATATTAGAATTGAACGTAAAATGACAAATTTGTCCTCTGATGATGAAAGAAAAGAAGTTGATGACAAAAGAAGGTGACGCGAAACAGGGAGAGCGTCATCGCGCGGGAACGTACGTGGGAGGCGATACAAACAGAGGTATGTACTTCATTGGTCGACAATGTTCTTCCCCCTGTGCTCGAGCTGAAGCAAAACCATTTTCGTCTTCATTTGGGTGGGAAACTTTGTGGGGTATTTGGGTTTGAAGGACGTGAATGTTGAAGAGTGGTATGGCGAAAAATGCAGATGCTGCCTGGGGAGGAGGTTGGGATGGTTACTTTGAGGGTTGTGGTTGAAGAGAATAAATGGGGTGGATTTTTTAAGAAACGATTAATATGAAGTTGAAAAACCCTAATATAGATTTGTGAAAGATTGAGGTACTCATGTAGTTTTGTGTTTGTCAACTAACTAAGTGTTATTTATTTGTCGCAGGAAGCGTAAAAAAATATGGATGGTAATATTGGTTCAAGCCGTGCAAAGGAGTTGTTTTGTTATTTCCACGTAGGGGGGAAATTTGAACATAATAATGACGGTGAAGTTAAATATTTCGGAGGTAGTGTGAGGGTAAAGGTACTAAAAGATGGGATAAGAATGGAAGATTTAAGAGAAATTATATCAACATTGACAGGTTATGAAGGGAGCAGTTGGGACATTAAATACACAGTAATGTTTGATGAGACATTAATTGAGCTTGACAATGATAATGAAATTGAAAACCTTTTTCGGTTCAATGAAAGCAGTGCGCATGTGTTTGTAGCCAATATAGAAAATGGCAATGAATCCTTGCCAATGAATAATGCACATGTGTAAGTTAGTAATATTTTGTTCATTCCCAAGCTGATAATAAGTTATAAAGTGGTGTAATTGTTGTATGATAATAAGTTATCAAGTGTTGTAATTTTGTATGCAGGAGCCAGAGATTATTGGAACGGTCACCGGAAGCAGAGGTATCTCCCATGACACATGGCAATGATCTTGAGGCTGTGTCATTTGAAATTGGTGGTGGGTGTATAACTTATGAGACACATCAGACAAATTTGAGTGACACTAGCTATTTGAAATGGTCAGGATTAATTTCCGGGGTGGGGCAGCATTTTCCTCATGCCGATGCATTAAGAGAAGCCTTGTACAAGTATAGCATTGCACATAAGTTCATGTATAAATATGATAGGAATAGCAAGGACAAGATGTATGTCACGTGTAAAGTAGAGGGTTGTCCTTGGAAATTATGTGCGTCTGCAGTGGGCAGGACTTCTGGAATACTGTGTGTGACAAAATTCATCAAAGATCATGTTCATTCAGCTCAAGATCATTTGCAAGTGAGCGGCCATGGTGCAAGATCTACTTTGACATCATCAATAATAATTGACGAGATTAGGAATCACACCGAGAAGCGTCCAACTGAGATTATGAAGACACTGCAAAGGGAGTATGGTGTGAAGCTAACATATAAACAGGCATATAGGGCAAAGGAAAAGGCAATGGAAGACATACATGGAAGACCGGAACAATCATACTTGTTAATCCCATGGATATGCCAAAGGTTGAAGGAAACTGATGCTAATACAGTTGCTGAATGGGTAGCAGATGGTTGCAGGTTTGAAAGAGTTTTCATTGCATATGGGTCATGTGTACAGGGTTTCATGGGGGGTGCAAGGCATGTACTATATGTTGATGGAACTCATTTAAGTGGGCCTTATAAGGGGACTCTACTTGCAGCTTCAGCGTATGATGCGGATAATGAGCTGTTGCCGTTTGCCATAGCAATTGTGAAGGGAGAGACACTGGACGATTGGACTTGGTTCATGCATATGATTAAAAGGATTGTTGGTTCTATGGACTTGACAATTGTGTCAGATCGTCACAATGCCATAATAGGTGCTGTGGCAGCAATATTTGGAGGGCATCGTCATGCATTCTGTTATAGACATGTGAAGGAGAACTTCAGTGCAGAGATACTGAAAATAAACAGGGGCAAGAGAAAGACCAGTAACCGGTCAAAGGAGGATGGACTGATGCTTCTTGACAAGATTGCATATGCAAGGCGTGTTGATGAGTTTGATAAAGCAATGGAAAAGATGCGGGAGCACTGTCAAGAGTTATATGAATGGATTAACAATCATGGTGACGTTGATAGGTGGGCTCTTAGCAAGTTCCCATACAAACGATGGGATAACATAACAACCAATATCGCCGAGTCTTTCAATGCATGGATGGTGAAGGAGAGGAAGTATAATGTAGCCCAATTAATTCACGCACATCGCGAGAAAGTAGCAAAGAAGATGCATGCCTCTTATGTGGCAATGAACAAGTGGAAGAATTGTGTTGGACCAAATATAGATGCAAAGGTTATGGAAAATGTGAGTGGATGTGAGCATATGTGGTGTGAAGATTATGGGCAGGGTAGATTCAGTGTGCATACAGTACGTGGAGACCATGGGGTTAACTTGCGATCACGACAATGTAGTTGTGGGGCATGGCAGATGAGTGGGATTCCATGCACACATGCGTGTGCAGCTGTCAAGGTTGTGCACGGCAACATCTACGATTATGTTGAGGATTGTTATAAGATAGAAGCTCAGCAACGGATCTACCAGCACAGCATGATTCCGGTTGTGACAATAGACATGCCGAACGTCAATGATTATAGGGATTATCACATGGAAAACATGTCCGAAGCTACGTTCCTCCACCCTCCAATCACAAGTCGACCTCCTGGAAGACCAAGAGTAAGGAGGCAGGAATCACAGTTCCAAAATAGAAAGATCTACCATTGTACACGGTGCCATGAAGCAGGACACACAAGAAGGACGTGCAAAAATCCCAACCCATGTTGAACTCTAATGATCATCTTTGATGCTTCATCTTTTATGTTGTATATATGTTTTCGTTTTACCCTTCAATGGTTTTTGGAATGAAGGGATGGGGTGCAGGGAAGCAGTTTTTATAAGTAATGTATGCAGTGTCATGTCAGTGACAAAAAAACATTAAGAAGCAGTAAGATCTTAATGTTATGTTGTCACTGAAAGTTGAAAGTTTATGTAAGTAGCCACTGCTTTTGTACACAAGTATAGTGTTGATTATGTATAGTTTGGCAACTATTTCTCAAGTTGTAATCAATGTAGAAATACAAATGTATAGTTTATCTGACTGCTCTGTATTATGTAGTTTTTATCAGTTGGTTGAAATGCTGGTGCTCTCATGTTGTAAGACATAGTTGACCCCAGCATCTATGGCACCAAAATATCATCACCTTATAAGACATACTGATATACTTGACCACACCAATGCCACCAAAAAAGTTGTTCATTCATGTAACCCAATGTTAGTACACAATAAACTGGTGATCTGTGTTAATGACCTTCTAACATACAGTTTACCACAGCAGATATGCCACAAAAAATTCTGCTAGAGCTTCTAAGACATACTTGACCACAGCATCTATACCACCATAAATATCTCCTATCAAGACCTTGTAAGACATACTTGACCACAGCATCTATGCCACCAAAAACATCTCCTATCATGACCTTGTAAGACATACTTGACCACAGCATGTATGCCACCATAAACATCTCCTATCATGACCTTCTAAGACATACTTTACCACAGCATCTATGCCACCAAAAACATCTCCTATCATGACCTTCTAAGACATACTTTACCACAGCATCTATGCCACCAAAAACATCTCCTATCATGACCTTCTAAGACATACTTTACCACAGCATCTATGCCACCAAAAACATCTCCTATCATGACCTTCTAAGACATACTTTACCACAGCATCTATGCCACCAAAAACATCTCCTATCATGACCTTCTAAGACATACTTTACCACAGCATCTATGCCACCAAAAACATCTCCTATCATGACCTTCTAAGACATACTTGACCACAGCATCTATGCCACCAAAAACATCTCCTATCATGACCTTCTAAGACATACTTTACCACAGCATCTATGCCACCAAAAACATCTCCTATCATGACCTTCTAAGACATACTTTACCAAAAAGACCTATGCCACCAAAAAGATCTGTGTTCATGACCTTCTGAAATATACTTCACCACAACACCTATGCCACCAAAAAGATCTGTGTTCATGACCTTCTGACATATACTTCACCACAACACCTATGCCACCAAAAAGATCTGTGTTCATGACCTTCTGACATATACTTCACCACAACACCTATGCCACCAACAAGATCTGTATTCATGTAAGCCAATGTTAGTAGACAGTGAAGTATATTGTTTGTGCATCAATGTACCCTGCTTGAGACAATCCGTTCCACACTTGGAGGGGTGGGATGACAATGGTGTTTTTATTTACACAACTTTAAATCACATCAAATTTCTTCTTACACAACTTTAAATACATCAAATTTCTTCTTACACAACTTTAAATCACATCAAATTTCTTCATGTAACACAATCTGTTAATAACAAGAACACTTGATGTACCAATTCCACAACACCTATGCCACCAACAAGATCTGTGTTCATGTAAGCCAATGTTAGTAGACAGTGAAGTATATTGTTTGTGCATCAATGTACCCTGCTTGAGACAATCCGTTCCACACTTGGAGGGGTGGGATGACAATGGTGTTTTTATTTACACAACTTTAAATCACATCAAATTTCTTCTTACACAACTTTAAATCACATCAAATTTCTTCTTACACAACTTTAAATCACATCAAATTTCTTCATGTAACCCAATCTGTTAATAACAAGAACACTTGATGTACCAATTCCACAACACCTATGCCACCAACAAGATCTGTGTTCATGTAAGCCAATGTTAGTAGACAGTGAAGTATATTGTTTGTGCATCAATGTACCCTGCTTGAGACAATCCGTTCCACACTTGGAGGGGTGGGATGACAATGGTGTTTTTATTTACACAACTTTAAATCACATCAAATTTCTTCTTACACAACTTTAAATCACATCAAATTTCTTCTTACACAACTTTAAATCACATCAAATTTCTTCATGTAACCCAATCTGTTAATAACAAGAACACTTGATGTACCAATTCCACAACACCTATGCCACCAACAAGATCTGTGTTCATGTAAGCCAATGTTAGTAGACAGTGAAGTATATTGTTTGTGCATCAATGTACCCTGCTTGAGACAATCCGTTCCACACTTGGAGGGGTGGGATGACAATGGTGTTTTTATTTACACAACTTTAAATCACATCAAATTTCTTCTTACACAACTTTAAATCACATCAAATTTCTTCTTACACAACTTTAAATCACATCAAATTTCTTCATGTAACCCAATCTGTTAATAACAAGAACACTTGATGTACCAATTCCACAACACCTATGCCACCAACAAGATCTGTGTTCATGTAAGCCAATGTTAGTAGACAGTGAAGTATATTGTTTGTGCATCAATGTACCCTGCTTGAGACAATCCGTTCCACACTTGGAGGGGTGGGATGACAATGGTGTTTTTATTTACACAACTTTAAATCACATCAAATTTCTTCTTACACAACTTTAAATCACATCAAATTTCTTCATGTAACCCAATCTGTTAATAACAAGAACACTTGATGTACCAATTTATATTTCAAAGACTTGTGGTAATACAATCTGCTATTTGATGCCGATGGGAAAAGCAGGCCCATGCCTAGTGATGCTACCGACTGTTTATTCAAACTTTCTTTGCTCACGAAAAGGTATGATCTTGTTATGAATATGATAAGAGTAAGTGATAACTCGAGTTTGATGGAATAGAAACTCGAGTTGTACGCATAACTGGAGGGTAACCAGCCAGTTATCGTGTGCAGGCGTGGGGAACTCGAGTTGGACATATCGCACTCCAGTGCGAAACTATGATCAGTCGACGTGTGGACTCGAGTTGGGCCATGAGGAACTCGAGTTGTGCGCATCACTGGAGGGTAACCAGCCAGTTATCGTGTGCAGGCGTGGAGAACTCGAGTTGGACATATTGCACTCCAGTGCGAAACTATGATCAGTCGACGTGTGGACTCGAGTTGGGCCATGAGGAACTCGAGTTGTGCGCATCACTGGAGGGTAACCAGCCAGTTATCGTGTGCAGGCGTGGAGAACTCGAGTTGGACATATCGCACTCCAGTGCGAAACTATGATCAGTCGACGTGTGGACTCGAGTTGGGCCATGAGGAACTCGAGTTGTGCGCATCACTGGAGGGTAACCAGCCAGTTATCGTGTGCAGGCGTGGAGAACTCGAGTTGGACATATCGCACTCCAGTGCGAAACTATGATCAGTCGACGTGTGGACTCGAGTTGGGCCATGACCAACTCGAGTTGTGCGCATCACTGGAGGGTAACTGGAAAGTCACGAACCAAAAGGGAATACTAACTCGAGTGAATGAACTATAACTCGAGTTAATCAGGATTCCACGCTTTAATTCCCTCAATCACCAAACATTTCTGTGCACTCCACTCGACCTCCGACTAAATGAGCCCTCGAGTTAACTGACGAGAAACGTACTATTAGGCAGTTGAGCTCTATGCAACCTTCAAATCCCGTTCAACCAACCGTGGCGTAACAGCTCCATTCCCCCTAACCCTCAGTGAGTCGAGAAGCAGAGTTTGGACTTGCCCTAGCATCGCACTTTCTCATTCTTCCATCTGGTGCAATGGTGCGAACAAAGGGCTCCGACAGTGGGAAGAAAGATTCTCGTGATTCACAGAAGCTGCCGTCGAAAGGGAGTAAGCCGTTGAACAAACCGAGGAAGACTCGGCCAAAAGTTCAGGATCGACTACCACCGGAACAACCGAGCAGGTCACAGGGGGTTGTGATAGCAGAATCACAGCAGAAACGGCCAAAAGTAGCGTCTCCCACTTCGAAGGAACTAGTCGTGTCAGTGCCTACAGAACATTTGGCCTCAACCTCCACAGAGAAAACAGAAGAAGACTTAGAGCGGAAGATAACAAAGATTGTGACTCAATTGGTTGATCAGACATTGCATGCACCCACAAAATCCAGATATGGTGGTGCATCAACTTCAAATCAAAAAGCAAAGTGTAATGTACCTCCTGAACTGGAGGATGAGCTTCTGGGACCACCACCAGGTTTCAATTCAGAGACACTAGAGCCTAATGATAAGAGCAGGTATGACGATGATTTCGCTCATAGATCATTCTGTCCTGTTGTTTATCTGGATCTACAACATATTAAGGACACACTCGCTTTAGATCTGTACCCTTGGTTTCAGTACTATGAACCTTGGTTGACCATCAAAACGTCATATAGTCCCTCTGTAGTGAGGCACTTCTACTGTAACTTGGAGGTGGTTGAGGTTTGTGATGAGGTGGGCGAACTGATAGAAGAAAGATTAGAGTCAACTGTTAGGGGCCAAAACATTCAACTATCTGCTGCATTGATTAACACTTACCTTGGCATAGACAATCCTCCAACAGGGCCTGTAAAAGAATTCAGTGATGTAGAAATATGTCAGATTCTGAATCCAATTGGTGGAAGTAAAACTTTAACTTTCAAACCTAGCTCCTTGAGTGATGTACATCGGATTGTGTGGTACATATACTCACGATCTATGGTCAACAAATCGAACAATTTCACTCACTTCGTGGGACAAGATTACCAGCTGATGGCCTCAATTCTGTCTAAGGAACAGAGGAACATAGGGCAACACATTTACAATGAAATAAACAGATACAGGAAGTCTTCCACAAGGAGTACCCCTCTACCGTTTCCCCAACTGATCTCTCACTTTCTGACGCTGCACAATATCTGGTACCTCGAACCTAATGAGCAAATTGTTCGTATTCCAAGGTTTGACAGCATTCACCTGAGCAGAATGAATATTAAGCTGCCAGTGGGTGCTTCTACAAGTATAACAACGAAGAAAAGGAAGGAGATGGAATCTGAGAGACCCAAAGTGGATGAGGGACAATCATCAAGAGCTGGGTCTTCTGGACCCCCACTCATGGCAGCCACAATTCAGACCTACATCCAGGATGCATTGAAAACAACCACAGACCACATAAAGGTCTCAAATGCCTATCTGGTCGAAATGGTTGACCATCAAGTCAAACGTCTGGTTATTGGCATTAATGAGAACTTCGAGAGGCTATTTCAAATGCAAGATGCTCATACTCAGCAGTTGAGGGAATTTAATCATCGCCTTGATACTTATGAAGCTGTCCTCAGAGAACACTTCAACTTTCCTCCTTCTGATATGCTGTCACAGTGTAATGCTGCACCTGTTCCATGTGGACCTGAATCTACAACTCCTGCAAACTTAGTCACTCAAAATGCTCCATGTCCTCCTACGTCATCCAATGTTATGTTGACACCCCCGGATCCTGCCACACTGTCAAAGGTTCCCATCCCTCAGGACCCACAAGCTATTCCACAATCCAGTTGTGAGCCCTCAGGCACCACTCCCATAGAGGACCCCATAAACGTTACATGCTCTGGCTCCCATGATCAAACCTCTGCCCCCATTGAACCTGCCACTGCAGTTACACCCTATACACCACCTTGTTGTACCACTGAGACAGACCCTATTCCACCGGTAGCTCCTCTTCGCAAGCCACCGTCTTCCTCTGCAACCTTGGAATTGTGTACGACATTTACCCTTCCAGATGACGACAACAAGGGGGAGACATGACCGTGAGACATATTCCTAGTATGAGCGACCGTAGAGAGCATTGCTTCTCTGTATAATGTCTTCTTCAATGTACCTCCTGAATGTGTTGCGTGGTGCCTGACGAATATATTTGTGGTTTGATTTTGCTGTAATTAAGTAACACAAACCTTAGTCTGTGCAAATTTTATAAGTTTTGTCATCATGAATATAGATCCTTTTAGTGGCACTGCTGCTGTGGTAAAGTATTTTTTGCGCTGCTCTCATGTAATTGCATGTTGTACCTCTCATTATGTGACTACTTAACTGGAGCGTGTTATTTTAAACGCAGGCTCGGTGCATGTTGACACCATACGTGCTCTGGATATAATATGACCTTCAGTTCAGTTCATTAATGTGCATAAATTAGTCCATACAAATTATATACGCGTGGCCATGACAAACACATTCACTTGTAAAACAAAACACAGTTCAAACACAAAACGGAAGGAAAAAAGACATGCAATACCACATAAACGTTACATGGAACAGAACAGACTGACATTACTAATTTCAGTTACGAATGCGAAGCACTCTGGTAACCGGCAATGAACCCACGACATCAAAAGGCGTACACCACAATCAACCAAGCAGCACAACCGCCACGTTCCACCCACCACCACGAACAAAACTAAAACAGACGATAAAATAAAACGGCCACGCTTGGTCGTGCACTAAAAACTACAAATAGTCCGCACCCCCAATTATTTAGGCCGCAGGCAACAAAACAGTCTTGCAGGAACAAACACGAAAAAAGACATGGCTGACTTCCCACCAGACCACTCCAGACATAGAAGAACGACCAGCAACGATGACTCACCGCTTCTGAAGCTTCCGCAAACAATATTAATAGAACTGATGTGCTACATAGCATCATCAAGTTTGAAAGACTATTACCACTTCAAGAATTCATGCCGCATCCTAAGGATAGCAGGAAATTCAACAGAATTCTATAAGAACGTGCCTCTGGAGAACTATGATCATCTAGGATGGACAAGAAGCGAGCAACATATTCATTTCCTGCTGACATGTTTCCATAACGGTAATCCATTTAGTCTATTCATTAGAGGGCTTAAATACTACACCAGAACAGCAGATACAGGAGAGAAAGGACTGTCACAAATACGGGAGGCTGCAGTGCTAAACAACTGTGATGCAAGTTACTCATTTGCCATATTAGTCCTTGCAAAATGGAGTAAGTTTAACGACACACCAGAAGGGAACGAAGCAATACACAGACTTCAAGCCATTATCGACTCAGGCCAAATATCTTCAATTAAAGAGCGAGTGACACGACACCTACAATCAATGAACTGGGGACTGAACAGGAACATATTTGACCGTCCCAAACATAGATTCTGTGAGAACCAACCATGCCAGGCCGGATGCAGAAATTGCATATACGACACAGAAGTAAGCTGGCTCTACCACATTATGAACGAACCAGAAGGACCGAATGTTGAACCACAGCCGATTGAAGGAATCGACGCAGGGGAGGAGGAAGAAATTAATGAGGGAGTCGACAACGATGAAGACGTTAATCCAGATGCCTAGACGACGATAGTCCCCACGTTTTTTTTAATTCTCGTCACATGCAGTTCACCAAAGAAATAATTTTAGAGTAAATGTTTCAAACAGTTCGTCCATGCGTCAGGTTTAACGACGTTCATATGGTTTATCTTTTTTTTTTCTACGGACTCCAAGTATGACCAATTACGTGTTGCTTTTTGCACATTACTTATGCACATTTAACAACAACAAACACAATCACCATCGGGTGACCCTCCAGTGATGAAGGCAACTCGAGTTGTTCATCTGGAAACTCGAGTGAGCTTCGTACGTCATCCACGAACGGCGGCGAGTGACCTTCTACGCAACTCGAGTTCGGTGCCGCTTCTCACTAGCACCGTCGGGTGACCCTCCAGTGATGACGGCAACTCGAGTTGTTCATCTGGAAACTCGAGTGAGCTTCGTACGTCATCCACGAACGGCGGCGAGTGACCTTCTACGCAACTCGAGTTCGGTGCCGCTTCTCACTAGCACCGTCGGGTGACCCTCCAGTGATGACGGCAACTCGAGTTGTTCATCTGGAAACTCGAGTGAGCTTCGTACGTCATCCACGAACGGCGGCGAGTGACCTTCTACGCAACTCGAGTTCGGTGCCGCTTCTCACTAGCACCGTCGGGTGACCCTCCAGTGATGACGGCAACTCGAGTTGTTCATCTGGAAACTCGAGTGTGCTTCGTACGTCATCCACGAACGGCGGCGAGTGACCTTCTACGCAACTCGAGTTCGGTGCCGCTTCTCACTAGCACCGTCGGGTGACCCTCCAGTGATGACGGCAACTCGAGTTGTTCATCTGGAAACTCGAGTGAGCTTCGTACGTCATCCACGAACGGCGGCGAGTGACCTTCTACGCAACTCGAGTTCGGTGCCGCTTCTCACTAGCACCGTCGGGTGACCCTCCAGTGATGACGGCAACTCGAGTTGTTCATCTGGAAACTCGAGTGAGCTTCGTACGTCATCCACGAACGGCGGCGAGTGACCTTCTACGCAACTCGAGTTCGGTGCCGCTTCTCACTAGCACCGTCGGGTGACCCTCCAGTGATGACGGCAACTCGAGTTGTTCATCTGGAAACTCGAGTGAGCTTCGTACGTCATCCACGAACGGCGGCGAGTGACCTTCTACGCAACTCGAGTTCGGTGCCGCTTCTCACTATCACCATCGGGTTACCCTCCAGTGATGATGATAACTCGAGTTGGTAATTGGACAACTCGAGTCCGTACTGCTAAGTCTTGCCGCAAGCACTGTCTGGAAACCGTCCAATTATGCAAGTAACTCGAGTTGTAATCCTCAAGTCGAGTGGAGATGCGGAAAGAAACGCAAGGCTGTAAACAATAAGTCGCTTGTTACCGTCCAGTGCTGATATCAACTCGACTGCTCAATGGCCAACAATTCAGAGACACCAAAGCACTGTCTACGTAACATCAAGTTATGACCGCGCTATAGTGTATATGCTTATGGATTTGTTGCCGCCAGAGATAATCAGAGTAATGGCAGTTGGAAAAGGAAGTGTCACACTTGGTTAGCAGGGTGTATTGACTGGACACAATCATTATGTAATGTGTGCATCATCACTGTTCACTATGGATTGTTAGCACTGCTGATCAGATTATTGGCAGTTGGAAATGGAAGTGGCGCACGTGCGTAGTATCCTTATGTAATGTGTGCATCATTCAACCCTAAATTGCATATTATTCATTGTGCCTCATTACATCAGCCCTTTCTGTTAGGGATATTAGTTCTCTTAAAAAAATTTTGAACCTGCCTCTTGCAAGGACATAGTTACATTGAAAGGGGAACACAGATATTGTTGGTGGCATACAAGTACGTTTTAGAAGGTCATGATAGAGGAGTGAACTTGGAAACATTGCATCCCGCAATGGCAACATATTTGTCATTAATGTACCTTAAATTGCATGTTCTGTCCTGTCAGTGCACTATACCGTACATTACTCTACCGTACATTACTCTATGACGTTAACAATACTTTACATGGACAAGTGTTGACATTACTATATCGCGGGGACATAACCTAAGCACGTCTTTTGCTGGACTTTTGTCCAGAGGGAATGAGGGCCAGAGCTGTGTCCCGCAACAAATTCAGCGGATGATTGACTAACCACCACATAATGTCGCTCCGCAATTGCTGAATTTGTTCATGCAAATAAGTAATTCCCTCAGTGTAAGGTTCAATGCAAACCATAATGGAAATCACAAGTATATAAGAATGCGAACAGAGGGAAATCTGAAACACTTACATTTTCGTAATGGAAATCACCTTCCGGGGTCCACTGGCTCAACCAAATAATAACATGAACACCACAGTCCCTCCTGTACTCTCACCCACACGAAAACGTTGTGTTACTTAACGAAACAATGCAAGGTAAATTGTAAGAGGCGAATGTGAAGAAGCTTACAGATTATTCTGTTGCATAACAGGAGGCCACACAATATCTGACATCTTCTTCTTCCCAGCCAGATGCGGGTTAACAATGTGCATGATGTCAACGAACCTATCTCTCTGAAAAAACAACATTTATGCGTCTTACGATGTGGGTCAACTGAAGTTAACCACCTCAACTACAGCAGTGGAGTCAGGTGAACTTACAATTAAGTTTAACACAAATATGTAATCGTCTGTCACGCCACCCTTCCTCGTCGTCTTCTTGCTGCCTAGATCAGGCTTCATTGAGTCCAGCACGTAGAAGGTCATAGTCTTTGTCTCTAACGCAACACAGAACCAGTGGCCACGGACAAGTGCCGGACCCATTATCAAGTCACACTCGCCTATATTGTAACCGACGGTTTTGGCAGAGAATTCTTTACTCGCGGAAGACACTTTCCACCCTATTGGGTGACCTACCAACTTTGTCTGCATAAAAACACATAGTCCTGACTAATGTGCACATAATTTGGTCAAATTAAATGTTGTTCCACTACACAACAAATGAGTAATTACCATGAACCATGCATCAAAAATATGGCGCTTCGGCTGTCCTCCCTCCAGCTTGAAGTGATACATTAAAGCCTTACACACAACGGACATCACCTACAGCAGCAAAGAAACCATTGCATAAACTACATATAATATTCACCATAACTTAATGAAACCATTCTCCACGTAAGCCATACATACCGTATTACTTAGTCTTTGAATTCCCCCTAGCGTATACAACTGGTCTCGACACAGTTCCTCATCCAAAATCTGAACCAACGGCTTACAAAAACATTTCAAATGCAATGCCAGTTAGTTCATCGCTTCCCGTGTTGTGGTAATATACTAACTACATAACAGTCATTCAATCACATGACGTTGATACTTACACTTCAGCCTCAGCACCTCTGGCCATTGTGGAAACTATGTTGAACAACGTTTTCTGATCATGCGTTGGCATCTTCCTTTTTCGACTCCCATCCAACTGTATAAATGGACATGTCATCGCTTGGAGTGGCTGCCTCTTTGATCTCCGCAGCTGTTGAGGCCTCTGAATTGCATGGTCATCCGTGGGGACTTTTTCCGCCACCTCAGTTCCCTCTGCATCATCATCTTCGTCGTCATCAACATGATAAGGTTCTGCGTCTGCATCATCAGAATCTGAGTCTAAGTCGTGAGAAGCATCTGTCGCATCATCATCATCATCATCCTCATCTGTATGTTGCTCATCTACTGTCACACCAGGGCCGTCTTGTTGTGCTTTCTCCCTGGCCTCTCGTGCGAGCTGGACATTGAGTAGCTCCTGCGCCACCACGCTTACAAGTCTGTTTCGGTTTTCATCGATAACTTTCACCAACCGGGCATACACCTCCTTCAATTCCTACAGTGACACCACAACTTAATTTGTCAATTACATGATTAAATCGTTTTTGCATTTTAAATTAGCTTCCACAGACACATACCGGGTCTAAATATGGCACATTATCTGTGTCCTCATTCCCTGCCCTAACTTCAGAGCCTTTTCCTTTATACAAAATTCCCATATTGCTCGTCCTCTCAGTCTTCACCATGTCGTTGATCTTTTCCTTTGTCCAGAATTCAATCGCTGTGGTGGACTGTTCGCGAACACTTTGTTTCAAAGGGAAATTTTCCCCAAAGAACAACTGCACCATAGAAAATATATGGATCATTATTTTCGGCTTGAATGATAGCTACACATTTAATGTAAACAGTGACATACCAGGAGTAAGTACAGGCAACCACCCACGTTGCTGCTCCCTTCCCTTTTCTTCTTCTCCCTGTACTCTTTCACATAATCACTCATTTCCTTCCACAAGTCTTTCATTATGTATGTTGCCCAGTCATAATGTTCAAAACCGTCCATTGTGCAGAACATAACCCTCAACATCCGGTCACTTATCAGCCCACTCGAGGTAGGGCATAACAAAGTCCCTAAACTGTAGAGCACAAACATAAACTCAAATTTATCGCCAGCTGTCCCAGATTTTATGCGCTTCAGAATGTCCGTATATTTCTTCCTCCCATACTCCCTCTTCAACCACTGATATCTTCTATTTGAATCCTCCACATCCACCTTCACCTCCTCCCCTGAATGAGGTATACCGAGCAACTTGTGCACATCTGATGCTTCTATTTCTTTTGTCTTCCCCCTAATCCTGAATTGATGTGTTGCTGGGTCATATGCTCTCAGCATGGACACAATCAGGTCACGGGGGAGTCGGTTCAATTGCACCTTCAATAGGTTCCCAAATCCTATTCTCTTAACCCTCTCCTTCAAATGTTCTTTACCGTTCACAAACTGCACCAACGATGTAAATCCTCCCAGTGAGCAGCGGGTATGAAATGGCAGTTCCTTTTTCCTCATCTCCCTTTTCGGCCGTCCTTCCATAGCTTTATCATTGTACTCCTTCTTCTTCGCCTCTGGCAACTCACGCCATGCCTTCCCTGCCGACTTACTTTCATCTGCCATCCTTCTCTTCTTCTCCCCTAACTTGGCCACATACTCGTTTCTAAACAGCATAAACCCACTCATCACTGGTTTAATCTGTTCACCATCGCCCTTTATTGCCTCGGACTTTTCACTTTCTTTCGTTACTTCTCTACTCTTGACACTTGTTGCCTTTACTTGTTCTGCCTTTGATGTCTCACCTTTGTGGCCCCCCATCTCCTTTTACCTGCACAAAATTCAGTTTACACTCATCAACTATGGATTTCAGCACATTTAATAACATTTTTATTCGTACATGACAAGTTAACGCATCTAAGCTATGTCATCGCAACTTCTCATACCATTTTGCAACCTTCCCATCACAACCACAACTATTGGAAATATCTATTTCCCCACAGTTAAATAAGGTCTCACAACTTATGGAGAAATATTCACAACTTCTGCATAAGGATTCACAAGTTCGTCTACGAATTTCACAATTTCCTCGCCTAAATTGACCTCTACACATATTTACCAACTTTTCATTACGCTTTCACAAACTCCGATAATGTTTTCACAGGATAACATTCGATTTTCAAATGTTATCTTAGGCCACTATCCATAACATTTTCACTACTGTGAAATCGGCGATTCCTATATCTACAAACCCTTTCGCAACTTCTACTCACATCCACAACTTCATATGCTGTTTCACAAGTTACCAACGTGTCATTACCGTTTTCACATATTCTTCTTTTGTGTTCACAACTTAACATGCAGTTTTCAGAGATTTTGTTTCACAACTTCACTTAAGCCATTCGCAAATTTATGTATAAGATTTTCACAACAATAAAATCACAATACGCTAGGTCTGAAAACCCTGTCACAACTTCACAAATTTACGCGTTCATATGCTGTTTCAACGGTTTACAAATTTCAAAAGTTGCAATTCAATCTTCCCAACTTAGCAACTTATTTTCACAACTTCGCCTCAACGATTCCCAACTTCGCACCACTTCATAGCTTTTATCCACATTTCCCAAACTAATTTTAACCCAACGAATTTGAACCCCCATTCTAATCAAGTGGATAAGTTAAAATGAAATACAATTTTAAACACAACCACTTACCCAAGTTCAACACCGGAGCTCAAATTCGCAGCCGCAAACTGGTGCCTCTGCAACTGTCCAATGCCTTTCACCACAACCTCTTCTCGCCTTCGCTCCTCCTCAAATCCACCCCAAATTCGCCGCACAATGTCGCTGCTACTATCCTCTCTCAACGCCACGAAACCACACTCCACCAACGACAACGACGACGCCCGAAGAAGATGAAGAGTCTCGACAGAGTTTTCGCGCAATTTCGCCCTTCTTATTTCCTCAACGTTTTTCAATTTTAAAACTTCCAGGGTTACGCAGGTCATTTTGTCTACAATTTCAATATCCCAGATCAGGTACTCGCACTTTTGTGGAAATATGGAATTTCGGAACACCTTTCTGTCTTTTGCTATTTTAAAAGTTCTTTTTGAGGGATTTTCCCTAAAATGATCCCTTAAAATCTCAAAATTACATTTAAGTCCCATGGGACTTTCTTACAATAAATTTCGATTGTCAATGGCCCATGGACTTGTCAAGTAAAAGCCCATAAACTTGTCAGTGGACGCCTATAGACTTATTAGTGGAATTTGAATTTATTGCAAAAAAATCCCATGGCACTTAAGTAATTTTGATATTTCAATGGACTATTTTGTTTTATTTTCTCTTGCCTGAGACCTAAATGCATTTTTCTCTTCACTTTTCTCATTTTTTTATCTTATATATTCTCTTTATTAAGATTTTATAACTCCATTCCTCCAATTTCTTTAAATTCAACTCTTAAAAATTTCCCCTCCCCTTCAAATCCCTCATACCAAACAGACCCTTAGTTTTTTAGATAGATTAATGAAATTAATTAAATTACTTTGAAGATTTTTTTTTCTATTTTTCTCCAAATTAGTGCTTATTTAGATTAACAGTGGACAATCGTAATTGTGATTTGCATAAGTGACATTAGTTAAAAGTGCCATTAATCAATCATGATTTTTGTTTGATTTTTTTTTGCATAAGTGACTTTAACAATTGTGATTATGTTTGGATTTCACTTATTAAAAGCACTTATGAATGTATAATTATCAAAACATGTATAAATTTTATAAAGTTATATTCAATGAAGGAAATAAATGAAACTAAGAAAAACTATCTATGTTGAAGTATGTTTCAGAGAGCATATTACGAGGCCTATCATTATCATGTAATTTAATTTTTAAATAGAAAAATAAATTAATAAATATGATAGCTAATTATTCTACTAGGACGCACTTAGATTATGCAATCAAGTTTATTCCTTCAATAAAGATATTTACATTTTCATTATTATATTTAATAATAAAGATAATTGAATATTTAATAATTATTATTAAATATGATTTAATAAATGACATGAATATTTAAATATTATTTTTATTTTATAGTTTTTATTATTTAAAATAATTAAAAAAATCATGTTAAGTAATGGGCAAAATAATATTTAAAATAATATTATTTGAACTACTTTAGTTGAGAAATATTAAACAAAATATATACAGAGAATATTCAGAAAGAATTTTGAAAAAGGAATCAAAGGGTAAATTAGAAAAATTGTTGTTGGAGAAGTTTTAATCAGTATTTTTTAATAGCATAAGCAACTACCTTTTTTTTTTGGACAAATAAGCAACTACCTTTTCACTCTATGGAAATTGGGGGATCCGATAAATAATCTCGAAAATTTGGCAAAAGCGATACAAATTATTTTGCTGGTACTTAGAAATGTCGCCAGCCATGTCTGGACCACCAACTAATCTAAAATCAGAAAGATTCATTTTTGTCTACTTCCAATATCAATACACAAATGGGACAATTCTCACCTTAATCTCTCCGTGTTACTTCTAATGCAAGACTTTTTTAGAGTCCAACTACGGCTAACTTTCTCTTCCCCATAATTTCTTTTTTTTTTTTTTCCGGATGCTACTCTATCTGTCAGACCAATTTATCACAAATATAAAATGACGTGGCAGAAAACGGCGGATAACGGTAGGTCCGGCGGGTGGAGAGAGGATGTAGATGGAGGAGAGGCCAGAGGAGATATTTGGGGAGACGGACGTGGACGTGCGATGAACCCGTGGAGAAACGTTTCCAGCATTCCGGCGCACGCAACTCTCACACGCTTCCTTTCTATATATCACTGAGCGGCGAGTTTTTAATTTAACTCTGTTGTTGGTTAATCCTCGCCAACGACCTCCGATTCTTGATTCCGATTCTGGTAAGTTTACATCCACCTGTTTATTTCTGTTCTCCTTCATCTTTCACGTTGTCTTTCTTTTTCTATGGAAATGCCTGTTTCTAGTATCATGATTTCGCTTGATCCAAGTAAGCTCCCCAATGCTTCTGTTGGATTAATTGAAGTCTCTCTATGTGTGCGTCTTATGGTTTGATTTTATTCAGTCAACAAAGCAAGAGTTGCATTTACCTGGTTCTTCTATCTATAAAAATCATAATTACTCACTCGAAAAATGTGGGATTCAGAAGAAGGGTGTGTGATTCATTGATTCTTGACGCTTACATCCTGACAAAGCTCAACTTAGTATTCACTTATCAACGAGTTCGTTAATCCTTTCAATTCTTAAACAACTTCCAACGCTAAGGGATCTTTCATGGCTTTTACATTTAAATTTTCATGCGTGTTGGACACTTTCTGAAGATTTACTGATGCTGTTGTAATCGTTTATGTTCAGAGTTGTAATCTATGGCGCTCTGGAGTACTGGCCCAAACCCAACACTAGACGCTAATAGCTTAGCTTATTCAACCCGAAATTTGTCGACAAGACTTGTTGTACCTGTTCCCTTGCGTTTTATTGGGAAATTCTCTAATTTAAGCAGGAGACGACATGAAGGAGTTTGCTGTTCGTCATTAAGGAAAGCCGCCTCTGCATCTTCTATGGAGTCACAAGAAGATGCTTCCAGTGCTTTATCAGCTTCCGTGGAGGAAGAACTGGATCATGTTATGCGGTTCAAAATGTCAGACTTTAAGATTTTAGATAGCATTAGTGTTGGCCTTGGGGGGCGGGTATGGAGTCTAAAATAAGTTTGTGATGAGTCATGAATGGTTTACATTTATGTCGGTAGTCTGATTGATTTGAGTTTTGTTATAGGCGGATGAGGTAGTTTTTGAAGCCATTGTGAAGGATGTTGGTAGGTAAGTAAATTCTTTTCTTGGTTCTGGTCGTAGGCGTATAGGTTCGTCATGAGCATAATGTCTGTCAATTCATTTCCAGCCCCTTATATAATACAAGAGTTGTACTACGGCAGCTATCGAGTGTGCAAGCTCAGCGTCGAGGGAAACGAGCAATAGAGGTGGGTGATCTCACGGCAACTCAGCGTCAAAATTTAAATAGGTCCTGTTCCTTCATAATTCATTGTTGATGTCTTCTACTTCTAGGTATTGAAGAAGCTGGTTCGTCGTAAACTTATGTATCATTCTTACTCGTTACAAGTACATGGCTATATCTCATTGCCTGCAAGTGATCATCGGGGCTCATTTATCCTTGTCCATGGGGTAGGTTTTTAATCATTGGAGAGAGATTTTTTTCCTTCTTTTATACATGACCGTGCGATTCCTTGTTTTGAATAAAATGTTTTGATGGAGTCTAATTTGATTAAAAATGTGTAACAATGAGATGCAATTTCTAGTTTAGAATGCTTTGTCAGAGTCTAATTCATGTGCATGCTCTTTCTTGGTTTGACTTTTTTGTGGTGCAGTATCATGGTAGTTTTTCTTTGAGGCATTGGCTTCAACAGTCAGATTGGCTTCCAACTTTAGAGGCCACCCTTGCACTGGATGAAGAGTCTGTTAGGAAGGTTGGAGAAGACACAACTGGAGGTCCTGCCGTTTCTAGGCAGCTGAGGATTATTCGCTTATTGATGAGGGATCTTTTAATTGGAGTAAATTCATCATCTCTTAATTGTTTCTTTTCTGTGGAAGGCATCTCTCCACTTATAAGTACTTTGTATATTCCATAAAGCATTTAGAGGAATGATAGTTCTTCCACTAATGATTTACTGTAGGTAAATTACTTGCACAGCCATGGTCTTGCCCATACTGAATTGAGGCTAGAAAATTTGCATATAAGCCCTGTGGACCGACATATTAAAGTAAGCACAGCTATTTGTCCATCATTTTTCGTTGTGTCTTTTACATGGATTACCTTACTTTTTCCTCAGACTGAAGGGATTTAGTGTGAAGATTTGATGGTGTGATCTGATATTTGCATCCAACCCACTGTAAATCAATAATTGTTGCTTATTGACATATAATATATTAAATTGATTTCTTGGCTGAAATTAATCATTCCATCCTGTAATCATATATTTTCAGGTAGGTATATTGGGAAATGCTGCTGACTTTTATGAGGATGGTTCAGATGCTGGTTCAATGGACAGCATGGACCGGCGGCAGATGATGATTGCATTTGACATGAGGTAGTGTTTGGGAAATGTCACTGAAAGCATGGTGTACAACTATGTGCTTATTAATTAATCTAGAAAGTCTTCTTGATACCTTGTTATTTGTGTTGCAAAGATGTGTTGGTTTCATTATGGCAAAAATGGTGTTGCGGGAACTTATGGATCCTTTGATCTTTGCGAAGTTCAAAGCATTCCTCACAAAGGTATGAGAAGCCAAACTTTGTAATTAATTTTAGATTCTTGACTGTTTAAATATTACTTCACCTTCTTTCTTGATAAATTAAATCTTAGACCAAGAAGCTTGAATTGTTAAGTGATGGCTCTTTTTTATCACACAATCTCTTACACTAAACTATTCAAGCTGTCTTTGGATTCACTGGTTATTTGATAATACGCATAAGCTATTGTCATGAAAAAATGCAGTGATGTGAACTTTTAAATTTATTATTTATATCCTATACCTTATTGCAGTGATGTGAACTTTTTAATGCTTGAGTATGCACTGTCCATTTTATTCCTGATCCCTAATGCAACTTCAGCGGTATGATCCTTCATGTTTACGTGAGCTCATGTTGGAAATTGTTGGTGGGAATTCCTCATCTGGAAATGCTGGACTACAAGTAAATTTATGCTTCTTGAGTGCAATTTATTAGCATTTAGAGTTTTTGTTTCTAATGAGTCTTTTAATGACTCCTTGATGATACTTTCTTGCAGATACTTGATAGGAACTGGGGTGCTGGTTGGCATCTCTTATCCTCGTTGCTTGCAACTAAGCCTTCTAAAAGGATAAGGTAAGATGTGGAGCAAAATTGTTCAGTTTGAAATGTTGAATATAAAATGAAACTGTATTTTGTAATTGTGTCAATATATGGGATGGCATAATGTTGTTAATGATAGAAACCCATGAAGAGATATTGGATTTCAATACGGTTACCGAGGAAATTGCATCAAAGCTATTTTTTGAAACTTTAGTCACATAATTTCACATCATAATTGATTTTAAACTTTATACTCAATTATGAGCAGCTTCAATGATAAAAGCAACTACCATTTAAACCTTTATGGAGTTCTCAAACTTTGCGTACTTGCTTTCTTGCTAACCCAGCTAGACAAATGGGCAACCAGTCCAACAGAAATGATGGATTATGGGCTCAGTCCCAAATCATAAACCAAAGTAATGGCCAGGTTGTGTTGACTTGTGGAGTCCATAAAGATAGTAAAGTGAGATCTAATTATTTGTAAAGCATTCATTCCAAAACCGGAATAATTAGTATAGATTTTTAATTTTAATATTTTGAATTAAACGAAGTGCTGTTTTTAATTTTTGAGACTCTCTTCTACACACACAGTGTTTCCAGCTTCATGTATCATAATACAAGAGAAGTCCAGGGTAAATAATCGGTTGCCTATTGAAACTTGAGCCACAAGCTATAATACAAGAAAAGCAACCTACACAGGGTAGTCCTATGTGGGAATACAAGAGAAGCAACCTGCTCAGGGACGCACCATATTTCTCTACTGATTGGATGAAAAAAACAAGTTATGAAGATTCTAATGTCAAACCAAACCCCCCCCCCCCCCCCCCCAAAAAAAATGTCTATAGAAGAATCTTGATTATCGCTGAAATTTGAAGGACTAATTGGCTGTTTTCTATATTACCAGCCAAAATCGCCTATTTGTGATAGAATTTGAAATTTAGTTTTGTTCTGCAGATTTTAAGTTTTCTAGCCTTTTCTTTTTGTGGACATAATCTTTTGGCAACGTATATCATCAAGTGGGGTTTGATATGCATGAAATTTCTGTGACAATTGGTTGCTAAAATTGAAGTATTGGGCTGGGATATATTTTGGAACCGTGGTATAACAATCCTAATTTAATTGACAATATGAATTGTGATACAGTTGTTTGGACGCTCTTAGACACCCATTCCTTTGTGGGCCAAGATGGCGAGTAGTCCCATCAATGGAAATTATTCGATGGGGTCTGGGGTCTACTGCAATGCGAATTACTGGGGAATACATTTATCATCAGCCTCAGGTATTCATCCAATCATGGCAATGTAATGCAATGGGGCCCTTTGTTACTTCCCATGTATATTGGTCCTCATGTTGGAGCTTTCATAGTTGCTAATGTCTGTTGACCTTGTATTTTTCCACAGAAAAGTTTCATCTGTATTTTCTCTTCGATGCCTCACTGAAACTATCTACTCAGTAAATTAAAATTTTCAAATGCACAAGTTATGTGATGAGAATCTGACTAACGTCGTTATTTCTGTCTTTTAGCGAAATAGGCTTGCCCACTTCATTGAGTTAATGGAGATGTTGAATCCTCACCCAAAGCCAAAGGTAATTAAGAAGTGAAATATGTGTATGCTTGCTTTTACTTGAGAGATAGTCCATGTCCGACTCTCTTAGTAGATCGCATAATTAGACTTTGGCCTCATTCAAGCTCCTGAATGCCAATTTCAGTCATTCCCTCTCAATTATTCTGCATGGTTGTATTCCCTTACCCCCGCTACTTACAGCTGGAAGGGGAAGCTATTAGGTCGAAATATTTATTATACAGCTTAGATCATTGATATTCCTTGCCATTGATAGATATAAAACATGAGGCATATACTCCCCATGCCATCATTTTAACAAGAGTATGCCAACTGATGTGTTCCTATCTATTTGTGTAGAACTGGCTGGAGCTGCTGCCAGGCAAATGGCGTCTCCTGTACTGCACTGGGAGGCATATTGGGCTGACCCTTCGTCAACCTCCTGCCCGTGTACTCATTAGAGATGTGCATCTCACTGTCAGTAGAGAATCAAAGTTGAAGGCTAACCTTTCATTCGTCTCTAACATTGGATTCACTGTCATGATTGGTCAGGACTGGCCTCATGACAAATCCGGTAAAAACGGGAGTTTGGAAGTGAAATCTATATTTGGATTAAAGGCCGGGAGGCGATTATATCTGAAGCAAGAGGAGCAAGAGAAGTCCAGCGAGAAGTTCTCCTTCGGTCCTTCCAGCAGTGAGATGGACTTGGCTCAGAAGCTATCTAGCAAGAAATGGAGAAAAGTAATCCCCTTCAAGGAGTTTCCCTCAAGTCTTCCTGCAGCCAAGCTTGTGGCAGGTGATATTGATGTGTCTATGACTCTTGATGATCCATTGAATCAAGATGTTGGTACAGCCAGAAATGTGCTTCAAGAAGTAAGAATGCAGATTCCCCCTGAAATGTTTGATTTGTCCAAGTTGGTGTGTGGAACGTATGTGGATTCTAGGCTTCTTGTCCTTCGTGGGGTTAATGGTTCAGCTCTCTTATTTACAAGGTCTTTTGTGAATGACAGTAGTTGCAGATAAATGTTTAGACTCAATGAAGCATTTTTTTTCTGTGTAATACAATTTCTTTTGTGAATAACAGTAGTTGTAGAATAATTGTTATATCACATTTCATAAAAGCATCTATATTCTATTCTATATGCAAAATATAAAATCTAGCCAAATTATCATGAGTTATAAATATTTTAGAGCCTGTGTAAAACATTAGCTTACGATATAGTATGATTGAATAAATTTATTTTTCGAACCTTCATTAAGAAAATGTAATGAGTATATGAGTTATGATGAAAAAAATTAAACGAGTATTATATTCTAAAAAGTGTAAACAATGCAGGTTTGTATCACTAAAGAAGGAAAAGAAGGCGTGGTTTTAATGAATTAATTCTTTCTTTCTTTTTTAAGGTTTCTAATAATAGGTACTTCTTCTACCTTTTCTCATCTTTACTGTTCAAGCTAATTCCAAAAAAAAAAAATCATTTTAAAAATATATACCATTGATACACACATCAATAAAATCAGTAAAATATACAAGTTCTATATTGAAAAAAAAAAAACATCGATCAAATCCTGGACATAATATGGCTTCCACCTTCTTTTATGCTTGTGACTCCTATTTTACGGACTTCTCTGAGTTGTACAATATTAGCAACTTTGGATTTTGGATAAACCTATCTAAAAATTTGGTTTTGGATAAAATATTGGGGCAATTATAATGAAATCCCATACAAGAGAAAAAAAGAAAAAATGGTCCCTAAAGTTGTCAGTGTAAGCTCCTCGATTTATTAATGCATGCTCCTCGATTTGTTATTAACAATTTCAAGGACCATTTTTTCATTTTTTTTCTTGTGTGGGACTTGATTATAACTGTCCCTGAAATATAATAGCGTCCGATCATTGAGCCAACCCTAGTGTGATAAAAGCTTCGCTGTTCTTGTTGTAAAGAGACTACTGTTCTTGTTTTTATTTGGGTTTCACTCTCACATAGCTTTTTATTTTTCTATTTTCTTTTCCTAAAAGATGTAAATGAAGTCGGGTGGGTACAGCCGTGCCCACAGCACACTTGAATACCGTGGGAGCATCGGGATGGAACAAGTGGAGAAAAAGAAAAAGGGATTAATTTCAGAATCCATATTAGTGGTAACACAACTTTCACGGCCACCTCCTCCGCTGCTCCGTCCTCGCCATCTCAACTTTCACGGCCACCTCCATGATGAACAGGTGCACTCACTTACATACGCTCATATTTTTCTTCTCCTTCATTTTTCTTACAACACTCGCATTTGATTTCACAATTTCCGATCCTGAAAGAGAGACTACCTACACGAAATCAATTCTCATTCCCCTTCACTACTCAATGGATCCAAGTTTGGTCAAGAATTACGTAATTCTCGATTTGGCTTCATAAATTTAGTTCGATTTGACATAGCCTTCAACTGTTTTTCCCCCTTCAAAATCCTCCCAAATGTGAGAGTAGAGACAAATAGGGGGAAATAGGCTAAGCTTGGCTTAGCTAGGTTTCACTTAAATAAACCAGCAACTCAGATTTGAAGGTTGGACTGAGCTTGTACGTAAGTTTTTTCTTAAAGATGAGTATTAAAGATGAGCATGGGTTTCAAATGGCCTGATAAGAATTGAGGCCTGTTTAAAAGGAATATAGGCTTTTAAATAATTATTAAAGTCTAAGACTTCAAACTCACACATAACTTTTTACGTTTATTTATAATTCTATATTATGTCTTAAAAATATTTATTGTCATCATAATTTTAAGGCTTAGTAAGAGGGAAAAAAAAGAATGTAGGACAACAATTATCTAAGTAAATAGAAATAAAAAAAAATCATCTATTATCTAATGTGATATATTTTATAAAATTGACTAAGAATAATAAACTACATGTAAAATAAGATTTTTACATTTTTCACTCTTTTTTGTAAATTGAGATAAACTCCTATTAAGATTATTATATTTCAGTTGGCACTAAAATAAACTCTTTTTTTTTTTTTGTTTTTTTGCCAACTGCACTAAAATAAACTCATAGCAATAACTATGTTTTAGTGGACGACAGGGGAAAGGGAGTGAGTTAGCTCTGCCATCTCGAGTGATCGAAGAAAAGAAAGGTATGGGTGAATGATTGATGTAAAAGTAAAGGTTGAATGTAACGAGAATGAAACATGAAACTTAGAATTAATGTTAAGTTGATAAATTTATAAATAATTTATAAAAATATTCAGATAATTATATATACTTATATAATAATATAAATTACAAAAAGTTAAATAGGCCATGTCTCTATAGGCTTTATGAAAATAAACTTAGCCAGTTTATTTAATTAGGCTTAGCAATAGAAATGAGCATTAGTTTAACCTATGTATTAAATAGGCTTATTCCCATCCCTTGTAGAGACTTGGATTTTCATTTCTTCACGTCTGGAACAATTTTGCAAACCAAGTAGGTTATCTTCCTTCCTCTAAGCAGAAAGAGACCCATTACTGATACATAATCACAAATTCATGTCATGCCTCTCTGGTTTCATTTTCGGCGATAGCATACCTCTGATTTTGGTATCCAAAGAATCCTCTGACTGATCTCACACACAAATTTTAGTTGCTCGGTGGAGGAGTTTGAGCGAGTCAGACCACTTACCATTGCCTCAAATTCTGTTTTCCTCGTAAAAAATAAAAAGGCTAGATTTTGCTTCAATTTCATCTTTACGTGATATGCAGTTCAAGATTTTCACTCCATCCAGGGTGAGTTTGGGTTGACTCATCTGGACTTGGCAAACATCCTCCATGACTTACGCGAGGCCATCAAACATTTTCCTTGGCGGATGGAGGAGAAATGTAAAAAATGATGCTTTGAACCTTTCTATAACCATTAATTAAAGAAAAATTATGCTAAAATCAAAACAAATTTTTAGGACCAATAAAACTTGCATTGAATTTTCAACGGCCAAAGAAAACATCTTCCACATATAGGGAGAGAGATGTCAATTTTTTTTCCCTTGAAAGAACACCATCCCATAACTAGATAACAACTCTATTGTCTTCTTTTTCTTCGTTGCAGGACGAATCTCTTTTGATTTTAATTTGATAAATAAGCCAACTGATTCCATTAAAATATAAAAAAGGCCATCATCCCCAAGTTCCAATATCATCCGAGAGGTGGGTTGGGTGAAGAATTAAGACCGTGTTTGGTATGAATTATGAACAAATGAATGAGATTCTCATTTCCTTAGCTTTCTATAATGTCTATGATACATCATAATCACATTTCAACACGTCTAAATCTTTTCAACATCATTTCCTACTTTCTGGGTCCTGTACCTGGAACAATATTAGTATCCATACAACTAGAAGGTCATGGAAAAAGAAAGATACGTTAAAACTTGCTGAACAGGATGATGATGGGGGGTTAGCATTATAGTATGAGGACAACGTAATCTTTTGTGAGACATTTACAGAGACGCCAAGAGCCAAAAGCTGCTAAATCTATAGCTTTTATTAGGCTGCAATGAATGTCCAAGGAAAAAGGAAAAAAATACAAATAAAAGTAAAAAAACCCAAAAGCACTTGAGGTTGAGAGGATAAACAGACTTCTTTTTTTCCCTAATTTTCCTTTAGCCTTGATCAGAATTGCAACTTGGGTATAACTGTAAGAGTCCGCCGATGAGGGGAAGGAAGGGTTAGTGATCCTTGCGGAGAAACAATAGGGGCGTAATATGAACTAGCCTCATGAGCTAACTTTTTTGGAAACTGATCCTCCAAATGTTCTATCAAGGTATCTTCTATATTTACTAGTTCATGAATTTCCGGCAATTTGGAGCTTTACACAAGCATGGAACTTTGTTTTCATCTGGCTCATCAGGATCAAACAAGTAGTCATACCTGCCCAGATACAACCAACGCACCAAATTAAAGAATTGAAGAGAATACAGAGGGTGACAACACAAGTGTAACACACAGGGAGAGAGAAATACGTTAGTTCATCACCAGCGGGAACACTGGTCTTGGCGATGAGTACGATACGGCTCTCATCATCACCAACACTCATAATTCTTGCATAGCAATTCGGCATACACTACAAGAATCAAGCAGTGGTAAGAAATGAGACGACTACGAATGATGTTTCCTATATCGTCAATCAATCACCATATATTTCAATGGGAATCACTGCTTTTCTTTGTATTAAATCATGGTGCTTAGAAGCTTGTTTGCTACTTTTAAGAAGTGAGAACAGGCAAGTGTTCCAGCCAGAAAATTAAATAAAGTAATGCATATTCAAGTTAGATCGACTTACAGAATGGTTGATAAGCCGGGCAATATTTCCTTTATCAGTGGCATCTACCACCACTTCTTCACTTATCTTAAAAAGCTGCAAAAACAAGAAACCACGACAGTTTAGAGCCGTTGATTCCAAACGGTTAAGGTGACCCAAAAATTCCCAATACAAATTGGAAACTTCATTTCTAATAATTTCCAACATCCACAATAGCCGTCGATTCCAAATGGTTAAGGTGACCCAAAAATTTCCAACATCCGAATTGTGGACATTACGAAAGTCATATTAATGGAGGGGTTGGGTTGGTGAATCGATTCAACTCACATAGCAATCTTTGCCTTCTTTCTTATAACGCGCCTCCCTCAGATCAGCCATGCTGCGTCTCACTTGTTCACCACGATACTCAAGAACCTGTTTGTAAGTACATCATATTCATTATTATTGATGGGAATAAAAAAAAAAAAAACCTCTACTGTGATAAAGAAGATCAAGAAATGATATTATACTGCTGCCGTTATTAGGATAATATTTCGAGCTTATGTTATGAAAACATTTGAACCAAAAGCCATTCCTGAAGAATCCATTAAGGGGACGAATAGAGAGCTAAGGGACCTTAGTTTAGGATAGCGTGAAGGGGACGAATAGCAATAAGCAGCACCTGACCTCTCAAAAGTCAGGCAGGAAATTCTCTTTTTGCTGTCTCTACTTTCTGATTTATGTCTATCAGCTATTATAGGGAGAATTAGCAGTATATTTCCCTAAATTCATTAATATTTCCGTAAAATACTAATGTTTAAGCATAACATTCATACCATTTCTCCTTCTTGTATATTTCTACGTGCAAAGAGGCCCCATCCATGTATGCCCGATCTACCAAAGCAAACCCGTTCAATTTCGGTTCTCTGGATAAAAGTACGTGCACCCACTTTGCTGTCAGAGCATTTATCGCCAAAGTATGATGTCACTGAAAAAGAGAATACTTACCTGTAAGTGGTACAAACGTTCTCTAAAAGAAGAAAATGCTGGAGGCTCCTCTATTACCTGTAAGGGAAAAACATGAGAAAAGAAAAGGGAGGGGAACCATGCATCAGTTTAAATCTAGAATTTAAGCTTAAAAACATTAGGAAAAGTGCAATCTGATTTGGAAAGGGCAAAATAAACAAAAAAAAAACAAAACAAAACACTTTTACCCTGTATGCATTTAATCTCTCTATTGTGTCTAAAGGATGATGGCAGTGACCTTTCACTCGATGAGAAACGGCCTCATCCGCTGCTCTCTAAAAAGTCCAAAAATATATTTAAAAAAACATATAAATGTTAATTGTCCAGCAAGAACCTCATCATGCTGCAAAAAGTGCATCATTAAACACAAGAAGGAAAACAGGGGCGTCCTAGATTGCTTGTCAGTTGTAGCATTCATCATTTATTAGTAACATAGATTAATATATTTTCATATTTAAGCACAAAAGAACCGTAAACAGAAATATAAATTGGACAACACAAAAGGTAAATAACGTTGTTATATCATGTATTATCTTTTAAGCATCACCGCCATGGACAAAACTTCTCCAAGCTACCTTTTTGCTGAGATTTGTTCTTTGAAAGACACGGCACCTTGCAGTAGAAAATGGTTCATCCTCAATGTTCTCTACAGGAGTGTCTTCTAGCTTTATTCTATTAGACGAAATCAACCTTGACCCATATTTTTTCTTATTTTGGAGAAGGCTTTTGGTAGAAATAACTCCAAGAGGGGTTTGCATAATCAAAACAGTGTCTGGATTTGGAGCCCTGAAAAGAGTTAAATATGATAGACACAAAAGGTCAAATTAAAACCCATACCAAAGACGTACAGTTTTGAACAGTCTAGGCTGCAACTGTGGGCAGTAGCACATCCTATAGGAACTCTAGAAAGCAACAAAAGAAAAAGAGTAACAGCCTTCTTTTCTCTAATTGAGGATCCCATACCTGTGGTATGCACAATAAGAAACCATTTTTGTTGTCTGCCTACCGTTTTTCTCTGAACAATGCAACTGCATTTGAAGGGGAGAAAATTCAATTAAGTACTGTCACATAAGAATAAATGCGACTTACCAACTTAAAGCAAGCAAGGTAGAAAAATACTAGGCCAAAATTGCATAGGAGGCTCATAGAAGCTCCAAGTGTACCACTGTCATTATCACTATATGTTAAAGACTTTTATCATGCCGACAGAATGTTTTGTTTTGAATAGGCATCGGAGTTCATATTTATCCAGTAGTTCAGAAAAGATCATTGTGCTTTATTTATAGCAGGCTACCTCTTACAAATTCTTCACATGTTAATTTTAACACAAACAGGTAGTTAGATTTTCATATAATTATTCAAAACAATTATTCAAAACATGCACACACAGAAGTTTGTAATAGCACCCCAAGCATCCTCTTCATTATCAGTCAAATTATAATATAATAAGATAACCAGTTCTTGACATGTGCAGAAATTATGCTTTACTGTCAAAACTTGTAACTATTAGCATTTACATTTTATTATAAAGGAACATCGGTATTGTGGAACAGTGGCCTGACAAATATCTTAAATTACATTACCGCAAACGTTAGCTGGAAATTTAGGCAATATAAATGTAAATGTTAGGGGAAAAAAACAGGGAACACATTAAAATACGATCTAATGTATAAAAGCATTTTTTTGGGGCAAAGTTTTCAACCATATATACTCTATTATAGGCTATTATGATCCTCCTAAGTCCCCCTGTTACAACACAAGGACCTGCAATTTTATCCTGTTAAAGTCCCCCTATAGTTCATGCAATCTCATGTACAAATGCGCAATAGAGGTGATATGAAACTCTGTATCAGGCATCGAACTGCATGATCGAAAATAAAGTTATGTTGCATTAACTGGGGGAATGAAATGGAACTGACAATTAAACCTCTTTTATTACAAAGTAGAAAATATAAAAATTTAGGCAAATGCAAGTTAGGTCAATCTTGATGAATACTCACCTCCATGCGATATCCAGCCCTTGACGCACACATGGCATGGAAATAAGTGGAACACTTGCAACATTGTGTGCATGAACCATGAATTTGCTTACATATAACACAAATCTGAAATTTAAGTAAACAAGGAAGCCTTTAGATCGACCAAGAGACTAAATGATAATCACAGTAATAATTGTGGAATGTAGATCATTTCCTACTCCCTGAAGTTAAAAAAAAAGAGCAGATGCTCTTCAGCATTATTGTGTGGTAGGGGGTATGCATAAACATGAAAAGCACAAAGAAAGAAGTAACTTCAAATTGTAACTAACATTAATTTGGGGGGATAGCTTTATCTGGCATATCATAGTACTACCTCCGGTCCTAATTATAAGACAAAGTTATTTTTTTTTTTGAAGAAATTAAGGAAGCTAAATAAATTACTTAATCATATCATATGTTATGTATTCTTAGATTATATATTAATTTATTAGTCAAGCTAATTAGTTTGAAGAAAAAAATAATAATAAAAATGCTCTAAAGTAATTTAATTAGTTTCCTTAATTTCTTCAAAAAAAATCAACTGTCTTATAATTAGGATCGGAGGGAGTATCATACTATAACTACAGCCTAAGTTTATTGGCACAAAGTTTTATAAGACAGCTTTTCATTAATTTGATCTCAATGTTGAAATACATCATGAACTGGTAGTAACGTCAATTCTTGGCTGAAACCCAAAAAAAAAGGCACTAAACAGGTTAAACACTCCACCTTTACAAAAGAATTTGATGGAATACTCAGAATACCCAAAGCAGGCTCCATCTTTTCATCACTAGCAAAAGAGACTTCAGGTCGAAACCAAGCACAAGTGACATGAACCCATAGTGTGTCCACATCGGTTGGCTTTAGCGCACCACCTGGGGGAAAAATATAGTAGAGCATAAGATCAGATGCATAAAAACTTATTTCCTGGATGAAAACAAATTTTGCCCAAGCTTCACCAAAAAAATTATAGCATTCACAGTAATAAGACCTCAATTATTTCAGGAAAAAAACTTCAAAAGGAGGTGAAATATAAAAATTACTGAACAAATAAAAATAATCAATTTTATATCATGCATCTAAAATGTCCAAGAAGGTTTACCCTTTACAGGACAAAGACAACACTCTCGTTTAATGTCAGGTGTTTCACAAGCTTTACAAACCCATGATGTAAAGTCTCGAACATTTCTTGCTCCATAGCACTCTTGATGAACAGCTATTTGACACCTAAAACCATAAGTAATATATCAACACATATTTAAATTAATTGCAATATACTCCACACAAATACAGTAAAAGAATACAGCAACCTCAAATTTCTTGATTCACAGATCATTCACAAGGAAATAAACGCATCTGGTTTTGTATGCATTTAGTCTCATTTGTGGAGATATGATTGATAAATGAGCAAGAGAACCCTCTTAAAATGATGAGGCAGAATAGCAGACTATGATGTACACATGTAATGCGACTTTAAGCATAAGATGAGGCACATATAGACATCAAAAGCATTACATCAAATGACCATAGGTATATCTAATATCATATGTTGTTAAAATACACAAATAATTATAATGTGCTGCTGATTATAGGCTACAATCCTCACATATATGCAAAAACTTGGTTTAATCCAACATCATTGTGCCTTGAAACACACATTAAGAAATAAGTGATAATATTACCTGTTGCAAATGATAATTTTATTATAGTCCCAATCTTCTACCCATCTACACACAGCACACCGTTCTGTTGTCCACTTGGCATAAACTGGTTCATACTTCTCTGTTTAAGAAAATAATTGGCAGCGCCATCATCACTCCAAGATATATATAATTGGCCTCCTTCTCATATGACCAATATAAGCAAAAGTATGGGGCAAAATGGTACCTTGCAAAAATGCAAGCAACTTCTGCTTCCTTTCTTTTAAAGAAGGTTTTTTAGGTTTGACAGAAACTTGAGCATTTGCATGAAATTCAGCCAACTGCAGCATCTGAGTAATTAAACCAATTTCCATCAGTTAAATGTACCCATATCCTAAACCACTCAAACCTATATGACGCATATCACCCAAATAATAGACAAAAGACCACAACTATTACTGGTGCTTCTTAACAGGTCAGTATCATTAATATTGATTAAAAAAACGGTGATCCTAACTGTAAGACTTCAACCAGAAATCAGCAATATTTTAATTAATAATGCTAATTTGAATGATTTAGTACAGTACTCATGTATGCATCAAATGTCCAAATATCTTGGATATAGCATACTAAATGAGTCAAAGAGTTGATCAGGTTAAGTAGTGGCGTTTCAACACTCAGAAATGCCGAAGATTATGTGTAAAATCAAACAAAATATGCATATACAAACCCATTGTTCCAGTGGGAGCATAGAGCCTTTCACCCTAACACTTGTTCTCCAATTTCTTGATTTGGAACCTGTGTGACGTTCCCATTCACTAAGTGCTTGCTTCTCCGTCCCACAAAAACCGCATTTGCACACAACTCTGGAAAAGAAGATTATTTGAAGCCATAAAAACCAAATTTCTCCATTTTATAACCCAAAATAAGGATTTGAAATGAGTTGTTTTCCAGAATAAAAAAGTAATACCAACAAACATTTAACATCAACCAAGAAATCAAAACATAATGTCAGAAAGTGGCACGCAGCATTTTCCATATCCAACGGATACAAAAGACAAGTAAGCCCATGCCATGGAAAATATTCATGATTATCTGCGCCTATTCATTTGTTAGTTTTGATGCTGGTGAATAACAGCCCATGACTGAATATTTTAATAAATAATCTAGAAAAGGAATTAATCTATTCCAATCTGGGAAATAAACCAATTAACTTCATTCAGAAGCAAAAAATACTACTGAATTAGCTATTAAACAACTATGTAAATGCTTACAAGTGAAGGCTAGGAAAATATATGCCTTCCACACCATTGCAGAGAACAGTGACTTTGTTTGGTAGCACTAGCTGCCCATTGTTCTTGTTCCATCTGGGAAAAAGCCTCTTTAATCATCAGAATACATATAATTAAAACAAGAACAATATTTCTAGAATAATACATAAACATGTTTGAATCAGCAGTTGAACTTCAATCCTAACACCTGGTTGGGTGTTCATGAAATCTTTATAAGATACAGAAGGGCAAGCGCATGATGAAAAATACAATAATTATAAAATACTCACTTGACTTTTGGCTGTGACTTTTCTGAATCAGATAACTCAAAATCAAACTTTGCTTTACATGTTGGGCAGTAATAATCAGTTCCTCCAAGATTCTTCAAAACAGAAAAATATTTAAGTCAGGAAAAACTGAAATATCCCTACGAGTTTCAAATGTAAACGGAAAAGGAAAAAAATTCAGTTGTCAAGTGTAGCAGAAAAACCTTGAAAAGGTTGCTGGAAATTTTGTCACATTCCGCATGCACCCAAACTTTACATCCATCACAACGCACCTAATTCAAAAGGGAGACGTTTAGTACAAAAAAGCCGTGTTTTGCGGAGACAAAACATAAACCTTGATCACATAACAGGATCCAATTCACTCACCCAGCTTCCACTATCTGAATGATTCCATATTTTCTTGCATATGCCACAATAATGTTTTGATTTTGTTAGCTGCACATAAAAATATAAAGATTGACACGTTACAAAACAAATATAGAACTTCATTAATGATGTTCCACAACAGAACTTGTATAGAAACTTTCAGCAGAAAAGGGAAAATTGGACAAACCCTGGCACATGTTTTACATAAAAATTGGCCACCAGGAGTTGAATCCTTCATTTTCTTTGATGTTTTGAAAGGAAGATCCAAGCCACAAGCTTCACAGGGTCGTGTATCTTTCCTCTTATCAAAAAAATCCTGCATATAGAATTAGTAGGAGCAAATAGTTAAGCAAGAACGAACTCAAGCACTTTTGAGGAGATTGGGGCAAAGGAGTTATTATGTTGAATAAGCAATTTAGACCACGGCCTACAAATAAGAGAAGGACCAAGTAGAACAGGTATCAACTTCCAGTTGCCAGCTAAATGTAAGTCGTCATCTTTTCTTAGGTGTCCAACAAATATGATACATGATCATTACAACAGCAAATAGCTCCCCCAATGTTAAATGGCACCCGTAAACTAACCTGGCTCAGAAAGTGACATCCTGCAAACTGCTTTGAACCAGGGGCCTCCAGTACGGCTTTTGGAAAGGTTTCATCATACCCTGTGTTGCCAGCTGCTAAATTTATATCTGCTATCAACCTCTCTGTAAATCCCCGATCTGCCAAGAATGCCTCCTCTATTGCTACTTGAAAATCAGAAGGGTTATAGTAACTCAGTTCCGCCTGTCCCTGAAACCTAAATATAGCGATATGTTTCCTATTAAGCATAAATCTTTTATCGATGAAAATAAATGACAAATTTAAAGAATTTAATAGATAACCAACAATACCTGTCTACATAATCTATAAAAGGGAAAATCATCCCATGCTTCACCCATGCGTAGTCCTGCTCAGTATCACCATATCACAGTTACTTTAAAATACATGTTAAATAGCAAGCAAACTCTAAATTGGAAGTCACTTATGTACCCTTTGATTTTCATTTGCAGAGTACCCAAGAAACATCACACAAGCTGCATCAGGTATACAAGACCTCAGGACCAGCTCAGGTGCCTGAGACATTGGATCGATGACAATGGCTGGCCAAAAGGGCTCCTTCTTCCCTGCTTTGGCCCACACTATGTCACCTGCGTAAAAGTCTTCTGGTCCATACAATCCATCCTTTTTCTCGACGTTGTCCTTCAAAAATCTCTCGTTACCTGTTATATCGACTTCGTCCATATACATAAATCCACGTCTCTGACCTTCAATTAATTGCTTGCGCTTTGGGTTGAGTGCGCTAGAAGTTGAATACTTCCTCGTATCAAAATTCCTATACCTTACAGGCCCCTCCCCTCTCACCTCATCATCCTCCTCATACAATGCCGAATACTTTCGAGACTTATAGCCAATTTTACCATCGTTTCTCCCTTTTCTGGTATTCTGATTGTATGATTTCGGCGTCCTAAAACTATTATCCTTTTTACTATCAAGTTCGTCTTCATAACTATAATCACGAGAGTTCGTCTTACTCTCTTTCCTCCAATTCTCAATAACTGAATCGTTGAAACGCGAAGGGAGTACCTGAACTCGGCCTCTCGACGTTCTGACCAGCGGCGGCCGTGGTTCCTCAGCAGGCCGATTCATCCTAGCTGTTACAGAGTTCCCAACCCTGGACTTTGACTCCGCCTCAACAGGGGAGCACGGGACTTCCTCACACCATGATGCAGAAAAGCCCTTCTCAGAAACACCAGCGCCCAGTAAGCCATGGAAGCTAACAGGAAGGATACCAGCGGCGACATCGCCGAGAAGATTCAAAGGGTAATACCCATTAGTCTTCCTCTTCTTCCGAGCCGCAGAGCAGTCGTCGTCGTCCCCGGCCGAGTCACCGAGTTTGCACCGTTTCAGACTCGGCATTTGGGTTTTCAAGTTCCGCTTGATTATCATTCTCAATGGGAAATATCACAGCATTAATCAGAGTCACAACTTCGATCAGAATTCTATCCACCAGAGCCCCAAAGATTTCACATCGAAAGACCAATTTTGAAAAGACAGTCCATAAACCCTAATTCAAAATAAATTCCGAGAAACAGAGCAACAAACAAAATCCAACCCAGGAAGCAAGCAGAAATTCAAAGCAGACAGACAGAGAGACAAGATAAGGAAGTACGATGAAAAAGACGGAATTGAGTAAGGGAATGTCAGGAACTTCGATCAAAAAGATCGATATAGCAGAGTCTGCAAAGAAGGGGGATCTGTAAGTTTCGGCAAGCTCTCACCAACTGCCTCCCGAAGGCAGAGAGAGAAAGAAAACTCGAAGGAATTCGTAAAACAAAATAAGCTATTTCTCGTACAAATTGAAATGCAATTATAGTTTTATAGAAGCCAAAGCTCGCATAGGTCAGGATATAATTTACGATTTTTTTATAGAGAGAGAGAGAGAGAAGATGGAGTAAACAAGAAAAGGGTGTGGGGGGTGACAGAGTAGGACTAAGAGAGAGAAAGAAGGCTCGGCGTTATCCTGAGTGTGTAATGTATGTGAATTGGGGAGTCTAACTTGCGCCTTACGTGTTCGTAGCGCAATTTCTTCTTCCCAAGTCTCGCGAGCTTGGTTATGGCAATCTGCTTCAGAAGCAACAACATGGGCCGGGTTTTTTTTGTGATGAGCCAATATTGTTTCCGAGCTTTTTAATGTTGCAACCAGAGAATGAGAATTACTCGGTGACTAGCCAGCTATGTAAAATAAATAACTAAACACAAATTCTGCTCCCAAATTTGTTCCAAGAAAACCGGAGTCATAATAATGTTCGCTACAACGAACAAGATCGTTCACGATTCGGTGTGGTTTTGAATTATCAATTATGTACTGTGTCGTGGATTAGTCATTTAGTGTATTGGGTTGCTTTAAAAATCCGAAATTTATATATATGATAATGGCAAGTTTTGGTTTTGTGATCTCCGGTGCGGAGGGGTGCGATGCGACATTTGAGTTCCGTTGTGGAACTTGTAAAAACTAGAATGGAAATATTTCCGTGTTTTTTGTTATGTTCTTTGAATCTTAGTGGCCAAATAAGGGAATTCCATTAAGGCTGCTGGGTTTATTGGAAGGATTTGGTGGCCGAACGCTATAAAGTTTTTAATTTTTCGGCAAAGTTCTCTCTTTCCCTCTGGTTTATATATGACTTGTAAGAGGACGATGTGCTACAGGGCAACACGAGACAGCTCCGACCCATGTCACGTCATATCAGTTTTTTAGATTTTTTTTTCCAGAAAAGCACCCTTTTTTTTTGTTGTCTTTTAAGGGGGAAAAATCTGGGAAATAATTAAAGCTGTAATACGATGAATGGGGATGGAAGTTTCGCAGGATGTGAGAATTGAAGAGGGCGTTTGGTTGGTCGTTCGCAAAACATGAAGGGGCAAGAGGAGGACATGGATAATAGGTGGGTGTTTTTTTTTTTTTTTTTTTGTGATATGTAGGTGGGTGAATCTGAAAGACATCGGCAAAAAAAAAAAAGAATCTGAAAGACACAGCCGGGTATAAATGGGTTTGATTTTATTTCATTTATTTTTTTAAAATCCAACCTCTTTTTTTTTTTGCGGGTGTGGCTTGTCTCTTATTTGCACTCTGTGATACTGATGATTTTCAGTCTCGGTATAATCTTGCCGCCCTCTCAGACAGACATCATGGGACAACGAGAAAGCTCTAAGATTAAGGAAACCTGATTTCTCTTTCATGGGATGAGTGTGTATATATATATATAAAAATCCACGTTTTGAAGCTCGTGACTTGATGGGCGTGTTATCGTTTTATCGTGTTATCGTCTGAAGGGAACGTGAAGAAGAGTCTATCTGCTTCCGAAGCTTGTATTGCGAAGAGATTCCCCAACGGGGTTGAGCTGTCAGATCTACTCCGAATCAGGAATATAACATATACATACATACATATATATATATGTGTGTGTAATTTCATTATGTCGTTTCTGCAGAGAGGGCAAGAAGATGACTGGGGCTAAAATAGAGAAGATGCATGGCGACTATTTGAAGATCATATCGGAAGCTTAATTTGGAACTTCCAAAATGTAACACCGGCCACCGGTAGAGCTAGCTGTGCCGGCAGAACTTGATTGCTTACTAAGCGATAAAGTTCAGGTATGTTGCCCCCTTATTTTATACACACACATATATATAGCAATTAAATATTTCTTCAAAATATATACGAGTGAGGGAGCTAAATTTGGAAGTTATACAAGAGGCATGAGGTGACGTCAGGAACATTTTTATTACTTGTTGGGGGTGGCTCATAGATTCGAAAGTAACTGAAAAATGGTAAAGATAGTAGGATTTTGGTTCTCTGTCATTTGTACAGAGAGAGGTATCGAAGGTCAACGACTTTGCTTGAGGGTTACGAACTTGTGCTGCGACGGACGATAACGCCGTTCACAGCGTTCGGAGGATTATATCATGGAAGCCAAGTGGGATTTTCCTTATATTTATTTTTTTTATTATATCTCTAATTATGCCCTATAATCATATCATAAATTATTATATGAAATTCGAATTTTATTCAATATAATTTTGCTCAATCATCCAAGAACGCAGCTACACACTGGTTCCCCTGTTTTCCAAACTCTGCTTCTCTCCCACTCTTTCTCTTCTTCCCGATACCAAATATAGTTTTTGTCTGGACCTTTTAGCAAGGACGACAATAAAATTACTCCCAGAGAATCTTTTATTGGCTGATAAAAATTGGTTTACTTAGTAAAAATTTAACCTATGAGGACGAGTACCTTTGTAAGCAAGTTTGGAGGCATGTTTAGAGCTAATAAAACTGAACTCACCTTAATTTTTTAATACTATTATTTAAAAATCATATTCGTCACAGTGAGAAATATAGAAGTTGTGTGTCAACTTTCTTTGACCAAATAGATTTCCTGCTTCTTCATAACGAAAATCTGTTATTTTCGAGTCAAGGCCGTTCATGGGTTACTAGATGCCAGGTTGCTGTCATCTAGTAACTAAGAAAGTGCACTCATTTAGTAATTAATTACACTGAGATTAGTTTGTTATATATGAACATCAACAAGGCCAATTTTCAGTGTAAGAAACCAAAAAACGAACCACGTTATCTGATTGTAAATAATGCAACTTGCTATAATAAAATATTGTTGTTTGTGTAGTTTGATTTTGATCATATAATAATTGATAGATGAATGATTATTGAATCCTGACGGTCTGACTAGAAAGCAAGTGGCTAGAGCAAGGAGGAGACTAACATGATGAAATCTGATCCAGAGACAAACACAGGTTGAATCTAAGACTGCAAGTTGCACTTTGTTTAGCTTTAAAAACAGTTCTTTTTATGTTTTTTTTTTTTTCATCATTCAGTATCCCAGGGCCGACAGCCCCAGACTAATCCGAACCGCCAATTGTAGGCACCTCGATGGGTGGAATGGCTGGCCAAGAGATTTAACATTTTTCCATACCCATGGCGAGGATCGAACCCTCGACCGATGGTTAAGGGAGGAGGAGCCCCTACCGCTCCACCTCATACCCCTGGTTAGTTCTTTTTATGTTCTACTATCATAATATGAAACTTTTCTCACATGATTGTGTCATTTCATATAAAATTGCTTAAAATGAAATAATCCACACGCACTTTAAGCCCAAATAAGAGATTAATTCAACTGATAAAAGGGTTGGTTCACAATCATAAAGTTATGGATTCAAATTTCATAGATGTAAGAATCTTATTGGTGCAGAGTGAGCCCCCAAGACCTAACTCACCTAAATTTCTTGTTATAAAAAAAATAATAGCAATTCACATGCACTTAATATTAACAAAAAGGCCATAGAACTTGACGTAATGGTTATAAATAACTTAACTTATGTATTTTCCTTAACAAAATTAGGTGTGTGTTTGGATTAAAATACTCATCTCATTCAATATAATGTTAAGTTTCTTCCCAAGAAAAGAGCGAAAAAGTCAGGTTGGGATAGCAAAATTTAAAAAGTATATCATGAAATAATTTAAAGTACTATGTAATGGATTAATATGAATATCTGACATGATTATAGCCCATGAGTACATAATATGCGCTGATATAAAACAAGAATCAAATAATGAGTGGTGATTAGAGAACACAGCAGACACATAATTATAGTAATTCCCCATATTTTTAATATATGATCCAGCAAATTGACTATTTCAAAAGATTAAGTAAGTTAAATAAATTATTTAATTAATATATATTATATGATCTCTATGAAATAATTATATATATCATTAGATTACATATCAATTTATAAATTAGATTAGTTAGTTTGAAAAAAATATATAAATATTTTAAAGTAATTTATTTAACTTCCTTAATCTTCCAAAACTTTCAAAATTAATCAAATGAGTCTAATGTTAAGTACTTTCAAATGTCCAAATGACAATCTTCTAAGGGGCCTGATTTTTTTTTTTTTTTTTTGGTTAACGTGAAATTTTACCATTCTGTATTTAATGGAACGACAGGAGCATCTGGTGTGGTTAGGCTCTTGTATAAATAAGAGACAGTATGCATTGGCAAAAAATAAATAAATAAGAGACAGTATGAGTGAAACTCGAACATCCATTTCTGGGAAATACTTGGCAGAATAACAATTCATTTCAAAACATTATATATATATATATATATGAACATGGAACAACCTCTTTTTTTCCTTCTATTTATTAAACAAACCTATGTACAAATATAGAAGGCCATTTCTGTCTACAAAGGGGTGATTTTGCAGCACATAAGAGATGAACTTAATGTTGAAGTAGATTCCATTTTCTTGATCTTCCACTCTGAAGTAGCTTACTTTTAGGACCCTGTGTTGCTCCACCTTTGAAACTCCGCCATCATCATCATCTCCATGCACATGTCAAAATTGATCACTTCCATTTTCAGCTTGATGAGAGATACCAACCACATGATTCCTACTTTAGATATCTTACACTAAGATCCATTTAAAGTTACTCCCTCTTCACCTCAGATTCTTCAGTTTTCGCAAATCTTCCTCGGATTCTCGGTTGGCTATCAGCCAGAGCCTTCCGGCAAGCATACTGAAAAATGAGGAAACAAAAAATGTTAATTTAGTTAAGCAGATTTCATCAAAGTCTACTGGCATCGGCTGAAATTAGTGTAAATGAAGCTAAGTGCAACCATAGTGAGGGATTAGGCATGATGATCACTGATGCTGGTTCTGACTTGGTTGATCATAAAACTACAGCATCAAAGAGTAAAACTTTCAGAAGCTTCAACATTTGAAGTACCCTATGGTTTTAAATATAAGGCCCAGTTGACTGGTTTTTTTTTTTAGATTTTAAGGAAATTAAATATATTACTTAATCATAGTATATATTGTATATCATTAGATTATGTATCAGTTTATAAGTTAAACTAATTAATTTGGAGAAAAAATGATGGATAGAAATACTTTTAATTTATTTAACTTCCTCAATCTCTCCAAAAAAGTTAACTTGATGTTATATTTAGAAACGGAGGAGGTAATAATTATGCTCATGAAACAAACTACTTATGCATACGATAAGTCCAAGAAACAGACAGTGATAAGGCAATCAATGCATTACTCCAGATTATGTACGGTGTTCTTGTTCTTATGAAATACTCTAATTTTCCTTACCTTGATTTTCCTGCCAAAATTTCTCTTGGTCTTCTTGTTCCTGTATCTGGAGAGCTTTTCTCGGCGTTCCTCGCTGGTGCAGTTGCTGATAACAAGGGGCCTCTCGAGAGGAGATTGGATGAGGTTCACATTACCATTGCCATTATTACCCAAAGCCTGTCACCAAAACAGAAAAGGGTATCAGTAATCTTCAGCCCCATCCTGGAAAAATGGCCACAAGTCTATAGATCTCACAAAGTGAATCGATATGTTGTATCCTGGTCTAAGTAAATAACAGACGTGGAAAGGCATGTTGTTTCACAAAAAGAAGTATGATTTCCTGTGTGTCCTGTTTGTGAATGGAGAGAAAGGATCCACATAATGATTATGCTCGTTAGATTTGAACTGCATATGAAAGCAAAAGGGTTGGTTCTTTTGACAGAATAATTGCTTTACTTTGAGAGCAGACTTTGATTACTCATCACATAAGCATATCATGAAATGATTCGGGGGTAAATAATGAGGAAAGATTGCTTTTTGAGCGGTAAGATAACAAACAAACTCAGATTCATGCCAAATAAGAGCTAAGAAGGTAGTATCAGCTTGATGCTGTTAAATTTATTGAGAATTTAAATCCACTGAAAAAAATAAGATGCTTAACTTGGAATAGAGAAATTATAAGTCAGTTAGGTGACAGTTCTGACCTTAATATCTCCATCGCTAAATGCCCTCCGCATGCCATAAACCTCATTGAAATCTATTCCCGGGAATTCGAGAAAAGCAGGATTGATTCCAGCTCCTTGCATCCAGTCCACTGAGCTCAAACATCCCAAACTGAGACTCTTCAGTAACGGCATGTCAGGAATTTCCCTGTTTACTTGAATTTCACTTTCATCTGCTGTATTGAGAACAGGAACCTTGATATCCAGAATCTCACATAGTGGCGACTCTATTGCTGTCTTCTCTAAAAGATCCTTTTTGCACTCATAGAATACCTCACTTAGAAGTTGCTCACTTTGAAGAGCATCGATGTCCGTGGATTTTAGTCCCTGCGAGGAGACAACATCTTCGCCGCAAGACATCATTGAAATGGCTGCTGCCACAGGATCCAGGTCCATGTCTGGTTCTTCAATGACAGGTTCAGGAGCCTTGAAGAGATCACCCTCTGCAGCCAAATCATACTCCGATATGGCAAAGGAGCTGACAATGTCACTCTGCAACAAACCCGAGGAGGCTGAGACACCAAAAGTAATGAACAAGTTGGAAGGAATTGAAAAGGAATCAAATTTAACCCCAACATGGCATAGTTAAGTGCAGAACAAAGGAGAATAATAGCTTTAAAACCAGAAATGAAGGGCAAAATGTTAAAAGGAAATCAATTTAGCCAGCACAATATTTACAAGTATTGCAGCAATAAAGAGATAATTTATTATAATGACTACAAAGTTACTAAAGCAGAAGAGAAATACGCAAAGAAAGTCAGTCTGAGCACATGAAAACTAATAGGACATTTTACTTCTTGTATTTATCCAATTGTTTCAACTTTCAAGCTTGTGCCCGTTGATTTGCTTTAGGATCAAGATTTTCTTACCAGAGAATACCAACAAGAATTAAAATTGGTAACCCCCATCAACAATTCACTGAAGGAAATAAGCGTAGAAGTCAGGTTTTAATTAGTCTAGTGCATCAACCCTAAATACAAGAGTTCCTAGCCATAAAAATGCACTTTGTTTTAATCACCACTACAGCAAGCCATAGCAGCAGCAGATATAGATTCAACACACCACGCTTTTCTCCTTTGTCAAACTAAATTTAGTGGCCGACAAGCCCATAAAGAAATGATTAAGTTAAGCATTGATCACCCCATTTCCTCCAACTTCTTTTTACTATAAAAAAATAAAGAATATAAGGAACTTTTCCTCTTTAATCTCCCCTTAGTGCGACACAAAAAGACAAACCGCACTAAGAAGGCTCACCAGAAATGAAAAAATATATAAAATTGGAAGAAACATTATAGAACACGGAACTAGAACAAGGGAAATATTATTGCCCACTTATACTCTCTTCTTCCTTTTCGAGATCCAGTTTATAAAAGCTAACTCCAGCTGGTTCCGTTTGTGCCATGAAAAAACAGTCCAAAATGAAAGTATAGAGAAAAAGTATGACTTCCCGAGGAGAGTAAAAGCAGAAGCATTAAGATAACATTTTGCTTCTCCGCTTTGATATCATCAATCAAGTAAGAAACTTTAACTTACTACATAACATATTTAACTAATTCTAGAAGACAGAGTGTTGCACTTTGGTTTTCCTCATTTGCTCCACAAAAGAGCAGAGAGCAGAGGAGTCAAAAATGAGTATTAAAGTTTTCCAAAAATAACAAGCAAGAAGGCATGAAACAAATGCAGATCAACGAAGCACGAATAAAGAAAGAAGCTGGAGAAAACCAAGGAAGTAAGAAAGATAAGTTAAAGTTTGTAAAAGATAAAAGGAGAGCACCATAGAAGCATCGGACTTGTCGGTTTTACAGTATTCCTCAAGTTGTTGAAGTTCTTGGGAGAAATTCTGGAAATACGGGAACAGGAAGCCAGTCTCTGCATACATTTCTCCAAAACAAAACACTTTATAAATCTAAACTCAGAGAACTTCAAGAAGAAACGGAGAAATCAGTTGCCCAGAAAACGAGAGTGAAAGCAGAGCAGCAAAAACAGGGGAAAACAGAGAGAGAAAGAGAAGAAAGAAGAAAGTAGGAAATGGAAATGGATGGCCAAGATGATATTTAGGGAGGAGATATGAATATATATATATATAAAAAAATGGTAGGGAGTGAAAATAGGAGGAGTAATTAGAGGACAGAATAGGACTTAAAGGAAGATGATGTCAAAAAGAAAGTACTGTGGATATAAATATGTTAAATAAAAACAAAAGTGGGAAAAGGACACAATCATTTTTATAATGGCAGTGTCCCCACGTCCCTTGGTGATGCACTTCCAAATATGAGCTTGGGGCTTGATATTTATATTTCATAATTCTCGAGGGATCAATAAAAAAAAAACTGTAAAACTAGTAGTATGTCGTAATATTTTAATTGCAAATTGAAGGGAAAGGGCAACATCAGTGGACGTATAAGTGTTAGTGGTGGACTGGACTGTGGCGAGCGTCAGTCACTCATCACTATGTGCGAAGTGCAAACACTTTTAGCTCCTATGCTCTGTAGCTCCGTCACCCTTCTCGTTCACTAATATTATTTTTTAAATTCTTGCGGTCATTTTCTACCATTTATATTTATATTGTAATAATGTTACTATAGCGTATACGCTTTTGTATGAAAAGGATAAAAAGGGAGAAGTGTTTAAAAAAAGAAAAAGAAAAACCATACTTTCTCTTTTCTTTTTTTGTCTCTGATCTGCGGTACTCTTCCTTCCTGCAAGGTGGGTTGAGGGAGGACGAAGGGGCTAAAACATAAGAGCACTTGCTTAAAGTAAACCAAACACACACTCTCTGTGCAAATACTTTATACAGTGGGAAAAATCAGGGCATTTAATATTCATAAATTAATTATTTAATTATTCTGTATTTAAGACATAAAAGGAGTAAAGGATGCACGCCTAATCGTGGAGAATTGTTGTTTTACGTCAAACTCTGGCCGTACCCTTGCATGCACTCATCAACCACACTTTTCCATAGTAACACCACTCTTTCTTCCCTCCTCCCTCCAACTTTTTGAAACTTCCAAGTTCCAAGTTTTGTTTTAGAAGTCTCTAGTTAAACATGTAGAAAGAATTTGATCTCAACTTATGAAAAATTACTTAAAAAATCACATTTTTTCTTTGCCAAACAAGCACTTATAACATGTTATAAGAAAAAAATTGCTGGACTAGCTTATATTGCAAAATTTATTGCTCAGCATCTCATGGACCAAGTATTTAGTGGAAACTCATTTTCAACAAGAGTTAACTTTTTTCAGTTGCATGTAATATATCTTCAATTATGTACAAAGACACTTGCATATAATTAAAAATGAGTTACATATAGTTGAAAACAAGTTGCATATATCAGTGAAAAATAGGTTGCATCTAAATCATAGTTGTTAAAACCGGACTAGATCGGCCAGTTTGAGCCGGAAACCGGCGGACCGGTCACTTAACCAGTCTGGTTTGATAAGTTCAATATTTGTTATTTAAAAAATAATTTAATTCACTTTTTTATTTTATTCAAAATTTCAAATTAATAACCGTGCAATATTCACTTCCTCACTGATCTAACCCTAGGTTAGCTCCAATTTGATTCACTTCCTCACTGATCTAATCTACTACTTCGACCGATTCAATGGTCAGTTCAAGTTTAATAACCTTGCTCTCAACCTTAAACAAATTTTGGATGCCTTTAAACAATAAATTCTGTAACAAGAGATTTTTCAGCAGTTTCTGACCATATATCACCCACCAATTCTCCTTTTTTTTTTCTTTTGACAAATAATTTAGCCAAATACTAGTTTAAATTTATTGACAACAATTACTTATTACTCGTATTTATTTTAAGTTGAGAATATTAACTTTCAACCAATTGACTCAATCACTGATACTTATTGAAATTACTTTCTTAGAAGAATTATTCATGTGTTCAGTATAAAATATATAAAAAAAAAATATGGCGCAAATATCCTGTAATAACTCGTGTTCTTAGTATCACAATCGTTAAATAAATCAATTAAAAAAAATTAGAATTCGAGGCAAGCATAAGATCGAATTGGGAATTTTGTTTTGTATTCCATAAATGGGAGAATAAGGCAAGTTTGGCAAAAAAAAAAAAAAAGAATAAGGCAAAGTGAGGATGGTCAAAAAAAGAATAAGGCCGTTTGGATTAACGGCGGTAGAAATGAGTTTTTTTCAATCTGACTTTTGCAAACTTAAGATAAGATAAAAGTCAGATTGTAAATATGATTTACATTTGGATTGACGATAGGAGAAGTCGCTTTTTTTAAAACTAAAACTTGTTTGGATAATTATTTGAAAAGCAAGTTTAGATGAAAAATTACTAAAAATGATATGAATCTTATTAAATAATACACATACATATAGAATAAAAATAGTTAATTTATTATTGAAAAAATCTTGAAAACACTAAAATACATAATTTATTATTAAATGCTTCAGGTGGCAAAATGCAATCAAAGAATCAAATTAAGAATAAGACAAAAATATAGTTAATTTTTTCCAAATCAAATTTAATATCCGAAACAGATTGTAGAGCAAATCAAAGTATAAAACAAGAACCAGAAAAACGGATAAAGAAAATAATTAATAAGTTTGAATTCAATTTTTAAAAGAATTACAATAATGTGTGTTAGAAATGTAAATTTTTTTATTAGTTGATGGTTGGTTTAAAAAATATGTCATTTGAAAATCAATAACTAATTAAAAAAGAATTATCTTTCATTGGAAAAAAATAAGGGGTGAAAGTACAAAGACATAAAGGGACATATTGGTAGGATTCACGTCCAATTCATTCCAGCTGAAACATGGCGAGACAGAAAAAGCTACAAACTGTTGCTTCTCAGCCACTATGGTTTTGTTAACAAAAGCACATAAGCTATATCGTCGATGTAAACACTCTTTGTCAAGAGCAGCTTCAAAATGACTGTTTCATCATACATCATGGTTGTTTCCTCTTTTACCGCTTTCTCAAATAGGCTCAAAGGTAAAATGATAGTACAAAGATATTTTGTTGAGTCCTTCCTCTCATAAGGATGTGGGAGTGAATGTGCATGTGAGGTCACTACTATCTTCCATATATACAGAACACGTTGTGACCTATGATTAGTGAGTGTTGTAAACAACACATTCATGAAAAGTAAATACCACTTTTTTTTTTCAGTTTCATGGAATATCCCATTTGTACCTGATCTTGATCCCTTTCATCCATTATTGTATGTACCATTTAAAACTTGTAACGTGTAAGTTCATCATGTTACTTTTTTTTTTAGAGTGTTTTTTTAGGTAATTTTACGCTATAAAAAATAAATATTCGGAAAAAATTATGTATTATAAAACATAAAAAATATATGATTTGAGGGGGTTCGCCCAAACACCCCTTTAATATTGTAGTAAAATGATAGCACATTTCAAACTTTATTGATTAAAAAATTATTTTAAATTAGACCAAATAAAAATAATTGAATCTAATTCGATAGTATTGCGTATTGGGTATCCAATTACCACCAACCTAAATTCACCCGCATATACATCCATTAACATCCACACAAAAATATTATGTCAATCATAGCATCATACTCTATCTATTATTGATATGAAAATTATTATAGATCAAATAAAAGAGTGATGCTTTATTTTTTTTAATGCACCTATATATTCTTTCTTTATTCTAATATACTATATAGGGAGAATTACATTTATGTCCCAAGGAAAGAAAAAAATGAAGAAATGGTCCCTGTAGATTGTAAAATAAAAAAATGGTCCCATTAACAACTCCATGAGTCTGTATTAACAACTCCTTGGAACCATTTTTTCATATTGCAATATATATGGACCATTTTTTCATTTCTTTTTTTTCTTGAGACCTGAGTGTAATTCTCCCTACTATGTATTATTGATTATACATATATCAATTGCGTTTATTGAAATGAAATGTTTTGCAACAAATGAAAAAAAGAAAAAATTGAAATGAAATGAAGTATGCAATAATCTCCGGACAACACATCTATGGATGAATTTCTTAATTAAACAATCAGAATAGCAGATTCCCTCATCTCTCTTGTTTGTGATCTGTGGGGATTAATTGATTGATTATTTAATGCCGACCCAATATGAAGTCTAATTTAGTGATCAATTTATCCTCTATATAATTATAGCTCACTGTTTCTGCATCAAATTATTAACGTTTTGAAGTTAGCCATGTGATTGAGCAGTATAAATTAATCATCTTTTCTGCCCTGTCCCCTCGTTCGCTAATTAAATTATCAGTTTTTATTCAAAGATGGTATTATAAGGGATTAAATATTGATTGGTGCTATGAATTTAATTTTTCTTTATTGCTTTCAAGATTTCATGTATCTTTTAGCGATTAAAAATGAATTAACAGGTGAACTTCGAAGAGTGTGGAAGACATATCTTAATATAGAACTGAGAGTCATTATACATCATTTCAAATATTTTAATCGGAGTGTGTGGGTCTGTGGGACATGTACTGAGTTCATCTTCATGGCCAGAACAAATATACAAATTAAAACTTTGGGGTGTTTTTCATGAACCGGTTCAATTTCGGATTATGACCCTTATTTACAATCTTAATTTATGATATTTATCTCTCACCATCTACAAATTATTAATACAGCATTTGTAATTGTACCTTTAGGATAAGCCTTTAATTTCACATAGATCACTTTATTTAGGTTTAATAAAGTAGGAAAAATATTGAATATAATAGTGATAGCATATTTTAATAATTATATGTATGAATATTGAGACCACTAGTTTTGTCAGCCATATTCATACTATGTATTCACGAATATCAGTTGCCTCTGAAAATTGGTTATCCTAGCAACTTAACCATGCCTTCGTACAATTAAATGATATTTGATCATGCTAGCTATCGAATCAAATTTAAACAATATAAATCTAATTATAATTAAATGATATTTGTAAGGGTCATAATGTAATTTCGGGCAAAAAAGGACAAAGGATACCGTATATATGGATCCCCTATGTGACCACACCCCACCGGACTAACACTAAATATAACCATGTTGGACAAAAATATAAAAATATTATCATATTTTTTTTGAACGGCAAATATTATCATATTTTGATATTCTGAAAGATAGAAAAATCAAGCTGACCACCGTACTAACAAATAGTGTTAATCCTCGTTAACTCTTCCTTTTAGCTTCCTCCATGTGGATATCTTAAAAATATTCTTTGAGAGATAAATGTGACTTGATCGATCTAGTCCTTTTGACTTACTTGTTTTTTCCCATATGTTGAATAAATTATTCCTTGTTTTTCACGAAAAAATAACCGTTAAAAAATAGTACAAGTATACAATCAGTAATAGTTATACTAGTATTTTTCATTGTTATGGTCAGAAAATAAAAAAGGAATTTCCTATCTACATATAAGTATTTAATTTTACAAGATTTTGTCATATAAATGTTTTATAAAATTCTTGCGGCATGTCCTTATCATGTGGAAGAGGACAGAAAACAATAAGCAGCGGCTAGACTAGAGGGCCCAACAAATGACAAATAAATCATAGGGTGCAAATTGCAAATTTGGACTACGTTTATATGGTTGAAATTGTAGGCAGTTACAAATTATGTTGTCCTTTTCACAATCCTAATTGGACTCACTTGTTTCTACTTCTAATAATTACTTTCCTACGTCTTAATCCAATAATACCTCAATTACGGCTAAGATGGTAAATAGTATCACTCTCGTAAGAAAGTGAACATACGTTTGAATCTCATGTTGTAAGCCTTAAAAGGAGAAATCATTTATTAAATTAAAAAAAAAAAACCCTTGATTTTGCCGCTACTTCAATTACTTGTTTATTATATTAATTTTTATTTGTCATCATATTCATGAACGGCTAAACTTGTAAACTCACACTTAAAAAAAATAAGGGAAATAGGGTAATCAAGAGTCAAGACAGAAGGCCATGACATTTCGCTCGTTAATTAATTAATAATAAATTGGAGCGTAACATATAAGGATAGGCCCTTTTTACCCTTTCATTCTAGAGCCACTATAAAAATCAAGGAATGCATCATTTAATTTGTAAATGTAATCTAGTATATCATTGACCACGCTACCAGCCAATTTTGTCTCCGGAATATATAGGGAAAGTAATGCTTAATCCCTAAAGATATTAAATGTTCCATTATTTTAATATTTAAATATCTGGTGTGAAATTGTGAATTGATGTTTTGAATTTTAAAAACAAAAGAAGGGGGATGGAGGATAGATTCTGGGTTCAACTTTCCATTTTGATCATATTATTCAAATTCGCCTTTCAATGCGGTGGTAAGCCATATTCCTCCATATTCGCAGATTGGATTCAAAAATTTAATTTAATAATAAAAAAAGTTAATTTAATATAGGGTGAACCCAAACTCTATCGTCTTTCCTCAAGCTCAAAGCATAAAGTCCAAGCCTTAAAAGTATTTGTTATTAAACAAGAATAATAAAGGAAGGTAAATATCTATAAGACAAGCATCTGAATTCTGTGTGTTTTCTATTCACAAAAAGGTATAATATATATATACAGAGTAAAGAGTTTAGATATTAATTGCTTCTGAATGAGAAAATCGTAACGGTCAATCAATCCTGATAATTGATCTGATAATAATTGCAGAATATTTTCTTAACACTCATCCTCAAGTTGGAGCATATATGTTAATCATACACAACTTGTTACAAAGGTACTCAACTCGTATTCTAGTCATCGCTTTTGTTAGAAAGTCTGATAGTTGGTCATCCGATCGCACATGTCCTGTAGATACAACATTTTCTTTGATCTTGTCCTAAATGAAGTGACAATTGATCTCAATATGCTTCGTCCGCTCATGGAACACACTTTTCTAGCACACTTTCCTACACTCCCCTGAGCAACAAAACAAGGAGGTTGCTCTATTTAAACTTTCTCAAGAATATCATCATTCAAAAATGCATTCTTAACATCCAACTGGTGTAAATTCCAATGATAGGTGGCAGCTAGAGAGATAAGAAGACGAACAGAAGTGAGCTTAGCGACCGGGGAGAAAGTCTTGAAGTAATCAATGCCATAAGTTTGAGCATATCTTTTTACAACAAGCCGAGTTTTTAGCCGTTGTAATGAATCATGTAAGACAAGTATCTAAATTGTGTGTTTTCTATTCACAAGAAGGTACAATATATATACAAAGAGTGAAGAGCCTATGTATTAATTGCTCCAAAATGAGGGAATAGTAACGATCAATTAATCCCACTAATTATGCTAATTGATCTAATAATAATGACAGAATATTTCCTCAACAAAATCTAAGTAAGGTATCCCTTAGTAAACTTAAGTACCCATGCTCTTTTTTTTTTAAATCCGCAGAAAACAACAATATTGATAATAGATTATGTACTAGCTACCTTTGATTATATTGAAATCCGTAGTGGAAGGATTAATCACCGAACTAATTGGAGGCATTGGAACCCTTAATCATACATGATAATGACGTGAAGGCATAAATGAATGATGAAAGCAAAGATTAAAATAGAGCGAGCATTGAGAAGTAATAAGTAATAACATGAGATTTGTTGAGATAAGACAATAATAGCGAGTTAAGTTAATAATGATGGTGTAATCAAGTTGAAAAGCGTGGTTTGATTAATATATTAAAACCAAGTTGGGAGGCAAATGGATGATGATATGGTTAGGAGGAATTAGAACAAGTTGGGGTCTAAAGTGAACTCTCTCTTTCTTTGCCACCACAAAAATTGAAAGGCTGCGGCAAAGAATCTGGGACACTCCACCTCCAATTTCAAGGGCATGGGCAATAATAATAATAATGGCCGATTCGGGAGGATGCCATGAACCTTGAATTCCCATTTTAGAAAATAAAGTAAGCAAAAAGGCATTCCTATAGGAACCTATGTCCACTTCCAAAAGGGCTTCAGGTTCTACTTTTGCAGGTGACCCATTCTATATTCTATGCCAAACAACTCATCCCTTCCATAACAATGGTAACATGAGAAACCAGCAAGCATTTGGTTTAATTGGTAAAGAGTTGTATCAGTTTAATCAGAGATTTTGAGTTTGAGTTCCGGAAATGTAGCTGTGTCAAATACTTAGTGGTAGAGGTTTACCATCCTTGTGGTTTTGCCCGACTCAATCCTGATTAATCTAGATCCTTAATAAATCCTCCAAGTTAGAAAGAGGTAGGTCCAAATATCAGATGCTCCACGCAAAAAAATGGTGAATGAGAATTTGGGAGCTTACAAGTTTAATCTCACTTATAACTTTAAGTTATCCGTGTCTGCCTCTTTAATTCTGGGTGAAAAAATAAATCTTCTGTTGTAGCAGGAGAATATAATTATGGGGAGTGAGGACAAGAAGAAGGGTGTGCAAGAAATATTTGTAAAGTGATAAAGAAAAATATTCCCACCAATCCTACGTGCACGTAAAAGTTAGTAGAGAAATTTGCTTCTAATTTTAAATATAAAATTTCAATTCTCTCAATTCACCAAATTTATAATTTTTTTTATTTAAGAGAGTAATTTTTAATACAAATGATTAAATCAGGTTGCATGATAAAATTTATAAGGTTGATTTTTACGTAGCTTTTGGATTAGTTTTTGAAAAATAGTTTTTATGATTTACGATGCAAGTAAATGTTTAGAAAACCATAATTTTAAAAATCCTTTTTCATAAGTCGAGATAAATTTTTTTTCATATATTTATTTTATAAATCATAAAAACTATTTTTTAAAATTAAATCTAAATATATACTGAGTATATGATATGAGTCTTACCTTGATCTGATATGCGAAAAAATACTTTTGTTGTAGTTGGCCAAACATCGCCCGAGATCTGTGAAGGCAACTGGAAAGCGGGAAAAAAGTGGCAAGTCAGAAGCATGGCCCACATGTTGATGCATTATGGCCTCTGTTCATACATTATTCTCAAAACAATATTCCCTACACTTGAATATTGCATGTAGTTTGATTAGTGTGTATTTAAGAGGATTTCAACTTGATCGTGAAATTTTAAAAAATAGCTAAATATAATAATTACGTAGAAAATTTAATTTTTTTAAAAAATGCCTTTATTTATGGATAGGTGTGTGTGAGAGAAAGAATAATAATAAGAAAATGATGAAAGAGAATATATGCAGTATAATAATTAATTAAAAACAAAATAAGAAAAAACACATTTACTATTAAGACAAACTCAAAAAAAAATTTATATTTAAGGATAAGTTGATTAAAAAAACAGGCTCTTAGCTCTTATATATATATTTACAGAGGGAGTACATAGGTGAAAACCGATAAACATGTACAGTGGGCGACGGGTCCATTTATGGCTTCTCTTGGTCTCTAGAAGGGAATCTTAAGTTGGATCATCCACTTTAGATCAGACAGCACAATTCTCTCCTTGTCTTATAAAGGGAAAGATGGGTGCGAAATTTTGAAAATGACCAAAAATGGTCATAACGTGAAATTTAAAAAAAAAAACAAAAAAAATCAGCAAGGTGTAGTGGGATGCCACACAAACAAACAACCTGCAACGTTATTATTATTATTATTGATTGTGTGGCATTGGATGAATTTTTGAGGTGAATATTACCTTAGAGATGTTCAATTTGGAGTTTTGGAAGTATTAGTAGGGATATCAAATTAATTGATAATCCTACGATCAATAAAGGGGAAGAGGAAGCAAACAAAACGAGAAAGGGATAGGACTTCTCAGTCACAGCTGGATGAGACTGCCCCTTTTGTGTTTTGTCTCTGTACATTCCTATCTCTATCTATCCCCTTCTTTTTTATTTATTTATTTATGTCCCTTTTCTTTTTTCTTTTTTTTATAATAAAAAGTTTAGGTAGGATAGGCACCAGTCCCCTACCAAGGCCAGGGCACGGCCTCAGGGCTCTTCGAGCGCTTACAAGGGACTTACGAGATCGCCTACCAATGAGGTCTCCCCATCGGTCAGAGGGTTCGAACACACTCCCTTGTGATCGGGGTGGCAAGACCTTAACCAACTGTGTCAAACCTCATTGGTATGTCCCTTTTCTTTTTAGCCAACACCCACACTATGTTTGACATATATTCATCACTACCAGGTAAATTTTACACATTTATATCGGACTTCGCTAGTTAATTAATTAATACTTCAATTTCACCTTTACTTTGTTTTTTGCTCTGAATTTGACCAAACAAAAGACAATAAAATTAAGATGATCAAATTAAATCCTTCGCAGTTGCACAAAAAAACGTGTGTGTGTGTGTGTGGACAGTTGATACATAAGAAGGTCTGGACCTTTGCCTTTACTCCATCTTATTCATATGAGTTAGTGAGTAACTAAAAATGTATATTTAATGCTACCAAAAAATAAAAAAAATGTATATTTAATATATATAAATAATAATGATATATACTACAATCTCGTTGCCTATGTGAAAATCTTATCGATGAGTAATATATAAGTATTTTCAGAACTCAAGTATATGGGTGGAAACAGATCAGGTCAGGCCAGGCTTTTGCCTTAACAGGCCAAGCCTGTTAAGGCACAAACTGGCCTGAGTCTGGCCTGTAGCCTGTTGTAGGCCAATTTTTAGACTTGGGCCTAGCTTGTTCACAGGCCTGGCCTGGCCTGAAGCCTGTTAAAGAGGCCTGAATTTTTAAAATTTTTTAAGCAAACCGACAGGCCTACAGGCCACAGGCTAAAACTTACAGCCTGTTAAAAAAATATTTTAAAAGGCTCAGGCTGGCCTGACAGGCCTAACAGGCGTGTCAATAGACTTTGGCCTGGCCTATTAAGCAAAACATGCTTTTGTTTTGGCCTTTTAGCCTGACAGGCCAGGCCTGAACAAGCCAGGCTATAGGCCGTCTGGCCTGTTTCCACCCCTACTCAAGTATACTCTAGTTTTGTGGACCTCTCAGGATTTAACTCACTTAAATTTATATGTGTATATATATATATACACACACAAATTATATATACTCTTGTATAAGTTTTTTTGTACTTGTATATATTTTTAAAAAATGTTTTTAACATATTATTATAATTACAAGGATTCCTGATTAAAAAATCCAAATTCATTTGAGATGAATTGTGATTGCTATATGTCTTGGTTAATATTGATACACTGTTTATTACTGATCACTAGTGAAAAACACTAATTTAATGATTTTATTTTCATGTATGCCGCAATGTATAATCGACAATGTATGTGGGCAAAAAAAAAAAACGACAATGTACTCCTTCCGGTCTTAATTATAAGATAAAATTGATTTTTTTGGAGAAATTAAAGAAGCCAATTAAATTATTTTAGAGTGTTTATATTTTTAGTATCCTTGGATTATATATTAGTTTATTAGTCAAATTAATTATTTTGGAGAAAAAAATAAAATATAAATACTCTAAAGTAATTTAATTGGCTTCCTTAATTTCTCCAAAAAAGTCAACTTTATCTTATAATTAGGACCGGAGGGAGTATAATATATGCCATAATTAATCAATTACGGTGCGGAAATTATTTTTTTTTCCTGCTGCTGCTATTAGTTATTACTGACCCATCATAAAGATACATATTTTAATTATATACACTGAATATATTAGTTTGCACTACTAGATTATTTGAGCTTAATTTTGGACACTATGTAATAACAGCAAAATTTGTCAGTCTCCAATTTGTATCTAATTGGATAATGACATTTGTTCACTTTAATTAATCCAAATGGATCTTCTTAATACTCCGTTCATATTCCTCTTGAATATGCATACTTTCTTCCTTTCATTAATTGTCCGTTTCGTTTGAAAACTTTTGCCGGAACCATTTCATTCAACAATTGAAGATTACTGATTGTGACATTAAATCAAAAATATTTATTCATTTAGTCATTGCTACAAAAAAAAAAATTCAACATCGTAATTTTTTTTCCTATGGTCTTTTTTTTTTTTTTTTTGGGTCATCGTTTCTATGATCATTTACACAATACTACTGAATACACGACCATCAAGTTTAGGCATGTTTGGGATCATGAATACTTAAAAAATAAGTCCTTATTACGTAAGCTAAGATAAAACTCCTCTCACATACTTACCTCGTATACTGTGAATCACGATTTATAAGCACTTATTGCCCAAAAATAAGCTATTCCAAACTAGCACTAAGTGTTCATTTGGAATAGCTTATTTTTGGGCAATAAGTGCTTATAAATCATGATTCACGATATACGAGGTAAGTATGTGAGAGGAGTTTTATCTCGGCTTGCGTAATAAAGACTTATTGTCTAAAAATAAACCCAACCAAACACACACTAAGTAAACAAATTATGGATGGATGATTCAAATTGAAGATATAGCTAGAGAAGAAGTACTGAAAGTGTCTATAGTATTTTCAATAATCTGATTTAAATATAATCTCTCAGTTTGAATTACTTCAAATTAGCAAATTATGAATTTATTGAACCAATGTTGAGGCAATGATTCACCTCGTGGAATTTAAAATAATGCAAATGAATGGCTGAATGTAAGAAACAGTGGGTCCGTTTGGGTGAGCGGGAGCATAAATTACTTGTTTTTAATATCACTTTTACAAAAATTAGATAGAATAAAAATCATATTATAAATATAATTTGTGTTTAGATTAACAATAGTAGAAGTGATTTTTTGAGAAAAAAATTAGACTTTTGAACTTCTTCTCAAAAAACTCAATTACCAAAATGTTAATCCAAACACCCCATTTTTCAAATAGCTAGTTCCACTATGTTTTTTTTTTAAAAAAAGTTAAGTTTGTGTTTGGGATGGCGTGGGCTGAGAATGTTATCTGGAACGACCCAAGCCCTGTTGACACATTAATTATATATATCCTTTTTTTTTTTTTGCCAACAATTATATATTTCACACTTTGCATATTTTGTACAATTTATTAGATGCGATTATGGTTGTAGAATTTATTAGATTCGATTCTGGCAAAAAAAAAAAAAAGATTATGGTTGTAGATCTTGCATCAAAATAGTATTAGCTAATTAATTAGTGGGTTAGGTAGCATATTTGTTCTGGAAGTATAGGTTCAGGAGCAATTTTATCTTGGAAGTTTTCTGGGGAGCAATTTCACCCCGAAAGTTTCAAAACGTAACAATGTTGCCCTTTTCCGTTAAATAACAAATGTTGACCGTTAAAAAATTGATGTTGACTATTAATTTTTTAACGAGAAATGGCAACATTGCTACGTTTTGAATTTACTCCTGGACCCAAACTTCTGGGACGAAATTGTTCCCCAAAAAACTTCCAGAGGGTAAATTTACTCCTGGACCCATACTTCCAGAACAAATTTACTGCTTAACCCTTAATTAGTACATTTTTGTTGAAAAGTCTGTTCGCGCACATATTCTTATAAATTTTATAAGATATCAATAGACAAGATTTTTAATTTTAAATAGGCTAGTCTCATCCTCATCTTCTTTCTTGGCCAGTACATCCTCATCCTCTTAATGAATGAATATGTCATAAATAAAATTATTTTTTTTTGGGTCAAAGTCATAAATAAAATAATTTGATATTAAGATACTCCTCCTGTGACCTGTACCGATTTACTGTGATTATGAAAATAACTAAGTTAATTTAGTTATTTCTTAAAAAATATGTGTTAATTATACTTCACTAAATTAAAATACCATATTTAATTTTTTTTTTTCATTGGAGATGCCCTTTAATATGTACAATTAATATGAATGATTTAGAAAAATATAAAATAGAGAATAGAGGTGGGTTAAGGTTTTACGAGACAAAAGAAACTCACACCGTACATTACTGGAAGGAGTATCTGGTTTGTATTAAAAAAAAAAAAGGGACTATCAAGTTTATTCCTTATTTCTAGGTAATAAAACTAAAAAATTTCTTTATTTTATACACTAATTTTTTTTTTACATTTATTAGTGTAGTAATTATAATTAACTCCACTGATTATACTTTCGTTATCAAGAGGGAACTCTTTCTATCTTTTTGTGTCATCAATTTAAACTTTAATGATATAAATAAAAATGTGTCCGAAAATAATGATAAAGATACAAAAAAATCAAACTTAAAACTTCCTCTCAATCAACTTCAAGGATGGAAATGGAGTGAAATTGAAGGATCATAGTGGTTGGATTCATTTCCAAACTTTGGTTGATAGGGATCAACGAGAAGACAAAAAAATCTATTAAAATATAAAAAAGGTCAATCAAGATGGGAATCCGTTGTGACGGCGTCGTTTCTCGGTTCACACCACTCAAAGTTGCAGGGGTTACATCAAATAAAAAGTATAATTAAATAATTTATAGGAGTGTGAGATAATATATAAACTAATTTAAATTAATGAAATTGAATTTTTTGCCCCAACAAACATAAATATACAACATATAGCGAAGAATAGACGATAAATAGCTCTTATAATTCAAAATGATGAAATCATAAAGTATGAGTTAGTAAGTTAGTTACACAAAGTAATTTATAATTTTATACAAAAACTAAATTTATGCCTATCGATCTAGATAAAGTGTTTGTTTGGAATAGCTTATTTTTGGATAATAAATGTTTATAAATCGTGATTCACAGTATACGAGGTAAGTATGTGAGAAGAGTTTTATCTCGGCTTGCGTAATAAGGACTTATTGTCTAAAAATAACTGTTTCCAAACACAGCATATAGTTTGTTTGCAGAACTCCAGATGACTTACAAGCTTGATTTCCCATTTTCCCCTTGCAGTTTTGGCCCAGCTAGGAAAAAACATTAGGCTGGAAAAAAAAACAAAAAAAAAAGATTAAAGCAGAAAAGAAGCATTCACATAAGTTATGATAGAGTTACTGGCAGATTATCAGATGTCTTATTAGATTGAATTATTTGCAGCCACTTGCACGGGATCGTCCTATATAAATTTAGCACACATAAATTATCATCCGTAATAAAACAATAAAATCAATGATGATAATGATAATTCAATTTCATTGGCAGTGCACATTGTCACGCAATCTCAATCAACTTTTAAAAGAATTCACGAGTGAAGTGACAACTAAAATTGATCCAACAACTTGTAACATCCTGATGATGAGGACCCCGATGATAAGTAATTGTAATTTTAATAATAATTTTCAACCTCATACATAAGAGTTACCAACAAAGGGAGAGAGGTACCACTCCCGTACCCGGGGGTGAGAAATATGAAACTCCTTCCGATCTTAATTATAAGATAATATTTGAGAGTTGATCTTGATCTTAATTATAGGATAAAATTTTAAATTTTATCAATTTCTTCCTAAAATACCCTCATTGCTTTAGATAATGGTTGGATTGCCTCGTCTGACATGTGGTACCATGAAGTATCAAACATACACCAAATAAAATACCATGAAAGTAAACACAGAGAGGTGGAGAGAGAATATTGATTTAGATAATGGTTGGATTGCCTCATGGTAGACTTCTGTAGTATTCCTAAATCACCCCTATTAAATAAGGGCATTTTTGGAAAATAAATAAAATTAACTAATTTAACTACTATCCTTAATTTCTCAAAAGTTAAGTAAATATGTCCTATAATTAGGACCGGAGGGAGTATCTAATATTTAAAGGAATTTGTATCTTACTAATGGTCTGTTTGGTTTAACAGATGGGAGGGAAGGAGAGGGATTTTAATGAAAGAGAACGGAAAGGAGAAGAGGAGAGAGATTTTAATGTTACCTTGTTTGTTCGATGAAGGGAGGGGAGGTAAAATACTTTCATATGGACAACTTTATTCTTATTTTATTTAAGTCATTTTTTGAATTTTGTAGAATGTTTAATAATTATATAAAATTATAATTTTATAATTATTAAATTGAATAATTATAACTTTCACGGGTATAATGAGCACACCATACTAAAATATTAAAGTGAGAATATGGATAAGAAAGAAAGTCAAAAGGGTATGATAGGGATATTAAAAACTTTTATTGACATAATATTAGGATTAGAGAGTAATGTCTTATTTATGTTGGGAGTGCAACCATTTGATTGAGAAAAGAAGATAAAAAACCACTCTCACGTATTTACATAGTGGTCTCCTTAAATTTGCATTTGTTTACACCAAACTTTGACTCAAACGTGCCCTAATTCTTCTTTTGTTTTCTTTTTTTGAACAGCATTCTTCTTTTGTTTTGATACAAAGGAAATAAGATAAATATAACACACGCCCAAGGCGGGATCATTGGCCAAAGAGGCTTGGTGTCAATTGATCTTGTGATCGTTGGCAAGATGTGGCACTTCGTTTTCAACTAGTTGAATAATTGTAGTTGCTGATTTGACTAGTTTAGATGGCCCGTGATTTTTTTTCACCTTTTTTTTTTTTTGGGGTATGCAAGTGGTTTTCACTTTAATGATTTTGATATATCTTTAGGGAAATTTATGTTTAGATCCCAGACAAATTTTTTTTTTTAAAAATGATCTCTTCAAATTTTAAAATTACCAACAAATCCAATGAAATTGTCAATAACACCCTCCTGAAGTTGTTAGTGGGACTTGCTGACATTTTTGAAATATGAAGGGATCATTTTTTTTTCTCTTGTTTGAAACCTGAACATAAGTTTTCTATCTCTTTATTGCAATTATACTGTGTAATTTATAACGTACATGCATTTAATTATCTATTAAAGATTCTTACAAATGACAAAATTTTTTAGGAAAAGGAATCTTAAATACCATTTAAATTTTAAAATTTTAAATTAGTTTTATTGATAATAAGAGTAATGAGATTGAAAAAAAATAGTATAGCAATTGATAACTCAAGTTTTTGATAAATCACTTATTTAAGATTTTGAAATTCAAGTGATATTTAAGTGTCTTTTTTTCAAATTTTTTCCACTGCATATGAATTATATAAATTGTTGAGTTGTGTTTTTCTGATCATATTCCTCACTGACTTCATACAAATTTTCTGCATTATTAATAAGAATGGGAGTAGTAACAAGTTGAATTCATGTAACTTATTTTTAAATTAATATAAGATTCTTATTAATTTTCCATACGAACATCATGGTTAATATATGCCTATGTGCTTTAAATAAATGTCCATGATAAGTGAATCAGCTGCAACTGTTAGCTATTAAAATTTGTATATAGGAGCATATACTTGGAGAAATAATAGGAAAAAACATTTTGAAATTATAAAATCTTAAATCATGTATGTTTGTTATTAAGAAATGGTAAAGTAATGGCAAGACTTATAACAATTTACAACTCATTTTATGAAAAATACTTGATTTAGGATTTTATAATTTCAAAAAAAATTTCCTATTATTCTCCTTGTATATTTAGCTGTTTTTTTAAAAATAAATAAATTAAGCTATGTCGCTCCCAAAGTTTGATGTGCATTGTGGGGTCTAAATGGATGTCTTGGGTCAGGAATTTGCTTGTACCCAGTGGCCACTGCACAAGCCCTAATGATAGAAATATTAGTCTGTGAAATTAATTTTTACATGAAATATGAATGGGAAAATTTCAGAATAATTCGTTTAAAATAGGAAAAAGATAATTCAGAGAGCCTAACATCACAAATCCCAAGGCAGATCAGTGGGAGGAATCTAGGATTTGAAAATTTTTCTAATGACCAATCTGCCCCCGACTATTCGATAAAGATAATAGCGACTTAAAAATCACAATTAACTTTAATATACATATTGACAACTTAAACTTCCAAAATGTTGTTAGACATTAATGACTACTTAGATACAGAGAATAACAACTTACACGTCACAATTAACAATTTCAAATTGTTTACTTGAACTCCTTAAAGGCCAACAACCTTATAAATAATGTTTTGAAGTCATACATGTCAGATGTCATTGACTACTTACGTATAGAAAATAACAACCTAAGGATTACAATTAACAACTTCAATTTACATATTGACAACTTGAGTTTTTTAAATACCATCAAGGATAGATTGGCCATTTGAAAACATTTACAAATCTCATATCCCTCTCACATATCGAACTTATAATTTGTGATATTGAACTTTCTAAATTGTATTTTTCCTATTTTAAATGAATTTTTTTGGGATTTCCTCACAATGAAAACCACTGAGTGCATATTAATTATGCATAAACTATCTCAATAATATGGTCGGTTTCAAATTCAATGCAATTTTATCGGGTGTCGTGGAAGGACAAAAAAATTCAGTGCAATATTTTTTATTTTAAATATTTCTCAACACTTTTAACTAGACTTGCATGATTTTATTTTTATATTTTTTATATGTTTCTACATGTTTTAATGGAAAACACATGAAAATGATTTTTTAGATATTTTATATATATAAAAAAGATTAGTTTGACTGTTAAAACACTGATACATGTTAGGGGTGTTCAAAGTGTTCCGATCCCGATTGTCCGGACCCGGTCCTGGATATTTTGATTCGGGAATTTCCCATCTCGGCCGGGACTAGGACCGGGACCGAGAAAGGGAAAACCGGGAGTGTGATCTCGGTTCCGTCCTGATCCCTTTTTTTAGTTTTAAAAAAAAATTCTTAAAAAATAAGTTATTCTTTTATTTTTGTACTTTTTACCCTATAAATTAAGTTATTATTTGATAAAATGTGTATAACATATTTAATTGGAATTAAACTATATATATCGTGATACTAATCTTAACTATATAATATATAAAGATAATAACGAAAATGATGAAGGTGATAATAATAATAATAATAATAATAATAATAATAATAATAATAATTATTATTATTATTATTATTATTATTATTTTCAATTCTAGATCAATTTGTGTAATTATTATAGCCTTATTAGGTGTTAAATGATCACTTTAAATACTAAATTATAGAAAATTTAACTAATATAATAATATTTTTTAAATTTAATTTTTTTAAAAAAATCAGAATTTTCAGGTTTGATCCCAATCCCAATCACAAAATTACTGAATCGGGACCAGAATCAGGATTGGAGGATCCCGTGCCGATTTTAGATTTAAACACCCCTAATTACTGGTGGGGCTTAAGTCACTTTCAAATAGGGGCTGATTTGTCTGAGGAAACATCGTCCAAGTGTCCTCTGGTACCTGGCTTCTCATTTTCAACTTAATTGCATTATTATTTCTTTATTTGACTAAGTAAATTAATATTTTTATTTAAATTAAGAGTAATTCACGTCGTAATGTTCTGTTTTGTGTGCATCGATTGATACGTTTTACCAAAATGAGGCTGCCTTTGCAAGTTGAGACATCGTAAATCACCAAGTCAGTATACAAAATTTTTTATTTTGTTTCACTTAATTATTTATTTATTTTACACATAGTTAATTATTTATTTCAGGCAGTAGTATTTGATGAAAATGAACAGAAAATAAAACAAAAGAGGTCATTTTCTGGATCATAATAATGAAATTAAAGCCAAGAAACCTTCCCCAAGAAGAGACCAAAGTTGGAGGTACCATCCACCTTTATGCGGAAAGCAGCGTTTTCGACTGTGACATTGTAATAATACACACACATTAATTAATTAAATTATATTATTTTTTTTGAAAATTTAAAAAATATCATGGCATCAATTGAAACCCCAACAAATCAATTTCCGACTCCAATTTATAAGGGATAATTAATTTACAGGCTCTTATAATTTTAATTAATTTGTAATTAAGTCCCTATAGTGTTTTTTCTATCAGATCCTTATACTTTCTCATATTTTTAATCAGGTCTTTGTAATTTTTTTTTCTTTTTATCAAATCTGTATTGCTTCACCCGATTTTTTATTGGGTCCTTGTATGGATTTTAATTTATTAATTTAATTGTAACTTAAATCAATGAATAATATTAAAATATAGTTTGAGAATAAATAATTTAAATTAATAATTACATCATTTAAAAAATATTTAATATAATTAATTAGAAATCCTTAATTAACTAATTATAATTCAATTCAATTTTCAGAAAAAAATTATTATTATAATAATTCAGATTTTATAATTATAACATAAATAAGAATTAAAATAAAAAATAACAAAGATAAATATATGTTTAATTAAAAAAATTATGAGGAATATTAAAATTTGAATTATAATAATAAATTTATCTAAAAATAAAATATAATTATAATTAAATAATTAATTAAGAATCACTAATTTATTATATTAATTATTTCTTGAATTATATAATCATTAGTTTAAATTTATTGTTCAAAAATTATATTTTAATATTATTCATTTATTTAAATTTCAATTAAATTAGTAAATTAAAATTTTAAAAAACCTTTAAGAACCTAATTAAAAATCTGGTGAAATAATAAAGATATGATAAAAAGAAAAATAACTACAAGAACCAAATTAAAAACAGGTAAAAGCATAAAAACTTGATAAAAAGGAAAAAAAAACTATAGAAGCCTGATTAAAAATTGGTTAAAACTATGAAGACCTACATATTAATTATCCCAATTTATAATATACCCAACAACATGTTCACAATGCTACAATTAAAATACTAGTATATGGTAATCCATTATCAATTTTATTAAAAAAATCCAAATTCCTTCTTGTGTGTTAAAATCAATTATAAACTAAAAATGAAATATCTCTATATACAGAAAAATCAATTATGAACCAAAAACAATGACTATCTTATAAGTTAGCAAACACTTGTAAATGTCAAGATCAATTATAAAATCATAAAGCTGGTAATAATAATTTAGGAGGAAATCATGGTTTGGGCTCATTATTTATTTTGGCATATATAAAAATGGTGTTAGTTCAAATTTATTTATTGTATGATCTCAGCCAAAGCTTGTTTCCTTCCAAAGGGCTGTCGGTCCAAAGATTGTAAGACATGGCAAAATATGAAAATCTATAACTAACAGCAAATTTCAAAACATCCTACCCACTCATTGGTTTTTTTAAAAAGAAAAAAGAAATGCAAATTAGAATGATAATTGAACCGGTCATAACTCTAATTCATGGTTCGATGGTTGAATTAGATTGAACCGATCATGAATAAATTTATATTTTGAAGATCATATATGTGTGTATACACACATATATGCATTTTTCTTGTATATTTACTCATTTTCCTTTCCTTTTCAATACTTATTAGGTACATGTGTGTCTCATGTGCACGAGCACACATGAATGTGACTTAAAAACATGAATTAAACTTCAAAAAAGATATGTGACCGATTCAAATGTTGACTTTGTTGATTCGGTTGATTCTAGCAAGTTCTTAGGTCCTTTGGTTTTCTACCATATATGGATTGGACATTGGATGGATTCATCTGGTTGATTCGATCTAGTTTAGATCCTCAAGAAAAATCAATAAAACCAATAAAATTATATCAATTCATATCCTTCAAATAGACGATCAAAAGAAATCAAGCATGGCATAGTGGACTCCTTGATGTGGATAGGTGCATCTTCAAGCTAAGATTCAAACGGCTTCATTCTTGTGAGATGTTAAAATGAGAATGAATGGCGTGTTTTTTATTAATTAATTAGGAACACACACACAATACTAGTACTTATGTACCTAGCATGATTCACATTAGGAGAGAGATTGAGAAACTTGACTTTGAAGCCATGTAAAATATTAAAAAGAAAGAAAATTGTATGTCTTTCATTAATTGATTAGATATATATATGCGTATTTAGTGAATGATATTATAACAAACGCATCTCCACACTAATATTTATAATATTAGTTAATAATAAAATCATAATACTATCATGATATTATAATATAAAATCCTATGATATTCTTTGACATATGTTTTGCCCTCAATTCTCATGCTCTTTATTCAACACCCTTGTTGCCTCTCAGTATATATTTCGTTCTATCATAATTTGAATATGATTTGGTAATGTAATTAGAAAAATATCAGGTAAATACAAAAGAGACACACATCAAGTTGAATGCATGATCACTTGTATGAACGTGGTTATTTTGTTTTATTGAGAATCTTATCTACAATAATATTCATCTTCCTATTTCATTGGTAGTACACATTTCCGATTGCAGTACCGTCGGAATCGTGAAAATCGACACCTGACAACGACTTTTTATTCCATAATTCATTGATGACACATATTTTCAAACCACTGACATATGATGGTTTGGCCCAAAAAAAGAAAAAAAACTGCTCACAAACGGTAAATAAAGGAAAAAAGCTTGGCTCTAAAGATTTATCAGCTAACTGGTTAATCTTAATATATGTGAGTGTTTGAAATAATTTATTTTTGGGAAATGAGTATTTAGTGTGTAAGTTGAGATAAAATTTCTCTTATATACTTACCTTATATACCGTAAATCATGATTTATAAACATTTATTGTCAAAAAATAAATAATCTCAAACGAACGAAGCAGTTTGCAATTACTAAGTTAGTTTTGGTTTGGATTTTAAACTGAATAAATAAGAGATACATTTGGTAGTAATATATTAAAATTATAAAATAATAAATTGAGGTAGAAGAAGTTAAAAAATTTGTTGTCAATTAATTGTGTGGGGACACAAGAGTTTGTGGATGAATGGGACACAATCCCATTGTGGCATGTAATTAAAGCATACATGCGTCGAGATAATATGTCAGTTCAATTCAAATAATTGAACCAAAATGTGACAGCACTTTTAAAAGGACGTATCTCCTTTTTGTGAAATTTCTCATGGACGTCCTATTTTATCTCTGTTCATGAAAGATACAACCTTATGTTTTCTTACCTTATTTGTCGCATGTAAGAGGTTACAGAGACCGCGGTCCCTTTTATGCAAATAAAACCATTCATCGTATTCAAAAGCGTAATGATAGCCATTCCCTCCAATCATCCATTAGTTATCACCATTGTTACCTATTTTATGTATTTTTACGTTTTTATCTTACAAAAATCGAGTTATTGTTAAACTTGTATTCGTTATGAATTCGGTTAAATTTACGAGTTTATACAGAAATTTATTAATTTTATGTTTCTAACTTATAAAATTACGTTGACTCATTCTTAAACTCATAATGACTTTTTCATTTTGATCATGTTTAGTGCCTTTATATTTAAGGTTTATAGAATTTTCCCTGGTGAGTATGACAAATTATGACTGTTAATGGATTTAATTACAACTATTTGAATTTGAAATATATTTAAATTATTTTTTTGTCATTTTTTTATATTCTAATCATTTAATTATACACTACTCATACTTATTTATTGATAAAAGTATACTCTTATAAGTTCACGTCACTATCATGAGTTTGTTTAACCACGTGAATTTGACAACTTTAGTTATCATCTAATCCTTACTCTGTACATAGTTAATTCTACTCTTCATTACTCAATACTTAACTAATAAACAAAAGATAATTTTTTATTTACAGAGAGTTGTAGTAAAATTAGGCTTAAAATTTTTAAGTCCTTGTAGTTTTTTTTGGTAAGGGATTAAATCTTGGATCCATTGTGATGGCTTAATTTGATCAAAATTCCTACCATTAGTACTAAACATCACTGCCACATCAACAACTCGTCATTATTTAAATTTCTGATTCGATTTTAACATAGTTCTAATGATTTATTTCTTGGTGAAAAAGTTGCAAGGATCCTAATCCAAGATGATTATAACTTTAAATACTAAAATTCATGTTTTCCATTAATAATTTTAAGAATATCATTTAAATTGCAAGAGAATAGCTATGATTTTTATGTGGACATGAAAGAATAGCTACGAATTGAAAAGACACACAAAAGAAGGCGAATTTATATGGATCTATGATTAGCCAAAAATGTATGGGTCAAGGGGCAATTTTGTCCGGAAGATTTTATCGAGGGGTAATTTTGTCTCGAAAGTTTTTCGGGGGCGATTTTGCCCCATAATTTTGAAAATAGAAGTAATTTTTCCCTGGTCATTATCTCAGTTAATTTTGACCGTTAATTGACTAAATATGCTGAGCTGATTATCCATGTGTCATCTGCATTATTTTTGTTAAGGTGTAAATTTGGCTCAAAAGTCTTAAATCTAACTTAAAAGAAAAAGACGTAGATAAAACATGAACTTTCAGGATAAATATACATCATAACAAAAATGATATAGATGCATGTGAACTGCTAGCGTAATATTTGATCGATTAATGATTAAAATTAATTGAGATAATAGTCAGACCAAAATTACCACCTTCACCCAAAAATTATTAATACTTCATGAGTGTTTCAATGATTTAATAATTTTTTTAAGGTTAAAATAACAATTTAATCGTCTACTTTCAAAATCACATGGCGGAAAAAAAAAAGGATATCAATGATTTGATAAAACCCCCAGCCACTAATTATGAAATGATTAGACTGTGGATTAGACGAGGGAAGCCTATTGGGAGTCCAGAAATAGGTCACTTTCAAACGGGGGGTGCTGATTTCTGCGAGGAGACATGCTCAAGAAAATTATGGGCGCAGAGAAACTGGTAAGTCAGAAATGTTCATTATGGAGATATTATGCGGCCAATATAGAAGAAAGTGACACATATTAACATTATGAGACCGGAGATTATGACCTTGTTAGTACTAATTGGGAATATGACCAGACTTAAGCCGCCTTTGCACATTAATCAGTATGCAGCAAAACTATTTAATGTCATATTCGAATGCGTGATATGTGGGAGGATTTTTAGCTTCAACACCAATATAACATTCCAACGTAGACACTTTGCACATTAATGCCCCATTTGGTATTATGGAAATGGGAGTGGGAGTGAAACCCAATATTGATGTGTTTAATATGGATGACAAGACTTCTCTAGAGAATTGACTTCCATAAAAAATGATGGAAGTGACTTCTATCAGTTCCCCAAAGAATTAGTTCCACTTCTTTAGAAGTGGAATTTATTGATCATTATACCCTCTTATATTTTATCAAATTCTCAACTTTGACCCTCTCGTGTCCTTCGTTTCTTTTTCAACCTCCAAATCGACAACCTCCATCTCCCTCTCTCACTACGACGACGGTAGTGAAGGTGAAGGTGATGGAGGACAATGAAGGCGGATGGCAGCATATGAAGGACAATGAAGGTGATGGAGGACGGTGAAGGCCAATGGCGTTCGATCTCTGGTTTCATTTCTAGCCTCGATCTGTGATGAGTGGGCGATGAACGGAAGCTGATAGACGATGGATGGTGACGACAAGTGATGTCACACGACAGCAAATCTAGATCGACTATTAATGTTACAGATATGAGACGACGGTGTTTGATCTCGATTTAGCCCTATATTTCAAGGGAAGATCACTTATAGGTCTCAAGGACCTAAAAAAACCACAAAAAAGTCTCAACCCAACTTCCCAAGTCAAAAAAGTTTCTAGGGACTTTTTTGTGATTAATTGGGAATATGAAATAACTATGTTGCCCTTAGTAATTTAACAACTGATTTTGTTTATTTTCACAACTTGATGTGTCATTTTGACAACTTTTTCATACATGCGTGAGATTACAAATTTCACAAGTCCTAACTTTCACAAATGCATATGACAATTTTAATAACTGATTTTGTCTATTTTCATAAGTAGATGAGTCATTTTGACAATTTCTTTTTCATATATGCATGAGATTACAAGTTTCACAAGTTCAACTTTTACAACTGCCAATGACAGTTTTAACAACTGGTTTTGCCTATTTTCATAACTTGATAAGTCATTTTGACAACTTCTTTTTCACACATTGATGAGTCATTTCCCTCTCTGAAGGAGTTTCGAAATTTCACAACTACATGTGCCAATTTTGGCAAGAGCTTTCGCCTGTTTTCCCAAGTCCTAATGCATATATTCACAACTGCATGACTTATTTTAACAAGCTTATTTTAACATATCAGAATTTCATATGTCCCACCTGTCATAATCTGCAACATACATTTTGTATTAACAACTGCAACAGCCATATTAACAACTACAATTGCACGTATTAACAACACCTTTTTTTATCTCATATTAGCGTTTTGTAAGCAAACAAACCTTCATCATATTCAACAATTCTCACTTAAAATAGAGCAACCCCTCTGTTTCCTTGCCAAAAAAATAAAGCACAATTTTATTCACATTACCCAACCACGGTGAAACCCCAACTTCAATGGTTAAGATAATATCTTTAGTAAAAATCTTAGCATTCCTTACTCTACTCCTAGCACATAGTCCACTCATCTCTCATATTTCCTCATCTTTCATTGTCTCTTTCTTCTCTCTGTTTCAGTTTTAGATCTCGTTATGGCTTTCGTTGCTCTTCAAGTGTTCGTCGTCTTGGGCCTTTTGGCTACTTATTTCTTTCCTTAAGCCCTTGGAACTAGCCCTACTTAGCCCCCCACCGCAACCCCACTAAAAGTTGCGGCACCTGCTCCCTGCACCCCACCCGTTGCTGCTCCATGATCTGTAACATCGTAGCTTTCTTTGTTTTCTGCTTCTCAATTTAATCATTGGGGGCAATTTAGTCATTTCATATCCTTAATTAATCACAAAAAAGTCCCTAGAGACTTTTTTGATTTGAGAATTTGGATTGAGACTTTTTTATGGTTTTTTTTGGGTTCTTGGGACCTGTCATTGGGGAATTTTTTGATTAGGAATTTGGATTATGACTTTTTTGTGGTGTTTTTGGGTCATTGGGACATGCCAGTGATTTTCCCATACTTCAACAATGGTGTTCATGTAGCCATTGTCGCCGGTTTATGATGCTTTCTTCCTCAAACTCATGACGCCTTTTGATTTCATTGTTTGCTTTCTTTGATTCCATTTTGCTTGCTTATTTCTGATGCATTCTTTGTTGTTTTTTTTATTTCGATTTCTATTTTGAACATTATTTAATGTTTGATTAATGAATTTTGGTTTGATTTTCTTTTGTGGGGATTCTTGTTTATGGTCCTATTTCCTGTAACCATCTTCCTCCATGGCCAAAGCTTTGAGCCTTAAGTCCGTCGGTGGTTTTGACGGTAGCTATGGCCGTTTTGGGTGGAGGCTAGAACTTTTTAAGAAAGGGTATATTAATCATTTCATATTTAAAATTAATATATTAATTAAAATGTATATCACTATTTCATGATCATACCAAACATACATTTAATCCCACTTCCACTTTCAGTTCAACTTCCACTTCATCAAAAATATCTTTTACCGTATCAAACACGGCATAAATCATTCATCAATTGAGACTTGAGACACACCAAATAACTTATTTAATTTATTTTAATTTAATTTTTGTTATGTTTTGTATTTTATGAGAACATAAAAAACGAAAAAGAAGTCATGATCAGATAGATAGAGGAGCAAATAATGAAGGGGTTTCTTCAAAAAGAAAATAATGACGGGGTTAGAGGCATATAACCTTGCCCCGCAATAGGACAGAGGTGGAGGCACCATCGGCCTTTATGTGGAAAGGGCCATGTGACAACCATCCCTGTTTCATTCATAGCCACGTGTCTTCCTTTCATTGCTATGTCTAGTGCGCCAATTAATCCTGTTTCTGCATTGGAAAACTTATCTACGTAGCTTATGACGATAAATACAAGTCACAAATTGAAGTCCAATATTTTTTTTGAAAAAACTAATCTTGAAGTCCTTATAATTTTTATTTTATTCTTTAATCAAGTTCTTGTACTTTTTTATTGGTCACTTAGAAATTACAGAAATTTGATTGAAAATAAAATGAAACAACAAGTATATGATAAAAAGGAAAAAATTATAGGGATGTGACAGAAAATTAAGTGAAATTATGATGACTTGCATATTAATCTAGATAAGCTTCTCTGCCGGCCGTCTAAGCGTTGTTATGGGCTCTTCCATGCAAAGCCCATAGGCCCACGACTCAAATATTGGGCCTCTGCTTCTTTTTATGCAAATGGGCCACAACTAGCCTCCCGACATGTCCTTTTGCAGAAAGAGGTACTGACTAGGCCTAAGCTTTGAGTATAAAATATAAAGGGTTAATATAATTTTTGGTCCCTGAAATTTGATCCAATTTTGATTTTGATCCCTCAAGTTTGAAATCGGTGGTTTTGGTCCTTGAAATTTCACCCAATTTTGGTTTTAGTCCCTCAAGTTTGAAATCGGTGGTTTTGGTCCTTTAAGTTTGAAAATGACTTGGTTTTTTTTCTGGGTCGGGTTTAAAAAAGGGGTCGCCAAATCCTTTTCAAACTTGAGGGACCAAAACTAAAATCGGGTGAAACTTCAGAGACCAAAACTACCGATTTCAAACTTGAGGGATTAAAACCAAAATTGGGTGAAACTTCAGGGACCTAATACATCGATTTCAAACTTGAGGGACCAAAACCAAAATTGGATCAAACTTCAGGAACCAAAAATTATATTAACCCAAATATAAATGATTGGAATGATACACAAACCATTATCCTCACTACACGTAAATATGTAACTTGTGTCAACGGTTTAGATCTCTCTAAGGTTATGGGGAAAAAACATAAAGGAGACTGACTAAAGCAAGACTTCGATTAAGCAATAATTTATAAAAAAAATATAAATGTAAACAATATATATGATAGTATTATTTAGGGCATGTTTGAGAAGCACGTTAGCGCAAGGCAAGACCAAACTTCTCTCACATATTTATTTTATATACTGTAAATTCTACCACTAATTCAAACAGACATTTAGATGACATCTGAGATGAGATTTTTATCCACGGCGTCTCGGATGAGTTTGAGGGATAGTTGGAAGTCGTCACAAAGAAGATGAACGTCAGGAATAACACTTGGATCCGCTGCCATAGAAAGGGTCATCTTGTTATAATAGCTCTGGAAATGGACGGTTAGTGCCTGCAACTGCAACACACATACACAATAATGAATCTTAATTAACAGCAAAAAATTGATATTTGAAGGATTCAATAATCATTGAAAGGGAAGAATATTACAGACATGAGGGTGTCCATATGTAGAAGGAGCAATGTAGGCCAAAGGATGGCCAAAGCAGCTAATTTCTTCCATGGGACCAACCACGTTAGAGAAGGCCATGGTTGTGTTTGAGAAAACTCTCCTTATTATAGCTGAAGCCACCTGTCTCCTCCAACACCATCATCATTATCATCAAGTTAACTAACTTGTGGAGCAGGTTTTGAGTAAACTATATATATACCTTGATTCCGAGAAAGTTGAGGACCAGTTTAGCACAGTAAAAAGTGCAGAAAGATTCTAGAGAGCGCTTCTTGCGATCGATCATGGCTTTGGCTTGACCAACATACTGTAAAGGATCATCGTCTTGAGAAATAATGGGAAGAGGCAAAACAACGAACCCTAAACGATTACCCCATCCCCATCTTGCCTTTGATTTCTCTCTCATCATATCTGCCAGCTCCTGTATGTAATGCACTTGCTTATTGAAAATCATCTTCTTCATAATTCTTAGTAACAGAAATAAAAAGAATGAGCACAGGAATAAGGAATGCTCACCTGGAGTCCTGCAGTTGGTCTAACGTTGACCATAATTGTTACTCTAAGCCGAAGTTTGCTGAGCTTATTATTATGATTTGGTCTTTGCTTTCCATCTTCTTCCACAGCTCCTGTTCCATCATTTTGGTGCTTATATACATTCAATTTCAACTCTCTGATTCGCGCGCGCGCACACACACATATATATCAGTTTATAAGGAGACTCACCGTATGTTCGATTTAAGTAACGAGTCAGACCAGCTTGTGTTACTCCCAATAAAACGTCATTGATGGTCTAAATATCCTCCATTCATTTAACAAAATAGAAAAGTCAATCAAAAAAGCCCGTTTCAGCTGCTTGAGCATTTGTGTGTATACTATATACACACATACACATTTCGGTCCTTAATATAAAACATATTTAATTAGTTGAGTTAGTTAATACTTAATATGACATATATTTTTTAAAATGTTCTAGTTATTATATCAAGGAGTGGAGGAGTACCATTTTCATAGCAGTCTTGACGAGCTTGACGTCATCCAAACAGAGGTGACGGTGGACGAAACGCATCGTATGGAGCTCCGCCCCAGCAGGAGGACCTTTGAGAGGAGTATCTGAATCTCTGAGGAACAAGACAGTCAAAGCAAACATCACCAAGTCAACGAGAGTGTTCCAAAGCAACGTCACAACACCCCAAACGGGCAACAAGAACCGCCATAAGGAGCAGCCGCCGGAAAGACGGTGGTGGTCGAAGGTAGTAGTAGTTTTGCTCAAGACAGGCACAGTTGGGAGGGCAAGTGGGTCGGAGGTTTTGCGAGAAGCAGCAAGAAGAAGGGACATGAGAGAGGCACCATCTCCCAAGGAATGGTGGATTCGCATGACGCAGACAGCTTCTGATTCGGAGGTTTTGAGGTTGATGAGGAGGTGGATTTCCCACAGAGGCTTCGATATGTCTAATGGAGTTTTTGTAACGTTAGAAACGTAGTCTTCAAGGAATCGATCAGCTTCTTGAAAGTCAAGGTGGGGCTCTGTTTCTGCAACTATGACATGTTCTTCTATGTTCACTGTAGTTGGATTCCATCTCCATTTCCTTCCCTCCTTTACCTGTCCCCAACAGGTTACAAGTTAGAACAGCCCAACGTACAGAATACTATATATGTGAAAATTCCTTGCCCAGACCATGGTTTTTATAGGAGAACCTTGAAAGTTTGAAAATCCTCTGTTACTGTCAGATGCAGCCTATAAGGCTCGCTTTTATATCGTAAGAATAAGAAAACAAAAGTCCCATATTTCTGGTCTTTGTTTCCTTTTATTCGTCCACGTCAAAGCTAAAGTAGTAAAGTACTTATAGTTGATACCAGTAAATGGTATAACTTCAACAAGATCATTAAATAAAGGTATAAAATCAACTAGTCGAAAATCAGTAATTTTAACAAGGCTAGTTAGAACATATAATTATTATATTACTTTAATTTAAGACTCATTTAATTTTTATTTTAAAAGATTAAATAAACTAAATAAGTTATTTAATCATATCATATATTATATATCATTAAATTATATATCAGTTTATAATTCTATAATTCAAATGAAATAGTTAAGATTAAAAGTAAAAAATATAAATATTTAAAGTAATTAAATTAACTTTCATATTATCATGCAGGAATAAAATATTGGCAAGCATCTCAATAATAATATGCATCAGATTATTTCTCTTTCTAAGCATATATTCTCTCGAGTCTAAAAGAGAGAAGCGAGAAACCGTACTATATGAGTCTATACTTGTAAAACTGTACACCTATTGACCAAAGCGAACTCAATTTTCATTTTTCAATAAAGGAAGGCACTAAAATAGCGTTTATTCTGTAGGACAAGATCAAATTTGTTTTGGCGAATGAGGGAGGGAAACAAAGTCAAACAAAACAAAGTGAGAATTAAGGAGAAAACAGTGGTGGGTACCAGAATGCTGGAGAACCTGGGATGGTTGAGGAGAGTATTGGTTAAGCCTTGCTTGACGACTTGAGGATCGATCCTTGTCTTCACCCCTATGACTGCAATTACATAATACTCGAAGCCAGGCGCGTGGAATATCCTCGATCCTGGACTCACTGCCTCCCCCTCCCCCCGACCCATCGTCTTTGTTCTGCTACACTTTCTGCCTTTTCGAGGTTAAATATGAACTGCTTCTGTGTTTAATTCCTCTGTGCTCAAGTTACCAACCTGTGTTGTTTTATCCGTCAACTACAGAAGAGGTGTTTAGGATGTAATTTTATTAGACAGATGCTGAACTCGTATGAAAGGGACCATGGGTATCCGTATCTGTATTTTAGAATTTTACCCTATCAGAAAAGGAGATAAAGAAAGAACGAGGAAAGCTTTTTAGTATGCATGTCTAAATAATACATTTGGCCAGTCCAACCTTCGAATTGGGGGTGTAGCTCATATGGTAGAGCGCTCGCTTCGCATGCGAGAGGCACGGGGTTCGATTCCCCGCACCTCCATTTTTCTCTATCGTCTTCAAATTTTGTTGCACTTTTGTTCTTCGGCCCAAAACACAAAAAAACAAAAGTCGACCCAGCTCCGGACTGTATTATACTTATGCGGGCCCTTGTACAGAACAATCGTACGGTCGAGATATCCTCAGATGCCGACACCTGCTGATTGTCACACCCAACCCCCATTCATCCGTGTTCTTCTTCTTCTCCTACTTCCTCTCGTCTTTTTAAATTTTGAAGTGTCCTCTTATGTCCCTTCCTTCTTCTACTTTACATTGTTATGGCTCCCGCAGCCACACCCACGCCAAAGCTTCACGCCTCCGACATCGGAAGCATCAAAGCCTTCGCCGACTCCAATGGAGACTCCCCAATCCCTTCCTCCTATTATTCTATTGTTGAAGCCCGAGACGACGTCGCTGACCACCTCGCTTCCTCCTTCCCCGTCATCGATTTCTCTCTCCTCACTTCCCCCGACCCTCACCTCCACGCCGACGCCGTCTCCCAACTCGGCAAGGCCTGCGCCGAATGGGGCTTTTTCATGGTAAAATTCCAATCCCCCTCTGTTTTTCTAAACTTGGGGTTTTCAGTTCTGTCTCCGGTTAACGATGTGTCAATTGACTCAGCTCACAAATCATGGCATCTCGGAGAAGTTGATGGAGGACGTGATGGACAAATCTCACGAATTCCATAATTTTCCGGTAGAGGAAAAGAAGGAATTCGCCGACAAGGGTCCCTTGGCACCCATCCGACATGGCACCAGCTTCTATCCTGAATCGGAGTTGTTTCATTACTGGAGAGATTACCTGAAGGTCATCACACTCCCAGAATTCAATTTCCCCCACAAGCCTCCTGGTTTCAAGTAAGTTCATCTTCAACTCTGTTTTCTCATATACTACTGCTTCCTCCCGTTCTTAGTACAAGAGCCTATTTCTAACTAAGGAAGCTAGTTAAAAAAATAGTTCTTTTTCAAACTAATTTCCGTGACGGTGTCTGTTTGCATTAACGCAGAAACTGATTTTCCTACATTGCTTTTTCAACCATGAATTTTGTTTCGGTTTCCGGGAATGTACTTGTTAAACTCAGAGAGGCCCAAACTGATATACAGTTCAATGTGCTTGTTATAACCTCGGTTTACGTGAATGTACTTGTTAAACTCAGAGGCCCAAACTGATATACAATTCAATGTGCTTGTTATAACCTATTGATCCACAACATATATGTGATCCACAACATATACTGATATATAATTAATGACTCCATTGTTTTATTGGTTAACGTGCAAATTCATGTAGTTTTTACTGAGGAGTAGTATTGTTCTAAAAGTTCTTTTAGAGTCAATTTTGCCTTTTAACGGTATGGGTAATATTACTATGTTTTGAAACTTTTAGGGAATATTGAATTTGAAAAAACTTCCAGAATAAATTTGCACTTAACCCTAGTTTATTTAGCTCCATTAACCCTAAAAAAGTCAACTGCCTTGTGTTATATATATTAAAGACAGTACTTGGATTGACCTTTGTATAATCACTCTATGTCACTGTCGGTACAGGGAAGTGGCCTATGATTATAGCAGCAAAATAAGGGTGGTGGTCAGGACTTTGCTCCAAGGGATATCGGAGAGCCTTGGATTAGAAGCCAACGCCGTTATAGAGTCCACCAATTTTGATTCTGGTTTGCAGATTTTTGTGGTCAACCTATACCCTCCGTGCCCTCAGCCAGAGCTGGCCTTGGGAATGCCTCCTCACACCGATCACGGCCTCCTTACACTCCTCTACCAGAACGGAATTGGAGGCCTTCAGGTCAAGCACGCCGGCAGGTGGGTCAACGTCAATCCTCTTCCCAACTGCCTCATTGTCAACACTGCAGATCAACTTGAGGTAACTTAAACGCTTCAATTCCCAAATATCCACATTCACGCACAATTTACAAACCACACGGGTTAAAACATTGATTTTGTCAATGAACTAGACGGTAAGCAATGGAAGGTACAGGAGCATCTGGCACAGGGCGATATTGAACAACAAAGACACAAGGTTAAGTATAGTGGTGGCGAACGGACCCGACTTGGAGAAGGAGATAGCACCGGTGCCAGAGCTGGTGGGGAGAGAGGAGGGAATAAGGTACAAGAAGATGAAGTACAGGGAGTACTTCTTCAAGGTTCAGCAGGTGACGAGGTTAGTGGACACAAGTAGATTGGATAAGGTTCGGATTGATCCTCAAAACTAATGTTGTCAACGCTGCTACTAGCAGCTCATGTGAGTTAAGTTTGAGAGCGGCATTTTATTGTCTGTATATGTAGGCTTTGTGGTTATTGGTTGGAGCAGTTAATGATTAGAAATTTAGGATTTCAAATCAACATATTTATTCTTCAGATTTGAAGTTATAAGTACAATTCACCTATACATAAAGAATCAGCAGACAAAGGCGCATTTTAGGCTCTGCAATTTTATCTCAATATGGCGATGGTTTCTCCACTCTTGAACATTCTTAGTTTTTGTTTTTAATAATTCTTCTTTATAGGGAATGCGTTGTTTCAAGTGATGCAAAACATGTAAGTGGGTAAGCAATGATGTGATACTGATATTATGGGTGTTAGATTAGCAATGGTCTCAACTCTCAAGTGTGGAATAAATCAGAATGAATTAGAATGTGTGATATGGCGTTAGGAGCTTCATTGTTTTTCAAAGGTTTGGGCTGTAACAAGATGGGCTTTTTATGGTCCAAAATAATGTTCCTCCGTGCTAGGTTACTTTTATGTTCCGAACTGCCATCTTTTTCTTTTTTGGAAAAGGGTTAATATAACTTTTGGTCCTTAAAATTTGATTTAATTTTGGTTTTGGTCCCTCAAGTTTGAAATCGGTAGTTTTTGTCCTTAAAGTTTCATCCGATTTTGATTTTGGTCCCTCAAGTTTGAAAAGGACTTAGCGACCCGTTTTTGAAACTCAACCCGACCCGAAAAACCAAGTCTTTTTCAAACTTGAGGGACCAAAACCAAAATCGGATGAAACTTCAGGGACCAAAACCACCGATTTCAAACTTAAGGGACCAAAATCAAAATTAGATTAAACTCCATGGTCCAAAAGTTATATTAACCCTTTGGAAAAAGAGACTTGGCTCAAAATTGCGTTTGCATTTCCTTGCTACATCTTCATTCTTCCACCCAGTGGATCCCAAAATATGAACATAAATGGCATTCTCTATTTAGCGATATGTATATTTGGGATTTTTTTTCATCCACTTCAACAAATTCAGCGAGAGTTAGGTCTTGGACCCCCCTAGTTAAGTTAATTATTCATATAAAAAAAGTGTTAACTTTCCTAAATTGCAATCTTTGTTCTTTTTTATCTTTTATATTTATAATTTTTCTTAAATGATCTCGGTGAATTGTACATATAAATATAAATAGAGTTTTTACTAAGGGTCAATTACCGATAAAAGATATAAATTATAAATATTTATATGTATATTTATGGATAAAGTAGGTCCCTCACTAACGGGAGGTTGATTAAGATGATAGGTATATTAGCCCCTTAACTAAATAGGTATCAGGTTTGATCCCTAGGCAATTGCGGTACATGATCATAGGATTCAATTACTAGTTTCTTGAATAATGGGCGAAAGTAAAAAAAATTATTTACTTCATTATATATAACATGTTTGTTTCTTATATTTTGGACTACATTAACCCTCTAAAATGTCCACTACATTCAAGATAAGAGAGAGTAATAAAGATTGGAGGCAATATTATTTTTCTAATTAGAGAGATCTTATTATTATCTTATTTAAGAGGATAATTGTACGTCATTTTTCAGAATTATGATTATAAATTGAAAAGATAAAGATGGATGAGGCAACAAGGAAGGATTTGTCATCCAAATACTTGTTTGGAACAGTGATTGGAATGCTTAAAGTAGCTTTTCAATTGTGATTTACGATATACGAGGTAAGTATGTAAGAAAACTGTCTCGATTTACGTGAAAATAACTTATAAGTAATCTTAACACCATAACAAACACGCTTCAAATCTATGTAATCGCTGTCAGACCACAACATGTTGTTATGAACATGTGCGCAAAATTGGAGCAGAGAATTAATGCATCGTGAGCACACAATCAATTTTTTAAATTTCGAAATATTTTTGTATAATAATATAATTGAATATTGTTCTTAGCATAATAACTTGAAAAATTATAAAAAAATAGACTCAAATTTTTAATATTTAAATATTATTATAACACAATAAAAATACAAAGTACACAAGAGACAATAAAATGCATGAAGAATTTTGCAATTTATAATTAATAGAACAATTATAAAGTTTACATTTTATATAGGCAAATGTATTCCATTAAGTTTATAAAATGCATTTTTTGTCCTTTAATTTTTAACACCGTTGGTTTTATCTAACTAAAAATGTTGACTCATAAAAAATAACTTATGAACAAGATTTGAACATGATGGAAATAACTCATTAATGGAGTGTTGGTCACTTCCGATGAGCAGAAAGGGCAAAGATTTGAACAAGATGCTGCTCACCATCCAATAGAGTTTTCATGTAATAATACAAACCTAGATTCCTTGTTCAGCAATCTGTTGCGCAGGGAGAGCTAGGAGATCTGGGCCATCAAATCTGATCTGAAAGGCCAAAATTTGATTTATTAAAAAATATTAAAAAAAATAAAGATTTTCTAATAAATCATATTTGGGCCATCCATATCAGATTTATCAGATTTGACAGCTCACAATCTCCTAGCTCTCCTTACTAGGCAGATTTACTGAGCAGGGAAACCAATTCCGTAATGACACATACTCTCGGCTGCAATTTTTTTTTTTTTTGAAAAAATGTCAAGTTGTAATTAAAAAAAAAGAGGGAGGATGTCAAGTTAACTAGCAAATATCTGCTTCTTACCTATTGTTACCAAACCTATTGGTGTCCTTCCCACGTAGCTCATAATAATGTTTAAGTTCAATGGGGCTATCCTGCAATAAGAAGAAAAAAAAGCAGAAAGCTTCGGATGGAATCATAGTCATACATGATATATCTAGCTTCGGTATTTCATCGTACCACAACATACAAGATGGTTTTATTTTCATCGTACCACAACATATATCTAGCTTGTTTGTTTCTAGTAATTATCTCAACCTATCCCAAGCCCAAATAAAGGAGGAGATTGTGTTAGGGCCTACAACCAATGCAAAAATCTATCAAATATCTTATGACCATGGATCAACGACAAAATTGAGCTATTACTTGGTTATTGCCCACATCGAATTGTATTGCTCGAGTACAATGACGAATGAGCAAGAGTCGCTGCATCATTTGTCCATGAGAGCAAGATCAATTGTGATACTTGGAACATTGGGACCTTGTCTTGTAAACCTATGAAGATGGTCAGAGTCATGAAAAAGAGAAATATTAAATATCTTGTGCCTTCGAGAAACTAAAACTTGCAGATTTCAAAATTTGGTTCACATGTCAAGTTACACAAGAAACGGGATTGGTATAATAATCATTGATGAAGAATGGAAGAAGATCATGAAAAGACTGCTGGTATTGAGAAAACATATGTGATGAGATTAAGGAAGATACAAAGGGGTAGAAAGAGAAGAATCTGCTGGCTCAAAGAATTATTCTATGGTTCCAGAATATGAGGAACCAAGAATGATGAACTAGTCTACTCTTGGCTTAATATAGGGGCATGGGACTGCGTCGGGAGTGTGGAAGTTACTTTTTGCGATATATTGTCTTTGTGGGCAGCTGAGATGTTTTAGGTCTTATTTTGGAATTGTGAGTAAGGTGGGGAGAGTCTCTGGCCACTCAAAAGCCAGAGAAATTCCTCTTGTTGTGTGTTGAATCCTTTGCTCTTTGGTATTTTGTATTTTGCTATTGTGTGTGATATTTTGTATTGTCTTCCAATCAGCGAATTGTTTGTTGTAACTCTGATTTGGTTTCTTGAATATTAATAGCAAAGCCTAAGGATTTCCTCATTAGTGCTGCTGTACGTTGTGGTTGTGTGTTGGAACTGTGATAGCGGGGTGGCAACAGAATATGATGAAAGTTAAAAGGGACATAATCATATCTGACCAACGAAAAAGAAAAGTGATGCCAAGTATAAAATTTTGCATGTTGATTATAAAAATGACCTCTGATATAGGGAAACTTCCCCAATACAAGACAACCTCAGTCATGGGAAGCAGCCTAGGAATAACACTTACCTAGTGACAATTCCATGGTCTAGAAAAACAAAAAAGATAAAATGATTGTAATAACATAAGATTAACTCCAGATAGTGTTGATATGTGTCTGTTTTAATTAAATCGTTTTCATCTTAACTTTCATTTTGTAACTAAGGTTCCTTCACTTTAGTTATTTCAGAGCTTCTGTGTTTCAGAAGTAGCCTAAGTGATTTCTTTGGGTTAGGATTAAAGTTCCCCAATTTTAAAAGTTCTCTTTTAGCTAGAGGGACCTACACTTCTTTATCTTCTATTTATGTATATATGTACACAGTTGTATAAAATCCAAATTCAAAGTATAATTAAAAACTAAATTTCTTCAAACTAAAATAAGATCATAAATTGCTCAAGTTAATGGAATACCTAAATTGAATAAACGGCATTTTGCTTGCTGCAGGATGGATGATCTGTTGGGATCTCTGCAACCCTTCTTTCCCTTCCAAAAAGATAACAACTTCGTTGATGTATGTAAAGGGGCTCTGCAAATCATATGCAATTTGTAATGGGAAAAAAAAAGAAGTCGGTCTTTGCTGGGGAGATTTTCATTCTAATTTTTTCCACTGAGAGTAAGAATTGGAGGTTTCAAATAGAACATTTTCAATGCAAGAAAAATTGGCAAAACAGCATATTAAATGAAGATACAGAAGTTATAGCAAGATCAGAAAAAACAAAATTGCAGCGGTGATATCAAACAAGGAATAAATGTACAATTATTAAAAAATCCGACACTTGAAAAACAGCAGCGAAAAGAGGAAAGTACTCTAGCCAAGATAAGTCACTCATCTATTGAATTAAAATAAAAAATCAAACATGCATAGCACTCACAATTCTGACCATCAAGCAATTAACTTGTATGACATCCAGGGAAACTGTGTAGGGACTCAGGACAGAGAAAGCAGGGATTACCCTTATTAATGATTCAAAGTTCTACATGTTAAAGAAGAAAAGGTGGGGAGAGAGAAGTGTATGGTGTGAGACTGGGAAATCCAAGACTATATATAATAAGCGCATAAGCCAGAAGTCATGCAACTAAATTGAAGAGAGACTAATCTAAAAATGAAATTGAAAGCTTTGTATGCATACCCAAATAGAAGTTACTCAACCTATCCGGCATTGTCCTAAGTCCTTCTAAAAGAGCCTCAATTTATAAACCTACATAAACTTCTCTTGAAAAGCTACACCAACCTCCCATATTTTCCTGATTTTTACACAATTCCGCTATTAAAGGAAACTCTGTGTTGGTTTCTAAAACAGAGGGGAACTTATAGAAATTCAGGCATGGCTGAAGATTTTAATCTATAAACAAGTTGATGTCTGAGCTCTGACTCTATTGGTTTCTGCAGCAAGCTTTCCAGATAGCTCAAACGAAGGTTTTTGCTGCAAATGGCAGTGAAGATTAAAAAAGCCAGCCGAAATAAAACATTTGAAAACCCCACACTCATTAATACAAAATTATTCAGAGCCTTTAATTTGCTTAAGCATGTTGATGTGTCCTAAAATTTCCCTATGTAACTCAAGTAAATACAGATAATCTGAGCTCATATCTCATACACATTTAATACATTAATGCAAGTATAGAATACAGAAGTAGTTTTATTTTTATTTTTAATTGTACAATTCACATTCTTCTTTCCTGAGGTTTTTAATGCATAAATTCACAGACCCTTTAATTTGCTTAAGCATGTTGATGTGTCCTAAAATTTCCCTATGTAACTCAAGTAAATACAGATAATCTGAGCTCATATCTCGTACACATTTAATACTGTTAGGAAATTAGTATTGTTAGGAAATTAGTATCTTAGTATCCCATATAATCAGGGATAATTAGGATTCCTCATAATTAGGGATTGTGATTGATATCAATCACCATAATGAGCCATTAATGTAGAGGCTCCTCTCTTGTATATAAATACCCTACATCTATACATGAGAAATATACTTTTCAGTAAATGGAATTACATGGTATCAGAGCCTAGGAGCTCTCTATTTCTCTTTCGTTTGTCTCCGGCGTTGTCTGTGTCTAGTTTCCCTTTGTCCGTCACTGTTCACGCACCAGGGTCGCCGGTGACCGGGTGCATCTGTGCACATGTGCCACACAGGGGGTCTCGCCGGCGTCCGATCGGCCCTTCCCCGGAGATTCGCCACCATCCGAGCCGCCCGTGGGCGTCACGCGCCACCCTCAGATCCGCCGGAGATCCACGTGCCGGCGCGTGAGAGCGCGTGAGAGAATTTTCCGGTGACTTTGCTGCCGCTGTTTGCTGTGTTCGGACCAACTCACCGCCGCCATCATCTCCTATGTGGTTGTGTGCCGTGGGTACTCCCTATTTTTGGTTTGGTTGATGATTTGTCCATTTGGTACTTTTGTTTCTCTGTTTCTGGGCGTCTGGTTCTCTGTTTCTGGTTCTGTTTCTGTATTTCTGGCTGTTTCTGGTTGGCCTTTGCACTACTTTGCCTTCTTGAGGGTTGATTTTTGTGGTGCTGCTCTTGGCTAGCCCTTGTTTGGGGCAGTTTCATTGTTGTGGTGGTGAGGCCACTCCGTTTGCTTTCTTGGGTGTTGATTATTTCTACTTAGAAAGGGTTTGCTTGCATTGATGGCTGATTCCAAGGCTAGTGTCACTACTGAAATTGTTCCTATGACTAATAAAATCACTGAGCACAAATTGACCTGGACAAATTATATGGATTGGAGCAAAACCGTCCGCATGTACTTGCTTAGTATTGAGAAGGAGGGCCATTTGACTGATACGCCTCCCACGGATGACCCTAAGATGACTTGGGCCCGAGCGAACGCCCGTTTATTCTTGCAAATCCAGAATTCTATTAGCAGTGACATCCTTCCCTCGGTTAGTCACTGTAATACGGTTAAGGAACTTATGAGCTGCTTGGAATTTCTGTACTCTGGGAAAGGAAATATTACTCGCATTCATGATGTCTGTAAGGGATTCTATCGTGTTGAACAGCAGGGCCGTTCGTTGAAAAAATTTTATGTGGAGTTCAAGAAAATGTATGAAGAGTTGAAGATGTTAATGCCGCCTACCACTGATCTTAAGGTTCAGGTTGATAATATGGAGAAACTAGCGATTCTCAGCCTTGGATCCTGCCTATGAGACTGTTCGTTCTCAGGTTTTGTCTAGTTCTGAACTTCCTTCGCTTCAAGATATGTACTCTCGTGTGCTACGTGCAGATAGTCTCTTACACCCTACTCCAACTCCGAATGCTAGTGCATTAGCTGGCCGTGGTCCCACTGATAACCGTCAACAGAACTTCATAAAAGCTGGCCATGGTATACCATACTCGGCCTCTGCTGATTCACGGAACCAAGGTCCTCCACGCTCCGGCAACAATCCTCCGACTCCTGGTCCTATTGTCTGCTTCTATTGTAAGGAACCTGGTCATACCAAATGGTATTGTCGTAAGTTGCAGAACAAGCTACAACGTACTGGAGCTGCTCATATGACCCAATCCTCAGATCAATCTGACAATGTTCCGTCCACTCCGAGTGCACTTGTTACAGGTAACGGCGACTCATGCCTTTCTACTTCTTCCTCGAAGTGGATCATCGATTCCGGTGCCACTGACCACATGACAGGTAACCATCATTTGTTCTCTACGTATGCACCTTATGCCAACCCCTCTTTTATAACTATTGCCAATGGCTCGTCCTCTCGCGTCCTTGGCTCCGGCACTGTTACACCTACATCGTCTGTTTCTCTATCATCAGTCCTTAATGTTCCTGATCTTGCTTTTAACCTTCTGTCTCCCAGCAAGCTTACTCGCTAATTGAATTGTTTTATCTCACTTTTCCCTGACCATTGTGTGATTCAGGATCTTACGACGAGGCGGATTATTGGTAGGGGCTATAAATCTGGCGGCCATTACTTCCTTGACGATCGGGTGCCGCGTTCCGTTGCTTGCTCTGGTGGTTCTTCTCTGTTTGATATTCATTGTCGTCTAGGTCATGTGTCATTGTCATCCTTGAAGAGGTTGTATCCTCAGTTTCATGATTTGTCGTCCTTAGAGTGTGAGTCGTGTCAGTTTGCCAAACACCATCATGTTCACCTGGCACCTCGCGTCAATAAACGGGCTGCGTCCCCCTTTGATTTGGTTCATTCTGATATTTGGGGCCCTTGTCCTATCATGTCCACGTCTGGTTTTAAGTACTTTATTACTTTCGTTGATGATTTCTCTCGAACCACCTGGCTTTATTTAATAAAAAATCGTTCCGAGTTATTTTCTCACTTTTACAATTTTTGTGTTGAGATCAAAACCTGTTTGGTATTTCTGTGAAAACCTTACGAAGTGATAATGCTAAAGAGTATTTTTCTGGCCAGTTTTATGACTATATGCTCACACATGGCATGATTCATTAGTCCTCGTGTGCCGATACACCTGCTCAAAATGGTGTTGCAGAGCGAAAAAACCGGCACTTATTAGAAGTTGCCCGAGCTCTAATGTTTCAAATGCAAGTTCCTAAATCCTTTTGGGCTAATGCTGTGTCCACCGCATGCTTCCTTATTAACCATATGCCATCTCCTGTTCTCAGTGGTGACATTCCTTACACAACTCTGTTTCCTTCCAAACCCTTGTTTCTTATTGATCCCAAAATCTTTGGTTATGTCTGTTTTGTTCGAGATATTCGCCCCACTGTCACCAAACTTGATCCTAAATCTCTCAAGTGTGCCTTCCTTGGCTATTCTAGGGTTCAGAAGGGTTATCGGTGCGATTCTCCCGATCTCCGACGCTATCTTGTGTATACCGATGTCACCTTCCATGAGTCTACTTCGTTCTTCTCTATCTCTGCTCTACCTCCATCCCCTAACCTTGATCTTGATCACCTTTTAGTGTATGAGGTTCGCTCCCCACCAGTGCAAGCATCTGTGCCGGCCCCTGCTCCACCTCCTATCCACCATGTCTATCAGAGACGTGTTAAGGAAAGTAATGCCGCTGCTGGTCTTTCTGACCTACCAATGCCCGCCTCGGCACTTGATCCGCACTTAGCCTCCTCGCCTCCGCTGGCCTCTGACCTTGAACTAGTGCCTGAGTCCGTGCCGGATACTCTAGATCCTCCTGCCTCTTCTACTGACCTTCCCATTGCCCTCCGCAAAGGTAAACGCACTTGTACGTACCCTATTTCCTCGTTTGTTTCCTATCATCACCTGTCGCCCACATCCTGTTCCTTTATAGCATCCTTAGACTCTCTTACTATTCCCACCAACCTTTCCCAAGCCTTGGCCTATCCTGGTTGGCGTGCTGCGATAGACGAGGAAATGATGGCCCTTGATAAGGCTGGTACCTGGACTCTCGTTGATTTACCTCCTGGGAAGAAAGCTATTGGGTGTAAGTGGGTGTTTGCCGTTAAGACGAAAGCTGATGGTACCTTGGAACGATTGAAAGCTCGATTGGTTGCTAAGGGTTATGCTCAGACGTATGGTGTTGACTATTCTGAAACCTTCTCTCCTGTGGCCAAATTGTCCTCTGTTCATCTCTTTATCTCTATGGCAGCTACCCATGGTTGGGATCTTCATCAGCTGGATGTTAAGAATGCCTTTTTAAATGGCGACCTTCTTGAGGAAGTTTACATAGAGCAACTGCCTGGCTTTGTTGCTCAGGGGGAGCATGGCAAGGTATGCCACCTTCAGAAGTCTTTATATGGGTTGAAACAGAACCCTCGTGCTTGGTTTGACAGGTTCAGTTTTGTGGTTAAGAAGTTTGGTTTGAATCAAAGCAAATGTGATCATTCTGTGTTTTATCAGCGGACAGAAGCTGATATGATTCTCTTAGTAGTCTATGTCGACGACATTGTTATTACAGGTGGTGATACGACAGGGATCTCGTCACTCAAGGTCTTTCTCAATTCCCATTTCCAAACAAAGGATTTGGGTCCGTTAAAGTACTTTCTTGTTATTCTCCTAACCCAACGGAAATATGTCCTTGATCTACTGAAAGATACCGGGAAACTTGGAGCAACACCCAGTAGCTGTCCCATGATTCCTAATCCTTTTTTGGACATTGATGATAGTGTGCCGTTTGATGAGTTACTCGAGGATGTGAGAAAAAGGATTGATCCTGAGAAGATTAAACCATTTGCCTACCCTGAGCGATACCGAAGGCTGATTGGAAAATTGAATTATCTCACGGAAACTCGCCCTGATGTAACCTTTCCTGTCAGTAGGCTTAGCCAATTCATGGTAGCACCGACCGTTGCTCAGTGGGAAGCTTTGGAGCATGTCTTACATTATTTGAAGGGCTCACCTGGTCGTGGTATACTCTATACGAATCATGGCCACACAAAGATTGAGTGTTTTTGTGATGCAGATCATGCGGGGTTAAAGACAACTAGGAGGTCTACTACAGGCTATTGCGTTCTTGTAGGTGGAAACTTGGTATCTTGGAGGAGCAAGAAGCAAGACGTGGTGGCAAAGTCTAGTGCAGAAGCTGAATATCGAGCCATGTCTCAGTCTGTACAGGAGATTATGTGGATTCACCAGTTAATGAAGGAGGTTGGTCTTGCCACGTCATTGCCTGCGAAGCTGTGGTGTGATAATAAAGCTGCCTTACACATAGCCTCCAACTCCGTGTTCCATGAGCGTACGAAACATATTGAGATTGCTTGTCACTTTATACGCGATAAGATCAAGGAGAACTTTATCTCTACAGGACATGTACCATCTAGTGATCAGTTGGGTGATTTTTTGACTAAGGCCTTGGATGGCACTCGGGTTGACCATCTTTGTAACATGTTGGGCATGATTAACATCTATGCTCCAACTTGAGGGGGAGTGTTAGGAAATTAGTATCTTAGTATCCCATATAATCAGGGATAATTAGGATTCCTTATAATTAGGGATTGTGATTGATGTCAATCACCATAATGAGCCATTAATGTAGAGGCTCCTCTCTTGTATATAAATACCCTACATCTATACATGAGAAATATACTTTTCAGTAAATAGAATTACAAATACATTAATGCAAGTATAGAATACAGAAGTAGTTTTATTTTTATTTTTAATTGTACAATTCACATTCTTCTTTCCTGAGGTTTTTAATGCATAAATTCACAGAGCCTCTAGCTTCAATTTTTATGGGGCATCCCCACCATAAATAAAATTGTGATAAGTCAATGGAGCTTATACCATCTCACCGACTACATTTCATTTCTTTTAATATGAGTATTAACGAGATCTAACCTGCAACCTCCAACTCATGTAGTTTTAATGTTTTATATACCACCACAGGGATCTAGTACCAAGTATAAATTACGTGAATCCAATTTCCTCTTCAACTTTTTCACCCTTCTCTCATTTTTCATTCCTTTCACCCATGCAAATGACATGCAACTAGCTAAATAATATTGCAAGCAACAAATCCCACAAACAGGCTTGACCATACCTTAAGTCTTTCTTCCAAAGCCTCCTCAGCAGCCTTCATCTTTGCTTCTGAATCCTTCTCATCATTCCTGCAACAATAGCAGCTTGACCATACCTTAAGTCTTTCTTCCAAAGCCTCCTCAGCAACCTTCATCTTTGCTTCTGAATCCTTCTCATCATTCCTGCAACAATAGCAGCCATCTCATTAGAAGCTATACTGATTCAAATCAATAAAAAAACAGAGCAGCAAAATCTTCAAGAACCAAGGCCAAAATAAAGTGAAAATAAAGAAAAACCTTCAATAAAGCATGCCCCTGCAAGGGGACATCTTTATTTCTAATTTAAACTCAAGTTTACCATATCTAGGTGGGGTTCAATGCAGTAATCACAAGACAAAAAAGAACACCATTTTAATTTTGGACATGTGCTCAAACATTTATAAGGTTATCCACATCATTAATATATAGCATGGGAACATCCTTGTTCAAACATATAACACAGTTTTTAACATCTTGAGAAGAATTTTTATTATCATCTCATCCAAAATTTTTTTGTTACTTACTGTTGCCAAATCTAATGGTATCCTTCTCACGTAGCTCATAATAACATTGAGGTTCAAATTCAACGGAGCAATCCTGCAAAAATAATAATAATAAAGCTTCACACGGAATCAAACATCATCTAGCTTCAGTATTTCATCTTACCACAACATATCGCACAAGTTTCAACATCTTGAGAAGAATTTTTATTATCATCTTGACTGCATCAAAATTTTTTTGTTACTGTTGCCAAATCTAATGGTATCCTTCTCGCGTAGCTCATAATAACGTTGAGGTTCAAATTCAACGGAGCAATCCTGCAAAAAAAAAAAATAATAATAATAAAGCTTCACACGGAATCAAACATCATCTAGATTCAGTATTTCATCTTACCACTACATATCAACATATTAAGAAACCGAGCAATTGCATCTTCAGTTTCTACTTGCGTTAATGAAAGCTTTGTTCCACGGTCCATTAAGTAAGAAGGCCTATGGAGATACACGAGGGAGTCAAGTTCTTCTATAATTGAAACCATAGCTCAGATAGAGAATGGACAAAAGGTGTTAACTCATTTGTTTTGGCACCATACCACCAGGTTGCTCCTTTTCAACATGCCTAAAAACACAAGTAACAAAGAAACTTGAGAAAATTCAATTAGGACAACTATGTTGGACATTTTGCTATCATGGATTCATATTAAGATGTTCTTATTTTCATTGTGGTGTTTTAATTAAAACTTGTTTGTTTCTAGCAATTGTCTTTGCCTATCCCAAGCACAAATAAAGGAGGAGGATTGTGTTCAGCCCTTAACAGGCAATATAAAACTCTATCAAATACCTTATAAACATGGATCAACAACAAAATTGTGCTAACGCTAGATCATTGCCCACAACGCATTGTATGGCTTGGGTGTAGAAACAAATAAGTGAGAGCCACTACATCATTATTCCATGCGAGCAATATCATATTTGGTACTTAGGACCTTGTCTTGTAAATCTATGGAGGTGGTTGGAGTTATGAAAAAGAGTAATATAAATTCTGCCTTCAGGATACTAAATGGGTTGGAGAAAAATCTATTGAACTTGCAGATTTCAAACTTTGGCACACATGTCAAGTTAGTACAAGAAACAGGGTTGGTATCATCTTTGATGAAAAGTGGAAGAATGCAGTGGAAGTTGAAAGGAATGGGGACATAATCATATCCGGCCAACCCAAAAGAAAACTGATGCCAAATATAAAATTTTTCATGTTGAGAATTACATGCATGAGTAGGTTGATCATAAAAATGACCGCTGATGGGAAACTTTCCCAACACAAGACAACTAGAGTCATGGGAGGCAGCCAGAGACTAACACTTCCCAGTGACAACTCCAAGGTCTGGAAAAACAAAACAGGAAAAATGATTGCAATAACATAAGATTAACTCCAAGTTAGGAGTACCCAAATAGTGTTGATAATTATGTTATTATGTGTCTGTTTTAATTAGATTGTTTTTAACTGATTTCATTTAGTAATTAAGGCTCCTCCATTTTAGTTATTTCAGAGCTTCTATGAGTTTTAGAAGTAGCCTAAGTGATTTGTTTAGTTAGGATAAAGTTCCCCAATTTAAAAGTAATCTCTTAGCTTGAGGGATCTACGCTTCTTTGTCTTCTATATATGTACACAGCTGTATCAAATCCAAATTCAAAATATAATTAAAACATGAATTTCTTCAAACTGAGAGAGCAACATAAATTCTTGTAAAAAAAAAAAGAACATCATAAATTGCTTAAATTAATTGAATACCTAAATTGAATAATAGCATGTTGCTTGCTGCAGGAAGGATGATCTGTTGGGATATCTGCAACCCTTCTTTCCCTTTCGATGTATATAAAGGGGCTCTGCAAATCATATGCAATTTGTAAGCGAAAATAAGAAGTTGGTCTTTGCTGGGGATTTTCATTCTATTTTTTGTTTTCACTGAGAGTAAGAATTGGAGGTTTCAAATAAAACAGTTTTCACATCAAGAAAAATTGGCAAAACGGCAAATTAAACGAAGATATGGAAGTTATAGCAAGATAGGGAACAACAAAATTGCAGGGGTGATATCAAACAAGGAATAAATGTTCAGCTATCAACAAATCAGAAACTCGCAAAGCAACAACGAACAGAAGAAATACAATACTCCAGCAAAGATTAGTCACTCACCAATTGAATTAAAATAAAAATCAAATGTGCACAGCACTCACAATTATGATCATCAAGCAATTAACTTGCATGACATCCAGGGAAACCGAGTATGAAAAGTCGGGACTCAGGACCGAGAAATCCGCGCCTACTCTTACTACTGAGGCAAAGTTCTACATAAAAGAGCCTCTCAATTTTATAAACCTACATAAACTTCACTTGAAAAGCTACACAAACCTCCTTATTTTCCTGATTTTTACACAATTCCACTATTCAAGAAAACTTTGTGTAGGCTTAAAACAGAGCGAGATTACAGGAAATTAGGCGTGGTTGAAGTATTTTGATCTATAAACAAGTTGATGTCTGACCTCTAACTCTATTGGTTTCTGAAGCAAGCTTTCTAGATAGCTCAAACGAAGGTTTTTGCTGCAAATGCCAGTGAAGATTAAGAAAAGCCAGCAGATATAAAACATTTGAAAACCCCACATAATCATTAATACAAAATTATTCAGAGCCTTAAATTTGCTCAAGTATGCTGATATAACCTAGAATCTCTCCATGTAAATCAAGTAAATAAAGATAATCTAAGCACATATAAAGTGCCTACACATTTACTACATTAATGCAAGTTAGAATACAGAAGTAGTTTATTTTTACTTTTAATTGTATAATTCACATTCTTCTTCCCAGAGGTTTCTAATGCATACCTCTGGCTTCAATTTTTATGGGGGCACCCCTCCATAAATAAAATTGTGTTAAGTCAATGGAGCTTATACCATCACACCATTATATGCAATTTTCCTCTTAGAAACTCCCAATGTCTTGATTTGATACAGCACAAATCATCAAAAATTCGGTTCATGCTAATGGAAGCATAACACAACGATGGTTAGTGTGATATTTTCAAACTACAGAGAGTACAAATGTAGGTTTTAGACTTTTATAAGCCACCTTAGGAATGTAGTACCAAGCATAAATTACGTGAATCTAATTTACTCTTCAACTTGCCAACCCTTCTCTCATTTTTCCTTCTTTCTCACTCATGCAAAGGACATGCAACTAAATGAATAATGTTTCAAGCAGGATTGACCATACTTATGTTTTTCTTCCAAAGCCTCCTCAGCAGCCTTCATCTGTCCTACGGAATCCTTCTCATCATTAAATGTAGGTTTTAGACTTTTATAAGCCACCTTAGGAATGTAGTACCAAGCATAAATTACGTGAATCTAATTTACTCTTCAACTTGCCAACCCTTCTCTCATTTTTCCTTCTTTCTCACTCATGCAAAGGACATGCAACTAAATGAATAATGTTTCAAGCAGGATTGACCATACTTATGTTTTTCTTCCAAAGCCTCCTCAGCAGCCTTCATCTGTCCTACGGAATCCTTCTCATCATTCCTGCAACAATAGCAGGCATCTCATTAGAAGCTACACTCATTCCAATCAATGAAAAAACAGAGCAGTAAAGTCTTTAAGAGTCAAGGCAAAAATAAAGAGAAAATAAGGAAAACCTTCAATAAAGCAAACCCCTGTGAGGGAAGATATTTATTGCTTATTTTAACTCAAGTTTACCATATTTAGGTGGGGTTCAATGCAATCATCACAACACGGAAACACACCATTTATTTTTGGATTTGCACTCAACCATTAATAAGGTTATCATTAGCAGCAATACCATGAGAATCCACATCATTAATATAAACCATGGGACCATCCTTGTTTAAACATGCAACAACATCTTGAGAAGAATTTTTATTGTCATCTAAGACTGCAGTTTGTAAAAATAGTTTGTGGCTTGATAAAGAACATTAATACTCCAAAAGCATGCAAATCATTAAGGCGAACGAGTTAACAAATATGGTGAATATATCAGTTATCTAAAGATCATAGTATCAGATCTAAAAACATTATAACTGACCGAACAGAAGGGTCAACCAACGGCAACACTTGTATTTGAAATTTATAACAATAACGGCAGCTTACCTGTGTTCAGCTCCTCCTGAACATGTCATTTGCCAAAGAAAAAATAGTCCAACATAAGTTCCAAGCAAAACAACATGCAACCAAAGGAAGTGTAGGGCAGGAAGAGAAAGAAGCCAAAAGGAAAAATGAAGAAAAAAGAGTTTGGAAGACTAAATAAAATAAAAGAGATTGGCTTCGTTCTAAAACTTCCATTGGCTAGACATAACTCCTCCTTCCCCTCAAGGCTGAGAAAATAAAAGAAAAGGAGGGGATCTAGAAAGACAACACTCCGACCAGCAAGTTTACCCCTGCTATGCCTTCCTTTAGCCAGGCAGCATGCTTAATTAACTATGTTAATAAATGGCTTCAGTTTCTTTTTTCCTTATCATCACCAAGTAAACTGTATGAGAAACAGATAGGAAAATTCATGCCACATCCCAATAATATTGGGGCACATGACAACAGGATCTGACCTCTTATCATTCATTACCCAGTGAGTGAACATCACCTTAGTTGCAACAATTGAATTAAAAATATCATTTCAATGCAAATCTCAACTTATGCGCTACTTTTCCAAAGTCACATTTAATATTTGACTCAAAGGCAGACAAAATCATAAATCAAAACTTTGTAGGATAGATTTGAAGTCCAAATAAAATCAAAAGTTTAACTAATTTTAATAGAAGTATACTTTCAAAGCCATCATCTAAATGTTTAGAGCATGTTTTTGGGGAAATGCCCCCTAAACAGGCCCTTACTTTCAAGCAAATGCATAGGGTCTTCAATTATCTTATCATTTTCCTCTATAAGGAAAATATCTTCTACAATCAATAATCCTAACTCAAGCTTTATTCCCAAATTGAAGGTATCCCAACCACATTCAACACCATTGTGGCATTGTCCTTGCTAAGAAAAATGCAGCCCACTTCTTATAATCATATTCAAAAGATGCTTTCCTTTCTCTTATATGGGCTCTCTGTCCTCTCACTTCTTATAATCATAGGATAAACAACAACAACAACAAGAAGCCATATCCCACCAAGTGGTGTGGGCCTCAATCAAGGGTTGTGCATAAATATTCAATCATGTTCAGTTCTATAACCTTACCAACTCTCATCATTCCTTCCGTTCGATTGAATACAGAACATCATCTAACAACACCTCGATTTTCAACAGGATTTGAGTTTTGTTGATGGAAATGAAAATGAAGGAAATGGAAAAGAGAAATAATTAGAGACAGAGAGAGTGCCAATTTCATAAACAATTCCATTGAAGGATGAACAAGCAAGGCCTCTACTAAACCAGAAGAAAAATGGGTCTTTTTCAGGCTGTCCTTGGGATTCAATGAAGTAGTAAAAGCTCAGAATGATTCACACTTATGTATCGGAATCCCAAAATGAAACAAAATAATTAAGAAGAAAAAGGAGAGTAGTTTGAGAGAGTGATAAGTGAAATAGTATATACCCAGTTTGAAGTGAGAAAGGTAATTCATCGTCAAATACTTGACAAGATCACCAGGCAATGCAGCGTTGGCTGATACAACAAAGCAGGAGAAGTAGACGCATATCCATGTAGAATTGGCACTTCCTAATGTCGTTCCCATAACTGTTCAGGCACTGCAAGAAAACAATTTAACATTTCTAATGTCAGAATATACTGCGACCAAATCAGTAGCAACAGCAGGAATAGAAGCATTAATGACTATCTATCAATGATTTTCTTGAAGAAACCTTAAATTCAAATTTCAAACATATTTGGCTTAAAACTGCATTCTGAAACCAAAGAGATAATCACACGGTCCCCATTATTCAGTTCATCATCAACTAAAACTTTGAGCCGTATATAATATACTTGATGCCATAATGATCCAATTACTAGGAACTCATACATTAATGAATAACTACCAGTGATTTTCTTAAAGAAACAATGAATAAGAATTTCAAACATGTCTGACTTAAAAATAAATTCTGAAACCAATAAATAATCACATTGTTCCAGTTATTCAGTAAAGCATTAGCTGAGACCTGAGAAATATATATAATATACTTGAGTAATAATGCCATACTGATGCAATCACACTGAATTAATGCACAGCATGGAAAGCGCACTCATGGACCATACATTTGAAACATGTTTGACAACCCATGATAAGGAACTGTAACAGACTAAGGGCCTTTCACACAGATCTTGCACGTCTTGTGGAATTTAAATCAAATTGTTATTATTTTCTGCTGCTCAAGAAGTTTTTATACTATTTTTCATATCAAAGAAAGTAAAGTTAAGAGATCAATTTAATTGGTGAATTTGTGAGAAATTCATCTTTTAGAGAGTTATTATTGATTATCTTTGAACATGTTAAATGGCATTTGGAAATGGAAAGTCCTCACTTTTTTATTGTCTACAGGGTCAATATATATACATACCTTTCAATCTGCTCTGCAAGGTCTTCACCTCGTACCATCTAAGTGCAAGAGCGACCAATAATTTTTTTGCAAAATCACTAATATTTGAATTGTAATTTAACTTGGCAACTCACAGCACTGAACTCTGAAGGTAAATATAAGTCACACAATGAATATTATAGATCGGGAAAAAGGTTTAAGAAATAGGAACAAAGCCTTAACCTTTTCATTCTTTTTGTCTTCTTTTTCTTCTTGCTCTTTCTTCAACCTCTCTTGCAACAATCAATTGAACAAATTAAAAAGGATTAGTTTCTTAAGAATAAAGGATGAAAAACTAAGACCCATTGTAATAATTTAAACTTGAACCTTTCACACAATGAATAATTTAAAGATCAGGAAAAAGGTTTAAGAAATAGGAACAATTACAATAGTATCAAGGTGAGCCTTAACCTTTTCGTTCTTTTTGTCTTCTTTTTCTTCTTGCTCTTTCTTCAACCTCTCTTGCAACAATCAATTGAACAAATTAAAAAGGATTAGTTTCTTAAGAATAAAGGATGAAAAACTAAGACCCATTATAATAATTTAAAGTTGAACCTTTCACACAATGAATAATTTAAAGATCAGGAAAAATGTTTAAGAAATAGGAACAATTACAATAGTATCAAGGTGAGCCTTAACCTTTTCATTCTTTTTGTCTTCTTTTTCTTCTTGCTCTTTCTTCAACCTCTCTTGCAACAATCAATTGAACAAATTAAAAAGGATTAGTTTCTTAAGAATAAAGGATGAAAAACTAAGACCCATTGTAATAATTTAAACTTGAACCTTTCACACAATGAATAATTTAAAGATCAGGAAAAAGGTTTAAGAAATAGGAACAATTACAATAGTATCAAGGTGAGCCTTAACCTTTTCGTTCTTTTTGTCTTCTTTTTCTTCTTGCTCTTTCTTCAACCTCTCTTGCAACAATCAATTGAACAAATTAAAAAGGATTAGTTTCTTAAGAATAAAGGATGAAAAACTAAGACCCATTGTAATAATTTAAAGTTGAACCTCAACCTTTTCTTTCTCTTTAAGTTCTTTTTCTTCATGTTCTTTCTCTAACCTCTCCTGCGACAATCCATTGTATAAAATGGATAAGTTTCCCAAGAATAAAGGTTGGAAAAATAAGAAACATTATAAAAGTGTAATGGTGAGCCTCAACCTTTCCTTTTGTTTATGTTTTTTTCTTTATGTTCTTTCTTTACTTCTCCTGCAACGATCCATTGCACAAAATGGATTAGATTCCCAAGAAAAAAGCAACTTAAATAGCACAAAAACAAGTCATGGACAAATGAAATCGGTCCTCCCTTGCTTCATAGGTTTATATTTCATAGAACAATAAATTGAAATTCATCACAGTAGAGCATGCCCAATCGGAACAGCATGAATAAAGATGGTACCTTGATAAGCCTCAGCCTTTTCTTTTAGTGTTCTTTTTCTTCTTCTTCTTTCTCCAACCGCTCTTGCAACAATCAATTGCACAAAAAAGGATCAATTTCTCAAGAATAAAAGACAAGAAGCTAAGAATCATTTTAATAGTTTAAAGGCGAGCCTCAACCTTTTTTTTCTTTTGTGTTCATTTCTTCTTATTCTTTCTTCAACCTTTCCTGCAACAATTCGTTGTGCAAAATGGATTAGTTTCCCAAGAATAAAGGTTGATAACTAAAAAACACTATAATAGTATAAAGGTAAGTCTCTGCCTTTCCTTTTATTTGTGTTCTTTTTCTTCATATTCTTTCTTCAACCTCTCCTGCAACAATCCATTGTATAAAAAGGATTAGTGTCCCTAGAATAAAGGTTGACAACTAAGAAACATTATAGTAGTATAAAGGTAAGACTTTGCCTTCCTTTTGTTTGTGCTCTTTTTCTTCATGTTCTTTCTTCAAACTCTCCTACAACAATCCATTGTACAAAAATGATTAGTTTCCCCAAAATAAAGGTTTAAAACTAAGAAACATTATAATAGTATAAAGGTAAGCTTTGCCTTTCCTTTTGTTTGTGCTCTTTTTCTTCATGTTCTTTCTTCAATCTCTCCTACAACAATCCATTATACAAAACAGATCAGATTCCCAAGAAGCAAGCACAAAATACAATTAGATTTGCAAGCACAAAATACTAAAAATGACAAGGATTGTCATTAATAAAAATGAAAGATAACAAAATGAGAAAAAGGTCCTACAAATTGCTGCATTCCCAAGCTCATTTAATTGCACTTAAAATTATATTTCGTCAAAAGAAAAAAAAAAGAGAGTAAAGAATTCAAAGACTCTTTCTTCTCTTCTCCTACTTACTATATCTATTTACTACAATATTGTCTTCTAAGGTCCCAGATTTTTAAGGTCCTCATTTTCTTTTCTTAGAATGTTTCTGAGTCATTTTTGAATCTCAAATTTTTCAATTTACTTATGGAATTGAAGGTCTCTATCGAGTTGTAATCAACAGTTGAATTCAGCACAAACGTAGAAAGATTCCTATTTATTTGATCACAAAATTTCCCCATGTAGCTCAAGTAAATACAGATAATCTGAGCTCATATCATGTGCCTACACATTTACTACATTAATGCAAGTATAGAATACATAAGTCATTTTTATTTTTAATTGTATAATTCACATAAACCCTATTTATTTGATCACAAAATTTCCCCATGTAGCTCAAGTAACTACAGATAATCCGAGCTCATATCATGTGCCTACACATTTACTACATTAATGCAAGTATAGAATACATAAGTCATTTTACTTTTATCTTTAATTGTATAATTCACATTCTTCTTCCCTGAGGTTTTTAATGCATACATTCATAGACCATCCAAAAATAAAATTGGGATAAGTCAATGGAGCTTATTCCATCTCACCATTCCATGCAATTTTTCTCTTAGAAACTCCCAATAGCTTGATTAGATACAGAACAAATCATCAAAAAGCCAGTTCATGCTTATGGAAACATAACACAACAATGGTTATAGCAATATTTTCATACTACAGAGAGTGTAAGTGTACTTTTTAATCTTTTGAGGTTTTTAATGCATACATTCATAGACCCTCCAAAAATAAAATTGGGATAAGTCAATGGAGCTTATTCCATCTCACTATTCCATGCAATTTTTCTCTTAGAAACTCCCAATTGCTTGATTAGATACAGAACAAATCATCAAAAAGCCAGTTCATGCTTATGGAAACATAACACAACAATGGTTATTGCAATATTTTCATACTACAGAGAGTGTAAGTGTACTTTTTAATCTTTTACATTCCACCTCAGGGATCTAGCACCAAACATATATTACGTGAATCTAATTTACTCTTCAACTTTTTCTCCCTTATCTCATTTTTCATTCTTTTCACCCATGCAAATGAAATGCAACTAGCTAAATAATATTGCAAGCAACAAATCTCACAAACAGGATTGAGCATACCTTGTGTTTTTCTTCCAAAGCCTCCTCAGCAGCCTTCATCTTTGCTACTGAATCCTTCTCATCATTCCTGCAACAATAGCAGACATCTCATTAGAAGCTATACTGATTCCAATCAATGAAAAAACAGAGCAGCAAAATCTTTAAGGGCCAAGGCAAAAAAATAAAGTGAAAATAAAGAAAAATCTTCAATAAAGCATGCCCCTGCAAGGGGACATCTTTATTGCTAATTCAAACTCAAGTTTATCATATCTAGATGCAGTAATCACAAGACAGAAACACACCATTTAATTTTGGACATGGGCTCAAATATTTATAAGGTTATCACTAGCAGCTATTCCATAAGAATCAACATCATTAATATAAAGCATGGGAACATCCTTCTTTAAACATGTAACACACTTTTTAACATCTTGACTGCAGCAAAATCTGTTTCGTACCTACTGTTGCCAAATCTAATGGTGTCCTTTTCTCATGGCTGATAATAACGTTGGGGCTATCCTGCAAATAAAGCAGAAAGCATCACACAGAATCAAACACTATTTCGCTTCAGTATTTCATCTTACCACAACATATGAACATATTAAGAAACAGATCAGTTACTTCCATATTACTCAGTTGATTGAAAATTTGATTTGACAGAGTTTATTAAATACTCCTGGGAAAAATTTGACATCCAAGATAAAATGCAAATGGAAAAGTGAAGAAATGACCAAACAAACACAAAGGAAAACAAATGGAAACATAAGAGTCACAAGCAAAGGCAAACCAGGGTAATTCTATATCTTTCCTATCAAAGTAACTTCACATGAATCAAGTTTCTAAACACCATGGCAACAGGTTTAACAAAGTGAACCTAAGCTAATAGCCCCTCACCAATGGCAAGTGTTTAGCTCTCTCACTCAAAGTGTCTAGGCTTGTGTTTGCACTCAAATCCACCTTTTTTAATCTTCTTTCCATAAGCTTGGCTATCATCTAGGTTCTCCACCACTAACAATCAAACGCTAAACATAGATCAAAAGGACTTTTATTGGATGGACATGTGGGAAACAAAAGAAAGGATATCTCTCTCTCTCTCTCTCTTGCCTTTTTTCAGTTTTTTCAACTTCTTTTTTTTTTTCCTTTTTCAATTTTTTTCAACTTCTTTTTTTTTAACTCTTTTTTTCTTTTGTTTCTGCTTTTCCTTTTTCCTTTGTTTTCCTCCTCCACTAAATCATAACACACAACCGAAAAATGAACAAGTTAAGAATTGAGCAAGTTTGAGTCAAATCATGCCAACCAAGTAGATTCTCATCCTTGAATCAATATCACTAATAAAATGCACAAATACAAATCAAACGATCCATGAACTTGGCTTAGCCAAAGTGAGTGAACCTTAGAAGGCAACTTGGGGTGTACTGTTTCACTCTCCTCACTTACTCTCTTCGGGATTCAGTTCACTCCTCTCCACTAGCCTAACCCCTACCATAGGCTTGTAATGTTTCTAATATCTCCACCACTCTTTATAGCACTAGAGCAATGAATCAAGAGGACTTCATTTTTGGTTGTAATGTTGGAAAGGCTAAGATGGAAACGGTAGAATGAATGACACATGGTCAAGCACTATGCACAAGCTGAGGTATAATAATCAAGAAACCAAGTCAGTAGCAATGATTTTCTGAATCTGTCAACTACAGAAAACCAATATCATACATTCCATGAGTCTAAACAACACTTGTAAAGCTGGAAATTGCATTGAGTAACTCCTTCTCACAATTTTTTCTTTTCTGTTTCTTTTGTTTTCATCTATATTTTTTCTTTTCTTTTTTTCAAGCTTTTTTGTTTCTTTCCTCTTTTTTTTCCTTTTCCTTTTCATTGGCTATTTCTTTCCTTGCTTCTTTTTTTTTTCCCTCACTTTTTTTCTTTCTTTCTGTCCCTTTTTTTTTTTCTTCCCACCATTTTTTCTTTTATTTTGGCACCTTCAATTCTGCAATAACCAGCCAGGAATGAACAACAAGTTGCTTTACATTCATACTCAGTCATATGTCAATTATATCTACTATACAGCAGACTCAACTTCAGCTTCAGGTCTTGCTACCTTGTTTGGTTTCTTTGAAATCTAAATATCAAGCTCGTGCATAGTCCCCGTGCCATAATGCAATGTATGGAAAGAATAAAAGTGAATGGCTCAAATTGGCTCAACAAGGGATTAATTTCAGGTGCTTGTGTTTGGGACAGCAAGGTGAAGAACAAAATGCCTCTATCATGTCCATTAACTCTAATGCATGTATGTGGTCTTGATCAAGAAACAAGACAAGTTCTAGAGGAAATTAGATCTAAGTGGAGTTTGCACACTAATTTTGAATGAAATTAAGGCTCAAATCCTTCCAACAAGGCTTGTGCATTCCAAGCTATACTCACACAAGGCTAAGCCATGCACATAATCATTCTCAATGCATAAGAACATTCTATGTCATGAAACTGACTCTTAGACAATTAACCACATCAGTAGCATGATATTAATAATAACCTGCTCTATCATCAAAATGAATGCCTTTCTCACTTCCATATCTAGCAAATGCATATATGTGGTCTCAAAAAACATGTAAGCCAAGTTCTAGAGTGAGGAAAAGATAGGTGGTACACACATGAAATGAATATGAATAGGCCCAAAAACCTCACTAGGTCATGACTACTTACTTAGGATTCACCTCAAGCCAAAACAATTGCCATGTAGCTTTTTCACTCAACACACGATCAATCACTCATCAATTCAAGAATGAATCCAAACCAATGATAATTATCTCATACTACCAATTCTCACATCCAAAACATATTTTTTCCATCATTTTTTTTCAACATTTTTACTTTTTTCCCACATCATAAAAACAAAGGAAGCACACAAAAAACAAAATATAATATGCAACAATCCAGCCCAATCAAATGATAAATCACGCAATATAAAAGTGTAAAAAGAAAGTGTGCACCCGGGCCAAATAAGTTGCATCGTGAACAACCAGCTCCTCCATGTTATGCATGGCGATCCCTCATAGAAAGTCTTTGAAAAGCTAGCCCTGCTGATCTCCTTCTTAATCTTCACAAGACAAACAAAATAAATTACTTCAAAATAAATATGCAGCTTTAAAAGCAAATTGGATAAAGCACATGATGCATTTTTCTAGAAGTTAAACCATCTATAAAATTTCTTTTATTTTAAAAATGTAGGACATTTGTTCCAAATTATACTCATGGTACATTTATGGGTGATTCATAAAATAATTTGGTCACAATGAACTTATGCCCTTTTTTAGCTCACTTATATCAAATGTAATTAGAAGTGAATATTTTCAACCAAAATGCACTCTATGATAAAGATCATGATACGTAGTCTGTATCTTTTGAACTTGAGAAATGCATCAAGTATAATTAAATGCTATGCTATAATTATGCCTAAAATTTATGTGTTCTGATAAGATATCAAGCTACTAAATATATTTTAACATCTAGGTTTTTGGGATAAACTGATCAACATTACAAATCATAGTATGAAAGAAATACAAGAAGCAGACATATGCAATAAAGAACTACACAGACGCAGATTTATGAAACCAAAACAATCAGAAAATAACCTACCTAAGGAGCATACATCATTAAGAACTACTTGATCAGACTGGAATTTAGAGATAAGAAACTGGAACTGAAGTGGAGCAGACTACAGGACTAAGAACATCCTGTCCCTGATTAAACAAGCCTGATCGACATATCTTCACTAATACCTTTTCTTTTGTTTTAAAACTGAACCACCATAGCAATTCTCTTAGAAGATGTAACCTCCCCCTTCTAATTGATTATCAAAGCCCTCTTGTGGAAGACGTTGGTGCACACCCAGATGGAATTTCTCTCATGTCTTCTCCTGAACTCATATTTCCAACCAATAACCCCACTATTCCCTAACAAGTGAAATTTTTCCGTCTCCAGTAATGCAATACCTAAATGATAATACCCTCCCTTTTGATGAAGATTTATACCGACAATGACATTTGTGGCACAGAAACCACTCCAGAATAAGCTCCTAGATATCACCCGGTATTATTAAATGCTATGATATAATCAGTTTTAGATTATGCACAACCTTGTCGGCCCATTTCACTCTATTTAGAACTCTAGAAAGAAAATCCCTAAGAAATACTACTCCTAACCAATATGCACGGAAAGTTACAAAAGAAAACCGAGGTATTCATGCATAGGCCAAAATATTTATGAACATGCACAGCTAGGAAGAATCAAAGGGAATGAGAAACTCACAACGCTGAGGACCTGGTTCACCCTTGGTGGAGAGGGAATCAAAATGGGACCCAGAAAAACCGGTGTTACAATCCTGACGAAATCCTCGGCCTGGTGAGTAAGGAATGAGAGCCACCAATAATGGCGAAGTTGAGCTTCGAGAGAGAGGAGAAGCATGGGGAAATGCAGAGGCGTTAACATCGGCCCAGCCATCTTCGTCGATTGCAGCTTCCTGCTTCACTTCTCCGGACATGCAAAACCGAAGGACGCTCGAGTGGAACCTCCAGCGAATGAACCCCAAACCAGAATTTTCAAACAATGCTGAAGTGAAGAAATGCTTTGAGGATTTAGGAAATAAAAAGCTCCATCACAACGGAACTATTTCTCTATATTGCTTCGCTGATTTAGGAAATAAAAAGCCCCATCACAACCGAGCTGTTTCATCATATTGCTTCTCTGATTTAGCGCCCCCGCCCCAACGGTACTTTTTTTGGGTCAGACGCAACGGAACTATGGCTTCGTTGCTTCGCGCGCCACAATGGAACTATTTTTATTTTTTTTGGCTCGAACGGTACTGTTTTTATGAGGAAGCATTATTGCATTATTACATTATTACACGACAATATAAAACACTAAAATCAATTTGGTATAATTCCAAAAAAAATATATTAGAAATTATAAAAGGACAATTCAGTATACCGAAATTAAAAAAGGATAAATTAATATAGTGTCAGACGGAAGGAGGAATCTGAGATTTTTGAAATCTCGGTGAAATAAAGAAAATGCCCTTCAGCTCTCCCTCCCTCCATTTTAGAATAACAACATGAGTTTCTTAATTAACAACTCTGAATTCTACATTAACAACTCTAATTTCTTTTTTCACAATTAACAAGTTTCAGGGCCAATAACATCATCTATATCTTTATTAACAACAACGTATTTTACATTAACAACTTCACTTTCTTATTTCATAGTTAACAAGTTTCATGGCCAATAACAACTCTTTTCTCTTTATCGACAACACTGTATTTTACATTAAAAACTCCATTTTCCTCTTTCACAGCTGACAAGTAAGGACTCTTTGGGGGGATTTTGGTGTTGTTGATATAGAATACGGAGTTGTTAATTAAAAGGCCCATGTTTTCTATTGAGGGCTGAAGGGCATTTTTGTCATTTCGCTGATATTTCAAAATCTCATATTCCTCTTCCTAACTGACACTATATTGATCTATCCTTTTCTAATTTCGGTGCACTGAATTATCCTTTTGCAATTTCCAATATATTTTTTGAAATTTTCCCAATCAATTTTATTACGAATGGCAATCGGGCAAAAAAAAAATTTCATTACTAATCCTATTTATAAGGTATTGTCGGTGATTTTTTTGTATTTTTTTTACCAATATTTTCGGTGATTAAGAAAATCATTATAGTGTTGATTTTTTCATAATACGACTTAAGAATCCATTTTTATTTTTATTAATTATAAAATATAACCATCATTATTAAAAAATTACAGTTTATGAGATTAGTAGTTAAAATTCTTTTGGAATTAAAAAGAAATGTCATTATATAATATTATAAAACACTTTATATTGTGGACAAAAATATTTTTAGGAGACATTGTATAAATGGGGCCAAAGAGCATACTTTCATATAAAAATGTCAATTAATGGTTAATAAGGATCAGAATATTTCACAATTTTCTAATCAAATTTTTTTTCACAATTTCTAATTTTCAGTGTCAGTGTGCATCATACAAAATCTTAAAATAATTATCTCATATGCTTGGTAATTTATACTACCATTAGAAACCTTTTTATCAGCAATAGCAAATTTACTGATCGATATAGATTATAATGGACAATAAAAGAATAGGATCAAGATAAGGGTTAAGGTGTAAATTTGTTTCAAAAGTTTTCACTAAGGAGTAATGTTGCACTAGAAATTTTTCAGGTTCATTGTCACCCCGAAAGTTTTAAAAGGTAGCAATGTTGTTCTATTTTGTAAAAAAACTAACGTTGACAGTTAAAAAATTGACGATGATCGTTAGCTTTTTAATGAAAATGGGCAATATTGCTTCATTTTAACAATTCTGGGGCAACATTGAAAAAAAAACTTTTAGGATAACATTACTCCTCAGTGAAAACTTCTGGAGCAAATTTTCACTTAGCCCGCAAGATAATGACACCCCATTGTTGTACGTTTCTAACTTACAATATTGTTCCGAGTTACATTTTAATTTGTGCTAATTATAAACTTCATCAAACCCGCGAGTTCACACGTCGAATTTATCATTTTTACATTTATAGCTTACAAAATTGTGTTAATTCATTTTTAAACTCGTACCAACTTTTTTTATTTGATCATGCCGAGTGGTTTTATATATAAATTTCTTTGTTGAATATGATAAATTATAAATTTTGATGGATTTAATTTTAATTATTTAGATTTAAAAGATATTTAAATCAAATTATTATCATTTTTTATAATTTACTTATTTAATTATATACTATTAATATATATTTATTGATAAGAGTAAACTTTTACGAGTTTACAATACAAGTTTACATCCCTACCATAAACTTATTTAAACTCGTGAGTTTGACAACTTTACCATTGATATTCCCAATTTTGTCACAAAATAAAAACTCTTCCAAAAATAAATAATTAATACTCCAATTTCAATTCCAAGAGTGTCTAGTATATACAGCATAATTCTTAATGTATAAATTATATAATTAATTTACTACAATTAAAAAATTAATAAAGTTATTATTTATAAAAATGTGTTAATTTTTCAAAAATAAGCTCTTTAATCATTTACATGGTAACTATCCATTAATGAAAATTCCTTTAATATATGCAATCAATAGTAGTTTAAAAAAGACACAAGAACAAAAAAGAAATCGAGATTCTACCTTTAGGACTAAAGTAAGCCCCTAATTAATTCTTACATTTTAATATTATAGGGAGTATTATTCTTTAAGATGGGTAGAAGGGAAATGAACTTTTTTTGCCATCGAGAAAATAATATATTTAAGATAATAGTTGTATGTGATTTCCCAATTATAATTATAAATTGGGTTTTTCCCAATTACAAGTATAAACTAGATGTGCTTAATATTTTTGGTCATCCGTCTCAAGTTTCTTTCTACCAAGGAACGAAAAACCGGACCGGGCAATGAACCGGTCACAGCACAGGTTTAAGGGTTAATGGGTCAACCGGGGTCTAACCGGTAGTTGAACCGGTCATAACCGGTCATATTAAAATATTATAATTTATTAGTGATAATATATATTAATATATTTTTAAACTTCTATAGATAAAAATAAAGATTTTTAGAAAAAAAATGTTTAAAATCTATTAGCATTAGTTATAATACCTATACTTATGCAAAGATATCTCATTTCCTATAATTATTATATCTTTTTAAATACTTTTTTTAGATTTGTTCTTTCTTTATCTATTTTTCTCTTCATTTTAGTCTTCAACTTTCCATTTTGCCCTCAAAAAACACAAAATAAAAATTTAAAAAAAAAGAAAGAAAGAAACCGGGTCAACCGGTCGGACCACCGGTTTTACCGGTTCTGACCGGTCCGACCGGTTTTTGATCAAACCGGACCGGACCAGGGACCGGTTCCCGGTTCAACCGGTCGAACCGACCGGTCCGGTCCGGTTTTTTGAACCATGCTTTCTACATCTCCTGTCATCTTTTAATCAAATTTGTCTCCTCTTGCTTCTCTAATCATCTATATTCACCTTCCGCTGCTTTCCTTAGCCGTCTAATGTCCTTTGTGCATCATCTCCTTCTTTGTTTCTCTCTTTATCTTCCTTCCTCTAGTATCTTTGGCTTCCTCCGTCTCTAATCGCCTTCACCTCTGCCTTTGTATTGGTCCTTGGTCGTTTGACTCCTCTCTTTTTCTTGATCGTCCCATACGTCAACACATGTTTCCATTTCGATAATCGAAGTGTAATAAAAACAAGATTTCGTAGGCATACAAAAAGGTACAATTATACTGATAAAAGTATTCATTTACAATCCCAACTTCGTTCGTCAACAAAATACAGAAAATACAGAAATACAACAAAAATTCTAACATTTACAGGATTTCCTAAAATATTTTAAACATAAGACTACTTATAACCACCGACTTCGACCTTACCTCGAGACACGTGCCAATCACTTCTCGGTGTCTACGCTTTGCCTTTTGTCCCACTAGCACTCACTGAGATGTTTATTTTAAAAATAGGATGAGATTCCAAAGAATTCCCGTAAAGGCATACGATCGACATATAAAATGTGAAAATTAAATATAAAATGCACCATATTAGGCAAAAATGAAAGGTCAATTCGATTCACATATAATTACCTCAACTAAGTCATCGACTACAGCTAGGATTTTCGATAGTGTACCTCAATTGAGTCATCGACCATAGCTAGGATTTTTGATAGTGTACTTTAACTGAGTCAGCGACCACAGCTAGGATTTTTCGATATACTGTTGTTGGGCACCGAACCACAACTAGATACTGTGCCTATAGTACGAAATCATATCACAAAATACAATAACAAATACATACAATTATTCACATAGTGTATGAAGGATGTTAGTCCCTACCTCAGAGTCTTATTAATCCCTTTTTAATGTGCCTCGTAAAACGTGCCGCTTTGGCTTCCGACTTGGTCCTAAATATTAAATGTATAAGAAATAGGTCATAACCTATCCAAGTATCATTTTAGACTCTTCCATAATGTTTCTTGCGGTTATATTAGTCTATGGTGAAAATTTACCAAAATGCCCCTGAGACCCGTACCCAGCTCGAAGGCACGTTTTCCCAAAATTTTGAATAGGGATATCCTAATGTATTTTCGTCTAAGGAATCCATTTCTGGAGTCAAAATCACCAAATTTAAGTGTCAAATTATGAAAATACCCTTGACAACCTTGATTTAGAGTTTTAGGGGCGTTTTTGTAATTACGCTTTTCCGGCCTTTTCGGAAAAAATGACCAACTGTAACCTCACCTATTTTTTGCCTACTGAATCCAGTGTAACCATATATTTCAGGAAAATCCAGCTCCTTTCCCCATATTTGGTTTTGGCCGAAACATTAGTCAAGAAAAAGGTAAAATTGCTCTTTTGTGTTTTAGCTTCCAAAGCTTGTTCTTTTCCACTTCTAATCCCTTATTAAGTTGTTTAAACACATTCTAACCATGATTCAAAAAAATCTGGGCAGCATAACCCCTTAAAATTAGGACTTTTCAAATTTATAAACTTGACAAAAATCACCAAAATCAACCACAAACCTTAACAACAACACTATGCTAGAATAGATTTAAAGTTTGTGAGGTTACCTCTTGAGATTTTGAATCCTTTCTCTCTAGGTGTCTCCTCTCTCCCCCCCCCGCTTGAGCTCAAAATGTATCTTCAAAATCATAGATTCCATAAAGAAGAAAGGTTTAGAGAAGGTTTTTAAGCAAAATCACAAGAAAACTCTTAAGAAATCACACTTACCTTAAACTTCTTCTTCTTCCTTCGTTCTAGAACTTGAGAGCTCTCTCTCTCTCTCTCTCTCTTCTCTTCTTGTGTTGAACGAAAATGAACAAAGGGAAGAGGAAGGGAGTGCTTCATAAACTTTCTCCCTTCATCCTACACCATTTGATTTCATCAAGGGACCATAATGTGACACTTGTCACAATCCTCCCTTCCTTCAAGTTTATGTCATAATGCCTCCATTTAACTTCCCATTAGATTTGAACTAATTTTCCTCCCCTTGGTTGGCCTCACAAAACCGTCCCCCTCTCATGCTCACTAACCAAGTTACTTTCCTTCCAACTAAAACACTATACACTCAAGTTAGTCCAACCTTACACGCAAGCAAATTTCACCCTTACACTCAAGATAATCCTTACCATCATCAATCATGATTGCTATGTTCATGTAGCATTATTTTAATGCAATTGGACATGTGCTCATCTTCATAAATCATAACCTACTCCACTCTTCATATGATAACGACACTTTTCATCTTTAATTCCACAATTTACACAATTTCTAACACATTTTATTTTCAATTTTCGGAATAATGCCAATTCTGATAAATTTTCTGCCATAACTTTAAAAAATCATAATTAAATTTGTAGGCATCATTTTGGAGTGATTCCAAAGGTTATGAAACCCTTATTGAGTTTAGTTTCAAAGAAAAATATGGACTTTAGCCAGTTGGAAGCATGTCATTTCCATATTTCATTTCTTTGACCGCTGCTCCAGAAACTTTCCAAATTTTTTGGAATAACTTCAAAAATTCATAACTCTTAATCCACTGGTCAAAATGGCTTACAATACCTATCAAATTAAATCCCTGGATGTCTACTTTCATCCTGTAAAATTTTATAATTTTTTGACATCATTTGATCATCCAAAATCCCAAGATAATCTCACTACCTCACAGGAAATTTCAATAAAAGCATAATCACATTATCCAAAATTTACCATTTTACTTTCTTTAATATCCCAAATATATAAGAAATATTAGGGAATAAATTTGGAGCTCCTGTTAAATCAGGGCTGGACAGTCCACTTATTTCAGGCTTATTCACTAGCCTCAAATCATAAAATTCGGGGTGTTACACCATATCCACAAAGCTTATCTCCCTCATGTTTTCTCACTCCCATCTCCTCCCTCTTGTCAAGTTGTCCCTCTTATCTGCTTATAAATTAGTAGAAAGATTGGTTGCACGTGAGCACAAATGTAAATCATGCCATCATGCTACTTATAAATGAATGGCCAATAATACACACACATATATTAATTACTAATTATTAAGTTTTCAAAACGCAACATTTCTAAAGGAATGTGAAAGATTACAGCAATGTGAGGGGGTTGTATGGATGTGCATTCTCTTTACTATGAAACTTTGGGTATTCAATAGTACTGATTAATTACTGCATGTCTCAAATCAGTAAATGTTTTTTTTGTTTCTATGGGCATTAATTATAGATGTTTCATCTTCCTTTAATTCCTGCTAACACATCTCCTAATGTGACTTTTCCTCAACTAAACAGTTTAGACAACTAATTTGACATTTAGGGCTTGTTTGGTAAGAGGAATCAATATATCAATAAAATCTCTTCCAACTATACTATTCCTAAGCCGCTCCTTTTCATTGGATTCAGACTGCTTTCACTGTTCATAAGCCGTTTTGTTCTTCATCAGGCTGCTCACATTTCATCGCATCTGGATGTTATGCAGGGAGGAATGAATTTGAATTTTTAATTTCAAAAGAAATTTTAAAAAAGCTCCCGCCAATGCCAACCTAACGACCTTCAACAACCATATATATCCTAGCTGCCAGACATCGTTTGGAGTGTGTCATCTACAGAATCACTGGATCATCATCATCCATTTGCAATTCAAATGTTTTGTGCTTCTTATTCTTCCCTTGCTTTCACATCTCTGCATCGTTTCATTCTTCTTGCATGTTTGTTGGTTTTGTTCTTCATTCTTCCTGCTTCACTTCATCATAGTCATGAAATTTATTAATGTTAATTTCACTTATTCTCTCTTGACTTTTACATATCTAATTACGCTTCTGGCTTTTATATATATCTAATAACGCTTCTGGCTTTAATTTTATATTGTTGATTTGATATTTAAGGAAGGTAGACTGAGTTGGGGGAAGAAAGAGGAGAATAGAGAGAAACTATGCTGAATATATGCCGAACACGAGAGATCTTGCTTTGTTTTACATGAATCTCTAGAAACACAGACGGTACTCACCACATAAAGAAGTATACATCAAAGGTGACATGAACACGAGGGGAGATCTTGCTCGGTCTTTGGGTTCTGTGATATAATATTTAACTAAACAAGGATCAGTATTTTCTACATCTTCTTGCTCTTTAACCATCACTGTGCATACAAAACTTTTGGTGGGGGATTGACGAAGCAAGTGAGGTCGTTGTAGCAGAATCATCCGATATGAGATATGAGTGATACATTTCATTGGCGTATGAACAAGCTATTGAAGAAGACGACACGCCCAAATAAAGAAAACACAGTTCAGAACACATCAGTTGAAGATTGATATAGAACTGGTGGTCAAATTTTTTTTTTGCTCAGAACCTCTCCCCCTCAATCACCCTTTCCACGCTGGCATGCAATGATAGTGTGCCATGCAATGATAGAAACACTTTCCAATTTTGAACAAGTTGTGTACGTGCTGTGTCTTACATTTTGTTTGGCCATCATCATCATTTTGTTCTTCTTCTTTTTTGAAATAATTTATTTTTTTATATATAAATAACTATTTCCTAATTATAATTATATGTTATAAGTAAAAATCAAAATGTTACATAAAGTGTGGAAATCAGAAGGTGAATCCGGATATATTGATTTTTTAATTAAGTAAAAAAAAATATCGGTTGGAAACATAATGATGTGGTTCACAATTCTACATTATTTATATAACTCCTAAATTATTGGACCATCTTGCTTGAATTTTGAATCCAAATACAAATAGCCCATCAGATTAATTAAATTAAATTAGTAATGCTGTAACAAATTTATATATTTTGTTAAAAATAACCATAAAGTAGTTTTGTGCTTGCTGTGGTTAAAGTAACCATAAAGTAGTTGTGCTGTTATTAACTTTTTTGCTATATCCTACCTTCCACACGTCTGGTGCTATTCTCCTATTATTTTCATTCTTTTGATGCGTTCTCTTCCTTTTACAAAGTCAAAGTAGTCAATCAGACTCAAGAAATCATAGCAATGCTTTAACACAAGCCATAAGAAACTGTGAAACACATCCTTATGATTAATTATTATTCTGTTTCAAGTTCAAATAGCAGTATACATGTGCAACCATCAAGAAAAGAATCTTTTTTTTTTTTGCGTTTAATAAATCATAATTTTTTTATTTATATTTTAAGCATCTTTTAAACTAAAGGTTTTAAGCATATTGCAAACTTAAGTTTCCTTGGTCAAAACGTTAGTTTTTACCAAGGGACAAAAATTGCAATGATAGTGTCTCATGCAATGATAGAAACACTTTCCCATTTTGAACAAGTTGTGTGCGTGCTGTGTCTTACAATTATGATAGGATTTTTATATTTAAAATTTTAAATAAAAATACTTATATGCAGGGATGGAATGTAATGTGGTGATATATTACAAAATTACAAGATTTTTGCACATTTTGAAAACTTTGTTGTAAAAGTAAATATAGTTTTTTTTTTAACAATAAACTAAATATAGTTAGAAAATAGCTAAACGAAGAGTAGCACATCTAAAATAAGAATAATTGTTAGTTTGTTTTAATTTTTTTTAATCAAATGGTGTTTTTTAACTAAAGGAAGCCACTACTTCATCAAGTTTTTATCATGTGTTGAGACAAAGAAGAAGAAACAAATGTACTTTCACTGCCACACGTAAAGCTACTTTGGGTTCCCGTGCTCATGAACACTGCCAAGTTTTTTAAACCTTTACCCCAACTTAAAAAACACCCATATATCATGCCAACTCCAAAGTGCTCCAATATACATTTTTAAACTAAAGGTGCAGAAATATTATATACCCAAAATATTTTTTTATTTATATTTTAAGCATCTTTTAAACTAAAGGTTTTAAGCATATTGCAAACTTAAGTTTCCTTGGTGAAAACGTGAGTTTTTACCAAGGGACAAAAATTGCAATGATAGTGTCTCATGCAATGATAGAAACACTTTCCAATTTTGAACAAGTTGTGTGCGTGCTGTGTCTTACATTTTGTTTGGCCATCATCATCATTTTGTTCTTCTTCTTTTTTGAAATAATTTATTTTTTTATATATAAATAACTATTTCCTAATTATAATTATATGTTATAAGTAAAAATCAAAATGTTACATAAAGTGTGGAAATCAGAAGGTGAATCCGGATATATTGATTTTTTAATTAAGTAAAAAAAATATCGGTTGGAAACATAATGATGTGGTTCACAATTCTACATTATTTATATAACTCCTAAATTATTGGACCATCTTGCTTGAATTTTGAATCCAAATACAAATAGCCCATCAGATTAATTAAATTAAATTAGTAATGCTGTAACAAATTTATATATTTTGTTAAAAATAACCATAAAGTAGTTTTGTACTTGCTGTGGTTAAAGTGACTATAAAGTAGTTGTGCTGTTATTAACTTTTTTGCTATATCCTACCTTCCACACGTCTGGTGCTATTCTCCTATTATTTTCATTCTTTTGGTGCATTCTCTTCCTTTTACAAAGTCAAAGTAGTCAATCAGACTCAAGAAATCATAGCAATGCTTTAACACAAGCCATAAGAAACTGTGAAACACATCCTTATGATTAATTATTATTCTGTTTCAAGTTCAAATAGCAGTATGCATGTGCAACCATCAAGAAAAGAATCTTTTTTTTTTTTTGCGTTTAATAAATCATGCTCATAGGACCATTTTCAATCTTAGTCATACAAACATTATTATGCAATAGCGTTTTGTTTTGTTTTGTTCTGTTTTCTTCTTTTTTGTTTTTTTAATAGACTTTAGTTTCAAGAAACCAAATCATGGTTGTACAACACTGACAGGAATATATACTCCTTAAGCCTAATATAACATCTTTATCATATAAACAAACTAAAATCCCTTATATCCGTCATGCCTTTTCATAAACTAAAACCCATTTTTGCAATCACTCCTAAATTTTCAGAGAGTGACAAAACTAATCCGTATAATTTTAATATGTGAATATTTTCCGAGCTAACACACATATGGTGGATAAACGTTACCGTCAACATCGATGGTGATAGTGAATTCTTTCAGGTAGCAAATCATAATCCAAATGAAAGTGAACTAAAATATTTTACAATTAATTATGGCGCAAAAAGGAAAACACTTGCCCGGGGAGGGGTAGAGTTTTTAATTCTGGAGTCTCAAACACCAACACCTAGCTAATTAATATAGTATTTTAAATTCATGTGAAAATAGGCTTTTGTAACTTTTGAAGATCAAAGCAAACCCTTCAAGGCCTCAACCAGCTCCTACATCTGGGATTAGAAGGAAGCATTGATAATACAAAAATTTGCAACATATCCTCATTCCTCATCCACTAAACAAAACATAGATTGTTGTTTTAATTTCGGCCAAGAAATTTAATTTGGCAAGTAACTTTTGAAAAAGAGGGAATTAAAGCAGTATATAATGGCTAGAAAATGGAGAAGTGGGGCTGGTTTTTGAGTTTTCCTCTTTACCAGCTGTAACTATAATAAATTAATGGACGTAAAGCTACTTTGGGTATATGTGCTCATGAACACTGCCAAGTTTTAAACCTTTACCCCAACTTAAAAAACACCCATATATCATGCCAACTCCAAAGTGCTCCAATATACATTTTTAAACTAAAGGTGCAGAAATATTATATACCCAAAATATTTTTTTATTTATATTTTAAGCATCTTTTAAACTAAAGGTTTTAAGCATATTGCAAACTTAAGTTTCCTTGGTGAAAACGTGAGTTTTTACCAAGGGACAAAAATTGCAATGATAGGGTCTCATGCAATGATAGAAACACTTTCCCATTTTGAACAAGTTGTGTGCGTGCTGTGTCTTACATTTTGTTTGGCCATCATCATCATTTTGTTCTTCTTCTTTTTTGAAATAATTTATTTTTTTATATATAAATAACTATTTCCTAATTATAATTATATGTTATAAGTAAAAATCAAAATGTTACATAAAGTGTGGAAATCAGAAGGTGAATCCGGATATATTGATGTTTTAATTAAGTAAAAAAAAATATCGGTTGGAAACATAATGATGTGGTTCACAATTCTACATTATTTATATAACTCCTAAATTATTGGACCATCTTGCTTGAATTTTGAATCCAAATACAAATAGCCCATCAGATTAATTAAATTAAATTAGTAATGCTGTAACAAATTTATATATTTTGTTAAAAATAACCATAAAGTAGTTTTGTGCTTGCTGTGGTTAAAGTGACCATAAAGTAGTTGTGCTGTTTTTAACTTTTTTGCTATATCCTACCTTCCACATGTCTGGTGCTATTCTCCTATTATTTTCATTCTTTTGATGCGTTCTCTTCCTTTTACAAAGTCAAAGTAGTCAATCAGACTCAAGAAATCATAGCAATGCTTTAACACAAGCCATAATAAACTGTGAAACACATCCTTATGATTAATTATTATTCTGTTTCAAGTTCAAATAGCAGTATGCATGTGCAACCATCAAGAAAAGAATCTTTTTTTTTTTTGCGTTTAATAAATCATAATTTTTTTATTTATATTTTAAGCATCTTTTAAACTAAAGGTTTTAAGCATATTGCAAACTTAAGTTTCCTTGGTCAAAACGTTAGTTTTTACTAAGGGACAAAAATTGCAATGATAGTGTCTCATGCAATGATAGAAACACTTTCCCATTTTGAACAAGTTGTGTGCGTGCTGTGTCTTACAATTATGATAGGATTTTTATATTTAAAATTTTAAATAAAAATACTTATATGCAGGGATGGAATGTAATGTGGTGATATATTACAAAATTACAAGATTTTTGCACATTTTGAAAACTTTGTTGTAAAACTAAATATAGTTTTTTTTTAACAATAAACTAAATATAGTTAGAAAATAGCTAAACGAAGAGTAGCACATCTAAAATAAGAATAATTGTTAGTTTGTTTTAATTTTTTTTAATCAAATGGTGTTTTTTAACTAAAGGAAGCCACTACTTCATCAAGTTTTTATCATGTGTTGAGACAAATTTTAATAACAGATTTGGGCGGTATAATTGGAAGACTAATTTCAAGCTGTTATGCAAAATAATTGTATTTTTCATGCGTTTAGTGCTTGCTTTGGTTAAAGGTGACGGTTTAATTATTTGAGCCATCAAGTGAAGAGAATTTTGCTTTCTGCGGGGCACAGTGGGCCAAAAGCCTAAGTGCACAAACGTCTGGTGCTATTCTCCTATTATTTTCATTCTTTTTGGAGGTTCTTTTCCTTTTACATAGTCAAAGTTGTCATTCAAGATATATTTAAGACTTTTCATCATTTTGTGATTGCTGTGGTTGCTGTGTCCATAAAGTTATTCTGTATCCATTGTGTTTTTTCGTATGCCCTACCATCCACGTCCTATACTTCTTACTCTTTCAAAGGTTTTGTTAACTGCTTTCATTTTTCTAATTGCGTTCAAACCATTCCCTTCACAGTCATGATTCATAGTTCATCCGGTCAAACGTGGTGAGTTTCTATATGAAATTTAATTATGCACCTCTACATATGGTTTGCCCAGTTCACAGTCAAAGCAATTAACCATTTGACAGCCAACCTACATATAGAGTCCCTGTAACCTATGCCTTACTTTTTACTTCAATATTTGTAGTCTATTACCCTCTGCTCTTTTTCTTGGTCACTGGATTTAACATTAATCTAGCAATGTTCCCTACCTGGCCCTTAGATTGATCAAATTAGGGACATCTTGTAGGACTACAAAAAATTAAAACCAGTCAGCACCAAAATTCAAACTTTGTCATTCCTTCACATTTTCATCATGCCTTCTATTCTCTTTTGGCCCCCAAAATTCAAACTTCCCCGCTCCTTCAACTCCATCCCTTTCCTATAAGTATATTCACTCCTGGTCCCCTTCCCTCCATCATCTACTGCACATTTCCTTCCCATTCATCTTCCATTGCTTATTACTTCACTTACCTCCACCATGTCCACCCACTCAATGTTGAGAGAGATCCACGATGGCACTGACATGTGGACTATTATTGTGAAGGTGTTTAGGAAATGGAATGTCTATCAAAAGACAGCTCCGTCCGAGCTGTTTTGTGTTTCGTTGCTTTTGGTTGATGCTGAGGTTTTGTCACTCATTTTATTTCCCATTACTGCTTCGTACCATTTACATTACTTTCTCTAATAACAGCACCTTCTATCCTTTTTATGTGGTCAACATGCTTAGATTTCATAATACTTTTCCTCTCTAATGCTAACTTACATTCTTAACACAGGGGACAAAGATACAAGCCTCGGTGCTGTTGAAGTCCATGCATGCCCAATTTTGCCAGTCTATTCTGGAAGGCAAAACTTACGAATTTGCTAACTTTGTTGTCTCCCCCAACAACTTCAAGTATAGGCCAACCAACCATCCATTTAAGTTAACATTCACCAACTATACATGTATATCTGAAGAAGCAACTTCCCTCCCACCCTGCGCATATTCATTCAAGTCAATCTCTGATATCCTCAACCTTGATGATGAAGAGGATTTTGATTATCTGTTTGGTAATACATTCTATTTTCCAAGTACAATGTTTGCAAGGACCAAGTAAACATGATTTAAATACCTTTTGTTTATTTCTTTTGTTTGCAGATGTTATAGCATTTGTGAAATCAATTGGTTCCCTAGATGAGCAACGAAAAGATCATGTCACAAAGTATTGGTTGCGCATGATATTAACTGATATGGAGTAATGACTTAAACTTTTCTCTTCGTATTTCATCCTTCTTTTATCACAACCTTATAACAATCCCAGATTTTCCTTGACAGTGACAACGAAATAGAATGCGTTCTGTTCGATCAATGTGCTTCTGATGCTTTCATGGCTCAGTTGGAGAATCATGACACTCCTGTTGTTGTGCTTTTATCTCTTGCTAGGACTGGATGGACTGAAGACAGTTATTATCTTTAACCGATATAACTACATTCAGTTTTACGTTATTCAGTTTTACGTTCTGTACTTAACTGCTATTTAGCAAGCTACTTTTGGACAGTCTGATGTTTTGTTCCTATTTGTAGAAAAGAGACAAATTTCAAGCTCTTTCACTGCCACACGTGTTGCTTTCAACCCTCCAATCAAGGAGGTGAAGGATTTAATGCAAAGGTTTGACTGTCCACATCCAATTATCATGTCACCCATTAAACATTAAACATTAAGTCCTTTCCTTTATGGTAATGTTTATGTCATTCCCTTACAGTGCTAAGGATCGAAGCTCCCCTTTACTAACTACCCTCACCCAGTCAATGCCCACACCAATGAGCTGTGCTTCAGGAAGCTCTTCCTTGCATACACAGCCCAAAGTCACATTGTCCAACATCAACGACCAAGGAACAATACGTCATCAACCTATCCTCAAGCTTTGTTTCATAATGTGCATACATAATTCACTTAAAATATGTGGCAGGGAAGTACATTTGTTGTAAGCGGTGAGGTTCTGAAGTTCGAATCCAAATATGGTTGGATCTATGATGGGTGTTCAAAGTGTTCTTCAAAGCCCAAGCCCAAGGATGATAATAATCCTAATGGTCCATTACTATGTCCCGGTTGTAGAAACACACCAGCCTCACTTGAGCCAAAGTACATTCCCACACCTCTCATTCCCAGGAATGTCTGCAACTACTTATATTTAGCAAAAATCAATAACCAACTACATGTATACAGGATGAAGCTGCACTACATTGTCAAAGATGAGACAGGATCAACTTCAGTTATTTTTAGGGATAAACTTGCAGTCCAGTTGTTGGACAAGAATGCAGTACAAATGAAACTCCTGGTCCCTGAGGTCACTGATTTACTTCCTCAGTATTAATGTTATACACTAATTGATGCGAATATGAACAAATGATTTTCTCTCTTCCAGAAACATAAAACTAATGGGTTCCCAAAAGCTGTGGAGGATCCTATTGGTAAGAAACTATTGTTGAAGCTCAAACTTAATGACTACAACAAGAAATTTCCAGGGTCCAGCATCAGTGTTTGTGAATTCACAGTGTGTGAAGACTTGATGCAGCAGTTTGATGCTGTCTCTACTGAGGTGGGATTGCATTACTATTTGACTGTCGTGACTCAATCTAGAAACCATTTTTTACACTACTTATTGAAGTACATTAATAACTTCAATTTACAGGATGGAGGGTTGCCTGTCAATGTGTCTGAACAGGTGCGGCAGTTTCCAATTTACTTTGAACTTTCAAATTATGCCATTGTTGTGAACGTTGTTAAGTTTCGTGTCATGTCCTTCATATCAGGATACCGTATCTGAAGACTGTTGTGATTCAACCGATGCTCTTTCTGATCAACCAGTACATGATGGAACAACACGTGGGAAAGATCCCATTGTTGTTGAGGATACAACTTGCATTGACCTGACTCAGCCTGGACTGAACATTGGTACGATCGATCCGCTCTATTGCGCAATAATTATTCGCTTTATCAATTATTTTCATTGCTGTCGTTCAATATTGACGGAAATAAGATCGTCTTAATAATGACTTAACAGCTGGAATTCAAAACACCCCGTGCAACGCACGGGAAGGGACAGCTCGTTTGGAGCAAAAGGAAGGAGATGGAAAATTTTTATGAGTTGAATTTAAAAAGATTATTATAAAAGTGAGATCAAACTTTTTTAATAAATTTTTCATACTCTTTTATTTTACATCTTCTCTTTATTAAATTTTTTAATCCCACTTCTTTAATTTTTTTAAATTCAACTCACAAAAAATTTAACTTTCCTCCCCTCCTTCCCTCTCCCTCCCCCCCTTACCAAAAAATTTGTGAGCAATAAAATTTGTTTAAAAAATTAACGCCATTAATAAAGTGGTATCTTAATCAAATTTTTTAGGTTAACATGCTATTGAAGCTGTTTCTACAAGTTTTCTGGTAATATAATAGATAGATTGTACTTATTTGGTCCTATTTATATGACAAATAAAGAAAAAGAAATTTTTTGCCATATTATTAAATCATTTCATTAAAATTTTCATATAAACATAATTTTATCATTAAGTCACTTCAGTTCCTCAACTTCTTATTAGTTTACAACTTAGCCATTAAAAATTGAAATATTGATCGCAACGAGTCATAAGTATAAGTAAGGAATTAAGTAATAATCGGATTAAAACTTAAACCACTCGTAAGATGAATTGTCCGAGAAAAAGAGTTGTCATCCAAACATGCATCGTTCCTGCATACCAACATATTTTTTCAACAACGTGAAAGATGAAGAACATGTGCGCAAAATTGGAGCAGAGAATCAGTGCAAGAACAAAATCAAACTTTTTCATTTTACATATTTTTTATAATAATAGAATTGAGTATTTGTTCTTAGCATAATAACTTGAAAAATTATAAAAAAAAAATACCCGTCTTTTAAATATTAAAAATTATTAAAACACATATTTAATAAAAGAGGACACAACTTTCAACTTTCCTAAATTACAATCTTTAATCAAATTAAGGGTTAAGGTGCTAAAATAATATTTAACCTTTATAAAAAATGTAAAAATAACCATAAACCATATTTTAAGAAAAACAACCATAAAAAACATGAAAAATAACCATAAACCATATTTTAAGAAAAACAACCATAAAAGAGAGCAAAATGCATAACGTTGTTAATAAGTGTTCCGTTGACAGTCTATGAGGCAATATTTGACCTAAACTGGTGACAAGGATGCTGACCAGTGTTATTGTGGTATACGCGGCAGCTTGACCAGGAAAGGGGGAAAAATGAAGTATCATTCATTGTTGAACCAAGTCTTCGGGAGTGTTTGGTTTGAGGGGAGGGGAGGGTGGGTAAATTATCTTTTTGGGTTAAAGGAATTTAAATTTTGGGTGGGAATCCAAAATTTAAAAAGAATGAGAAAGTAAATTTTGGGCGGGAACCCAAAATTTAAAAAAATGAAAGGGTAAATTTTAGGTTTTTTTGGTCCAAAATTGTAATTTTCCCACCCTCCCCTCAAACCAAACACACCCTTCGTCCCTTTCGCATCTTCCACCCCACCCTCTCCGCAAGATGTAACTTTTAATGCTGAATATAAAATAAAGTTAATTTTTATAAAGAATTTAAATAAGCTAATTAAATTACTTTAAAGTATCTATATTTTTATTTTTTTTCTCTAAATTAATTAATTTAATTAATCTGATATATAATCTAAGGATATATAACATATGATGTTATTGAGTAATTGATTTAGTTTCCTTGAACTCTTTAAAAAATAATCAATTTTATCTTATATTTAGAATCGAATGAGGGAGTACATCTTTTCCTTATGATCCTGGGTGAACTTTTTCCTCGACTGCTTTCGCGCATTCGGGCTCGGCAGGAGCAGCCACTTTCTCCGGAGGAGCTTGTATCTCGGCTGCAGAGAGAGAGCCAGAAGCATATGGGGTGGAGACGGGTGGTAGTTTGAAGAGGAGTTTCCTTTTTTTATCTTTTTATTTTATTTTGTTTTTCTACCTCCGCTTGATTTGTTCTGGCTTTTACTTTCGATTTCGTAGATCTATTGTTGGTTTGGTCAGATTTACTGTGCATTTTTTTTTTGAATTTCTTCCCCCGATGTCCCACATCCTTACGAGTGCAGACTAATCCGGAGTCGCCCTAGGGAGGACTTCCCAGGATTCGAGCCCAAGACCTGGCAGGTGCTCAGTTCCGCAGACCACATGTTCAACCAGTCAGACCAACCCTTCTGGGCAAATTACTGTGCATTTTTTTGCTACCAAGATGGGGTTTAAGTCTAGCATGTGTTTGCTCTCTTTTATGGGTGTATTTAGATTGACAATTAAATAAGTGACTCATTTTTACTTTGACTTATGGAATCTTAAGATTAGAAAAAAGTAAGATTAGGCAAAATGATGAATGTTTAAATTAATGATTGGATGAGTGACTTATAAAAAAGTGAAAGATGTTTGGTTTGGCTTTTGCATAAGTGGCTTTTGTGTTATTTAAGAAAAAAATTGTAAAAATTATGAAAAATGAAAAAATGAAGGGATAATTATGAAAAAAGACCTCATTTGCAACTTAATTGCCAAATGAGACCTGGGAAGATATCTGCACATAGAGAGATTTTTTCACAATTTTCCCAAAAATTAACTTTGAAAATTTGACAATAGTACAAATTTAAATAAAATGCTTAAGAGTTAAGACCATCATTACAAGCAATGTAAAAGACACATATGAAGACAACCGTTTCCACATCCTTCTCATTTGTTAAAGTGGCATTCTTGGTGATAAATTGATCCAAACCATCAAATGACGACAGTGTTACCATAAGGTACATACTCAAAAGTTTAATGTCACTTACCCATCCAGAAAAATACAGGAAAATACTTAATTAAAAATAGATAAATTTATAACATATTTAATGAATTAATTGTAACATTTTATCTTCCATCTTTAATTCAAGCTCTTATATTATAGATCGCTAACTAGTTGATGACTCATTTAATAGAATTAATAATGTGATGATTAGAGAAAATTATAGAAAAGGACCTCAAAATTTATGAGAATTATAAGTGAATGAAGAAAAGGGACCGGAAAAATCACAAAAAATACCCAAATGTTCCATAAATTACATTTTACCTACAAATATTTCACAAATTTTCACTTTAATCCCTCCTTGAGAACTTTTGAAGTTTACAAGCAAGTCCCTAGCTTCATCTTCTTCCTTATAACAGAGCACTGAAACGAAAACAGAGCTCGGAGAATGACTGTGACTACCGGTGCTCTTTAAACAGGAGCTCGGAGAATGACAGAGCACCAAAACAAAAACAGAGCTTGGAGAATGACTGTGACTACCTTCACTACCAAAACCAGACGAGATCCACGCCGAAGATAGTCGCTGCTTCTGCCGTCAGTTGTGTGCTTTGCGGAGAAGAGAACACTTCTTTATTTGAGAGAGAGAGAGAGAGGTGATGGACAATTGGGCTGATTCAGAAGTAAAATAAGCTCTATTTTGAAGCTTATACCAATTGGAGCTTTTTGCTTCTTTTTTCTCAATCATGATCGTCCAACCAAACACCCAAAAATTGTTGAAGCACTATTCAAGGCCGATTGAGAGACTGAATCGCCCGATTGGGCTCCCAATTGGCAAAACAAACACACTATATTGTTTGCAGTAACTTTTACCCAATATGTATATATATATATATATATAGTTTATGGTTAGGCTTAGCAAAGAATTTCTAACTCTTATCTCTTTGACAATGTTCTTCCCTTTGCAAGAGATTTGTGGCCAGTGATTGAATGGGATCCAATCCCCCTCTAGATTTGTGGCCTTCATTTGTAACAAAAAAAAAAAAAAAAATTTGCTTTCCCCCTTAATATTTTCATTCAATTGTAATTGTGGGTAGCATTCTTGACCATTTTTGTGAAAATTTGTTTCGTACAACTATTAGAGTATTAAGGTAAATAATTGAATGAAATTTATCAGCATTAATGGCCATATAATGTATTTAACAAATTGTGTAATAAAAATTATTAATGAAAAAAAAAAAAGCAAACATTCTTTTTATTGTAAAAAAGAAGAAGTAATCATTCTAAAGCGGAGAAAAAACAAAAGGACGCTGCAGCATTTTATAACAGAATTGTTCCCCGCAAAAATACCGTAAAATTGCTTATATTTGAACAGGTATTTAAAAGTAAAACGTGGTTTTAAGGTGGTTTATAATGTAAAAATGGAAAACAGCCAGATTTTGTCCGTGACAAAAATATTTATATTTTTATATGAATATCTGAATTTCTTATGAATTATTTTTAGTAATATACTTTAATAAATCTCTCAAAACATAAAATATAGAGAAATAAGCATACTTTAAGGGTCTATTTGATTGGAAGGGAGGGGATGGAAGGGGATGAAAAATGAACTCCTCCTATTGTTTGGTTTGAAAAATTGGAGAGAGGAATTTCAAAGGAGGGCTCCCAATCCCTCTTATCCCTCATTTTTGTTCCTCCAAATTGGAGGGTTTTGGAAGGAATGGAAAATGAGTCCCTCCCATTCCATCCCCCTTTAAACCAAACACGCCCTAACAAAAAAAAGTGCGCAGTAGATGCATCATGCATGTCATGGATTCTGATTAATAACGGAACCACATTATCCCAAAAAAAATAAAAACGATCGATTCTGTCTTCCTCTTCCTCAAGATCACGACAAGTTGTTGTATATGCCTTTCAGTCGCCATCGCTGTTTTGATTTTTCTGCATCGTACCCTCTTGTCTTTATTACAAGTTGCTTATCCTCATCGACTTCTTCTTCCTCCCTTTCGCCTTCTATTAATTGTTTATCTATTTATACATATCTCCCTTTAATTCCTCCACTTCGCTCATCACTCTCTCTGGTTTCACATATCTTATCCCGCCACCATGGCTCCCGCAGCTACAGCTTCCGATTCCTCGTCGGAACCTCCAAAGCTTCACGCCTCCGACATCGGCAGCATCAAAGCCTTCGCCGAGTCCAATGGTCCCTCCCCCATCCCTTCCTCCTATTATTCTATCGTTGAAGCCAGAGACGACGTTGCCGACCAACTCGCCACCTCCATCCCCGTCATCGATTTCTCTCTACTCACTTCCGACGATCCTCAGTTCCATGCCGCCGCCGTCTCCGAACTCGGCAAGGCCTGTGCTGAATGGGGCTTTTTCATGGTCATCTTCCAATCCATCTCTGTTTTCAGTCCTGCAATTAATTCTTTTCTGTTTGAGATTAACTAACAATGGGTGAATATTGTGGTAGGTCACGAATCATGGGATATCGGAGAAGCTGATGGAGGTGGTGATGAACAAGGCTCACGAATTCCATGACTTGCCGGTGGAGGAAAAGAAGGAATTCGGCGACAAGGGTCCCTGGGCGCCCATCCGACACGGCACAAGCTTCTTCCCTCAAGCAGAGAAGGTTCATTACTGGAGAGATTACCTCAAGGTCATCACATTACCAGAGTTCAATTTCCCACACAAACCTCCTGGTTTCAAGTAAGTTCATGCACTCTCTCTGTTTCTTCTGTTTCTGAGATTGGCCGTTGTATAACATAATCCACTCAGTGTTACTGTGTGTACAGGGAGGTGGCTTATGACTATAGCAGGAAAATCCGGGCGGTGGCGAGGACTTTGCTGCAAGGGATATCGGAGAGCTTGGGATTAGAATCCAAGGCCTTGGTGGAGTGCACTGGTTTTGATTCTGGTTTGCAGGTTTTCGCCGTCAACTTGTATCCTCCGTGCCCTCAGCCAGAGCTGGCCTTGGGTATGCCTCCTCACACCGATCACGGACTCCTTACACTCCTCTACCAGAACGGAATCGGAGGCCTTCAGGTCAAGCACGACGGCAAGTGGGTCAACGTCAATCCTCTCCCCAACTGCCTCATCGTCAACGTTGCAGATCAACTTGAGGTTACTCCCTCCCCGGCTGGTATGTCAGCTGTGCCTTTCACATTTGCACCCCTGCTCTCGCTTCAATTTTTGGGTCCTTTTCAAATGTTTTGTTTGATACCAGTGACATTTTAATATCTTCCAAGTAAAAAACAAATGGAGCTACTTTCAAAGTATATGATTTTTTAAAGATTTTAAGACTATATTAAAAAGATGCTCTAATTTTAAATTTTTAAAAAATAATAAAAAATTAAAATCAATTTTATTTTTATTCATAACAAATCAAAATATTATTTATTTGACGTAGGATCTAATAATCAAGAATCATAAAAAGAATATTTTGGAAAGACCCAAAATTGAGAAGTAGTAAGGGGGTGCAGCACAAAAGGCACAGCTGAGACGCCCCATCCCTCTCACTCATCATCTCCTACACACACACACACATATGGTGGTTAAGGGGTAATTTTGGCTTGAAAATTTTCCAAAAGCCAATTTTGTTTTAGAAGTGTAAAAAATAGGGTAATTTTATTCTGACAATTATCTAATTTAATTTTGACCGTTTGACTAAATATGCTGAGCTAACAGTCCATATATCATTCATGTCAATTTTGTTAAAATATAAATTTATACCAGAAGTCTATGTGTCATCTACTTCATTTTTTCTCAAAGTTATATTTAAAACTTTTGGATAAATTTGTACATTAACAAAAATAGTGTGGATGACATGTGGATTATGTACTTAGCATATTTGGTCAACTAATGATTAAAATTAACTGGGATATTTTGCTTGAAGAGAAAATTGCGCCTTAACCGGCGCGCTCACATATTCACACGATATATGGGTTAAACATTTAAATCTCAAATGATTAGGCGGTAAGCAATGGCAAGTGTAAGAGCATATTGCACCGGGCAGTATTGAACAACAGAGACACAAGGATGAGTATACCGCTTGTGAACGGACCAGAGGTGGAGAAGGAGATAGGGCCAGCGCCGGAGCTGGTGGAGAAAGAGGAGCCATTGTACAAGACCATTAAATATAGGGACTACTTCCAGGTTCAGCAGCAGATCAGGTTCGCCGACAAAAGTGCTTTGGATGAAATTCGACTCAATCCCAAAAACTAATTGATATATGTCATTATATGTTGTCGTCGTCACTACTCATCAATCGATCATATGTGTGTTTTGAGGCGTGGCAACAAACCTACTCAATAATGCAGGATTTTAAATCCACAATAAAATCCAAAGGATGATTCCTCTCAGTATTGAATTACATCTAGGTGTAAATGTTATATTTCTTCTGGTCCGGAGCAGCAGATTAATTATATAAAAAGAGCAACATCTACTCATATCCCATAAAAAAAACTAGTTTCACACACATATATATAGATATATTGTGTTTTATATTGACATGTTGAGAGATTTCTATAGTCTCAATTGGATCGTCTGACTTCTTTATCTGTATCCGTGATATCTTTTGCCATGGTTTTCCCATATACGAGCTAACAAACAAGGGTTACAGGAACTAGAATGCCAGCTAATGGCTCAAGGTTGAAAACGAAGTGTTTTTATATATGACTGAAAAGTAATGAATACACAGCTTTTGAAGAAACGAAATATAGTGGGTGTATATTGGTACAAAGCTAAAACGAATGACAAGTGTGACAGAATGAATATATGTTGAGAGAGTGATATGTTGAGTGATAATGTCCTTTACATTTTTGACACAGGAATTATTTATACATTGGCCTTTAATTTGGAGAACTGGAACTGGTTTGCCTGCTAAGCAACCTTTAATTTGAACTTCTTCACTCACATTTTAAGGTATGAGAGTTGAAAAACTGAGGCAGAGCAAGAACTTCATATCGGATCAGGAAAACATGGATGAGAAAGTGGAAATAAGAAAAAAAATTCAGTTGTAATCTTGAATCTTGAAGATAAAAGAGATGGAAATAAAAAAGAATTAAGCTTTTCTAAATTTTGAAGCTTTTTTCTAAATTTTGAAAGAATAGAGGAAAAGAAAAGCACAGTAACTTTCACTTAAATCTAATAAACTTGTCACTGCTTTAAGAACTAATATTATTGTTCATCAACAACTGGGAAATGTTAGAGAAGCCATCATCATCGTTGTTGTTCATATTGATTTGAACCACAACTTTTATGTCCGATCCAATTCATGATCCAGAGTGTTGTTGGATTCGGATTTAAGTTCCAAGCAACACCAAAAGCCATATCAATATGACCATGCATTTTCCCTTCCTAGCAAAAGGATCACCTTTCAACTTGTACTGTATGTTTCCAATATTGATTAGCGAGCAAAAATGCCTATGAACTTTTATCAAGAGTGTGTCCAGCATCATATACATTTCAGAAGTGCAAAAATACACATGAATATTCAAAATGAGAGCAAAAATGCAAGCACTGAATACCCATATGCAAATGCAAAAAGAGTGTGAGTCCACTATAAAAAGTAACAATATTAGGTCAAATTTAACAATGCTGTTATTTTTGCTCCCATTTTGAATGTTTAGGAATATTTTTGTACCTCCGAAATGTATATAGTACTGAACGCACTTTGTATAAAAGTTCATGGATATTTTTGCACCATCACCTTTCACTCAATCACCAAAAGGCACAAAGTTATAGGTCTATTTGAATTACTGTTAAAAAAATACGTTCACCTAAGTCGAGATAAAACTCCCATTTCATACTTATCACATAGGTATAACCCACAACCCCTCACTTCAAAACGGGTGCTCAGTGTCATTGTAGCACTGGAATGGATCAATCTTAACCACCTAATGTTAAGTCTCACATCAACATATTAGGAAATGAAGTGAAGGTATGTATAATGTTAAAGTAAGTTATACTAAATTAGCTTTAGTTATTTTTATAGAAAGAAATGGAGGTAACACAAAAGCATCATAGTGTTGGCGACACAAAGAACAGTACACATGATGGACTTGAAAGTTTGTCCTCGCCTGGAAAAGGTGGGTTTGATGCCCAATCACCCACAGCCTAATTTCCTCTTGGTTCGTTCTTTTCAACAACATATATAATGTTTCTTCTTCTACGGCTTCAACCACCCACCACTACGACTTCCATCTACACTTCACACCATTCATTTATTCACAAATCATTCTCATTAGTCCCATCTACGATAAATACATCTATAACATTCAACCATCAAACCCCACACAACTTTACACACCCACCCACCCACACACATTTAGGGATGGATCGTTTCAGTACTATTAGTTCGATGGTCCAAATCAAGATTCAATAGCGCACTTTTGACAATGGAACAGGTCTTAGCATTGTAGAAAGGCTTAATCATGATATATGAACTTCTAACTGTGATTTAAATTTGCGGAACTTAAAAGGAGAGGGAATTGGAAATTTTGAAGTAAGTTCTTTACTTCTCTCTATTTCCTATATTTCTTGGATTGGCCTTTGTATGGTAAAATACTATATGTTACTGTGTGTACAAGGAAGTGGCCTATGATTATCACACACTTTTCTGTATGTGTGTGTGTGTGTGTTCTCACGTGATAATATACGATGTGTTAATCATTGATTATCAATTGATTAGGTGGTGGGCAACGGCAAGTATAAAAGACACAAGGATAAGTATAGTGCTGATGAATAGATCGGAGCTGGAGAAGGTGATAGGGCAGGCGCCGTAGCTTGTGGAGAAAGAGGAGCCATTGTTGAAGAGCATAAAGTACAGGGACTACTTCCAAAATCATCAGAAGACCATCAGGGGCGGCAACAAAAGTCAACTGGATGATATTTGGGTCAATCCTCAAAACTGATAAGTATATATATGTGAATATGTTATCATCACCACTAATAATAATCATTCATGTGTATGTGTGTGTGTGTCAAGCGTGGCAACAAACCTACGGGTGTGTTAAGCGGTGATGTGAGTATAGTTTGTGTGCGCTTGTGTGTGAGCCGTTTTTATGTGTCGCTCCTAGTTACACTCTCTGAGTATTGACAACAGATGTATATTACTATGTTTTTATATGGGTATGTGTCTGTCGCTTTTCACGGTCAAAGCTCTAGTAGCTGGGGCTAAGCATGCCAGATGTTGAGAGATTTTTTAAGTTTCAATTGGATCTGAATTCTTTAAGCAAATGGTGATCCCTGATATCGTTTGCAATTGTTTCCCATATGCGAGCTAACAAGCTAAGGGTATAGGAACCAGAATGCTAATGGCTCAAGGTATATGAATGAAATACAATGAATACACAGCTTTTAAGCAAACAAATATAGTGAGTGTGTGTGTGTGTGTGTGTGTGTGTTGGTACAAAGCTAAAATGAATGACAAATGTGACAGAGTGGATATATGTTAAGCTGGCCTAGGAGTGATATGTTGAGTGATAATGTGTTTTGAAGTATCTGCAACGTTGTTTCAAGACTTTGTTTGCTTTCTTTTGTTTCCACTACTCTGTTCCCTTTGGTTTCTGCCTTTGTGTTTTATCAATGCTCTGTACTTATCTGATTTGTATTCCAATGCATTTTCATTCCAAGCAACACCAAAGGACATATAAATATGACCATGCATTTTCATTCCCTAGCAAAATAGCAAAAGAAAAGAATCATCGGCCCCTCTTTTAGATTTTAAAGGGATATAGAATAACAGTTTGAGATTATAAACGTGATCGAACTCAACATCCCATTATACAGAGAAGTTTTTATGCTGCTACGTTACAAAATATATAATCAGACTCCGTCGCCATTAGCCAAAAGGCCCAAAGCTATATGACTCTTCCTCCTCACGACACCCACCTCTAGTTTCGCCCTTCAAAAACATGCACGTGTACTACAGATGACGTACATCCATCCACGTAATTAACAATAAGACATAATTCATTCGTTCACTCACACTTTGACCAAAAGAATAATATATGGAAAGGAATCTATGCTCATAGAACTCTATTTTGGACTTCAAACGAGTTGAGATTCATCCATATCCCCAAACTGACTGTTCTATATAATTGATCCAAATCATTTCAAACGTTGGCATATCAAACAAAGAGGCACACATTTTCAATATTTACCTACTTATCTCAAATCCCTTGACTGGTATATATGTTCATGATCTCCTAAAATCTGTTGCCACATAAAAACTTAAGCTTCTAGCAACAACATTTAAACAGTTATATTCATTGGTTCTCATGCATGCAGGCAGGCATAACGCAGACCACAGAAGGTGCGTCCTTGCTAGGTTGGCTCAAGGAGTGTACGTTCGTAAACATGATCGCCGAATGAACCAGTTTGGACCCAAATCTCTCGCCTTACCATGGTGGCACTTCTTCCACTTTCATCTCATCGAAACTCTTCGTGACACCTTCGACAACTCCGTTATCAGAGCCGTCCTCCAACTCACCTCCAAATCCGGCCACGTCAACATCATCAATTCCCCCGAATACGTCATCGCCTTCCGAGGAATCACCACCACCACTCTGTCCCCAATTCTTTACAGAGATACCCTCCTACTATGTCTCCGCTCCCTTTTCGGTATCCTCCACAACAGCACCTGCTTCCGCCACCCCTTGGCAGAGTTCAACACTGGGCCACCATCACCGGCGGCGGCGTCCCCAACGTCTGGTTCACCGGTCACTCCTTAGGCGCCGCCATAGCCTTGCTTGCCGCCGAGAACATGGCGTTTCCCGGCTGTCATCTTCCTACCTACCTTTTTCAACCCTCCTTTCCCCTCTGCTTTGTTGGACAGGACAACGACTAGTAACATCCCGAAACTGTGTCAAGGAATTCACATTTCAAATTCTGTGGTGAAAGCAAGAGCGTCCATTTATTTACAAAGCCAGCAAAGAAGAAGAATCTTGAAAAGGAAGATCAGTTTTCTGGCTTGGCTGATTGGGTGCCCTGTTTGTTCCTGAATCCAGGGGACCGTGTTTGTTGTGGTTATATTGGGTATTTTGACAAGAGGTTGAAGATTGACTTGAATCTAAAACAAGTTCCATTTATGATAATCTCAATGTACAATATATAGAAGTATTTACATACGTTTTAAGATCCAGAAAGATTTTAAGCGGTTACTAACATTCTCTACGTTTCTAGTCTACATCCGTTTCTTTGAAACTCTCCTTCAAGTTGAAGCATATATATTTATTATGCCCAACTTGTTACAAAAATACACGATCCTTGTCTTATGTAAGGCTTTCGTCAGAAGATCTGCTAGTTGATCGTTTGATTGCACATGCCCTGTAAATACAATATTTTCTTTAATTTTATCACGAATAAAATGACAATCGATCTCAATATGTTTGGTACATTCATGGAATACAAAATTCAATGCTATATAAAGTGTTGCTTTATTGTCACACCATGGTTTTACAGGTAATATTGTGATTATGCCAATTTCCTTCAGGAGTTGAAGTACCCACACAATTTCTTATATTGATTGTGACACGGCTCTATACTCTGCTTCTACACTTGATTTTGACACAACCCCTTGCTTCTTACTTCCCCATATATCAAATTTCCACCAATAAACACACAGTAACCCGTAGTGGATTGTCTTGTGGCCTTCAATCCTGCATGATCCACATCATAAAAACACTCGACTTTAGTGTGCCCATAATTTGTATAAAGAATACCAAGACTTGGAGAACCTTTCAAATAATGCAAGATATGTTCTAAAGCTTCCTATTGCGCCACCGTTAGAGATGCCATGAATTAGCTGAGCCTACTGACCTAAAACGTTATATCAGAATGAGTTACTGTTAGATAATTTAGCTTCCCAATAAGTCTTCTATATCTCTCAGGAAATGCAAACGGTTTTAATTTCTCTAGATCAATCTTCTTCTTCAAGTCATCAGGAAGCTCATCAAATATACTAGCATCAAGATTTAGGAAGGGATTCGGAATCATGGGGATACTTCTTAGTGCAGATCCAAGCTTTTCAGTCTCCTTTAAAAGATCAAGAACATACTTTTTCTGAGTCAAAAGAATACCTTTCTTGCTTCTCAAAACCTCAATACCAAGGAAGTACTTTAATAATCCCAATCTTTTGTCTGGAAGTGAGAATTCAGGAAGATTTTAAGTTCTGAGATTCCAGAAAAATTACCCCCTATAATCACAATATCATCAACATATACTACTAGAAGAATCATGCATGTATCAGATTGCTGGTAGAAGAACACAGAGTGATCACACTTGCTTTGACTTAACCTAAACTTCTTGACCACATCACATAATCTATTAAACCAGGCTCGAGGACTTTGCTTTAGACCATATAGTGACGTCCAGAGGTAGTACACTTTCCTATTCTCCCCCTGAGCAAAGAACCCAGGTGGTTGCTCTATATAAACTTCTTCAAGAAGATCGTCATCCAAAAAGGCATTCTTAACATCTAATTGATGCAAATCCCAATTATATGTGGCAGCCAAAGAGACAAGAAGACGAACTAAAGTGAGCTTAGTCACAGGAGAGAAAGTTTCAGAATGACGGAGGGAGACTCAGAGACAGTAAAAGTCTTGAAGAAAGGAGATGACTCATGAAAAGTGACATCAGTGGACACAATGTAACAACAGAGATCAGGAGAGTAACACTGATAACCTTTCTAAACTTGAGAATAACCAAGAAAAACACATCTTAAGGACTTAGGATCAAGTTTACTAATAGTAAAACGGATATCCCGAACAAAACAGATACAACCAAAGATTTTAGGATCAATAAGGAACAGCTTAGTAGTGGGAAACAGAATGAAATACGGAATATCCCCACCAAGAATAGCCGAAGGCATTTGATTGATGAGAAAATAAGCTATAGAAATGGCATCGGCCCAAAATTTTTAGGGACAAAGGAATGAAACATGAGAGCTCTGACAGTTTCTAAAAGATGTCGGTTCTTTCTTTCAGCAACACCATTTTAAGCAGGGTATCAACATAAGAGGATTGGTGAAGAATACCATGACTTTGCATATATTCGGTGAATAGAGTGGAAAAATATTCTTTTGCATTATCACTTCGAAAGATTTTCACATGAGTGTTAAACTAGGTTTGAATTTCAGCATAGAAATTACGAAAGTGAGTAAATAATTCAGAACGTTGTTTCATTAAGTAAAACTAAGTGGTTCAGGAAAAATCATCAACAAAAATGATAAAATAACGATAACCATTTTGAGACAGGATTGAACAAGGACCACAAACGTCATAATGTACTAACTTAAAGGGGGACGCAGCTCGTTTATTGACACGAGATGCCAAATATACAATGGTGTCTGGAAAACTGACATGACTCACAATTTAAAGTAGACACAGAAGAGAACTGAGGATACAATTTTCGGACAGATGATAGAGACATATGACATAGACAACAATGAACTTCAAATAGAGATGACCTACCAGAACAAGCAACAGAATGTGGCACCTGATCATCAAGGATATAATGGCCACTAGATTCATAGCCTTGACCAATAACCTGCTTCGTCGTGAGATCCTGAATCAAACAATGGTTAAGAAAGAGTGTGATAAAATAATTTAATTGTTGAGTAAGTTAGCTAGTAGACAAAAGATTAAAGGCAATGTCAAGAACATGAAGGACAGAGGATAAAGGAATAGACGGGGTAGGTTTGATAGTGCCAAATCTAAAAACAAGAGAATAAGAACCATTAGCAATGGTTATACCAGAGGATTGGCATAATTTAAGGTGCATACGAGGAGAACAAATGCTTGTTACTTGTCATATGATCAATGGCACCGAAATCGATAATCCACTTTGAGGAACAAGTGACAAGGTAGAAGTAATGTTACCTGTAGTAAGAGCACATGAAGGTCTAAACTTAGGTTTAACCATCATCAAATGAGAAAATGTACCAAACAGTAAATAAACAAAGATGCAACTACAACAAACTCTCCAAGCAAGAATAAGAGAATCACACAATCATAAACTGTATCAACAATCTGAAATATTACAAACGAGCTTTCAAGGTCCTCTAACCACAACAGCAAACATCACACTAGTGACCAAATAGAAATTTACCAGAAATATCCCATACAATGAATAGTATCCGTCAATGAATAGTACCGTCGGATGAACAGTAGCCGTGAGTGAACAGTAACAATGTCGAAAACAATACCTCCGAATTTGCAAAATGACATGTTGGTTCTTCAAATTTCGAAAACACCAATTCAGACCTTCAAAAGTTAAAAAATGACATATTGGTTCTCCAAAATTTGAAAATGACAAATTATTCCAAAACTTAATTAAATAATTGAGCAAGATGCAAGACTGGTCATCAAGGAACTATACACAATCATTGCAATACTTTTTATCTTCAATAAATAAATAATCAAAGGGACCCACACCTAGAAATGCAAGGCACGTTGGAAGAAAAGTCCATTGCCTTAGAAAGTAAATAAGGGACCACACCTAGAAATGCAAGTAAGCAAGAAAAAACTTGAACCAACCATCCTAAACACCAACTAAAGTATAGAAAAACCTGAACCCAAGACACGAACACCATCGGAAGACGTTGCAGAGAGCTAGTTGACGCCTGAGGAAGAAAGCGCCACCAAAAATGATGATCCACGGCTATCACGCGCCGTCAAGAAAATCTGCCAGCTAGGAGCGTATGAGCCATGCACCCTCAAGGTGGTGTCGGACGGACACCAAATTCAAGGCGAACACTGATCGGAGGACGGAGAACACTGTGGAGGTGTGTGTGTGTACGTAAATGCTGGACAAAAAAACAAAACTCAAAAATTCTCTTGCCTTTCACTATGCTACACCACCGGAGCACTTTCACCTGAACCAGAAACTAATAGAGACGAAGAAACAAGTACCAGTGTTCGGAAATGGGCTCTGATACCATGACTTGAATCTAGACAAGTTCCATTTATAATAATCTCAATGTACAAATATATAGAAGTATTTACATACATTTTGTAACATCCTCATTTTTATTTATTTATTTTTATAATATAATGATAAATTAGAATTAATTAATATATATATATATATTATAAAAATAGGGGGAGGGGGACAAACCACCGAAAGTATTCGTGGTGGAAGAAGAAAGAAAAGAAAAGAAAAGAAAAAGAAAAGGGTAATGATTGGGTTTTAAAAAAATTAATTAATTAATAAATTAATTAATAAAAATAAAAAATAAAAGTGGCGCATGAATGAGGAGGGGTATTATAAATACCCCTCAATCTTCACTTCACGTCTGGCGTGAAGTCTTCAGGAAGGCGCAGTGAGGTTCTGACAGGAGAAATTTAGTTCTTCAGAGATCAATAAGGTACTTAAATTTTCTTCTGATCACAAAACTCTTTTTATGAAAAATGTTCTAAATAATTTTATCTTTCTTATGATAGTGATTTCTTACTGATTAGAGAATAATCTAGAATTAGAATTTTGGGCAAACAATGGATAAAATGAACAAAAAGACTCTCAATGCTTTATTTTAAATTGTGATATGTAATATTTAGATTTTCCCCCATTTTATATCAGCATTTCAGCAGTTAGGAAATCAGTTTCAGTGTAGGGAGACGGTGATTTTCGTAGTTTTAGACTAAGCTGGCATTTTAAAACTTCAGGGTCATTTGTTGTAAATTATGCTGAAATTTTCCTCAGTGAAGGGCGGTGATTTTCGGATCTGTAGATTAAACGGTCATTTTAAAACTTCAGGGTAATTTTCCGTAATTTCTGCTGATATATTCCATAGTGAAAGACGGTAGTTTCGGATTTTTGGATCAAAATGGAGTTTTGGAAATTCGGGGTAATTTTCTGTAATTGCTGCGGATATGGTTTCACCGAAAGTAGGGGATAATATTACAGAAAAGGGCCCCAAATTTCTGTCACAATTACCATTACTCACATGCAGAATTTCATTTTCTTCTTTAGTCCTTATGCTTCTTTACTTTTTGGTCCTTTATATCTAATTTTCCATATAATTCAAATAAATGTTTTGTAAAATATTTATTCAAAAATTCAATTTTTAAAGAGCAAGACTATAGGAATGTAGAGGTTGATTAATAATGAATTTTAATCGGTTTAGATTTTTTTTAGATGAAGTTTTATAAATTAGTATTTTAGATCTTAAACTTAAAATTTGGGGATTTTCATGTATTGGAATGAAATTAACAATAATCAATTACTTGAATAGGTTATTTAAATTAATAATAATATTTAAATTTTATAATTGGAATTTTAGGGGTAATTAATTCAAAATTTAGAAATTTTAGAATTTAGTTAAATAAATTAATTTTTCCAATAACTCAAGGAGTTATTAATGTATAATAAATTAATTGTTGTAGATTGATTTTTGGCGTGTATTTGAGCTCTTGGATTAGGAGCTTGTGGTTATAATTTTGCTTTGGCGAGAGGTAACCACTTTCCTCTTGTTGTGCATATTTGTATGGTGTTTGTGAGTGATTTTTAATTACATAGAATTATAAATTTGGCTATTGATATATGATGTGGACTTTGAAAATATGTTGTTAATGAAATAGTCTTGTGGGACTTATTTCCGCTGAGAAAATGAGTAGTGATATTTATTATATGAATTGATATTTATTTATGAGATTGAAAATATCCTTTTGATAATGATTTGTTATAATCACACATATTAATATGAGAGGGGATGGTGGATGTTGATTTGACGGGTTGTTACTTAAAGAGGAAATAAGGGGGTGAACTTTTGTACAAAAAGAGGTAATAAGGTGGTGGACTTCCAGGTGTACACTGGTTAGTCCCTTCGCCCAATTGTGTTCAGTAGGGCCTTGACACCCCACTAATATAATTAAAGGGGGAACCCATGGTCCGGTCTCGTGCTCTGTGGATTTTGGCCGGTCCATATCACTTGATTGGTGAGCTTGTTAAGTTAAACTACCAGTTATATGGGTCAGTGCTAGCCCATGGGTTCAGTCAGAGGAAATAAGGCAGGAGAGGAAATAAGGGAGGACAAAGAATAAATTATTGTACATTGATTCTTATATACTTGTGATAAATATGAGAACGAGATTATGATATGGTAAATTAATGTGTATATATACATGTGGATATGTGCATTTTAATAATTATATGATTTTAATAACTATCCCACTTGGCACCTCATGGGCACTTACTCTTATGCCCAATGAGATGGATTGTTGGTTGCTGAGACTTTTGTCTCACCCCGTTGATTTAACATTTTTTTCCAGGTGATAGTTGTCGTACGGGTCCATCCGGGAAGACTCCGGAAGCTTAAACTACTTCTGCTAAAAGTAGTGCTTCTATCTTTATAATATATGTTGGATTATTGTATATTGCCACGTTAGGGCTCATTTTGCATACTCTGATTTATTTTGGAGATTTGATATTTTAACTATATATTTTTAATTACTCTTGATGAGGTTGGATGGCTTGCGGGCCTGATGATGTGGTTTGAATTGCTGGAATCATAATTTGGTTTGATATGGATATTTTAATATATGATGAGATATTATTTAGTTAAAGAGTTTTTAAATAGTTAGTTGAATTCTTTTCTACCATGGTAATCTTTTGAAAGATGATTTGAAATGTTTTTATTACCATGGTAGAGGTTGTAAATGATTATAATAGTGTATAAAAAAAATGGTTTTATCAAGTCCATAGTTAATTATTATGTATAAGGAAAGGATTTTACACATTTCAAGATCTGAAAATATTTTAAACGGTTACTAACGTTCTCTATGTTTCTAGTCTACATCCGTTTCTCTAACAAAGATGAAGCAGCTTGGCGCTGAAGCATTTGAGGATGTGGCCACAAAGTTTACTTGTGAGAGCTTTATTATGTCTAATTTGTTTGACATGAAGTCAGAGCCCCGCCATTTGATTCCTTCTGCTGAGTTGATCATCAACCAGCTTCACTCACCTTGCTTCTAAATGGCTTATGGGATTCAACAGTGGTGGCACCCTAATCTGTGTTCTCACCCTGTTATGTACCGATACAAGTAATTAACAGTAAGTTAACAAGGTTTTAGGTGATGTGAAAAAGAAATAGACCATGAATAATAGAGACCTCACTTCTGTATGATATTTAACATCTCATGCACAAGCGAGGCTTACTTTTTCATCCCTATATACTTCTCTCCTTTCTTCACTTAAAACTTAAAAGATAGTGCTCATATTCTTAATATAAGGATTATTTACCTAATTTGATTAGATTAAAAAAAGTTAGATAAGTTGGTTAATGTGATATACATTTTCTAAAACAATATAGTTATCTTCTTTAATTCCCTCATCTACTCTCTAACTTAATTATTGTTGACAAAACATCAATAGGCGCAAATTAGAAAAAAGATTGATAAATATAAAAACTATGTCTTATCTTATATTTGGAATCAATATCAACTCCACAAATATGTCTTATGTTAAAAACTAGAGCGAGTACTATTGTGTGTCCTTAATATAGTCTAATTTAACTAATTTGAAGAGGATATGGAAATTAAATAACTTACTTTAAAATATTTTAAAAAGGATCATATAACATATACTATAATTAAGTAATTTATTTAATTTCTTTAATTTTCTCATTTTAGTTAACAGGGCCATATATTAATTAAGTACTAGAGGTAGTGTATAATAATAAAAGTAAAAGTAATCAATGAGATAGCTTGCTGAAGGTGGTCGTGTGTCCAACAATCATAGTGATTTGTGGTCAATAAAGAGTATATTTGTTTTAGCATTGAGATTATTTATAAGTTTCTTTTCACGTAAATTAAGACAAGACTCCTTTCACATACTTACCTTGTATACTGTAAAATACTATTGAAAAGCTGCTTTTAAGCATTCCAATCGCAGTTTCAAACGAGCACAAAATAAATGAGAAAGCCATGCACATGCAAGTCCTAACATGGTCTCAAGACTAGAAGGAATCATTTAGTGATGGTACAAATCATAGTGGTAACCATGTAGAGAATATAATGATGGAATAAATATGGAAGATTTGGTGTGTGTTTGGTTCAAAATCATAATCATGGTCCACATATGATATTGCTGTTGCTATTAATCTATAAGCTACCTTTAATTTTCTGCCATCAATGGTAATTGATATTGCTATTAATCACATGTATGTATAATTATAACCATTTTTTAGCTATAATTATCAAGGTAATTAAACCCGGACCGATCAGTGAACCGGTCAGGGTACTGGGTCAAGGGTCAGTGGGTCAAACCGGAGTCAGCCCGGAGTCAACCCGGACCTAAACCGGTGAGGAATAAAAAATTGAAAAATATTGTAATTTCTCATCACACCATCCAAATTACGAATAGTATATATCCAGAATCAAAATGCTAACAAAATAACTTGATTGTATCATATATAAATCACCTAATGATAGCTGTTATAACTTATAATCCCAAAATATTTATCATAAGTTCATAACACAATATCAAAACATGTTTATGATAACAAAAGTAGTAAACTAATAATTAGTTATCATCATTAAAATAAGAATCAACTATATCATTCAACTCTCTAGGTACTGAGACATTAGGAGGTGGAGCTGTAGGAGAAAGAGTAAAGGCACTAGGAGCAACTTCCTCAACATTTAATGATGGAGCCCCAACAACATCGTCATCACCTATGTATCAAAATTCAAATGAATAAAATTAGTACTAATTATGCTCAAAATATGGTTATATTCTTTTGTGTAAAAAATAAGAATATAATCTTAGATAATTAAAAGGATGGTTAGAAACCTTCATAATCCTTCGCCATTTGTTGAAATTGAAAATCCGTTGCTTCAACATTTTCAAATTCAGGAGTTGGATCTTCGTCAAGAACCCAAAAGTCTAGTCTATAAATTGATTCATAATCAATGGGGTCGTAATTATCTTTCTTCTTCTTCAATTGGTTCCTATAATGCCAATGCCAACACAATAGAAGATCATTATTTACTAAACATATATAACAACCATTCCTCAATCATGACTTTTTAGATTACCTAAACTTTAACTTCAGATTGTAGTTTGTGAAAACCAAATCATTAAGCCTTTGATGCTCCAATCTGTTTCTTCTTTTAGTATGGATACGTTCAAATAAACTCCAATTTCTTTCACAGCCAGAAGAAGAAGAAGAAGTTTGACTAAGAACACGAATAGCAATTTGTTGCAAATCTGGTACTGAACCCCCATAATACAACCACCACTCATCTTCAAAATAAAGTAAAAACATTTAGTATGTATTAATAAACATTAAATAATAATCATAATATGTGCTTTCAAATATAAAACTTAATATACTTATGAGGAACTAGCTTTTGGGCTGTTTTCTCGCATGAAACTTAATCAAATGAATATTTACGTTCACGGTAGACACTGATTTGTTGCATCATTGTAACAAAATGATCATCATTATCAGGTGAGAGTGCCTCAAACAAATTAATCACAGCATCCATTAGTCTATGCTTTCGAACAAAGTTAGGATTGTACAAGAATGCAGGATTCAAGAGATATGCCGCTGCATGTAGGTCATTTTTCAAATGCTTATCCCAGCGACTTTGAATGATATCCGTATATGGCTTGTACAATTCCTTCTTCATTTGAAACATTTCCTTAATTCCATTCTTAGCTCTTTGCATGCCTTCATAGATGTAAGGCATTGAAGGTTTTTCATCTGAATCCACAATCCTCAACAACCTTATCAAAGGAGACACAAGTCTCACAATTTCAAAGCAATCATCCCAAAACTGATTATTTAGAACGATTGCACTGAAAATTTTTCCAGGTTCAGTGCTTGCTAATTTGTGCTGCACAAAATGATGATCAACAACTAAAGCTTGTAAATCATGCTTATGTGAATAGATGCTATGAAGGGTGATGAATGTGGTGGCGAATCTCGTCATACCAGGACGTACAATTTCCTTCCAACCTGGTCTATTCCTCAACCATGACAAGAAGACCATATGATTATATGCAAAAACAGTGATTTTAGATGCACTCTTCGCAAGTTCTGACACATGAGGCATGGCTGCAATGTCTTTCAAAATAAGATTCAAACAATGAGCTGCACACGGTGACCAATAAATAGTTTTGTATTTTTTTTTATCAATCTACCGCATGCTACATAATTAGCTGCATTGTCAGTCACCACATGGACTAGATTTTGAGGACCAACCCACTCAATAACTTCTGTGAACAATGAGAATAAAGTGTTGGCATCTTTAACTATATCCGAAGCATCAACTGACTTCACAAATACCATGCCATGTAATGAATAAACTAAGAAATTAATCAAAGTTCATTGTCTAACATCTGTCCAACCATCAGCCATGAGTGTGCAACCATTTTCTTTCCATTTGGCTCGATGGCTATCAATCAGTAGATGAAGTTCCTTTTTGCAGTCTCTCAACATGGTAACTCTATACTCATGAAAACTTGGGACCTTAAACCCAGGCCCAATTGCTGCAGCAGCATCAACAGCTTTTTGAAATAATGGACAAGTCATTGCATTAAATGGAACACAATTAACATAAGCCCAATGAGCAAATGCCATTTTCACATTATATTGTGCTTCTTGACTTGCCCATGCACTTTTGATGCTTGGTTGGCTACCAGGAGTTGTCCTAGATGCAAAATGACTATCAATCTTCCCAACTATAGGAGTTTTCCTCTTTAAAGAAGCAAGTGGTTCCTCAACCTCTCTAACTTCATTGTCCTCCTCAACAACATGTTTTTTCTTTGAACCTTCTAACAAAGATTCTTTCATTTTAGCAGGTACATCATGAGAAACCTTTTTACAAGAACTCACTTGACCACTTACACCAGCCAAATGTTGTTTCAACCTATTTATCCCACCTCCCCTATAACTTGAAGCACATAAAAGACAAGTGAAAACATTTATTTTTCCCTCTTTCTTAACAGAAACATATTGCCAAGCTGGGTCTATTTTTTTTAAAGTCCCTAATGTCTATGGAGGGGGTAAATTACTGTTAGGAGGATTGGTAGTGTCGGGATTTGGGTTGGCTACAACATTCTCATGTGCTTCATTACTTCCCTCCATTAAGAAACCAAAACCAAAGCAAACAGCAAACAAACCCTTTCAATTCGCAAACCAAAAGCACCCCGTTGATTAATAATCACTATCAGAGGATTCAGAGCTACAATGAAACAACAAGCCAACCAAACCAGCAAGCAAAAACAAACAAAGCATAAGCCATTGCCAATCACATTTTATTTTTAAGAAAATCAATACAAAACCAGAGCAGCAACAAGCTAGGAACACAACATTAATCACCAAGATTACCGGCCTTAATATGGAAATCAGTTCAGAACAAAGCCAAAAAATGTGGAAATCAGTTAAGAACAAAACCAAGATTACGATGCAAGCAGCCAAAAAAAAATACAGGTATACGAATCCAGAAATCAAACTGAAAATGTGAAGAACAAAGCCAGGAAGTAGGAACACCGACCTTAATCCCCAAAAATCATTCCACTGCCACAAAACCACAAGGAGTCCAGGACAGCAACAATCGAAGCCAAAGCTCCCACATTTCAAGCAAAACGTCGAGGAATCAACCACATTTGGCTCAGACGGCCTGAAACGCTGGGGAAGAACGAAGAACGAGTTAACGCTACAGTGCTTCGATCTGAAAACAGAGGAGCGCCGCCTCGTTGTTGCAACCGCCGTCGCCAGCGATGGGAGACGGAAGTTCAGAGGGAACGGCGAGCTCGAGGAGGGAGAGGGAAGAAGACGCCCGCTTCTGGTTCTGCCGTTCGTTTCAGGGTCGAAGAATGAAGAATCACTGAATCAGAGTGCTGTCTGTGCGGGTTCGGGCAGAGAAAGCATTTGAATTTTTTTAAAAAAAAAAAAATCACAGAAACGACGTCGTTTCATATGGCTGGTGGGCAAATTTTTTTAACTCGGTCGACTCGCTGACCAGGCCGAGTCGACCGAGTTAATACCGGGTCACAGCGAGTCGGCCGAGTCGCGTGACCCAGGGTCACATCTTGAACCGGACCGGTTAAGGCACCGGTCCGGCGGTTCCCGGCCCGGACCGACCGGTCCGGGCCGGTTCTTATAACCTTGATAATTATACATACATGTGAGTAATAGCAATATCAACAAGCAGCTAATGGAGAATGGCTTTTGGGGTTTTATGAGGCTCCCGGTATTTATTCAACTGTCGAGGCTGAATTACTGGCTATTAAACATAGTATTGAAATTTGACAACGACTAGATATTGATAGCATTGTGTTGTATACAGACTTTCCGAAAGCTTTCAATTTACTAACGAGGGGGTGTGATCATGAGCACCCTCTTAGTCATGTTATCATGCAGGTGATAGATTTAATATATGCCAAATTTGTAGAGCTGCATCATACTTGTAGAGATGTTGTTTGATGTGCCGACTCCGACTATCTAGCTAATGAAGGCCACAAGGATGTGTTTAAGACGGTGTTTGTACTAGAAGTCTCATATGACTATTTAGGCATGTTTTTGAAAGACAAGCATTGATGGCTAGGGTTAGATCCTAGTTCTTTTATCTCAACCTAAGCTTACCTTTATATCTTAAAAAAATTATAGCTATTTTTTAATAATTTATTTAATTCTCTTATTAAGGGGATTATATGAAAGTGAACTAATTTGGCTTGTAAAACAGTAAATATAGGGTGTCTTTTCCCATACACAAGCTAACAAGGGTATAATGCTAATGGCTCAAGTTTGGAAACGAAGCGTTGTTTTATATAAATGTAATGTAATGATTACACAGTTTTGAAGTAAACTAAATATAGCGAGTTTTAATATAAACTACAAAGCTAATTAACATGAATGACAAGTGTATGTGACAGAATGAATATGATGTTGCTGGGAGTGACAGTGATAATGTCCCTTATATTTTTGAGAGTGGAGTAATTATAGCCCCTGAAAAACCACTGAGATATACCGCTCTCTATCCTTGAAATCTTCGGCTATGGCCGATAGTCCCTTTCCTTGAGCTCCAAGCTGTTCATGAATTAATGTGTATGCGACCTTAACATGGATGAGTATTATTTATAGGCATAGATGTTTAATTTAAAGCATCTACGACTTTGTTTCATGAGCCTTTTGTTAGCTTTGTTTTGTTTCCACTGCCCTGTTCCCTTTGGTTTCTGCTTGTGTTTTTTCAGTGCTGTGTGTTCATGACCTTGGATTTGATCTTTCAACACTATAATCTCTTTGGCCGAAAAACAAAAACACAACTGGGGATGAGAAATACTTGTATATTCTAAGAATGACCCATCATCTGAATTCTGTCCAACAAAAATAGAACAATTCAAATTATTTTAGTACTAATTGGTTGATGACTCATATAGAAAAAAAAAGCACATTTTATTTTGTCTTTAAGAAAAATAAACATATTAATTTGAAAAAAAAAACTAAAAAAATGATAAGCCAATATTTTTTTCTTAAAATCAAAATAAAATGTGAATTTTTTCAGATAAGCCATAAGCCAAAAGTGATAAAAGTGATAACTTCTGGAAAAAGTGATAAAAGTTATTTTAAAGAATAGATTATGAGTAAAAAAGATTATGGGGAAAAAATATTTTGATAAAATGATAGTGTTTGGATATTGTGATCAGAATAGTTTTTTTATGGTCAAATTACTAAAAAAAATATTAACTTTTGTGATAATTACACAGAAATGATAAGATTATATTTTATGTATTATTTAATATTAAATTTCATTATAAATATTAAAAATGAAATAAATTTTTTCAGAAAATTAAAATTATAATAGGGTTAATATAACTTTTGGTCCCTGAAGTTTGATCCAATTTTGGTTTTGATCCCTCAAGTTTAAAATCGGTGGTTTTGGTCCCTGAAGTTTCACCCGATTTTGGTTTTGGTCCCTGAAGTTTGAAATCGGTGGTTTTGGTCCCTAAAGTTTCACCTCATTTTGGTTTTGGTCCCTCAAATTTGAAAAGGACTTGGTTTTTTTTTCTGGGTCGGGTCGGGTTTTTTAATTGGGTCACCAAGTCCTTTTCAAACTTAAGGGACCAAAACCAAAATTTGGTGAAATTTCAGGGACCAAAACCATCAATTTCAAACTTCAAGGACCAAAACCAAAATCGGGGGAAACTTCAGGGACCAAAACCACAGATTTCAAACTTGAGGGACCAAAACCAAAATTGGATCAAACTTCAGGGACCAAAAGTTATATTAACCCATTATAATATTATGCAATCATACAACATAAAAAAAAATAGATGGAACCATAGTTTGCCTACCGACCCCAAGCTCTCAAGTCCCTATCTAGAGCCGGGAAAACGGGCCGAGCCCGTCGGGCCGGCCCTTTTAGGCCCTGGCCCTTCAAGGGCCGGGCTTATAAATTGTAGCCTCAAAAGGAAGTCGGGCCTAAAAGGGCCGGCCCTGTAGGGCCTCGGGCTTAAAAGGGCCGGCCCTGGAGGGCCTCGGGCCGGCCCTTTAGGCCCGTTTATTTTTTATTTTTTTTACTTGGAAAGGAACCATGTTACATTTTTGAATTACCTTATTGAATCTATATGTCACTTTATCCTCATATTGTATAGAGTATGATTTTTGAGTATATTGTTTTGTCTAATTGAATCATATTGTGATTTTTGAGTATGATTTTTGAGTATATTGTTCTGCCTATTTAGACTAAAATCATATTATATACTATTCTGCCTGATAGAGTATGATTTTTGATGGAGGTTGTAATTATTTGACTACTTGATATTACTGCTCAAAGTGAAACACAATCAAATGTCCTTAAAATTGATGATAGTAGCTGCGAAGGTGAAAATGATAGTCGTCATACTCATGTTGTTTAGAGGTTAGGGTATTTAGCTTCTTGTCTTCTTATACTTTAGCCTTTGTGTGAGTTATTTATGGACATGATTTTACCTTTGATTATACATTAGTAACTGTGTTTGTTTGTTGCAAGAGACGTGTTATTTAAACCTTAATGTTGACAACATTTATATATTAAATTAGAACTTTAATCGTTGTTATTTAATAATTATATTTCTCTAGGGAAAATATGCAGAAAAAATAGTTAAATATTGTGAAAAGGATTTCCCGGCCCTGCGGGCCGGCCCTGGCCCTGATGCTCTCGGGCCGGGCCTTGAAAAACTACAATTTTCCTGACTCCGAGCCCTTTAGGGCCGGCCCTATTAGGCCCTGGCCCGTCAAGGGCCAGCCCTATAGGACCGGGCCGACCCTGATTCCGAGCTCTATCCCTATCATCTACGAGAAACCATGGCATATGTGTGGTTGCTTGTTGATTATTAAAACCTATTTTTGTCCATTTTGTTTCTCTCTTGCATCCATTTTTTTTAATTTTATTTTACTTTGTTGGTTTATCCTAATTTACTGCAGACCACCAGTGTCTCTAGCAGAATCCCATGGAGCCCACGTGGAAAGAGAAAAAAGCAAATGAAGAAAGAGAAAATTTGGATCATTTGGACGTCACTAGCCAAATTTACAAGGAAAAAAAAATTGATTTTTCCAAAACCAAGATTTTGGGATCAAATAGCTTCTCCGTGAAATTTGAATGTTTGGGTTTTATTTCTCAAAACCAAGTTTTTGGTTTCAAAATCATTTTTTTACTTATATCCAAACATACACTAAAATAATGATCTGAGTTGTTCTTTTTTTATTAGACAAAATTTAAATGATGTGTTGTTTGGAGTATATAAGTATTTCTGACTCGGATACCTATAAGTATATATACATAGGTTTTGCTTTGCAGGGAACATCATAGACTATTGAATTTGTTTGTCGATAAGCACAGACTTGACTTTCTTACCTCTCTCACTTACCCTGATAGCTGTCGAGAAATGGTTTTTCCCAATTCCGTCTCATCATATTTGACGATTTTTAAGTTTAATCGCCTGTCAAATAGGAGTAAATCGGTAATAGTGTTTGGAAAAAGCTTCACTCATATCTTAAGGGAATTGAGAGTTGAAAAGCTGAGGCAGAACAAAAACTTCTTATCGGATCATGAAAACAGTGATGAGAAAGACGAAATTAAAAAAAAAAAGCCAGAAGAAATCATGACGTGATGTACATCCAACCACGTAAGAATTAGACAGAACCCATTCCCTCCGTCACACCTGGACCAAAAATATATAGGAAAAATTCCAAAAAACTACACTCAAAATATACAAAGGACAAATCAGTACATCGAAATTCAGAAAAGACAAATCAGGCGGGTGTCAGAAAAAAGACCAATATGTCATTTTGAAATTTCGGCCAAATTACCAAAATACCCTTCATGCACACTTCAGAATAACAACATGATCATCGGAATTAACACCTTCGGATTCGGTATTAACAACTGGAATTCTTCTTTGACAATTAACAAATTTCAGGACCAATAACAACACATAACTCGCCATTAACAACTCCGGATTCGTTATTAACAACTCCAATTTCTTCTTTCAACACTTAACAAGTTTCAGGACCAATAACAACACTTACCTCGCCATTAACAACTCATGATTCGCCATTAACAACTCTGATGTTGTTATTGCGACTGAGGGCTGAAGGGTATTTTGGTAATTTGGCCGAAATTTCAAAATGACAGATTGGTCTTTTTTCTGACACCCGCCTGATTTGTCTTTTCTGAATTTCGATGTACTGATTTGTCCTTTGTATATTTTGAGTGTAGTTTTTTGGAATTTTCCCAAATATATATATATATCATAAACAAGTTTAAAAGTAAATTTTAGTCTTAAATATAAGATTTTTTTCAATTTTTTCTTTAAACAAGCTTATTTGATTTATAAACTGATATATAATATAATGTTATTAATGTAATTAAACATAGACCAGTCACTGAACTGATTAGGATATTAGGTAAAGGATTAGTGGGTTGATTGGAGTCAAACCGGAGCTAACCCGGGACCAAACTGATGAGAAATTGAAAATTTTAGGTTTATTAATATGAAATTCTAAAGAAAAAAAATTAAAAAAAATCAATTTTTTTTTTTTAAAAATCGAACCGAACTAGTCTACTGGCAGGTTGGATACGGGTTCTATTACCAAATTTGTTACACATAAATATTTCAGAGAAATTATGTAACACATGTTATAATTAAGAAAATTTATTTAACTTCCTTAATTTTTTCATATTAACCAGCTCTTCTTATATTTAAGATCAAATGTAGTAGTCTACAGAAGGAATCCATACTTAATTAATGGAACTATATTTTTGTAACATCCTAATTTTTATTGCTGGAATTTAAATAATTTTAGAAAGGAATTATTTTATGAAAAATAAAATTTTACCACGTAATTATTTAAACATGGAGGATTTATGATTTATAAAATAGTAAAATATACTCCCTCCGGTCCTAATTATAAGATAAAGTTAACTTTTTTGGAGAAATTAAGGAAGCCAATTAAATTACTTTAGAATGTTTATATTTTTAGTATCCTTAGATTATATATTAGTTTATTAGTCAAATTAATTAGTTTGGAGAAAAAAATAAAAATAAAAATACTCTAAAATAATTTAATTGGCTTCCTTAATTTCTCCAAAAAAATCAACTTTATCTTATAATTAGGATCGGAGGGAGTACAACAAAATAATTAAAGAAAAGAAAAGGCCCAAGCTCAGAACATTAAGGCTCATTAAATTCTTAAGCGGCATTTTTGCGTGAATGGATAAAACAGGCGACCTGGTGCCTTGACGATAGATAAGAAGCAAGTCAAGCAGTCAACCACCGCTAATCGTCTTCTTATTCCCCTCTGCAGCGCGGCTGCGTCGGGAATTCAGTTTAGAGTTGATATTTTAGAGCTCCTTCGGTAAATTGCTTTCATTGTTGTTCTTTTATTCAGCTAGATCTTTCTAATGAATGTATTATTGTAGTGATTATTTTGAATCGGGGATTTAGAGTAATTTTTGAGTTTTGATAGTAGATAACTATAAAAATTTAGAAGTAAGCTGATAGTTTATTTTAATCGGTTTAGATTTTTGTTTTGGTGAACTTAATCGGTTTTAGATTTCTTACTTAGTTGTCATGAGAATTTTAAATTAGTATCTTATTTAAAAAGCTTATGGTCTATCGTCTAGGGTTTTTGTTATTGTACGCTGGATCCTATTTTAATTTTGTTGTGATGAATTAAACAGTGTTTTTGTGCAAAAGGACAATTACTACAGCCATGATAATACTTTTGTATTAGTTTTATTATAATTTATTCTTACTGGTGGCTTTAATTCTTTTAATCATGAGAGTCGTTGCAAAAAAGTGGTTTGCACCTTTGTTAATCATGGTTGATGATTTTCAGAGGAATAGTGTGTTCCTTACTTCCTTTTAGCCATGGACTGTGTAATTAAACATTTTTTTTGAGTGGAAATGGGATTGTGTTGATACTCAGATTCTGTACAAAAGTAGTTAAAGAGGACTAATGAAAAGGAACTTTTCTAGTACAAACGCGTATCAACTATGTTTAATTTAGTCAAGACAGTTTCCGAGTTTCCTATGATGTTCGCCGGCACTGGTGTGTTCCGTGAGCGTCAAGACCTCATCATTGACAAGCCGATGTGGCTGTGTTTTTGCATTGTTAAACAAGTATTGGTTGCTTGCTTCCCATAGCTTTGAGCACATCAGTCCAAAGGTTATATGCACCTTGTAATTAAACATTTTACTAGCTAGCTACCTTAGCTGAGTTTTACAAAGCCTTTATAACTAAAATTGCTTCTCTTTCTACCAAGGTAGTTTTTGAATAGATTATGTGGCTAAATTTTGGACAAACGACTAATAGTACTTTCTGAGATTCATCCTTATCCCCGAACAAATTGTTCTATATAATTGATCCAAATCATTTCATACATTGGTGTATCAAACAAAAAGACTTGCAGAGAAGAGCAGAAATGGCACCAAAAAAGAAGCACGTTTTCAATATTTCAGGACCAAAGGACCTCAAATCCGTTGACTGGTATGTATATATATATGTTCTGTTCATGAGATCTCCTAAAATCTCTTGCCACATAAAAGTACTTAGGCAAACAGCAACAACATTTAAACAGTTCTATTTATAATTTATTGGTTCAAAATGCATGCATGCAGGAATAACGCAAGCCACAAAAGGTGCGTGCTTGCAAGCTTGGTTCAGGGAGTGTACGTTCATGAAGACGACCGCCGAAAGAAGCGGACCGGACCCAAATCTCTGGCCTGGCCCTGGTGGCAGTTCTTCCACTTTCATCTCATTGAAACTATCTACGACACCTTCGACTACTCCGTCATCGGAGCCGTCCTCCAACTCACCTCCAATTCCGTCAACGCCGTCTATTCCCCCATATACGTCATCGCCTTCCGAGGAATCATCAAGAAGCTGACCTCATCTCTTTATAAAGACACCCTCTCATGTCTCGAGTCCTTTTTCGGCACCCTCCACAACGACATCCGTTTCCGCCACGTCCTTGGCCGCGTTCAATACTGGACCGGCTGCGCCCCCAACGTCTGGCTCACCGGTCACTCCTTAGGGGCCGCCATAGCTCTGCTTGCTGGCAGGCACATGGCCTTGTCAGGTTTTCGTGTTCCCACCTACCTCTTCAACCCTCCCTTCCTTTCGGCTACGTTGGAGACGACGATGACTCGTAATAGACCGATACTGCGTCAAGTAATTCACACTACCGCTTCAGTAGTGAAAGCTGGAGTTATTTATTTCCGGGGCAGTGAAATGGAAGATCTGTTATTTTTAGCCCTATGTGATTGGGTTCCTTGTTTGTTCTTGAATCAAGGTGACACTATTTGTAGGGGTTATATTGGGTATTTTGAGCAGAGGTTGAAGATGAAGAGGCTTGGGCTTGAAGCACTGGAGGATGTGGCCACAAAGCATACTCTTAAGAGCTTGACTCTGTCTACTTTGTTTGACATGAAGTCAGAGCCTCGCCATTTGATTCCTTCTGCTGAGCTGATCACCAACCAGGTTCACTCACCTCGCTTCAGAGTGGCTCATGGGATTCAACAGTGGTGGCACCCTAATCTGCGTTCTGACCGTGTTATGTACCGATACAAGAAAAAGTAATTATAGTAAGCTGACAAGGTTTTCGGTGAAGTGAAAAAGAATTATACTGTGAATAATAGAGACCTCACTTATGTCTGATACCATCTCATGCGGAAGTGAGGCTTACTTTTTCATCCCTGTATGCTTCTCTCGTTTCTTCACTTACAACTTAAAGCTTAAAAGACTTTACTCCTCCTGTTGTTCATATAATACATATTTATTTAATTTGATTAGATTAAAAAAATTAGTTATTTAAGTTAATGATATATGTATTTTTCAAAACAATCTAATCATCTTTCTTAATTATCTCACTTACTCTCTTCTTTAATTATTGTTGACAAAATGTCAATATGAGCAAATTAGGAAAAAGATTGACAAATATAAAAACGATATCTTCTCTTATATTGAAAACTAATATCAACTCCATAAATATGTTTTATATTAAAGACAGGAGCAAGCACCATCCTATCCTTAATATAGTCCCAGTCAACTAATTTGAAGAGAATAAAAACTAAATAAATTACTTTAATGTATTTAAAAAAAGATCATACAACATATACTATAATTAAGTAATTTTTTTAATTTTCTCATTTTAGTTAACAGGGCCTTATAGTAATTAATTACCAGAGGTAGTATATAATAATACAAATATAAGTAATCAATGAGATAGCTAGCGTGCGTCCAACAGTTATAGAGATTTGTGGTAATAAATGAGAAAACCATGCACATGCAAGTCCTAACATGGTCTGGAGACTAGAAGGAATCATTTAGTGATGGTACAAATCATAGTGGTAACCATGTGGAAAATATAATGATGGAATAAATTGTATGATTTGGTGTGTGTTTGGTAATTTCAAAATCATAATCATGGTCTACATATGATATTGCTGTTGCTATTAATCTATAAGCTACCTTTAATTTTCTAGTATGAATGGTAATTGATATTGCTATTAATCACATCTATGTATAATTATAGCCATTTTTTAATAATTTATTTAATTCTCTTATTAAGGGGATTATATGAAAGTGAACTAAACTGGCTTGTAAAATAGTAAATATAACGTGTGTTTGGGATCACGTTTGGAGGTTCAAATGTGTATCTCAACAGTCAAAGCCCACTTCTTAGCTTTTTGTTTTGTTTGAATTAGCGTTTTTTCAATTGGATTTTTGAATAAAAAATTGCTTTAACTTATAAATCAAAATTTCATGTTTTTGGTTTTTCCATATCGTGCCGAGAGAAAAAGTTTCTATCATGGAGAGAGAAGAAACTAAATACCTCATGAAGAAAATTTATTGGATCCCACCTTCTTTTATTAAAATAACATTATGTCTAGTTAAAAGTTAATAATGATTTTTTGTTTCAAATTTTATCTTTATTTGTGAAAGTGTCCAAAGGAAAAAAATAAATAATAAAATTTAAGGGAAATCAGTAAAAACTCCCCCATTATAAATTTAATTAATGTGAATAAACTTATAAGTTTATATATACAAAGAATGACAATACTATAATTGAGGTAATTCTCACCAATTAAATTGTTAAGGGGGAGACTTTTCTCCAATTTTCTTAAAATTTAAATAATATAGTATTTTCAGATTTTTACCAATAACACATTAATTATTTTTTTTATTCAATTCATATACTTTGTAGTCATTTTATATCCAAATGAGTTTCAGTTCATCAAACTAACTTTTTCAAAAGTCAATACAAACATAAATTTCATTTCACAATCTAACTTTTACCCTATCGTATGTTTACAAAAGTTATATTGGAAAAAAGTCACTTCTGTCACCATACATCCAAACACACAAAGAGTAATCTAACGTGTAAAACAGTAAGTATGGCCATTTAGAATTAGGTACGTATTATCCTTCAAAAGCAAAAGAAAGAAATAAAATTCATACTTATCAAAAAAAATAAAATTCTCCATTTTCAGTATTTTGTATCTTATTTCATTTTGCAGGCAGTCCCCAAAGTCATGTCTATATATTCTATATTTCAGTTAAAAAAATATATATTCTATATAGAAATTGAAATTAATAATTAACTTTGGTAGACGCGCGCATATTGAAGAAGTAAAACTGCCTAATGCTTCTGAACAAAATATGCTCGTGCCATAATTTATAAAGATCTAGATTCTTACCTTAAAATTTAATTCACTAATTCATGCACATCGTTAATTAAGTTAATTATGTTGAAGGAATAGGATACAATACTCTTTAAACTGTTATATTCCCTCGAATACTTCAATTATTAATTGTTATTCAAGAACGATTCCCCCCATTAAAAGCAAAATTATTAAAGAAAAAAAGGTAACCTGGGAATTGACAGAAATTATACTTGGTTAATTCTATTTACTTTTCTAAAATATAATGATTGATCAATGATTAATGGTGCAGAACAGTAGATCCAGTGGGCGACATGACAGACAGATAGAGACAGACTGGGATCACTGTTTCTCAGGCTGGTTGCTTTGGGCCCAATACTCTATCAACGAGGCGCAACCCAACCCGTCATATTATTATACTTAATTTATTTTAAATTAAATGGATAGTATAAACTTGATATTTTTTTCATATACTAAGTTGATCTTTAATATAACAACTAGATATAAGAAAATTAGTTAAGCTAATTTTATTTGTAATAAATAGATTTTGACCTTTAGAATTACTCCTTGATAAAAATTCCTTCAACATAATCAATAGAAATAATTTGAGACAAAAATTATAAATGTTGGACTTTGGGTCCAAATCCGCCCTTGATGGGCCGGACTATTTGATTAGGAAATAAGTAGCCTAATCAAATAAGAATAAAATCAGCATAAGATGCAGATTTGGGAATATTTAGCAATAATTATGGATTTGTTAAAAGAGGAACAAATCACCATAATTAGGGAATTAATTGAGAGACAATTAATTCCTGTCTTGGAGGGCAAGAAGGAGTGCACACGTTTCCTAATTAGTGGCCTCCATAAACCACTATAAATAGGGTGTGCCTCCTCAATTGCAACTCGCCCCGCCATTGAGTTTTCTGGCAATTCCCTTCTCTCCTACCATCTTTCTGGTTCTGGTGATCTGCTGTGCAAATCACAATTAGGCTCTAGTAGTCTAATAATTGTGTGGGCACAAGTATGGAGTATTGGAGCTTTGACCCGGATCCGAACATGGATTCGTCCAGGTACGCCTAATCTCCTTATTAGTTGAATATTTTTTCTTACATTGACATCAGAGCCATTTGATCCTTGAGGCTGTGATTATTCTTTGTGAATAATTAAATGATATAATTTTGTTTATATCTCAATCACCAATTTTTCCGCTGTGCTATGCTATCATTTTTTTTTAATATATGATGCGCATGTTTTTCTCCCTTTCTTCTATCTCATACGCATGCATATACATGTCTTTGATGATGATAAATTAAATCCATGAAGCATGCTGGACATTTTTTTTTCTCATATGGGAATGGTTAATATATGTCTGGCATTATAAAATGTTTGGCTCTGCAAAAGTTCTTTAGCCATAAGCTCTATTCTTTATATATTCATTGAAACATGTTATGCATGATTCTCTCTCATGTTTATGTATGTATGCATGAGGGCTTGTTCCATTCGTTTTCATATGATGCTTCCGTCTCTGCTCCTCTAAATATTATATATACATACGCATATATATATATATATATATATATATATATATATATATATATTTAAGGCACCCATTTTTCTTCTTCTTCGATTTCTTAAAGGTTGAGTTTTTGGAACCTATGTGGAACCAAAAACAAGAGACTTTAACTCTCAAAGGTTAGGAAAGCTTTTGAGATACACAGAGGACACACATCCGCGTCGGTTTACGCAATGCCGTCAATGTCGAAAAAAATGGGGTGTTCGAAACTTGGTGTTTTTGCCCAAAGTAAGGACATGGATGTATAGAGCTCGAAGAGACGATTCCAACGATGCTTAGAACGCGTCAAACGGAGTTCGGATGAGGGAGAAACAAAGGAAAGAAGTTCGCGGGTCGTTAGTCGCCGCCGCAACTTCACTCGTGATTTGATCAATGAAACAGAGGTTTTAAGATCAAATAAATGCCATGGACTTGTAGTTCGCCGAACTACGATTCCAACGACACCAAGAACGCGAAAAATGGAGCTAGAACGAGGGAGATATGGCCTCCCGAAGTTGGGGGGTCGCGATGACCCGTCGGAGCTCCAACCGGGTCGGGTTGACCCGGCTGGAGGTTGAAGACGATGACGTGGCAGTCAACGCCACGTCATCAGTCAACCATTGACACGTGGCGCCAATGAGTGGTCGCCACGTCAGCGTCGAACGCCACGTCATCCTCGGTCAACGAGGCCACGTCATCCGTTGACCAGCCACGTTGACCGAGACACGTCAGCGCCACGTCACTGACACATCAGCGGTGATGTGTCACGGTTGACCAGTCAACGTTGACTGGTCAACGGTCAAACAGTCATCCGTTGACTGCTGACCAAAAAAAAAAGGAAAGGGACATATGGCGCGTGGGGCCCACTGGGGTCTCCGTTTGACACGTGACAAGCACCATCGGAGAGAGGACGGCGCGTGGATTCTTGGGAGTCGGTGCGTGTCGCCGGCAGACGGCCGCAAGACGGCGCGTGTGAGTCACGCGCCTCCACCGAGAGTGGCCAACGCAGGAATTTTCCAATTTTTCAGGATTTTCCCATTCAGACACCTTCTAGGGGTGCGTGAGAGCGCATGGAGCCTCCAATTAAGACGTGGTTGGTTCCTAAAAATCCATAAATTCGAGAGCTTTAATTTGATATATAATTTGCATATATTTGAAGCATGTTTGGATCTGTTTTGAGTCAAAAAGGTGCTTGTGTACACTTAGAGTGTCCCAAAAACGTTGGAATTGAATCAATGTTGGTTCTATTATTTTTTGGGACATGTTGGCTTGGTTTTTAAGAGTAATTTCAGCTGCAACATAAGGTTAAATGCTGAAAGATTCTTTAAAAGTAAGGGATTATTCAAATGAGTTTTTGAATATAAAATTCTATCCAACCTTGACTCAAACTCATAGAGATAAAACCTGAAAAATTGCAGCAACTTAAAATTATTCAATGAGTATTGAATAAAAATAAGTCTTCCCAAATGTTGAAGCAATGACTTCTAAAAGTCAACCTTTTATCACATGTGTTGTGACAAAGGACAAGAGAGATAGAGATGTGTGAATCATCTCATCAAGTGGGAGGTATGCTGCAAATACATCCAAATGAGTGGATGTAGACATGGCAAAGAGGAGCTTGACATTGTAGCTAGAGGCTACATGAGTTAATATGGTCAGAAGGGCCTATAAGAAGGGGAACCTAGTTAAGAGACAATGATATGAGGCTTAAATTCTTTGAATGTTCTTGTTTTTCCATTGAATTTAAGATTAAATTCTCTGTTTGTTCTTAGAATTGCATTCAGTATATTCTCTTGTTGTTTTTGAACATTCATGCTAGTTAGATGATAATGTGTTATTATCTTGATAATATAACTGCTCTTTGATTGAGTGGGAGTTTTCTGGAATACGTTTAGAAATCCAAAGGGGAAAGTGTTCAAATGAAGACTGTGGTTAAAAGGGTGATGAGCTAACTAGTATGATTGGGATGGGAGTCAACATAGTTGTCTCCTGAACATGAAACTAGTGAACTTATTATCTATTTATCCTTTGTCTTATTTGAACAAATAAGATTTGTATACCATAATCGTCTGAGTGACCAATTATGACCAAGTCTATTTGACTGAGCTTATGAAGACAAGCTCAATAGAGATATCTGTGGAGTTAAAAACTCTCAAATCTCTTTCATTCAAGAAGAATGAGATGTCAGGGACATCATACCAACTAGTCTTCAGCATTTAAAGGTTGAAGCAACCGAATGATACAAAAGGTTTATGCTATCAAGTATAGAAAGAACAACATTGCTTAAACTTATATTGGTTTAAGCAATGTAACCTTATCCAAACCGTGTGGATAGTGTTGGAAGATAGTGAAATAAGTGATCTTTTTCCATAAAGTTAAAACTAAGTTAAGTTTTAACATAGTGTACTAAGTCCTAACATGTTGTTTAGGCAACACTTGAGGCAGATGTCAAACTAAGAAGTTGAGACAAAACTAAATGCCAAGTTCTTTCTAACAAACAATAAATGTATGTTGTGATAAGACATCTCCCAGTGAGTGGGAGAAAGCTATGTCTCCCAATGAGTGGGAGTGTGCCATGTCTTTCAGTAAGTGGGCATATACGAAAGTAAAGATTGCCTCTGATATGCATATTGTAACCTTCAGCAATGTGATTTACCACATTGAACTTGAATGTGAAAGACTGAAGGATTCAAGTTCCATCAGTCAGACGAACTTAGCTAAAGAGAGGGAGGATTCATCCTCCGTGCCTAAGGGTAAGGAACCTATGAGGAAAACTTGATCTAGATGAGATCAATGGTTTATGCAAAAGATGAAATGCTATATTGATAAACCATTAAGGGTTGTAAAAGTAGCAATCCGCATAAGTTGTGGATGTTTCACAGAAGCATATGGCTTCATGTCAAAAGCAAAACAATAAAGAGATAGAATAAAGGGATTGGAACTTGCACGTTAACTCTGCATAGATAAACCACCCTGATTCACTCCATGCGATTGCAACTGACAGAATTGCATCTTTGCTATCTCTTTAGTTAAGGATCGAAGGGACTATGATTCTCAAATCCTTTGTTGGATTTTGATGTTTCTTTTCTAGGGATAAAAGATTCCATTTCTTGCCATATGTACACCTTAGTCAAAGGGAATGATTAAACTAGTAAAAGAGTATTTGCTAAATAACGTGTGCTAAAGGGTTAACACCTTTATGAACAAGTTGAAAACTTATTCTACCTGGCAAGAAAGACAAAGAAACATTTTTTGAGAATATCCACTGCAATTGGCAAATTATGACGTTGGTGAACCAGTAAACGTGAGGGCAAAACACAAACAGCTTGGTGTTTCGTTAACGTTGTGGACGTTTACTCGAAATACAGTAATATTTACTTGATTTTTGGTAAGTGTGAAGCTGTTAGATAATGGCTGATCTAGTCAGGAATCAGTGAAACTGAAAGGATAAGACCTTTTGAACTAACAAGGGTTAGAGACACTCATGTGATTAGTTCAAGCTGCTTTGTGTGCAAGAAAGGCATTGTTAGGCAACTATCAATACCTAGAACCCTTCAACATAATAGAATTGTTGAAATAGAGAGTTAGACCTCTCCTTGATTTAGTTGTGAACATAATGGCATCAATGAGGCCACCAGCCATATGTTGGTAGGTGGACTCATAGCTATTATATTCACACTTAACCAAATGCCTTCTATGTCAGTCACGACCTTACCCTATGAATCGTGGACAGGCCTTAGACCAGGGCCAAGTTCGTTAAGATCATAAGGGTCATCAACTTTATATTCACACTTCTTCCTATGAGTAAGAAAGATTAGGGCTAAGGTATTCAAAGTATCTCTTTGTGAGATGACATGAGAATTTGACATGACACGTCTTCATTAGTGAAAATGATGGCGGTTCAGTGACTGAAAGAAAACCGTGGGACACAACGTTCATAAAACCTAGATTTCCTAGCAGGAAATGAGCATTAATCACAATAAATCTCTTCAAGAGGTTCACAAGTGACAAGGAATAACCAAGTGTTCCTAAGTTCACTGATCCGAGTGGGAGGATTGAGACCATTTTCACAATGAAAGAGGTAAGAGGTAAGTTACGAGAGAATTACCTCACTCATACATAGGAAAAGAATCCTATGAAATCCACCTCAGAGCAAATTGTCATCTAACGAATGACTATAAGGGATAGATTCCCTAATGGATTGAATGCTCTCTTCATCATCTAGAAGGTGATGATAAGTACCTATAAGTGTCTGAAAGACACTAGAAGGACCTGTTAAGATGAATTGCAAAGCTAAGATGAATTGCAAAGTGTCATGCAGGAGGATTTGGATTCTCATTGAGCCAAGTATATGTTTTAGGCAATTTATAGCCTAACCAAGAGGCGATTCTCAAATTTGTTGAGGGCATATAAAACCTAAAAAATTTAGTGGCTAAGGGGTAATACAATGGAAGGTTGTCCATTGTGTGTTTTAACTCTGAACTTTGGCTATGACAACAAGCTTAGTCTTGAAAATTGCATCAAGATGATGTAAAGACCACCTTCCAAATTGGAATTTTGGAAATTGGATGATGAACTCTACATGAAGCAGCTTAAGGGCTTCATAGAAACAATCACCTAAATAGTAGTATATGAGGTTTTCACAAGGTGAAACCCTCACCAACTTTGAAATAATCGAAGAACACTACATAAGTTCCAAATGGTCTAGTGATGATTCTTTGTGAAGTCATCCTTTGTCAAGTGACAAATGAAACAAGTGTCAAGGGAGTCAAAGGAATAAAGGATCAGAGAATCCTTAAATTCTGAGTTAAGAAAGTCATGGGTTGAACAAATATCTTGAATGACAAGATAAACGGGGATTGCACAAGAAAGATACAGTCTTTTCCACCTAAGACATATACAAGTGTAATCCTTAGACATCTTAGGATGTCAAATTGCAAACCCATAGATACCCCTGAAGTCAAGGGCATAAACCTAAAGAGGTTACATGTCCTATGAGGAATCCAACATAAGAAAGGTGGATAGAGTCCCATGTGAAACTACAGTTGGTAATATGAATGTGCACATTGGTGTACATAAGACCAAATGTTTTTTGGTCAGACTTGGAAGTTTCTTTTTTTGGTTATGCTGTGAAATGGATTATGAGAATAACCATGGATTAAGTTGTCAAGATAACAACTTTCCTTTTTGAAAGGATACTCCAATACAAGACCTAGGCAAATGGTGATGGAGTAAGGAAATATACATAGTATTTTTTCCTGTTGTCTATGGAAATAGAACGCATGGTGTGTTCTGCCATCATTTAAAGTGCCATATGGCTAAAGTAATTCCTATGAGAGATTGGGAATGAATGGTGGATAGAAGGATCCAAACGATAATATCTTATGATGAGGATCCTAAGTATCACAGCAAGGCGAAACGTACCTTTTTGATACATCTCTATGAGATATATGCTTTCAAAGAGGGAAAGCGATAGTTTAATGACCTTCTACTGACAAGATATTGGTAGATCCCCTTATTGAGCCCATAGCTTGATTTTCATTGAGTTAATGAAAATCTAGGGGCGCAAATAAAATATAAAGTTGTGAACTTCTTTTATATGAAGATAAAAGAAATGGTATGTATGTTATGAGTAAATACATAAAGGTATACAGTTCTGTATGTCTACATGTAAAAAAGGGTTGGTTCACTCACACGAACAACCGTCTTCCCATGTTTTTGTGGGGGCATGGGAAGGTAAGACGAGCAAATGATCACCATGAGATGGTTGAGAAGAATCTTTGCGTTTGAGTCGCCTCAGTTAGACTGAGATGAGATCCACATGTGTGCGCATACACAGAAAATGGATCGAAGCATGAATATAGACCTGTAGCCAGGCTAAGAACTCTTTTTTTCACAAACGAGATTGTAAAAGAGATATTGTGAAAAAGAAAGTTTTGGTTCGAATGTTGAGTACGTTTTGGTTCGAATGTTGAGTACATTTTGGAACTAATATCTGTACGGTGAAAGATAAAGAAATCGACGTACACCTCAAACCATTCACCGTAGCATGCAATTCATACTGCATGTGCTTGAGAGTTAAACTGCAACACGGGATGTGGGTGAAAGATCCCTAGTTCACCACAGTGTGAGTCCCAGGAAGGAAGAATACTTCCACGATGCCCTTAAGACTTAGGCGACATCATGAAAGCTTGGTTTGGTGACAGCTACTTTAGCTGAAGCTCCATGATCACACTCGATTCGGTCAAACGAGTGAAAACTAGGAAAGCGACCAAGTCAAGATGGATTGATGTTTAATCAAAAAGGAAGATTTACTCCTAGATACATAAGATGTACTAGTATCTGTGGTCGACCCCTTACTAGCTCTATGTGTAGCTAGTAAGTGCGGATACTATGTACGTGGAAGGCAATCTGAGTTAATCAACATATTAACTCGAGAGGGATTAAATATGCCATGAGTAATATGTATGGGAGAATCTGGGGCATATGAGGCAATGAACATATAACTTACGGTTATATATAAAGGGTGTCCTTGGATGCTGGTCCGATATAAAGGATTTCTAGTATCGCAAGCACCAAATCTGAAAGACGTTTTTGCCCACACAGTCACGACAGACGCCAAGTATGAAACAAGAAAGAGTAACGCACGCACGATGGGAGGCCCATCAAGTGTGAGTGGGAGATGTTGGACTTTGGGTCCAAATCCGCCCTTGATGGGTCGGACTATTTAATTAGGAAATAAGTAGCCTAATCAAATAAGAATAAAATCAGCATAAGATGCAGATTTGGGAATATTTAGCAATAATTATGGATTTGTTAAAAGAGGAACAAATCACCATAATTAGGGAATTAATTGAGAAACAATTAATTCTTGTCTTGGAGGGCAAGAAGGAGTGCACACGTTTCCTAATTAGTGGCCTCCATAAACCACTATAAATAGGGTGTGCCTCCTCAATTGCAACTCGCCCCGCCATTGAGTTTTCTGGCAATTCCCTTCTCTCCTACCATCTTTCTGGTTCTGGTGATCTGCTGTGCAAATCACAATTAGGCTCTAGTAGTCTAATAATTGTGTGGGCACAAGTATGGAGTATTGGAGCTTTGACCCGGATCCGAACATGGATTCGTCCAGGTACGCCTAATCTCCTTATTAGTTGAATATTTTTTCCTACAATAAATTTGGGAGATAAAATATATGTAGATCTTATATTTATGAACAAAGCAAACTTATTGCCTAATTCTTCTATTAAGAATAGGATATGAGTATTATTCATGCATAAATAGTTTGAATTACATACGGGATATTAGGAATGAATTCACCATTAATAACTTAGGAACAAAAATTATTACACATCATTATTCTTAAAACATGGCATATTGATTAAATAACATAATACTAACAATAATTAGTAATATAAAATACCAGATTTAATATCACATTTGCATTGGTTGATTTGAACTTTGACAGATTGATAGCTCCTTCAAAGTCTCTTTTGTTGTAACTTGTAACGGCATCTATGACCCTAGTGGGCAAGTGTCGCCAATACTGTACTATGGTATGAGTGGCCACAAGCCTATGTTCCTTTTGGGACTCGACTATGAATAAATGGAGTTGACTGCTTCTTATCTTAATTCTCCCTCCTATATATCTTTTTTTTTTTTTTTGTTGGATGGTTACAAGGAGAAGCCACAACTAAGTCATCAAAACTAAAGCATGAATATCAGCTTTCAGCAGGTCCACGATTCGATCAGGTGGCGAACTCAAACTCTGCATATCCACTGCCATGTTCCAAAAGCCTCAGATTATTTTGTATGTATTTAGTCCCATGCAATAATTTAATGCATTTTTTTAATTATTACCTTCAATAACGCATGTCACTCTCATCTTTTTTTCTCTCTCATCTTCCCCCACTCTCTCACTCATTAATTATCTTCATAAATAAGGGTATGTTTGAAAAAAAATTAAATAGTTTACATATCCATTGCTTTTAATTAATTTTAACCACTAGTTCGTTTTACGTAATTTAGATAGTTGTTACTTGTAAAAAGCATAAGAGAGGGAGGAACAAACAATTACAACCATAAACACAATCTTCAACCATTTTATACATAAGAGGGTTTAACTCACAACCTCTCACTTTAAATAGTGTGCATGCTCAATGTCATTGTGGCACTGGAATGGATCAATCTTAACCACCTAAGGATCTGTAGGGTATGAGGGATTTGGAAGGAGGGGGGAAATTTTTTTGAGTCAGCTTTAAAAAAATTGGTGAAATGGGGTAACAATATTTTAATGAAGAGGACAAGTAAAAAAAAAATTGATTAAAATTTTTTAACCTCACTTTTTTAGTTTTTTTTAAATACATACAACTCAAAAAAAAAATTCCTCCCCTCCCCTACTACCAAACAAGCTTGAGTAAGTTATATAATGTAATGTTAAAAGTTACTCTATACAAAATTAGCTTGTTATTTTGATGAAAATAAAGAGACGGAGGTAACACAAAAGCATCATAGTGTTGGCGAAACAAAAAACAGTACACATGAGGGACTTGGGAGTTTGTCCTCTCCTGAAAAAAAGGTGGGTTTGATTCCCAAATCACACACAGCCTCATTTCCTCTCATTTCATTCTTTTCAACAACATATATAGTGGTCCTTCTTCTACGGCTTCAACACTTCAAACCGCTGATTATTCACAAATCATTCTAATTAATATCATCTACGACAAATGCATCTATACCATTCAAATTCAATCCTCAAACCCCACACAACTTTACACAACTACGTATTATTCCTATTTTCTCTCACCAAACTGGTTACACACACACATTATTTAGTGTTGTGCTGTGCGCGCGCGCGTGTGTGTCTGGGGATGGATTATTTCAGTACTGTCGTCTGTTAGTTCGATTGTCCAAATCAAGAGTAGTGCACTTTTGATAATGGAACAGGTCTTAGCATTGTAGAAAGGTTTAATCATGATATGTATATATATATATATATATATATGAACTTCTAACTGTGATTTAAATTTGCGGAACTTGAAAAGGAGAGGGAGTTGGAAATTTTCAAGTGGGACTTATCATCATCATGACGACTTTTTTTCCTTGCTTAGTTACAATTAATTAAGCTGCTGAATCAGCTTAGAATATCCTTTTATTGTATTAATCACTTAGATTAGTGCGGTGTTGTTTTGGTTTTTTCTCTCTTTGCACTTTTCCCCTTTACACGTCCCTTTTCTTTGGGAGTTTCTTCACAAAGACGATTAAGATCTGTTGAAAGGGAACAAAACAAAATTTGTCGATCCACATTTGTCGACAATTAAAGTGCTTAATTAGCTTTTTGAAAATCCTTACATGCATATGTGTTTGTGTGTGTGTCACTGTCAATTTCACAACTGTAACAATATTGGAATCTTGGTGAGTCGTTGTTTTTGCAAACGCAGGCATATAGCTGAACAATAATGATATAATAATTTATTATGTATTCAATCCGAATATAAAAAAAAAATTATCTATTTTACAAAGTATATAGTCTTCTTTATTAAATACAGTAATTAAGGTCTAGCGATTTACAAAATTCTCGTTGCACACAAATGATTATGCATAGAAGCCTGTTTACTTGTTCACGTGTTTTTAATTTTTTTGTCAATTTTATTTCAGCAAAGAAGCTAGCTAGATCTCATTAGATTATACTTCACAGCCTGCACTAGTAAATTAAACGTAAGAAATTTACATGCACATTTTCAAACTAAACTATAAAGAAGAGCACGCACACTTAGGGTTCAAGGGTATTTTTCAACCGGAAGTTTCCGTGGCAGAGCTGTGGACAAAGAAATTTTTGAGGGAGCAATGTTAAAAGTTGCAAAATCTAATAATGTCACCCTACTCCAACGAATCAAAACAATTAGCCATTAGTTGATCGATTATGTTGAGATGATATGTCCATGTAGCATTTCCCTCCAAAAAAACAAGTATTTTGTAGCGGTGACATTGTAACGGTTATAATTACCCACTATAAATATTAACATTTGTAGCGGTTTTAACCTAAACCGCTACAAATTTGTAGCGATAAACTACGCGCCAAGTGGCGCGACAGATTGACTGCGTTATTTGTAGCGGTTACCTAGGGAAAATCGCTACAAATATGGCGTGAATTTCCCGCCAAAAATTGTAGCGGTTTAATTGTAGTGGTTAATAAATAATAACCGCTACAGTTTTCGCGCCACATGGCGTGACCAAAACGCGCCAACAGTGTAGTGGTTATTTGTAGCAGTTTGACCAATCAAACCGCTACAAAATTCCAAACGTCGCGTATTTGTAGCAGTTATTAGGTTGTAACCGCTACAGAATTTCAAAGGTTCTAAATTTATAGCGGTTCTATACCTTAACCGCTACAGAACTTCAAAGGTTTTTGTACTTTGTAGCGGTTATCTTAGAACCGCTACAAAGTTTAGCCGCCCTAAGTGATTTGTAGCGGTTATTTTAGTAACCGCTACAAATGTTCGGCCTATTTAAACTCGCCTCCCTCCTTCATTTTTCCGTTTGCTTATTTTGTTTTCTGAAGTTTCTCTGAGTGTTTTCTTTTAGAATTGAGCATTCAGACATCTGTGAAAGAGTTTTTGCTGCAGTATTTCTTGGTATTTCTACTTGAGATAAGGAGATAAGACATTTTATTTGTATTTTTATTTTTATTATATTTTTGCATAATAATGTGACTAAAATATTTTTTTTTGAATTTTTACAGTTGATATGGCTTCAAGAGAGGATAAGGGGAAGGCACCTGAGGTCCCCAGACTGATTTTGCAGGGTGGCAGCAGCAGAGCAGGGGGTAGAGGGAGGGGGCAGCGTGGAAGGAGGGCGACTGCGACATTTCAACCTATCCCCCCATAGGAGTCGACCCTACCACAGGCACTACAGACGATCCCATAGGAGACGATCGCACCAGAGGTGCCTGAGTTTGGGGGGCAGATATCAGCGTCGAGGACTACGATGAGGAGAACTTCGAGATCCCGATTAGGATCAGGGAGATAGAGCAATTCCTGGATGAGGAGGAGGCTTGGGAGCAGAACAACCCACGAGGGTTGTCTTCGCGGTCCACTGGGTTTGAGGTGCAAGTCTAAGGTAAATAAAATTTTTTATTTAATAAATTATTTATTTAAATTTGAAATGTTAAATTTGAACTACAATTTATCTAACATGCGGTAAATTATGTAGATGAGCGGGGGAACGTGTCGACGAGGAGGCTGGACGTAGTCGGTCTGAACAGCATGGACCGGACACTGCGAGTTATAGTGCTATGGAATGAGGGCATGGACTAGCCCATCGACAATAGGGGTCACCTGTTCAACCGCTTCCTGAACGACTTGGGCACAAATTGGATGCGATTCCCCCTGCACTTTAGGACGTGGAGGCACATTCTGAAGGGGCCGAAGGACCAGGCTTGGGAGGAGGTGGTTCTGGTAATTAATAGTATTTAATTAATATTTTTTGTAATTAATTATATTTAATTAATATTTTTTAATAGGATTTTTGTAACTATTGATATTTAAATAATTTTTTTGCAACTGCGGTTTGCCATCCGAGCCAACCAGAAGAGGTACACCCTTATAAAGATGGGTGACGGCTGGAGGAACAGGAGGAACCATCTCTTCCATAGGGTGGATAAGGACGGGATGATGCCTCTGGAGCAGCTAATCGAGAGCGTCCCGGAGGGGCAGGTAATGTATTTATTAGATTATTTATATATAATTTTGTAATTGTTAATTATTGAATTATAATTTAAATGTAATTAATTTTAAATGTTTTATATTGTTTTAATACATTTCATATTGTTTTTTTTCAGGCGCTTTCTCATAGGAACACTAGGATCCGTGGGCAGCAGATGATCCACCACACAGCAGGATCGAAGACCTTTGCTGTCACCTACAGCGAGCTGGTAACTTTTCAAAATATAACTGACTTTTAACTGGTTATTTCATAGTAGTAGTTGAATTATGTAATTGTTTTAGGAGAGGAAGGCACAGCAGGAGAACCGTCAGACGTACTATGGGGATTTGTACGCGATCACACACAGACACCGTGACGGGACTCCTACCTCTCAGCAGGCAGAGGCGGCCATTATAAGTAATTTCATTATCATAATTTTTATAAAACCAACATAATAATGAAAAATGTTAATTAGTAATTGTTTCATAAAATGGCAGGAGCGGATGCAGCAGTCGCAGGCTGAGCTGCGAGAGACCTAGGCCGAGGAGTCACAGGGGTCAGTGGATCCGATGGCTCCTTTGAAGGCGGGTCTGGCTCAGGCGGAGCACCCCGGAAGCGTTCGGGGGATGGGGATAGGCGCCAGACCTAGCATGATCTACGGCAGGAGCACCGCCTCTGAGGCTGGCAGCTCTAGAGGGGTCAGACGTCTGAGGGACGAGTTTGTTGAGCAGCTGTGGTCAGATTTGGAGCGGACACAGGCAGCAGTGGCTCAGCAGCAGCAGCAGAAGCAGATGCAGCAGCTGCGGTAGATGCAGGAGCATGTTGATTTGATCTACGCTCAGCAGACGCAGTGGCGTGATATCACGAACAGCATGCTCGAGCGCGGATGGAGTCACTTGTTCTCGGACGAGCAGTATCCACGGGTTCCACTTGTCCCTCGGTTCATCGTGCAGCCTCCTCCTCCTGTTGATGATGATGATGGTGCGGTTCACTCTGCCCAGCGGCCCGATCCAGTAGCACCTAATGGAGCCTCACCTGAGAGAGTACCAGATGATTAGCCCCCAGCTACTTAGTTTAGGACGTCTTTTTTTTATTTGTTGTTGAAACATTTGTAAATAAATATATATAATTTTGTATTTCAGAACTTATATTCTTATTGTGTTTACCATAATCTATTACTTTTATAATAGGAGGAACGCTGAAGGGTTTACTGCTTGACATCTGGTATGCCTACACTACTACAGAATATAGATACTACTACCCTAAAAGACGTCCCTTTTTAAAATTGGGACGTCTAAAACATAGACGGTGGCATTTTTGTAATTATGTGTGGGAACTTGGTAGCTTTAGACGTCCCAAATTCAATTTGGGACGTCTAAAGTTTAAAAAAAAATTTAATATTTTTTTTTTTACTTTAGATGTCACTTTAAACGTCCCAAATTGAATTTGGGACGTCTAAAGTGGGGACTTTAGACGTCCCAAATTCAATTTGGGACGTCTAAAGTCAAAAAAAAAAAAAAAAAAATTTTACATTTTAGATGTCCCAAATTCCATTTGGGATGTCTAAAGTGGTACTTTAGACATCCCAAATTCAATTTGGGACATCTAAAGTGATGTCTAAAATTAAAAAAAAAAAAATTACACTTTAGATGTCCCAAATTCCATTTGGGACATCTAAAGTGTAAAAAAAAAATTTTTTTTACCTTAGACGTCACTTTAGACGTTCCAAATTGAATTTGGGACATCTAAAGTAAAAAAAAAAAAAAAATTTACACTTTGGAGGTCCCAAATTCAATTTGGGACTTCTAAAGTAATGTCTAAAATAAAAAAAAAAAATTTACACTTTAGATGTCCCAAATTCCATTTGGGACATCTAAAGTGTAAAAAAAAAAAAAATTTAATTTTTTTTTTTTTTTACTTTAGACGTCCCAAATTGAATTTGGGACGTCTAAAGTGGGACTTTAGACGTCCCAAATTCAATTTGGGAAGTCTAAAGTAAAAAAAAAAAATTTTTTTTTTTGTTTACACTTTAGATGTCCCAAATTCAATTTGGGACATCTAAAGTGATGTCTAAAATAAAAAAAAAAAATTTACACTTTAGATGTTACAAATTCCATTTGGGACATCTAAAGTGTAAAAAAAAAAAAAAATTTACACTTTAGACGTCCCAAATGGAATTTGGGACGTCTAAAGTAATTCAAAAATTTTCCCGCGACCTGTATTGAGTATGAAGGACGCTCGTGCCTTATATTAAATAAAGGGAAGCTTTCCTTCCCCTCTCTCTCTCTCTCTCTCTCTCGCTCCCACAGCAGTTTTCAATTTCTTTGATAAGAGTTGTAGAGAAAAACCCACATTCTATAGATTCAAATAGCTTTTTCCTTCAGTGTTTTCGCCATCGTCCCCCCCTCTCATCATACCCTTCTGTGCATAGCTTTTTCCGTCGGTGTTTTCGCCATCGTCCCTCCTCTCATCATGCCCTTCGATGCCTCTATTTGTGACGATAACTTTCTCTTTATCACTTCTCAAATCTTACGTGCTTGTATATTTATTATTATTATTATATAAGTTCCTCTCTTTTTTCACAATCAGATCTGGTACAGTGCATCTGGGTAAAAAATAGATAATTTAAAGAAGTTTGAACAAAGCTAGCAAAATGGTGAAAGTGTGGTGATGCTAAAAAAAGAAATTCCAAAGCCAAAAAGAAAATGGAGAAAGCTAGGATTTATGTTCAACAAAAATATTACAGAGGATTCTCGTCTGGAACTTGTGTTTGCTTTCGTAATTGATGACCTCAACATCTACAGGAAATTTGAAATTCAAATGACTTTAGAAGTCCTAAATCTCAATTTGGAAGGTCTAAAGTCCTACACAGCGGGACTTTAGACGTCCCAAATTGAGATTTGGGACGTCTAAAGTCCTACACAGGGGGACTTTAGACGTCCCAAATCTCAATTTGGAACGTCTAAAGTCCTCCCTTTAGACGTCCCATTTTTTTCGGACGTCTTTTTTTAAAACATATTACGCCCCCCACATAGACGTCCCCCCAGTTTTTGGACGTTAAAAGTGCTAAAATAGGGACGTTAAAACCCCTTTTTATAGTAGTGCTAGAATCTCGCCACGTGGCACACCCCTTACATGACACCTGGACATTATGCAGGTTGTTACTCTATTTTTCTCTCAATAATCTTCCATATTTAATATGTAAATCTGAATTACCTAATTAAATTAGTTACCGTCAGTTTAAATTTTAAATTTGTTTCTCAATTATCTTCCATATTTAATATGCAAATCTGAATTACTAAATTAAAATTTTAAATTTGTTCCTCAATAATCTTCCATATTTAATATGTAAATCTAAATTACCTAATTAAATTAGTTACCGTCAGTTTAAATTTTAAATTTCTTTCTCAATTATCTTTCATATTTAATATACAAATCTGAATTACTTAATTAAAATTTTAAATTTGTTCCTCAATAATCTAAATGACCCAATATTATCATGATTCCCGTCAGTTTAAATTTTAAATTCGTTTCTCAATTATCTTCTATATTTAATATGTAAATCTAAATGACCTAATTAAATTAGTTACCATCATGTAGGATTTAATGATATGACATATGTAGAATGGTTTTCCTAATATAATTGTATTGTTTAATTTTTTTTCTTATATGCCCACAAATATTATTATGATTCCCTTCAGTTTAAATTTTAAATTTGTTTCTTAATTATCTTCTATATTTAATATGTAAATCTGAATGACTTAGTTAAATTAGTCGCCATCATGTATAATTTAATGATATAATATATGTAGAATCTTACCTATAATTTGATTATTTTAATGCACTTCAATTGACAAAAAAATATAGATGGCATGGTTTTCTTAACCGCTACAAATTTAAAACTAATTTTTCCATTTGATTTCCGACGGCTTTAATATTAGTAGCGGTTCGATACATATAACCGCTATAAAAACTCAACTTTTAAATTTTGAATTTCCCACCACTTTGTGCAAAATTCCAACAGCATGAACATTAGTAGCAGTTTTATACATATAATCGTTACAAATTTGTGGTACTGTAGCGGTTAATGTAGCGGTTTTAAATGTTGGAATTTCAGAATATGAGGTTCCAGGCATTCATCATTCTCTATTAACTCATCTTCTTCTCTATACTTTCTTCTCTCTCACTAGTAGCTATGGATAAGTCATGGATCAGGTTGCCTCGCAATTCTCCAGAATATTTGTACGGATTAAAAAATTTCTTGGATTTCACATTCACTCACGCCAACTGTAACAGCAAGATCGTCTGTCCGTGTCGGAGATACAAGTTCAAGAAGTGGCATGCACGAAATGTTGTGAAGGAACATTTGCTTCTAAAGCCTTTCTCTGATGACTATACGTTTTGGGCAGTTCATGGTGAGAAGGCTGGCATTAGATATGATTATGCTCTTCCTTGAAGTTCTTATGTAGCCGTTCAACTAGATGAAGATGATCTTGTGAATGATGTTGTGCGTGATGCATTTGGATTTTAAGGCGACAACTTCAACAAAGAAGTGCACGGTTCTGAGCCGGTGTTTATGAGGAATGAAGCAGCTCGGGATTCTTTCAGCTTAATGGATGAAGCAGATCGTCCTTTATATCAAGGTTGTTGAAAATATTCTAAATTATCTTTCTTGATAAAATTGTATCATATCAAGTGCTTGTGTGGAATCACAGATAAGGGAATGTCGATGTTGCTCGAATTATTACAAGATGCATTCCCCGATGCTGAGATTCCCACAACATTCTACGAGGTTAAGAAGATTATCAACAGGTTGGGGTTGAACTATCAAAAGATTGATGCATGCCCTAACGATTGTATGCTATATTGGGGAGATGATTCCAGTAGGGAGACTTGTAAGAGATGTCACACATCGAGGTATAAGACAATTCAGAATGGGAAAAAGCAGAAGAAGAAACCTATAAAGATTCTCTGGTACTTCCCTTTGAAACCTCGCCTACAAAGATTATTTATGTCGTCTAAAACTGTGGAGCACATGAGGTGGCATACCGTTGATAAGAATAAAGACGGTAAATTAAGACATCCTCGGGATGCAGACGCTTGAAAAACGTTTGACAACAACTTTCCAAATTTCACGACTGACCCCAGAAATGTTCAGCTTGTGCTGGCGACCGACAGTTTCAATCCTTTCGGGAATCTTAGAATAAGTTACAGTATTTGGCCGGTAGTCTTAGTTCCCTACAACTTATCCCCTGGATGTGTATGAAATAAAGCTCTTTCATTATGTCTATGATCATTCTAGGAAAAAAGGCACCGGGCAATGACATCGATGTGTATCTCCAACCGCTTATTGCTGAATTGCTTGACCTGTGGAATGTCGGCATGGAGACGTACAGCGCTTACGTCAAGACTTTGTTCAACTTGCATGCAGCTTTGATATGGACGATTAGTGATTTTCCTTGCCTTGGCACATTATCTGGTTGGAATGTGAATACTGGGTCGACGTGTCTAGTTTACAATTTTGACTATGACGCAGTTCGCCTTCCCCACAGCCGAAAGTGGTGCTTTATGGGGCATCAGAGGTTTCTCGATGGAACGCATAAGTTCAGATTGCAACGGAATCGCTTCAATGGAAAACCAGAAAAAAGCGGACCACCTCAAACTTTGTCTGGTATAGATATCTTATAGCAGCTTGAGCATGTTGACTTCGAGTTTGGAAAAAGCGACGATTTAGCACAAACTCGCCAAAAGACGTGCAAGACTTCGGCACCGCAGCAATGAAAGAAGATAAGTATTTTATTCACTCTTCCATATTGGAGATCTAATTTACTTCGCCACAGTCTTGATGTCATGTACATTAAAAAGAATGTTTGCAACAATGTGCTATATACGTTGCTTAACGAACCCGGCAAGATAAAAGATCACCTTCAAGCGAGGAAAGATTTACGCGACATGGGAGTTCGTGAAGATGCTTGGCCAGATGAGCATGACAAATTTCAGCCGGCAAAGTTTACCCTAACAAAACCGAACAAGGAAGTCTTCCTCGCGACGTTGAAGAAATTAAAAGTTCCTGATGTGTATTCAAGCAACATTTTTTGATGTGTTGACTTGCAAGCTCGAAAGGTTGCTGGCCTGAAGAGTCATGACGCTCATGTTCTTATGCAGCAGTTACTCCCTCTGGCTATAAAGAATGCACCACCTCCCGATGTTTCCATCATTTTGGTGGAACTTTGTTCTTTCTTTCGGAAGTTGTGTTCTAAGGTTTTGATTGTTGAGAAGCTCAATCAGCTGCAGTCCAAAATCATTCTTACACTTTGTCATTTGGAGGTGATCTTTCCTCTATCCTTTTTTACTGTGATGGTTCACCTGATAGTCCACCTCGTTCATGAAACAAAGCTCGCTGAACCAGTACAATATCGATGGATGTATCCGATTGAGAAATACTCATTTTAAATATGTGCTTTATTCTTCATATTTAATGTTCGCTAGTCATCCTTTTCAGCATTTAGTATCAATTTTCTCTTATTTACTTCGTAGATTCCTTGGAAAATTAAAATCTTACATAAGGAATAATGCGTGGCCAGAAGGTTCTATAGCTGAAGGCTATATAGGGGATGAGGTGCTGTATTTTTGTTCAATGTACTTTGATGATCTTGAGACGACTTTCAACCGCCCACCTCATGTTGACGATTGTCCCGAACCTGCGTCAACATCAGGCGAATTTATCCCTCGTTTTGGTAAACCAGTTGGAGCAACTGAGAACTTCAAACTAACGGCAACTGAGAAGTTGCAAGCACATAGACATGTCTTGATTAATTGCACTCAAGTTGAACCTTTCATACAGTAAGAATTGTACACTCACATGTTATTCTATATCATTCGTAACATTTCTCACTTTCATTTCACTATCACCTTTCCATTATTAATTGCAGGGAATTCAGAAGTCATGTTAAGCGTCAACTCAGGATCCATACACAAACATCCTCGGAAGTTGATAGGAGGGTCCACAGAGAATTCCCGAGCTGGTTTGCGCGCAGAATACTAAATGACCACAACCCACACTCACCAGATTTCAGAGCTCTCACAATCGGCCCTCTTGATCATGCAAAAAGGTTTACAGCATACAATGCCAATGGTTTTAAGTTTTGCACGGTTTTACAGGATCAAGGATTGCAAACTCAGAATTCGAGTATTTATGGCACATTTGGGACAAGGAGTTATGCAAGCAGCAGTGACGCCAACATGCAGTTTGGAGGCGTCCCTTACTATGGAAAGCTTCTTGATGTGGTCGAACTTAATTATCAAGGTTGTTTCACCTTGACGTTGTTCAAGTGTTTGTGGGCAAATACCACTACTTCTCAGGGACTGACAACTGACGATTTAGGGATTACATCAGTCAATTTCTCACGGCCGATTCATATTGGTATTTCTCAAAATGATGAGCCGTAGATTCTTGCTTCAGAGGCATATCAGATTTATTATGTCGAGGACGAGAGGCACAGGGATTAGCACATGGTCGTTCAATTAAAGCCACGAGACCTTTATGACATGGGTGAAAGCGATAACATCGCCTACGAGAGTGAGCCATTTCAACCAGTCGATTTTAAAAACTACTTCCCTGAAGGCGATGACAATTTACCTCTACTGCGGTGAGTTTTTTTAAGTCCACATCATTTAAATTAATTTTTTTAAATTTAATAATACATCCCTAACAATAATTTTTCTACATAATTTCTGTAGGGATGACGACAATGAGTGATCAAATTCAAATTAAGCTTTTGTCTTTAAAAAAAACTGGGAAATTTTTTTTTAAAAAAAATAAATTAATATTTGTAGCGGTTTAATAACCGCTACAAAAATAAAAAAAATAACCGCTACTAATTAAAAACCGCTACAAAAATAAAAATAACCGCTATAAAATGGATACATTAACCGCTACAAATGGTACGTGGATCCCTATAAATACCCTTACTACAACTCATTTCAAACACTCCCTCATTTCTTTTCACCTTACCTTTCTTTCATTTTCTCTCATTTACAACTTCTTTTGTATAAGTTGAGGAGCTGAACAATACGATCAAATATGGGAACAAGTTTTTTAATTTTTTTTCAATACTTCTTTCCTTTGTATAAAATTTATTCTTACCATTTTTTTTCTAGATATTTTACAACTTTATCTCATTTTCATCTATTTTTTATACACAGTTACATTATAGTAAACAACATAATAGTTCCTTATTACCTATGTATCCTTAATAATATTATCAATACAATTTTTATACTAATCCAATTAAATTAAATTATTCCTTTTAATTTATAAATAAGTTAAAATATTGAATAATAAGCTAATTAAATTAGATAAAATAATAAAAAAAATAAACTATTTAATTTAATATTAAAAAAACAGAAACAAATGATCATAAATTTAAAAAAAATTAAATTTTTGTAGCGGTTGTTAAACCGCTACTAATTAACGCGTCTTTTTTAAAATGAAATTAATTTTTTGGCGCTAATTTTGAATTTTCATGAAATTAGTAGCAGTTATAAATTTCATAAAAATTCAAAATTAGTAACGATTTTTTAACCGCTACAAAATAAAAACAAATCATTTCTCTTTTCCGCCTTCAAAATTTCAGTTTTTTATATTTGTAGCGGTTATATAACCGCTACAAATATCTCTGAAAAAAATTTCACTCATGGAGATGTTGTAGCAGTTGGGTTGAACCGCTACAAATTATGTAGCGGTTATTTTCCTTAAATAGCGATTTTATATAACCACTATAAAACATTTTGCAACATACGATTTAGTAGCGGTTTTGCTAACCGCTACTAATATTGTTTGTAGCGGTTAAAACCGTTATTAATACCCATTTTTAACTGCTACCAAATCACTTTTTTTTTTGTAGTGTTCACATCAACTTTTTTAAGCTTAAAGGTCAGACATTTTTACTTTGAAAGCTTCCTTGGAAAAGCTATAGGTACCAAAAAAAAATTTTAAGGGTAATAATGCCAAGGAATTCATGGTTTTTTTTTTTTTTGGTTGATTTATTTCTTATTGGAAATGCTACCATCAAGCACCAAACATAAAAAACTATATAAAAAAATAAGGGTTTTTTTTATAACTTTCAGGACAATGTTGTCCCTTCAAAAACTTGTTAGTACTCATAGTTTTTTAGTGAAAACTTCTTGAACAAAAATGCCCCATAACTTTATGTATGTGTTGCGCACGCATGCGTACATGTAAACTTGGACTGGATTATACTAGAATTGTATGTAAAAGACAGGGTAGTTTGAAAAGCATGAGAGTACATAGTTGATCAAAGTATATTCTGTGAGCAATAATAGATCGTACAAAAGTCATAAAAAAAAGTCTTTGTATTGATCGCTCTCATCACTTGATGCCATCGTTTTCAATAATATATATGAACCACGTACACACACAGATCACGTTCACACAGTACAATATTAATAAAGTGGATGAGTTAATTAATTAGCAACAAATGGTTTTTTTCCCTTTTTATGATGGCCGCCTATATAAAATTAAAAGTGGTTTTATTATCAAGGACCCCTTAAAAGTGGTTTTATTATCAAGGACCCCATGTCACGAAATTATTAAGCTGTAATTTATCCAATATGAATTGGATAAGTAATCCAAAGTGTTCAATAATATTATCGATAAATTATATGTAACAAATTAAAACATGTAACCAACGGAAGTTGGGGCAGATGGGTAGGCATCTACGCCATACTAATCCGTTCCTGGGTTCAATTCCAGGAAACGGAACGTGTAAAGAATTTTCATTGGGAGCTCTCTCCTTTGGGGCGCCTCAAAGAGGTGAATTCCTGTCGGGCCTATCAGATTGGGGGCGCCAAGACTAATGGTTGTCGGGGGCCCATGTTGGTAAATCCAGCGTTGGCCTTCAGGTTAACGCCGGATACCTGGAAGGTGGGTGCACCGAAGACAAAAAATGGTTTATTGCATAATCCATCAAAAAAAATAAAACATGTAATCTTTTTCTTTTTCTTTTTGTGAGGAACAAATTAGTTTTGTCCCCACTGTCAAGGAAAAGGCCATATGATTACACATTCTTTTGCCTCACTGCCCTATCTCCTTTCTTCATCTTATTCCTCACTAACACGCCTCGCAATATTATTGGTCTCTCTTGGTTGAATTTGATAGCCACTATCCTATTACCATTAAAATTGAATTAATTTATTGATGCATGAGACTACACGCTAATAACTATATATATTATCCCACCAAAGTTTCCATTTTTTTAAAAAAACAAAATTAGTTATCTAATTAAACAACATGACTTCGACTCACGTCAGATTTAATTTCATTCATTATATTGGACATTGCTCGCTTGTTCCTTTTTTATTATGTAGGGCATAATTATTATATATAATTAAAGAAATCATACTAAGAATTTATACTTATTTGTTGACGTCTTGATTAGAATTAATTTACTGTAGGATGAGCCTAAAGATGAGTTAATTAACTGGAACATCATGTAAAGAAAAGATCAAAATGATCAAGCGATAGAGATCTCTGCAGCGCGTGAGTTACACAAATTCTGTCAAAGATTAATAAATAAAAGGAAGTTACCCGAGAGAGCCGATCGATGTGACTTGCAAACTAACGTTACAAACGCTCATGATCCATCTTCTTCATGACTCACTATATATATATATATATATATTTTCCGAATCACGAGTCACTATATATATATATATTGATCACACAACTCCAGAATTTGCTACTATATAGGCATGTGCAACAAGCTGAGCTTTAATTCAAAAGATTGTGAATATAAGATCCATTATATATTATGTATAACCGGGACTTATCGCCATTTCATTTATATATCTTGTATTGTACTATTTCCGTTTCTATTTATAAGCAACTTTCTCTCTCATAATGCTGATCCTTTTTATAAACGACTTTCACTTTGTATCTGAAAATGTAAGCTTCTTTCTCCTATTTTACCTTTATTAAATACATAATTTATAATTAATTATCTCACACACCAGGAGTTATATTCAAGAGAGAGACTGTGAACGAAATCAACAAAACATTGGAAAAAATGTGTATTTTACTATCTTTCATACTTTGTATACATTCTCTCTCCTATATTCTTTTTATAAATAAGGATATATATAAAAAAACATAATATTTTTTATATACTTATTATTTTTAATTATTAGTTCGTTTGGCGCAATCAGATAAAAAATTATAAATACAACCGGAGGAAGTATTTTGTTAGAAGTGATAATAACAAGCACATGGAAATCCGGGATGCTCCTTTTTTAAAGCTCGTTGCTTCATTAATAAAGACGATGATCTACGTGTATGTGTGAGTTTGTGGTGGGGTCTAGTTGTACCCCACTGTGTACCACACACCGTTTATGGAGCAAGAGAATTGTCCCTCCCCTGATCCATGTAATCCCTTTAAACCAAACAGGCCCCTAAAGTAATGCAACTAGCTCCTTGCTAACCATAACATTAATGCCCACCAACATCTCAGTTTCATTCTTTAATTTAGTTTTCCTTATTCGATAGTGATTCTCAATTGCTTTTTGCTCACAATTCATATGCTATAACATATATCGCTGTTATTTGAGGGTCCAACATGCACATTCATCTTTGGTTTTCTTATCTTTAATATGGAAACTTTTTTTTTTTTTTGGGTGGGTCTCGTTGAGATGTCAATGTCGGAAGAACGCACACAGAGATTTGAATATGTGGTGAAATTTAGGTATTATAAGCTTGACAGCAGTTGGTTTCAACTGTACGAGACTAATGTACTAGCAAGAGTTACGTTGGAGATTCAAGTGTTACGTTGTAAATTCAAATGCTTACGTTAACTGTTTTGGTACGTAACTGAAAAAGATTCTTTATTTGTTTAAAAGAATCTTCTTGTTTTTTTTTTTTTTGGTCTGTTGATTGTTTATAAGGACATTTAGAGAGGTGTGATGAGGATGAGAGTAGAAATTCAGCATAGTGAGAGGACTCATCTAGCCCACCTGACACTTGTATGTTTTTTGTGGCTGGACCATGCAATCGTTGGAGAGAGTTTTATATACTCTTTCGGTTTTTAATATAAGATATATTTATCTAATTTAATTATATTAAGTAAGTTAGTTGAGATAGTTAACATGACATGTAATTTTTAAAACACCCTAGTTATATTCTTTAATGCCCTCATTCCTTCTCACATTGATTATTGTTGAGCGAGTATTAATAGAGGTAAATTAAGAAAATGTTGACAAAAAAACTTTGTCTTATATTTAGGATCAAGATTAACTTTCCAAATATTTCTTATATTAAGAATTGAGGGGAGTATATATATATATATATATTCATTACTCCTTTCGGTCTTATTTATAAGTAACTTTTCCTTTGATTGTGCAAAATGAACTGGTAGTTAAAAACAATAAGTGTATCAAAAATGTTATGCTTTTTCCATATATACCCTTAATTTATGAAAAGAGTATAGGAGAGAGAATGGATAAAAAGTATGAGAGATAATGAATATCTAATAAGGGTAAAATAAGAGAAATTAAAGAGGCTTACATTTTTAGGCAAAAAGTGAAAGTTACTTCTAAAAGGATCAACCCTGTGAGAGAAAAAGTTGTTTATTAATAAGACTGGAGAAAGTACTTGTGTTTCTTTCTTCTTCGTTTTTTTTTTGGGTCAAAATATTCATTTAATTTACTTCATTTGTGGTGTATAACTGTTGAGAGTCGTAGATTTAAAGTAATTTGATTTTAGCTAAAGATATGCTCATTCTCTGAATCTCTTTAATGACACCATTTAATTTTTGTAGGCCTGGACAGCAGAAGGCATTAGACAATTATAGTACGTCAGAAGATTCTCATTATATGCTTTTAAAATGTCTCGGGACACATAGGAAGTGGAACTGTTGTTTTATTATATGTAAGACTTGGAATCTTCCCAATGTTCAAATAAATTAACTATATATAAAATCTTGCACCATCCATCAGATTCGCACTGCAAATCTTTTACATGTCTAAAGGCAATAATGACTTGAAACAATGGATATTCTCAACTTCGACTTTATATATTGGTTTTAGGGCACAGATGTTTGAACTTTCTCACACACATATAGCTTCATAAATTTTCAATCTTTTTTAAAATCTAGAATTATTTATCTTTGTATTAGAGGTAATTATATTTAAAATATTGTAGGCATTAAGTGTGAACATTTTTCTCAATAACGATTCGAATCTTGGTTCGTCAAATTATGATAGACTCATCCTTTCCACTAATCATCTAAACCCAACTCTCCTCGGTTCATCAATTTTTATTTCATTATAAATATTTATGAAAAAAATTTGTGCCTTCTTTGTAACGTCAATTTTTTTCAGTGGCATTTATAATTGATAGTATTAATAAAGATATAAATAATGGATCGTTGGGTGCAAAATAGGAAAGAAAAAATGGAATAAGAATATGAAAGCTCTTCATCATAGTCATGAGAATACATCTTTCTAATTAAGAAAGTCCCTCTCTTTATTTACCCAACGTAATAAAAAAAAATTTCCAGGCTTTTTTTCCCCTTTTAAAGAACTATTTTCATGTACCAATAATGCAACGTTAAAGTACTGTACAAGACTAGGAAAAAAAAAACCTACTTGTAATTGGGTAAATGTTAAAAGAAAAAATTGCTGAAATTTTTTTCGTTTTGAAATATTAATTTATTGTCCAAGTGTATTTGAAATTTGTTTAATTAAAAACTCAAGTTTTTGAGCAGATACAACTTTTTCTTTAATTATATGAAAATGTCTTTCGTTTTGTCTCTGAAATAGAACATGGATGTGTAACTCACCTTTCGTGGGTGTAATTTTTCTTCAATTGTGTATAATAAATTACTTTCGGCTATGTGTAAAGATTTTTGGCAATGAATATTTTAATGGGAATATTTCAACAATTTTCCCATATAAAAATGAATTGGGATAAAGAGTGAAAAGTACAAAATAGGGCGTTCCAATTTAGCAGAAAGTAGAGAAGATGAAAAGTCGTAGCTCATAGCATTACTGAAAGTTTTGTTATCCTTGACCAACCTCCACCTTCTTATTCGGAGGCGGCGGCTGATCAAGCTTGATGTTTGTGTATTTTGTGTTTCTCTTGGGGCGTACTTTGTTGTAGCCTTTTATTTGGGTAATGAATTCCAATTTACATTAAAAAAAAAAAAAAAAAGCAGAGAAGATGAAAAGTCGTAATCGTAAAGGGGCAAAGGGAGGCGACATGTTGAAAATATAGAAAAGGAATCTCTATTAATATTGTCGGGTGTCGACTGCTGTAACTTGAAACAACAAACGGTGACCCCTATAATTAAATTCTCACTCGCTGTCAAAATCCGCTACCCTCACGGCCTCACAACACACACACACACACACTCACATCAGTTTCTGCCCAAACAAATCCTACGTCTTATATTGTTTTCTTTACCACCACATTCATAATTAATATAAATATTAACTCAGCACCTATGTCATTCATTTCTAAATTCAACTTCAATCATGGCATCTCAAATATTCTGCCCCTATATGTGTGTGTGTGTGTGTGAATCTTCCACATTTAGTAACGCATACATATATAAACAGTGGCATATATCTGGCTTTATTGTTGGATAGAGAGAAGGAAACAAAAAATTGCTCTCCACTGTGAATGTGACGTGTGCGGTGTCGGCGACGGAGGAGTAGGATGGTTTGTTAGGAGAGGTGTTTGTTGCGGAGGATTTTCCCCTTCGCTAAAAAGAATACTCTCTCCTGTACTTTTTTTTTTTGGTCAAAATAGTCATTTTATTAATATCAGAAAAACATGATACAAACACCAATAGCCGAAACCAAATAAAATCACTCAAAAAGACCTAGAATTACAACCTAACGCACAGAAATCTTACCATAAAACCTATAAACTAACTAACCAAAGTATTATATTTCAAAACAATCTGCTGAATATACCTACATGCTACTCAACCTATACCCGTCCTCCCCTGCACCTCATTCTGTAGAACCTCCATGTCTCTCACCATCAATGAGTTCAGAGAGGGTGGTGGCTTGAACAGCCATCCTTCCGGTACCACTCCCCTCATTACCTCAGCTGCCACCCAATCCGCAGCTTTATTACCAGTTCAGCTAACCAATGATAATTCCCAGCAATCAAATTGAGCTTGATTCAGTAGCTGTATACATTTCAATACAATGTCCACACTCTCCCATTCACATCCACTTACCTCTTTCTTTTTGATTTTTTCATATAATACCTGACAATCAGTTTCTACAATCACTTTATCTCCCCCCCCCCCCCACAAAACTCTATTATTCAACACTTCCAATAAGGCCAAACTTTCAGCTTGAAAAGCCGAAGAGGCATCCACTAATTTCCCTATACCTCCCTGAAATCTGCCTCCCCAATCTCTCCCAATTATACCAATAGCCGCTTTATTCCTTCTTGGACAATATACAGCATCAAAATTAATCTTCTACTGTCCCCAATCTGGTTTTTCCCATCTCACAGCCCGGTTTTTGATAGCTTCAGCTCTCCCCAATTTATCTCTCTTTCCTAGAGCAGCCCAGTAATCCCTTGTTAGTCTCATAGCCCCATTTACACATGCTAATGCATCCACCTCCATGTGCTCAAACATATATTTACATCTAGCCTTCCATATTCCCCAACAAATACCAGCAAAGAGAGCAAGACCATAATCATCAGGGCCATCATCCAACAATATCCATTGTTCTAACCAATGATCTACTCTATCCATCTTATATCTATCAAAACGTAAAGATAAAGGAGAGCCATACCGGCATTGTGCCGCCCAAGGGCAAAAGAAAAGGAGGTGCTCCACTGTTTCTTCCTCAACCCTGCACAATTCACAATTAGGATTAGTAGCACATTTCCTACGAAATAGAGCTTCCTTCGTTGCTATAGCCCCATTTACCACTCTCCAAAGAAAATTGTTAACTTTGGGAGGCATTTTGATTTTCCATATACCAGCCCAAAGTTGCTTCGATGGTGTAAATGATCCACTTGGACCCTTTGGATCCTTCTTCTCCTCTTTCTCCCTTGCAACTTTATAACCCAATTTCACTGCATATTGGCCATCTCTACTCTTCAACCAAATAATCTTATCTTCTGAGGGAATCAAAGGGATTTTAACTTTCATTATAATACTCTGATCCTCCTCATCCAGATAAGCACCAGCAGCACCGAAATCCCATTCCCTATTCACAATTAAGTCCTTTACCTTAAGATTTTTCATTTCATCAGTCACCTCTCTATTCTTCAACTTAAATCCCATGTTTGTCGGCAACCATTTATCCTCAAAGATATGCACCTTTTCTCCATTCCCCACTTTCCAACATAAATCCTCCAACAGCAAGTCCCTTCCTTCCAATATACTCGACCAGCCCCATAAAGCCTTACTACCCTTTGTTGCTTTCAGGAAATCCTCCTCAGGGAAGTACTTCCCTTTCAAAATCCTACACCATAAGTCATTAGGATTTTGAATCACTCGCCACGCCGTTTTAGCTAAAAGAGCTTTATTAAACCCTTCAAGATCCCTAAAACCCATGCCCCCTCCCCCTTGGACTTACTCAATACATGCCACGCCTTCCAGTGAATCCTTCCCTTATCCATTTTCTGTCCCCACCAGAATTTTGAAACCATGCTGTCCAATTCAGTACATACCTTCTTAGGAAACCTAAAGCAAGACATGGGAAAGATAGGAATAGCATTTGCAACCGCTTTAATCAAGACCTCCCTTCCAGCAAATGTGAGGAGCTTCTGTTTCCATCCTTGAAGCTTCAAACCCATCTTATTTTTCACAAATGACAGCGCTTGGGACTTAGCTCTTCCCCAAATCATTGGTAGACCCAAATATTTCCCAGGGTCATCAGTATCTCTAATTCCCAACACCTCAAAGACGTCTGCCTTTCCCTCATCCCTGGCATTCTTTGAAAAAAATACATAGGATTTATCAAAATTCACCGCCTGACTTGAAGCCTTGCAATAGTCATCAATTATACTCTTTAACCTTATGCAATTCTGCTTCTTGGCATTAATAAAAAATAAAGCATCATCAGCAAAAAAGCAATGTGATAAAATAGGACATCTCCGAGCTAGTTTAATACCTTGCAACTCCTTATTCTCAACGTGCCATTGCACCATTTTTGACAAAACATCAGCTGCTATTATAAAAAGGTAAGGGGACAAAGGATCCCCTTGCCTAATGCCTCTTGACATGTTCAATTCAGCAACCTTCTTTCCTGATACAACCAAATTCAAACTAGCTGAAGAAACATGTAACGACCCCTCTTAATTACCATATAATTAATTTCCAAACCAAGTAAGATATTAAATATCACATAATACAACATATTAGGGGGTTCCGTCCACAGTACAAATCCCAATATGCAGCGTAAAACCAAAAAGACCCTTAAGTTTGGCAATATACATTATACTCATATAACCAAACGAAACATACGATTGATATCAAATCAAGTCTTGTTTGCCTTCCCCTTGGTAACACCACCTGAACCCTCGCCTGAAAAAATTTAAAATATTGATAGGGTGAGTCATACGGACTCCGTAACCACAATTCCACTTTAACAAATATGCAGGGAATGATTATAATATAATTAAGCGGGCAAAATTATATATCCATATAACATAAGGTTCAATCTTCCAAAAACATTATTATTTCAAGAAAACCATTCAATATGCATAAAACTCTCTCAACCATCCTTATAACCTCCTTAACCGCTGACAGAACCCATGAGCTATAACATATAATAGGATTAGTCTCTTTAACAAGACTGCACCAAGCTCTCCAATAATGAGGTGTAACCCGGCCAAAGGCAACAGAACTCATATCGGATCATGGGTTCCCTTTCCGTCACAATGGAAAGGTGTCACCTACCCTTGAGCTGGCCCTTAACCCGGCCAAAGGAAAGGGTGATACCAAGGGTCCTGAATGCCAAAACCATCCACTGTGCACACGGTGGTGGCTATACCACGTGGTATAAAAGAATCAAACCTCCTCAATCACAACACCACATCCAACATCTCAACATCACAATCTTCAATATCAATAATTATTCATATATTTTATATTTAATGCTATGCATCATCAATCATGCAAATAAATCATTCATGCCCACTTAACTAAAAATTTCTAAAAACATGATTAATACTATCATTGTACATTTCTCATATATAAATTACTATAACATATTTATAGCAGTTAAAAATACCAACATACGTATATAATCATTTCAACAAGCATACATGATAAATTGGAAAGTGGTTACCTCAAATTCTTGACACAACTAAACTTGAGAATTTAACTCCAACAAGCCAAACTCAAATTCACTCTACAATAAATATATATATTTACATGTTAATATAATTTATAATAATTGTTAACTATTACAAAATCAAATAATAATCCCCATAATTAACTCAAATTTCTTAAAAATAACAACAATTTATCTATTCCTCAAATTCCTTTTTAAATCAAAATTTCTTAACTCTATTTCACAATAAAATATTTAATAACCATAATTCTCTAACTATAATATCAAATCATATTTTATAATTTCACATAATTCAAAATCTGCAAAACTAAACCGATTAAAATTTCAATAATACTTCCAATAACTCAAATAAATTGTTTATTCCAAATTTAATCGGTCAAAAATGTTTCTAAAGCACAATTTATTATTTATTTAAGAAGAAATTAATTATAAAATCATACAATAATCAAATGGTAAATCTAAACCGATTAAAATCAACAATTAATTATTCTCTACATATCTATAACCATCTTTTGTAAAAACTCAAATTCTCCCAAAATCCTAATCCCAAATTTCTCGTTAATCAATATAATATTACTATCAATACGAAGATCAGAATACGTAGAACAACTTTTATGAAGGAAGTTTGTTAAGAAAACGTGATTTTAAGTACCAAAATTATCTGCTAAATTCAGAACCTTACCTGTTGAACTGCGTTCGCTCCGCTCGCCTGCTCGTGAAGCGAAACGAAAATGATGAAGGGAAAGGGTATTAATAATACCCTCCCTCACGTTTTTTTTCCTTCCAGTGGGCCCCATGTGTTTTTTTATTATTTATTTATTTTATCAAGCGGGTCCCACATGTTTTTTTTTTCTTTCTTTCTTTTCCCCTACTGACAGTTTTTTTTTTTTTTTATAATATTACAAAACACATTCCATAACCCATGAGATCCACTTCTCTCCAAATCCCATCTTTCTCATAACCTTCTCCACAAAACCCCATTCCAGCTGGTCATAAGCTTTGTTCATATCAATTTTAACAGCCATCTCCACCTTCCTTCCCTTCTTCTTATTTTTCAAGTAGTGAAAAACCTCATGTGCAATCAGAATGTTGTCCTGAATTAGTCTCTCAGCCACAAACGCCCTCTGATTCTCTGATATTACCCTCTTCATTAGCGGTCTCATCCGATTAGCCAAAATTTTTGATACAATTTTGTAAACAAAATTGCATAAACCAATCGGTCTATACTGCCTTACTGACTCAGCCTTTTCAACTTTCGGAATAAGGACCACATTTGTACTATTTATCGCACCCAAGCTTACTTTATTCTGAAAAAATTCTGTTACCATCTCCATAACCTCTTTCCCCACTTCATTCCATGCTGTGTGGTAGAAAATTCCAGAGAATCCATCGGGCCCTGGAGCTTTCAATCCATTTAATTCCATTGCTGCCTGCTTTATTTCCTCCACTGTTACCATCCTCTCAAGAATAGAATTATCGCCTGAGTTCACACACTCATCCACATATTGCAAGACACCTTCCATCTCCCCTTTACCCTTCGACCTAAACAGATCAGAATAGAATCTTATAAAGGTTTGATTAATATCTTCCTCCTTTTCCATCCAGCTTCCATCCTCGCCTTTAATTCTAGAAACTCTATTCCTTCCTCGTCTTCTTACCGTATTAGCATGGAAGAACTTAGTATTACGGTCACCACCAGTAAGCCAATTCACTCTTGACCATTGCATCCAATATTTTTCCTCCCTATCCCATGCGTCTTCAATCCGCCTTACAAGATCTTTAGCCTCCAATCTCTTCTCTTGATTCAATTCCCCCTTATTACACTCCTCAAGCTTATTTGTTAAGCTTTCAACCAGTTTTCGAGCATTAGGAAATTTTTCCTTATCCTACCTGATCAGAGCGTTCTTGCAACAAGCCAGCCTTCCCACAATTTCCACCACTTTAGGGGCATCTGCCTTACCCTCCCACCTCCAACTAGTTTTAACTACCTCCAGAAATTCCTCATGCTCTGCCCAGTAAGCTTCAAATCTGAACATTCTAGGCCCTTTAGAGTGAATGGGATCACACTTCAACAACAGAATGTGATGATCAGATCCAATTGGTTCTAAATGGTGTACTGTAGCCTGCTGAAACTCATCAAGGAAATCACAATTTCCCACAGCCCTATCAATTCTCTCCTTAACATGGTCTTTCCCTACTCTCCTATTACACCAAGTAAACTTAGAACCTTGAAAGCCCAAATCCATCAATTGACAATCTGACAGCATGCATTGAAAGCTCATAATTCTTCTAATATCCGCTGGAATTCTACCATATTTCTCATCCACAGACATCATATCATTAAAATCTCCAATACAAACCCATGAGCCCTGTATATTACTAGCAATATTCCTAAGTTTATCCCAAACCTCCATTCTACCATCCTCACTTGGAGCCCCGTATACAAAGGTCATAAACTTAGGAACATTAAAAGAGACTGAAGTCATACTCACATGGATTATATTTTTCGACTGATGCCACACATTAACAATCACCTCATTGGACCACCACAATGCTAAGCCACCACTCCTGCCTCTAGGTTGAATATAAACTTCTTCATCCATAAGACACAAACGCCTAATCCTCTGAATTTTCTCATCCACCATTTTTGTCTCCATTAGGAAGATTACTGAGGGTTTATTCTTGATACATTCCTCCCTCAACTTTGTCCTATACTTTTTATAAATATTTTTTTTGTAATTACTTAAAATAAACTTAATGATTAATATTAGTTAAAATTAATAAATGTATTAAAAATATTATATTTTTTCTAAACATAGTCTTATTTATCAAAAGAGAATAGGAGAAGGAATGAGTAAAAAAATATGAGTGAGGATAAGTATAAAATATGAGAGAGAATGAGTAATAAATGATTAAATGATAAAGAATTAATTGTGAGTGGTTGAAAATTAATATAAAGACATGTATTTAATAGGGGTAGACATTACTACAAAATATTGATTTTACGACTCTAAAGGACGTTCATTTTTAAAAAAAGGGACTTAAAAAATAAAGACGGTGGCATTTTTGTAATTCTGAGTGAGATTTGAATAGTTTTAAAAGTCCCCAATTCAAATAGGGACGTCTAAAGTTAAATTTTTTTTAATCAATGACACCGTTTGGTCACTCTAGACGTCCCCAATTAAATTAGGGACGTCTAAAGTTAATATTTTTTTTTAATCAGAGACGCAAAAAGCGTCCCTAATATATATTAGGGACGCCACTTTTGGCGTCCCTGATATTACATATATCAGGGATGCTAGGCATCCCTGATTATATAAAAAAAAATTAACTTTAGACGTCCCCAATTAAATTGGGGACGTCTAAAGTGTGATTTTAGACGTTCTCTTTTGAATTGGGGACATCTAAAGTAAAAAAAAAATTAACTAAACAACTTTAGGCGTCCCTAAATTAAATTGGGGATGCCAAAAATAATTCAAATCTGTACTGACAGTCTTTATTTGTCAGTTTTATAGACCCACACTCATCTTTCTCATCACCGCAACCACAACAATAACCACTACAACCATGCATTTAACTTTTGCTTCTTCTTCTTTATATGCTGTTTTTAAACTTGTTTTTTCTTTTCTCTCTCTTTTTTTCACCAGATTTGTTATGCTTACCACCACGCATTTAACTCTTGCTTCTTCTTCTTATATACTGTTTTTAAACTTGCTTCTTCTTTTCTCTCTCTCTTTTTCACCAGATCTGTTATGTTTCTTACTATTTTTTATTATTTTATTTTCTTTCTCTTTTTTCTTTGGATTTCCCTTCTATTCTATCTTCTAACTTGTGTTGTTATGGTTTGTAGATCGAGACTCCAAAACATGCTTCATGGCCACGTTCCCACTGAGAAAATGAGGTTCATCTCTCCCTGTTGCTCTTCTCTATTCATTAGTACGAGAAAATGAATTTTAATAATAGAATGAGATAAGTTTTTTGCAACTGATTCATCTTATTGTTATCATCTTCTATTTATGAGATTTCAGCTCTAGAGTTATTATTGTGTAGATTTTGGATTTGGAGTTCAGATACTAGATCTGTAATTTTATTGACGATTATCTGTAATTTTTTATTTTAAATACTGTTTAGTTCAGATCTGTAATATAAAGGATTTTTTAAACAAAAAAACAATTTAGACGTCCCCATTTTAAACTGGGGATGTCTAAAGTCCAGACTTTAGACGTCCTTTTATTTACGGACGTTATTGCCATTTTTTACTACGTCGCTCACATAGACGTCCTCTTGTTTTCAGACGTTAAAAGGCCTAAATAAGGGACGTTAAAAACGTTTTTTGCAGTAGTGAGAGAAGGAAACAGTGGTTTTAATTTTGATACATGAGAAAAAAGTTTCTTATATTAAGAATCAGCTCCAAAAGAGAGAAAATTGCTTATAAAAATGATCAGAATGAGTAAAAATATTCTCATCATTGCAAAGGATTTATTAAATGCCCAAGTATAATATTATACCTCATTCGTCCTTATATATAAGAGTTTTTCAATTGAACCGCGAGATTATAAAAAATAATTAAAATTAGTTAACTCTAATAATTATGTAGAGAATTTAATCCCCCTCAAAAGCCTCTATTTATGAATGGGTGAGATGGAGAGAGAGTAATAACGAGAAAATGATAAAAAATAATATATATAGTATAGTAATCAATTAAGGGTAAAATGAGAGAAAATGCATTTATTATTGAAACAAATTCAAAAAGAATCTTACATTTAGGGAAAAACTTATTTAGAAAAAAACTCTTATATATAGAGACGGAGGGAGTATCAAGTATTTTAATATTTGTCATGTGCACTATTACACATTTGATATGTTGAATTGAAAAGAAGAACTCCCTCCCTAATTCTATGCTTTCTGTGCACTATAACTCACATGCGGTGAATAGTAGTTTGATTCCAAGCATTTGGTGAGGTCTTTTTCATACGTTGCTGGCAAAAAAAGAGAGTCTTTTTTATATGATGAGGCACCCATTAAGAGGAATTGTTAATTCTTTTTATAAATCTCGATAGAGCACTTTTAAATGTCCGCTCTATTAAAAGTTTGTTGGAGAATGGGAGAGAATGCAATAATTTTTAAATAATGAATGAATATAAACATGGCAAACCATCTCATTTAATTAATTTTGGTCAAAATATTAAAAAGTGTCATGTAAACTTAAGACAGGCGGGAGTATAAATTTTGTGAGTATCTCACGCTAATTAATTAGAGATGGTTAAGCTATTAACTTTACTTAAAAATAAAATAAATTTTTATCCTTACCCACATTTCTCATAGTCAATCAATTTAAATGAGACTTATGTTGGAAAAAATTAATTAATATCCCATCAAATAAGTTAGGGAAAATGTCAGTTATGTCCCAAGTTAAGGAAAAATTGTAAAAAAAATCCCTTTGAAAAGTCAACTGTCAGAAAAGTTCCTAGGGACTTTTCTGACATGAATTTCCAATGACCATTTACCAAAATACCCCCAAGCAATTTAATCACTGTCATTTGTTACAACATGTTATGCTATATTTACAACATCGTAAGTCATATTAACAACATAATCAGTTACGTTTACAATATGTTGCGTTATATTTAATGAGCTGTAAACGTAACTGAAGAGGTTGTAAACGCAACACAATCACGCATTTTATATACATGTTGTAAACGTAACTTATGATGTTGTTAATATGACTTACGAAGTTGTAAATATAGCATAACATGTTGTAACCAATGGCAGTGGTTAAATTGCTTGGGCGGTATTTTGGTAAATGGTCATTGGGAATCCATGTCAGAAAAATCACTAGAGACTTTTCTGACAGTTGACTTTTTAAAGAGATTTTTTTGATATTTTTTCGTTAGCTTGGGACCTAACTGACATTTTCCCAATAAGTTATGGTAAGCATTATTGATCTTTTTTGAAGGCAGGAGTATCTTATAATTAAAAAGGCCAGAGGGTATATTGTTTTGTCAAAAAGTTTTGTGCATTTAGCCACTAACCACTAAGAATGAAAGAAAGGAGCATTGGGCGTACTTTTTGGGTAAATATGGGCCCACAGAGGGCTGTCGGTGGATTCTGGTAGGCCCCACCCTTCCTTATCCTTCCATCTCGCTTTCCTTCTTATAATCATGTCTACTTATTCTTTAATTGCGCCAAATCTCATCCCCCTTACTCACAACAACATTACGTATTTCATCATCATTTTATTATTGCTACTAATTCTACATACACATACTCTCCGGTTTTGACTTTTGACCCACAAATCCCAGTAACAATTGGCCGCTTGGAACACAAGAAGAAAAGGAGGAGAATTGAATTAAATAATTGAGCAACACGTGTCCAGCTATTAATTAATCGGGTTTATATCAGATCTTGTTTGTTTTATAGGCCGAAGCTTCGTGGAAGCCTCTTGTTGTTCTATATGAAGAATAGTACAGACAACCTATTAAAAGCAACGTCAAAGTCCGTGAGGCCTAGTGCAACTTGATGTGATGGCCCTATTGCTAATCCTGTTTTAACATCACCTATCTATTATTAATTAACTTAACAACCTTGTGCCACGGTACTATTTATGTTCTATCTCCCACTGTTTTCTTTAATTATATCTGGTCCCATCCCCTGTTTGCATAAATACTCATTTATTAATTTAAACGTTCATTGAGCTGGATTTTTTCTACTTTATACTATAAAAATTTATTTTATTTTTCTAAAATAATGGAATACTGCCACATGGTATTGTGCTCCAGTTTAACCGAGGAAAAACTCTTATGGCATTTTTTTTTACTAATTCACGGAACTCTAATTCAAAACCTTAAAGCTTAAAATGAAGAGACGGGGCACAGCGTACACGGTACATCCCATATGATGACGTCAGAGCATTGCTGAAATGATTATATTTTTTTTTTTGCCCTTGCTGAAATGATTATTATATGTCCTACCAATAAGTGGATAAAAAGTATTTGTAATGTCTTCCGTACTTTTTATAAGTACTGTTTTTTATTGGTCTTTTTTATAAATAATTTTTTATTTATATTAAATATACATATTTATATTAATTATCTTCTAGTTATCACTAATTTTCTTTCATTTATTTATTTATTATACATTCTTTCTTATTTTTATACTCATACCCTCTCATATTTATTGTATATTCTATGCTCTTTTGGTAAATATGAATATATTTAGAAGGAACATGACATTTTTCATATATTTATTATTTTTAACTAATCTTAACTTCTTATTTATTTTACACAACAAAATTAAAAACTGTTTATAAAAAAGATCAGGGTACTTGATATTTTTTTAATAGGAGTTAGAATTCAACAACGTGTGTTACTTTTGAAGTTCATAGTAAAGTAGGTGCATTGTATATAAGCTTCCAACCGTACTATTTGTGTGTAGGCGTAAACCAAATGAGTTGGATTGGTTGAGATCTACACAAAAAAGTTCCCTTCATCCAAGTATTGGGATTATTTAAAAGTTACATCTAATAATTAGAATATAAAAATCATATATGATAGATCTCAATATTTTGTCTCAAACAATACTAGTGACTAATTAGACATGGAGGGGGTCCACTTATCTCAACCAGCTAACTCACGACGGGCTTCCATAGACTCACAAGGCTGTTATATAACAAGCAAGGTCATGTTTTGATTTAATAATGACGGGCTAGGGGGTTGACCTTTTCAATCAAACATGTAGTTAAAACTTAAAACCACACACACACACTCCTTCCATCCCTTAACATACTAGTGGGTTGATTAATTTAAGAAAATAAAAAAAGCTTCTTTTTTTTTTACCTGAGAAAATTAAAAAACTAAATAAATTAATTTAAAGTTTTTTCATTTATGATTTTTCTCTAATGGTACGCATAAATATTTCAGATAAGATCATTTAATATGTGTTATACTGGTTTAATTTATTTAGTTTCCTCAATCTCTTAAATCAATCAACTAAATCTTACATTAAATATTAGATAAAGTATAACATAATGTTGCTTATACTATTACTATTAAATTGTTGATATACATGGCGGATAGTTAATTTTCAAAAAATGTTCAAGTTAGTGTGTATTGATATGGCCCCTCATTTTGCATGGGGCTATTTAGTTTTATACCATTATTTTATGTTACATAATGGATAAAAAATTATTTTAGAATATTAGGTACTATTGAAAAAAACACTCGAGGGAATTCAATGTTATTTAAAAAAAAAAGTGGAATCTCTCTCTCAATTACATCTAAAATGTCGCCGTTTTAAGTATAGGAAGCGTAAGGGACGGGAACAGCCAAGGAGAGAATCCATATTCTATAATTAATAATATGATACTACCTCCGGTCATAAATTTAGGACAAAGTTTGTAGTGCAATTTGCATTATAAACTTTGTCCTATATTGAGGACCGAAGGGAGTACTATCTTCGGTTGTGTAAACATAAGACCTAATCTGACGTAATATTTTTTTACCAAAAAAATGAGATGGCATATTTTAAACTTGGCATAAATATAAAAAAAATGAAGTCTCGTCCCAAATTTTGAATTTATATATTTTTTTTATGGAGTGAGAATATTTACCACATTAGGCCTGTTTTGGTTAATGGTAACAGAAATGACTTTTTTTTTTAAAAATCTGATTTTTATAAACTTAAGATAGAATAAAAATAAGATTATAAATATAATTTATTTTTATATTGTTGGTGATAGAAGTAATTTTTTTTCAAAAAGTCAAATTTTGAATTTTTTTTCAAAAACTGTTTTTTTAAAAGAAAATTCAATTACCGAACTCAAGCACCATAATTTCCTAAAATCCAAAAGTCACAATAATTTTTTTAAAAAATGCCTGTTTGGATCATAGAAGCACGCCATCCCAAACAGTCACTCAATCAACACTTTTCCAGTGGAGGCAGTGGGATTTCATTTCATTTATAATTCCCGTGTTTCGCACTCACAAATAGCCATCCAGTGGGCAGACCTCGGCAACTGCTGGAAGTCGCGGCCAGCTCATTCCTCTGACATTGACCTCCCTCCCTCTCCCTTTCCTCCATTACTTTCTCAATCAACCATACAAAATAGATATAATCATAGTTAATTAGTTTAAAATATAAATTTCTTTTCAAAAATATTCTCTTTTAGTAATCAGTCTTATTATTATCATCAATGTCCGAGGCTCATTGTGGAGACTGAAAGTTTTTTCTAAAAAAAAAGTAATCAATCTTATAAATTAGTATTCATTTTTAATGAGAATATAATTTTTTTTCAATAAATATTACATTATAAAATATAGATTCATGAAAATACTTAAAAAACTACTTATAAAAAGGATATAAGTACTGATTCCTCACATATTCGTTCTTCCTTATTCCCCACTTGTACCTCCTCACTTCTTCATCGTTCATTCCTCAACTTCCTTGCCCATAGCAACCAATCCCCCCCCCCCCCCCACTGCCAATGAACTACGGCAGGCTCCAACCCTCCCAGCCCGGCGGCTCCTCCCGCCTCTCCGATGATCCCATTCCTCCAACCGCCTCCCCCCGCAGCAAGAAGAAACTCCTCTTCCTCTCCGTACTCGCTCTTGTCCTGATCGTCGCTTCAGCTCTCTCCGCTGTCCTCCTTGTCCGCACCCGACCTCGGTCTTCGCCTCCACACGATTCCGGTTTCGGCGGCAAGCCCACTCAGGCCATTTCACGCACCTGCGACAAAACTCGGTTCCCTTCCCTCTGCGTTAAGACCCTCCTCGATTTCCCGGGTTCCGCCGCCGCATCGGAGCAGGAACTTGTCCACATTTCTCTCAACATGACATTGCAACACCTAAGCAAAGCCCTCTATTCCTCCACCGCCATCTCCGCCGTCCAGATGGATCGGCTTGAACGGTCCGCCTACGAGGACTGCCTCGAGCTCCTCGAGGATTCCGTCGACGCGCTCCTCCGCTCCCTCACCTCCGGAGCAGCCGGCGGATCCACTGATGATGTGGTGACGTGGCTTAGCGCAGCACTCACGAATCAAGACACGTGCAGCGAGGGATTCGCGGACACGAGCGGCACAGTGAAATATCAGATGGCAAGTAATTTAAAGGATTTATCGGAGCTCATTAGCAACTGTCTCGCCATATACGCCGGCAACGATTTCTCAGGGGTTCCGATTCAGAACAGGAGAAGATTAATGGGAGACAATGACAATGGCGATGTCTCAGGCGAATTCCCGGCCTGGTTAAGCAAAAGAGACAGAAGATTGTTGGCCACGCCGGCACCGGTGATTCAAGCTGATATCGTTGTGTCGAAGGACGGAAGCGGAACCGTTGAGACCATCGCGGAGGCGATAAAGAAAGTGCCTGAGCACAGTAGTCGCCGGATTGTTGTCTACGTGAAGGCAGGGAGGTAAATAGTGTGATGATTCAGTGGGCTTTTGGTAATTAAACGATTCGTTTTTAGGAAAAAAAAAAAGGGGAAAAGTGCGAAAATTTAACTTTCAACATTAACTAACCAAAACCATCATTGTTAGGCAACGAAAATATTTTGTGATCATGTGAGTAAGTGACTCGTTTCAAATTTCAATCAACAATGGTCAATTAATAATCATGCATGTCCGTGAATATTTAATGATAATAATTATTTTCTCTGTTTAGCTACCTTTCTACAACAACAAATAATAGTGTCCTCCATTAGTTTTGCATAGTATGGCTATATTGTTAAATACTCAGTATACATTAGTTGCTCGGATAATTAATTAAGTAGACAATGTTCGAGTTTTTTTGTGGTGAGATGAAATAGCAATAAATGAAAAAGCAATAATATTGTGCGCCGTATAAAATCGTTAGGCACTGATAGGGGCCAAAGTACCTTTTATCCTATAAATAATTAAAGGATAGAGAAATATATAAAATATAATTAAATAAGTATGATATTTTAATCAATTTAATTAAATATATTTTAGAATTTATACTTATTTAATTATAATATATATATATATATTTATTTATTTATCAGCTACGAGGAGGAAAATTTGAAGGTTGGGAGGAAGAAAATCAACGTGATGTTCGTAGGTGATGGGAAGGGCAAGACAATCATCACAGGTGGCAGAAATTTTGCTCAAGGCACCACCACCTTCCACACTGCCTCCTTCGGTGAGTTCCCTTTTTATCTCTCCTTTTTTATTAATAGAGTTAAAACAACTAATTTACATAAATTAATTAATTTAATTATTTATAAAAAAATCTCAGACCTTTAATGTAAAACCCATGTAATTTAATTTTTTCATTAAAGTGAGTCCTATATTGAGAAAGTATGTGTTGGTTTGGGATGACTTATTTTTTACTTATAAGTGCTTATAAATCGTGATTTACGATATACGAGATATACGAGGTAAGTATGTGAGAGGTGTTTTATCTTGACTTACATAATAAACACTTATATAAAAAAAACTATCCCAAACATAACCCATATTAGTTTTTTAAAAACTAAAATGGGAGAAGAGCCAAAAACTGGAAAACAAATCACATGTGCCAGTGACGGACACCAGAGTAGAAGTTAAAAATAAGATGATGGACTGTAAGGTTTTTTTTAAGATTCCCACCTATTATCTGCTTGCACGTGTACTCGCTGTTCACGCCTTTAGTAATGGGACCCCACACATAAAATTGTAGCCTCCCCACATCAAGATCTATAGATATATGTGTGTGTTTGGTATTGTTTATAAGGGTGAATAAGCACTTATTACGTAAATCGAGATAAAACTCCTCTCACATACTTACCTCGTACACCGTAAATCACGATTTATAAATACTTGTAGCTTCAATATTGCAAAACAAAAATGTATGGATATAACGATATATAGTATAAATGTATAATGTCCTCTTCATCGTATAATTATACCCTATTTAACTTGAAAGCATACCGTAAGGCCAAGCTTTCCCAAATTAATTGTAGCTACCAGCCATTAAATTATTGGTTTGTGGGGCTATGCAACTACATACCCTATTCATTTTTGTCTCCATCGAACCGAAATTCCCTCCACCAACCAGGTTTCATTCTGAGCTGCTACTACTTTTTTTTCCCTCTAAATATAGGAATTAAATAAAAAATTTACTTTGATCATAAATATAATATCTTAATTTACCTTGTCTAGTCAAATCTATAATTTTTTTTTTCAAATTTATAGAAAGAAGGTTAAAGATAGTTACCGTATACATCATTAGAGATTATGGTATTCTAGGCCAATGAACTCACATTTTTTACAAATATATAATTAACTTAATTAATTTTTTTTAATATCTACAAACGTGAAAGCTTGTTCACTGATGGATTGAATGGCCTTGCAGCTGCTTCTGGGGCTGGTTTTATTGCAAAGGATATAACGTTTGAGAACTATGCGGGGCCCGGGAAGCACCAAGCGGTGGCGCTTCGTGTCGGAGCCGACCATGCGGTGGTGTATCGATGCAGCATCATCGGATACCAAGACACATGTTATGTCCACTCCAACCGTCAGTTCTTCCGGGAATGTGACATTTATGGCACCATTGACTTCATCTTCGGCAACGCCGCTGTGGTTTTCCAGAGCTGCAACCTCGTATCTCGAAAGCCCATGGCCCAACAGAAGAACACCATAACGGCCCAAAATCGAAAAGACCCGAATCAGAACACGGGTATTTCCATTCATAACTGTCGGATCCAAGCGGCTTCGGATCTGGAGGCAGCCAAGGGAAGCATCCCAACCTATCTGGGCCGTCCGTGGAAGACGTACTCTAGAACCGTCTACATGCTATCCTACATGGGCGATCACATCCATCCACGTGGATGGTTGGAGTGGAATGCCACGGCAGCAGTAGACAAATTGTATTATGGAGAGTATATGAATAGTGGGCCGGGTGCAGCTGTTGGAGGCCGGGTCAAATGGCCGGGATATCGGGTTATAACATCCACGGTGGAGGCAAGTAGATTCACGGTGGTCCAATTCATAGCAGGGTCACAATGGTTGCCGTTAACGGGGGTGGCATTTGTCGGAGGACTATCTAGCTAACTGAACGAATTCAATTTCGCTCAAGGTATATCAAGTCTGTGTACTAATTTTATGGGGTTTTACCATGTAATTGTACCAAAATATAGGTTTTCCCGGTATCAATTTTTTGTTTTTACAAATGTTGTAATAAAATTATATAAAGTTGCAAACAACAATAGTTGTTGATTTAAAGTGATTATTATTTGTGGGTACTGATTGGAGTTTGCTTGGAGATAGGGGTGGATAAAGTTCTCTAAAACTAGAAGTCCTCAAACTAATAAAAGCGTAAATCATTTTATACACACCTATACTTCTCCTCAATTTTTAATTTGATACCTATGTAATTTTTTCTTCTTAATTAAATCATTCAATGTTACTCTCTATTGTTAGCCCCAGAACTTCGACCTCTATACATAAACTAATTGTACTAACAGAGCAAGGTTAAGCATTTAATTTTTAAAAAAATGTATCAAATTAAAAATTAAAGAGAAAGTACAGGGACCAACAAAATGGTTGCCCATGAATAAAAGACTGAGTTGGTGAACTCGCCAAAACTTTATTTATCCAAAGGGGTAAAGTGAGAGGGTGAGAATGATGTTACAAGAACCAGTCCTCCACAACTCTTTACGGTCTATATACTATTTTCATGTTTCACAAGCACAACACACAAACACAAGGTGATATGCTTCATTCTGCAACACAACCACATAAGTATGCGATACGAGATAGGTGATAGTAGTATCATCGTATGCTATAACAGTAGTAAAATACGTATAAGCACTGTTAGTATTTTGCTCATGGGGCTAGCCCATCTAAATGATCATCCATGAGCTCTGAAACAGCATCAAGAAAGGCATCTTCACTTGATCCAGCAAGTGCAGCTTCTTCTTCAGCTTTCTCAACAATCTGCTCAATCACAGATTTCTTCTTCAGTGTTTCTCTGCACATGATGCTTCCAATGCAGAAAGGAGGGAGTCCTCTCTCACAACCTTTCTTCAGAAGCATGGTGGATATGCGAAGGATTCGAGCACATTTGGCAGGAAGATCCCATCCATGGAACTTCAAAAACTTTATATCTGCTTCAGCATCCAGAGATTTTATGTAATCAATGGTTTCTGCAGAATAAGGTTCTTGAGCTTGTGGCCAGTACAACCAGTCAAATGTGCAGTCTTCAAACTACAAGAGAAGGAAAAGCAACATGAAGCAAAAGAAGAAGAATAAGGAAATAGAAATAGCAGCAGCAGCTTTAAAACTTTAGCAGCACAAGTAATAATAGAAATGCAAAACATAATTACAGCATCAACACATTTGGATAGTAGTGGGACTTACGGTCTCAGGCAAGCAATAGCCATGATCAATTGGAATAAGCAGTATTCTACCATCTTCACCATCCTTGCTAACCAAAATGTTTCCAGCATGCCTATCTGCATTTGCCAATCTGATGTCCAACACTGAGATCTTGTGCACCTCCTCTACCGGGAACGCGAGAGGGCCCATATCTTCACAGCTTCCAATATTCCTCACAAACATCTGAAGTGACCCTATTTTTATATCACCTGAATCATATTTACATTCCTTTGGATGATGGAATCCTTTGTGCAAGCATTTGACCATCGCCGTTGGAGGCACCCCAGCAAATCCCTCCTCCTCATTATTACTACTACAAATGCGAGGTCCGTTCCTAGGATGATCCAAAATGTATGCTGCAACTTCTCTCAGAGCCCCGAGTCCTGCTCGTGTGCCTTTCTTCAATCCTTCTCCATTCACGGAGACTGGAAGTCCTCGAGGATTATTAACAGCCATTGGTTCCTCATCAATAGGCTTGAAAACAGAAACATACTTAGAACCAGATGAATCTTGCATGAGATAAGCACCTCCAGATCCCTCTGATGATCGAATTGGTTTATTTCCCCTCTCTAACCCCTGTGAAGTAGCTTTGATAAGTTCCTGGATCACCTTGGGAATTTTGATACTGGAGTTAACAATGATTGGTTCCAAAAGAAAATCTCTTTTCAACCGCTTCCTCTCCAGGAACTTATTGGTCACAAACAGTGGCCCTAAATGTTCATCACCTGAATTTACCGCCTTCTCATGTGTGTATGATGCCTCAATTAACAGTTCAAAATCCTTCTCAACCGCTTTAGGCCTCACTTTGGCAGATCTTCTCACCAACAAATGAATTACAGCATCATCATCCTTACAGATATCCTCGATGAGTCTCTGGTCTTCGAGTGCCTCACCATCAAATATCAGTTCTTGATCCTTGAGGTTTACAAATCCTTTGCCCTTCCTTTCAATCTGCTGCTTTACATAACCCACGTTTCTATTCTTCTCAACATAAAACTCAAACTCTTTTCCACATATAGTCCTGACTGTAATAGCTTGAATATCAGAGAGCCTTGGCACCAAGTGCAGCACATTCCCATCAGTTACGCCATAATCGCGAACACAAGAATTGTTCCTAGCCAATTCCCTCCCCTCAAAAACCAATTTCTGTTGCTTCACAAAGAAGCCTCTAAAGGTCTGAATTCTCAGCTTCACTGAGGCAATTGAATCTGTCTCCATAATAAGCATGGGAATCACAGATCCACCAACAGTTAGGTAAATCAAAATCGAGCCTCTCGTTTGAGGACCGCAGAAGCTGGCAAATTTACGAGGGGGGTTAAAAGAGTTCTCATACGTTGGACTAAGTGCCACACTAGCCATTGTCTACTCAAAGGTTCAAAACCTTGCTGGCTTAAAAATGAACAAGCAATGAACCTTAAAACCACTAATAGAGTGCAAGTGTTCTATTTGACAAACCCATTTGGTAAGGAAATACAGAATAGGCAACCTTGACCTTTTCTCTTCCTCCACCTCTATTCTTGACACTAAACCAGCAAAAGCAGCTGATGCAACCTACCCAGTAAACAAAGACTTTACGCACTAAACATGTTATGTAGTCTTCTTCCAGCGGTCAGAGATCCTAGCAAAACGAAATCTTTCAAGGACACCCAGAGAAATTGATCTGAATCCTTGAATTGATTCATCAGAACTGCTTACATTTCTGTTTTTCAAACTTAGACCCCGTTTTAGCTACGTTGTTAGGAATAGGATAGCTACTTAGAAAGAAAAGAGCACCAAACAACGTAATAACCCTGCAAAAAGAAAGAAAATCATCAGATTTCAGTCAAATAACAAGGAATCAGTGAGAACAGGGGAAAAAAGTAAATAAGATACATAATAACAGGTAACACAAAAAGAAAAACATAAAAATAAATCAGTCAGCCCTATGAATACCTACCTTCGATCAACTTCAAATTTTCTCCTATAATTTCCAAAGAAAATAAGAAGAGAATTGTTCTTCCAAATTATTATGCATGATTTGAAGGGAGAAAAACTAAGCAGCGATATCGAAATACAGTAAACAATGGATTTCATCTCAGCTGAGCTCTTTTTTTCACGTGTCAGAACTCACTGTCACAGCATCTATGCAAGAGTTGGAAAAGCTATAGACAGAAATTTCAGACATTTACAAATGTTCATAGAATCGAAAGGACATCCGCAAATGGAAAATAGATTAGAAGAATAATAAAATTCGTTTCTCGCGATTCAAGGCAAGCGGAAAAACATTTCGACAAATTTCTTTCCAATTTAATTTCGATCAAGGCAAACAATCTAAACTGAGAAATGACAATCTATAAAACGAATCTTACAGAGAGACCGATCAGCTTACACAGTGAAGCGAAATCGAAGAAAATCATGTGGGATGAAGATGATACGATATAGTTGAAAAATGTAGCTCCATTATCCTCGTCGTGTGCGTTTCCTTCGTCTTCTTCCCCAGAAGAATCAATTCTTCTTTCTCTTTTTGGTTTTTCCCAGAAAGTGAGAGAGAGAGAGGAAGAAGACCGAGAAATGGAGTCATGGAGTGTAATGTGGGAGGAGGCTATTTATAACTTATAAGGACGTACTGGACGACTGGCAAAAAAAAAAGGACGTACTGGACGACATGACCCCGAGCTCTGTGGGGCAGACTACTAACGACGTGAGAACGGACGTTACTATGTTGGACATTTTCGGATTTTCCAAATGTTACTTGTAGGGTATTTCAGTAAGTGCAGTTAGTACTTTTTGTTTTTGAAAAATGACCCCTGTGCTCTGGAGTAATTTCCTGGGGACCCCTCCAAAAATTTAGAATGTATCCATTATCTTACAAAGAATGAAATAAGAGATTATTTTAAAATTTAATTTTTATTTTTTACTATTATGTTAAAATAAACTTATGATTTATGACTTTATGTTTACACAAATTTGATTTTTAAAATAAAATTATTGATGAAAAATCCTATGGCATGTATGAAAGTAATATCGTGGTATTTTAAGAAAAAAAATATAAATATAATTTAATTATTAATAGAGATAAATAAAGTATATTTTATATTGGAAAAATGACTAGAAAATATCGTTTGAGTTTAGAAAAACCCAAAAAATCATGAAATAGGGAAAGAACAAAGATGAGATGTGTTAGGAATTTGAGATTTTGAAGTTTTTGATGATTTTACCAAAATACTTCTTACATTTCTTTTAAAAAAAGGGCAAGAATCCTCGTTGGCGTTGGTGCTCTGCCGGTCGGCGATTGACAAGGGTATGTATATTGCCAGACGTTGTTGACTACTTAGACATAAAAAATGACAATTTAAGAATTGTAATTAACAACTTGATTATGCATATTGACAACTTTGAGGTCCTCAAATATCAATAACTTTGTAGGTTATATTTTAAAGTCACGCTCGTTAGGCGATATAAGTTACTCCTTAGGTATAAAGAATAACGATTTAAGAATCTCAATTAACAATTTGGGTATGCATATTGACGATTTGAACACTCCAAATGTCAACAACCTTATAGGTCATATTTTGAAGCAATCATGGTTAAGCGATGTTGACTACTTAAATATAGAGAAGGACAATTTAAAAATCACAATTAATAACTTATGTATGTATATTGACAACTTGAGTTCCAAAAAAAAAAATCTCACCAAAGCTCCAGTGGCCTGTTGACAGAGTGTTGCTAGCTGCCGCTGGAGCTTCGGCTAGCAAGAATTCTTGCCATTTTCCTTCAAAGATAAGGGGTATTTTGAAAAAAACACCAAAACATCAAATTACAATATTCCTTCCATATCACTTCTCCGTCCTTTTCCTATTTCATGTAATTTTTTTGGGTTTTTTCAAATGACATTTTCTTATCATCTTTCCTTTATATTTGATTGAAAATTAATAATAATAAATGTATAAAAAGTTCATTTTGGAAGCTGGTATGTTACTAATTTTTTACTTTTGGGAGAAGAAAAGGGTCGAAGTGGAAATGTCTTTGTAACGATCGATAACGGGCGTTGAATCAAAGTGGAGCGAGCACTTTTGGGGGATAATTTTGGTCAAGTCTTGGTTTTGAAGAAATTTAAAAAACTTGGGCTCCAAGCCTATTCAATTATTCAAACGTAATTACGCATACCATAACCCAATAGATTTCTGCCACGTAAAAAATCTTCGTAATATTCACCCAAACTTCCTGGGTTTCCATCTTGGTTTTTTTTTTTCTTGGTGAAAAGGTTTCCTTCTTGGTGTTCATAAAAAATACTGCATTGTTGTTTATCCTCCATCAATATGTGTATATATAGGGCCAAAATCAAAATAAATACTCCCTCCGATCCTAATTATAAAATAAAGTTGACTTTTTTGGAGAAATTAAGTAAGCCAATTAAATTACTTTAAAGTTTTTATATTTTTAGTATCCTTGCATTATATATTAGTTTAGTAGTCAAATTAATTAGTTTGGAGAAAAAAATAAAAATATAAAGACTCTAAAGTAATTTAATGGGCTTCCTTAATTTCTCTAAAAAACTCAACTTTATCTTATAATTAGAACCGGAGGGAGTATATAAAATATGATAAAGCTATTCTTCTATCACCAATACTATAATGTCCTTATTTATTAAGGATCAGAAATTCAAATTAAAACTTGTGCTAAGCTTGGCAAGTTTATCAGCCAAAGCTTTTCCCTGTTGCTCTCGGTGTTCCTACATATGAAAATTGATAATTTAATTTTAATCTTTTATTTAAATGACAAAAACTTCTATAACTACATTAATTTTATTTCGTAGTTCTAATATTTCTTATTGTTGTTTCAAATGAAATTCCAGTGTCATAATGATGGTGTAAAAGAGATGGCTTGGTCACCATACCATGCAATCTGTTAAATTATTAGTGTTTTATTATTAACAAAGATAGGTTTAATTAGGAAAATTTTAACCTATAATTTATAAGTTAGTGTGTACAAATGATTTATATACTGTAAGTGTTCTTTGAAAAAAAAAAAAATCATATATAATGGGTATGAATAATGTATGATTCTTATCTTGGAGAGGCTAATCCAATGTATATGACTAATTTTAAAAACCATGTTGGCACCAATGCCTTTGTCTTTGGTGTGGCAATAGTTTATTTTAGGTCGTTAATACCAATAAATTAGTGGGTGATGGTAGAGTCAAATCAAGAAAATGACTTTCACTCTCCATAATTTAAATTTTCTTCCCAGCTATGAACAACCTAATCTTCTTGTTTTCTTCTTCTTCTTCTTCTTCTTTATAACACAACCTAATCTTCTTTTGATTTGGTTTAAAACTACTTGGCTTATGTTTGGTGAGAAAGTTGATTCCATGAAAAGAAAATGAGGGAGAAAATTCTTCTTCTTCTTTTTAATGTTTAGTACTAATGATTAAAGAAGCTCATGCTGTCATTCGTCAATTAATTGTCAATCAATCATTATGAGTTATGACTATATATTGAGATGTAATTTTTTTTCTTATTTTTTAATGATGAGATAATAATGTTCCCAAGTCCCTCACTCCAATAAATTTCCAGCCTTCAGGTAAAAAAATTTCCCGGCCTTATACGTATGATTAAGGTTTAAAATCCACTTGCACAAAAAATGTCAAGAAGAATTTATAATTATCCCATTTAAACTGCGTGTTCTTTTTAATTATTATTATTATTTTGGTGCAAAATTATTATTATTATTACTACATCGCCGAACCCACTGTATAGGGTTTGCTATCATAGTTTCATGAGAAAATGTTGGTTGCCTAGTTTCAAAGAGACATGAGATTCCTATTAACTACTCCCTCTAATCGTACACGTAGGAACAAATAATTAATTTGTACATATTAAATTTTTTTGGTTAAACTAGTTATTTGTAAAAAATCATGTGTTAGTTTCTCTAAAATATTTCTTTTAATCATTTGCATTGACAATAATTTTCTTGATGTAATGTCCTTTGATATGTGTAATCAATTAGATAATTTTCAAAAAAATTATAAATTTAAGAGATAGAATGAATTAGAATCTTAAATTTAGATATAAAATAAACTTTTCTACTACCTCTTACATTTATAACGGGGAATATTAAGTTTGTGCAGATACGGAGCATGCTTATTCCAAAACTTTCATAGGAAATCTCACTCTGCAGCAAAAGCACCGCAAAGTAAGTCTTGGATCACTAATTCTTTGCTTCACCTTGGATCCCTACTTCCTGTTATTCCATGAATGAATTACGCATGGCTTGCATTCCAAGGACTGAATCAATTAACTTGAGTTTAAAAGTATATTAAACATTGGTAGTATTAAATTACTCTCTCATTGTCAGGGCCTCGTAGCCTAATTGACACCAAACACCTTTTCTTGAGATTTTTTGTTTTTTTAAAAATGGGGTTGAGTTTGAACTATTTATTAAGAGTACAAAAGTTATATTACAAAAGTACAAGAGTTGCATTAAAAATTAGTTAAAGATATAGTGACTAAAATAATAAATTAACCTAACAATTTATGATAATTCAGTTGCATTATAAAGACTGCTGAATGCCGCTCTATGCATTGGAGTGTCTCAGCTCTCAAATGTGCAATTTTGCAAAGGAAGAGCAAGTGATGTTGGCATGAATAGTCGTCCTTTGAACTATTTTCCATTTAAAACAAAAAAAAAAAGGTTCCATTTTCAACAATTTGTTTCTTATAATATTGCTCCAGGTTTCACAAAATAATCAAATAATTTGTGGTTTGTTGGTTCGTGATGATTGGCACCTCAAAATTTTGAAGTATCGCGTTAATTTCACAAGGCAAAATATATTTGATTATTAGCAAGAAGAAGGGACATAAAGGTAGGCAGCCTCCCAAAAATTCGGATCTTGTATGCTGAAATATGATTTTGCATGATTTAGGGACTAGCCACTTTTCATTAGTTCATGAACAGAATTCAACTTTATCGCACCCCAAAAATTTGTACTACTAATTCTAGGATCCACAACTCGTTGCTTAGAAAAGGTGAAAAGATTTGAAAACCTCTGCTCAATGCTGAGTTACTTTCAATGGGACACTACTCCAATAGGGATTCAATTTCTGCAAAATATTTGGGTGTCCCCCTCTTACACAATAGACATGATCACAGTAAAGACAGGGTTATACAGAAGTTGGCACAGTAACTAATATCACCCTGGTGAGCCAGATGATTCGTGCAGTGGCCATGGAAGTGAGACATTAACCATGTACACACGGCCTCGCCAAACAGAGTTTAGTTGAAGCAGAGGGAATTATCAGAGGCTCTCAAGGAGACCATGTTCTGTAGAGCAAGTAGAATTACAGGGCATATCAAAGCAAAACTGGGTAACAAACTTGTGACTCAGCCCATCATAACTCATAACTAGCCAATACAACTGACGTTCCAGACTGGCTACCTAAACCGTATTTATCGTGAGGTCAATAGGGCAGCAAATTTCATGGCTAATCATGCTCTGAATCTAGATTTAGGATTTCACATTTTCTATGTTTTTGCCAGTAAAGTCTAGGAAGAGGATTCTAATTGGAAGATCCTTCCATAGACTGTGTCCCCGGAACATAAAGACAAGCCCAATACTCACCTAGATGGATGCTAACTTTATCTCTTCGTAAACTCTCTAAAAATGGAGGGAATCTAAATACCTATGATAGTGGGGTTTAAGAAAAGGAACAGACCCATCAGCAATAGGATCTGATTATTTCCTCCGGAATACTTCTGCTGTCGCTAAAGATAAGAATTTCTTCAGGATTGCTTGGTTTTGGAGGACAAATTGACTGTTTGAATGTTCGCATTGCTAGTTGTCAACTATATAAAAGAAAATTCCGACCTAAGAAAAAGAGAGAGAGAAAGCACAAGCCCAACTCTTGCCTACAAAAACTTAAAAAAAACCATAATTTATTTTTCCATCTAGAATAGAATCAACGTAATCTTATGCTGCCCCGCCAACATTAAACAGCAAAGCAAAATACAGAAAACTTATCTTACAGATTCCTCTGAATAAAGTCCCATATCCTTTCTTCCAGATATAGTCGATCTCTATGCCGTCGTGGCATGTGACGCTCACCTGGGAAAATTAATAGCTCATATGGTTTTCGAGCAGCCACAAGGGCATTGACAAGCCTTGCAGTATGCCTAAAATGTACATTCTCATCAATCATTCCATGCACGAGCAGTAAGTGTCCTCTCATCTTGTGCACATGATGCATCACAGAACTGCTTTCGTAGGTAGATCTGTTCTCAGATGGCAATCCCATGAACTTCTCTGTGTAGAATGTGTCATAACCGTCCCATGATGTAACAGGGGCACCAGCCACAGCGCACTTGAATATATCTGGATATCTCGCAAGTGCCATAGCAGATAGATATCCACCATAGCTCCAACCATATAACCCAATGTGGCCAACTTTAGCGAGCCCTTGTTTGATGAGCCACTCAGCTCCAGTAACCTGATCATCAGCATCAGCTTGACCAAGATTGTGTTTTGCATGGCTTTCAAATTTCAGCCCCCTTCTAGCAGTCCCTCTGTTATCTAACTGAAAGCAGGAAAAGCAATACTCAATCAGAAAGTGATGAAGCAAAAGTCAGTTTTTTCATACAGGATAGACGAACAATGTGTGACTGAATACATTTCTTCACATAACAGAAGTTCCATGATGTTTAGATCTGTCAACATTTTCAATGTACTTCTATTAGATCAGTTTTGTGTTTCAATCATGTTACCATCAAGCTTCTCATGCAGATATACGGCAAAAAATCCAATGCTCCTAATTTAACTTTGTCTTCACAACTCAAGGTATGATGGTTAGAAGAAAATATTTTGTGTAATTAAATATTGCACAGTTCCTTCATACTGTTGCGTTTGGATAATATGAAGCAAGAAACAAAAACATTTAGAAGAAACCATACCGCCACATCAAAAGCAAATTCAGGTACTGACCTTCCAAACTAAGATGCCTTGATTTCGCAAATATTGTGCTCTCATGTCAATTGTATGAACCCAAGAATTACAAACAAGTTGTACACTTGGACCACCATATACATTGATCATGGTTTTGTAAGGTGGAGGCCCAAATCTTGATACATCAGGCTTATATAGAACCCCAAACAAAAGGGTACCATCTTTAGCCTGTATTTCAGCTATCTCTGGCGTCTCAAGTTGAAGCTTTTTGAATCTTGGAATTGTAAATTGCTGCTCAAACAAAGGCTTGATCACACTTCCATCTTTTAATGAGCAAAGTAACACCCTAGGAGGACAATCAAGGGATTCATGGATATCAATAAACCTTTGCATACGATGATCAATGACCACGATGTGCTTCCCCTTACTTGGGGTAAGTCTGACAGGGGCCTGCAGTGGTTGACCTCCATCCGTAAACAGTTGAGCACAATATAAGTTGGATTCCATTGGCCCATCTAAGGTCCCAGTGAAATATATTAGACCTGTAGCCTCATTCACTCCAGCAATTTGTTCAACCATCCACTCACCTTCAGTGATCGGTCCCAAACAAGTCCCATTTACATCATGAAGATAAAGATGCCTAAATCCTGTTTTTTCACTAGCCCAGATAAATCCCCCAGAAAACTTGGCAATTCCTTTATCAAGAGACGTGAAACACTCATGTAAATTGATCCATGTGTTGTTTTCTTCTACTAATATAGTTTTCCTCTGACCATTTCTAATATCAAATTTTAGGAGCTTAATTTTGGTGTGGTGCCTGTTCAATACCTGAGCAGTAAGAATGTTTCCATGCATCCAATTGACTCTTGCCAAGTATTCTTCCTCGTTGTTATGCTGATCCATCCCCCCACATTGAAGATCCATCCAAGTAGTAGAACCTCCAGCTACTGAAACAACCCCAAGGCAAACTTTTGCGTTTGAAGCACCAGCAAAAGGATAAGGATGGTCTTCCTGTGCCTCTAAGCCAACTGAGCTTTTACCTTCATGCATAATTCTAAAAAGTGGTATTCCCGAATAATCAACTTCAGTGAAAGCAATATGTTTACTATCTGGTGACCACCAATATCCAGTTTTCCTATCCATCTCCTCCTGCAATCAGAAAACCATAAAACATGAGGAAAATGTTAATTATGCTCACAATGACAAAGGAAAACACATAAATTTCAGAATCTAGTTATAATCTAACTTGGGCAATCTAAAATGCGGAAGGACAATTCTAAGTGAAAACTCACCTGAGCGATATACTCAGCAAGGCCATGAGTCTGAAACACAAAAAAGAATGTAATATTTCCGAAGAAAAAAAATGTCAAAAAGTAGCAAAGTTTAATACACCAGAAATGAATTTAATATTCATATACAATAACAAGATCAGATAAATGTTCAAAAAACTACTAAGTAGAAGCCAAAAGGCAAGGGGTGATTTCGAGCATTTAAACTCTTCGAACTTCTCATTTTATTCTCTTGGTTTTTTTTTCCTTTCAAAAACTAAATAAGGGGGGGAAACAGGCATAGAAGCCTAAAAGAGATTGTTCCATGTATTGTATAGCAAGCTAATCAACTATCCATTGACAAACTTTGATGATCCAGGCCAAAGAAAACAAGAAAAAAGATTAACTAATACTAACCACTAAAACGCTCAATAAAAGAATACAATTACGTACAGCATACTTGAAACACACAATGGACAGATGATTTGAAGTAGCAGGGCCTTAGGATATTATTAGGTTTCAGTTAGAAAGATTAGTTTAGATTAATCAGATTGACAGACCACTAAGGAAATTGATTCATTAATTCCCTTTCATAGGACTCACGCTTGGTGAATTTCAAAATAAAAAAAGGATACCGAAAAAACTTCTGGAACTCACCAAACCATTTTGCTTGGCACCATGTGTCAACTGCTTGAGTTCATTACTAAACATATCCAAAGCATGCAACTCAGAATCTCTTACATAAGCAAGCATTGATCCATCAGGGGATAGATGAGGATCAATAAGTGGTGAACTTGGTATATTCGGAAGCTTCAGCTTTGTTTCTGAATAGTAAATATCGTGGATATAAATCTGTTCATAATGTACAGAAAAATAGTTGCAGTTAGATAGAATTTGGAAATATATGTATAGGCATAACAACATTCTAATGTGTGAGAGGTGGCATAAGACAGGAGGATAATACATGATATAAAAATGTAGATACTATCATAGCTGGCAATGCCTCAAAGGCTCAAATATCAGGTACAAGAAGCTCAATTCTTAATAAAGATGAAGTGGCAGAAAATTAACTCAAGACGGATATTAAGGGTTTCAGACCCATTCAGAAATGGTAGTAAGATGCGTTTCAGCTTTCCATTCACCTTTAATGAAGAAGCTATTTTTACATGCGTTCCACTCGATAAGATATCTAATTAACCATTTTACCCCTCAAAAAATGTGTTTCAAAATGCAAAGCAAAAAATAATAAGAAAATTTCATCATAGATATTTGAGGGATGGAAGGACTAACCCCAGCAGGCAAGGGGACCATAATTGCTTTCCTTCTGGAGTTTGTTGTCTTGACCCATTCATACTGTGTCACTCCTAACCCACGCTCCCTCAGCCTCTCCCTTCTTAACTTCTCTTCTGGGGATATATTACTCTCATCGAGTCCCCCATCAGGGGGACTGAATATCAGATCTTGTTCAGATGTCTTGAGATCAACAATAAAAACCTTCCTATTCAATGTTTGATCAGGACTAAAGAGATAAGCAATAAAATTATCATCAGGACTGAAACTTATTGAAGATGGAACCACACAACCAGGCAATGGGTATTGCACTATCTCTTCAATGGGGAAAAAGACGCTGTCGTCAAAACTTTGCACATCAGTCGAATCTGTCACTGCCATTTTGGGAGACGGCAATCTTGAATGCTTCAGCTTCCTCTTCTTGTTCTCATCAGTTGATTGCATTACAAATACACCAATGGGTGTGAGACTCAACTGCAATGGAGCATGGCTATGGGAGCATTCCTGTAAGAAAAATAATAATTCAAATATAATTTTTACCTCTGAGACAATCAAGCTAGTAAGTAGCATTGCCACCTAGGTTTGACTGCACAAAAAATGACAAATAAAATGAAAGCATTTTTGAGAATTCAACTACAGAGATGAATTCCTGTTCGATTGAGCATGGCATGAAGACGATCTTTAATTGCAAGATTACGAAATTTTCAATTTTCTTCCCATCAGTTCTCCGGAAGAGGCATAAACTTATTACAAACTGTATCTATGTTCTGAATCCAAATACTTTATAATTTTATTTATGCCCCAACTTTACCTCATTCCAGAAAAGAAAAGACACAAAATAACAGAAAAGGTTTAACGGAATCGCATTAACTGAACCAACTTTAAGCTTGAGCTTCTGGTTAATATTAATTCAATGCAGCAGATACAAATCATACGAAATGAAGGATTTCGTCAAACGATCGGATTCTCTTCGTAAGAACGCCAAAAGATTTAAATTTACATATCCATTAAAGTGCCCATCTCATAATCTTCTTCAACCATTTTCAATCAATTCCTTTCACAAAATGATAACAACAGACACCAAAAAGTATGAATTCGAAGACTCTATTTGGAAGCAATAATCAAAAACAAGCCCAAGCATAACCATTTCCAAATGACAACCAGAAAGCCTAATCAATAGTCGCTGCCCTCTCAGAAATTCCACACATAAGCTCTAACACAACTCTCAAAATCTAGTGTTCAATTGGATCCAATCGCAAACAATGGAATACAATGAAATAACATCAAAAAAAGACATCCGCATTAATTGAAGTCCACTAAAGCTAACCCGATTTCTTTATCAAGTATGGTGAATAGAATCTGACCTAGGCAGAAGACAGAAACGGTTTGCCATGAAGAACGAAGAAACGTTAATCAAATTACTTTTTTTATTGCCAGGTGTAGATGGAACGAATAGGCTTTTGATATGGAATTAAAATTTGTACAGAAATTGTGGTTTCAAAAACTGAAAAGCTCGGGGGAGCTAGAGAAGGAGGGAAAGCTTCAAGCACTTCACTCCGATAGAGAGGAGAAGAGGACAAATTAAGCAAGGCCCCAACCTGGATCTTCTTGTATTTGTTGAGTAGGATGAATTAATGTTTTTTGGATTTTGTTCAGTTTTAATCGATCGTGCTTGTCTTTTGCCAGGCTCATATCACATACGCGCCAAAAAGCTCTCGTGGAGTAACTAAAGTCGAATGGCGCGGTCACAGCGAGCGAGTGTTTGGTTGGGTTTATTTTTGGATAATAAATTTTTATTATGTAAGTTAAAATAAATTTTTTTTTATATGCTTATCTCACCTCATATACTGTAAATCATAATTTATAAATATTTATTATTCTAAAATAAGCTATTCTAAAATAAGCATATAATCTAATTATATTTAACATATAACTTTTATTTTTAATTGAACTGACGTGGAAAGTTAATATACCGATAATTGTTTTTTTGCTCAGAATAATATATCGATAATTTAATCAAAGGAAAAAAATTCAATGTTTATAAATAGGGAGCCAGATGCGTTGTCTTAACCTACATTACTGAGTGACAGCGACATCCAAACCCTCGTTTTTGATAAATCATACTAGTGCCTTGTTTTTAAAAGAGTTTTTTTCTGTAATTAAAAGTGGTAGTAAATGTGAGGTTGAATTTTAATTTGTATTTAGATTAATTTTTAAGAATAAATTTTATGATTTATGAAATAAATAACGTGGGAGAGGAGTTTTCCGATTAAAATTTATTTAAATATCGATAGTTTTGGAGAATAATTTTGTATTAAAATATTTATTTATAATGTAAAATGATCAATTTATCCTATCCAAAATGTCTAGCCACCGACCCATGCAGGCACAACCACCATAGAAGCAACCGCTGGCCACCATAGGACACTGGAGGCATCCCACAAACAATCATAAATCTCCATTTTTGCACAAAATATCAACCATCAACAGTGCAACTCGAAAAAGCATAAAAAAAAAAAAAACCAGAAAGAAAAAGAGATTGATGAGCAAAAATTGCAACCCATCAGAATCTGTTGTCTTCTTCCTCAGTCACGATTTTGAACGCCATATTCAGTGAAAGCCAGCGCCACTAAGCCGCGAATCTACCGTTCCAGAAGACATGAATGATTGAAGTTTTGATTTGATGCTAACTCCTTTGAACAACGAAATCAACTATGTGAGTGATAGAACGACGCTTGTCCCCAAGAACCACAGGATGCCTTCGTTGGCGGTTTGCGCGAACACGTCCAGGTGTTGAGACGATGAAAGGAATTGGTGCTGGGATTTCTTGGATTGATAAAATTGCAGATTTGAGGACCGAGGAATTTTTGGATCTAAGTCGGTGATGGGGTGATGATAGGAGCCACTAGCGACCTCACAGTCCTTTGCTGTGGCTGTGGCTTGCCGTCGTAGCATAACGGAGGGAGACGGAGGCTGTGAGTCGTGAAGAGAGAGATGAACTAGGGTCAACCGATGGCAGTGGCTCAAGTGGTTCCCCTTGAATCCCTTCCATAAGGTTTTGAGTTCGAGATTGGTGGATGGAGTCTCTATTGAAGGGAGAGCTTTACATCCAAAGGATCCGATCGGCTCGAATTCGGAGTAGTCGATTGCTCGGGTTTATCTGACCCAAAGAAGATCAGAACCCAGAAAAAACGCCGGATACCGGATGTTCTAAGCAAAAAAAAACACTAGAGTCAATGCTAAAGAGGGGTAAAATTGTCAAATAATTAAATGTATGAAGGTATAATGATCACATAGTTTCATTTCCATAAAACTCGTTTCAATTTCATGGGTCTACCTAAAAAACTCACTTTCATCAGTTTTTGTTTTTTGAGCAGTGGGTTTCAACATATTAAACAACTCAATTTCAGGATTCCACTCTCGCTCCCACGATTCCAACTTCAATTCCCATGTGCCAAACTAAATCAATAAGATCCATGGATTTTTGACCCCTAGGTTTTTTAATTGAAATTAAAAAAAAGAAGAAGAAGACATACCTAATATGGAGAAGCGTATTCATGTACAACAAGTACCTTTTTCTTTAAACATGAATGAAGAAAAATAAATTAAATTTGCTTCTACATCATGAGCAACAATGCACGTCTCCAATCTTGGTAAGCATTGAGCAAAATGGTCTGTAAGATGGAGTCACCTGTTGATATAGGAATAATTAAGGAAAATTAATTATTAATTTAGTTGAATCATGTCAATACATATATATTTGCCAAATTCGGGTGCTTAGTCTATTTTGATCGTATTAAGTTGGGGTGCTTCAAACAAAAATAACTGTCGATTAGATTGGTTCTTTCGGTCGGTTTGGCTTAATTCAACTCGATTAATCCCATAAAAAAAGTTATAATTCAAAATCAAAATATAATTTTACAAGAACTCTAACAAAATCCAGATTTTAAAGTGAGAACCCAACTTTTTTTTTTTTACCTGAAGTGAGAACCCAACTTTAATATTATTAATAGAAGGTTATATAATACAGACCCTAGTCGTGGCTCATATAGTAGGGTTCAAAAGGCAGAGATCTTTCAAAATGTTAATTGCAATGATAGAGTTGGTATTGGCTGGCATATTACAACTGATACATGCTCATATGGTAGATGTACTTTTTTGGTTTTTTTTTAGTTGTATTTTGTTTTTGTGAGCTTTGGTGTGTTAGGTTGTATTCAATAAAATTTGTTTGAGTGTTTCTGTTTGGCTTTGACTATTAGTATTTGTAATTGTTTTGATTGGTTATTAATAAAATTAACTTTGTTTGGCAAAATGTGTGTGTGTAATAGAGACCCTAGTCGTGACCTAATTTGGCTTAAATTTATGCCAGTAAATAGCCTTACAAAGTTACAATATACTCTGCATCTTAAGGACATATTTAATTATTTATACATTTTGCCCTCCTTCGCTTCTTCCTCTTACAGTGAAATCCAAATCCACGCATCTCATAAAAAAAAAAATGCAAGCAATTAAATATCATGCATACAATTAGGCCCAAAAAACAGGACATCAAAGAAAAATTGCATGACATTAACTGAAAAATTCATGTTAATATCAGTAAGACTCAACTCAATCCTAGATGCATCTTTATATATACCTTGTAATAAAATAATTGTCCTAACGTGGCATTACATCTTCTCAAGAGGCTTAAAAAACGTTTGCATGAATCCTGATAAAAATGATTTGTTTGGCCCAAAAAAAAAATCCTGATAAAAAAGTGTCTCTGAAATATGCCATAACAAGAAAATTTAAAAAAATTAATTAAGAAAACAAAGCGAAGGAGTCCATCTTTCACATATCCCGCATCATACTATGTGTTGTCATGAAAAAATTTTACTTAAAAAATATTAGTACCTCTGGTTCTAAATATAAAATAAAATTAATTTTTTTAAAGAAATTAAGGAAACTAAATAAGTTACTTAATTATGTCAAATATTATGTATCTTTAGATTATATATTAATTTATTAATTAAACTAATTAGTTTATAGAAAAAAAATAAAAATATAAATACTCTAAAATAGTTTAATTAGTTTCCTTAATTTCTCAAAAGAAGTCAACTTTAACTTATAATTAGGACTTATCATTCACCAGATCGAAGCTCCTCGCACATCCATCATATTGATAAAAGGATAAACTCGCAACCTCAAATTTAAGAGAGGTTTAACAAGGTGTTTGGTGCCAGCAAGTCACATGACGACTATCTTACATTATATACGTAGTGATGCGAACAGTGAGTGAAAACTGATTATAATCATCGATATTTCCTGCACCGAAGATACATTCTTGATAGTTGTGGAATCTTAGGAGGTACCATTGTTCAGAGTATGAATCAAACCGCCCTTGTACCAATACTGATACTGCAAAACCATTAATTGCACCACGCCATTTTTGTAGATTGCGAACTAGATTCAGCGAGGCTTACTTGATATAATATCAGATATAGCTTCATGAGATTTGCAAGTTTCTCGCATGAAACTCATTACACTACCTAGGAAAGGTCTCGCCTTATATAATCATCACTTGACCATTTCTGGAGAAAAAAAGCAACCTCAGTGAAACCCCTGTGAATCTCACGTATCTCATAAGTCTTCCGTATCTGATTTTTCAATAAAACTGGGAAATGCCAAGGTTATATCCCTGTAGAAATGATAAGACATGCATTATTAATACTATAAAGCTTTCTGAAATTGAAGAATGGATAAAATTGATCGATGAAAGAGCTTATTATATATACCCACTTTAGATATGGTAGAGTCATGTTCTTCAGTAAAGACGGGTGTTTGAACACAAATTCTTTCCATTCGTCTTCATCAATCTTTCCATCACCTTTTGTATCGGCATCGTTGAATGTCTGCGGAAAAAGTGCAACAAAAATTTCACCAAATCTGGTTTAAAGGAGATCCCAAGATAACAGCATATATAAGTAGATAGATACATATATATATATAGACATAGACACACTCAGAGATACACGTATATCCACCTTATCCACTATGGTTTCCACGACATCGTCAGAAAGTATGAGATCAGATTCATGCAGTATTGCTGATATCATCTCTTTTAGCTGCAGATAAACATTACCATGAGCAGAGAAAGTAAAAGATAGATCCAAATCTCTAATTTACAATAAGCAATATACGTATAAGATTGGCACAACCAAAGCGTCACACCTCCTCTCGTTCAATATACCCTGCCTGCCTCAGATCATGCAACCTAAAAGCAACTGCAAAATAGTTATCCCCAGCTTAATAGATGATCAAGTAAATTGGTACATAACTGAAAACTACTCGTGAAATTCTGGCAAATAGACTAACAGAGGAAAGTACAAAAGCGTTAGCATGAAAACTATCATAGAAGAATCTATCTTACATTTGATTTTGTCTTCTATAGGTGCATCTGGGTGAAAAACACCCAGTGATCGAACAAATTCCCCAAACTCAATAACCCCATTGCGCTTGATATCAAATAAATCAAAAATCTATATCAAGAAGTCACAAGCGTAGATTAATATCAGTGTCTAATGAATTAGCTTATTAAGGTCAAATCATTCATGAACTACAGAAAAAGGGTCAGATTGTCACACCCTGTCAGCAAACAGATTTCTTCTGTTCCTATTATTGAAAAGCGCAAGCTGGAATTCTTCCTGCAGGGTGTAAAAATAATCTTTAAGTTAGCTATCTAACAGATATTAAAAATCCAAGTTCACGTGATCTTACTGAAAGCAGAATGAAAACTTACAAGCACTCAACTAACCTTGTGAATAAGCCCATCTTGAATAATTGAGTTGCTCAATTTCTGAAAGAGAACGTGTAAGGCCTCTACTTCACTTACAGAAACTGTGAAAAAGGAAAGATAGATGCAGTATTCTTTTAATCAGTTGTTAATACTATCCATAATCGTAATGAGTTATTAAATGACATAAGTTGCAGGGAAATCCCCAAAATACCGATCAAATTATAGGACAAATGAATGGACATGATACAGTATATCAAAGTAAAGGAAACAAAAGCATTGGTTCTATATCTTAATTTGAAACCATTAACTTATCGTTTATCACTTGTAGAAGTCAGATATCAGTGTATGAACTGTAACTGAAAGGACCATGCAAATCAAATTGAACTTGAACAGAAGTTTTAAAAATCAAACTATCCGTTTAATGAAATGAATTCAGGGGTGAACTGCTATAGATATTTTGTGAAATGGAATCATAAAAACCTGGTCGCAAGATCCTTACACCACTAAGGAAAAGGAAAAGAAAATTCAAACAGCAACAATCCAGTTTGATGAAGAACACTTACAAGGTGTTTCAGCAGCAAGAATGGCGGGATCCTCATAACCAGGTGATTTAGGTAGCTTCGAACCATAGCAACCCATCAAACAGATTCAGAATTAACTTCCCAGTTTCCTGAAAAGCGATTGATTCATTTAGATGAAACCCCTAGGAGAAGACCTGGCTTCATATAAGATAAAAGAATAAACGAAAGTTCAATTGACAGGCTATCCTGCTTAAAACTAAGTCGCAATAAGAGGTTATGTACGACCAAATGATAAATAAATTATAAGCCAAATGTCTCGTGATTATTACCATGATGAAAAATGCTAGAATAAGGTCAGAGAAACAGATTAGATATTAGATAATGTTGGTGATTTTAAACAGAGTCTTAACTCTGCTCCATGAAAAAATGTCATGGGATTATGAAAACTCCATATTAGTTTGTCTCCCGCAGATATTACAAACACTATTTAAATATAAGCACGTCCTACCTAATTACAAATATCAGCACAGACAGCACATTTGTACTATTGCTATTTTTGGTTCTAAAGGGATCAATTCAAACATGGATCAAGAAATCACCACCTATAGCATCTATATGTCGTAAAACAACATAGTCACACACAACAGACATATGGCGCACACGAGTTTAAAAGAACGATGAAAAATTATCTCAATGGGTATTACTTGCTTGTGTCAATAACCCTTTGACTTTTAGTCAAGGCAACATAACTGGTTAGCTTGCAAGATGAACAAATCAATGAACAAACCTTTTGACTCGGCCTTTGAACTGTTTATAGAAATGTTCAGTGAGTTAATTATCTAATATCTTGACAGTATTTTTATGAATTATTAAATCAGAATTGTTTACTGCAAATTCGAGAAGAGGTGAAGGGGATAAAAAAATCCATGCAGTTACTCATGGGTTAGACTTCATAGGTCATAGCTAATTTAATGATGTTAAAACAAAAGGGACTCCTTCAACACAGAGCCCGCCTAAGGTCAGCTGAGGCTAGTTTTATAAATGTTATGATCATGCAGGCTTTGGAGTCGGTTAGTCCCAATGGAACGAAACAATGAAACATGGAATTTGTGGAACCTCTGTTTCTTCATTGTCTCTATTCTTCTTGTTGATATTTGCTCTTTACTCTCTACCACCCTATCACTTTTCTACTTCTTCGTTAAGCTTCATGTAAATCATTTGTTTAGTACCTCAATCCTTGATAACCATTTACGAATTATATTCAGCGATAATAATTGCCTTGAACTCTATCCTATTAGTAGTTAGCATTACAATATACTATATACTAATCTGTTAAGATCAAGTCGATGTTACGTCGATTAGGACCAGAGCCACAGATGATGATAATAATAATAATAATAATAATAATAATAATAATAATAATAATAATAATAATATGATATAATTATAAGAGTCAAATTTACAATTGAGTGAAATATAAAGAATAAAAAATAAGGAGAATCACTGATCACTCTAACATGGACATGTTATTTCTTCCTAGAACTTGTATTGCATGTTGCTCTCTTGTTGTTGTGAGAATTTTTAGTGAATCTTTTCAATTAAAACCTCAGAGTGATTTTTGATGAAAAAATTGAGTTAAAAATTTTCTTAGATCGGGCAAAAAATGAAAAAGAATATGAATATATATATATATATATATATATATATAAAATATTTGCAGTTCGCTGAAATAAGATAATGATAATCAACACTTTTAATTTAGACGCGACCAATTCTAATTTCATCTTTGTTTGTTTGTTTTCAATATAACATGAAAGGAGCCTGAACACCTTTGTAAGAAAGAACCCAAAGAGACTGCAGAGAAAGGGAAAAAATAAACCTCCTTTTGCTTATGCATTGTTTAAGAAATATTATTTTGGGTGAAGAGAGAAGATCTTTTTCTCCTATTTATAAAGTACATGATCAAAATTTTTCACATGATATACAACGTATATTGAATTAATAAAACCGCAGAAGTACTCAAAATAATTATAATAATATAACTTTTCTTTTTCTTTCGGCGGAAAGCAAACGGAATGATTCCACCGGAGAAGGAGGAACGTGAATAAAATAAACACCAATCCGACATCATTTACGATAAAAATGAATCCATTCGATGATTGCCGCTCAGTCGCACAATGGAATTTGAATATTAGAGAGAGAAAGGCTGACCTGTCTGAGTCTTCAAGAGTTCCGTTCACCCTGTGGAGACGAATGTTGAAGACAAGAAGCGAAAATCAAAGCTCGGCGTATATTTGCGATATAGAGAAAGAAATAAAAAGGAGGAAGGTTGTTTGAAGATTGTGGATTAAATTAAAAATTGAGAAAGATAGATTTGGAAAAATGGAAAGATAAGGATTGTAGATCTGCGATTTCTCAAATGGAGCCGGAGGCAGAAGTTATCACTTTCATACTCTCAACGGACTCATAAAGGAAGGCTAGAGAGGGTGATGTCAAGGATTTCTTCTTCACGAGTTTCAGCTTATGCCATGAATCCAATAAAATAAAGTTAGGTTTGGTCCCACCGGATCTCCATTCGCCCTTTTGCTTCAAAAGTGTTTGTTTGTGATAGTGTATTTTTATTTATAAGTATTTATAAATCGTGAATTATTGTATATGAGATAAGTATGTGAGAGAAATTTTATCTTGATTTATATAATAAATACTTATTTTCTAAAAAAATGCTATTTCTTTTTTTTTTTACCATAAAAAAAAACTTTATTCCAAATATAGCTAAACTCAACAAAGCAATATATATTTAGGATTATATTTTGTGGCCGTGTTTTATGTTTGTATTAATTTTTAGAGAATATTTTTTATTATTTATGAGGTAAGTATGTGAAATAAATTTTATCTCAATTTATAACAAAAATTTTCTGAAACCATAGTTTTATTATTTCCCAAACATACATTAACTTCTCAAAATCTCAAGCTTAGTCTGAATGTAAAGAGAGTTACTCCAATAGGTGCTCACGTTTTTCTTTGATACACCAGAAAATAGACTTTTTGAGCCAAATACACCCAACACCAAATATTTTTTTAAGTGCAACAGTGATTATGTGGTTACAAAATATGTGCAAAACTACCATTTGACCGTTAAATTGACTTTTTTGTCCTAAAAATGATGACGTGTACAATGACATAGACGCTGGAGTGACATTCTGGAAAAAAAAAAACTTGCTGAAAATCAAATTTTTCTAATAAATCATATAATTTAATAAAAATTAGTAATATAATATATGTATTATAATGATTTTAATTTAATAATATTGGGAATTTAGGGTTGGGAAAAAAATTAAGCAATCAAATATGTTTTTTAGAGCAGCAGCTCTGCTAAGTGAGTTAAGAACTCTGCACTCAGATTTGAATCTACTTCAGCGAAGGTGGTACTGAAATAGTGAAATGTGGGTAATATTAATTGCAAAGCTTCATCAATCAGCAAGTTTTTTTTGTAGAATGTCACTCCAACGTCCATGTCATCGTATACGTCATCATTTTCAGGATCAAAAAGTCAAACTAACGGTCAAATGGTAGTTTTGCACCTATTTTATAACCACATAATCACTATTACATCTAAAAAAAATATTTGGTGTTGAGTGTATTTTATAAAAATTCACATGTATATTTTTACACCTTACCCCTAAAAAATATTTATTAGAATACTGCAACTGAAATCATTCTCCTAAAGAACTAATTTAATTTTGTACATAAATGGGTGGGTGGGTTGAGGAGAGAGGAAGAGGGGGCTATCAAGTAGGGTTGCACCTAAAAATAAATAAATTATTGAAAAAATTATAATACAAAAGAACGAGTTTTGTACAAACCTAGTAAATACTTTTGAATGTGTAGTATTTTGGTAAATTCTTTTACTGTGTCTCGCATTTGACTCAAAAAGTCCCGGAAATAAAAGCAGAACCTAAATACAAGAAGATTAAACATGATATGCTAAAATCTCTTTGCTCGTTTGAAACAACGATTGTAATGTTTAAAAATAACTTTTCAATCATGATTTACGGTATATGAAATAAATATGTGAGAAGAGTTTGATTTCGATTTATGTAAAAAACAGTTTATAACAATCTCAACGCCAGAACAAACATGCCGTTTGTTAGTAACTTTAGATTGAAAAGTTGAAGTCCAATGACTTTGTTGAGAACCCTTTTTGCGAGAAAATTCACCATAGTAGTGGCGTTTTTATTTATATGTTGGATTTTCACTTGCAAAAAACGTTGCAACATGCTCTGATTTCAAAGATCATCCCCTAATCCTCATGAGTTATTAGAGCCTCATCGAGAATAAGATGAACAGCCTCAGCTGAGCCTCTTCTCAACATTACTCAATTAGTCATATAAAAAAAACAATTTTCTGTTCAACAAACAAAATATGATTCTCTTCAGCATTTGCTGCTCAAATCAGATGATTCTCTTCGTGACATTGTCACTTTTTAAATTCAATTCCTGTCTTCCTTTTTCTCATTTCTTTTTTGGCTCCCTAAAACCAAACCACACACACACCAATCCATCAACTTCGCTTCACTTCTCCCACGTGTACCATGGCCCTCTGGTTCCTATAATCCCACCCTAAAAAAAACATAATCCTTCAAGCTTGTCAGGGGACATTTTAATTATTTTGTAATGCTTCTAGTTCTAAGTATAAGATCCAGTTAACGTTTTTAGAGAGATTAAGAAAACTAAATAAGTTACTTAATCATATCATATATTATCTATCATTAGATTATATATTAATTTATAAATCAAGCAAATTAGTTTTAAAAAAAAAAGAGTATAAGTGCTTTACAGTAAATCATTTAACTTTTTTAATTTCTCCAAAAAAAAAGTCAACTAAATCTCAGAGGGAGTAAATATTTTCTTTAGGTTAAAAATAAGGTTGCAAGTGACAGGCGAATCCCAGAAGAGAACCAGAGAAAGCAGAGATGAGAAACTATAGTCAATGGTGCAGGTGTTGCTGCAAACGGAGGGCATCGGCCGATGGAATTTGGTCCAGAGATCGCGTAGGAAAAATTCAAGGAACCAGGACTATTGGAAGGCCGAAAATCACGGTGAGGAAAGAAGCCCTCAAAAGGGGGAGAAGGTTGTTTCTGTCACGCCCTTACCTTGTTTTAACTGTTTTTTAGAGTATTTGCGAAAAACGATATGCAGTTCAGTGGGCAACACAAGAATAATATGAATATACTGATAATAAATGCACGATTACATAAATTCCCCATAGGGGTTCGTACATGATCATTTCGATCAATGTAGCCACACAGGGCTACTTGGGTATCTAAACCCGTCCTAATAAAATAGAGACATCTTCTTGTCTTCGTTCCATCATTGCAATCCCCTCATATGGTTCTCTGCATTATTCTCAGCATATCTTCTATCTTCTCCTGTCTAAATTGTTGGTAAGGGAGGGTGAAATTCGAGAGAATTTCAGTAGAAAAACAATACCATTATGCATGTACGATAAATGTTTAATGCATGACATGCTTACATCACATAACTCGTGCTCACACAATGACACATTTGTAAGCTTAATGCTTCGAACAATATACTTATGGCCATAGCATAAATTGAAACATAACTTCAAATCATTCATACAAGTTTCACATAATCAAGGAAAGCAATAACATACATCAACACACTAACACAAATATCATATACATGCAGGAGAGGTAAGTTTCCTACCTTAACACTTTTTCACCTTGAAACGTGTGCCTCATAAAGCGTGTTGTAGCTCAGCTCACAACTTGGTTCTACAATTCCAAATATACAATTTAGACACTTTCATAGTGTTTATAGGGGTTATATGAGCCTATTATGAAAATTGACCAAAATGCCCCCGAGGACCCGGCCCGACTCCACCGTACCCGGTCCGATTGTACTTTTCCTGAAATTTTGACATGGGCTATTTTGACATATTTTTGCCCAAAGAATCCATTTCCGAACTCAAAATTATCAAATTCAATGTCAAATTACAAAATTACCCTTGACAGCCCCACTTTAAGGGTTTTAGGGGCGTTTTCGTAATTATGCTTTTTTAGCCTTTTCTGAAAAAGTGACCAACTGTAACCTCACCTAATTTTTGCTCTTGAACTCAATGGAACCATCAAATCATTGAAAATCAAACTCTAACCCTTAGATTTAGCCCTGGCCAAAATCTTGGTATACTATAAGAAGAATCAGTGTTTTTCGGTTTTGGCTCTATCAACGTGTTTCTTTATACTCCTAACCACTTTATTAACCATTACATTAGGTTACAACTAACATTAAGACCCAATTTGAGTAGCATAACCCCTAGACCATATCATTTCCAAACTTTAAAACCAATGGCAATCCGACGAAATTTCACTGATTAAATTGCCCACAGCATCCAGAATAAGCAATATACGAAAGTTTGGAAGTTACCTCAAGCTTCCACTAGCTTTTTCTCAAGGTGGCTGAAAAACCTAGCCTTAGAACACCCAAATTTGTGCTCCGCAAACCTTAAAAAACATAGAAGAATAGTTTAGGAGCGGAGTTATACGTGTTAGGTAAGGATTTACCGAAGAAATCGACTTACTGTACAAGTTCTCTTCTCCTTCTATCTCTAGAATTTCTCACACCATCTCTCTCTTGTTGTAGCTGAATGGCACGGTTTTGGGCTGATGGAAGAGGTGGATGATGATTTAATATAATATAATATTATTTTCTAATTATTTACTAAATTTTCAACAATTTTGGATTTTTACAAAATTCTGGTAGATTTATGCCCAAATTTTGAAAAATCATAACTAATTCGAGAAAAATCGAAATGAGGTGATTCCATAGCCAAATGAAATATATTTAAGTCCTCTTCACTGGAAAAATATAGACCATTACTAGAAATCATCACACAATTCCAGAATTATACAAAATTCACTACTGCCCTAAAACAGAGTCCAGTTTCGACATCAAACTTTGGACAACCAGAACTCCCAACTCACAAAATGAAATGACACAATTTATATATCCATTTTGAAGCTTAGAATGTGAAATTTAAGACTGAAAAGTTTCAGAATTTTTAGACATCATTTACCCATTCAAAACGTCAACACAAACAAACTTCCCAGCTAGAAGTTTCAATGGACAGAATTTCCCAACTTTCAATTTAATGTTCCAAACCAATTCTAATGAATAAATAACACAACATGACATCAATTGCACCACATTACACCATCCAATTCCATCATTTCAAAATTACACAAAATCAAGGCAAAATTCACAATTCTCATCATCTTCTCAAGAAGTGTTCATTTATCACTAATCACATTCACTTTTGGAGTCACTTACCCTTAACAGAAATTTGGAATTAGGATAAACCAGGGTTTAGTAGTCCACTCATTTCAGGCTTATTCTCTAGCCTCAAATCTCAAAATTCAGGGCATTACAGTTTCCATTGATTTTCCTCTCCTTTTACTCTCCATTGAATGTATCTACCATTATATCAGCTTTCAATGGTTGAGATTTAATAATATGTAAAAAATATTATTATAATAAGAATCTATCATGGTAAATCTCAACCATTGAAAGTTGATTTATTGGTAAATACATTCAATGGTGAGCAAATAGAGAGGGAAATCAATTGAGACACCCTTCTCCCCTTAAAAGGTTAGTCAATTACACCATGATTATAGTGCTATTTCTAAAGATGCTTCCAAGGTGATGAAAAGGCCAATTAAGTCAGTAAATGAAGGAAGATGAATGAGAAAAGCTAAGAGTAGTCAAAAGAGGTGGGGTACAGTATGGCATAAAAACTATGGGCTCGTTTGGTTTAAAGAAAAGGTAGGAATGGAAAGAAAAATACAAAAAAAGAATGAAAAGGAAAGGAAAATATTTTATCACTGACATGTTTAGTTAGCACCGGAAAAGAAAATGGGTTGACAAGAAAATTTTTGCTTGGTTGGAAGAAAATGAGATAGGAAAATGGGCAAAAAACCATTTTACCTTTATTATTATTATTATTATTATTAATTTCATCAACCCCATCCTTCCCCACCATCAGTTGACATCATCAGATCACCATTGTCAACTTCTTCTTCCTCCTCCTCCATCAAACCGTCACCCTCTCTGAATCATCACCATCGTCGACCTCTTCTTCCTCCTCCACACTGACGGGTTTGCAACGACGCCGGCAAAGAGCCCACTGTCTGCTTCTTCTTCCTCCTCTGTCAACCTCCCCACATCATCACCACTGTTGACCTCTTCTTCCTCCTCTGCACTGATGGATTTACAGCATCATCACCACCGACGCTGAAGAGGGGTAAATTGGTCTTCTCCCATTTTGTAAGCTCGTCTGAAAATGGGATCCCACTATTTTTTGTGGGAACAGATTTTCCCATGAATAAGGGAAGAAGATCGCCCGTTGCCAAAAAATATTTTTCGGAGAAAATGGGAACCAAACAGTTGCCGCCAATCAGAAAATGGCTATTTTCCTTTCCTTTCCCTCCATTTACGTCAAACCAAACAACACCTATGGCTTCGGTGGATCTAGTTATTAAAGGCAAGGAAGAATCTAAAAATGATAGCTTGGGTCCTCTAAAGAAAAGTCCAATTCCAAAATTTTTCACTTAGGGCCAATCCAACTTTCATCAATCACGTAATCCTTATGAGGCACTCGCAAAGGTGAGAAACGAAGAGCTCATGGAGGAAGAACGTGAAGAAATAAATAACCCAAAAAATAATTTTGAGGTACAAAAGGACGGATCTAAGCCACAGCTGGAAAACACTCTTCGTGTTTTTTCCGAAGTAGGTAATTAGGATCTCTCTTATGACTCAGAACCCATGGATACTAGAGGAGAGCACTACAAAACTGAGAAGTCGGAATTACAAAATCTTAGGGGGTTTGTAAGCACCGAATCCCCCTCATCTGTTATCCAATGATCTGTATGTTTTGGAACTCTAGAGGAATCGGATCCAAGGTAATGATGGGTTTAATAAAGGAACTGCAAAAAAGATACTTGGTTGAATTTCTTGCTCTTTTTGAGACTAAATCTGTTGGTACAAAGGCCAATCAACAAAGTTTGGGTTTTGATCAGCATGAAATCATGGATGCTGCGGGTTCTAAGGGAGGTATCTGGATTGCATGAAAAACATGGGTTATAGAGTTACTGTTCTGAAAAAGTCAGCACGATATATTCACATAATGGCAAAAAAGGGAAATGATAAATTCTTTATTACCTCTGTATATGCTAGCACAAATATAAATTGTAGAAGGAAGCTGTGGCAAGACTTACATGAAGACCGAACAGATAATATATGGCTATGGGTTATTGGTGGAGATTTCAATGCAACTTTATTTTGTCATAAACACCAATCAAACGCTCAGAACCCCAGCTCAGTTGATAGAGATTTTCTCAGTTGGTTTGAAAATATGTAGTTATATGATTTAGGGTGTAATGGCCTATACTTTACGTGGAAAAGAGAAGGGTATGAGAGCCAAATTGACCGTGTCTTGGCTAATAATTGTTTCATGGATGTTTCTAAAGATGCATTAGTGAAACATCTCTCGTGGTTTAAATTGGATCATAGACCATTACTCCTAAACTCCACTAGAGAAGCTCAATAGAGGTGTTTTGATTGGCCATTTCGTTGTATGGCTCCATGGGTCCTGCATTCTAACTTCTTGAGACTAATTAAGGAGTCATGGAATCCAAATGCTGAATGCAAGGATAATGTGACCAATTTTACTAGTGATGTTGGCAAGTGGAGTTATAATGTTTTTGGACACGTAGGAAGGAAGAATAGAATTTTGGGAAGACTTAATGGGATAACCAAAACTACATACTCCTTGGGTTCATCTTCCTTGATTGATCAGCTCCAACGGAAACTCTGGTCTAAACTTGAGGAAGTTCTTATTCAGGAACACTTAATGTGGACGCAAAAAGCAAAAAGTAATTGGTATTCTTTTGGTGACAAGAATACAAAATTTTTTCATACAAGGGCAAATAGGAGGAGAAAGAGGAATAAAATTGAGGCTATTAAAAATGACAGTGAGCAATGGACTGATGACATCAATGAAATCAAGAACCTTGCTACTAATTTTTTCATGAATCTTTTCAGAGGAGAAGATGAACCTAGCATCTCTCTAGGAGCTACAACATTTCCTGAGGTGGATTCGTTTCATTAAAGAATTTTGAACCAGGATAATGCTGATGATGACGTCAAAAGAGCAATTTTTGGCATGGGTGCTTTAAAATCTCTAGGGTCGGATGGTTTGAATGCCTTATTCTTTCAAAGCCAATGGGAATATCTGGGATCTTCTGTTGTCAAAGTGGTCGAGCAAGCTTTTAAAGAACCGCAGAATATCAGAGACCTGAATCACACTTTCCTTATGCTTGTTCCCAAAAAGGATCATCCAGAAACTATTCAGGATTTTTGTCTGATTAATTTGTGTAATGTGATTTATAAATGATAAGTAAAATATTTGCATATTTATTTTCCCTTATATGATGATTTTATGGACGATATTTGCGTTTAATATAATAAATTTAGGTGTGATTGATAAATAAATAATGTTTTTGGAATAAATAGCATTTAAAAAAATAAAAAAATGAAAGTATTGTAGCAACAGGATCACTATAGCAGATGGTTAGACTGTAGCGGACAGAAGTTACACTATAGCGGATGGGAGTCACTGTAGCGACGAAAGCACTGTAGAGCCGCCAGACACTGTAGTTGTTTGCCGACAATCACTGTAGCCACAGCAGGACACTGTAGCTGTTTGCCGACAGGCAATGTAGCAGACGCCAGATCACTGTAGCTGTCTCTGGACACTGTAGCAGTACTGTAACACACGTTTTTCCCCCTATAAATAGATATCAATGCCAAGCTCAAAGGGAGAGGAAAGGAAGAGAAGCATAGGTTTCCTTCTTCGACAGGGATGGGTCCTTCTTTGACCGGGAGAGATCTTTCTCTGACATTTCTGAGTTCTTTGTGTTGTTTTTTTAGATTTAATTTCATGCATTGCATGCCTCCATCTTGGAAGGCTTAGGATTGTATTACATTTTGTATGCCGTCTACATAGAAGGTTTTACCTCCTAAATGGACGGCTTGATTTCTTCATTTTTCATGCATCTTTTGGTTATATATTTATGTTTGAGAATTTATTATTCAAGTTTATGCAGTATTTCTAAGGTTTTCATTCTAGCTTTATATAATGTCAACTTATTTTTATTTTTATTTTAATTTCATCATGTGCTAAACTTTCATTTTCCTAGGGTGATGATGTAACTTACTAATGACGGGTTGAATCTTAACTTATTAAATCTAGTTTGAATTTCTCATTCATGATTGAGTTTTAATTATTATTCTTAATGCTTTTGATTGACTAGCCATATTTTGAATGATTTCAATATGCATGTTGAGACCGGAAGGAGATACATGTATGTGTAGTCTTAAAACCATGATTTGCATATGCAATAGGAATACATTCATATGAAATAGGAATATATTCATATGAGCTGTGTAGTCTTACCGAGTTCCATAAATCTTAATGCATAATTAATTGCTTAAATTCATATAGGAATATATTGGATTAACAATTGATTATAGAATTACTTGACCTTGGAAGAGGCTAGTAATTAAATTAGGAAAACTCGACTATCAATCATGTGGAATAAATTGGGCTAGAATAGATAAGTGATTCAATCCGGAATTTGTGAAGTGAAATATAATCCCTAGTGCTTTTTCTCATATTTGCTTTCATATCATCTGCATTCATATTTAATTATTTTTCTTTTATTTTGTACTCTCAATCACCAACTAATCGATCGACTAAATAGAATTAAAATTACCCATTTTGGTACTTAGTGCTCAATCCTTGTGGGAACGATACTCTACTTACTTCTATATTACTTGATTACGACAGTGTACACTTACACTATTTAATTGATCATCTACACTCGTATCAATAAAATTATTACTAAAGTGATTTTTAATCGTATTAAACGCTTCCTCCCTCAAGTCATCGCTCCAAATCAGTGCAGTTTTGTGCCCGAGCGTGCAAGTTCTGATAATATCATGGTTGCACAGGAAGTAGTGCACTCCATGCAAGACATGAAAGGGAGAAAAGGTTTTATGGCCATAAAGATTGATTTAGAAAAGGTACATGATCGTGTAAGATGGGGTTTCGTCATCAAATGCCTCGAAGAACTTCAATTTTCTCCTAACCTTCAGGATGTCATAAAGGAATGCCTTTCTTCTCCATCTATGCAAATTCTATGGGAGGGAAGTAAGGCAACTCAATTCAATCCTACTCGCAGACTTCGACAAGGTGATCCATTATCACCATATTTGTTTGTGATTTGTATGGAGAAACTAGCTCACTTGATCCAGAATTAAATTACGACTGGGTATTGGAAACCAATTAAATTAGGTAAGAATGGCCCTCCTATCTCTCATCTATTTTTTTTATGATCTTATGCTATTTGTAGAAGCAAACCCAAAGCGAGTGGAAACTATTAAAAGATGTTTGGAGACATTTTGTTCCGTATCAAGACAGAAGGTTAATGCTATAAAAACAAGAGTGTTCTTCTTGAAGAATGTAAATCACAATCGGGACTCTCAATTAAGTGGGGCTCTAGGTTTCACTCAAACAGCGGACTTTGGTAAATACCTAGGAGTTCTTCTCAACCATAATAGGGTTACATCACAGACGTATCAGTTTATCCTAGACAAGGTCTAAAGCAGACTCAGCAATTGGCAAATTTCCAAATTATCGCTTGTCGGTTGAGATACTCTAATTAAGTCTGTTTTAGCAGTTATACCAACATATGTAATGCATATAGTAAATCTGCCTGCTACAACATGCGAGGTGATTGAGAAGAAATCTCATGATTTCCTTTGGGGCTCAACAGATGAACAAAGGAAGATGCATCTCATTTCTTGGGATAAAGTGTGTAATGAGAAAAGGTTGGGTGGTCTTGGAATGAGACATGTGAAACAACAAAATAGGGCCTTCATGATGAAACCTGGGTGGGGTCTTGTTAATGACCGAAATTCTTTATAGGCAAGAGTGATCAGAGGTAAATATGGTTGCGATGATGATCTTTTTCCACAAATCAACCCAATAATAGCAGGCTCTAATACTTGGAGTGGAATTAAGCAAAACTGGGACAAAGTATTTGAAGGAATTTAAGTAGTTAAATATGCAAACGGAAATGAGCGAGCAGGATGGATGGGTGATAAGAGTGGAAGTTTCTCAGTTCGTTTAGCCTAATGTATGCTAGACATTGCCGATGAAATCCTATCTGGGCAATGGACTGCTATCTGGAAACTTAAAATTCCACAAAGATGTAAGTTTTTTGATTGGTTAATGTTTCATGAAAGGCTAATGACAAATAAAGTAAAGCATCAGAGAAACTTGCACTCATATGGGATATGTGACTGATGTAAAGTAGAAGTTGAGGATCTGTTGCATGCTGTTAGAGACTATGGAGAAGTACGATGTGTATGGGAATCCTTTATTTCTCCAACCTATCAAGCTAGATTCTTTATAACAAATTTAAGGGACAGGATTTCTTTAAACATGAATAACAACTTGCGGAGTAATTGCTACTGGAAAGGCTTATTTATTATAATTTGCTAGCTAATTTAATGGGATCGGAATGAACGGGTTCATGGTAATACCGAATCTGGAATGATTAACATCTTGGGTCATGTAGAGGCAATTATGGGTAGTTTGGTAAATGCCACAAACAAGCTTTAGGGGACTAATTTAACACCACAATTAAGGGCAACAAGCAGTTATAAACCCACTAATCGAGATGGTCAGATTATAATAAAAACAGATGGAGCATTTTCACAAATATCTCATCGTATTGTATGCGGGGGTGTCATTACAGACCAATCATATGGAGTGTTGGAAGGTTTCACTCTTAGGCTTGAGAAAGGAGACTACTTGACTGCTGAACTATGGGGCTGTTTAATCAGCCTAGAGCGAGCTTGGGACGGAGGTTTCCGAGACATTCTAATGAAAAGCGACTTGGCTGCGGTGATCCACCTTTTACAGGACAAGGCTTCTGATTTGCATGAGGACTACCAGTTGATTTTAGATGTGAGAAGCATGCTTGAAAGGAGTTTGAAGGTTGAATTTCAACAAATTGACAAAGATGACAACAAAGCAGCGGATTTTCTTGCTAAACGTGCTCTCAACAACCATCATGGCCTACAGATTTTAGGTCTAGTTACTGTGCAAAATTTGATGCAGCAAGAGGATCCTTATTAGTTTCCTTTCATTTTTTTGTTGTGTTTATATTTTTCCCGCATATAAAAAAAAAGCATACTGCATTTCGTCATGCACCACAACGATCTCTCTCATTTTAAAATGCTTCAACAATCATGCATCACAATCTTGACTTCCCCTGACAACACATCACCTTACACTACAAAAAACATGTTATAACCGACAAAATTATCCACGGAATTATTTTCGTCGGTAATTTCAGGCGGATTTTCCGTTGGAAAAATTAGCGACCGATTTTTGACAAAAAAAGTTTGTCCGTAAATTCTGTTAGAAAATAATTTTTTTGACGGAATTACCGATGGAAAAACATTCCGTTTCTAATTACCGACAGATTAAAGACGGAAAAAATTCCGTCGGTAAATACTGACAGATTACCCATGAAATTTTTTCTGTCGGTAATTACCAACGCCTTACCCACGAAATTTCATAGGTAATTTGAATGAAAAATTACCAACAGAATTCCTTGGGTCATATGTAGCTAATTGCCAGCAGATTAAAGATACAAAAAATTTCGTCGGTAAATACTGACAGATTACCCACGGAATTTTTTTCTGTCAATAATTAACGACGATTTACCCACGGAATTTTGTGGGTAATTTTAACGAGAAATTACTGACGGAATTCTATGGGTAATCCGTAGGTAAAACTAATAATTTTTTTATTATCGTTTAATAATTTATATAAAATAATAAAAATAAAAATAATCTATAACAAATAAAAATTTAAATATTATAAAATTAATATTTAATATAATATATTAAATATATATAATATTAATAATAAAATTTTAAATGAAATAAGAAATTAAAATTTTTAAACTTTATATCATAAAAAAAAAATATAATTATATATAAATATATATTTAATATTATATATATTAATATTAATATTAAATATTTAAATGAAATAATAAATTTTAAATTTTAAATTTATATTATAAAAAAGAAATATGTAATTATATATAAATATATATGTAATATTATAGAAATATATATATATATATATATATTAAATATTTAAAAGAAATAAGAAATAAAAAAATTTTATATTTTATATTATAAAAAAATAAATATGTAGTTATATATAAATATATATTTAGTATTATATATATTTTTCTTAATATTATATTTTTTTAATTATTACATTATATTTATTATTACATGAATAAATAACGCAAGGCTAAAGCAGCTCAACTGGCAATGGCATCAAAACACATATCGGAGGTCCAAGGTTCAAATCCTACCTTTGACACAAAACACAACAATTATCTCACAGAGACAAGTGACTCAAGGTGAGAGAGATACGTGCCCCCTACTCGGGGGGCCGCCCTTACCTGGCCCCTACTCGGGGGAATAACGACAGAATTCTATGGGTAATTTTCGTCGTCGTTAATTTTAACGACGGAATTCTATGGATAATTTTCATGGACAATACGTTATTTTTTTGTAGTGTTAGCCTGTAGCTGAGTCAGAGCAATTGGCTTATCCCCACACCCACTCCTTCTCGTCTTGGGTTTTTTTTACTACAATACTTTGGATTAAATTCTACTTATCTATGTTCCAATTATTAAGACGTTGAGGCTTAAAAAATAATGAAAAGAAAATAATGAAAAGAAAGGTGAAATTGCATGTGTATGTTTGGGATTCTGATTGGGATCCTAAAAATGCTTATATATATAAATTAAGATAATATTTCTCTTACATAATTATCTCATATATTATCAATTATGATTAAAAAATTATTTTTAAAGATTTCAACCATTATTGAAAACAAACACTTTATATGTGATGGACGTATAGCGAACAAATGGTGTAGATAAATTCTCCTACTAGGTATGGAAAAGTCGTCGCTCCAAAAAACAATTATTTTATAAATAACCCGTAAAAATACAAGTATATATGATGTGATGGGCATGTTTTGACGTTTTACGAAAATGCAGTCCAGTCGGGGCGCTTGAAATACAACCTGTTTCAGATGTGAAGGTAGGGGACCCCATCCCTGTCTGCTTCGCTGCCAATTTGATTCCATTCCAATAATGAACTTTTGTTGTTCTTTTCATATATTTTTAATATAAAATATATTTTTTTATCTACAAAAACTATTTAAATTACATTTTGGGTTTAAGGTGCGTTTAATACAGTAAAATATTTTTTGTGTGTCCCTAGTATATTAAAATAATTTATTATATATTTAGCACTTTAAAATATTTTTTAAATACGTTCAACACCCTAAATTATTATGTAATGTAATTTTGTCCTTCAAATATTAATTTTTTTATAAAAAGTGTGGCCCACAAAATATTTTTAGGAGCTACCTAAAAAGTTTATAAAAAGCTATTCACGAGGGAAGAAGGGGTAAGATTGGGATCATCACTGAAGCTTCATTGGTTTGTTTGTTTTGATGAAAGGGCACAGTAATGCGAAGCATCTGTCTTTTAGTGAGTGTTTAGGAATTTTCTAAATTTAGATTTACGTAATTCAAGATAAAACTCATTTATACGCTTATCTCATAAATTATAAAAGCTATTCTCAAAAATTAATCCAAACACACGCTCTTCTTTTTCAGCCTTTTGCATGTCCTGCCATATCACATCGCATTTCTATTTGCCTCGCTCCACTTCGTTTCTTTTTTTTTTGATACATGCTCCACTTCGTTTCTTGCTTTCATTACTCTCGCGATTTTATTTTCCACATTTTTAGTTATGTTTGGGATAGCATATTTTTTTTGGAAATAAGTACTTATTATATAAATTGAAATAAAACTTCTCTTATATACTTATCTCGTATACCATAAATCATGATTTATCAGCACTTATAAATAAAAAATAAATTATCCCAAACGAGCACATTATCAATTAAAATACTGCAAATTGAGTTCCTGATAGGCACAGATTTAAGATCAATTGTTTGGATTAACATTAAAAATTGTGACTTTTATCCAACTATATTTTATATTAAAATTAGGGTAAAAATTAATTAGCATAATTATAAAAAAATTTAGAAAAAATTGGGGGGAAATCCCCCTTTGGGAATTTAATTTTGGGAGAATCCTATTTAAATCCATTTAAAATAGTTAAATCCAGATTTAGGCTTGTACTTTAAACAAATCCCTAATCAAATCAAGATGCCTCATTAGGGATATCTGAATTTTTTTAAAAAACCATAATGCCTCTCTAATAAAAATGATGATTGAGCATCCTATTATATCATGAATCATCCAAAAAAAATACAAGGTAAGATGAACTAAGGCTTTTGAAGATAGAACTAGAGAATTAAAGAAGAAAAGAAATAGAGTGATCTCGGCCAACAACAAATATTAAGGGGTAAGTTTGGGCACTTTTTTTTAACCCTGATATTTAGAGCATGGTTAGTTCCAAATGATGGATTGATTGAAAGGCTCGACACATTCAGTAAAATGCGTTCTGCAAGTTTGGGGAAATTGTCCTGAAAGCATCAAAGAAATTGATTTGATTATAACATGTCCTTTTTTTTTTTTTTTGGCCAAGGATTATAACATATCCTTAATATAACCTTACTAATACATAGAGCCCCAAAGTGATACAGGCTGACGCCCTCACATTCGAAACCAATGACGAGTTGCTCTTGAGGTGGGGGTTTCAGGAATTCAATAGCAAGGCGAGATGCACGGGTGACAATATGAAATGGAATCAGAGTTGAACGATCTTCATGATTCAGAAGCTTATCACCCGAGTTGCCATTAAAATCCAGATTTAGACTCAAAGAAGAAATAAAGACTAGAATCCATGTCGAATATAGGTAAATCGGCCAAAGAAATCTCAGGATAGAGAGAGGAGACGTGAGGAGTCCATGAGAGTGAGATTTGATACGGAGGATCTTACAAAAAGAGAAGAGGCAGAAAAAATTGCAGGACATATTAGTAAAATCAACAAATTCAGAAGTTTCTAATAAAGCCTCTTGGTGTTCTTAAGAATTTGATAAAAGTGTAAACCTGAATCTGAATTTAAGTATTTCCTCCGGTCTTAAATATAGGACAAAGTTTGTAGTGCAATTATTTGCACTACAAACTTTGCCCTATATTTAGGACCGAAGGTAGTATTTCAAATTGATTTAAATAAGATTTTCCCTTTAATTTATAAGAAAAATCTAAATTAGAGTACAAATATTCTGTATGTACAGAATTCGCAGGGCACTAACACTCTGTGTACATGAAAATTTATCATTTCTTTCTTACTAATTAAATTTTCAAATGGGGATGTACCCCAATTTTTCCAAAAATCTATTAGTATGATGTTGTATATGTTTTCGATAGCCTTTTATTAAAAAAACTCATTTTGATATAGACTTATTTAAATGATATATAAAAAGTCAATTTCAAAAGTTTAAATTAGAAGAAAAAATAAAAGTCAAAAGCAAGAAGTTAGGAAAAATTATTTCAAATTTTAAGTGACCTTTGAGCAAAAATTTAATTGCCCCAATAGTCATGCCCAACATAATTTTTTGTTTCTAACTAGCTTTTTTTTAAGTCTTAATTGACTTTTGAGGATCTTTAAGTGCTCGTTTGAAATAACTTATTTTTGGATAATAAATGCTTATAAATCGTGATTTATAGTATACGAGGTAAGTATGTGAGAGGAGTTTTATCTCGGCTTACGTAATAAGGACTTATTTTTTAAGAAATCTTGATCTCAAACATGCCTTAAGGCTATCACAAATAAGCCCGTTGTAGTTCAACTGAAATCAAATTAGCGTTAAATTAGTCATGATGAAAATAATTAAATCTATTATATATAAAAATATTGGACATGACAATAAAAAGTAACATTTAAATAAAAATATATTAATATACAAGTAAATAGAATATTCATGCATAAACCATACATAACTTATAAAAACAAAATTATTAAAGCATAAACATGATGAAGTAATATATGTCTTTAATTCAGGACCACGTTATCTCAATATTAACAATAATAATAGAAAAATTAATTATTATTAAATCTCATTGTCACGTCCATATGTAATATTATATTGTATATCATATTCATATATATTTTATAATGACACCCGCTGTTTTTTAATATCTCTTTTGATATTCTGCACACACGCACATATATATATATATATATATATATATAGGGTGAAAATTATACATGAAGTCATCCGAACAGAACTCCGTTTTTCATCAAGTGGGAGATGTTGGTGTCCGTACTATACATATTTTAAAATCATTGTCTCTTTTACTTAGTTAATTAATGGGTTAATTAACTCTTATAAATTATTTTTTTGTTTTTAGTAGTTGAAATAAAAAAAAAATATTTATTCATATTGATTTTTAGAATAAATCATATAGATAATAATAAAATTAAAAATTTAAATTATAATTAATGAATTAATTAATTCTTCTTAATATATGAGAGATAGTTAATTTAGATTTTTTCCCCCAACAAATTAGATTTATTTATTCAGCTGTTATTTGTCGAAACGTGGGCACGGTTGGGGCCCCCCACGTCTAGTTGCACATCATAGTCAACGTGTCTTGCGTCCCAACTCCCAACTTGCACATCGTTTTCTGGATATTTCTAGATAAGTCATGAAATGATTGTCTTTGGGCGACTTGGGTTAGCAGGAGAATTGTTTTTTTTTATGTGATTTTTATAAATTTAAGATATAATAAAAATTAAATTATAAATGTGAGTTGTGTTTGGATTGACGGTGATAGAAATGACTTTTTTTCTTTAAAATTTCAGATTTTTAAGCTTCTTCTCAAAAACTACTTTTAGAAGAAGAAAAAAACCCAATTATCAAAACGCCAACCAAACACTCTAATTTTCGAAAAACCAGATAAAAATTACTTGTTCAAGGAAAAATCCTATTACTCTTATTGAAGATTTTAGCCTTAGGATATACTTCCTCTTGTGTTGGATATATGAGTTAAATAATTAATTTATTAAGATTAAAAAAATTAATTAAATTAATTATTTATAAAAAAAAATGTATTAGTTTCGTCTCTTCTAATATGTAGACTTTTTGATATTTAAATTTATATTCTTGTTCTTATGATGCAAGGTTGCGACTTGCGAGCCCACTGCCGCCTCAATATGAGAGTGCAACTTGTATGATATCATCATGTGGTATTGTTCTCTTCTTATTAATAAAAACCGATTATTAAGTAATACCAGAAATGTTATAATAAGCTTAAAAAGCATGTGTTTTATTATTCTTATTATTTAAATGTATCAATATGTTTTATCAAAAACCTTATATCTATGGATGGTGAAATGCGTGTAATATAACCCCCTTTGCTGCCCCAATACGGTGGTCGACGGTGGCGGATATATATTATTTTGAGGATAATTTCATCCACATATTATAGATATTTTTAAAGTTCATTTGTAATTTTTATTCTAATCCTTTTAAAAATCATGTCCGGGGCCAAACTGGTATTGACATACATGCATGCTTGTACAATTGGCATATATTTAACATCACATCACATGACACCACTACCCAATAACAATAACAATAACAACAACAACAACAAAAATAATAATATGTTTATTAATATTCCGTATATTCATGGCCATAAAAAAATATCCGGTATATTTAATTAAAGTTGGATGTATTATTTCTGTCTTATCGTCTTTTTATAATTCTTCTATATAATTAAAAATTTTCCACTCCTCATGCATCGTTTACGTGGGGCTTACTGTAGAGGGGGGAAAAAGCTAATAAAGACAGAAGCTCTTAAATCAATGTATCAAACTTCAAACATAATCAAAAGAGTTTTTGAACTCACTGTCAAGTCAAAATCGAATGCTTAAAATGTAAGAGCAAGAGCCGGGGATTAGTTGGAGAAACAAATATATGAAAATGAAAATAGGCATTAAATATTAGATACGTAATTGACTTCAACTAAATTATTATTAAGATAATTAGAAAAGTTACATCAAGTCCCTGGCTTCCAGCCTGGGGTTTTCTCTGATAACTTGATAAGTTATAGTGAATTGCAGAGAGGTTGTCCCCACGTTAATTTTAAACCTCATTCTTCTATTCCATCACTTTCCAAAGATTGCCCATTTTTACTCCTTTAATTATAAAACAAATCAACTTGTATTCCTTGACGTAACAGTATAGATTTTTAGCTAATTTAATAATAATTAAAAAAATTTGTTGTCCTTATCAACTACTGGGTCAAAACTCAAATGCAAGCCAAGAAGAGGTTATCGTTTAATCACAAAAAAGTCTTAATAATAAATGAGTAATATAGACAAGTCGTTGTTTCTTAAACCAAAATTTATTATTGCATGCGACATACTTGAGTGGCTATATATTTTTGGGATAATTAATATGTAAGTCCTTATAGTTTCAACTAATTTTTAATCAGGTCCCTATAGTTTTTTTTCTTTGTATCATGTCCTTATACTTTCATTTGTTTTTAATCAGGTCTTTGTATTTTTTTTTTATTTTTATCAGGTCCTTAATGTTTCATCGATTTTTAATTGGGTCATTGCAGGTTTTTTAAGATTCTAATTTACTAATTTAATTGCAAGTTAAATCAATGAATAATATTAAAATATAATTTAAGAATAATAAATTTAAATTAATAATTACATAATTTTAAAAATAATTAATATAATTAATTAGAAATTCTTAATTAACTAATTATAATTCAATTCATTTTTTAGAAAAAAATTATTATTATTATTATAATTCAGATAATTTTAAAAATAAATAATAAATAGTATAAATATATGTTTAATTAAAAAATTATGAGGAATAGTAAAATTTGAATTATAATAATAAATTTCTCCAAAATAAAATAGAACTATAATTAATTAATTAATAATGACTAATTAAATCTATTAATTATTTTTGAATTATATAATTATTAATTTAAATTTATTTTTTATAAATTATATTTTAATATTATTCATTTATTTAAATTTCAATTAAAGTAATAAATTAAAATTTTAAAAAATCTTCAAAGACTCAATTAAAAATCTGGTGAAATAATAAGGACCTGATAAAAAACAAAATAACTATAAGGATCTGATTAAAAACATGTGAAAGAATAAGGATTTGATAAAAAGAAAAAAAACTATAGGAACCTAATTAAAAATTGGTTGAAATTATAAGAACCGACAAATTAATTATCCCTATATTTATTTGGAACTTGAGTGGTTATACTTGAGTGATTTTCACTAAAAAACAATGGGTTAAATGAAAAAGCGGTCATACTATGTACAGTGGATGATGGAGAATCAGAGAGAGAACTTGATCCAGTTGAGGCCCAAAATAACAGTAATGGGTCTCAAAAGTCACCACTTCATTTCTTCTTATTTTTGCCATAACATATAAGGGTGGGCCTGGTATTCTGCAGCAAGGAGAAAATTGTTAATTATGTTTGATGACATTCTATAAAAAGTAACTACTTATCATTGTGATGACATTTGGACAATTCAAATAGAATTTGAACAGCCTTAGATTTAAAGAGTTTAATTAAGAAATTTGTAAGTAATAAATCATTTTTTATAGAATTGCAATCAAAAGATTAACTTCAAATAATATTAAATCTAAATTTTTCAGTTTTAAATTCGACATTGCCGATTCCAGTGGAGAGTGAAAAGTGAGGGAGGATTGAATATGCTTCAAACCGTTGATCAAGGATTTGATTCTCACAAGTTGAGTCCTTTAAGTTGGTGAAATTATATGTAGGTATTTGCATTTTATGTTTTTTAATATATATATATATATATGAAAGACAGAATTTACTTATATGTAAATACTAATACTTTGCGGTTAATGTCACCAACCCCACACACACAACTAGAGAGGATTCATGCGAGATTGAGGGTGTTAATGTGGACTGTTACAGTGATTGTTTCTGTGTTTTTGTTTATTTCTCCCCAATGTAAACAGCTTTATATGTTACTGTCTCTGGCTGATGTAGCAAGAGCTTATTTGCTTCCGTTTAAGTTGTTTGGGAACAAGGATACAAAATTCATTGAATAATCAAATATAATGTAATGGACTTTTGAAGTGAATATGTAATTAATTTTTCCCACCCCAACAGTGTAAAATAACTCAGAATATCCTTCCTCTTAAGTTAGGTTGTGTTTGGTTTGAGGGGAGGGTAGGGGAAGGAGGGGAGGAGAGGGGTTAAAATTACCTTTTTGGGTTGAAGGTATTTAAATTTTGGGTTCTCTACCCAAAATTTAAAAGGAATAAGAGGGTAAATTTTGGGCGGAAACCCAAAATTTAAAAGAATGAGAAGGTAAGTTTTGGGTTTCTCTTATTTAAAATTGTAATTTACCAACCATCCCCCTCCCCCCTACCCTCCCCTTAAACCAAACACACCCTTAATGAATCTTGAATCACCTGCTAGAGCTCTGACAAGTTTTTTGTGAAGAATAAATGGCTTTTCTTAAAAAGGAAAAATGACAAATAAATACCATTTCAACTTACTAAATCCAAAAGGTCCCTTAACACATTCAAAGGATAGAAAGGGGATGGGGTGGGAATCTGGATTTTTCATGTTTGGAAGAAAAGAACAAAAACCCCTCATTATTCAATTATTTTACATACATTATCAGTACTTTCGGATTTTGTCAAAATCATTACTCTTTTAAGTTAATCTCATGACTCAATTAATCACAATAAAAAACTCTTTGTCAATCCTTCTATATATTTTTTCAAAACCATTACAGATTTGGTCAAGATTATTATTCATTTTATCAATCCCATACTTATCGATTTTGTCAAAATCATTACTCTTTTAATCAATTTCATTACTCAATTGGTGACAACCCAAAACTCTTTGTGAATCCTTTTACACACTTTGGCAGTACTGATTGCTTTTATCAAAACCGTTATGGATTTCGTTAACACCACAATTCATTTCGTCAATCACATTACTTTATTGATTACAACCCAAAACTCTTTGTTAACCTTTTACACATATTGTCAGTACTTATTGATTTTGTCAAACCCATTATAGATTTTGTCAAAATTATTACTCTTTTAGTCAATCATGTAAGAAACAATTCAATTTCAAAACCACATACCAAAAAGATTTTCTTTGCTTCCAGAGAACAAAATACAGGAACCACCGACATAAATTCTAAAGAACCAAATACCAAAACCAGTAGAGAGGGGAAGAACAATTAAAGCTCCGGTGACTGAAGCTAGATTTGAACTTCAAATCCAATAGATCGGACTTCAAACTTGCGACTGAAGCTAGATTCGATCTCTCAACGAAAGCTCTGACGGTGACAGTGTCCCTATCGACGACGATGATAAGCATAGAAGGGGAAAGCATGGAAGGGGATGTTGAACTCTCACTTTTGCTTCTACTGTGAAAAGCATCGAAGGCGAAAGGCTCCTTGCTTGGGCCCATCAATCCGACCGTCCGATGCCTGAGGGAGAGGCAGAGCGGTGGGGATGAGAGGAGGGAGTGTTTGATTGTAGAAGGAGAGAGGAGAGATAGGGAGGTAAAGAGGGAAGAGAGAATAGAAAAAAAGAGGGCATTTTAGTAAAAACGCATAAACTTTAAAATTTCGTATTCCTACCAGATGACCTAATTGTCCTCTGCAAATGTTAATAGACTTTTCTGGGTTTTAGAAGTTCACATGATAGTAATTTGTCATTTTCCCTTTCTTTAAACCCCCTCCCAAAAAAAAAAAAAAAAAATCTGGAAATTGTTATGGAATTGCTGGAATTGCTTAAATTGCAAGTGAAGGAACATTGAAACCTGAATATAACATTTAAAAGAATGGACGCAACCGAATTGGATGGCGAAAGTTTACCCCACAATAAGCCCTTGAACGTATCGTTAAACCAGGTAATGACAACCCAGGAAGATACATGAGACCTGATATTTAGGTCTCAGCTTGACAAATTAGATCATTATAGGATTGGCAAGCATATTTAAGGAAGAAAATCTTGTCTGTTACACTTAAACCAACTCCAGACACTGGAAATTTGACTTCATCTATTATAACTTACTTTGGTTTGGTGTGAATACAGCACACAACAAAAATAACCTCCAAAAAACAAATCAAATCAGCTACAAAGATTCGGTATGCACACCCCAGCATCAGGATTCTGTTGTTCCTTCCAAATTCTTCCCGTAACTCTAAGCTTGAGTTCCTTCCTATCCCCGCCAGAGAAAAACAAGGCCATGTTTCGCTGGATAATAAGGCCATCATGGCTATCCCTAACTTTCCGGTGGCTATCCCGGACACTCCGGGGAGTACCTTCCCATATAAGTTTCCTACCATTTGTCCCAACCTCTAGACTATAACTGTAATTTCGAGCTTCATTCTCATCACCCATAAAACGAAGAAACGCCATGTACACAGGAGCCATGCCAAGCTGAAAAGCTTCGAAATGAAGGCAGAAGTACTGGCCAAAGCAATGAAAAACCTAACAAAGATAAAGTATGCTTAGAAAAGGCCATCATAGCTGCGGAGTAGTTCACCAAAATACCATTGTGTTTAGCAGTTTTCCAACATTGTAAACAAAGTTAATTATTTAATTGGTTGACTAAGCGTTAAGTATGGTACATTTTCATTTCTATATATAAATCCATTTGGGACTAAAGTATTAAAATGCTTTCCACCATAGCATTGATTTCCTTCCAAGTGATCTCTCTCCAGAATTTCATCACTAAGTAAAGGTTTATGAACAAGTGGTAGTAATTAGACAGTACTGTACATAAGTTGCATGTCAGTTATCTTATAATTAAAAGGGAGTATTAGTTTAACAGAAAAAACATGACCAAGCGTAACAATCAACTACCCAGCCGAAGGAAAAAATGCAAGTCTTACCGTGAGCATCCAAGTAGCATTCTCTACTTCACGGGGATTTGATTTCACATACCGATGATTGAAGGTACAACCTGTGTGCATATCTACCTTATGATCATCCCTCAAATGAGCAACAAGAGATGGGATATCCCCAGCTACAGAGCATTCAGAACCAGCATAAGGACAATTGTATGGCCTGAAATTGCAGACTGCCTCATGCTTGAGTTTGCTGTAGTAAGGAAAGATTTCCGGGCATCCAAGGGAATAATACTTGCATGGTAACTCAAGTGATTCAGCCACCTTCTCAAGTGCTAGACACCTAATATCTCCAAGTTCTTGTCTACAAGTTGGACAACGGTTGTGAACTCTTGTTTTGCATGTGGAACACAGTGTGTGCCCGTTGTGGCACTGCAAAGAAGCTCATTGTTAGTTGCTACCTTGAAGTTTTAGGCAACCAACATATGAACATGTAAAATATAAAAATCTAGAAGTGCGGGTCAATGAACCAATTTTCATAAGATTAATTACTAACTTATTGTTCACCTAAAATGAAGCAATAGAGACAAGAACTGGGATAAAAGAAAAATAAAGCTTTAGAGACAGGAAAGTTTTGGCCTAAAACACAGAGACTCACAGCTTTAAGAACTATTATTTGAGTTTCTTGGGTGAATATTACACTTCCACATAGACAAACACACACAAAAACACATTTAAATTAAAGTAAATTTGAATGCCATAAGTAATTTTTTTGCCATTTATTGAATATGTAAAGAATAATTTCTCATGTTGGTTCAAATCTTGTTTTGTTAAGGATCTGACAGAGCAATTGTTAAAAGCCAAAATGAAAAGTAATTCTTACTTTAGTCTGTCTTTCTCTTTTTCCCTGCTGAGCATCTGTTACCCAGTAAATACAGTTATACAGATAAGTCACAAATAAGTTTGAGGGCCACGTTTCATCCCATCTATGAGAAGTGTTCACAACCAGTACCGGCTAGTCCAACCTTAATACAAACTCAAATGACTAAATATTTCAGCGTCAGCATCTCACCATCAATACCTAGGATGCATGCTAAGGAGAACATGGAGAATGAAACAGTATTGACCTTATTAATGCCACAGATATACGAAGTCTGGTTTTATTTTTATTCAGAAATTTAGACCACCACTTCCAGACCTTTCTCTCTCATATCAAGAACATCTTCTAATGTTTGTAAGAGGGATCTACACCTTGCAATATTTAGTATAAACTCGTGCTCCTGCATCTATTTAGCTATGGGAAAGAACACATCCTAAATGGAGTCTCCTGCTATTGTGAATCTCTGACCTGTCCTTTCAAGTTTGATAGAGTCTCCAATTTGAAAATACAGCTTACTCCAATCTTTCTCCATAGCCTATTAGAGAATACAGAAATACGAAACCCCTAATGTTGATGACAGAATTGACTCAAAAATCAAAATACATGAATCAAGGCCATCAGCGAACTATATAGTGCTGTTATTATAATCCTTTCGTGCCTATATTTCAACCTGGGTGAATACTAATATTCAATCTTCTCTGTATAATTCCCTGGTCTAACTGAAACTTCAAGCACTAAGACATCTGACCAACATGCAATCACCACGTGAAAAAGAAAAGGCTAATTTGCAACATAAAGCTTACCCTTGCCCATATATCTGTTAATCATGGAAATACAAAGGTTAAACTAATTGTACCATGTTAGATATCTTAACTTGATACCTTCCGTTGTAAGTTTGCTTACAATTCTCCAAGCATCATTGCTTAACTGATCCCTTCAACCTAACTCTCCTAGACATATAGTGCTCTCCCCACAAGAACCAAATCGAACCTAGGAAACCGAATCGAAGGAGCATCAAGACCAAGAAATGCCACTAAAGTTACCTGTTTCTGTATTTCAGAAGACCTCTTCAACAAAATCCACTCAACCCCACCTCAGAGCTATCAAATTCAGCAAACAAGTACAGAAAAATAAAGAAGCAATGAAAAGGAAACAAGCCCCTCCACCGATAAACAATTATACAAGTAAGTCGATGCAAGAGAATACAATCGAAACAGAAATCGTCAAGGGAACTAACCTGATGAATTGGTGGATACATTGAATTTGTACAGACAGGGCACTCCAGCAACTCGTGGACACTGGTTGCGGGAGCAATGGCCGTAGGACCCATAATATTGTTGTTATTGGTGCCTCCATTACGAGGCTTGGTTGAAGAAAACTCAGAATGAAGATGAGCGTGAGGATGCAGACTATGGTGTTGGATCTCATCCTCATCCAAGCCATCTGAGGACGAAACACACTCGATGCTGTCCAAGTCCATCACTCACCGAAAAACCCCTCCAAGTGAAGCAAAATTAGAAAGAAAGAAACACCCAGTAATCGAAATCACAAAATTTCCCCAAAATTTATCTGGGCATTTCCTTCTCAAAATCTTCTTCCCTCAATTCTCTTCGTTCTCACCTTTTTCCTTTGATTTTCCAGGAAATTTACAAGGGGGGGGAAGAAAATAGGAGAAGGAAGATGGGGATTTTCATGGATCGGTGAAGCAGATGAACGCGTGGATTCCGACAGGGCAAACTACTTTCTCTGGAAGAACAGGTTCCTTTCTTGGCTGGCTCTCTCTCTCTGTCTCTCCAGAAAAGAGAAGAATGGTAACCGTTAAATTTCAAGAAATTAACTCGCAGTTGGATCAATCCAACGGTGACTAAATTTCACTTATATTTTTATTTTTTTATTAATGCGGATTTTATTTTTAAATTTTATAGTTGGTTAGGTAATAAAAGCGAAACAATACGGTCCGATGTTTTAAATAATGACTCCCGCGCGGCCTATAATAACAACTAGATTGTCCACGTGTCCATGTCCTTTTTTTTTTTCCTAAACCAAAAACGAATGTACTTGTACATTAAAAAACAATAAAATATACTCCAACTTATTATGAAAGTAAGTGAATATTTTTGAGAAAATCTCACTCGTGACTAAAGAACCAAAAAAATAGTAAAAAAAATCTCATAGTGGATTTCTCTATTAAAAAAACTCTCTAGAGATGATAAGATATTCTTTCCGATCTTAAATATAAGATAAAATTATTTTTTTTAGAGAAATTAAGGAAGCTAATTAAATTACTTTAGATTATTTTTATTTTTATTTTTTCTCCAAACTAATTAATTTGACTAATAAACTGATATATAATCTAAGAATACACAACATATGATATGATTAAATAACTTATTTAGCTTTCTTAATTTCTCCAAAAAAATCAACTCTGTCTTATATTCTTATATTTAGGACCAGAGGGAGTATAAATTCCAAATGTTAAATTATCTTCTTGCCCTTGGTAATTGATATTTAGATATTATATGATATTAAGTTATATGATTAAGCGCAGGTACTTGTCAATCACCACTTTATAACTTGTCAATATTAGGAACATCCACTTATTAATGAGAGCTGTTTAGTTAATATAGATGGGCTTACCAATGATCATTCTATGACTTGTCAATATAGTTAAGTCTATTTGTCATCGGGAGCTGTTTTAAATTGTACTAGAAAAATGACAATAGTTAAGATATATGAGTTTGTCAATAACCACTCTTTAATTTGTCATTATAGGCACATACACTTGTCAATTTATAAATTGTTATTATAGACACATAAACTTGTCAAAATAGGCACACACACTTGTCAATGTATAATTTGTCAAAATGCGCACATAAACTTGTCAAAATAAGCAAGTGTATGTGCCTATTTTGACAAGTTATGCATTGGTAAGTGTATGTATCTATTTTAACAAATTTACGTGCCTATAATGACAAGTCAAAGAGTGGCTATTGATAAGCATATCTATGTCAACTATTACCATTTTTCCAATACAATTTAAAATAGCTCCCGTTAACAAGTGGATGTGACTATATTGACAAGTCATAGAGTGGTCATTGGCAAGCTCATCTTTGTTAACTAAAAAAACTCCCATTGACAAGTGGATGTACCTATGTTGACAAGTCATAGGGTGGCGATTAACAAGTACCTACACCTAATCATATAACTTAATATTATATAATATCCAAACATCAATCACTAAGGGTAAAAAGGTAATTTCATATTTAGAACTTACACCACCGTAGTCCTTATGGAGTTTTTTGACAGGAGAATCTACAATGTGACTTTTTTACTATGTTTTCTAATCCTTATGCTCTGTTTGATACCATAGAAGTAAAGGCATGAAAGTGGAATTGATTATGGAAGTTTAGTTTTGTTATGTTTGGTACTATTGAATCCACTTTCATGTGGAAGTGAGTTCTATAAAAAATGATGGAACTCATTTCCAACCTATAACCCATGGAAGTCTAGACACATCCATGGAACTCAAGATTTGGGCCTTCTTTCCCCTAGCAACTGGTGGAGGCAAGGATGGCAGAGGGGTGAGGATGATGGCATAGCAACAGCGGCGGAGACGGCGCATCAACAACGGCAATGACAATTGCATTCGGAGGCAATGATGACCTACAACTTCTTCACTGAAATCATGACGGCGACTTCTCTCCCTCTTTGATGTGAGACTTTATTCCCTTTTCAACTTCTTCTCCCATTGATCTGCAACTTCTTTATCGGCGATAGCCCTCAACCGTTGACGACAACCAGATCGAGTTCGAAACTTCATCTTCTCAGATCTATAATGACACCATGCAACAACGAGAAGTTCCATCTTCCTTCCAATTATTTTTTCTTCGATTTTGATTTCTCTCTGGTTCTTGAGCAAGAGATGCCGGTTGCGAATCTGACAAGCATCGATGCCCTCATCTTCATCTCCCTCCCTTTCCCTCACAGCGGCTTCGATTTTGATTTTTTTTTCCTTCGATTGTGATTTTTCTTTAGTTTTTGTATGTGTTGATGGATGATATTTGAGTTTGGATTTGCTTTGTATATTATTTAGATTGATGATTGAGCATGGATGAATTATTTTTTTGTTGATGATTTATTGCCGGCAACAGTCAATTTTTGGTGAAACGTGGGTCGTCGATAGTGACTATGGTCTCTGGGTGGAAGAGTTTTTTTTTTGTTGGAGGGTATTTTGGTATTTTCATATTACAAATACATGTTTTAATTAAAAATTATATCTCACTTCCACCATCATACCAAACACACATTTAAATCCCACTTCCACTTCCAATTCTCTAAAAGCTTTTTCATTGTATCAAACGGGGCATTAGAATCTGAGTGCGATTTTCCCAATATTTTTTAAGAGAGAATTTAGTGAGGTTCTCAAATGGAGTAGCAAAAATTTCAAATAATAAGTGAGCAATATGGGTCTATTGTTCTTTTCTACATGAAAATTTGTTATTGCATGTTGTTCACATGTAAGAAGATTAACTAATGGTAAAATTTAGGTCAAGTTTTGTGTATTTATCATGTCAAGTTCTCCAATCACATATATATCTATCTACGTTTTTTTTAATGTTATTATTTAACTATAAATAAACATAAAAAAAATAAAGCACATGACTATGTGTAATAAAAAAATAGAGCACAAGTCCTCCTATCATATACATGTCTGCAGTAGATACATGCACCACAGTCCTGTGCATTGATGATTTTGATTTGGGCCATTTTATGAAATTTGAATACAACAACAACAAAGTCTTTATCCCACTAGGTGGGGTCGGCTACATGGATCGTACGATGTCATTGTGCTCTGTTGAAAACCAAATTTTTTGGTATATTATTAATCAAAAGGTCTCTCTCTATGACTTCATTAAGCGTACGCTTCGGCCTTCCACAACCTCGTTTTATAGGACTCCATATGGCTTGATCCACTAAATTTGAATAGAACATATTTCTATTTTTAATTATATCTAACAATTTTTATCTGAAATATTCAAAATGTATAACAATATCAAATTTAGAATTACCAATTTATCAAGTAAATATCCCATCCCCATCAAATCCAAATCCGGATGTATATAGTGATTCTATTTTAACATAAGGATATATGAGTCAAATTATGAGCTTATGAATGAGATTCTATCCATTTATAAATTATTTTATTAGAAAAAATAAAGAAAATGATTTTTTTTTCCATAAAAAATGATTTCCTATATTGAATTCTTCCAAGCAACACCTAGCTAAATTGTCGGAACATAAAAAGCCAAGTATTAATTATAATTAGAGTAAAACAAACAAACGTTGTGATCATGATATATGGAGCTTTCTTGTCACAAAGTAATGTTTTTTATAAAAGACCAAGAAGTAATCGAAGGCGCCTTAATATGAATAGCGAGACGTCAAGTCGTAGTCACGCAGATGTAAAGGTGTAATCATAAGGATGGCAAAAAAAAAAAAAAAAGTGTAATAATAAGACTAGACGTTTAAAAATTCAAGCTCCAAACCCAAAAAGGAAAATTGACATTAAAAATGAAAAAGAAATACTACATCCGGTTCTAATTATAAGATAAAGTTGACTTTTTTAGAGAAATTAAGGAAACCAATTAAATTACTTTAGAGTATTTATATTTTTAGTATCCTTAGATTACATATTAGTTTATTAGTCAAATTAATTAGTTTGGAGAAAAAAATATAAATATAAATACTTTAAAGTAATTTAATTGGCTTCCTTAATTTCTCCAAAAAAATCAATTTTATCCTATAATTAGGACAGGAGGGAGTAGTTCGTATTTTTCTTTCATCACTGTTTCACCGACTCGTTTTTTTTTTTTTTTAAAAATGATGCTGTTAACTTCAATTCAATGGGAATGGTGGATGGAAGCCTTTTACAATCTGTGAAAGGCATATTGGCCCTACCAATCACTTTCTTGGCTCCTAAACGGGCCTTCTTATAGTATCCCCATTATTACTCCCATTTACATTAACTTCAAAAAAAAATCATTTTTTGGGGATCGTGATGATCTAAGGTGAGAGGATTTTAATATTGGCATTTGCTAATATGTTGAGTTTTTTTTGTTCTTTTCAATAATGTAACCAAGAAAATGTCTTTGGAGTTTGGATTTCGTTGGTGTATTTTTCTCTAGTCTTACAGGTTCAATAAAACCATATATTTATTTTTATTTTGGCATTGAGAGATTTGTTGAGACTTGAGATAGGGTTTATGGCTTGTTTAGAATGATGATTGAAATATTAAAAAACAACTTTTCAATCTTGATTTTCAAAATATAAATAAGTATATAGAAAGAGTTTTTTCTCAACTTATACAAAATATGCATATGATAAAGAGTTTTTTCTCCCACTGTAATTTATTAAAATATTCATGACTTAAACAAAAACAAAATATCAACATGACAACTTGATGGCACATTAGTGATGCCATAGAATAGAATACTATTTGGGTTCGATCCCAGGAAACGGAAGGTGTAAAGAATTTCTATTGGGAGCTCTCTCCCCTGGGGCGCCTCAAAGAGGTGAATTCCTGTCAGACCTATCAGATTGGGGACGCCAGGACTAGTCGGTTGTCGGGGGCCCATGTCGGTAAATCTGACGTTGGCCTTCAGGTTAACGCCGGATACCTGGAAGGTGGGTGCACCGAAGGCCAAAAATGGTCCATTGCATAAACCATAAAAAAAAAAAAAAGAATAGAATAGAATACTATTTATGGCTGACCCACCCCCATTTTATTTTCTTGATATTCCCAGGACAGCAATAAGGAATGTCTGAGGGTGTTTCAAGAGCATCTTCGCAATAATAATTATATAAACCAAAAAATATAAATAAAGGAAAGGGGGAAAACAGGAAGTACCTAAGCAAGCATTATATGTTTCAAAAGCATCAAGTCATGGTGGCCACTAACACGCATGATTATTACTGTACTGAATCGTTATCTTAAAAATTTCATATTCTAATAGAAATCAAACTCAATATCATAAGGACTTGTTTGGACTGATAAAACTTTTAAATGCAACTTTCCAATCATGACTTACGATTTACGAAGCAAGCATGTAAAGCTATTAAAAGGATGCTCCAAGCAATGCTTGTACTAGAAGCACAACCACTAGTGTTATCTATCATACACTTCAATATACATTTTTTTGGCAAATCAGTGATGCCCAAAACTTGTTACCAGAATCCACTAGGACATTTCGATTGAGCATGTATAAATTATTCAATAAATGTACCAGCTTGTTAATGTTATGTACAAAGGTAACTACAACATATATAACAGCACTAAAAGTTACATGTTGGCAACAACAGAATGAAGTTCTGTTTCTACTTCAAGGTCCCTGTCTGAACCTTCAGGGGACTGTACGCACAGAAACAAGCAATGATTAGATTTCAAAAACGTTGGGGGAAGTGACATATAGAACGAAGGAGGAAATTGCATGGTGCCAAAAGATGCATACCTCAGAATTACTTGTGTGTTCTTCAAGATAACGATCCAGTGCACCTTGGCCATAAAGGATTTTAGCTCCGCGGACGCGCCCCTGCTGATGTTCAAGAGCTTCTTCATCGACAACAACGGCGTCTATAATGCCATCGCCTGTTCTGATATCCGGAATCTGCATGGAAAAGAGGAGCTCAGTGAAATGGCCTACATGATTGTATTACATGTGCGCTTGTTTGGTTTCACTTACTTTGAGTTATTTTTCACGGTACAAAGTAAATATGTGAGTAGAGTTTTGTCACATAAAGTGTAAAAGTATTTTTCTAAAAGTGTTCCCAAACTGGCAATGCATTATCAAATGCCCCAGTGAGATAATGATCATCATCCCAAACTTCTGCAATATCAACAAAACATATAATATATACGTGTATATATATAAATATATATTTAAAGAGAGAGACCATCTATGGCTAGCCTAAGTAGTCAGGGTAGGGTTTAGGTGTGTGTAGAGGTCCAGAATTCAGATTCTTCTGATGTAACCCAAAATTAGAAAGAGGACAATATAGCATGAAACAATATAGTGCATGTGTATATAAAGCATCAATTGGCTCCCTGATCAAGCCATTATCAATATCAATAAAAAAGGTGGCCCGGTGAAAGAGACTCCCACCAGGTAGGGTTTGTGGAGGAATAGATTATGCAACCTTACCCCCGGCAAGCAAAGAGGCTTTTTCTAGGCCACTATAAATATCAATATAAAAAATTATATTGTTCGCAAATTATGAACAGCGCAAATAAGACTTGCCTAGTTAGAGTAATAAGTGTAAAATCACAAAACCATAACATATGGTATTAAGGGAACCTCAATGAAGATCCTATATTATAAGGGTTAAGTTCATATAAAGAGCGGCTCTGTGCGCAAGGCTCCCAATAAATGGGGTATGGGGAGAGTTGGATGTACGTAGCCTTACCCCACACAAGTGGAGAGAATATTTCCTGGATTTGAACTCGTGACCTCTTAGTCACATGGCAACATAAAAACAGTTAACATATATTCTTATTTTTACTTAATATATTTGTATGGCCTTTGCATATGATTTTGGACTCAGTCTAATGGTATACTCCAGACACAATCTTTAACATAAAAATAGGGAAGTCATACTTACGGAGTACTACCACGGTTTTAAATATAAGATCCAGATGACTTTTTTTGGAGAAATTAAGGAAGCTAAATAAATTATTTTAAAATATTTATATCTATCGTTTTTTCTCCAAACTAATTAATCTAACTTATAAACTGATATATAATCCAATAATACACAACATATACTATGATTAAGTTATATATTTTGCTTCCTTAATCTTTCCAAAAAAAAGGTTAATTAGGTCTTATATATAGAACTGGAGGTGGTATTTCTTTTAAGTTACAAGCACTCCCGTATCCTCTAAATTAAATTATAATAATAAATTATATAAGTAACATAAAACAATGGAGAGCAGTATAAGGAATGACGTACCTCATACATGGCATCTACCAATACATTCTCTAATATAGACCGCAAACCCCGAGCACCAGTATTCTTAGATAGTGCTTTTCTGGCAACTGATTTTAGGGCATTTTCTGTGAAATGCAGCTTCACCTGAGAAACAAAGTACATTTTAATTGGATGTCAGAACAATCATTATTCAAAATATTTTAGCCTAAGTGGGCAATCAATTCCCCATCTCCATCAAAAAAATAGGTTTGTCTATAAACCAAAGAGCACATACAGTTGCGAAACATCTATGGAGATAACAGGAGTTGCGAGAAAACTTACTCCATTCATTTCAAACATTTTCTTGTATTGCTTCCCTAGAGCATTCTTTGGCTCGGTAAGAACCTGTATAACATATTTGAGAATTGCAATAAAAATCAAAAAGAAAGAAGACTATACCATTAATTAAATAATGCAAAAGATTAGTCTTACAAATTAAAAGAAAGCACTTATATAATTTAAGTAAAGCTTGTTTTTGTTGGCTGGAAAGGGAAACAAGAACTTCAAAATCAATATTAACCATTCTGACCAACACACTATCAGTCTTTATTCTATAATGAACCAAAATAACCTAAATCCACTATGCGCTAAATTGTAAATATTGCCAAATGAAAAGGAACAAAATTGAAAGAACATTAGGTAATAAACCATATGCCATAAGGATAGGAGAGTTCAACTAGCCCACCTGAATGAGTTGGTTTTCAGTTAAAGCTGACAAACTGACTAGAATAGGAAACCGCCCAACAAATTCAGGTATTAAACCATATGCAATAAGGTCACTGCTTTCAGCCTGCCAAAAACAAAGTAAACTTCCAACTTGTCAAAGCTAGTTGGTCGGTAAATAAAAGTAGCCCAGTACTCTTTGTCAAAAAAGCAACTGGATCAACGTGTGACTCACAGTTTCCAATAATGATGATGCAACAGCAGCATTTGTGACGCCACCGGTCCTCATGTTTGCACGTATCGGTGCCCCAAATCCAATAGAAGAATCTTGGCGCCTGCAAGGGGATGAAATGAGTTCCTAGTTACAGAGAGGTGAATAGTCCATATTAAAACCAAGGCGAGTACAAAAAATAAAAAATTGTGTAACCTTTCTGAGATTGTTTTCTCTAAGTCATTAAAGGCTCCTCCAACAACAAAAAGTACATCCTTTGTATCAATCTGTGAAGAAACACTTATGGAAGAACAGTTATGAATGGATTCAAAACCAAAAAAAAAAAAAAGACTCTACACAATAAGCAACATGCACAATGGATGAGACTTCAAGGCACAAAAACTAATGTCCATACATACCTGTATATTGTCACCTCTAGGATGTTTTCGAGCTCCCTTCTCAGGAACATTGACAACCTTGATGGAAACAAAATTGCCATAAATAGAAAATGAGACAGAAAAATCAGTTGTTGCACTTAATTGTAAAAACAAGTTCACTTGATTTGGATGTTGTCACACTGAAATGCACTTACTGTTCCCTCAAGCATCTTTAATAATGCTTGCTGAACACCTTCCCCCGAGACATCTCTACTGATGTTAAGGCTTTCAGCCTGAAAGGTAAATATATAGGATACAGTGAGGGGGGAATGTTAAATTTTAATTAAAAAAATAAAAATAATAATGGAAAAAAGGACATTAGAAGGGGGAACCTTTTTAGTAATTTTATCAACTTCATCAATGTAAACAATGCCTTGTTGCGCGGCTGCCACGTTATAGTCTGCAACCTGAAAATTCCCAATGCAACATTACATCTATCCATAAAATGCACATGCAATTACATATCAGAGTTCAAATAAGATAAATAAGCTAGTTGCCAGCTTTTCTAACCAGAGATAGATATAAAAAGTGTAAATTATTACCAAGACATAAAGAGTGTGAACTATAACATATAACAAAGGAAATTTTCTGGACTGATAAGCAATACATGTCCAACTTCACTAACAACATGGAAATAAGAAATTAAAGGCAAAATTTATATGGTTTTTTTCAAAAATTTAATAACTTAAACCTCAGACCATTCAAATGGAAACTTATAAACCACAGGATAATAAAGTCAAATCAAGACAAGTTTTTGGATGCCAAACTTTATTTCACCCTAAAAAGTAATAATCACCAAGAAAAAAATTGAACAAAAACACAATGCTAAGATATAATCGACAAAGGACCAAAGCAGATTATACGGATTAATAAATAGGTGTAATAGGCTTATATTGATTATTTGAACAATGCAACTGGAGTGGCATGCATGCAGATATCATAGAAGACTAACCCTCTTTCCCATTACTTTGTCAGTGAAACGTAAACAGATTTAAATCAATAGAATGCAAAGAAAAACCTCTCCTCCCTTCTGATGTTTGAAACATACAATCATCTGTACTGAGTTTACGTTCCAAATATAGAAAATATATAAAACCCTTCTACCAAAATAATAATTAAAATAAAATTCTCTTCTGATGCAGTATTATTTGACCAATACGGACACCAATTGAATACACAAAGAATGGATGGAATATGCTTCTAAATTTTACTTTAAATTGTAGATTACCTTTTCAATTCATATATCAAATACCATGCAAAAAGGATGGAGAAGAATTATTGGCCTAGTCCCAGCTATTGAAAATAAAGCACAAATGACTATAATCTATAATTAACATAAACATCAGAATCTTTACCACAAGAAGCTTGTATAATATCGACTCCACATCTTCCCCAACATATCCTGCCTGCACAAATATGCTATCAACATTATAAAATATCATCAAAACACATTTTTGACATAATGTTGGCACTAATAGAGAATGCACGAAACCTTGGAATAAATAGGAATCTTCAAATCAAGAGACAAGTAAACATATATTTATACAATACGCATGAAGGAAAACAAACATTAGACAAATATATAGCTTCTGATTTGTTTGTGTTCATAATGTACATAAATCGTCTACAGTTTTTTGTGAACAAATAGTGTTCACAATGTGCAGTGACTAAAATAAATTACTTCATTTTATTTATTTTAGTTAACTTGCCTGAGTGAGTGTAGTTGCATCTGCAATAACAAAGGGAACATTTACAAACCGTGCTAAGGTTTTGGCAAGTAATGTCTTCCCTGTCCTTGAAATGGCATCAAAGAAAAATTAGTTAGATTAGTAACCAAAAGTAATAATACGGTTAAAATTTGTTAACAAGTCAAAAATGAAGAAGCAAAGGGCCTAAGCCTTGATATTTACCACAATTGACAATCCATTTAACCAATAAAGATTTTCCACCAACATTTCTGACAAAAAAGACCAAAACAATTGAATGCAGTATTCAACACAGGAAAAAAGTGACCATACATTGCAGAGGATTTACTCAAAAGGTTATACGATGCGAGAATAGAATCAAGATTTAATCAAACATTTTATGACATGATGAAAAACTATAAAGCAGAGCCATAAACCTTATAAACAATTCTACATAAGAGAAAAGTAAAAACTAATTCACCTGATCCTGTTGGTCCCATCAAAAGAATATTGCTCTTCTCAATTTCAACTCTATCTTCATCAACAGTATCGGCTTTGTCATCACTTGAATCTCCTGCAGGCCTAACGTTCCAAATAGTAAGAACATGTCAAAAGTAACATCACAATTTTAGCAAGTCTTGGGATGCAATAACTATCAGCAATCAACAATAGGTTAATAGTAACTGTTAATCAAATATTCTCTGAAGTATATCTTTTCCATTCATGTATAAGGTATTTATATACAAAAGGAGGAGCCTCTGAATTAATGGCTCATTATGATGATTGATTCTATAATCCCTAATTTAGTGGGATACTCACTATCCCTGATTATGTGGCTCACTATCCCTGATTTACATTATTTCCTAATCATACAATATTTCCTAACACTCCCCCTCAAGTTGGAGCATAGATGTTAATCATGCCCAACTTGTTACAAAGATAGTCAACCCGAGTGCCATCCAAGGCTTTAGTCAAAAGATCCCCTAGCTGATCACTAGATGGTACATGTCCTGTAGAGATAAAATTCTCCTTGATCTTATCACGTACAAAGTGACAATCAATCTCAATATGTTTCGTACGTTCATGGAACACGGAGTTGGAGGCTATGTGTAAGGCGGCTTTATTATCACACCACAATTTCGCAGGCAATGACGTGGCAAGACCAACCTCCTTCATTAATTGGTGGATCCACACAATCTCCTGTACGGACTGAGACATGGCTCGATACTCAGCCTCTGCACTCGACTTTGCCACCACATCCTGCTTCTTGCTCCTCCAAGATACCAAGTTTCCTCCTACAAGAACGCAATAGCCTGTAGTAGACCTCCTAGTCGTTTTTGACCCTGCATGATCTGCATCACAGAAACACTCAATCTTTGTGTGACCATGATTCGTATAGAGTATACCACGACCAGGCGATCCCTTCAAATAATGTAGGACATGCTCCAAAGCCTCCCATTGAGCAACGGTCGGTGATACCATGAATTGGCTAAGTCTACTGACAGGAAAGGTTACATCAGGGCGAGTTACCGTGAGATAGTTCAATTTTCCAATCAATCTTCGGTATCGCTCAGGATAGGCAAACGGTTTAATCTTCTCAGGATCAATTCGTTTTTTCACATCCTCGGGTAGCTCATCAAACGGCACACTATCGTCAATGTCCAAAAATGGATTATAAATCATGGGACAGCTACTAGGTGTTGCTCCAAGTTTCCCGGTTTCTTTCAGTAGGTCAAGGACATATTTCCGCTGGGTTAGGAGAATACCCTTCTTGCTTCTCATAACTTCAATCCCAAGAAAATACTTTAACGGACCCAAATCCTTTGTTTGAAAGTGAGAACCCAGAAAGTCCTTGAGTGATGAGATTCCTGATGTATCACTGCCTGTAATAACAATGTCATCGACATAGACTACTAAGAGAATCAGGCCAGCAACCGTTCGTTGATAAAACACAGAATGATCACATTTACTCTGATTTAGACCAAACTTCTTAACCACAGAACTAAATCTGTCAAACCAAGCACGAGGGCTCTGTTTCAAACCATATAAAGACTTCTGGAGGTGACATACCTTGCCATGCTCCCCCTGAGCAACAAAGCCAGGCGGTTGCTCCATGTAAACTTCCTCAAGAAGATCACCATTTAAAAAAGCATTCTTAACATCCAACTGATGAAGATCCCAACCATGGGTAGCGGCCATAGAAATGAAGAGACGAACAGAGGACAACTTGGCCACAGGAGAGAAAGTTTCAGAATAGTCAACACCATACGTCTGAGCATAACCCTTAGCCACCAATCGAGCTTTCAATCGTTCCAAGGTGCCATCAGCTTTGGTCTTAACGGCAAACACCCACTTACATCCAATAGCCTTCTTTCCAGGAGGTAAATCAACGAGGGTCCAGGTACCAGCCTTATCAAGGGCCATCATTTCCTCATTCATCGCAGCACGCCAACCAGGATGGGCCAAGGCTTGGGAGAGATGGGTGGGAAGGGGAATAGAGTCTACAGAGGCTATGAAGGAACAGGACGCGGGTGACAGGTGACTATAGGAAACAAACGAGGAAATAGGGTACGTACAAGTGCGTTTACCTTTGCGGAGGGCAATGGGCAGGTCAGCAAAAGGGATAGTAGGATCAAGAGGAGCAGGCACAGGTTCAGACACTGGTTCCGGCACTGGTCCAGGCATGGATTCAGGCATTGGTTCAGGGGCAAGTGAAGGCGAGGTTAAGGGCAGATCCGGCGCCGAGGCGGACATTGGTAGGTCAGGAAGACGAGCAGCACCATTACTTTCCTTAGGACGTCGGTGATACACCTGGTGGATAGGGGGCGGAGCAGCGGCCGGCACAGATGCTTGCACTGGTGGGGAACGAATCTCATACACTAAGATAGGATCAGGATCTGGATTAGGGGCAGAAGCTGACGGCAGAGCAGGGACAGGGAAGAACGAAGTGGATTCATGGAAAGTGACATCTGTAGACACAAGATAACGCCGAAGGTCGGGAGAGTAGCACCGATAGCCCTTCTGAACCCTAGAATAACCAAGGAAGACACACTTGAGAGACTTTGGATCAAGTTTAGTGAGACCAGGACGAATGTCCCGAACAAAACAGACACACCCAAAAATTTTCGGATCAATGGGAAACAATGGTTTGGAAGGAAACAAAGTGGTGTATGGAACATCGCCACTGAGAACAAGAGATGGCATACGATTAATAAGAAAGCAGGCGGTGGAGACAGCATCAACCCAAAAGGATTTAGGAACATGCATTTGAAACATTAGAGCACGGGCAACTTCTAATAAATGCCGATTTTTTCTTTCGGCAACACCATTCTGAGCAGGGGTATCGGCACACGAGGACTGATGAAGCATGCCATGGTTCAGCATATAGTCGTGAAACTGGGTAGAAAAATACTCTTTAGTATTATCACTGCGTAAGGTTTTCACAGAGACACCAAATTGAGTTTTGATCTCAACACAAAAATTGCAAAAGTGAGAAAACAACTCGGAACGACTTTTCATTAAATAAAGCCAGGTGGTTCGAGAAAAATCATCAACGAACCTAACAAAGTACTTAAAACCAGACGTGGACACAACAGGACAAGGACCCCAAACATCCGAATGAACCAAATCAAAAGGGGACGCAACCCGTTTATTGACGCGAGGTGCCAGGTAAACACGATGGTGTTTGGCAAACTGACAAGACTCACACTCTAAGGACGACACATGATGAAATTGAGGGTACAACCTCTTCAAAGATGACAGTGACACATGACCTAAACGACAATGAACATCAAAAGGAGAGGAACCACCAGAGCAAGCAACTGAACGCGGCACCTGATCGTCAAGAAAGTAATGGCCGCCCGATTCATAACCCCTACCAATAATCCGCTTCGTCGTAAGATCCTGAATCACACAATGGTCAGGAAACAGTGAGATAAAACAGTTCAAGTGACGAGTAAGCTTGCTGGGAGACAGAAGGTTAAAAGCAAGGTCAGGAACATTAAGGACTGACGATAGAAGAACAGAGGATGTAGGTGTAACCGTGCCAGAGCCAATGACACGAGAAGCGGAGCCATTGGCAATAGTAATAGAGGAGGGGTGGGCATAAGGTACATACGTAGAGAACAAACGATGGTTACCTGTCATGTGGTCAGTGGCACCAGAATCGATGATCCACCTCGAGGAAGAAGTAGCAAGGCATGAGTCACCATTACCTGTAGCAAGCGCACTTGGAGTGGATGGAACAGTGGCAGGTTGATCTGTGGATTGGGCCATATGAGCAGCTCCAGTACGTTGCAGCTTGTTTTGCAACTTACGACAGTAGCGTTTGGTATGACCCGGTTCCTTACAATAGTAGTAGACAATAGGACTAGGAGTTGGATTGTTGCCTGAACGTGGAGGACCTTGGTTCCGTGAATCAACAGAGGTCAAGGACGGTGTACTAGGTCCAGAGTTCAAGACGTTCGGGTGGCGGTTATCAGTTGGACCACGGCCGGCCAACGCACTAGTAGTAGGAGTAGAGATCGGGTGTAAGAGACTATCTGCACGTAGCACACGAGAGTACACATCCTGAAGCGAAGGAAGCTCAGAACTAGACAGAACCTGGGAACGAACTGTCTCATAGGCCGGGTCAAGGGCAGTAAGAAAGCTGATAATCGCCAACTTCTCCATATTATCAACCTGTACCTGAAGGTCAGCGGTAGGCGGCATCAACATCTTCAATTCCTCATACATTTTCTTGAACTCCACATAAAAGCTTTTTAAAGAGCGGCCCTGCTGTTCAGCACGATAAAATCCCTTGCAGACATCATGAATACGAGTAATATTGCCTTTTCCAGAATACAGAAACTCCAAGCAACCCATAAATTCCTTAACAGTATTACAGTGACTAACCGAGGGAAGGATTTCGCTGCCAATGGAATTTTGGATTTGCAAGAATAAACGGGCATCAGCGCGGGCCCAAGCCATCTTAGAGTCATCCGTGGGAGGCGTCGCAGTCAAATGGTCTTCCTTCTCAATACTAAGTAAGTACATGCGAACCGTTTTACTCCAATCCATATAGTTTGTCCAGGTCAATTTGTGCTCAGTAATTTTGTTAGTCACAGGAATAAGTTCAGTAGTGACACTAGTCTTGGAATCAGCCATCAATGCAAGACCAAAAGAGTACACACAACAAAGGGTTAGAAACCTTACAAGCACACTGCCACACACAAGAAAGCTCCAATACGAACAAAGCAAAGCCACCAGTAGCAAAGGCAACAGTACTAAAGAACGAAATCACCAACCAGACACCAGAAACGTTCCCAAAGGTGACGTCAACGAGCAACCACTATAGAAAGGAACCAGAAACAGAAGCACTGGACCAAAAACAGGAGCAACGAACTAGAAACAGAAGCCACGAACCAGAAACAGAAGCAACAGTGGACTCCCAACAGCAAAAAACGGAGAAATCAACAGCGGGACGACAAACCGTAGGTACCCACAACACGAAACCACTACGGGAAGAACGGCGGCAGCGAGTCGACCCAGCTCAGCAAACGGCGTCAGAAAACTCGCCGGAAAACGGCGTCACGCGCCGGCGCGTGGAAGTCCGGCGAGAGAGGAGGCGGCGCGTGAGGGCCACGCGCAGGTCGGATGGCGGCGATTCTCTGGTGACGGACCGGTCGGGCGACGGCGGTTCCAACGGTGGGGCACGTGTTGTCCAAATCGCCCAACCACCGGAGCACAGTGCGCGATGAACAGTAACGGTCAGAAGCAAATCAGCACCAGAAACCAGAAACGGGAAGAACAAACGAAAAGCAAAGAGCTCCTAGGCTCTGATATCATGTTAATCAAATATTCTCTGAAGTATATCTTTTCCATTCATGTATAAGGTATTTATATACAAAAGGAGGAGCCTCTGAATTAATGGCTCATTATGATGATTGATTCTATAATCCCTAATTTAGTGGGATACTCACTATCCCTGATTATATGGCTCACTATCCTTGATTTACATTATTTCCTAATCATACAATATTTCCTAACAGTAACAAACACATTTGGCTTACACTTATACCCAAGATTACAAGTACAGAAGAGACAAGAAAAGAAATTACAGTATACTAACCACTTATGAGAAGATTCATGAAATATTCTCTTGTAGTGGTTGTAAACTGCCACAGAAAGCACCTGCATTTCAGATACATAGTATTGGTAACCTGACACCAAAAGAAGAGCACGCCTTCCCTAGGCTAAGAAGTGAAGCTGTCCTAAGTAAAATTACTGCATTATATTTAATAAAGCAGATAAAACATGTAGCATTCATCGGTCATCCTTAGCATAAAACTAGGTAACCCTATAAGTACACCAACTTCACCTTGAACAACAGTAACAGGAGAAGAACAATCACACATTACAGCTAATAACCAACCATGTAATACAACTGAGTACAACATGAAACATAATTGGGAAAAAAAGTCACCTTCTTGGCTTTCTCCTGTCCAATTACAAATTTGTCGAGTCCCTTACAAATCTCCTTTGGCGTCGGAAAGTTATGCCCCAAATTGGATCCACCCCAGCTTTCATCCTTTGAATTCGAACCAGAATCACCCCCTGAACCAGGACTAGACCCGCCGCCGCCGCCACGGACAACATTAAAAGTCGTATTTCCCGACCGAACAACAATCCCGCCATCCGACCAAACCTCAGGCGGATCCCCGTAGGAACAAGTAACAACGTTGGACTGACTGCCCATTTTGTCACCAAAATTATTATGACAGTTCTGAGTTTTTCTCCTACCTTCGATAAACAGGGTACCGTTTTCGATGAAATCGCCGCGTAAAGATACGGGCTTGAAGGAAGTGAAGTGATAAGGAGTATTCATGAAGTGCTCATCCCACTTCGTGCGGCGCGTGCAATGAGAACTGGGCATGCGACCAGCATGCATATAATTGTATACAAAATATCTGAATTGAGAGAGAGTGAAAGAGACCGTCTCCTTGTAAGGCTTCGATCGAAGCGCGGCAGCCATGTTACAAGGTCGGAGAGTTTCACGCAGAGTTGAATGTTATACTACACTGAAAAAGTAAGGATTTTAGGGACTTATATTGAAATAGGATAGAGTGCGGGTTTAGGCGGGTTTTTGCTTAAATTCAGCTAATCGCATGGGCGAAAGAGAGATATTTTGTTGAAGGTGAAGTAGACATCGACAAGTTGGGAGATGAAGAATATGTGACTAGAGCAAACAGAGATGAGGTCTCGAGAATATCTACTGTTAGTTAGACGGAAACGGAATACGATTTGAAGGATTTGGAGGCAGTGGGATGGCCCAAAAAAATCGCGGAGGGGGAAAGGGAATTCCTTCTTGCTGTATTTTCAGTTTTTCACTTTTATTTTGATTTGGGTAAAGCCTCAGTCCTCGTCTATACTTACCTTCGAACACGATTTCTTGTAGAGTTTAATGTTGTCAAGGAAACTAGTTAAGGATGGTCAACTGAAGTTTTCTTTTCTTAGTTAAGAGCAATTTTCCGTCTACAAATGTTTACCGAGGGTAATTTTATCCAAAAGTCTCTCCAGAGTAATTTTGACAAAAAAAGAGGGTAATTTTATTCTTATCTTTATCTCAGTTAATTTTAATCATTAATTGATCAAATATGTTGAGTTGAAAGCCTACATATAATGTGCATTATTTTTATCAAAGTAAAAATTTGCATTCATTCATGTATCATATAGTTCATCTTTTTTTAAAGTTATATTTAAAATTTTCTATGTAAATTTCCACCTTAACAAAAACATGATATGTGGACTGTAGCTCAGCATATTTGATTAACAAACGGTTAAAATTAATTAGGATAGCGTCCCGGATAAAATTACTCATTATTTAAAACTCTCGGGATAAAAGTATCCCTTAACCCTTCTCTTTTTTCCTTTTCTTTTTGGGTTAAAGGATTTATTTTTTTTATTACGAAATAATACTAGAGGTTGTTAATCTATCATCTCACTCAAGAGAGTCCACTTTCCTTGCAGAGAGTATCCTAGTCCGCATAGGGTTTGGAGGATTTCATGGCAAAGTACTAAAGATGGGAGACATCTAACATTGGAAGACAACTTGGCTAACGAGGATAACTGAGCTGATTGGCCAAACTAATGTTACACCAATATCTACGAGCTTCCCTGCTCATCATTAGATGGATGAGTAGGAAAAGTTTCTTCCATTTAAACTATTTAGATGGGATACGGGATTTGAATGGTTTAGATATAATTTTTTTAATTTTTTAAAAATTTATTTTAATTTATACAGAACCTAAAATAAAGATAATTTTTGAATTAATATTTTTTCAAAAAATAATTTTTTTCATTTAAAAATAATCAGTTTAAAAAAATTAATTTCAACCGTCCATATGGAAAAAACTTTCCCGCCTCATCCCATCGCAAGGATGATCCGCGAAACTGGGTCCAATATCTACTTCTTTTTTTGATAGTTAAAGAAATTCTACAAACACATCAGAAGCTATCCTCCTGAGTCAATATGAAATCTCATCCTGTTTACATCATTAATTAAAAAGTTGGTGATAATATCATGTGGCGAATCTGTGATATGAAGATCAATCGCCATATTCCAAGCTTCTTTTGCCATAGCGTCTGCAACTGTGTTAACATCCCGAGTGCAATGTGAAATTTCCACTTCCTAATCTCTATCCAGCAGCATTTGAACCTCGACAATAAGCTGAAAATCATGGTGTTCCTGAGCTACCTTATCCTGAATTAAATCCAATACTTCACTACAATCAGACTCAATCATGATTTTCCTGTATCCTCTATCCCATGCAACTTTAAGTCCCCACAAAACACCCCAAGCTTCAGCAGATACTATCGTTCCTTGCCCAATCTGATACATAAACCCCATCAAAAATTCACCATTGTGATCTCTCAACACACCTCCACACGTGCAAGTGCCTAAGTTTTCACTCCTAGAACCATCGGTATTAATCTTCACCCATCTAAGCGGTGGTGGCATCCACTGTTGTTGATTCCTTCCTGCACTTTTATCTTGAAGCAAGCTTATATTACCCCATGTTAAGCAGGCACGAGCACGAGCAAATATGGCATGTCTACTCCAAGTATTATTATTAAAACATCTGTCATTACGAGCCAACCAGATATGCCGGCATAGAACAGTAAACCAAAGGCGAAACTCGACACCCTGTATTACGTCTTTTCTTCTCGTACACCATGTAAGCCAATCATTTCTCTCAAACATGCCAAAAAATTTATCATGCCAATCCGGCGGTTAGAATCCTTTCCATAATTCAGAAGTGAATGGACAATCCCGCAAAACGTGGAGTATTGACTCGCGTGAGTTATGGCATATATCACAAGTTCCCGTCGGATGACTACCTCGCTGGTAACGCATCATGTTTGTCATTAGACGACCATGAAAACACAGCCACAAGAAAATACGATACCTTTGCGGGACTTTCAATTTCCAAACACATCTCCTCCAATTAATACTGTGATGCTTTGGAGTGCCTACTAGATATTTGTAAGCAGACCTAATGGTAAACGTTCCATCTGAAGACCATCTCCATACCGGAAAATCCTCCCCATTCAGATGATTAATATTAACGCGTGCAATAGCTGTACATACATGGCTTGGAAGTAGGTGATTAAACTTGCTCATATCCCACTGTACGGATGAAGTGATACAATCAGCTACTCTCCATTCAGTAACATCTCTAGGCAGTTCACTGATTACCAAACTCTGAAGCTTGTCAAAATGCGGTACCCATATATCATTCCAGAAAGAAGTGTTCTGTCCATTGGTAACTCTCCATGTTAAACTATCTTTGATCTTGTCCTAACAGTTACGAATACCCCTCCATGTACTAGACTCAAACCGGCGCTTCACAACTTTAGGAATAATATCATTACCAGCTTTATATTTTTCTCGCAAAATCTTGACCCAGAGCGAATCTCTTCTATTAATCATATTACATCCAAGCTTCATCATGAAAGCCTGGTTCTGGTAACGAGCCAACCTAAGACCTAGGCCTCCATCCTCCTTATGCGCGCGCACGATGTCCCAGGAGATTAGATGAGGTTTTCTACAGGCTGAACTACTACCCCAAAGGAAGTTACGACAACATTTGTCAATTTCATCACAAATTCTCAAAGGAAGAGGCACTGTCTGTATAGCATAAGCTGGCATAACCGACATAAGGCGACACAAGAGTATATCTGGCAGCCATCGATATTGAGATTTTTGAACACACAAGTACATGCAGATTAGCTTCATAGTACTGGATTATTCAAGCATTGAGATGGTCACATTTTCCAATTTCCATCAAAAGCCAATAACTTTTTAAGTGTCCTTAGTTATAAACGGAAACGGTTAATTTGTGAAGCAGTTAAGGTAATACTAATACTATACATGTCATGTGAAATTTTTTTAATTTTTAAATATTATGATTATAAATGCAGTCATTAATTTAATTTCTGCGACAATTCAACAGCAATTTTTTTAATCCCTTAGATGGGAAGATCTTAATTCCGGTAAAATAATTTAAATCGCCGCAAATATAATTCTTCTTAATTTCGGTTCGACATTATGATTCTAAGTCCCAATAACTAACTTTATTTTTAGATATCAAATAATGTTTTTTGGTATGATATCTAATAATGTTTATTTGTCGAGTTGGGGTCAACTGTTAAGTTAAAAACAGATCCATGAGTATCTGGTTCACCTTTTTTTAGGTAGACGAATCTCGTTCACTTTGATTGATTATTTGCACGATAAAAAAAAAAAAAAAAATCCCTTGTTCACACACTCGCACAGAGCTTCGAAACCTTTTTGCTTTCAAAAATTTATATATAATTCAAATAAATAAAATACCAAATTAATAAAAATATGACACATCCGGAATTTTTAGAAATTCAATGAATTTCCAGATTTGATGAGTTTCAGTATATTTAATTTAACTTTCTATTACATTAAATTAAGTGAAACATAATAGTAAGGCATTAACCCTCTTTTCATGAAGGAAGGATCAAACTCAAAGGGCCCGTTTGGTTCGATCACATTACACCCTGCGGTGCAGTGCAATGCGATGCAATGGTAATGCAATGCGATATTAATTACAAGGGTAGTGTTTGGTTTGATTTTTAAGCAATGTGCAATGAGTTAATATTTTAACAATTATTTAAAATTAATTATTACACAAAGTCTATTTTACCCCTTAATATAATCTTTGTAGAAAAAATAGTTACAAGACGGCGACGGCGGGGATGGAGGAGGAGGAGGTAGTGGTGGTGGCAATGGGCGGTGGAGGAGGTGGTGGTGGGCAATGGGCGGTGGGGGTGGAGGAGGTGGTGGTGGGTGATAGGCGATGGGTCGGTGGGGGTGGCGGGGTATGGGTGGCGGCGGATGAGGAGATGGTGGTGGCGGCGGCGGTGGCGGCAATGGGCGGTGGGGGTTGGAGGAGGAGGTGGTGGCGGTAGGCGAGGGTGGCGGCGGAGGAGGAGGTGGTGGTGGTGGGCGGTGGGGGTGGAGGAGGTGGTGGTGGGCGATAGGCGGTGGGTCGGTGGGGGCGGTAGGGGTGAGGGTGACGGCGGAGGAGGAGGAGGTGGTGGCGGCAATGGGCGGTGGGGGTGGAGGAGGTGGTGGTAGGCGGTGGGCGGTGGGGGTAGCGGGGGTAAGGGTGGCGGTGGGAAGAGGAGGTGGTAGTGGCGGCGGCGATGGAGAAGGAGGTGGTGGCGGTGGCGGTGGCGGTGGGAGGCGGGGGGTGGAGAAGCACACTGTTTTAGAGAATAAATATCATTGTTGACATATTTTTGGTTGGTGAGGGTAAATCTTGTCTTTTTATTAAATTAGTAGGGTCAAAATTGAGATTTCATCAATGATTACACGCCTGCAATGAGTTTTCATAGGGCCCCCCTATGAATGTTGATTACCAAAAAATATGCAATCTATTTTGCAATTGTAATCTACATTACCATTAATAAGCCTAACCAAACAGGCCACCAATGATAATGCAATCAAGATTACCATCGCATGTGTGCAATGTAATCTAACCAAACGGGCCCAAAGTCAACTCAGCAAGCTATTTCAGCAGCACAAAACACAATTCCATGCATTTCACATTTACACTTCAGGAGCCCAGGCCAATAAATTGAATTTAATTAATTGGTAAAATACAAAAAACGCGGGGCCCACTTGGTATAATACTGTAATACAACTCAACTTGCATTTCCAACAACTCAATTCTCATGTGGTTCGAGCCCGTGACAATGGGGGCGAGGATCCTATTCCTCTCAACCAACCAACCAACCAATAGGGGGAAAACACTACTTAGCACAAAACAGGTTTCCTGTAGTTTTTCCAACATTTTGAATGATGATGACAGTAAGATCTGTACAAAAGAGTATACATTCCATCAAAAGCCTCTCTACAAGAGCAAAACACTGGGACCACAGCAAATTCTTCAAAATATGGCTTCCCCATACACATACTACTGAAAGTTCAACCCAAAAGCCACCTAGAAAGAGACCAATATAATGAAGTTAATTCATGGAATAAAGATATCATCCCCCAAAAAAAACGTCAGGAGTCAACAGTTAGTCTAATAAACAATGGAAGTGTCTACAGAGTTTAAATCAGAGCCTTTCATTTCTTTTGTGTGCAGTCAAACCAAAATTATGAGAATAACGCAAGACAGCTGAAGAGAAAGGAATGAAGAGCGAACTTACTCATATCCTCCGCATTAATTTCAGGGCTTCAGTTATAGCAGCGTCAGCAGCATATAATGCCATCTTCTTTATCTATAAACAAACAATGGTATGGTGTAAAGAACATCTTGAATGCAGTATGCTGGTATTGTCTTAGCATATAGCACATAGTACAAAAGCCTAATAGAAGCCAAACTTTTAAAAATTTGTGTTTTGAATAAATTATTGATCATTTTGATAAATACTCCAGCAGTTCTGAAGCTAAATAGAAAGGGTGAAATCTATGAAATTATTGCATGCAGGAAAAAGCATAGATCTAAGATCAATGAATACACTTCAAAATAGCATCAGGCCTGAATAGTGCTTGGGCTGAGGTCAGAATGTGATGTTGATTAACATAAACACGTACCTCCAGTTTATCTTCCTTAGATCTATGGTTCTTTGGAAGCAGCCGAAACTCATCCGTCAATCGAACGCACTCTTGAACATTTTCAGGTGAAACAAAGTCGAGAGCCACTTTTATGCAAGACTGGCGGAAAACACTCACACAGACACAAATATTTCGAACTTGAATCAGGAAAATTTCCAAGTTTAAAAACTTTCAGATCACTAATCAACGTTCGGCTACATATAGAATTGTTATGTACAATGTGATCAGTAATGTTTCATCATTTGGTTATTTTTTGCCACTACTACCTTCTCTTCCCCAACCCCGCCCCACCATAAACAGGCAAATGATAGTTTGACATATATGAGTTTAGACTAGTACCTGTCTATTCCTCACTTGATGAGGGCACCCTGCAGGTATGAAAACAGCCTCCCCAAGGTGTTGCTCAAATGTCCATGGTTCAATGCCTGAAGAGGAACCCTAAGTTGCATAAATCCACCCAAATGATATAACTAGTTAAGACATAACATCATACCAAATTCTTCCTTTAGCTGCTTTTTATGTCTTTCGTTTAGATAAAGAGTCTGGTCATGAATTGGATGTATTATCTGAAACAAAAGAAAAAAGACCAGATTAACTCAGAAAAACAGCATCAATCAAGCAAACTAAGAGAACGTTTAGTAGAAACACGCACAGAATTCACAGGAAGATTATCAATGTGACGGAATTCCCTGCAGTGGTTCTTCAGGTACTCCGTCAGCTTTGGCACATCTTGCCTACGAAATATGTCCCATACAGCACTCCCGTATTGGGTGTCTGACACATCATCGTTTTCAAGGAAAGCTTTTGCTGTTCTCGTATCATTTCTATGCGACTCTATTTTGTCATTCTTGACTTCAGAACAGGTCCCTGAGGAATTTAAATATCAGTAAGGTTTTTCTTCTTCTGTTCCAACATAAGGCTGATTATAATCTTGACTATTCAAATGTCTTTCAAAATCCTTGTGAAGGAAGTCACGACCCTTGTTAGTCCCCTCTTTCAAAGAGCTATTCGTGTCAGTGTCACTCACATTTCACAGAATGATATTGAATGGAAACATTTCACTCCCTAGTGAAGAAAAAAATATTGAAAAAAATCTTACCCACACAGGAACTGTCACAATCATTCTCAAAGTTGGGAATGATTACATTAGGAGCCTCCTCAGCACACATGCACCTGCCTTTTGATTCAGATTTTTCTGTAAAATTTGTCGAATTGTCCTGATTTACCGAGGCTGGTGGAGTGCACAATTTCAAATCAATGTAGAGAGTACATGCGTCAGCCAGGTTACATTCACAAAGCCTATTAGTTTCATGCATACCAGAAGTTTTTTCTTTTTCATGACTGTCTTTAGTGAATGTTTTAGACAGCATATGTTCAGGGGATGAAATTCCTTGATGATGTCCATCATGTGATAATGAGCATTTTTGGACAGCATTCTTAATTTCACCGTGCATCCATTCACAGTCTTTTTTCTGAAATGAAGAAAAAGAATAATGACTATAAAATAGGATGGTGAACCCTGTATACAAATTGTAGATTACTGCCCCCAAGCAATAACTTACTTCACTTTTGGGAGAAGCTGCGTGTTTTAGAGTGCAAGCTGCCATATATGCTCTTGAGGGTCCCAAATCTCCAGACATATTCCACTGTTCATTCATATTCTCTTCCTCTGATACCTGACTTTTAAGTACATTAGAGTCTCCCACGATAATGTCTTCTTTTCTAGGGGTTTTTGAATCCGTGCTTATATTGAGGCAGCGCGGTTTTGGATTTTTTCTACAAGAATCCAATCCTTCATTCTTCCAGCCATAGAGCGCACACATATCTTCAGCTTCATGCTTTTTCTGTAATTTTTTTATGGTTTTTCTTTGTCGTGGTGGTCTCTTTGCTTCAGCTGTATGTGTCAATATATTGACCTGAACAATTAACAGCAATCAGCAAAAAGGAGCGATCCTAGAACAGAAGTGCTACACCAGTCATACTGAAGCATAAAGACAGTAAGAGATGGAGGAACGCAAAGTGACATGCAATGTGGGGCAGTGAAGTATAGATGTTCCTCAAAACATTCAAACTTTTGACCCAGGAGACCTAGGGCATCTCTCCCTCCCTCTCTCTCAATATATATATATCCAAAACAGGTATAGTAAATGATAGAACAGGAACCGAACAGAATCATCAAGATTTTACAAGACAGGTAAAGCAGGTAAATATCTTAAGACTATATATGCACATCCTCATGGTATAAAACTGCTCTACACCAAACAAAAATGTTCATGGCTTACGAATAGTGTGGCTTCCTATATATTCAAATTATATGTTGATCTTCTTTAGCCATAAATTTGTAAAATAGGTAAAAGGACTGATTTTCACTTTTGAGCAACAAGTGCTGGAAAAAAGTCATATCTGATGTTCAAATTTACCGCATCTGAGATGTCACAATGCAGTTTTGTTACAGAATCGCCTCTGCCGAGCTCTTCTAAAGATCCATATGCAATGTATGTTTTAGGGCCCAAATCTGGCTTTAAAACAATAGGTAGCTTTGTAGTGAGATTTAGAATACCAGATTTGGGATGAGTATAGTCACTGAATGGAAGCATCGCAATAAACTCAGCACCATGCCTAGGCAAACACTCTTCAAAAGCATTTGATGGAGGCCAATCCTTAAGCTTCAACATCTCAGGCCACCCATTTTTATACCTACGACCTTCAAGGTAGCCCTTGAAGAACTGGAAGATATTAATTTCAACCTGCACCACCATGAAGAGACACAAAATTCTGAGGTTTTGGATTAAAAGACAAACTTTGAAAAAGAAAACATCAGCCAATTTCTCACAAAAAAAAAAAAAAAAAAAACTACAGTAAACAAAGCTAAAGAGTGATAGGTAAACTCAATCTGGATATTCAAGCATGTACCTCGCACCAATCTAAGCAGTCAATGGCTTTAACCGCAGTTGCCTCCTCTTTTAGTATCCTCTTGGCCCCCCTGAAAGCCCTCCACATCACCATCGGATCCCAGCTAAGGCCCCTAGCCTTTTCAAATGCATTCCTGACTATAACAGGCTCACCACTTATCCAATGCATCTGGAAATGCTTGAATTCTTTATCTCCCATGTGCATAGCATTTGGGCAGAACAAAAAATTATCATAGCAGTTTTCTCTGGAAGCCGCTTGCCTGACAAAATCCTGTTCTGTATCAATCCTAAAATTATGGCACAATAAACATCCTTTAGTAGAATCAACATTAGGGGGCTCATATTTGATGGTAAGTTCCCCCACATTCCCAACCAATTCGTCCACCCAATTAGCTTTAAATAGGCGTCTCAATGAGAGAATTGTAGTACCACAACCTCCTTTTGATTTTGGAGGGCAAGGAATCGAACCATTTATATTTGCTTTCCAAGACAATTCGGATGAGATATCATCCCCTCCCTCATGACCGTTAGTGGAAAAGTCTCCACAATGAAGTCCATTTCTTAGTTCCATGCAACAAGTGAGACAGAGATCGTAACTACAGCGAGGATTAGGACAACTTCTGTGCAAGTTGACGATGGAAGTATTACAGTTGTCACTGAAATAGGAAGATTACGAAAAACTGAAATAAGTTGACTATGCTGTATCATGGAAAATAAATCATAGCCAAAAATTCACTAACATCAGCTTATACCTTTGATTAATAAACTGAGATGATGACAGAACTTGAATTAAAAAAACCAATTGCAAAACTGCCTATTCTAAAACAGAGCTGTAGAAACACTAGAGCATAAAAATTGCCTTTTGATCCAAGTATTTTTTCTTCTTTTTTTTGGCAATGTATATCATGAACTTATAGAGTCACTTTAGCCAACAATTTAGGGGGAAAAGGATCAAGAATAAAACAAAACCACATACCCTATCACCTGGAGACAGAAAACACACAAAAGTCAAAGGACAACGGCAAATGAAGCTTCAATACTAATACGTTTAATGACTGTGTCATTCACCAATATAAGGCACATGCCAATGCCTTTGTGTGCCTTTAGCTTCAAACATATTTTTCAAGAATATTTGAGGAAATTTAGGTTCATTTGAATTCAGATAGTCAATGCAAGTAAACATAATAAAACTATACCATGTGAATGAAAATATCAGAAATACATATAGCAACCAGAATACTAGTTTCAACAATGAGGGTATGAGAAGTAATTACCAATACACTCGATCATCATCATCAATCTGTGACTGCATGATATTTTCTTCTGTCAGTAGTAAACCTGAGAAAATTGGGAAATTGACCAATTTAAACTTTCATTCCAGCAACTAGATGCCAATTGCATTAATCATAACTAATTAAAATCAGACTACCAAGCAAGCTAGATTCTATTTCGATTTCTGATCTCTGCTCTTGTTGGATATGCTGGAGTAAAGGAAGAATTTTCTTAAGCAAGTAGAGCAACTTTTGTAAATTGATATCAGTATCTGATTCAACACTCGCAGTCTGCAGACAAATAATTCATTCAGCATTAAAATTAAACTACATGCCAGAAATAATAAGAAGATTGTGTGGTTATTAGCTAGTGAATAAGACTTGTTTGCAAAGTAGTAAAAATTATTAAGCCAGTAGTTGAAGTAGAACTAAACTCTCCCTTAATCTAGGTTTAAGTAAACCAGAGGAGTAGGTAGAGGCAGTCATTGAATCTTTGAATGAATTTCCTTGAAGTCACATTTTCCCAGAGTTTTTGTACTAAATCAGCACTTCATTGGTAACAGAAAGTAGAAGGAAGTACAAAGGGAAGGAAAAAAGGTACATGCCTCTGCAGATACAGCCTCCTTCAAACACAACCGACAATTGCAATTACCAAGGCAAATGGGACAGGAAAATTCTATCTCCTCTCTTGTTTTGTCTGGATACCTAAATTATTTAAAACAACTATCATCAGAATAGGCAGCAATTCATAATAAAATTCTAAAATGCTAACTTATGTTTGTAAAGCTATACCATTACAACATTAAAAGAAAGTAATCTTCTTTCACAATAGAAAAATTCCCAAAATATCAAACCAGCATGTTTATAACCAGAACTCTCAAAATGAATAACTTGGTTGTCATTACCATTTTGTTATGCACTCATAGCAATATCGCTTCCGTTTGCAATTGCCACAAATGACAACACCACTCCTATCACTCCTCCAGCACTGGTGGCACATTAAACTCCTCAGGCCCTTTTTCCTTCTAGAATCAACCTAAAAATGGAAAAGAGTGCCCAAAATGGTAAAAAGGATTGTACTTGATATTTTTTGAAAGAAGCAATAAATTCTCAGATCACAAACACACATGGTCATAAAACAACAGAATCTCTAAAAGCACTCCGCCACAACTGTCTCTGTAAAGACTTGGTGGCAATGCACTAATGCTATAGACAAAGAAGAGACTTGTGCCAACATAGATTGTTAGACCAGTCATCAATGTACTTTTTGAAGGTATTCCATTATGCTGAATTCTACATGGATTTTGAGTATGGAAGAACATTACACGGAAAGGAACAAGTAGCCAGGGGATCAAGTGGCAGTGCTTGCAAGAATTGTTGTAGAGAACTTTTAAATAAATGCCTGAGAATTCTGAAATCCTATAATATTATTTATCATACAGCACTAGTTATCTCTACTTTTATGTAAAACCTTATTTTGAGTTATATCAACATTGCACTTCTTCCGGCATTAAGTATCAATGCTAGACAGATGAAACATATGCCGTTACCACCCATTTATTTTCAGACAAATAAGAAAAGAAAAAGATAACCATCCATCTTTTGGCTCATAGCCAGTTTCAGTTTCATTAGTTTCCTGGAGTCATTCTAAGGCAGAACAGATCTCTAAAATTTCAAATACAAGTTTGAAGCTTAAAGTTTCTAACTGCAACCACATGCTAAGAATACAGAAAGGTCTACAGCAATTACAGAAAGTTTTGCATCAGGAATAGCAATGGCTTTTTGGCTTATGCAAATTAAACTCTCAGCTTTCAGGGAATCTGTAAAAACAAGTTGCATCCGCATGACATCAATATTTTTGTGAACTTATGCATTCAGTCCGCTCCACGTATCTACAATCATGTGTATAAATGCGAACTCATGAAATGGTTCAGAAGCATGGCTTAAAGGGATACTCACAATCAAACCTGAAGAGTCTAATCCACGGTTTGACAACTTTCTCAGTCTTTCACTACACCTTCTCTGGATGCTGCTGTGAGAAGTTTCCGCTATATAGTTTGACAATTTTCTCAGCCTTCCACTAGATCTTGTCTGAATGCTGCTAGATCCGCATTTGAACCATTTTGTTTTCATCTTTTTACTTCCAGGATCTCTAGAGTATCTAACCACTCTACCAGAAAGAATCTTCTTCTCATTTTGTAACGATTGGACTCTCTTATTATTTGATCTCTCATTCCTCCTAGATTTGTACTTCACTTCAACTGATTCACTCTCATCTTCCACAGCAGCTCCAGTTGGTGCCTTCCCCCTTGAACTCTTCAATTGGTAGCGCTCAATACATAGTCTCTTCTTTTTCAAACTCTGTTTTCCATGCTTAACTTTTTGCCCATCAATACCGTTTCTACAAGAAGCTCCAGCAGATGTTCTTCCATCTATCTCAGCTACATGGTCACACCTCTCAATCTCTGAATTAAAAGACCGGACAGTCTCCTTTTCTTTGTCACTGAATTTCTTCAGCCTGCCCCACCTATTATCTGCCTTATCAGTATTGTTTCCAGATCCACCTTTACTAGATCTACCAATAATAAATTCCTTGTCTGCCTCAACTTCAGCGGTAATGATCACATTCTCTGGTATGGGCAAGCAAATGTCCAACATTTCCTCATTAGATTCTCCAGTAAATTTTATAGTCAAATGCTCTTTTCTTTCAATATTACCCTTTGGTTGATCATGCTTAATGTTAACATGGTTGTTCTCATTTTGAACCTCACCATCACCAGAGCCCTTTGAAAACATATCCTCATTCCCGTCACTAACATGAGTAGCCCTTTGTGATTGAACACTCATCTCTCGCTGTAGATCCTCCTCTCCATTTTTACTATCGGCAGTTTTAACAAGTGAACCTATATCTTGCTCACCTACAATAGTGGCTAAATTATTTCCCAAACCTGTAAGACCAATAGTTTTATCACACGCCTTATGAACAAACATAACTACACCACACGTTTTTTCATCCGTCTGATCTCCCAATTTTTTCTTCTTGTTTCTTGAGTTCCGTGGTTGACCATGCTTCACCATAGACTTCTTTGCGTTTTCAATGTCACCTGCACGTACATTGCTAGCACAGGCAATACCCAGCATTTTCTTTTTTGAACCTCTTGGTCGGCCACGCTTCTTGGGTGTTCCAATGTCAATTGCACCTTCATTACTAACACATACAACCATCCCCTTCTTATTTTTAGAACCCTTTGGCCGACCTCTTTTTTTTGGTGTTACAATGTCATCCACATCAGCATTACTAACACAGACAACACTCCGCTTTTTATTTTTTGCACCCTTTGGTCGACCTCGCTTTTCTGGTGCTTTAATATCAGCAACACCATCATTCCTAGCACTACTCTTCATTTTATTTTTTGAGCCCTTTGGTCTACCACGCTTCTTTGGTGCTTTAGCGTCAACTGAATTTGAATTCCTATGACACGGAATAATCTTCCATCCACTTATAGATTCTTTGGGTCTATCACACCTCTTTGGCATTTCAATGTCGCCTGCATCTGCATCAATAGCACACAAATTACTCTTAATTTTATTTTTTGAGCCCTTCGGTCTACCACGCTTCTTTCCACTTTTCAAAACCGTTGGTTGACAATGATTCTCGAGACTGCCTGCACCTACATCACTAGCAATGATCTCGACAGAGAGCGCATTATTTTTCCCATGTGTATCCGCACTTTCATCTCCATTAACAGTTTGTCCATTCAATTCAATGGTTTCTCCCCAAGTACGCTGTTTGTTCTTATTCTTGGAACTCTTTGACTGACATCTTTTGAACCAATGGCCCAAGCTTTCATCTCCCTCCTCGTTACTAGCGGCAAGTAACAGCTCTGGTCCCTCTTCAACATCAAGAACTCTCTTCTTCTGTGATACTTTGAGATGGCTACCCTCCTCTTTTGATCCGAGCTCCTTTAAACAACCTAAATTCCCATCTTCACACAGAGCACGAGGACCCACAGCGTCATTTTCACAAACATGTGCTCTTCCCATACCCACGTGCTCTTCTTGACCAGCGTCAGCAACACCACCGCCATTTCCAACGGTGCTTTCTCTGCTCCATGGTTGATCAGCATCACCTTGATGACTTGGAACAGCATCTTGAACCCCACCTTCACTATTCCCGGCTTGAAATTTCCCTCCATCGCGAAGAATTTGAGCCGCAAATTCGCCTACCTGAACTTGTTCCCCCCCTCCCGGAGACCCAATGCCCATTTTTTCAACGTCAGGATTCATTCCCTCCCCTTTCACTCCAATAAAAGGGCGCGCAGTTTCTTGAATGATGTTCGGACGACCACCATTTTCTTGAACTCCATCGCTGACAGAACCTGCAAGCCCATTTTCAGAATTTCTTTCAACTTTGGGCCGGTTCCACTCCCTTTCGTCCGGCGACAATCCAGTACCACCAGAAGGATTTTCCATCCCACGCTCGTTGCAGAGGTAGTGTTTCTTACAGGACAATCTTTCGTCCATTACTCCTTCACTGCAATTCCAGGCTGTACCTCCCGAAGACTGGAACAATTCATGAGGTTCGTCCATTTACTCCCCCTTGAGAAACCCTGACGAAGTACAGAAGTAGGGAAACGCTCATGGCTCTGAATGGAGGCAACAATTTCGATGACAGTGTTTGAATCGAGGAACGAAAAGGAGTAACGTTTTCTCGGTGGACAGTCATGCCGCCATTGTCAGCAGAAGCTGAGGAGACACGGCCGTGCCTGTCATTGAAAATTAAAAATAAATAAATCAATCAATCAAATGTCGATTCCAAAACAAAGAACAAATGGGAGAAAGTTGGGGGGGGGGGGGGGAGTGTCATTGTTAAGGGGACAAACTGGGTATGGTCAGTCACGAACTAATGCGCAATAGCATTGTTTTATTTTTCACATTGCGGATAATATAATTTTAACACTCAATTTTAATTAAAAATCAACAAGTTTGAGTGGTTTTGTTTTTATGTTATTTTATTTAATTTTTTTTTATTATGATGCATTTTTCTAAAAAAATATAATTTCATTTCATTGTTTATACCTGATATTGATATATAGTTTAACACTCTCATTCATTATTATCAAATATACCATTTTTAAGTTTTTAACTTATAAAATTGTTTTGAGTCGTTGGCTATAAATTTGGTTAAACTCTTAAGTTTGCACATCCAGTTTGTCGTTTTTATGTTTATAGCTTATACAACCGTATTGACTCGTTCTTAAACTTATATTAACTTTTTTGATTTAATTATGCTCAGTGGTTTTAAATACATATTTTATAGATAATTCTTAATTAAGTATGATAAATTATGAATGTTAATGGATTTATTTTCAATTATTTAGATTTAAAATATATTTATATCAAATTATTGTCATTTTCATATTTTAATTATTTAAATATACACTATTAATATCTATTTAATAACAAAAATAAACTCTTGCAAAATTATGATTCGAGTTCACAATCCAAATTTATTATTACCACGAGTTTGCTTAAACTGACGATTTTTACAATTTTACTCTTGCAAACGCCCAATTGACAATTTAAAAAAAAAAGTGAATGTTTGGGGATTAAAATGAGTAATTGAGCTTGAGATTGAAAAAATAGCTTTTGGCATAAGCTCAACTTTGGAGCTTTTGGTGATTTAGCTTTTGGGGAGAGTGAAAATGATTAAAATATTTTTTCAGTTGTGTCCAGTGTGATATCATACTGATGCCTGCAATTTTACCCTTAATGTACTTTTTCGGCTACCAAAATTAATTTCAACTATTTTTTGGTGCTTGTAACCCTTAAAATATTTTTTCAACTGTACCTAGTATGTTATTAGAATGATTACAATTTTATCTTTAATGTACTTTTTCAGTTCCAAAAATTATTTTAAAATATTTTTTGGTGTTTTTAACCCTTTAAAATATTTTTCCACCCACTCTCTCTTACTATTATCACAAAAGTCACTTGTGCTTAAGTCAATCCAAATAAGTTTTAATTTTACAAAAGTCATTTATACAATCGCTGTTCCAAACATAAATCACATTATACAATCAAGCTTTTATCAAAAATAAAATTATCAAACGCTAAATTGAGAAACTCTATTTTTTCCATCGTTGTTCCAAACACACTCTTAGTTTACTATGTTGATCCATTTCTTTTTATGATGAACGAATATCTTGAGAAGTTTTCATATTTTTATTTATAAGATGATCCAATTAGTAAGAAGCTAGCTCATAATTCAATTTGTAGGAAATGGGCAACACAACTATGACATTAAGGACCAAACAAAAAGTTGATCAATCCAATTGGCAAATAGTTACTGGCTCATAATCTACAAACGGCATGTGCAGTCCTTTTTTTTTTTTTTTACCAAAATAATATTTTCATTATAAGGAAAGAGGATTAACCAATGAGAGTTGGTCTAAATAGTAAGCGGCTTAGTTCCGTTTAAGTAATGTATCAGGTTCAAGTCTTGTGTATGCAGAAAATTTTCATTGGGAGACTCTCCCACCATAACCAGATGCGCGACGCGAGTCGGATTCGGATATAATCAGGGCAAAGCTCCGGTAAACCGGATGGGAAAAAAACAGATGATTACAAACACTAAAGAAGCAACCGAACCCAACAAACTAATCCAGAGATATCTGATCATAAAGACACAATCTTAAAACTAAAACAATTGAAGCAAAAACAGGCCGAGCCTATACCTTGTAGATTGAAAAGATCAATAACCAATTTCTGTATGTTATGCTTCAAGAAGTGGCAATAGAGGGTGATAGTCCAAGGACTAGCTTCAATGAAGCCCAACTTCTCTGACACCAGTGCTGCAAAATTGGAAGCAGCTCCAAACAATATCAGGATCTGCATCATTTTGAAGCGAGGACCGTTGCAGCGTTTTCATAGCCACTCTGCCTTCAACAAACAGGGTTATTGATCGGACGAGATAGTAGGAGAGGACACAGGCTTGTAACTGTCCCAGAGCACTTGTAGCCGTCTCAAAGGCGGTGGATTCGAGATATCAACAACGAAAGCAAGAGATATTTTAAGTCATGTGTAGTTTTGATCTTCATTGGTGAGCTATTTGTCCGTAGCCTTGACCCCGATAAGCCCTGAAAAGAGGATTTGTAATACTATGCTACATTTGATCCTCAATATATAAGAGTTAAATTATTAATTTTGTAGATTAAAAAGTGAGTTATATTAATTATTTATAAAATACTTTCATGTCTTTAGGTTACAGGTGATTCGCTCAACCTGCAGATTTGGAAAGATTGTACAGTGCTGATATGCAATGGAACTTGGACCTTGGACCTCATGTTTTTCTTTCAAAAAAGGTCAGAAGATTACTATTTCATGTAACTTTAGAGGTAACTAACTTTTTTTTTTAAAACCCAAAAACCACTTTAAAATAGTGTTTGATTTGAGCTATTTATAATAAGTATGATAAAATTATTCTCACATACTTATCTTTTATATTGTAAATCATAATTAAAAAGATATATGAAGTTAAAGTCATTCTTACCTATACTAGAGCTTGTTCAATTCTATTATCTAATTAAAAAAATACCTTTTTTAAAAAAATAACTTTTTTTTTAAAATAGTTTTTCAAACAAGTTTTTTTTTAAAACACAAAATCAAACTACCCCGAAATTACTAAGAGAAAATTCCTTAAAAATAATTTTGAAATTATGAAAAGACAGAAAAGGTATTTCGAATATTCATAATTTTATAGAGGTGTTAGGTTTAATTTATCTTTATTCAAATTAAAAAAAAAAGAAACATTTGCTTTTACATTTTTTTATTTAAAAGAAATTACCCCATTGCTGGCCGTTGACGCCCTGAAGCTCCAACTGATAGGCGGGGCCGCCGGAGCCCACCCAGAGAGACCCTAGAGCTCTGGAGGGAATATTCTGGTAGAATATTCCTTTGAAAATAAATATTCTCAAAATGGTGGGTTCCTTGTTAGGGGTTTTTGGGATCGGAAAATGTCATTCCCAATCCCGATCCCGAGAAGAGTTCGGGAATGATTTTCATTCCTAATTCCGAAAAATTCTCAATCCCGAAAATTGGGAAATTTCGGGATCGGGATCGGGAATTTCCCGATCCCGGATTTATTTTTTTTTAAAAAAAAATCTCTATATTGAATTTTTTTTTTGCGTTTCCTTTAATCTAATATAAATATATAATTTATCTAATATCATATTGTACCAAATAAGTCTAATATAAATATATAATTAGTCCAATACTTGCTTAAAGTTATCGATTCAGCTGTAAAAAGAACAAAGACAAGAACAAAAAATTAGAATTATTTAATAAATAATAAATGAAATTAACTAACTAAACTAAAAGAATAGATATTACCTTAAGGGTGTTAGGGATTTTCACATTTTATTTTACATTTGGTCTTATTTTCTTAAATATTTTTAAAAAAATATACATGTGTATATATATATTTTCGGGATCGGGAATGGGCCCAATCCTGACTTTTACCTGATCCCGAAATCACATTCCCGATCCCGAAATTTAAATCCCGTCCCGATTTGCTCGGGATCAGAACGGGAAATTGATAAACACCCCTATTCCTCATGACTTGTTTGCACAAAATATTGGTGGTCATTCATTTATTTAATATAATTAATGCAAACAAAAATAAAAATAAAATAAAATAAATATATAAGGACAAATGTGTCTTTTTTATATTTGAAAAAAAAATAAATTGAGTCTAATATCTCTCTAATATTATTAATATTTGAAACATTTTTTTATTTTTTCATAATTTCAAAATTCTTTTTAACGAATTTTCCCAATTACTAATCCAAAAGTCATTTGTAAATTTTTCCCGTGCATACACATACGTGACGTGAGCGAGACCTGATTTTGCAACTGGAGGCTGTGACTGGAACTAGATGCCTTTTCCGCAGCTCCTGCGAGGGAAAGGGATCTGATTAAAACCCGAATCATGCGAAGGCCTGACAGAACTACAGAATGCCTTAGCACTTTAGCAGAGATGCGTTTGAATATAAGGACTTTGGGATTTCAAACTTGTGACTTGTCTTGTCCACCAGATAATAAGTGACAAGCGTCAGCCATAACTATTGACAGAGCCAAAGCAACAAAGGCAAGCATTACTTTTTGGGAGAATTTTAGGGGATACCCGTGCGTTGCACGGAGAGATTATAATATAGGTAGGCTAAAAAAAATGCATGAACATAAATAATTCACATTTTCATGACAGTCAGTAAAGAATAGATTGCATATGCTACATACACAGTGAAATGGTGCACCTATGGAAATGGTGTACTGACATTTAAGATGACATGTAGCAATTTTGATGAAGGGTGATAGATGGAAGTGGTGTACAGATAGAAATGGTGCACTGACAATTAAAGGAGGAAGGTATGGTTGGGTGGATTTGATAAACTGATGTAACAGTGTGTGTTATGATTAGCTTTTGTATAATAGGTTTTACAGTTTATGAGGTAAGTATGTGAGAAGAGTTTTGTCTCGATTTATAAAAAAGTGCTTCTGAAATCATGATTTTGAAAATATAAGAACACACACATAGTCAAATTAATTGAATAGAAGATGATATACTGAATGATGGCAGTCATTGCTGATGTAGCAGACCCACTCCATTTATTATTAACAGTTAGTGATCTCATAGCTATAGAGATAGTGTAAGGGAGGGGAAATAGGAGGGAAAAGTCAGACAGAAGTATGAATGACTGAAAACCATAAAAGTAACACCTTAGGACGTGTTGTGGCATGTGTGTGAGATTGTTCAATTTTTTAAAAAAGGATGAGACTTTGCCTTATATATTAGTTAAATAACAGAAGGCATAGGGTATGTTTGTTTGAGCGATTCGATTGCTTATAAGTTACTTTTTAATAGTGATTTACGGTATACGAAGTAAGTATGTGAGAGGAGTTGTGTCTCGATTTACGTAAAAAGCAACTTATAAGTTTTTTTAAGTTATACCAAACATGCTTTATTTATTAACAGATAAGTTTGATCTGGGGAGTGAACATATCAGAGAAAAGGGAGATGGGCAAGTCATAGAGTGAGGGATGTTTACTGAGTGATAAAAGACGATTAAATTACTGAGATATGAACATTTAATCTATGAGGTAAAGGTAAGAGAAATTGAGTTGATTGATGCACATAATTTTTTTCAATTAACAATCAATGTAGAGCAGGTTACCTAACCTGACAATATATTGTAAGGTAAGAGAAATTGAGTTGATTGATGTACATGTATATCTATGCTCCAAAAACTTCAAACAAAAGACACATTAATTTCAATATCCATGCTACGTTTGGGGTGATGTGATAGTATTAGTTGGCCTCTTTAAATGACTTTCATGTCTACATTTGTCTTGGAGTAATTGTTATGTGACAGCTCAAATATGGGAAAAAAATTATAACTTGTGTCAACAAATATGTAAATATAACATAACAATAATACACGCCACATCTAGTATAAGGGACTATTAGCACATATCATTTTCATTGGTAAGAACTAACCAAAAAAGTAAATATTTCGTGATATAATAGTAAAGTATGACAGATAACACAGTAATTCCCGCTCTTCTTTGACGCGGACCACAATAATACTTGCTACATATATGATTATCTTCAGGCTTACATATCTTTTTTTTTTTTTTTTTGCCAAGACTTGAGGCTTACATATCTACTTGTTAACAGAGTCTTTATTTTCTGTTTATGCAATCTCCTCCTGCATATAAAATAGTTGCCCATCAATGCCTTGTTGCAAGAACAAATAATTTCACAACGGGACAGCACTGTCTTGCCGTGCCGCAACACCATTTTTCATCTCATCATGACAATCATGGACTGCATTGTCATTTATTGTTTCAAGTCATCGAGGTCAGACCGCCTACTTTAGCTCTCTTCGTGGGAAAAACTCTACATATTTACTATGACATCGTCCATATAAACTGAAAGTGAACAATAATTTTTTTGGTTAAAATTAAAGCCTTATATTAGGAACACTTTAGATGTGCAAGGCATTCAATCAAAATCCAAAAACTATAATTTTTCAATTTTTCCCTCTAATTATCGAAGCCGTTTATCAAAGACTAATGATCAATTCACTGGCATTTAATGTCCTAAATTAATGCAATAATAAGTCCCTGCGCAGAGACATTTGTACATGTTATAAGAAAAAAACAAAGAGACAGAGAAGTACGCAAGACACCATAGTCACTGGGATGAGTTCAATGTAGAAATTAGCTAAAATACTAAGCAAATAAACTGGGAAAATAAATTTGAACCTGTGCCTTCTCCTTCGAAGTATTGCTAGCCGCGATCAGAACCTATAAAATCAAACAAAAAACCAAAATAAATGGCAACTTTTGTGGTATAAATATACTATAGCCAAAAGTAAACAAAGTGTCATTTGGGAGCCACAAATGCTGCCTCCTGAATAGATGGCCATCCTCTGCTATGATTTACTATAAAAAAGTAGATGCTGCCTCCTGCTTGTGCACCGAAACCCCAAAGAATGGCCATCCTTTTACATCAAACTCATCCCTGGTGAAGAACATCCAACCACGATCTTGAATGGGAGGAGGTAAAGTAGCATGAAGAATTTTTTGCTGACAAGATGACAAAGGCGAACATGCTTTAAAATATTGGGGTATGCGTACTCACTTGTATATGCTTGCACAATGGTCGACTCGGCTGTGCAGAGAGATTTCCAATGTTGTTCAGCGTGGTTGTGTTTCATCTGCCTCACATTGACATTTATATCATCTCCAAGCCTCATGTGTGTGCATACATAGACATGCTTTATATAGAGCAGGCAAAAAGATGGAATTTATTCAAACTGAACTTTCGCGCCACCAATTTTCCCTCCTTTCATCGAGCCCCTGGACCCCGATTTGATGCTGCAAAAATAGGAAAATGTAAAATAATATGGACCATCACGGGATAAATCACAAGTAAAAGATAAATTTATTTCGGTCCTTCAATTAAGTTTGCTGTCTTGAATGCTACTTGCTCCATGATTGTGTGAGAGGAGAAGCAGGGATTGGACAAATACAAAGAAAGGAGAGACTAAGAAGAAGTAAAAAGAGAGAATATTGTATTTCGCTTTCTAATGGTTTATTGGGTGGTACAAAATATAAATTCAGATGCAAACAGTTAGTATATATGTCCATCAGCAAACAACACTCCCATAATTCAAAGGACCGGTTTTGAGAATGAATGCAAAAATAAGAACATGCCCGAATATTAGAGTGCTCTGACTTCTTCTTCCGAAATTCCCTTTTATGTTCTAAAACCATAAATTCAAGAAGTGGTGTATGTGTGAAAGTAATATGATGGACAAATTATGTGCATAGGCAACGAATTGTTGAATTCTGCCTCTGGTTGATAAAAGCTCAGTTGGGAGAAACATTTGCAGTGCCCTGTAACTGATGTACCTTGAATCAGGGCTGTAAAACTGACGTCGAAGCATAACTGTAACATAAAATGCATAAGATCAAATGGGCTATAATCCTATGTCAGAATAGTGTACAACCATACCCCTGTTAGATCTGCAAAACTTGGGAAGGAAAGTAAAAAACAGTTTCATCAGGAAGCAAGCCAGAAATGTTACCATTTCGAACTGATGCGCGAGAAGCGAAAACGGATTTTGACATCGTTGCAGCTGATTTGTGTTCATATTGGAGGTAGATTGGCGCTGAGGGTGGAAGGCATTGTGAAATAAGCGAACACAGCATCTCATGTTCCAACTTATATCGTGCTTCTTGGGTTATGAAAACTGGGACACACATCAGATATTATAGAAGATGCACAGAAATATTTTGAATTCAAATTTCATAACCCCGCCAACAGAGCTTATTGTTTCCTCACGTGTTTATAATAGAGGACCACACAGAGGCAGAGGTATTCGGCTTGAGCCGAGAAGACGATGATGTTTTGGCTTATGAACACGACTTTCCCATCTCTATGAAAGGGAAAAGTATTTTATTATATATTGATTTTAGTTAGATGCATGTTCGTAGATTGTCTTATTTATCTTTATAAATTTTTATATTTATTTTATAAACAGCCAAAATATTTTAAATTTCTTAAGTTATTTTGAATCTTTTATTTATTCTATAAATATTTTTATTTATCTTGTATGTGTCTTTATCTATTTTTTGTGAATTTCTATGTGTCTTGTAAATGTTCTTTGAAAAAATTAAAAGAAGGGTATCATTGTTTTTTCATTTATAAAACTTAATTTCATTTTGATTCTTAAGATGCAATGAAGTTTCATAAAGTGTTTGGGGTTGACTGAAATTATGTTACATTCCTAGGCCTAACTGAAATTCCTCTAAAGAAATCCCGGGGTCCAATAAAAAAAAGTACGCTGAAACTAATGCTTCCTGGCAATATGCTCAGTTAAAGAGGAAACCTGGAATGTTAGTCCCTAAAAAATAGGGTTAGGGGGCATTTTTATTTTAAAAGTTTTTATCAATGGATAATTTTATTCTAAAAATTTTTTAGGGGGTAATTTTGTCACGTTAGTGTAGAATATGGAGCAATTTTGCTCTTGCTTTTATCTTGGTTAATTTTGATTATTAGTTAATTAAATATGTTGAGTTGACAATTCACATGTTATCCACGTCATTTTTTTTAAGATGTAAAATTAATTGAGATAATAGTAAGAATAAAATTGCTCTTCGAAAAACTTTCGGGACAAAATTCTGGGATGCAATTGCCCTTAACCCCTAAAAAATATATGGGAGACGCAAGAAAATATAATACTCCATCTGGTCTTAAATATAAAATATAATTTATAATGCAATTGGGACCGGAGGTAGGACATGACTTGGGAATGGAATGAAAGATATTTACTTTATTATCGTATTCATTCAAAGGAACGAAATATTCGCCTATCATGTCTTTATATTTATTTGAAGAAAATTTGCGGTCATTGATTGGGGGAAAAAAAAGAGTTGACCTATTTTTTATATTTCAAAAATTATCAGTGAGAAAATTATTTTTGTTCGGTATTGGAAAAAAGTTTCCCAGTCTATTTTTTTTTTTCATTATTAGATGCGTCCATGGTCCTTCAATTATTTCTATTTTTTATTTCTAAAAATCGTTGAAGATCATTGAGTTAAAAAAATTGACATATTTTTCAGTGTTCAAAAAGTTACTAACCAGACAATCATTTTCTGTTTTGAAAAATAGTTATTTTTGTGAGACATTGGAAAAAATTGTTCATTTGTCTCTATTCAGATTTTTTAATCATCAAGTAGTCTCCACAAATGTGTTCTTATTTTTTTCAACAAAAATTTGAAGTTCGTTGAAGAAGAAATATATTAAAATAAAACGACTTGATCTATTTTTTAACTTTGGAAAAGAAAAACTTAGGTTGGTTTGACTATAAGCCTCTTCCAAATAAGGTTCCATGGTCTAGTGGTCAGGACATTGGACTCTGAATCCAGTAACCCGAGTTCAAATCTCGGTGGAACCTCTGCTTTCTCTATTTTTAACGTGGCTGTGTACTCAAGTGATACATCACCCACACAAGTATTCCTATTGCTAGGAACATGGTAGCCACTTCACAAACGATTCTTATCCGACATCGAGTTTTTTTTTTTTTCCCTTTGGAAAACAATACTTGAAACTTTTTAATTCCATAGCATCAGGGTTAATGGATTCAACAAGGAAAACTGGGCTAGAATCAACCAAGCCACACAATGCTCAGTTCAAGATTGTTTGCATCTCCCTCCACACATTAACAACACGTACATCCTGGAAAGATATCGATTCTTAGCAAATCTGAAGACCAAAGATTCAACACACATGAAGTTCAACCATGGATTTTCATAGCAGAATCCCCAAAATCTGGGTTTAAACAACCAGCAACCCATCAAAGTTTTTCACTTGTGGAGACTCTTTGCCCAAATAACCACAAGAACAGTCTACCAAAAGGTTATTCCTGAATTGGTACATGCATGACATCGCAATATGGCATTATCAAATCCATAAATGAAGGAACAGTAATCCAATAAGCTCTTCTTTAGCTAAAATCAGGATGAACTAAGCACAAAGCAATAATGCACAAAAATGCACTATTTGCCTTTGTCTTCTTCCTTCATCTTCTTCTCCCACCTGCGCTTCTTGTAATCCCGCAACATGTCTGGCATCTTCTCCATCAGTCTTGCAGTGTTTTCCCTCTTCTCAGCAGCTATCCTGTCGCATTTATGCCCTTTCCTTCTGGTTTTCATCTCCTTCCTTTCTGGATCATAGGGCCAATCTTCACCAGCAAGATGCACTTCCTTGCGAAGCCTAGCTCTACGCCGAGCACTGATACCAAGTGGCTTCCAAGCTCCCAGCTCCCAATATCCCCAAACACCCTTGGCAAGTTCATCCTTATACTTTGCCAACTTCTCACGCCATGGATACTGATATTCTCCTACAGCCTTCACCACTGAACTAGCAGCTTTGCCAGCCATGACCCTTCTCTTCTTTCTTCTCCTTTTTGGCTAAACTACCATATACTTGCTTCTCTGTCAGGCAACATACAAGAGATGAAAATACAAAATTTATTAGCAAATAGACAAATAGGCTCTAAGCTAATAGACTAGGTTTCTCCAACTTATTTTGACTGTATGGCTGTTGTCTGTAACCATACTAATACTATTCACACCACTTACAACAGATCTGAATAGTTGAGTATATCTTCACATATTTGTTTTGTATGTTGCATACATCTGACCTTCCTTAGACTCCAATTGGAGGGAGTCTTGTGAATTGAGACGCCTTTTTAAGAATAAGCCAAAACACACAAATTAAAATAAGGATCAAATTGTGGTCGAAGTGATTGTGGGAAAAATGAAGGGCTGCATGACAGCAGCTTGATGTGGTTGCATAGCATAAAGCCATACAATGCGGTTTTAAGAAGCACAAGAACCCAATCAAGGATTAAAAGCCATGTTTAGCAATAACATTTTTAATTTACAAACACGCCAAGAAAAAAAAAGGACACTTGGAATTTTTCAATCTTGTTTCTGAAAAAATGAAACACCCCGGATTTGATGCAAGCATTCGGCTCTGCTGGGAAGGTCATTACTAAATGATACTTATCGTTCAGGCATTTTTTTAATCAAGGAGAATCATTTCCACACAACAAGCTGAAATAACTGGGGATCCTTTATATTTAACATATCGATCGAAAACAACACATGAGGGGAAAAATAACAAAAAAGAGAGTAACTATAATTGAAGAAAGATAAAAAAGCAAAAATAATCTGAGACGTAAAATGAACTAAAAGAAAACGTGAAAGTTTATGTCTGAAGCAGAAATAACTTGGCATTAATTACAGCCAGCTTTCAAGAGTAAATGAAGCTCTTACATGAACCAATTCTACTTTCCAACAGAATATAATCACCAGATTTAATGGGGTAAGTATGTTGCCAATCAGGTTAATACAAATACATTTTGAGTATTGTCAAACACATTGCGCTGGATAAAAAGCGGAAAAGAAACTTGCGGTTCATAGCAGGTAATCATAACAAATAGCATCGTAGTCCAAAATAGGGCTTTTTTGAAAAAGAATGAAAAATTCATTTCAAAAGAGTAATTTTCCACAAAAGAAGGTTCGTGCTCGAAGAAACACAAGCGGAGCAAGATGAAGCAACATACCAGAAATGGATTCCGCAATTCGCCTACAATCTGAGGAAGGAAGAGCAAGTGGAAGATTCTTAGTTTTTCCCGAGAAGAACTTCCATAATTCGTACAGTGAAGAATTGAGTTATTTACCAAGTAAATAAATACTGGGCTAACATATCTTTTCATGGGTTAAATTTACTTTTCTGGACCATATAGCACTGTATTAGTTTTCAATAGGATTAATATAAGTACCATATGGCCCAGAAAAGTAAATTTAACCCATGAAAAGACAAGGGCTATAATGTTAGCCCAGTATTTATTTACTTGGTCCATAACTCAATTCTTCACTGTACGAATTATGGAAGTTCTTCTCGGGAAAAACTAAGAATCTTCCACTTGCTCTTCCTTCCTTAGATTGTAGGCGAACTGCGGAATCCATTTCTGGTATGTTGCTTCATCTTGATTCGCTTGTGTTTCTTCAGCACGAAACTTCTTTTGTGTAAAATTACTCTTTTGAAATGAATTTTTCATTCTTTTTCAAAAAAACCCTATTTTGGACTACGATGCTATTTGTTATGATTACCTGCTATGAACCGCAAGTTTCTTTTCCGGTTTTTATCTAGTGCGATATGTTCGACAATACTCAAAACGTATTTGTATTAACCTGATTGGCAACATATTTACCCCATTAAATCTAGTGATTATATTCTGTTGGAAAGTAGAATTGGTTCATGTAAGAGCTTCCTTTACTCTTGAAAGCTGGCTGTGATTAATGCCAAGTTATTTCTGCTTCAGACATAAACTTTCACGTTTTCTTTTAGTTCATTTTACGTCTCAGATTATTTTTGCTTTTTTATCTTTCTTCAATTATAGTTACTCTCTTTTTTGTTATTTTTCCCCCATGCGTTGTTTTCGATTGATATGTTAAATACAAAGGATCCCCTGTTATTTCAGCTTGTTATGTGGAAATGATTCTCCTTGATGAAAAAAATGCCTGAACGATAAGTATCATTTAGTAATGACCTTCCCAGCTGAATGCTTGCATTAAATCCGGGGTGTTTCATTTTTTCAGAAACAAGATTGAAAAACAAATCTATGCAATCACAATCTGGGAATTACAGTATAGCCCGTTTTGCTGGCAGCTTACTACCAGCAGAAAAAACACGAAACAGTATCTAATGACCATTTGCCTGTGTAACAGGAGAAAAAAACAATTTCGTAACAGATAGACGAAACAGAGCAGTACAGAGATTGAAAGAGATAATCACAATCTGAGAACAAAACACGGTGGGAATTACAGAGATAACCACAATCGTAACAGATAATCACAATAAAAAAAAAAAAGCAGCAACAGATCTGGAGATAGACGAAACAGAGCAGTAACAGATCTGATGACCATTTGCCTGCGTCTCTTGGAATTTGGAACAATGTCGGAATAGAGCTTTATCTAATTAACATCGGAAAAATTTCGTTGCAGTATCTAATTATAAAACACAGTGGGAAATACAGAGCAGCAAGCCAGCAAAAAAACTGAGAAAAATATCAGAACACGGCGAGAAAGGACGGAGAAAAATATCGGACTTACTAAGTCTGGAGATCAAGTAGGAGGAAGGACGGCCACCGCGAAAGTAGGCGACGGCGACTCTTGGAGGAAGGACGGCCGACAGGCGACGGTGACTCTCGATTGTGCAAGAATCAACGGCTCATCAGCGATTCAATGTAGATTAAATGCAGAGAATCAAGAGCGACCAGGAGAAGATGAAGACAGAAGTGAGAGTGGGTGAGGGCGTGACGATCTGATGGAGTGACTGAGCAGCACTGAGCTGAATGGGATTGTGAGAGTCGGTGTTGGGTGTTGGGAGAGAGTGAGAATTAGGGTTAGGGACTTTGACTTAGGTTATGTTTGGTTAGAAGGGAGGGAAAGGGTGGAAATTATAATTTTGGGTTTAAAAAATTTAAAATTTATCCTCTCATTCTTTTAAATTTTGGATTCTCGTCCGAAATTTATCTTCTCATTCTTTTTAAATTTTGGATTCCCGCTCAAAACTTAAATACCTTTAACCCAAAAAAGTAATTTAACCATCATCTCTATCTCTCCTCTCCCTCCCCTCCCCTCAAACCAAACACACTCTTAGGGTGTGTTTGGTTTGAGGGGAGGGGAGGGGTGGGAGAGAATGGGAGGGTAGGTAAATTACTTTTTTGGGTTGAAGGAATTTAAATTTTGGGTGGGAATCCAAAATTTAAAAAAATAAGAAAGTAAATTTTGGGCGGGAACCCAAAATTTTAAAAAATGAGAGAGTAAAATTTTGGGTTTCTTTTGTCCAAAATCGTAATTTTCCTATTCTCTCATCCCCTCCCTCCCCTCAAACCAAACACACCCTTAGAGTGTTTGGATTAGATGTTAGGAATAATTTTTATAATTTATGAATTAAATGTGTGAAAAGAGTTTTGTCTCGATGCTGAAAATGATTTATAAAACCGTAGTTTGAGTATTTCCCAAACACTTACTCAAGTTTTATTTAAATAGAGGTTTTATTTAAGTTGGATTGGGAGGGTTGGAGATTAAAAATAGATGTTTGATTGAAAGGAGATTAAATAAAGGAGGAGAAGATTTTTTATCTGTTAATGGTAACCTCCTACTCCTCCAAAACCACCAAATTTAAGGGTTTTTTTTTATATTAGAGAATATTTACTTGATTAAATTAATCATGACATTTTTTCATATTTTTACCACTGGACTTGCCTGCCGATCGAATAAAAGAGCTTCCTTTGGCATTTTTTTCACCCATTTCTCCCGCGCGATATCCTTTCTTCCCTGGTCTCTTTCGCGACTTCGGTAGTTGAGCGTGGTGTCCGGCCGTTTCTCCACCCGCCGCCGCCGCGGCCAGCTTCTGCAGCCACCATCGGTTGCTCGTCGAAGGTCTGCCAGTCCATTTGTCCGGTATCGCGTGGACTCCTTCGCGATTCAGCTCGTCCAGGGTCGTTGCGGGCCGCCCCTTCCGCCGCCGCTCCGCCGACTGCTCCTTTGGTTGCTCATCCAACGTCACTGCCTCCTTCGTTCAGGTGAGTAATGTCAGTCATGACATCTCTGGTAAAAAAAAATTTGGGAAAAAAAAATCTGTTGAAGTTCTTTGTGGAAATTTGTGGCTAACAAGTTATATAAATTCTTGATTCTGCGCTTCTCTGTTTCGTTTCAGCTTGGTTTTCATTCTTTGTGCTGGTTCTGGTTTTCATTTTGTGGCACAACAGTTTGAGCAAAGCAATTATTTATATTTTTGTAATTTTGGTTAAACTCAAAGATGGCTTATGACATTTCTTTGTTTTATGGAAGTGTGCGTGTTTTGAGAATAGAATGGAGGTATATATAGTTTTAGCAATACTCATGAAAGGTTAGTGTTAAATGTAAAAATAGGGAAGATTGTAATTCCAGCTAAACTTTTGGGTTTTTGCAAAATTTTTACTCTGCCTCCACCTAAGTTTTCTTTGTAATTACTAGCATCCCTGATTAAGATAGCCTATCCCTGATCACTTTGCCTTCAACTAAGTTTTTTTTTTGCAAAATTTTTACTTTGCCTTCACCTAAGTTTACTCTGCAATTTTGCAATTCTGCATGCTGTCCATTTCCTGAATGGCATACGAAACATCCCTGAAGATGATATTTATATATATGCTGTCCAATTCTGCATGACTAACCATTGTTTACATATATATTCTGCTGGTGGCTTGTTACTGATGGATAATTCCATGGAACTTTTATTCTCTGTCACTGAAAATCCTTCTCCCAGGATAGTCTTCTGCTGTAAAATTAAGTTACATAAATGATCATTGGTTTCTAACTTCCACAAGTGGCTTTGTGAGGCTTGAAGTTGTCACTGCTTCTCTGGGATTTCTGACTCATTTTGAGGATGTGTATAAACTGTGGGCTTTTGTTGCAAAGTTTCTTAACCCTGCATTTTGGACTTTCTTTTTTGCATCTGTCAAATGTGTCTGTCATTATTTTGATGAGGCTGGTAATGAATAGGTACTAGCATTTTATGTAAAGTCTTAAAGTAATTAGGATTCACAGGCAGATTACATTTATTTTGATGACAGAGACCAATAAATCCTAATGTCTGCAAGTTTGTACTAGCGATATGATAATCTAAGGAGGAACTCATTTATGTTGATCATTCCGCTTTTTCTTCCCCATTTTGTTTTTCAATCAGTTTAATATAGCTATCTTTTAATGCGGGTAGACGTCAGTGTAACAGGTAAGGGGGTCTTAGTAACTAAATAACATTTTTCTATTATGCTTGGGAACCAAAATGGCCTGTAAGACTGAAGCGATTGTGCTCATATATGACCACATTAATTGATAAAGAAGCAACGGAAAGATGTCAAACTGTTTGAATTCATGCCAAGATTCATGTTTTTCAGTGAAAAGGTGTTCTGTGTGCTACTGGAAGTGAGCATATGTTCAAAGTTGAGCTACCAACATCTGGTTATCTGGGAAACGAAATGATTGACTAGCTTTTTCTTTCTTTCTTTCTTCTTTTTTAACTGGAACTGCTTACTGGAAGAATCATGCAGCATTACTTTTTGTCATAGTCGAACAAACTATGACAATGTTTAGCAGTAGCATCATGCAGCATTAAACCAATTTTTTTGCAGCATTAAAAGTAAGTTATATTTTTTTATATATATATTTATGGTCTTTAATTAATTTAAATCCAATTTTTTTTTATTATAACTCATCTTTTTATGTATTATAAAAAGAGAAGAGTAACTTTTTATTTATATGATTTTGCCTGTTGGCAAGTTTTTTTCTTGTGGGCACCCTTTCTTTAATAAAATAAAGTCTTTCTTCTAAATTTTTAAATATCGAAAGAAGAGGGAAAACATTAAATATGAAAAGCATTTAGTGATAGGAACAAATATTGTTTTCATTTTCTTTAATCTTTTTAATTATCTTAAGCCTTAAAATGATAAATGTGTGAAAGAAGTGTATATAATTGTTAAAATAATTATTTTATAAATAATAATTTTACAAATAACTATTATTAATAAATACATTATAAAAAAAAGAAGGAAATTATGTAAAAGGACATTTTTGTCCACTTATAATTAACTCCCCTAATCTAACCTCTTGAACCAAACAAGATACCAAACCTCACCCACCCTCTTCTTGAACCAAACAACATTATAACCTCCCCTAACCTAACTTAAATAAATCTCACTTAACCTAATCTCCGTTGAACCAAACACACTCTAAGAGCTAAGGATGAAAGAAGAGAATGGGCTTACGTCCTCTACAGTCTAAGAGTGGGTGTTGGAACTAGAGGAGGATGACTGAGAGTGAGAGTTTGGTTTTTTGGGCGGCCCTCATTTTTTTTATATATATATTAACAGCGGCCTGTTAAATTTAAAAGGCTTATTAATAGGTCTGGGTTTGAAAAACAGGCTTTGAAATAGACTTGGGCCAGACGTTTTATTCTGACAGGCCAGGCCTGATCAGGTCGAAAACATATCAAGCCGTAGATCCTTGACAGGCTGCCTAAACTATTTACACCCCTATATATAGCTTATTAGGAATAATGTTTTAAATAGAATGAAACTTAAGGGACAAAAACCAATAGACTATAATTTAAAATTTGAGGGGCCAAATCCAAAATGGGGGTAAATTTGGGATACTAAAGATTGTATTGACCCTTTTCAATATTATTCAATCCCAAAATAGAAACAAACAAACAAAATAAATGCGCTTGCTTAATTTTATATATTTTGAGGAAAACATTAATAAAGTAAAAAATATCATTTTTTTAATGTTAGATTTAAAATTTTTGGGTAAATTTGCACCTTACAAAAGTGACATAAATGACATGTGAATTGTTAGCTCAACATACTTATTCAATTAATGATCAAAATTAATTAGGATAACGGACAGGTCAAAATTGCTCCCTTTTTACACTTCCAGACAGAATTGCACCTTAACCCTGTGTGTGTCCATATTCACACGATATATGTGTTAAACAATAAATCTCAAATGATTAGGCGGTGAGCAACGGCAAGTGTAAGAGCATATTGCACCTGGCAATATTGAACAACAGAGACACAAGGATGAGTATACCGCTTGTGAACGGACCAGAGGTGGAGAAGGAGATAGGGCCGGCGCCGGAGCTGGTGGAGAAAGAGGAGCCATTGTACAAGACCATTAAGTATAGGGACTACTTCCAGGTTCAGCAGCAGATCAGGTTTACCGGCAAAAGTGCTTTGGATGAAATTCGACTCAAACCTAAACACTAATTGATATATGTCGTTATATGTTGTCATCGTCACTACTCTTCAATCAATCATGTGTGTGTTGAGGCGTGGCAACAAACCTACTCAATAATGTAGGATTTTAAATCCGCAATAAAATCCAAAACATGATTCCTCTCAATATTGTATAACATATAGGTGTAAATATTATATTTCTTCTGATCTGGAGCAGCAGTTTAATTATATAAAAAGAGCAACATCAACTCATATCCCATCAAAGAAAAACAAGTTATATATATATATATATATATATATATATATATATATATATATATATATATTGTGTTTTATATTGGCATGTTGAGATATTTCTATAGTCTCAATTGGATCGTCTGACTTTTTTATCTTTATCAGTGATATCTTTTGCCATGGTTTTCCCATATACGAGCTAACAAACAAGGGTACATGAACTAGAATGCCAGGTAATGGCTCAAGGTTGAAAACGGAGTGTTTTTATATATGACTGTAAAGTAATGAATACACAGCTATTGAAGAAACGAAATATAGTGGGTATATATTGGTACAAAGCTAAAACGAATGACAAGTGTGACAGAATGAATATATGTCAAGGGAGTGATATGTTGAGTGATATTGTCATTTACATTTTTGACAGGAATTATTTATACATTGGCCTTTAATTTGGAGAACCGGAATTGGTTTGCCTGCTAAGCAACCTTTAATTTGAACAACTTCACTCACATTTTAAGGTAGGTGAGGGTTGAAAAATTGAGGCAGAGCAATAACTTCCTATCGGATCATAAAAACATAATCAGAAGTAATCTTAAATCTTGAAGATAAAAGAGATGGAAACAAAAAAGAATTAAGCTTTTTCTAAATTTTGAAGCTTGAAAGAATGGAGGAAAAGAAAAGGACAGAAAATTTCACTTAAATCTAATAAACTTGTCACTCTTTTAAGAACCAATATTATTGTTCATCAACAACTGGGAAATGTTCCAGGTCAAAAAAAAAAAAACTAGGAAAATGTGAGAGAAGCCATCTCATATTGATTTGAACCACAACATTTATATTCGATCCAATTCATGATCCAAGGTGTTGTTGGATTCGGATTTAAGTTCCAAGCAACACCAAAAGCCATGTAAATATGACCATGCATTTTCCCTCCCTAGCAAAAGAATCACCTTTCAACTTGTATTATATGTTTTCAATATGGACTAGGGAGCAAAAATACATATGAACTTTTATTAAGAGTACGTCCAACACCATATACATTTTAGAGGTGTAAAAATATATATAAACATTCAAAATGAGAGCAAAAATGCTAGCGCCAAATACTCATATACATATGCAAAAAAAGTGAGTCTCACTATAAAAAGTAATAGTGTTACGTCAAATTTAATGGTCTTGCCATTTTTACTCCTATTTTGAATATTTTGGGATATTTTTATACCCTCCAAAATGTATATGGTGCTAGACGCACTTTGTATAAAAATTTATGGGTATTTTTGCACCTTCGCCTTTCACTCAATCACCAAAAGGCACAAAGCTATAGGTTTGCTTCAATTAGTGTTAAAAAAACATATTTATATTAGTCAAGACAAAATTCCTCTTACATACTTATTACAGAGGTATAACCCACAACTTTATGTTAGAATGGATCAATCCTAACCACCTAATGTTAGAATATATTAAAAAGTCTCACATCAACAAATTAGGAAATGAACTGAAGGTATGTATAATGTTAAAGTAAGTTATACTAAATAGCTTTAGTTATTTTGATAGAAAGAAACGGAGGTAACACAAAAGCTTCATTGTGTTGGCCAAACAAAGAACAGTACACATGATGGACTCGGGAGTTTCGTCCTCGCCTGAAAAGAGGTGGGTTTGATGCCCAATCACACACAGCCTCATTTCCTCTCATCTCATTCTTTTCAGCAACATATATAGTGGTCCTTCTTCTACGACAAATGCATCTATACCATTCAACCCTCAAACCCCACACAACTTTACACACCTACCCCTCTTCTCTCTCACCAAACTGGCCACACACACACATTTAGGCCGGGATGGATCGTTTCAGTACTGTTAGTTCGATTGTCCAAATCAAGCTTCTATAGCGCATTTTTGACAATGGAACAGGTCTTAGCATTGTAGAAAGGCTTAATCATGATATATGAACTTCTAACTGTGATTTAAATTTGCGGAACTTAAAAGGAGAGGGAATTGAAAATTTTGAAGTAAGATCTTCACTTCTCTATGTTTCTTCTATTTCTTGGATTGGCCTTTGTATGGTATAATCCACTCTATGTTACTGTGTGTACAGGGAAGTGGCCTATGATTATAGCACACTTTTCTGTATGTGTGTGTGTATTCTCACGTGATTATATAGTATGTGTTAATCATTGATTATCAATTGATTAGGTGGTGAGCAACGGCAAGTATAAGGGCATCATGCACCGGGCAGTGTTGAACAACAAAGACACAAGGATAAGTATAGTGCTGGTGAATGGATCGGAGCTGGAAGAGGAGATAGGGCCTGCGCCGGAGCTTGTGGAGAAAGAGGAGCTGTTGTTCAAGAGCATAAAGTACATGGACTACTTCCAGAATCATCAGCTAACCATCAGGCGCGGCAACAAAAGTCGACTGGATGATATTCGGGTCAATCCTCAAAACTGATAAATATATATATATATATATATGTGAATATGTCATCGTACTTGTTTGGAATAGTGATTGTAGCCTTTAAAACAGTTTTTTAATCGTGATTTATGGTATACGTTTAAATATGTGAGAAAATTTTTATCCCGGTTACGTGAATAAGCACATCTCAAACATGATCCCAAATTACCGCTAATAATAATCGTTCATATATATGTGTCAAGTGTGGCAACTAACCTACTTGTGTGTTAAGCGGTGATGTGAGAGTTTGTGTGCGCTTGCGTGTGTGAGCCGTTTTTATGTGTCGCTCCTAGTTTCACTGATCTGTGACTATTGACAACAGATGTATATTACTATGTTTTTACATTAGTACGTGTCAGTCCCTTTTCACGGTCAAAGCTCTAGTAGCTGGGGCTAAGCATGCCAGATTTTGAGAGATTTCTATAGTTTCAATTGGATCTGAATTCTTTAAGCAAATGGTGATCCCTGATATCGTTTGCCATTGTTTCCCATATGCGAGCTAACAAGCTAAGGGTACAGGAACCAGAATGCTAATGGCTCAAGGTATATGAATGAAATACAATGAATACACAGCTTTTAAGCAAACAAATATAGTAAGTGTGTGTGTGTGTGTGTGTATTGGTACAAAGCTAAAATGAATGACAAATGTGACTGAGTGGATATATGTTAAGCTGGCCTAGGAGTGATATGTTGAGTGATAAAGTGTTTTGAAGTATCTGCAACGTTGTTTCAAGACTTTGTTTGCTTTCTTTTGTTTCCTCTACTCTGTTCCCTCTGGTTTCTGCCTTTGTGTTTTATCAATGCTCTGTACTCATCTGATTTGTATTCCAATGCATTTTCATTCCAAGCAACACCAAAGGACATATAAATATGACCATGCATTTTCATTCCCTAGCAAAATAGCAAAAGAAAGAATCATCGGCCCCTCTTTTAGATTTTAAAGGGAGATAGAATAACAGTTTGAGATTATAAACGTGATCGAACTCACAACATCCCCAGAGAAGTTTTTATGCTGCTACTTTACAATCTATATATAATCAGACTCCGTTGCCATTAGCCAAAAGGCCAAATGCTATATGACTTTTCACCTCTGGTTTGGACCTTCAAAAACATGCACGTCAGCATGTGTACTACAGATGACGTACATCCACCCACGTAATAAACAATAAGACAGAATTCATTCCTTCACTCACACTTTGACCGAAAGAATAATATATGGAAAGGAATATATGCTCATAGAACTCTATTTTTGACTTCAAACGACTTGAGATTCATCCTTATCCCCAAACTGACTGTTCTATATAATTGATCCAAATCATTTCAAACATTGGCATATCAAAAAAAGACTTGCAGAGAAGAGCAGAAATGGTACCAGAGGCGCACATTTTCAATATTTCAGGACCAACTTACCTCAAATCCGTTGACTGGTATGTGTGTGTGTGTATATATATGTTCTTTTCATGAGATCTCCTAAAATCTCTTGCCACATAAAAGTACTTAGGCAAACAGCAACAACATTTAAACTGTTATATTTATAATTTATTGGTTATAATGCATGCATGCAGGAATAACGCAAGCCACAGAAGGTCCGTGCTGGCAAGCTTGGTTCGAGGAGTGTACGTTCATGAACACGACCGCCAGATGGATCGGACCAGACCCAAATCTCTGGCCTTGCCCTGGTGGCAGTTCTTCCACTTTCATCTCATTGAAACTCTCCACGACACCTCTGACCACTCCATCATCGGAGCCGTACTCCAACTCACCACCTCCAATTCCGTCAACGTCAACGTCATCAATTCCCCCAAATACGTCATCGCCTTCCGAGGAATCATCACCACCAATCTGGCCCCATCTCTTCTTAACGACGCCCTCTCATGTCTCAGGTCCTTTTTCGGCATCCTCCACAATGGCACCCGCTTCCGCCACGTCCTCGACCGAGTTCAACACTAGACCGGCAGCGCTCCCAACGTGTGGCTCACCGGTCACTCCTTAGGCGCCGCCATAGCTCTGCTTGCTGCCAGGGATATGGCCATATCAGGTTGTCGTCTTCCCACCTACCTCTTCAACCCTCCCTTCCTTTCGGCTACGTTGGAGACGACGACTAGTAACAGACCGATACTGCGTCAAGTAATTCACACTGCCGCTTCAGTGGTAAAAGCTGGAGTTATTCATTTACGAGGCATTGAAAAGGAAGATCAGTTTTCAGCCCTATGTGATTGGGTTCCTTGTTTGTTCTTGAATCAAGGTGACACTATTTGTCGTGGTTATATTGGGTATTTTGAGCAGAGGTTGAAGATGAAGCAGCTTGGGGCTGAAGCACTGGAGGATGTAGCCACAAAGCATACTCTTAAGAGCTTGACTATGTCTGTGTGTTATTTTCTGGAAATTCTTATATTTCATCACATTTTTTTTATATATTTGTGGTTTTAAACTAAAATTGTGCATAAGTTTTATACATATGAAGAAAAATGTGATGTGTTGAAAATACTTGAAAAAAGTGTAAATTTTGAACTAAATGTATAGGGTTTTAGATTAAATTGAAGAATTGAAAAGCTCATAAAATCCTTCTCTTTGCAGGAGGATGATGACAAGAAATGGAAGCTTACATGAATCCTTGGAGGTGAAGAAAAAAAGAACAAAAGCCAAAAAGGAAGATCAAAGTAGCTTGAAGGTGTCCCCGGTTGCTTTTGCTACGCCACAGCGAAGCAAAAGCGAAAACATATAAAAAATAGGCCCTTCTGACCGCGTACGCTGTGGGTTCGCTATAGCGAAGCGAAAGCGAAAACACATAAAAAATAGGCCCTTCTGACCGCGTACGCTGTGGGTTCGCTATAGCGAAGCGAAAGCAAAGTCACGATACTGCAACTGTGCGTTTTAAAAAACTGATGCTTCAGCTGACTTTTTAACCTAATGGGGGCGCCGAATTGAAGGTATTCTGCACAAGGAAGAGCTCAAGAACTACAAGGAGGCTTCTTGGAGAGCTTGAGGAGGATTTTGGTGCTTCTTGGAGGAGATTCTTGGAGAAATTCAAGATTTTTCTTCTCTTTTTCTGGTTTTTCCCCTCTTCTCTTCTCATTTGCTGATATGGTCATGAGTTTTATGTTGAGTTGTTGGTTTGTATTGATTATGAGTGGCTAAAACTCTCATTTAGGATTACTTCTACTCATTGTATGGATTAAAACTACTATATTTTCTTGCTTTTGCTAGTTGTTGAGAATATATGTTGATTTTTCTCTATGCTTAATTACTATCTTGTGCTTGATCACCACATGATTAGTTTAGTTCAATTGAATGATGCTTGAGAGAGCTATTTTGGTTGTAGAACTTGAGAAAAATCATGTTAGACTTGAAGTTTAGGGATTAAATGGATGGTTTGTTGTTAGAATAGAGATATATCTAATAACCTAGCATAGTCTAATGAAGAATTGATTTGGGAAAGATGATTTTCATTAATGATAGACAAGAGATTGAACATTGTTAATGAAGATTAAAAATCAATTTCGACTTGAGAGAGCTTGATTGATGATCTTAGAATCTTTGACTAGCATATGGACTCACACAACTAACATAAGTGAATTAATTGCATAGTTTTATGAAATACAATGAGGAAGAAGTAATCCTAAGCCTTTAAACCTTGAAGTAGAATCAATTTTACAATTACCTTTGTTTTACCTTATTGTTTTAGCATATTTCCTTACTTGACATACTCAATTTCAAATGATTTCATTCAACCTAGTTAAGAACATAACTATAATAGTTAACTCACTTTTGTCATAGTCCTCGTGGGAACGATCTTGACTTATCACTTTATTACTTGCGACCCGTGCGCTTGCGGAAGCTAAACGGCGAACAAGTTTTTGGCGCCGTTGCCGGGGACTATTGACTAAAGTCTCTTGAGTTAATTAGTGTAATTGTGTGTTTGATTACGCTTGAATACTTCTCTTCTTTTTGTTTTTACTTTCTTAATTTGCTTTGTTTTTAAGTATAGTTATAGCTATAGTTCTTTTTCTTGTTTTTCTTAGTGTAGTTCTATTAGTTGATAAGTTTGATACTCGTTTTGGGATTCTTGACTTGTAGGTATTTGAGCTCCGTATGCAAACTGATTTGGAAATCGTTCTTGACGATGCTCTTGAAGAATATTTTTCTGAAGACTTTGAGATTGAACCTCAAGTGCAACCTCTTCAAGGACCTGAACCTTTGCCCGTACAAGAGCAACCGAGACCACCACCTCGTCCTCATCCATTTTACAATATGGCTAATCCTAATGATGATAACTTGGAGCGCACTTTGGATGAATACATGGAACAAGGAAACTCCACCTATCAATTTAGCATCCAATTCCCTGCTATTCAAGCTCGGAATTTTGAGTTGAAGCCAATCATGCTTCAAATGCTCCAAATGATTGGCTTGTTTTCGGGAACTCAGAATGAAGACCCTATTGACCATTTGACACGCTTTGTACAAGTGTGTGAGAACTTCAAGTTTCAAGGAGTAACTGCAGATGTACTCAGATTGCGCCTCTTTCCTCTATCACTTGACAAGAAGGCAAGAGCTTGGCTTACTGCTCTACCTCCTAACTCCATCACTACTTGGGATGAAATGGCATCCAAGTTTAAAGCAAGGTTCATTCCAAGGGGTAGACGGGCAGTTCAAAGAGCTGAACTCTTGGGTTTTCAACAACAGCCTGGAGAACTTTTTCATGAAGCATGGGAGAGATTCAAGGAGCTATGGCATAGTTGTCCTAACCATGAACAGAAGACCTATGTTTTGCTTGAAGCCTTTGCAGCCGGATTGGATGTGCCTACTTCCAATATGCTCAACAATGCCTCTAATGGTGGAATTGGCAAGATGAGAGTTTGTGATATATCTCAGTTGTATGAAGACATTGCCTCTAGTTCCTTGCAACAATTTGAAAAATCACGTTCTAGCTATAGAACATATAAGGAACCAAGTTCTTCAAGTAGTTCAAATGTATCTAAAGAAATTGCCGCTCAACTTAAAGCAATTGCTAAGAGGTTTGATCAACTTGAACTACGAATGGAGAGAAACTCCTCCAAGAATGTGAACGCTATCCAAGCTCCAAGTCCTTCATGTGAAATATGTGGAGAAGCCCACTCCTCTGAAGAATGTTATCATACTATGGAATCGGTGAGTTATTTGAACAATAGTCAAAGGTATCCACGTGGTAACCCTTACTCTAATACTTACAACAAGGGTATGAGGGACCATCCTAACTTCTCTTGGAGGAATGGACCTAGTGAGAATCCAATTAATCCCTATGCTTCTTCTAGTAAGCCAATGTATCCACCGGGTTTTGAGCAAACACCAAAGCCACAAGAGGGTAATTCTGAGACAAATAAACTCTTGAGGAAACTTATCAAGAGTCAAGAAGGCTTAGTTGGCACAGTTTCTCTTCATGACACAGCAATCAAAAATCTTGAGATACAAATGGGCCAAATTGCTTCACACTTGAGTGCTCAACCAAGAAATGGTCTTCCAAGTAATACTATTCCCAATCCTAAGCGAGAAGGTAAAGAAGAATGCAAGGCTCTTACTCTCCGGAGTGGCAAGACATTACCTGATGTTCCAAGTATGGGTAAGGCTACAACAAAGCCAAAGGATCATGTTGTGGAAGATCTTATCCTTAATGACAAGGTTGTTGAAGAGATTGTGGTCGAAGAAGAGGAAGCAAACTGAAGCGACTCTAGATGAGGTGGTGTCAAGCAAGCCCATTGCTCCTGACAATATGGACGAGAAGAAGAGAAAGACCAATACTTCTCCTCCACGATATGTCCTACCACCCCCTTTTCCACAAAGGCTCAAGAAACATCAAGAAGATGGGCAATTCAAGAAGTTCATTGAGATGTTCAAGCAATTGCATATCAACATTCTCTTTGCGGAAGCCTTAGAGCAAATGCCTAAATATGCTAAGTTCATGAAAGATATCCTCTCAAAGAAAAGAAGATTTAATGAGTTCGAAACGGTGGCTGCCACCAAGAGCTTCACTGATGTAATCAAGCAACTTCCGCCTAAGTTGAAGGATCCTGGGAGCTTTTCTATACCCTGTCATGTTGGGGGTAAATTCTTAGGGAATGGCTTGTGTGATCTTGGCTCTAGTGTAAATCTTATGCCGTTGTCTGTGTTCAACAAGTTGGGATTAGGTGATGCTAGACCTACCACGGTTACTTTGCAATTGGCCGATAGAAGCTTGTCTTATCCTAAAGGGATTATTGAAGATGTCTTAGTCAAGGTTGATAAGTTCATATTTCTGGCTGATTTTATTGTACTTGATTTTGATCCGGATAGAGAACTACCTTTGCTGCTAGGAAGGCCATTTTTAGCTACGGCTAGAACTTTGATAGATGTGGAGAAAGGTGAGTTGACCTTGAGGGTGGCCGATGAGCAAGTTACTTTTAATATAAATCAATTGATGAAGAATCCTCATGTGCATGAAGACTGTTTCTTCCTTAATATGATTGGTCTGGTCACACAAGATGAATTTGAGACCTCTATGATTGAAGATCTACTTGAAGCCGCTCTTCTTGATATTGATTCTGAGGGTTTTGACGTAGTAGAATGCAAGGCTATTATGGATGCAACAACTCCTTATCCTAAAAGGAGGATACCATTTGAGTCACTTGATTTGGGTTCTAATGACCGACCAAAGTTAAAATCTTCTTTAGAGGAACCACCTTCACTTGAGTTGAAGGCATTGCCATCTCATCTACAATATGCTTATTTGGGTTCCAACAGTACTCTTCCGGTGATTATTGCTTCGGATCTCACTATTCAGCAAGAAGGGCAATTAGTTGAAGTCTTAAAAGCTCACAAAAGGGCTATTGGGTGGACAATTGCTGATATCAAGGGCATTAGCCCCTCTATGTGCATGCACAAGATCTTTTTGGAAGAGAATCACAAGCCTTCCATTGAACATCAAAGAAGACTCAACCCTATTATGAAGGAAGTAGTGAAGAAGGAGCTTCTTAAATGGCTCGATGCTTGCATTGTATATCCTATTTCTGATAGTTCTTGGGTGAGCCCAGTCCAATGCGTCCCCAAAAAGGGCGGTATGACTGTAGTAGCTAACACCCACAACGAACTCATTCCCACTCGCATTGTGACGTGGTGGAGGGTTTGCATGGATTACCGTAAGCTCAATACGGCTACTCGTAAGGATCACTTCCCGTTGCCTTTCATTGATCAAATGTTGGACAAATTAGCTGGAAGGGAATTCTTTTGCTTTCTTGATGGTTATTCGGGGTACAACCAAATAGCAATCACTCCGGAAGATCAAGAGAAGACTACATTTACATGCCCATATGGCACCTTTGCTTTCAAGCGCATGCCCTTTGGCCTTTGCAATGTACTGGCTACATTCCAACGGTGTATGATGGCTATTTTCGCTGACATGATAGAGCATACCATGGAAGTGTTCATGGACGACTTCACTGTGTTTGGTGATTCATATGAAGAGTCCTTAGCCAACTTAGCTCAAGTTTTGAAGCGGTGTGAAGACACTAATTTTGTGCTTAATTGGGAGAAATGCCATTTTATGGTGAAGAAAGGCATTGTGTTAGGCTATCGTGTCTCCAAGAAAGGTTTAGAAGTTGACCGGGCAAAGTTAGAGGTGATTGATCAACTTCCTCCACCTATCAATGTTAAGGTTGTGAGAAGCTTTTTGGGCCATGCTGGATTCTATAGACGGTTCATAAAGGATTTCTCCAAAGTCACTAAGCCACTCTGTGATTTACTTGAGAAGGATGCCGAGTTCAAGTCTGACGATGCATGCTTGAAAGCTTTTGAAGAGTTGAAGAGAAGACTTGTAACCGCTCCTATCATTATGGCTCCGGATTGGAGTTTACCCTTTATAGTCATGTGTGATGCTAGTGACTATGCCGTGGGAGCTGTACTTGGGCAGAAAAGGGATAAAATCTTCCATCCTATTTACTATGCAAGTAAGACACTCGATGATGCTCAAGAAAACTACACTACCACTGAGAAGGAGCTTTTGGCTGTGGTGTATACATTTGCTAAATTCTGGCCTTACTTGATTGGTGCCAAAGTGGTTGTTCATACTGACCATTCTGCACTACAGTACCTCTTTAGTAAGAAGGACTATAAAGCAAGGTTGATTCGATGGGATTTGCTCTTACAAGAATTTGATCTTGAGATTGTGGATAGAAAAGGCTCCGAAAATCAGGTTGCCGACCACTTGTCTAAGTTGAGTACTGAAGCTCAACATGATGGAGATCTTCCTATTCATGAAACTTTTCCGGACGAGCAACTCTTTTTGGTGTGTCATTCTGAAACGCCTTGGTATGCTGACATAGTCAATTACCTTGTGAGTGGAATTATTTCTGAGGACTTGAGTTATCACCAACGGAAGAAGTTCTTACATGATGTCAAATTCTATCATTGGGAAGAACCTTTCCTATTTCACTATTGTGCTGATCAGTTGATTCAAAGATGTGTTCCAGAAGGTGAGCAACAAGATGTATTGAAGTGTTGCCATTCCTTTGAATATGGAGGCCACTTTGGAGGTACCAAGACGGCTACAAAAGTCTTGCAATCTGGGTTTTTCTGGCCATCCTTGTTCAAGGATGCTTATGAATTCGCTCTATCTTGTGATCGGTGTCAAAGGGTTGGCAATATCTCTAGGAGGAATGAAATGCCACTCACTAGCATGTTGGAAGTGGAATTATTTGATGTATGGGGAATTGACTTCATGGGACCGTTTCCAAAGTCTTTCAACAATCAATACATTCTTGTAGCGATGGATTATGTGTCTAAATGGGTTGAGGCCATTGCTTCTCCAACAAATGATGCTAAAGTAGTGGTCAAATTCATGAAAAAGCATATCTTCACTCGTTTCAGTGCTCCAAGGGCTGTTATTAGTGATAGAGGCACCCACTTTTGCAACCATCAATTTAAATCCCTTTTGAAGAAGTATGGAGTGAAGTACAAGGTGTCTTTAGCCTACCATCCTCAAACAAATGGTCAAGCTGAGATTTCCAATAGAGAAATCAAGAAAATCCTTGAGAAAACTGTGGGTATCACTCGAAAGGATTGGTCCATGAAGTTAGATGATGCATTATGGGCCTATCGCACCGCTTACAAAACACTTATCGGTATGTCTCCTTACCGGTTAGTTTTTGGGAAAGCTTGTCATCTTCCTGTGGAGTTGGAACACAATGCCTATTGGGCTATTAAAAAGTTGAACTTTAATGAAAAAGAAGTGGGTGACAAGAGGCTCTTACAGCTTAATAAGCTTGAAGAATTTCGTTTCCATGCTTATGAGAGTTCAAGGCTTTACAAGGAGAAAACAAAGCGGTGGCATGACAAAAAGATTGTCTCTAAGTATTTTGAGCCGGGTCAACAAGTTCTCCTCTATAACTCTAAGTTGAAAATCTTTCCGGGAAAGTTAAAGTCTAGATGGTCTGGCCCTTTCACTGTGGTTCAAGTCTTTGACAAGGGTGTTGTGGAGCTAGAAGGACAAGATGGTGAGAGATTCAAGGTCAATGGCCAGCGGTTAAAGCACTATTGGGGTGGCACGGTAGAGAGGCAAACCATCACTCTACCGCTCACTGATTCCACTTGACAAAGAGAAGAGTCAGGCTGAAGACTATAAATCAAGCGCTTCTTGGGAGGCAACCCAAGTTCTCAACACTTTATCTTTTCATTTTTCCTTGATTTTTGTGTGTTTTAGTGGATTTATGTTTGGTTTTACCTTTTTGTAGGTAAGAAAGGTTTTCCAATGGCTGAACGAATTGCATTGCATTGGAGCTACAAAGTACATTTTGATACAAGGAGTTGGAACTACAAAGGGAAGTACACCTAAAATTTTGCATTTGAAACTACATGCTTGAATATCATTGCTGTTGCTTTAATGTTTGTCTAAATGGTGAATGTAACTTGAGATGGAATTTGTATGGGGTGAATGAAGCTTTAGGATTGACAAATCTGTTGTCACCATGTTTGAGTACAGCATGCCGTTCTTATGCCTTTTGTTGTGGATCAATGGTTTTTTTAAGTGAGTTGGGTGCTATGTGTGGAATTTGGGGTGATTTGGGAATCATTTTTTGCATTTTTATTGTGTGTGGTGTTATCATAATGTTTTGATGTGATTGAATGGTGTGTGATAAGATTAAGGTACCATTTGTGGAGATTGGGTGAATTAGAATGCTTTGAGAATCTCATTTTGCTGTTAGAATTTTTGTTTGTTTGCTTTCATCCTTTGCTGTTACTTTGTTGTAGCAAAGCTGCAGCAAATGTTTGGTTTTTCTGTGATGTGCTGTGTATCTGTGCTTGCTGTTGCTTTGCTATGGCATACTGAAAGCAAAAGCAACCCATTTTTCAGTGCTGCTGTGCAATTTTCCTTGGGTTTGCTCTCGCTTCGCTATAGCAAGGTCAAGGCAAACACATGCCATTTTTTGCCCCTTCTGTGCAATTTTCCTTGTGTTCGCCCTCGCTTCGCTATAGCGAGGTCAAGGCAAACATATGCTAATTTACACCCTTTCTGTGCATCCAACAGCCACAAAAAAAACAAAAAAAAATAAAAAAAATAAAAAAAATAAAAAAAAAATTCTTTTAAACAAAAAAAAAATATTTTTTTTTAAATTGACCATCTCACCTTTCTTTCACCTGTCTTTTCCTCTTTTACCCTTATGAACCTACCCACATATGACCCACATTCATTTTACAAATTCAAAATCACTTCCACTTTTGTAAACTCCCTCCTAACTCACACCCAAATTTCATCACACCCATATCCCCCTTTCTACTCCTCCGTCTCACACTCCCTCACTCATCACTGCCGCAGCTCACCTCCCCTCCACCGCGCTCTCTTTCTCGGTCTTCACCGTTCCCCCACACACCACCGTCATCCCTCACTCGCCCATCAGCTCCTCCGCCTCCTCACCCCGCCACCCACCAATCCTCTCCGTCGGTCTCCCTCTCCCCACTCCTTAGTCTGAACGCCTAACTCCACCGTGACTCCACCCCATATCCGTCGTCCACGCCCCACTCCACCGTGACCCACAATCGAAACCCCAGCCCCCAGCCCCACCGTCGACCACAGTTGCTCACACCCCCTCTCTCACCGTCGACCCCATCTCCTCCAATCCTACCCTTGCTCGTTTTCTCACCACCGTCCCCCTCTTCTCTTACCATCGATCTAGCCTCCACCGACTCCCATTCCGCTGCCCACTCCACCGTGGCCCAGAGCCTCCACCACCAGCTTCGCCGTCGACCCAGCCCCCCATTCACTCATCGTTCCCTTCCCCATTCCTCTCAACTCCATCTCCAGCATTTCCCATACACACACACCCCTCTCTCACCGTCGACCATCTCAGCCCCTCACAACCGAAGACCCCTCCTTTCCTTCTCTCTCATCTCTTCTAGTCACGCTCATGGTGGTTGAAGCCAGGCCCTCATTCACCTTCACCTCCTAATTTTCACACTCGTCCATTCCTGCAACGAGTTCGGTCCAGCTGCGTTTGGGTGACTTCAGGCCATAATCTTCAAATTCCTCACTCGGTATTCTGCCCTGATTCGCTGTAATCTTGTCTTTGGCTTCTCTGTTCAGTTGTGCTATTATTCTTGTCCAAGGCAATTTGCATATCCTTCATCCAGTTTCTGTTGGAATTTTGTAGATTATGGTTGAGATTATGCTTAGAGCGGCAATATGAAGACTTTGTGGTTATGATTAATAGGGGAAGCATGCTCACTTTAAGCTTGAACTGATTTGGGTTGTTTGAGGATTATCAGTGTGCCTGACTAGTTACATAGTTTCATATTTACATTAGTTGAGACCCCACCGTAGCTGCACATGCTTGGTTATTTGGAAATAATTGTGCTTTGTCACATGCTTTAGAAACTGGAATTGGGAGCCTCGAAGTCCTAATTGCTTTTCACAATTATTTGATTTTTAGAGGCCATTTTGTCACAAAAGGGAACCATTTTGACTATTTGTGTCAACTCTCTGACTAGGCTACATGTGCTACCTATGTGGATATTCTTCTAATCTATGAGCTTAGGATTGCACAGCTGTAACTCGTTTTAGGTGAAGCATTCTACACTTAGGCTTGCATTGATGTGGTTTAATTTGGTGATTAGTGTACTGAGCATTAGTGGTTTGGATAACCTCTGAAAGGTACATGTGAATGTCTCTTGTTTCCTTGCATATAGGCCCATGAATGGCTAATTTGAGAACTTCTGCATAAGATTAGGTGCTTGCACCCTTGTTCCTTGTTTACTTGTTCTAGAGGTGCTTCAGTTGGAAAATATGGTTTCGCACTGCTTTCATGTTCAATTTTCTACAGCCATGACAATGGTTTTGACATCATCTTACCAAAGTCCATTTTCAATTTTGGAAACGCACCTACAAGTTCTCAAATTAGCCTGCATGTGCCAATTGTTTGGAAATCCCTCCAACTCTTGAACTTCATTTTGAACTAAGAAATACTTTCTCAAGTGGATGTTTCAGCAATTTTTGATCGAGTTGTTGCTCCTTGGGATAGTTTGAGTTTATCTGGTAACAGTGAAACACCTCTCGACATACTGAAATGCAAAGGCATTAATCTGCTGTTTTGAAAATTTTTGCCTTCTTTCTAAGGCCTCACCACTGTAAAGAAATGGGTTTTCTGTTTTGTGGAGCTTGTTTTCTTGAAAAATCAGGTGTTTCAGCTGTTATTTCACTTGACTCCATTACATAACCATTTGTTACCAGCGCTTATGTTGTTCAACTGAGTTGGAGAGCCCCTTTGGGATCATTTGAGTTGGCGAATCACTTTGAGATCATTTGTACTGATATGAGGAAGCGAGGATAAGTTTAGGAGTGGAATTATGGATTGCCTTGTTGAGGTTCTTAGCCAGCCACAAGTTTGGGGGAACTTTTTCTTTTAGGACTAGTGTTTCTCTTTTTCTTTTCTTTTGTTAGTTGTAGATTGTTCATGGTTTTTGTGTATGTTTTCTTTGGTTTTGATTTTTGCAGATAATGACCAAGCGCCGAGCTGCTCCTAAAAAGCCAGCACCTAAACGGAAAAAGGCCGCTGCTGCCCCTTCAAGTCCTGTAGATCACAAGGGACCGGCTGATTTGGATGGCGACCAACCCCCACTTACATTACGTAGTCTCCATGAAGAGCTTTTGCTAGCAAAAAGGGAACGTGCGAAGGAGCGCCTTCACCGCCAGCGCGTGGAGACTATGCTGGAAGGACTCGCAAGCAAGATGGGTGTTGAGGTGCCACCGAGGGTTGAGAGTGATGAGGAGAAGGACCCATCCACACATCACCGAGGGAAAGAAATTGTGGTTTTTCGGGATCTAGCTGAGGAAGAAATTGGTGAAGATTCTGAGTCTAGTGCGTCTGAGAGTGCCGATGATGATGAGGTGGTTTCTGTTAGGGAGGATAAGGATCTTGGTTCTACTCGAACTGCTGATGCTGATACCTTTGAGTCAGAGTATGATCCTGCAGTTGATTCTGCTGATTGACGAGACCCCTCTGACTGTTGAAATTTTTGATGCTTGTTCTTTTTGCTTCCCTGTGTTTTCTGACATCTTTTAAATGTAGGAATTTTGAGTTAGCATTTCTGTGCAATTCCATTTGGGTTCATGTGCATAATCTGTTCTTGTGTGTTGTTAGCTACTGATGGCTAACAGTTGTTTTGTGTGCTAACTGTCATTATCACTGGCTGTTCCTATGATAGGCTTGCATGCGGGCGTTGATGCCCTTTGTTTGATTGGATGAGTAGTTGCCATTGAGCATGTACTGTTTGATGCATCTGAGACTGCTGTGAATATTACTCGTAAATGCGTCCAGGTTTGTGAATGTTTGACAGTGGGGACACTGTTGGTTTCAAGTTTGGGGGAGGTATATTGTGAAAATTTTAAAATGTGAAAATTTTGAAAGTGAACAGTGAGTGCACAGGTATATACAAGCAGTTTTGATGTATAGTTTGATTGAAAAAAAAAGGGTGAAATAGATGAAATTTCACAAACTTAAGCCTTTGCTTGGGAAAATTTTAGAGAAAATATCTTTTGAATTGGTTAAATTGTTTGTTTAGGATTGCATAAATGGTCCAATGATTGGATAAGCTATTTAGCATTATGCTTGACAGGAAATTGTGATTAATATGTCTTGTTGAATGAGTTATAATGTTGGAGTGAGTTTCTAAGGAATTCTCTTGAGCATAATCTTGCACTATTGGAGTCAGGGATGTTTTGAAGGTTTTTGTTGAAGAAACTCTTGGTAAACTAGCTTATATACCTATTTTCAAAGGTACAATTTCCAAATCTACTTTAGAATTTTTCGAAGCTTATTGTGCATCTCATATGGTTTTGAAAAATGATCTAGGTTTTTCGTTAAAAAGCGTTTGAGCCTTTCAAGCTATCCTACATTGTGATTCTTCCATTTTGAACCCAATTTTGAGCCTTTATAAAAAAACCAATATAAATATTCTTATTGAAAACCAATTCACTTCCTAACCCCTAACCTGAAAAACCATGATATACCTTGCTTTGAGATAAAAAAAATTGCTTATATAGAAATGAGGGCTGAACAAAGTGTACAGAAGCCAAGTTAGTTCAATTTTGTTGAAAAAAAAAAGAAAAGAAAGAAAAAGAAGAAAGGAAGTTAGTTCATTTATCTTAAAGTTTTTGTATTTATTCCTTTTTCCCTTCCATTCAAAAACCCTAAACCCATGGCCACGTTACAAGCCTAAAAGTCCTTTTGATTTTGATACCATATGAGGTAACTTGTAAGTAGAGAAGGATGAAAAGAGGATAGTGAAGTGGTAGAGTTGAAAATTTGTATATGAGTTGGAGTATTATGTGTGACTGAGATAGAATTCGAAGAAATGTCTTTTGATTCCAAACACACACCCACACTCAAAGGACTCTTGAAAAACTTGCTTAAAGATTATAAGACATTCATCTTGGCATATTCTCGCAAGTCCCTGTTTCGTGTGATCTTTAGAGCAATGAATGAGGACATGAACATATCTGCAATTTAGATAAGCAATTTATGAAGTCATGTTACATGTGTGAATTTGCTTGAGGACAAGCAAAAGCTTAAGTTTGAGGGAGTGTTATTATCTGGAAATTCTTGTATTTCATCACATTTTTCTCATATATTTGTGGTTTTAAACTAAAATTGTGCATAAGTTTTATACATATGAAGAAAAATGTGATGTGTTGAAAATACTTGAAAAAAGTGCAAATTTTGAGCTAAATGTATAGGGTTTTAGATTAAATTGAAGAATTGAAAAGCTCATAAAATCCTTCTCTTTGCAGGAGGATGATGACAAGAAATTGAAGCTTACATGAATCCTTGGAGGTGAAGAAAAGAAGAACAAAAGCCAAAAAGGAAGATCAAAGTAGCTTGAAGGTGTCCCCGGTTGCTTTTGCTACACCACAGCGAAGCAAAAGCGAAAACACATAAAAAATAGGCCCTTCTGACCGCGTACGCTGTGGGTTCGCTATAGCGAAGCGAAAGCGAAAACACAACAAAAATAGGCCCTTCTGACCGCGTACACTGTGGGTTCGCTATAGCGAAGCGAAAGCAAAGTCGCGATACTGCAACTGTGCGTTTTGAAAAACTGATGCTTCAGCTGACTTTTTAACCTAATGAGGGCACCGAATTGAAGGTATTCTGCACAAGGAAGAGCTCAAGAACTACAAGGAGGCTTCTTGGAGAGCTTGAGGAGGATTTTGGTGCTTCTTGGAGGAGATTCTTGGAGAAATTCAAGATTTTTCTTCTCTTTTTCTGGTTTTTCCCCTCTTCTCTTCTCATTTGCTGATATGGTCATGAGTTTTATGTTGAGTCGTTGGTTTGTATTGATTATGAGTGGCTAAAACTCTCATTTAGGATTACTTCTACTCATTGTATGGATTAAAATATAACTACTATATTTTCTTGCTTTTGCTAGTTGTTGAGAATATATGTTGATTTTTCTCTATGCTTAATTACTATCTTGTGCTTGATCACCACATGATTAGTTTAGTTCAATTGAATGATGCTTGAGAGAGCTATTTTGGTTGTAGAACTTGAGAAAAATCATGTTAGACTTGAAGTTTAGGGATTAAATGGATGGTTTATTGTTAGAATAGAGATATATCTAATAACCTAGCATAGTTTAATGAAGAATTGATTTGGGAAAGATGATTTTCATTAATGATAGACAAGAGATTGAACATTGTTAATGAAGATTAAAAATCAATCTCGACTTGAGAGAGCTTGATTGATGATCTTAGAATCTTTGACTAGCATATGGACTCACACAACTAACATAAGTGAATTAATTGCATAGTTTTATGAAATACAATGAGGAAAAAGTAATCCTAAGCCTTTAAACCTTGAAGTAGAATTAATTTTACAATCACCTTTGTTTTACCTTATTGTTTTTAGCACATTTCCTTACTTAACATACACAATTTCAAATGATTTCATTCAACCTAGTTAAGAACATAACTATAATAGTTAACTCGCTTTTGTCATAGTCCTCGTGGGAACGATCTTGACTTATCACTTTATTACTTGCGACCCGTGCGCTTGCAGAAGCTAAACGGCGAACACTGTGTTTGACATAAATTCGGAGCCTCGCCATTTGATTCCTTCTGCTGAGTTGATCATAAACCAGGTTCATTCACCTTGCTTCAAAGTGGCTCATGGGATTCAACAGTGGTGGGACCCTAATCTGCGTTCTCACCCTGTTTTGTACCGATACAAGAAAAAGTAATTATATTAAGTTGACAAGGTTTTAGGTGATGTGAAAAAGAAATAGACAGTGAATAATAGAGGCCTCACTTGATCTGTCTGATAATTAACATCTCATGCACAAGTGAGGGTTACTTTTTTTCATTCCTATATACTTCTCTCCTTTCTTCACTCAAAACTTAAAAAGATATTACCCCTTCCTATTCTTAATACTATAAGACATATTTATCTAATTTGATTAAATTAAAAAAATTAGTTAATATGATATGTATTTTTTAAAACAACTCAGTCGTCTTCAATTCCCTCATATACTCTCTTTTTTAATTATTGTTGACAGAACATCAATAAGGGCAAATTAAGAAAAAGATTGACAAATATAAAAATTATGTCTTATCTTATATTTAGAACTAACTTCAACTCCTTAAATATGTCTTATATTAATAGCTGGAGCAAGTACTATCATGTCATATAGTTCGAGTTAACTAATTTGAAAAGAAAATGGAAACTAAATTACTTTAAAGTATTTCAAAAAATCATATAATATATATTTTAAATTCTTTAATTTTCTCATTTAGTTAACGGAGTTTTATATTAATTATGAACCAGAGGTAGTATATAATAATAAAAATAAAAATAAAAATAATCAATGAGATAGCTAGCTGATGAAGGTGGTCGTGCGTCCAACAGTTATAGCGATTTGTGGTCAATAAAATAAATGAGAAAACCATGCACATGCAAGTCCTAACATGGTCTAGAGAGTAGAAGGAATCATTTAGTGATGGTACAAATCGCAGTGGTAACCATGTAGAGAATATAATGATGGAATAAATTGTACGATTTGGTGTGTGTTTGGTAATTTCAAAATCATAATCATGGTCCACATATGATATTGCTGTTGCTATTAATCTATAAGCTACCTTTAATTTTCTTCCATCAATGGTAATTGATATTGCTATTAATCACATCTATGTATAACTATAGTTATTTTTTAGCTATAATTATACTTACATGTGATTAATACCAATATCAACAAGCGGCTTGTGGCGGAGTATTGGGTGATGTAAATGAAGAATGGCTTTTGGGGTTTCATTATGCTCTCGGTATCTGCTCGACTGTTGAAGCTAAAGTATTGGCTAATGATAAATATATATTTTATAATTAAATAGGTATAGATTTTATGATATAATTGATTAAATTTATTAATATTTTATATCTATTTAATTATCTTTTATATATTTTCTATCTTTTAATTAAGTTTAGAATAAAAAGAAATTTTGACATAAAATCTACCCGTATCTTATTTTATTTTATAGGAGGTTATATATATATATATATATATAAAAGAAAGTATCCATGAAGAATAACAAAGGCGTTGGCAGCAAATTGAAGAGAAAAGGACATGGACCCCACGTGATAAAAAGCAATCTGAAGGATATTTAAAATAGGGAAAGGATAATAAATATACTGCATTATATTGAATATATTATAATATATTGGAATTGGCGTGGATTCAAAAAGATTGGACTCAGCCCATACGCAAGGCATTCCAAGTTTATAAATAAGAGGGCAGCGATGCTTTTCGGGGAGGAGAACAAGATCCGAAGGGAAACGTGAACCACGGAAACTCGAGAGGAAAAAGAATAAAAAGGTAAGAGAGGCAATAGTGAAGTTTAACAGATTTGATTTCTTTTTTTCTTTTTTTTTTTATGTTTTGAATTTGAATTTCTTTATTTTATTATGGATTTTATTTTAACCATGTGTAGCTAATTTTCTTTTTAGACCTAAGGAAACTATGAACTTACTAGTGAACTAGATTTTATTTCCATGATTATTTAGTTATGATTTATGTTAATTTTGGTTATTTAATCTTGCTTTGGTATGTTCGTTTGATGATTGGCCACCATTAGATGTGAATTTGAGTATTAGGATTTACCTTAACGAAGGGAATTTTAATTAGGCTTTGATATTAAGTAATATGGGATTAAATTATGATTTAATTTGCGATTAGGATAGACATATACCTAATAGCTCCATATAAATGTTGAAGAGTGTGTTTGAATTATCTTGCCTCTTGAGTAATTTGGTTAGACATAACAATTATACTTAAGAGAGGGTTGTGAGTGAACTGACAGGCACTTATAACTATTTATACTCGAGATTAACACACTCTTCAACAATCATAGAGTCCCATATGGCTGTTTAAGCATGTTTTTGGAAGACAAACATTGATGGCTAGATTTAGATCCTAGTTCTTTTATCTCAAGCTATGTTTACCTTTGTATCTTAAAAAAAAAATTATAGCTATTTTTAATAATTTATTTAATTCTCTTATTAAGGGGATTATATGAAAGTGAACTAATTTGGCTTGTAAAACAGTAAATATAGGGTGTGTTTTCCCATACACAGCTAACGAGGGTATAATGCTAATGGCTCAGGTTTGGAAACGAAGTGTACGTTTTAATTTTTATAAATGTAATGTAATATGATTACACAGTTTTGAAGCTAACTAAATATAGTGAGTTTTAATATAAACTACAAAGCTAATGACAAGTGTGACAGCATGAATATGATGTTGCTGGGAGTGATAGTGATAATGTCCCTTGTATTTTTGAGAGTGGAGCATTTATAGCCTCTGAAAAACCTGAGATACACCGCTCTCTATCCTTCAAAGTTATGGCCTAGTCCCTTTCTTTGAGTTCCAAGCTGTTCATGAATTAATGTGTATGTGACCTTAATTAACATGGACGTGTATTATTTATAGGCCTAGATATTCTCTTTGGATTGAGCTTTCCATGTTTAATTTAAAGCATCTACGATTTTGTTTCAGGAGACTTTTGTTAGCTTTGTTTTGTTCGCACTGCTCTGTTCACTTTGGTTCCAGCTTGTGTTTTTTCAGTGCTATGTGTTCATGACCTTGGATTTGATTTTTCAACACTATAATCTCTTTGGCCAAAAAACAAAAACGCAACTCGGGATGAGAAATACTTGTATATTTTAAGAATGTCATGTCATCTGAATTTTATTTAATAAAAATATAACAACTCAAATCATTATAATCCTAGTTGGCCGATGACTCATATGAAAAAATTCATATTTTATGTTGTATTTAATAAAAATAAGCATATTAATTTGAAAAAGAAACTAAAAAAATGATCAGCCAATATTTTTTCTTAAAAACAAAATAAAATGTCAATTTTCTCATATGAGTCATCAACGAAATAAGATTAAAATGATCTGAATTGTTCTGTTTTTATTGGATAGAGTTCAGATGACGTGTTACTCTTAGAGTATATAAGAATTCCTATATATAGGTTTTTGCTTTGCAGGGAGCATCATAGGCTATTGAATTTGTTTGTCCATATAGAAAGACTTGATTTTCTTACCTCTTTCACTTACACTGACAGCAGTCCAGAAATGAGGTAAGAATCCGGATTTTCTCCCCTACTCTTTCCGTCCATTGCGCCTCCCTTACCCAAAACATTGCTGTTTTGGGTCAAAAAAAGGGGAGGGTTGGGTCCTTTTTTTTTAAAAAAAAAAAGGATACGTAGCACCCTAAAGTATTTTTAAGTGACACTCAGTATCTTAAAATAATTTTTGATACACTAATCACTCTCAAATATTTTTTTTAGTAGTAATTACTATCTAGCAAACTGCACTTTAAAGTATTGTTTCAGTAATATTCAATATCATAAATTAATGTTTAACTCACTCAACACCTTAAATAATTTTTCAATAATAACTAATGTCTAGCAAACCACATTCTGAAGTATTTTTTGAGTAACATCTAGTATCATAATTAATTTTTAACTCATTTAGCACTTTAAATAATTTTTTCAATAAAACCCAATATCCTAAACTAATTTTTTGTGCATTTAATCTCCTGAAATATTTTTTTTATCACCACTCTATATCTTAAGTTTAGACTGTTCGTTGCAAATAGAAAAATATTTTATTGTACTGAATGCAGAAAACATTATTTCATGATACTGGGTGTCACTTAAAAAATACTTCAGGGTGCTACATATCTTTTGTTTTTGAAAAATGGACCCAACCCTTTCCTTTTTTGACCCAAAATGGCAGTGTTTTGGGTAAGGGAGGCGCAATAGACGGGAAGAGCATGGGAGAGAATCCGGATTCAGTTATATACAACAGTCAAGTAAATGGTTTTTCCTAATTCCGTCTCATCATATTTGACGATTTTTAAGTTTAATCGCTTGTCAAATATGAGTACATCTGTATTCTGTAATGGTGTTTTGAAAAAGCTTCACTCATATTTTAAGGGAAGTGAGAGTTGAAAAATTGAGGCAGAGCAAGAACTTCTTATCGGATCATGAAAACAGGGATGAGAAAGATGAAACCAAAAAAAAAATCAAAAGAAAGAAAAAAAACAACAAAAATCACTTGAGACGTAAAATGAACTTAAAGAAAACGTGAAAGTTTATGTCTAAAGTAAACATAACTTGGTGTTCATCATGGTGCCAGTCACTAAATCACATCCAGCTTTCAAGAGTAAAGGAAGCTCTTACATGACCCAATTCTACTTTCCAATAGAATATGATCACCAGATTTAATGGGGTAAGTATGTTACTAATCAGATTAATACAAATACGTTTTGAGCATTGTCAAATACATGACACTGGATAAAAATCAGAAAAGAAACTGGCGGTTCATTTAGATGTCAAGTAATTTTATTGAATGCATATATTGCTTTTCCTTCTCTTTCGCAGATAACTAAGTTTTCCCCTGTTCCTATATCTGTCTCCATACATGGAAAAACTATCTGCTTCTACCTTCTTAGCTATAAAATCAGTAAGTTGCATTCATTTATTGTATTATCTTATTTTTTCTTATGATGTATTCATTCCCTTTTTTTTTAGCATATTCTTCTTAATCAGTTTCTCTTTTTTTTTCCTAGGCTATATTAATAATATTAAATTGAATAATCCCACAAACACCAAATTCCTATAAATTAGGATATTGATTTCAAGAATTGTGTTTTTATTTCATGTAAAATCCGACATGTTCTTATTAAATCTTTTTGTATTCTTTACAATCTTATAAATATAAATTTCTTAACTTTCATTTTTATCTTTTAAATAAATGATAGCATTTATTATTTAATGAGGTTATCTACTATTTAATTTCTCAATCTATTACTGCAATTCTAGCTTTATCCCCGCTAAGTTCCTAGAAAAGTTCTCATTGTATAGCAGTTGGGTTATGTGATTTTAGGGTTCTCCTGTTTCATTTTCTGAAAATATGTAACTAGAATGAATTAAAAAAAACTCAGATCATTGATGTGCCAAGAGACTCCGCATATCTGGGATTGATGCGCCATGAGTTTTATGATTTGCGAATGGCTCTACAAGTTATATTTTGTTGTTGTTTTAAGTATAGTCTATATATAGGCCAGCAATTTAAAATAACATAATGATGCAAAATTCCAGCAACTGATTCTGTGTTGGATATAGTTTTCACTTAAAAGGACATAATTAATAAAATGGAGATTGAAAAATGTAAGGCCATTTATATAAGTGAATTCGAAGCTGAGGAGAGAAAAAATAGAATTATTTAGGGATTTGATGACTCATCATCATGTGTATTATACTATCAATTAATGGTCGATTATCTGGGTGGGTTTTATGATTTGCAAGTCCACATGTTTTTATTTTTTTGTTTTTTTACACTAATTACTTAGAATATGAGAAAAATAGTCTGACCAAGTCATTATTATGCACACTATATTTAAAATGATCCTTTATGTTCCTTCATTTAATGCAAGTCATGTAGCTGACCATCAAGATTCTTGCTTTTCATGTATATACGTGTATGTGTTGAATATATCTTTTGTTTTGCATGCAAAATAATTTCCATTGTTCACTCCATTTTGTATTGCTGCTCTGTGCCTATATACACGAGAATAGTAACTGTGTAATGCCATTTAGTTGTCAAGTCATTTTGTTGAATGCATATATTGCTTTCCCTTCTCTCACATATAACCAAGCTTTCCCTTATTCCATTATCATACACGGAAAGACTATCTGCTACTGCTCTTTTACCTATAATATCAGTATGTTGACCTCGGAGATTCTTCCTCCATAGGTTTATTTTTCGTCCTTTTAATGTACATAGTGTAACTATTTATATCCACCCCAGTTTAATATGCTGTCAGTCAATACATTGGCATTGCTTCCGAGATGAGTTATTGGTCAATCTGCCTCCTTACAAGCGAATTGTCAGTTATCATATAATATGTTAGGATTACCTTGGGTTTACTTGCTTTGCCTATCCCATAGCTACTATACCATATACCTACGCCCCTTTGTATCCCGCCTCTTCATGAAGCATCCTTATCATAAATCGAGATACCTCTCTCATCAATGCAAATGAAAACTGTGTTACTATCAGGTCATTGTACAGAATTACCTTGCCATGCATATCACTGCCTCTTTCTTTCTGCCATAATTTGTTCAAAGGTTTTTTCATGCACCTTCTTAGTTGTTGCAGTCGTTGTTGAATGTGCCTATCAATGATTTTGGTAAGTCAATATGACCTATGCTAACATTAAAATCCTACATCATATGATATAGAGCATCCCAGTAGTGACTCAATCCTGTGCATTTATCATCTGTTCAATACCAATGATGCTGTTGCTATCCCAACGCACATGCTTCCTATGCAACTTTGCCCTCCTATGTAAGCATATCATTTTATCCTGCCATATCTTTGTTTCTTCCTCCTAACTTTTCTGTTTTTTCATGGCTACTACGTACATATTAGCTGCTACCTGCTATCGTGGTATTTTGATCATAAATGACTGCTACATTTTTTGTGTAGTGTTCCTAACAATACACATAGTTAACTGTCACCCTTTACACAGTGCCTTCCTTACTCACGCTAATGTCTTTCATCCTGCCTTTTGTTTCCTCACATGCTCTTCTCAATTACTAGGATCGACTATGGTTTGTAGACTCCACATTATCCAAGGTCAATTGTGGAGCTACCCAAATTTAAATGTCACCCCTTTCCTGCCCATTTCTCAAATGTCACCTTCCTATAAGCTCCTCCATATCAATACTTCATTTTCCCATTCTTATCTCCTTCCATATCTATCTTAGACTACTCACCACTTACAACCTCGCAACGCCTCTCTCTTTGGTCAAGGGCTTGCATGATAGTTCTGACATATGCTCTATTGTTGTTAGAGTTTTCAAGAATGTAGATGCACTTTCTTAGGATGTCGTTCATCTAATGGTTTCCTTTTTTTTTTTTTTTTCTGTTAAATACTTTTCTTTGTTAATGTCAATGATGACTATCGGTGTATCTTTTAATTTTCCATGTTAAGTTTCAATTGGCATTTTCTGATTGCACTTTTAATTGTCTATCTTCAATTTGAAATTTTTGATGTCTGGATGATGCATGTTTATTCCTTTTATTTATTGAGTTGTTTCTGATTAAGTAAATGCTCCCGTGCAACACACGGGTAGCATATGCTCGTTACACATTGACATATTAATCTTAAATATAAAATATAAGTAAATTAAAATATATCTAAAAATAGTGCCGTGTGTGCCGGTCAGTGCCAAAACTTCCATCATCTTTGAACTTCCAAGAAAATAATAAAAAAAATATCTCAACAGCTCTCGACTATAAACTCAACTACGAATTGTTCTGCAACTTCAACAACTCGCATCTACAGATTGTTCCACAGCTTCAACAACTCTCCTATGCAATCACAAGTCTGGGACGTCCTTTTCTCTTTTTACATATTACAGGACAACTAGGGTTTTGCTCTTTGCTTTAATCCATGTATGGGATTCGCCCTTATCCTTGTGGCAGTGGGGTCCCTTATTTGCCTTTTGGCTCCTTTTCACTTCCTTTCTGGTATTCTTCTGCAATTTTTTTAATTAATTAACCAGCAGCCAAAAATACCATTGCATATAGTCGGACATTAAGGGGACTTTGAGAATGCTTCAGTTTAGTTTCGTCGGCACTCCGTGGTTCTGCTTGCTATTTTTGATTCACCCAGCCGATACATAAGTCAACAATATGTTCTGGTATTTGCTATTGTAGGTGAAGGAGGTATGGAAGAATGGGGTAAATGGAGGTAGCTGCAGAACGTAGGTAGGACAAGCAGAGATGCCATGACCAAAGTAAAGGTGGAAGAGGAGTAAATGCTCGCTTGGAATAGCTTATTTTTAGGTAATAAGTGCTTATAAGTCGTAATCCACGGTATACGGGATAAGTATGTGAGAAGAGTTTTATCTCGGTTTGCGTAATAAGGACTTATTATCCAAAAATAAACCCAACCAAACACACACTAAAGCGTTTTCATTTGTCGTGATTTATCGGGAAGATTTTAGTTTTAAAATCTAGAAATATTATATTAAAAAATTTAAACCTTAGATTTGTTGTCATCATTTAAAGGTGTTGAGTAAACGTTTTCCGTTAGTAAAATTAATAGTGTTAAAATTATATAATTAAAAATATATATTTTAAATTTAAGGGATCAAAATAAAACCTCATACAAATTTAATGTGTGTCTGGAATAATGATTTAAAAAATGGTTTTTTATCAATTTAATTTTTTATAATCTTACTTTTAATAAAGTTATATTATATAATATAATTTATGTTTGTATTGGCCACACGGCACTATTTAATGTTTGCTTCGGGATGAACACAGCCGAACTTTGGAAAAAAAAAAAGAAGGAAAGGCTACCTGCAACACGTTATATCAGGGACTCAGGTTCTCATTAATGTAACACAGGTTTCCTTTATGTTTTCACTGTTGAATTTTAAATCTTCGCCCGTCAGTGCTGCTGCTCTTTTTTGATCTCTCTTTAAATTTTTCATCCAAGCACACCTTCAACAACAAACATATCCAGAAAAAAGAAATCATCCTTTCCTCAACATTTTGAAAATTATTTTCCGCTCATTTAATCAAGATTTCTCAGCTGTTCTTTTTCATGGTAAATATTTTTCTTTGCATCTCTTGCCGTATTTTCCTTCTCTTCTCTCTCTTCTTCCTCCGCCTTCTTCCACGTGAACTTTCTTCTTCCTTCCAAGAGTTCTAGCATGTTTCAGTCCAGTAAAAATAGTGAACCGAGTAGCCCACCCAACCCAACGGGTTAGCCGAGTCACTACCGAGTTATACTAGTTCGTCCGGGTTAGAATCCGTTCGAGTTTGAGCATTGACTGGACCGGACAAGTGCTTGGGTCGCTAGTTTCTGGGCTAACCCAATCGGTTCGGGTTTTAATACCATAAAAAATAATAATATCTTGTACATTGTCCCGTCCGTCTAGATCACAGTAATTGCATATAAATAATAAAATATAAATAAAATTTGAAGAGAAGAAAGAGAATGGAAATTGGCTCACCTGCTTCGTTTTTTTTTTGCGACATTAGCTTCGTTATTGCTATATTATATATATATATATATATATATATATGCATAATTACTTTTATTAGTTAATAAGATATTTTTAAACATTATATTTTAAAAAATATTTTCATACTTAAATATGAATATTTTTATCAATTTTATTTTAAATATATTTTTAAATCGTCACCGGTATGATTCAGGTAAACTCCAGTCTAACCACTTATCCTTAACCTATTACCTCATCCGTCTAATAACAACAGGTGCGATTTTTAATACCTTGCTTAATCCACGAGCAGAAAATAGATGCTTTGCGTCATAAAACGTGAAGGATGATCGCTAACTGGCCTTCATATCTGGGAGCAGGGAGTTGAGAGCTGCACACCTCAAAGAACAAGTACACCCAAGTCTGGTTATTCCAGTCATCATCAGCCATGTATCCCTCCAACAAGGTGCATTCCCCTCCCCCCCCTCCCCCCTCATTTTCCAATTTCATCTCCATCTATTGTTTAGCTACCATCACACTCTACTTTAGCTCCGAATTCTATCTTGGTGTTCAATTTTTTCCGTTCACTTCTTTCTTTCCCCCCGAATTTCTCACAAGCCAGACGAAACTTTGGGCTTGCAATGCATGCCTGTTTTTCATCTTCAGGTATTATCAAACCCTTAATGGCGTTAATGAGTGCATCAGATGTCAATCGTGTCGTCTATTGAGGGATTCGTTTAGTTTTCTGTGTTTTTTATTGACTTTGTGGGGTTACGCGAAGAGAAGTCATGTTTTTTTGGGGCCATTTGTATTATTTGTAAGGCTTGGAAAATCATCGGAGAAACCATGATTTTTTTCAGCAATGGCGATTTTTCTATTGTTTTACTGCTCAGTTTTGGGGCTGTGCTTGACGTACCATAACTAAAGGCACTCGAGTGGGTCTGGAAGATGCTATTGAGAAAGTTTTATGATAGAAGTTTTAATTTCATAGTTGAATACACCTGGTTTTGTCGGCTGTACGATTTGGGGATCTTTCATCAGATAAATGTGTGTTATGGAAACCGTTTCATAGGTAGACGGAATAGGAAAATGGTGAATCGCTCAAACGCTTGTACTGTTTTTCCAGATTCCAAAACTGCCCTTTGCATTAGATATTCATTTGGTGGCGATGACATTATTGTTTTGTCAGTAATGCATTGTGGCATCAGTCAGTGGTTTGAATTGCAGGACTTGAAAGTTATACAATGCCAGTATCAAATTTCATTAGGTTTTGTGATCTTCCTGTTGTTTCTCTACTCTGATAATCCCCCATTTCATCGTTAATGCACTTTAGTGTCAGTTGTTGGTTTTAACAGTGGAACCCGAAGCCTATACTGTGACAGAACTGAACAAGCTAACCATTTCATACTAGATGATCTTGAGGTTCCATTTTATTATGTTCATTGTAGCTAATTGTTGCAACATGTTGGACATCATTATTATCTTTCCTCATCAGCATATAATCACATAAAACTCTGTCCAAAAGGGTAAATTATATTCATTAACTATTGAATTCCCGCCCCCACAAACATGCACGCATGCACAATAAATGATAATAACAAAACTACACAGTTTACAGTAAAATCGTTTGCATCTTATCTTTTACTTTGAAACTCAATTTGTTTTGTCATAATCAACAGTGCCTGCTTTTCTTAGATGCTGGGAGTTAAATTTTTTTTTAAAAAATGTTTGCCATGGATACACTTTTCCTTTATTTAATGTATAGAAAAATGGAGCAATGGAAACAATGTTCCCCTGGATAACTGGCACCATTGAATTTCAGAAACCTGCAAGAGAACTATCCTAATATCTAATCCTTTATGGCATCACTTTCTTAAAATATTTAGCTTATGCTTGGGATTTTGGCAGTTAGGCTGTTTATCAGTTCAAACGGTAATTTTCCCCCATTGCAAACATGATCTGAATTTATACATGCAAATAACATCTAATTATGCAGCTTATGGCCGTCCAGAATTCCTCAGCATTGGTGAGAGTGGACTTGAATGAAACCTCTGTAGATGTAAACAATGATGTGCAAAATGGAGGTTTATCACAAGCAGAGTCCATCATTCAACATTCTCAGGTTGCATATGTCTGATGTTGTCTTATCATTTTGTATTGTTGCATTATTCAGTAGAAAAGGATGATAGTTTTTCGCCAGTTGCTGGTTAATCAAATTTCTTTATCGTATGTTATGTTGGATATACAAATTGAGATTTTTTTGAAGTTCTATCAGAAACTGACGCTGTACATTTCTCACCACCTCAGCTGTCTATTGCCATAGGTTGAATATCCGCTGTTAAATAAAAGCCACATGAGCTTTTCAATTGAATTGCACTGTTTCATATGGACTCTATCACCTTCAGTCCTTCACTTTCCCCCTGTTGTATGATGAAAGCCATAGATTCTATCTATGACAATGAATGTTTGAGATTACTAGAAATTTGCTCTATGGAATTTCATGAAATCCTGATACTTGATATACCCTTTAATTATGTTTCCTGATATGGATTTAGTGGTGACACTTATCACAAACTTACCTCAAAGTACAAAATACCTGTAGAAACTTCAAGGTGATCTGCAAATGTTGGGGACAAAAATCAAGCACCATGAGGACAGCCTAAATTCTCTGAAGGAAGAGAAAAACAAATTAGATGATTTCATTCTTAATCTGCAAGGTAATTTTTTTTTTTTAAATGAGACTTGTTTGGTAAATTGATTCATACATTTTAAGGCATTTTTCTATCTTGGGCTGGAAAATGGATTCCTAATCATGAGCATAAACGTGATCTGTTCTGTAAGGTGTATAATTTAATCATTGTAAGTTTGAAACTGTTGGTTGCTAGTTGCTGGTCATATTTTTCAATAACAACTAAGTAAAATACTAGCTGTGTTGTTGTTGTCACCAAGAGAATCGCAAATGTGGAAGTGGTTTTACCAATTAGTTAAAGAAAACGAGGTTTTTATGATGATGGTCATGACTCATTGTTTGATGATAATGCTTGTGGAGTGTATGCGTTGAATTAAAGAGCATATGTTGAAATGTAGTCACTTAAAATCAAGAAGGACGCCAGATCCTTCCAAAATGTTAAACTTTGTTTCTTTCCATTGTGTATGCTCCCCTTTCCATATTAATTTTGTATTAATGAGGAGCAAGTTTTATTTTGGATTTTTCATTCCTATCCATAGCTATTATTGGGAGTCTATGCCCTATAAGCACACCCAAGATTGATGATGGGGACAGATGCCCCCCTGGAAATGAGGAGATTACTGAAAAGATACTGCAGCACAAAGAATCTGCTGCTGGTATTTTCTGTGAGCTCAAGAGTAATCAAGGAACTCAGGATTCTCATTGTATGCTGTTGAAGGATGTTGTGGGCGTTGTTGCTACACTGGGAAAAGTTGATGATGATAATCTTAGCAGGCATGTTTTGTTTACAGTCTGAGATAATTTCTTTTTTTATAAGAAAATCACTTCTCCTTCCTTTGGGCTCATTGGCTGCATATTTGACTGCTATGAAGCATAGTGTATTTTGCTGTATTGTTAATTTCTCAAATACCTGACAACAACGACAACAAGCCTTATCCCATTAGATGTGGTCGACTGCATAGATTGTACGGCGTCATTTTGCTCTATAAACAACCTGTACTTGTGTATACATAAAATTTTAAAACATGCATCCTTGTGTTTAACTGTACTTATTTTAAATGCAGGCTTCTTTCTGAGTATCTAGGAGTTGAAACTATGCTGGCTATTGTCTGTAAGACTTATGAAGGTGTTAGGGCCATTGAGATGTACGATGATGAATGTAACATAGACAAGAGCTCTGGTGTCCATGGGCTAGGTTCCTCTCTTGGAAGGTCCTTGGCTGACCGATTTTCGGTTATATGTCTTGAATATCTAAGGTATGACTGCACCAGCCTTGTATTCTTGAAAATATAGGATATATTACTTTTGCAAAAGCTATGTGTTTTGATTGTTTCCCCTCTCCTTTCTGCAGGCCTTTCGCTGGTAAATTTGTGCTTGATGATCCAGAGGGGAAGTTGGACATTTTAAGCCCAAGACTACCCAATGGGAAGTGTCCAGATGGATTTCTTGGATTTGCTGTAAACATGATTAACATAGATGGCCCAAATTTATTTTGTGTGACTCCTGATGGATATGGCCTTAGAGAGACTCTATTTTATAATCTCTTTTCCCGTCTCCAAATTTATAAGACAAGAGCTGAAATGCTACAAGCACTTCCTTGCATAAGTGATGGAGCTCTTTCTTTAGATGGAGGAATCATTAGAAGTAGTGGTGTATATTTCTTGGGCAACAGGTAATCGGATTCATGTCAAATCAATATAGTTTTACATTGTGTTTCATTCCTTTGTATTATCATTTACAAATCATGAGACAGGTCAAAACTTAATAATTTGTTATCTTAGGAATGGTGATAGTTGTCTTCGTAAGGTTACTGGTCTCCATTTTCCAAAAGCTGAATGCCATTATAGAGAGAAAGACAACTATATGTAGGAAGAGAGGACATCTTACAAAAAAGATAGAAATAGAGAAAGCTAATTGCGTTTTCACTTTAATTTTAGCAACTTGAAATACCCGAGCCAAAACCAGTTGAACATTTTTTTTTCCCTGGAAAATAAGCTTAGGTTTTAGGGACATTAGTATGCCATGTTTATTTTGTTTCTGGAAGAAAGAAATCATTGAATGTGCAATCTACGAAGGCTCTGTTGATAAATGCAGACTAGTTATGTGTTCTTAATTGTCATGATTTTTAAATTTCCTTTTGGGTCTTTTCATTCTTTTAACTATATATATATTTGATTTGGGGTTATTTTTTATCAGGGAGGATGTGGATGTGAGATTCCCCAGACCAGGAAAATTAATCCCTGATAGCTACATTGAAACTGAAAGGCAACTGAATAATAAGAAGGGGAGGAAGGAAACGATTCTTGAGGATATACGAAGGGAACAAACTTTGTTGGACATTGCAAAGATCAATTTCAATAAAAAGAAGAATGAATTTCTCAAGTTTTTGGCAGAAAGCTCGTCATATGCAACTCAGGTAATCTCCTCAAAGCATATCTTAATATTAATGGCTGTCTGCTTATGAAAATATTTTGTCTAGAAATTATAACACCAGTCTGAGGTAAATTGTTAAGCTTACAATGTTGCTTGAAGGAAAATTGTGGTATACGACATGTTACTCATTCAAAAGATGGGAATTTTCTAGTGGGGTTAAAATCTTTTATTCAATTATAAGAGTAAGTTTGACTTTTCTAATTAATTTTTAATCTGATTGGCTACCAGGCTCGGAGCGCTCCAGACAGATTGATGCCTAAATGATGAAACTAAGCCTGCCATGCGGCAATGAAGAAGGGAAGCCTGTAACAGCTTGGTTTAGTTATTGAACTCATAGGTCAGTTCTATGTTGTAATCTTGCTTTGGACATCTATAGTTTTAAATTTGGAAGGTAAAAATGTTTGATGGCAAAGGGTGTGGGCTTGTTTCAGCCAGAGGCCTTTCTTAGTTAAGTTAAAGGGTTCTGTTTATCTATATGTTATTTGGCATTCTCTCCTCCTCCGTACTGAGAGGAGGCTGTGAATATTGTAAATCTCTGTTATCTCTAGTTGTTTCTTTCTGGTTCTTATGAAATAATTTTATTTGTTTTAACTTTTGCTTTTGATAGAAAACCCTTGTTTAGTTATATTAAAGAGTTAAGGTGCAAAATAGTAAAGAATTATTTCACCATGTGCACCCAATACAATTAATTATTTTTGGGTGCAAAATTAGACATCAACAATATTTCTGGGTGTAAAAGGAGATATAATCAATTTATTCGAGACTAAATATAGTAACGCCTTTAAACCAAGTTAACTTCCGTTACTTTAATATATTTTTAAAATGGTTAAGGTGCAAATTTAGCAATAAACTATTTTCTTATGGGCACCCAACACAATTATTTTTTATATGAGCATTTATAAGACAAATATGAACATTTACACAAAAGCATTTACATTAATGATCTTACTTTATTTTTTTTTCATAAGAGTATTTTGAAGACAAATAAAGGGATTTAAAAAAACTCGGGGAGTAAAAATATTTTGATCATTCACATATTTATCTTGTAAATACTTATATTTATCTTTTCACTGACAAAATTTAACTTTTACTTGACCGAATGGGGTGCAGTAAAATTTTTTTAACTCAATATATTCTTTTAAGTCTCTTTATTTATCTTGTAAATTCTCTTATTAAAAAAAAAGTAAAATCCCTTATATAAACGCTCATATTTGTCTTAAAAATGCTCTTATAAAAAATAATTTTGTTAGTACCCATAAGGAAATAATTCATGCTAAATTTTCAACTTAACCCTTTTAGAAATATATTAAAATAATAGAGGATGAGAAAATTGGTGGGACTTGTAACGGCCCACCCCACCACTACCAAGTTGGGACCCACCACCAGGCTAAACACCAAACCCAAGTCCAGGATATCCGCACCCCCCTTGTGAATACCATTAGACTAGGTATAATGGTGCTAGAGTCTCACATAAGCACGATCTTATCTCCAAGGTTGTGGCTTCAAGCTCTGGGGAGGTGAAAGGAACGCATAAGGGGTGCGGATATCCTGGACCTAGGCTTGGTGTTTAGCCTGGTGGTGGGTCCCGGCCTGATAGTATACCCCGGTGGTGGGGGTGGGCCGTTACAGGACCTACAGTGCAAAAAGTAACATAAGTTAAGTATTCTTAATGACGTTACTATATCTGCTCTTATATAAATTGCTTGTATACTTTTGCACCTAAAAAAAGTTAATTGTGTTGGGTATTCATAAGAAAATGGTTGCTAAATTTACACCTTAACCATTCTAAAAATATATTAAAGTAACTGAAGTTAACCTGGTTTAATAGCGTTGCTATATTTGCTCATAAATAAATTGATTATATCTACTTTTGCATCCAAAAATATTGTTGATGTCTAGTTTTGCACTAAAAAATAGTTAATTATGCTGGGTGCACATAGTGAAATAGTTCTTTGCTATTTTTGCACTTTTTTTTTTTGATACATAAATTTTAGGAAGGGGTTCAGGCTTAACCTAATCCAAGGGCAGGGCCCCTAACTCATGATCCACTACTATTTTTGCACTTTAACCCTATATTAAGCTCTAGTTGTTTATATAATTAATTTCCCAAGTTCTTCTATGAGAATGTGATATTTCATATTTGGTTTTGAAAAAATTAAAGCTAATTCTAAAAAATTATACGATTGGTTTTTTTTTTCTTAATGAGAGTATACGATGGTAAGATTAAAACTGGATTTAGTTTTTTCTTTTTACTATTTTGTTCCCTATCAGTTTCTGGATGGAAAAATTTTCGGGGACAAATCCGGGTGATCAATGGCCATCAGGATTTGTGACAGGTTATTGTGAATAGGCTGATCTTCTAAGTTCTAACATCATTTAGGGAATGAGGTAAAAATATCTATGAACTTTTGTCAAATATACATATAACACCATAAACTTTATATGTTACAAAAATACCTATGAAGTTCTTAAAATGAGGTAAAACTATCGCCTTGAGCCTCACATTATTATTTTTTAATGATTATTTTATTAAAAAAGTTCTCACATCTTCTCTGTCCCCACCCTCCTCCGCGGTTCCTCCCTCTCTCTTTCTCTCTCTTAGGGCTTGTTTGGTATGAGAGGAGTGGAGGGAAAAAAAATTTTAAGTTGAACTTTTCAAAAAGAGAAAAGTGGGGTTAAAAGCTTTTAATTAATTTTTCTTACTCTTTTATCTTACATATTTGCTTTATGAAAATTTTATAGCCCCATTTTTCCAATTTTTTTAAATCCAACTCATAAAAATTTTTCCTCCCCTCTCTTCCCCTCCAAATCCCTTATACCAAATAGACCCTTAAACTCTCAGCTCTCTCTCCAACTTTAACTTCAACTTCCAAAAAAAAAAAAAATATATATATATATATATATATAATTAAACTTAAAGAACTAAAAAGTATAATTTAACCAATAGATTAAATTCAATGAAACATGTACCAGAAAAAAAAATCAATGAATCAGTATGTAATTAAATTCAATGAATCAATGTCAATATTTAATCCAATTATTTAACTTAAAAAGTTAATTAAAACTGATTAAAAATAATAAATATACAAAAATGTATTTTATTTTACAAGATCAATTTAATTTGTGTTGAGGGGATGAGTGAGACAAATTAACCAACAATTAATACAATTATAGTACCCAGTAATTAATGAAGAAAAAAATAAAAAATAAATACTAAAAATTTCAAAAAAAAAAAAAACCTATTAATATCTCTGATAATTAGGAATATACAATTTTTTTTTAAAAAATATCTTATATATTGTAGTAAAAGGAGTAAGGTTGTCAAACTTGTGAGTTTAAGTAAACTCGTGATATTGACATAAACTGATATTATGAATTCGAATTGTAAACTCACTCATAAATGTTTACTTTTATCATTAAATATGTATTTATCGTGTATAATTAAATAATTAAAATATAAAAATGGCATCAATTTGATTTAAATATATTTTAAATCTAAATAATTAAAATTAAATACATCAACATTCATAATTTATCATACTTAGCAAATAAATTTATATAAAATTTATTTATAAAATCATTGAGCATGATTAAATCGAAAAAGCTAGTACAAGTTTAAGAGTGAATTAATATAGTTTTATAAGTCAGAAACGTCAAAACGGTAAACTTAGTATCTAAACTCACGAGTTTATCTGAGTTTACAATTAACACGAGTTTACTAGTAACTCAACTCAATTTTTTAAGAGAAAAACGTAACAATAGTAAATTTGGAAAGTCAAATCGCGAGTTTGACAACAATAAAAATGAGTATAAAATATAAAAATTTGTAAGAAATTGTATTATTTACAAATAATTAGAACATGGGTATGTTATTAAATTCACTATTCTTAAATATTTACATTATTTTGTAATAATTATCTTGAATTGTTGTGCAAAATAAGACAAATTAAATATTTTAGTCTTTTTTTTTTAATTTTGTTTTTGATATCACTATTACGGTTCTAATAAGAACCAAAGAAATTAAAGATAATAACAAAATAATTTTATTATTATTTTTACTTGCTCAAATGTTAGTATGTTAATGATGCAATTTTTTTATGTGAAAAGATTATAATTGAGTTTCTAGGAATCAGGAAAGGAGAGTAAAAAAGGTGTGAAACCTATATGGACATTATAATTATAAATCTCCCTTGACTCTCTTTTCATTTCGTTGTTTACTACAATCAATTTTTTTGGTGAAGTGTTTATGTTTATTACAATCCATTAAAGAAATCAACTTGTGCATGAATTCCATCTGTCAATTGACTCATGTTTTGAGGTCAGAGATTCCATCTGTCAATTTGACTGCGATGGGGATTATAAGCTTGATTTTTCTAGCGGAACCTGATTAACTTTTTCTTATAAGAAATCATGAAAAACTATTATACAGTACAATAAACAAACGAATAAAAATCATTTAAAGGAATCAAGTGAAATTTAGAGGGCATCACTAAAATACGTTTGAAAAGTATATAAACTTTAAAGTTCTTTTCTCTTTCAACTTATTCAAAATCACATTTAAGCACATCGTGATTAAATTCCAATTATCGCAAAGCTTTTCATTATTTGCATATTTGATAAGCTTAATTACATTTGAAGAGTAGTTTCTCAAGTAAACTTATCTATGATTCTCATTCCATACTCTTTTAAGACTAATGAGACGCATCGTAGCTAAAGGATCTCCATTTGGTATATTAAGTACAAAAAAATTCAATCAAATTTTCTCTATGATCTTTGATAGTACCTCCATATTAACAAAAAAAAAAAACTCTTTCTAAGGTCCATCACACCATTCCACTTTAGCAATGAGATTCATACAACACCAAGTCTAGAAAATCACTATTGAACAATTTCTTATAGAAGATGGGCTGAACAAATGAAAGTAAAAATGACTTAACCTCATCATAATCTCGTTTTCTAAATAAGTCAACAGATAGTAACAAAAAACTCTTTCCGAGGTCCATCACTCTATCCCACTTTAGCATTAAGATTCATACAACACCAGGTCCAGAAAATCACTATTGAAAAATTTCTCACAGAAGCTTAGCTGAACAATTGAGAGCAGCAATGACTTGACGTTATCACAATCCCGAAGAACATGCAGGGAATCTTCAATAACTTGTTGTGCATCATAAGCCAAAGAAAAAGACTAGTAATCCCTATGACAGATTCAACTTCCAAATTTTGGCCATATAGGATCATTCTTGAAGTTTTCACCTCTTCAAAAGATTGTATGCCCATTTGATGGAGCAATTTGCATACTTTTCAAGTTTCCATCTGACTACTTCATCTTCTCTCTATCCAACCACACCTTCAGTTTCCTACAAAACCTAATCCCAAGTGACTATAATTCCTTTACACATATGTGAGTCAGGGGAGATGATCTATCAACAGAAGGAATCATGTCATTGCCTTATTTATATTTACTTCTTATAACTCTAGCCCACATAGCATTTTGGTTGTTGATTAACTTTTGAGGATGAAAAGTTGAAAACAACAATCAAGTTGAAGAAACTACCATGACCATGAATTCTTTCATGAAGAATTATTTTATAGTCTCATATAAGTATGTGAAACTTTTCATTGATAAATTGCTTATTTAAGACGGCACAATAATTCTTCCTGCTTTGATTTATCCATTTCAAAGAGAAGGCCTCATTAGTAAGTGATTGAACGAAATTCACAAGAAAGAACTGCGCCAAGCTCCCTACAAAAGATCTCTTCTAATTATCAATGTTATCAGGCAAACTGGTATCACTTGGAACTCATCCAAATCATAGAAAGAGCACATATCAGTCAAGTGTAGATCGGCTGGCGTAAAACAAAGTTATGGACTCCACCATTGGACCCCAAAAAAACTACTATATAAATTAATGTGTGGTATACACCGATAATAGTTCTCAACCTCCTACCATGCAAAAGCTGCACAAATGTACAATGCATATTCACAAAGCTTTCTTTTTAGTTCTTCTTTTGGCCGATCATATTCACAAAGCTTGTTCATGTATATTTGAGTTGTCCCGTTGTACTTGCACTGGATTTATATTTATTCCAATAATTGGTTTTCAATCAAAGGCCCCGATCCATCCAGATTCTTCCTATACCGACGGTACCTTCTATTAAACTTCTTCAGACACTTTTCATGCAATTCAATCAATATTCCGATATCATCCTCAATGCCCATCAACTTTTGCTTTAATTCCCCAATCTCAGCTATCATTCCTCCTGTGTCTGGGATGACAAGCACCGGAATCTCAAAAGATAACTGAAGGAAATTCCATTAAATAAGTCTATCTTATGAGCCTTCATGCATGGGGAAACCCAGACCAGCTCACATTTCATCTCGAACGTCTACATATAATAATAAAAACATAGCTGAGAATATTCATTGTACCTCATCCTCATTTACTACGAAGTTCGCTAAGTTCTTGTCCTGATTAAATGATGACAAGTTCTGCAGTTGCATCATGCTCTCATCTAAATATGGAAATTGGCTGTCATCATACTCCTCTTTTGGAGCATTTGCAACAGGGACCTGCATCCAAATCCAACCAATTATAGAGTAGCATTTGGTTAAAATTTAGAGAAGATAGTATTTTTCCAACCTCAACAGTTATTATTAGCTTCGGATCCTGAGAGTGAGCGGCTGAAAAGCAAAAAGTCCCTTCATTTAGTGGAATGGATATCGCACGGACGGTGCAGCGCCCATGCTCGAAAGCATATTGGAAGAATTCCTGCGCTTGAAAAGAAACTGACTTGATTATAAGCATATGAGATTGTCCATCTTTATCATTGTGATGAATATTCATATCAACAACTTCAGTTTTCCAATTGACTGCCGGCAATACAGATATCAGGCAACTGAAAAGCATGCATATGACATTGTTCTTAAATGACTAACAAAAAAATGCACATATTTAAAACGACTAGAAGTAAAGGTATATAAATCAACAATATGCAACATTTTCAAAACCAACCTTGGATGCGATTCTCAGTTTCCTTCTCACTGTTGAAAATTCCGGCTCAAAAACTATTTTGTCCTCAAACACAACAGATAGGGACGCTGTACAATGTAGAACGCAAATGAGATCAGAAGTAACAAAACACAACCGCACCAATCATTGAACCGCCATGACATTTGTTCCCATAACCCTCATAAAGAAACTAGTGCAAAGATGGAGCTAACAATAGTGCATTCAGAAATTTCAGGATGCAGGCTAAGATTTGTGGAATAAATGTAAGCCCTGATCTAATGTTGAAACTAGATGTTAATTAATGAGATGATCTGCAGAAAATTTATGATTTTCATACCATTTTCTCCAAAACCTGCAATCAACTTCAGTAGACCACCGAGGTCAATTTTTCCACTAGCATCAACCTGCACACCAGAAGGAACGAAAAAAAAAAATCCCCGTTAGCAATTATGCATACAATTATATCTCTACTAAGACTCTGCTTTAGGCCAGGAACACTTCAATCCGATACACCAAATTTTCTGCACTTTTCTCAAGCTAAAGAGTCAATTTTATGAAACAATTAACGAAGCAGTTTTAATACATCCCCAGAAAAGAATTTACTCTTCACAACCATGATTAAAAATATGCCAAAGATTGCCAGGGCAACATGACCTTTCGTATCATGCCCACATGATCTTCAATGACAAAATTTGAGAAAGACACAGTAACCTCCGAATCTTTAGACACGTGGTTTCCATATGCATCAAACATCTGAAAAAAGGTAAACATTACCAAGAACCTTAGAAAGAAAATTCAAGAGACAATTACTTCCAATATATTGAAAGTAGAAACTCAGCATAAACTAAAGAATGACAACTATATGGGTAAAAGTTTGTCTCCGAATTAAAGGGAGTAACTTGTAAGCATTTATGAATGGGACCTCATGTGGGCAGGCTACGACTTTCTTGAGTGGAAAAAATATTCATTGTACCATTTGATTGCATTAATCCTTAAAAGGAAAAGCAATCAAAGAAACTGAAGATAAATTCCTTTTTAGAGGCCAACAAACTAAGAAAATCTAGATATACATGTGTGCCTGTTTCTGCAGAAAAATTGATTAATTATGGACATATTGATTTCTTTTCCTAAGGTGGAGGAAAATAACTATTACCATATTTCTATGTACTTGATTGCATGTTGAAGAAAGAGGCGAGAGAGAGAGGGGAGCATATATGGAAATGGGAGAGCAAGTGGCACAGAGTGAGGACGGGGCTGCGAGGAATGCTGGAATCGGAAACGCCCGCGCATATGATATCATGTCCTTCGCGCCAGAAAAAGCGTAAGGTGGGGACCACAAGGGACACTTGGACTTTTTTTAGGGAATAGCTTTTACAGTTTACGAAGTAAGTGTGTGTTTGGATGCAATTAAAAAAATTGCTTTTGAGGCCAAACCATGGTTTAGAAAATATTCATCCAAACACTCACAATTTTTGAATAATCCATTTTCCATGTCAAACCATGGTTTGGGAGGCCCAAACCTTGGTTTGGGAACAATCCATTTTTTCTTACTTTTTCAACTTTGTGGATCCCACCCTCTCATTCTCATTGGTTCTTTTTATGTTTGTGGGCCCCACAGCACACTCTCTCTCATCTTTTTTATTTTTTTTGAATTTCAACGTTTTTTCTCTTTTTTTTTTTTAGAATTTTAAAATTTTAATACTCCCTCTTATCCTATTTAAGACTTATTTATCTAATTTAATTATATTAAAAAAAATTAGTTAAATTAATTAACATTACATATAGACAAAATTATTTCATTTTTGGTATTAATTATGAAATTTAATGTTAAATAATGGGTTAAGATGTATCATTTTTAATACCGTTAGATGTTTTCTTCTCTTATAATTTAACTCCGTTAGGTCAAATTTAACGGTTTTGTTAAATTTACATCCTTGTTAATTGTTCATTGTTATTTTCCATCTTCCAAAATTTATTTGTACCAGACGTTCTTCAGGAAAAACTTGGCTGTTAAATTTGATATTAATCCTTAAATAATACATAAAATATAATCTTATTCTTTATATGTAATTATCACAAAAGTTAATGTCCTTTTATGTAATTTGACCATGAAAAAAGCTATTTTGATCAAAACATCCAAACACTCTCATTTTATCAAAATCACTTTTTTCTCATAATCTATTCTTCTTATAATCTATTCTCCAAAAGCTATTCTCCATTTTTTCTCCAGAAGCTATTAAAAAAAGCTAATCCAAACACACTCTAAGTATGTGAGAGAAGTTTTGTCTCGATTTGCAGAAAAATACTTCTGAAATCATGGTTTTGGGGTAAGCAAACACACGCTTGGACTTCTTTTTGAAAAGATGCAACACGCAAAGTGTGTGTTCAGATTAGCTTTTACTCCTTTTAGAGAATAGCTTTTAAAGTTTACGAGGTAAATATGTGAGAGAAGTTTTATCTCGATTTAAAAAAAATGCTTCTAAAATCATGTTTTTGGGGTAGGCACACTGACACACTTGGACTTGTAGAAGAAAGACCCGGCCCAGCTAAAACACAGAAATACGCATGAAAAAATTCTTTTCTCAAATTAATTTTTTTTAAAGTGACCAACGAACATAAGATTTAGCGGTAAAGCCTGATCACTTATAATATGGTGGATTAAGATTTAAATTTCTATTAAAATAGATATTCACATTTAGTACTTTATAGTTTCTCAAAAAAGATTGCTTCCAATAGAAAAGTACCTATGTCAAACAAATAAAAAAATTTAAAGTGATCAAAGAAATATCATTAGAGTCTATAATTAAAGAACACTTATATAAGTACTTAGACATCGTTCAAAAACAAAATTGTCATAACAGGAGTATTTATCAACTCACGACTTAATGCAATTATAAGGCAAGTTTTTAATCAAATAAACTAATTTGTGTGGGCTTGGCTAGGACTTAGGAGAATATTTGAGAGAAATATGAATCTTAAAATTTAAAGGGGTTGAATCTTAAAATCTCATATAAAGCTATTTAAAAGAGGACAGTTTCAAATCATGTTGATAAATTCAATAAATTCCTAATTGAGTCATTAACCTAATTTAGGATTTTAAAATATGGGTAAAATGACTTTAATGTCATTTCCTCTCTCATCTTTAAAAAATTTCATTATTTTATAATTTATGTTTTTCAATATATATATATCAATATTAATATTTAATAAAACAAAGTATGATTCATCCATAGTTTAAATATATTAATTATCATGATAAGAACAAAAACTTATAATATTTTTAAGTAAGGAGTCCATTTCATTAACATAAACAATTTTTTTCAATATATATATATATATATATGTATATATGTCATTATAAAAAATATTTTTTTAAATAAATATATTAATTATAAATTTTACTATATTTATTTTATATATAAAGTTTTTCTTAAAAAGTTCTATATATCAATAAGCATTTTATGTAATTTTAAGTGTATTTAATATTTTTATAAAAAATATCCCTAGAAGTACATCAAAATTTAACGCTTTTCTAATAGAAACAAATTATTAATATCAATAATTCATATTAAAGAATGAAAAAGTTAAAAAAGTGAAATCTTAACTAAATTATTTTTTAAAAAAACTTCCATTTATGCATTAGGAAAAATTATTTAGAGTTTGTTTAGATTAGTGTTGGTAAAAATAGCTTTTATTTCAATTGATTTTTGTAAAATGAAGTTTGGCAAGTGTTATCATTTCCTTTTTCTTTTGTCTTACTTGATAAAAATAACTACATTATTTTTTTAAGAAAACTCAATTTTTTATTATATTTTTGTATCTTTATAATCAATTGAATGATTTTTGGTTGAAAAGATCAATTTTTTTTAACATCAATAATATGATTTTTAGTTGGTATGTATCATGGTTCCTTTTTTGCTTAAATTATTGTCTATGATCCTTTTAGAACAAAAAAAAATCCTTTGATTTAGAAAAATTATATTTTATTTGATTACATATTAATGTTGCTATATATAGAGCGATAACATAATATAGTAAGAAAACTGTTTTAAGAGTGAGAGAAGAAAGGGGAGGACATTAAAGTTATTTTATCCACATTTTAAAATCTCAAATTGGGTTAATGACTCAATTAAGGATTTATTGAATTTCCCAACCTAATTTAGAATTTTTCTATTTTAGGTAGCTTTATATGGGATTTTCCCTATAAAATTTTACATGGATGTAAAGCCTTATGTACCATACGTAGCGTGATTTTAGCTTTCATTGTGTGTGTTTGGAATAGCGATTGATAATTGGACTTGTTTTAATTTGAATTTTTGTAATATTACTTTTGGTAAAAGCCAAATTGTGTAATGTGATTTATGTTTGGATTGGTGATTGTAAAAATGACTTTTGTAAAAGTAAAACTTGTTTGGATTGACTTAAGCATAAAAGCTTTTGTGATAATAGTAAGAGAGAAATTAAATTAAAAATTATAAAAAATTTATAAAAGTTAAAGTTGGGAAATTAGACAATTAAAAAATGCACAATTTGATGAAATAATATTACATAACTAATTGGATCACATGTTCAATACAATTTGGTCTCTAATTGATTCACGAATATTATTCATTTAAGAGGAAGAGGCCTACCATAATCTGTCATGGAAGGCTGTTCATCTACACTATTATTATCTACATCGACGAGATTCCCAACTTTACCTTGGTGAAACACTACGTCTTCAATATCATTTCTCCTAATAAAATTATGTAGGATCATTGTTACACAAACAATGCGGACTTGTGTCTGATAGCTATACTTGCGCATTTTTTACAACAATACAAATCGATTTTTTCACACTCCAAAAGTTCTTTCAATAGTAGATCTTAAACTAGAATGATAAAAATTAAAGGTTTCATTAGCATTCCTAAATCTGGGTTGGCGGCTAAATTCTGGCAGATGATAACACTCACATTTATAAGGACCAAGGTACCCAAATTGTGTCGGATAGCCAGCGTCAACCAAATAATATTTACCTAATAGATGTTTAAATCAATCAAATTAAAACTATTAGATTTATTATAAAAGTATATTTCTTTTAAATAAGATTATTTAAAGCAATTGCTTTAATGCAACTTTTTTACGTGAGATGCGAAAGATTCAAATCCACCCTCTCCCGCTGCTTCGCCAAAAAATCATCATGGATTTGGTCTAATTTATTGTCTTCAATTTTTAATACTCCTATGAAACAACAGCGAACGTTGCCCAGATGATGAGGAAGACATAGATCGGCGGCACATCACGAGAGATGAGGAATGATACTAATATCGCACATGCATGCTAGACTGCCGGAGACCACGTCGCGGGTACGGCCATAGATATATTTACTTGCATGAAAAGTCAAGGCCCTTACAGAGTTCTCCTTCAACGGTGATGGATCTGGGAAGCATAGCTCCACAATAAAAGTTAACCCTTTGATAATATCACCAAAGACCTCATGACGTGGAACGGACCTGCTCAAGCATCAAATTTGTTAATGGAAGGGACATCAAGGTACGTCTTCATCTAGAGTAACTAGCACCGTGTTCATCTGAAATTCTTTTAATTAGACAACGTTTATTGTGAGTAGCAGTAGTAGCAGAGATTAATAGAGGAGGAAGGCAAGGATGCAAACCTGAGGGCACTGATGAGAGTAGCGAGTGAAGGCATCTTAAGATTGCTGCTTTGGGTGATTGGAATTGGGGATTCAGAGGTTGCAAACGAGAGCTGGAGGTGAGAACGAGAAATGGCCGGACTCGTCCTTTTATCCCACTTTTGTCACAACTTTGTCACAAAAGATCACTAGCATTGATTTGGGTCATATCAATTTGACCAAATTTAGAAATCACAAGTACGACTAGTCCTTTTGGAGAAAAAAAAGGCTTTATTTTAAGAATCAGCACACTATGATTTGACGGCACATTTCCAAACACACAGGTCTGTTTGGTGTGACGGATTTGGTGGGGGCAGGGGAAAGAAAATTTTTATGAGTTAAATTTTAAAAAATTGAAAAAGTGGGGTAATAAAATTTTAATCAAGAGAATATATAAGATAAAAAAATAAGAAAAATTAATTAAAAATTTTTATCCCCACTTCTCTAATTTTTTCAAATTCAACTCAAAAAAAATTTTTCTTCACTTACTTCCCCTCCCCTCCCCTCCCCTCCCTGCGTACGAAACAAGCCCTGACTATACTAGACCCTTTGACCCCAGGAGGCTTGCCCATGAATAGAAAACATCACTTGGTAATGATAATCAGCATGTTCACGTTCGCAACATACATGTGATGGTGAAACCATACTTTATTTTGCACCATGAATTAGATATCATATGGTTATTACTCATATACCCCTGATCACTTTGTCTAGATTTTAAACACTAACAACCTAATTTTTTCAAGCAAAGATGATGGCTAAAATCACGTTACGTACGATACGTAAGGCTTTACACACATGTAAACTTTTATAAAACAAAAATTAAAATCCAACCCTTTTAAATTTTAAGATTCATATTTCTCTCAAATATTCTCCCAAGTCCTAACAAAAGTTAACACAAATTGGTTTAGTTGATTAAATACTTGTCTTAGTGTGCGTTTGGAATGGCTTATTTTTGTCCAAAACGTGCTTATAATTCGTGATTCACGGTATACGAGGTAAGTATGTGAGAGGAGTTTTTTCTCGGCTTGCGTAATAAGTGCGTTTTTACTGTGCAAAAAGCTTAAACAAACAAGCTTTTATAATTGCATTAGGTCGTGAGTTGATAAAGGGCATGTTTGGATATGTGTTGAGATTGTTTATAAGCTGTTTTTTTTACGTAAATTGAGACAAAACTCCTTTAATTTGCTTACCCCGTATACCGTAAATCACAATTAAAAAATTACTTTTAAGCATTCCAATCGCTATTCCAAATGATCACAAATACTACTGGTATGACAATTTTGTTTTTGAACGATATGCAAGTGTTTTTTAATTACAGATTCTAATGATATTTCTTCGATCGCTTTAAACTTTTTTCTTTTGCTTGGCACATGTATCCTTTTTTGTTTGGGACACTATCAGGTATTAAATATGAGCATCTCTTCCAATAAAAATTTAAACCTTAGTTTACCACGTTTTGACGGATTAGCCCCTATCGATAAATCTAACCTCTTTTGGTCACTTTAAAAAAATTTAATTTGAGAAAAGAATTTTTTCGGGCGCCTTTATGTGTTTTAGATGGGGCTGGTCATTCTTCTCCAAGTCCAAGAGTGCGTTTAGATTAAATTTATGAGAATAACTTCTGGAGAAAAAGTTATTTTAGAAAATAGATCCTGAGCATAATAGATTAGGGAGGAAAAGTGATTTTAATAAAATGAGAGTGTTTGGATATTGTGATCAGAATAGTTTTTTTTTATAGTCAAATTACTAAAAAGGACATTAATTGTTATGATAATTACATATAAAGGATAAGATTATATTTTATGTATTATTTAACATTAGATTTCATAATAAATACCAAAAATGACATAAATTTTTCTGAAAAATTTAAAATTATAACATTAGTCATTTAAGTAACATTAAAAAAATAGAAAAAATACACACACACATATTAATAAATTGTATAATGAAAAATCATTTATAAATAGTAAGTATCTGATTTGACCATGTCTTTGGATCTCGGCGTCAAATACAAAATATTTAATCTAATAATTGCAGTACAATACTATAATCGGGTCATCTTATTTGAAGAGCATTTTATTTTGATTTCATAGGTTAAACAAAATATCAAGAGAAATTGATTAAGAAAAATGGTTTTTGGAATTAATATTTTTTTTATATTAATAAGAAAAGTGTGTGTGTGTGTGTATAAATCAAGGTATTAAAACCCGGACCGGGTACTGAACCGGTCGGGGTACTGGGTTAAGGGTCAGTGGGTCAGACCGGGGCCAAACCGGAGCCAAACCGGGACCAAACCGGTGAGAAATTGAAAATTTTAGACTTATAGTATGAAATTCTAAAGGAAATATAAAAAAAAAAAAATTTTTTTTTTTAAAAAAATGGAAACCGGACCGGGAACCGGACCGGCCAACCGGCCGGTTCGCCGGTTACCGGGCCGGACCGGCCGGTCCGGTCCGGTTTCCATAACCTTGGTATAAATCCAACTGGCAAAAAGAATTCATATCACACAAATTCAATCCACAAATTACATAAATAATAATCAAGTTTCAAACAAAACATAATAATGAGAAACAAAAATAAAATTAAATAACTCCCATGTGTCTTTTGCATGAACTCAACTCAAGCAAGGGTCTACACTGCCAAGAAGCAAAACAACAATATGCCAAAAATTGACATCACCGGAAAATGGGAGCCGGAAAACTCAACTCGCCGGAAAATGCAAAACTCCACTGGAGAATTGCAAAAACAGCTGAAACTCACAAAGAATGCCAATGGATGAGGATGTTGTAGTGTTCTAGTCAGAAAATATGCTGGAACTATGAAGAAAAAGCTCGTCGGAAAAATCAACTTCGCCGGAAAATAAATAAAAACTCTAGTTTGTGTTGCAAGCGTCCAACTCCCTCCTTGCAGCCATGTGTCTCCTTCTCGTGTCTCGGTTCTCTCTTTATCTCATTTCTGTGCTCTGCCTCTCTCAGCTATGGTGGTTGCCGGAAGTTGGGGTCGGAGTTCTCGGCAGTGTCACGATCAAGTATGGTGGGGGGAGTGATGTTTGGGTTGGTAGCAAGGTGAGAAGGAAATGATGTTAGAAGCTCCTGTCGGCGCTCTCTCTCTCGGTCTAACAGTGCCTCTTTGACACTGGAAGCCATCGAAAATGGAAGTGCGGTGTTGGTGAAGACGGTGGAAGGTGGTGGAGCTTGAAGGAGACAGTGGTGTGGAAGAGCGACAGTGTGTAGTCGACGTCCTCCCTCTCCTTTCAAACTCTCTCTCTCTGGTTTCCGTTGGCCAATGCAATTGTTACCGTTGGCGTAAATTATTACGATCTTGTCATTTCTCTTTTCTCTTTATCCTTTCCTCGACATTTCCCGTCTTCCTTTTTCTAGTTTCATTTCTCCCCTCGTGATCCCGTCTTCTCCTTCGATCTGTCATTCTCTTCCACTTCGAAACTTGGCTTCTTCGGCCGATTGGAGCATGCCTTTGATCTTTCCCTTTGAACTCCTCTATCTACTTCTCTTGTTTCATCTTCGTCATTTTCGCTAACTCAACGATTTACTGTAATGCTGCACTTTAAATTTGTGAAGAAGTTGTTTTTACAAAGAACGACTTTCAATTTGACAAAATTCAGAAATCATTTTTCGTAATTATTAGCAATGAACGATTTCAAAATGATATGACTTTTTTTCAATCAAAGTGTGTGTTTGGTGAGGGTTTTTGGTAGCCCTTAAGCCCGATTGGGCATACATAAGCTCAATTGACAGCAATGATCTTTTTTTGAATGTTTGGTTGAACTCGTGGGCGATTGGGCTTCTTCAAATTGAAGTGCTGTGGAGCTGCGATTGATAAAAGCTTCTTCAAATTGAAGTGCTGTGGAGCTGCGATTGATAAAAGCTGTATGTTGGAGCTTTTGTTAAAAGCTCAGCTGACATTTATTGCGTATTCTTTCATGGACAAAAGGCTCATACCTGATTAGAAAGGTTTAACCCCGGCCCGTACATCACACTTGTCAATTTTTTTTTTTTTTCCAATTAGAGTTATTGATTTCGTGGATTGGGATTTTTCTTGGTCAAAAGTGGACTGTGATTAATATTACTCTAATTTACTTTATATTGGAACCAAATGGTAGTAAATTCTTTATTTCATCCATATCATCAGAAGAAACTCCTGGGTAGCACGCTAAGTCTTTAATCCAGTGATGTAATTTCCATGAAACAATTATACTACAGATAGTCCCAGAGCACAATCATGGAAATAAGTTATAACAACACATATTGCCCAGATCTGAGGAGGCAAATACAGAATTCAACATTATACTACAGATAGTCTGAAAGCACAATTGTGGAAATAAGTTACATACAATAACGTATTGTACTTGTCAAGAGACTTGACTAGAGAATCAAATATGAAACAACAGCCGACATTGCCCAGATGATGAGGAAGACATAGATCGGCTGCTCATCACGAGAGATGAGGAATGATACTAATATCGCACATGCTAGACTGCCGGAGACCACGTCGCGGGTACGGCCATAGATATATTTACTTGCATGAAAAGTCAATGCCCTTACAGAGTTCTCCTTCAACGGTGATGGATCTGGGAAGCATAGCTCCACAATAAAAGTTAACCCTTTGATAATATCACCAAAGACCTCATGACGTGGAACGGACCTGCTCAAGCATCAAATTTGTTAATGAAATGGACATCAAGGTACGTCTTCATATAGAGTAACAAGCACCGTGTTCATCTGAAATTCTCTAATTAGACAAAAGGCATGTTTAGGATCACGATTTCTTAAAAAATAAGTCCTTATTACGCAAGTCGAGATAAAACTCCTCTCACATACTTACATCATATACTGTGAATCACGATTTATAAGCACTTATTGCCTAAAAATAAACTATTCCAAACGAGCACAAAGTTTATTGTCAACAATAAAGAAAGAAATTCGTGTCTCATAGACTGTTTAGCAATATATTGAATCTTGTTCATTGGTCTGTTTCAGCCCTGTGCCACTTGAACATATTGAATGAAAGAAGCTAATACTAGGGATACTTTGCGGGTGCATGGATATTAGGAAAATATGAAAGCATTTAGCCTGAGGGATGTTAAGATAGAAAGAAAAAAGGAACATAAATAACATAATGAGTAGCAGTAGTAGCAGAGATTAACAGAGGAGGAAGGCAAGGATGCAAACCTGAGGGCACTGATGAGAGTAGCGAGTGAAGGCATCTTAAGATTGCTGCTTTGGGTGATTGGAATTTGGGATTCAGAGGTTGCAAACGAGAGCTGGAGGTGAGAACGAGAAATGGCCGGACTCGTCCTTTTATCCCACTTTTGTCACAACTTTGTCACAAAAGATCACTAACATTGATTTGGGTCATATCAATTTGACCAAAGAAACCACACGTGGGAAGGTGAATCGGTGAAGTGCATTGTCCGAGGTGGATTGTCAGAACTGGTCGTTTTAATTAGCTACGACAGTACTCCTTCAATTAGGGATCGAAATGACTTTATTTTATTTTAATTATGGAGAAATTGACTTTATTTTAAGAATCGGCACACTTGTTCAATAGGCTTCTCAGGGGAAAGATAGAGGAAAAAAAGGCTTCTCGTTCTGTCTGTTTGCTTGTGATTTGACGTCGCGAGGTTAATCATCACTGCTTCTTTTAACTTACTTCTCTATCTCTTATTCACTTTCTCTCTCCAAATAAACGTGTTTTTAGAGAATAAAATATATTTTTTATGCATATATGTTTTACTAATTTTAAGCAATTTTTTAATATGTGTGTATATATATATATATTTCAATTATTTGTATTTTATATATGGGATGGAAGGGAGTAAATAGCTAGAGAAATAAATAATTTAGATTTTTCATTATCTATTTATTCTCAACAAAATTCACATACATAGCATCGTCTAATAAATTTTTAATGGAAATGCCCCAGCAGTTGCTCTTCGTGCGTGTGGTCGGAATTAACTATAGTATAATGTGTTTGGTTAACACTTAAATCATAAATATCCATGTGTGCCTGTATACAACTGTAGCGTACATGGTCAAATTAAAGTATGCTATTGCCCATCATGGCTTATTATATTAGTGGCAAAGTTATGCCTAATGAATTTCAATAAATTTTATGTAGGCATATATATTTCATTAAAATTCCCCTTAAAGGAATATTTAAAGTTTAGATTAAAATGATTTAAATTTATTAATCATCCTTTTAACTTGTAATGTTTGATCCTTATTTTTTTTGGCCAACAATGTTTGATCCTTATTCAAATAATCAAAATAATTGACATGCTCTCTCGCTCTCCCAGTCAAGGCGTCACCTTCATCGGACTACGTGCACATAATTGATAACTAGCTCATTCTTTAAATTAGGAAAAAGAAGTCAAAGAACGCTAATGTCAAATTCGGAAATTCCACGAGCACGTGTGTTCAAGTCCGATCAAGACAAATTAGCAAGGTAATTAAACCCAGACTAGTGAACCGGTCGGGGTACTGGGTCAAGGGTCAGTGGGTCAGACCGGAGTCAAACCGGAGGTAAACCGGGACCAAACCGGTGAGAAATACTACAATATTTTAGACTTATAGTATGAAATTCTGAAGGAAAATTTTTTTATAAAAAATAAAAAAATTTTTAAAAAATAAAAAAGTTGACCCGGACCGGTTTAGTGCCCGGGTCACCGGTTTCCGGGCCGGTTCGACCGGGTCGGTCCGGGTTAGAGAACTATGCAAATTACTATCATCCACGAACTAAAGTAACTCAATTCTCTAGTTTTGTCATCAAATAAATATGTTGAGTCATTTTAAAATTATGAAATTTATCACTGTATATTACTATCATTCTGCTATATATTACTATCATCACGTATGCTGCGGAAAGTTTTTTAAAAAAAATTGGGAGTACATTGTCGATAATTTTCAGATAATATATAGCAGAATGAATGAATTGGTGATGAGGATCCATTGCTTATGATGAGATTTAACCGTTTAAAATTGATTTATAAATATAATTTATTGAATCAAAGTCAGGCATTTGGATAAAGTTTTGAAAAAATATAATTAAAAATAGGTAATATCGTAGCTTATGAGATAAGCAAGATTTTTTTCATAATTGATTTTGACATTTATATTGGTGCATGGTCCGTGCAACAGGACCACCCATTTCTAACAAGTGATGGCCCTGGTATGATTCTCTTTCGTCCCCTCTATATATTATGTGTTTGGAACAGCGATAAGGATGTTTACAATTAAAATAGCTTTTTAATTATGATTTACGGTATACGAGTTAAGTATGTGGAAGGAGTTTTATTTTAATTTATATGAAAAGCAACTTATAAGTTATCGTGACGCCAATCCAAACATGCACGTAATCGATAGATAAATAAATGAGATTCATCATGGTTTTGTAGGAAGTATATGTGTTTTTAGTCTGTCTCAGAAATGAGATTAAAATCATGTCAAAATATAATGGCTCCATATAAAAATCATAAGTTGAAGGGGCTAATATTGTCTTTTTATATTTTAAAATCAATTCGAATCTATATATATAAGAAAACAAACAAATAATTTATGAATGTGATGAAGAATTATTTCAGAGGAAACAGAGAGATGGTACGGAAGGCAGGAAGGAGAATTGCATCCTAATTCATTATGCTTCAATATTAAATATGGAAAAGAATGGTGTTTCAATATAAATATATACTGAAAAATATTTAACATGAAAAGCCAATCTTTTCTACATATTTTTCGGGCTTAAAAACGGATAACATAGATACATTGCCTAAAAATTGCTAATTATTCATTAAGGGTATATAATAACATGCTTAAAGTTCCTTGTTTATTCTTGTCCACGCTTTTTAATCTATATTCACCAATTATTCAAAGTAAATCCCCATTAATTTTTTTTTTAAATAGAGGGATAAATGGGCGACCACAGCTTCCTACTTTCAAGGAGCCTTCATATAACTAAATTACAAAGTGGTTCAAAAATAAAAATGTTTTATCTATGCACCACTATCAACACTCAACAGTAAGTAAAAAAAATTCCCGTCCGTGGAAACAAACGCCATTGTGAATTATGCTGAATGAGTGGGTTTGTACATTGTTTGAAATCATGAACGACACTATCTCATCCCGCCAATATTAAAAATCAAAATTCTAACATGTTTGGGTAATAAGGAATAAGAAAAAAAGCATTTTTTTTAAAAGCAAAAATAAGGTTTTGAGTAATTTCAAAAACGAATTATTTGCAACAACCAAAAAAATCCTATTTTCTGGTGAAATTATAAGGAAAATAAATGAGAAAATAAGTATTAAAATTATTTAGTGGCCTCTTTTAGGATTGAAGAAAGATTATGGAATATTAATTGGGGATCTAGAAAAATTATGAAGAGGTTTAGTTCCCCAAAAGAGGCCTAAATAATTTTAAAGTTAATTTCTGGAAATTAAAGGCTTATTTTCACAAAAAATTCAAGAAAAAATAGTTAAAGGAAAAATTTTATGTTGGAAATTTTAGAGATGATATTTTATGCGGTAAAGAAGCTAATGGAGACAAAAAAAAATTATAATTATAAAGTATCTGTGAATAATCTCTAGAATGTGTTTGGTAAATCAATAATGATAAAGAAGGGGTAAAATGGTAATTTCACTACACTAAGCTTAAAAATGGATTTTGGCCACCATTTTGGAGATCCCATGCCGTGCTTGTTCAAATCCAAAGGCATAACAAGAGTCTAATTCATTACTTGGTCCATGAAACTACAGCCTTAAGTGATAAACTTCTATATAAATAGCATCAAATGGGAATAAAAAGAATAATAATATTAGATTCCCCTCCACTGAGCGCCCTCACCCCAGGCTAAATTATATAAAAGCGCTGTGAATTTTAGGCCCCGTTTGATACGTTGGAATTGGAGAAGGTGGAAATAAAATTGGGTATCAATTCCATGAGAGAGTTTGTTTAGTACAATAGAATTGGAAAATTTTTCAATTCCATGTGGAAGCAAAAATAGGTCAATTCTATAAAGATGGCTTTCATGTTAAAAGCCAAGATTTATGATTCCATGTGCCAATTTCCATCTCTTATCCTCCTCTTTTGCTTCAGCCTCCTCACCCATCCCTTCCGTCTTCCAGCCACCATATCAAACACCACATGTGAGATATAACCAGCCATTGCCACCCACGCCACCACCGGTAAGTTGCAAACGAAGGCAAGGAGGAGCAGCGGTGCTTCTTCTGGAATGAACAACACCCACCATAAAAGCTTGTGATTTTTGCTATGGAATTTCGAGCTTCGGATCTGCAAATCTAGGTTGTAAGAGCACTAGATCTAGTAGTAACCTTCACCAATTCTGTTCACGACGCCTTCTCTCTTTCATATCTCCTCATTGAGAAGCCCCCATTGGTCGCACCCTCATCACTACCCAATCCTCTTGTTCCCAATCATCTCCCCTCCTCCTTCTCCTTCTCGTCATGCTTTAAGAAGTCTCACCTCCATTATTGACTGTTGCATCTAGATATGGGTTTATCCCCTGTTCTTGTGTGCTTGAGATTGAGAAAAGGATTGGTATTATTTTTGTATGGACGTTGCTGACTTTTAACTTGAGTGCTAGCATTACACACTTAAATTTTTCTTGTGCCTTTGAGATTCAGAAACATACTGTACTGAGTTTTTTTTATGGTTGGTGCCATGATGTTCGATGGTTGCTACATTGCTGTGGAAGTCTCAGGGAAAAAGATGACTTTGGAGTTTTTATTTTTTTTAGAAGGGTATTTTAGTATTTTTAAATAAAAATTATGCCAGATTTCATGTGCATACTAAACATACTTTTAAACCTCATTTCCATATCTATTTCCATTTCCATTTCCATCAAAACCAATTCCAGTGTACCAAACGGGCCCTTAGGGTAGTTGCATATAACCTCCCTGATGTTTCGATATTTAAATACAGCCCCCCTGAACTTTTGATTTTTTTTATTTTGGACCCCTACCGTTAACATGCCGTTATCTTTTTGACAAAATTTGCCACATTAGATTAATAAAAGACACATTATCACTTCTTACGTGGCATCCTATTTGTTAGAACCGGCTGACACCCAAGAGGGGGGTGAATTGGGTGTAAGATAAAAACTTAAGAACTTTGAAATTCTTTTCACATCTTAGAGGAAGCAATAAATATGAAAGTAATGAATCATAAATCACAGTTAGATATTTAAATGATATATGCTGGAAGTATAAGAGCTTAGGGAAGAGAATATGCAAACTGTGATTTATCCTGGTTCGGCCCAATCCACGATGACCTACGTCCAGTCCCCAGGCTCCTCCTGAGATTTTCAAATCCACTATTTTCTTGTTTAATCCAGGCACAAGAAAAGCCTTTACAAAGTTCTCACAAAGATACTCCCCCTTACAACAAGTCTTACGAGCAGAGCAATCCCGAAGACCTTTCCCTCCAGCTTACCTATGCAAGTCTATCGAGCAGCAACGTTCTCTTCTGCTTACACCACTGTAAGTCTTACGAGCAACGTTCTCTACTGCTTGCACCTTGTAAGTCTTACGAGTAGAAAGTTTTACCAGTGATTCTCTCTACAGCTTCCCATAAGGAAATCAACCCACTCAAGGTCCCTCTACCTTGAGATCAATTCAGAAATACAATTGAAAGTGTTTACAAACTCTCTCACAGAGTGGATATGATGAACACTGAAGTATAATACAAAAACTCTCTCTCTCAAATGTAAATGATATAGAAAGTAGAGAAACAGAGAGTATGTGCGATGGGCAATGATGTCAGGATGTTGGCATTTAGACGATGCATGCACACTGGGTCTTACTTCTGTTTTGGATGATCTTCTATTTATAGCTGATGAGGATTGATGACCGTTTGAGCATTTCAACATGTCCGTTAGAGTGACACAGCTTTGTTTGACCGTTCTTCGATTTTGAAAAACTAGCCGTTGGAACGTTGACGCTCCTCTTCCGTAAATTCACCTTTTGACTCTTCACATCATATCTTCATTGTATTCCTGGAGAAATACATTAATCACTAATATAATGAAGTATTAGAGTGATTAGAAGCAATAAGAATGAGTTATATGATCATTCCATTGATTTCCAGAATCTTTGGGACGTTGCTCTGTTTTCCTGGGAAGCATTACTCGAGTACTTACTCGAGTAAACATCAAGTTTCTTCACAGGTTACTCGAGTGGTTACTCGAGTGACCTTCCATTTTCTGTATAGCTTACTCGGGTAGTGACTTGAAGTTCTCTCTTCATGAACAGTGATTTACTCCAGTAGTGACTTGAAGTTTTCGTCAATGTATAGTGATTTACTCCAGTAGTGACTTCAAGTTTTCGTAAATAACTCTTCATGAACAGTGATTTACTCCAGTAGTGACTTGAAGTTTTCGTAAATAACTCTTCATGAACAGTAATTTACTCCAGTAGTGACTTGAAGTTTTCGTCAATAACTCTTCATGCACAGTGCTTTACTCGAGTAGCTACTCGAGTATTCATTTAAGTTTACTCGAGTACTTACTCGAGTAATGTTGCAGTGGTACAAAATGCCGAGAGCTCCATAATTTCAGAAACAGAGTTACTTGAGTAGCTCCTCGAGTATCAATGGCAACCTGAAGGCAACTGGAAGTTTTTCACATGGTTACTCGAGTAGCTCCTCGAGTAACATTGGCAGGCCGAGAGCAACTGGAAGTTTTCTATGTGATTACTCGAGTACCTACTCGAGTAAAGTCTTTTGTTTTCAACCAGTTACTCGAGTAGTGCCTTCAAGTGAATTCTTGATTTTGACTCGAAACATGGCAAATTATATATCATCGGAAAGCCCTCATTATCTACGTTCCAATGCAACAAGAATCAACTCCAAACTCGTTGTGTACAGAAAGTTATGATCCAAAGAGTATCTCCTGTACTTAGACAATCCTGAAATCACGAGCAGCAACTTCCAGAAGTCATACCTCTTAGGATATAGCTTCAAATGTGACAAATTATATATCCATGGAAAGCTCTTTGAGTCTTCTTTCATATGGCACCGGTTTTGTCTCAATCCGATATGTATTTTGAGAGTTATGTCCAAAATACCGAAGCTGTCCTGGAATATGACGGTGATTCATGAGTCAACTTCAACAGATCATATCTCCGTCATCTGAACTCCTTTGAATGTGATCTTGGTGTCAAAAGTTCGTGTTGGAAGTCTAGTTTCCAATGCCACCGGTTTCAGTTCGATCCGACATGTGGTTGGAGAGATATCATCAAAATACCGAACCTCTGTTCTGCCGCGCGAAAACAGAGTGCATTTACTTCAAGTGCCGCCTCGAGTAATTCATCAAATAACCCGGCAGATTACTCGAGTAAGGCCTCGAGTAAACACCTCCAAAATCAGAAAATACCATATTACTCGAGTGATTACTCGGGTAATCATCCCCAAAGGTACCATAGCTTCCGTATACATCATTTTAGCTTCGTATTGACCCATTCTAACTTCCGTATGATCATAGAGACCTCCGGTATCACTTCTAGGAGCTTGAATCTTGATATTCTAATGTGATCTTGCAAGTTTTTCTTTCTTTAATCTCTTTCTTCTTGTTTTTCCTCTTGATGATCATTCTTCATAATCCAACTTCAATCTTCTTGATGAATATCTTCAATCTTCTTCAATCTTTGCTTGATATTCCTATTAGTTCTTGCAATGCCTTCTTTCTTCAATCCCTTGTCTCTTGATTTTCTTCTTGAGATCATTCTCCACATATGAGGCATTATAACATCAACCCACAATGATGTCTATGACTAATCTACAAGATATACAACATTAAATATGGTAGTTAGTCAATGTGGAAGATAAGTATATTATACAAACTTTTTGCTCATATTTGACATCTATATTTGACATCATCAAAACTATTCATATCTAACACTATTAAGTTTATAATTGTGTAAAACCCCTCATTAACTTTAGTCTAGTTGTATATAACTCCCTCGACATTTTAAACTTTAAACCTAACCCCCTCGAAGTTTTTTTTAATATTAAACCCTTGTCTTTACTTTTTTATCTGATTTTTATCAAAGTGAGCTCATTACTTCCAAATAATCCTATTGACTTCTTCATATATTAAAATAACTTTTTTACAATTTTATTGTCTTAATTTATAATATTGATAAATTCATTAATTTTTATTTGCTATATATCATATTTGTTAATTAAAATAGCATTTGTTATTTTTTTTTTGGTTGAATTTCTATCCTTATGTTTTTTGTTAATGTGAATTTTGAAGTATTATTTTTCTATTTTTCTCCATGCAACAAATACTATTATAATTAAGAAATGATATATAGCAAACAACAATCAATGAATTTATTAACATTATAAATTAAGACAATAAAATTGTAAAAATGTTATTTTAATAAATGAAGAAGCCGATAGAATCATTTGGAAGTAATGAGTTCCCTTTAATAAGAATTAGATAAAAAAGTAAAGGTAGGGATTTAATATTAAAAAAATAAAACTTCAAAGGGGTTAAGTTTAAAGTTTAAAATGTCGAGGTAATTATATACAACTAGACTAAAATTCAAGGGGGTTTTATACAACAATAAATTTAATAGGATGCCACGTAAGATGTGATGATGTGTCTTCTATTAACCTGACGTGGTAAATTCTGTCAAAAAGATAACAACATAATAATGGCAGGGGGTCCAAATTAAAAAAACTAAAGTTCAGGGGGTTAAATTTAAACGTCAAAATATCAGGTGGTTATATGCAATTGCCCTAAAGTTCAAGGGGTTTGTATAATTTAACAAAAAAAAAAAAAACACTTATCATTTGCGTTCTGATAACAAGAAAGAGATATTGTTTTATGGAACAAATTGATATATTTTCTCCTTCAACTACTATAAGATATAGATTTTATTACCCCAAAAGACGTCCATTTCTAAAAAAAAAAAGGAAGTTAAAAACAAAGGTAATGACATTTTTGTAAATTTGGAGAGATTTAGGTAGTTTTAGACGTCAGAAATAATTTTGGGATGCCTAAGCCTTGCGTTGGGCAGGAAATGGCTAGACTTTAGGTAGGGATTGTTGAGTTTTGGCATCCCAAATTTGGATTTGTGATGCCAAAACCCCTCTCTTTTATTCACTTTCTTTTTATAGTTTCACTTTCACCCCCCTCTCTCTCTCACAACCCCACCGACCCACCGTCCCCAACACTCTCTCTCACTTCCTCTCATTGTTGATTTTCAACAAGCAATCGCTTCTTCATTCTTAAATGATATAATAATATTTTTGGTGTTGTAATTAAATTGTTAATTAATTCATTCACTTGGTTGATTTTATCTAAGCTTGTTTTCTAATTTACAGATTTTTGATGATGAAGCTGTCTACTTACATGAAGACATTAATTTGATCCGAGATTTTCTGGCTTGACATCTTTTTCAACACATAGATCAGTAAAGTTTATTATTATTAGTTAGTAGTTGTGTATACAACTTTTTGACACTGTGGTAATTATTGTATATTGTATTAATAGGAGTTAACATTTTAATTAGCTAGTGCTGGATGTTCTCTTACTATTTGTAAAGACATTTTGGTTTATAAGGAATTGTTTGATCTTGTTTCTGTAGGTTTAAACTTTTGGGCAGTGAAAAATATAAATGATTTTCTTTTTTATTTTTTTAAAAAAAGAACCTTCACGGCATCCCGTTTTGTAAAACGAGACACCGTAACCCACTTACAGAGTCCCTTTTTTCAAAAAGGGATGCCTTAAGTTTTTTTAAAAAAGGGACTCCGTAAGTGAGGGATGGCCACTTACGGCATCCTTTTTTTGACGGAGGTTGTATCCTGAGTTTTCTACATTCCTGGTATAGACGTTCCCTTGTTTTCAGATGTTAAAAGAGCTAAAAAAATGAATGTTAAAGGCGTTGTTTGTAATAGAATTTCAAAATTTGTTAATTATTTATACAAATGATTTCTTAAATTTTTGATACAACCTTGTGTTTAATCTGGCAATAATATCCCATAATATGCATTAAAAATCCCAATTTAATTATGAAAAATTATATAAAAATATGATTGAATCAATTCCCTCACACTTAGATCTTTGTACTCCTGGACAAAGATAATTAAATACAATTTTCTAAGTTCCAATCATCAATATAATTGAAAGATGAATAATTTCATAATTAAAAAGTAATATATCAATTAATTAAATTCTTTAGGCCAATAATAGTCATAGCCAAGCGGTGCAAAAAAATTAGCTAACTACACAATTTAAAATATTAGAATGAAGCATAAGAGAACTTTCAAGATATTGGTGTTTAATTCATCTCACCTTATTAGAATAAGTTCACACTAATTCCTTTAATAAACACCTTACCAATTACTCTAGTTTCCTTCATCAACAGCTTACAAAAAGTAGATCACAACAAAGAGAAAGGACACGACCAACGAATCCTGGCCATGACCCCAGAACTTGAAGGAAAAACGAAGCTAGGAAAAGAAAGAAGATACCTTTACAGGGGATCGCCTCAGGAGAAGATGCCAAAACAGTGCAAATCTTCAACTTCACCTCACACACTCAGTCATGAACACTCGCACAACACAAATGAAGCAGGGAAGCATCAGAGAAACTTAATGATGAGAGAACATGGGAGAAACCGCCCAATAGGAATTGAGTAACTGACAGAGGAGTGGGAAAGTCGCCACAGGAAGGAATGGTAGGCCCATAAGAATTCTTACTTAGCTTCTAGATACTGCATTTTGATGGATGGGATTGAGTTACTTGTCAAGCCAATAGCGTATCAGGCTTGAGAAGTAGGGGACTCATTGTGTGTACCAAAACCGGCCTCTTGGCTATACGTACAAGGCGAGCCCAATAAGAAAGTTCCTGCCCAAGAGGAGGCAAAACCATTAAAAACCTAATAGGATACAGACCTTGACTGGCCCAAAGCTCCTCATGAAATGTCCAGTCAAAACAATCAATCGGAAGAAGTTCCAAGCCCCGCAAAGATGGGAATGACCATATCCTCCTGGATTTGTGAGGATAGCAACAGATATAACTGGGGAGTGAATATCAAAGGAGAACGATGGCACCATAAAAGGGGGTTCGAGGAACACACTAGCTATAACAATTGTATCTTGTGCTCTGGCACTTATCAAATTTATTCCTATTTTTCTCTTGCTGATCATTGCTCTATAAACTGACCTGCATGGTGTTAATCTACCATTCTTTCTTATTTTTCATACTATCTATTACGAAATCGCATGTTGTTGGTGACCCAATAAGTAAAACCTTTCCCCCACCAAATTTTGGTTAAAGAGCGCCAATGTCATATACTTGAGAGGGAAAAAAAACAAGGTAATAGTCAGCGTCAATATATATCGAATGAAGCAATAAGATCTACTAATGTAACGCAAGCTAAGGATTCAAAACCTTTATATAAAAATGTACAACTAAGCTTGTTGGAGGGATGCATGGCTGATTATGACTAGAATAAGCAGGCTTGGGTGTGCTTGTTCTTTGAGGTGTGCAGCTCCCAGCTCCCAACTATGAAGGTCAATCAGGGATCATCCTTCACGTTTTATGACGCAAAGCATCTATTTTCAGCTCGTCATAAATGGATTAAATTCAATGAATCAGTATGTAATTAAATTCAATGAATCAATATCAATATTTAATACCCATCCATTTTTTCATAAAATACACATGATCAAATCATTTAACTTAAAAATTTAATTAAAACTGATTAAAAATAATAAATATACAAAAATGTATTTTATTTTACAAGATCAATTTTATTTGTGTTGAGGGGATGAGTGAGAAAAATTAACCAACAGTTAATACAATTATAGTACCCACTACCCAGTAATTAATGAAGACAAAAAACAAATATACCAATTTTTTTTACAAAATACCTATTAATCTTTTTGCCAGAAAAAAAAACGTAGTAATATCCCTGATAATTAGGAATATACAATTTTTTTAAAATAAAGTTCTCTTATATATTGTAGCAAAAGGAGTAAGGTTTCTGTGAGTGTAAACAAACTCGTGACATAAATGTAGACGTGTAACATGAACTTGAATCGAAACTCACCTATAAGAGTTTGTTTTTAACATTAAATAAGTATTTATTGTGTATAATTAAATAATTAAAATATAAAAATGACAACAATTTGATTTAAATATATTTTAGATCTAAATAATTGAAATTAAATACACCAATATTTATAATCTATTATACTCAGCAAAAAAAATTAGATAAAATTTATATATAAAACCATTTAGCATGATTAAATCAAAAAAGCTAACACGAGTTTAAGAGTGAATTAATGCAATTTTGTGTAAATTAGAAATACAAAAACGGTAAATTCGATATCTAAACTCACGAGTTTATCTGAGTTTATAATTAGCATGAGCTTACAAGTGATTCGGCTCAATTTCATAAAGTTAAAAAGTAAAAATGGTAAATTTTGAGAGTTAATTCGTGAGTTTGATAACAATAAAAATGAGCATAAAATATAAAAATTTATAAGAAATTGTATTATTTACAAATAATTAGAAGATGGGTATGTTATTAAATTCACTATTCTTAAATATTTACATTATTTTGTAATAATGATCTTGAATTGTTGCGCTAAATAAGACAAATTAAATATTTTAGTTTTTTTTAATTTTTTTTATATCACTATTCCGGTTCTAATAAGAACCAAAGAAATTAAAGACTATAACAAAATAACTTAATTATTTTATTTACTTGCTCAAATGTTAGTATGTTACGTAATATGATGCAAATTTTTTATGTGAAAAGATTATAATTGAATTTCTCTCCATAATTAGAGGAATCAGAAAAGGACAGTAAAAAAGGTGTGAAACCAATATGGTCATTATAATTATAAATCTATCTTAACTCTCTTTTCATTTCGTTGTTTACTGCAATCAATTTTCTTTTTTTGGTAAAGTGTTTATGTTTATTATTATTTTTAAATCCATTAAAGAAGTCAACTTGTGCATGAATTTCATCTGTCAGTTGACTCATGCTTTGAGGTGAGAGATGCCATCTGTCAATTTGACTGCGTGGGGATTATAAACTTGATTTTTCTAGCGGAACCTGATTAACCTTTCTTATAAGAAATCTTGAAAAACCATTATACATTACAATAAACAAACGAATGAAAACCATTTAAAGAAACCAAGTGAAATTTAGAGGGCGCTAAAGTATGTTTGAAAAGAACCAACGGAAGTTGGTGCAGATGGGTAGGCATCTGCGCCACACTAATCCGTTCCTGGGTTCGATCCCAGGAAACGGAAGGTATAAAGAATTTCTATTGGGAGCTCTCTCCCCTAGGGCGCCTCAAAGAGGTGAATTTCTTTCGGGTCTATCAGATTGGGGGCACCAGAACTAGTCGGTTGTCGGGGGCCCATATCGGTAAATCTGACGTTGGCCTTCAGGTTAATGCCGGATACCTGGAAGATGGGTGCACCGAAGGCCAAAAATGGTCCATTGCATAAACCATAAAAAAAAGTATGTTTGAAAAGCATATCAACTTTATCCAATTACACAATTAAAAGTGGATGATGGATTGTGGGTCACAGATGAAGAGACATTATCAAATATGGCCAAGGAATTTTTTCATGAGTTATATCCTCTGGAAGATAATATTCCAAGACCATATAGCACAAGACGTGCTTTTCCTTCAATTCCCGGTTCAGAACTCCTCCTAATGGAAAGAGATGCAACACTAGAAAAAATCCAAAAGGCTTTATTTGAAAAGAAGCCATTGAAGTCCCCAGGAGCAGATGGATTGCATGCATTATTTTTTCAATCCTAATGGAGTAAGGTTGGACCCAGTATGCTATCACTTTTCCAGAGACTATAGGATGGTAGTAATTTGGATCCTTACCTCAATCGCACTCTTATAGCCCTCATTCCAAAAGTTGAAAAGCCAACCCTATTGAGTCAATTTCGACCTATCAGCCTATGCTTTGTTGTCTATAAAACCATCACGAAAGTCCTTGCAAACAAGCTTAGTTCGATCCTCCCAAAACTCATCAGTCAAAACCAGACCAGCTTCATTCAAGGGAGAAGTATTGTTGAAAATATAATAATAGCACAAGAAGCAATTCACTCCATGAGAAAGAAGAAGGGTGCAAGTGGGTGGATGGCCATAAAAGTAGATTTAGAAAAAGCTTTTGACAGATTACGATGAGATTTCATTCAGGACACTCTCAATGATGTTGGCTTGCCAGACAAAATGGTTAAGCTAATCATGCATTGTATTACTTTCTCAACAATGCAAGTCCTATGGAACAGATCTCCTTCAACCACTTTTACTTCGCAGAGAGGAATCCGACAAGGGGATCCATTATCCCCATATATTTTTGTTTTGTGCATGGAGAGGCTCTCACAAATAATCTATGCTGCAGTGAACAATGGACATTGGAAACCAATCAAGATGGGTAGGCAGGGATTTCCAATATCTCACTTTTTCTTTGCTGATGACTTGATTTTATTCAGCCACACCACAACCTCATAGATACACTTAATCAAGCAAATTCCCTAGGATTTTTGCTCCTCCTCTGGACACAAGATAAGCATGGCGAAGACGAAATTTTATTATTCCAAAAATGTTGATGCAACCAAATGAAGGACTATTTACCAGCAATTAGGATATGGTCAAGCTGATTCACTGGGTAAATATCTAGGAGTACCACTTATAAATGGAAAGGTATCTTCATCAACTTACAATTATATCCAGGAGAGAATACAATCCAAATTGGCAGGCTGGAAGGGGCGCACTCTCTCTTTGGCAGGGAGAATCACTCTTGCCAAATCAGTTCTTTCATCAATACCATTCTACACAATGCAGAGCACATTACTACCATCTACTTGCTGCAAACAAATTGAAAAATTGATTCGTAAGTTCATATGGGGTTACTCAGAGAACAGACGAGGCATTCCTTTAGTCAAATGGTAGGAGATGTGTCAACCAGGTAGCAATGAGGGCTGTGGTTTGCTAAGGATGGAATTACAAAACAGAGCTTTTCTCATTAAATTGTTATATCAGATGTGTCATAAGCCAGATACTTTGTGGGTAAAAATTCTGAAAGGAAAATATTGTAAGGATACTCTCCTTAATAATATTATAATATTATCTTATCTTTAAGAATTACTCATTTCATTTTTTTTTAAAGAAAGAAAGATTACCATGGTAGAAAAGAGTTCAAGTAACTATTTGAAAACTCTACCATGGTAATAAAAGATTTAAGTCCTTATAGTTATCATATCAAACATTTCCATTTCAAAACCAAAGTCACCCAACTTTATATGATAAACAAAGTACATAGACGAATTTAGAGTTTACAAAATATGGTCCATAATAAGTGGCAATATACATTCAATCAACACATAATAAACTACAAAAGGCTATACAGATACATATAGAAATATATCTATGCGTCAGGAACTCCTCCCGACATTCCAGCAAGAGAATTATCACCTGAAAAATATTAAATTAACGGGGTGAGACAAAAGCCTCAGTAACCAGCTATCCGACTCATTACACATGCTAACATGTGTTCATGAGGTGCTAAGTGGAACAATTTATATAGCAAATTATAAAAATTCAATATCACAGTTTTATACATAAATTTCTTATTACAATTCCCATTGCCTCCCATCAATCCAACCGAACTGCCTTATTTCCACGCGACTAGGCCCATGGGCTAAGTTACTAACCATGTGACTGGCCACTCAAAAAGCTCACCGGTCACGCGATAAGGATCGGCCAAACCCTCAGAGCACGTGCCCCGGACCATGGGTATTTCCCCTCATTGAAAATGGTGGGGTGTCGCAGCCCCTCATTGAAACTGGTGGGACAATAAACAGCCAACCATCGTGCACCAATGGAGGCTATACCACGTGGTAAAATAATATACTCCAACTTATCCCAAACCCATTATCACAATAATTTATCAATAATTATTTCAATGGGATTTTCCCGAATATATACATCTTTTTCTCATTTCAAATCATAAAATCCCACAAAGCTAGTTTGTATCAAAATGCTTCACAATATAATGAAAACTTTCTCAATCACAATAAACCTTTACTCATTGGAGTAAATATCAAAATACTCACAAACAGCATATCAACACAAATAATAAGTGGAAAGTGGTTACCTTTCGCCAAAGCAAAATTATAATCACAAGCTCCTAATCCAAGAACTCAAATATACGCGAAAAATCAATCTACAATAATCAATTTATAAAATGGCTAAATTATAAATCATCATCCTAAAAAAAATATCTAAACCGATTAAAACCTCAAGAATACCTCTAATAATCCAAATAAATTATTTAACCTAAATTTAATCGGTTAAAAAGCCTAATATAGAATTATTCATAGATTAGTTATGTAAAGATTTCATTATAAAATTATATGCTAATTAAGTAACAAAAGTAACTTGATTAAAATTAACTATTAATTATCCTCTACATTCTTATAGCCTCATATTAACAAAACTCAAATTTATCCAAAATCATAATCTTAAAATTTTCTCTAATCATCATAAAATTATTACCATAAGAAAGAAAAAATTATTTAGAACATTTCCATAAAAACAATTCTAAGATGAGAAATAATATTGAGTACCTCTTTGAAAACTGCGGATGCCTACCCCAGTTTCATTTAATGATTGTGGGTGTCTGCCAACAATCATTATTAAATGGTGGGAGGCACTTTGTGTGCCTCCCCCATTTGTTTTTCTTTGTTTTGGGCGCCTACACTTTTTCTCTTTTTTTTAATATATATATATATATTAATATATTATTTTATTGTTTATAATATTTATTTATTTATTATTATTATTTTAAATATATATATTTATAATTTTTAATATATATACATATTATTATTTTAAAATATATTTTAACTAAATTCTTCTTTTCTTTTTACCCAAAAATTACTATTAATTTCATAATTATCTCTAAATTATAATTATATAAAAATTAGGATGTTACAAATATCACATAGGTGGAAGATTGGAAGATTTGACCAGGAAACACTCCTCCCACTTCTGGAAAAACTTGGCAAAATATTTGGGAGGAAGCGAATCTCCACATCAAATGGAACCCGAGCAAATCGGTTCAATTCTGGTCTGACTATTGGGTTGGTGACAGAGGACCGCTGAAGCTTCTAACTTATGCGGAGATCTCAGACTCTGATTTGAAGAAGACTTTTTTTTTTTTTGGGCTGCCCACCCGGTTCACCGGAGGTTTACCCCGACTACATCCAGATCTGACCCGTGTCGCGCACCTGGCTATGGTGGGAGGTCTCTCAATGGGAATTTTCTGCATACACAAGACTCGAACCCGAGACCTTGCTTAAGCGCAACCAAACCGCTTATCACTTGGACCAACTCCCATTGGTTGATTTGAAGAAGACTTTAACTGAATTCATTGACTGCAACGGCAATTGGAAGAGAGGTCTCTTTGAACGTCTGCTACCAGCTGAGATTACCTCTGAAATTCTTAAAGTATCAGCCAGCCAGCTGCCCTTGACCTCAACGTGCTTATGGACTTTATCATCATCAGGAAACTTTACAGTCAAATCTGCATATCAGTCTTTAGAATCACTAAGTTGGAACCCTCGGGAAACTAAATGGGTGGCATTATGGAAATTACCAATGGCCTAAAGGGAAAAAACTTTCATGTGGATATTACTTAAAGGGAAACTATTGACCAATGTAGAAAGGTCCAAAAGAGGGATGACATTGGATACCCACTGTACTCTCTACATAAGGGCAAGTGAGGACATAAATCACATTTTTCGAGATTGCACAATGGCAACAACTGTATGGAGGAAAATCCTGCCCACAGATATGTATCAAGACTTTTTTTAAAAGGAGCTTTTCTGACTGGATATGCGACATCCTCAAGACCAAACATGAATATCTCATGGAAGATAGGGATATGTATTACATGTTGGAAACTATGGGAAATTAGAAACCATAGGATCTTTGCACAGGAATCCTTCGCAACAGATAAAATTCTTTTCCAAGTCATAGCTATAGTTAATCACACACTGAAGAGCTTTTCCTTATGGAAATTTTGTAATTAAAGCTTTGATTTTTTCAGCTTTCGATTATGTACAGACCCACTTACTGTAAACTTTACTAGATGAATGCAATACCAATTCCATTCAAGAAAAAAAAAAGCATATCAACTTTAAAATTCTTTTCTCTTTCAACTTGTTCAAAATCACATTTAAGCATAGCGTGATTAAATTCTAATTATCGCAAAGTTCGTTAATTGCATATTTGATAAGCTTAATTACATTTGAAGACTAGCTTCTCAAGTAAACTCGTTTATGATTCTCATCCCATACTCTTTTAAGACCAATGAGACGCGTTGTAGTTAAAGGATCTCCATTTGGTATCTTAAATACAAAAAAATTCAATCAAATTTTCTCTATGATCTTTGATAGTACCTCCATATCCCGCCGTTTTTTTCTTATGTGAATATACTCCATTGGCATTGATAGTCAGCCATATGTACATCCTTAATCTGGTGTGGCCCTCGCTTGTCACTGATATATCATGGATTTTGGCTTACTTCATCTGCATCTTGGCTGCATTAAAGGAAGACAATTTGGTTTTCGCCTAGGCAAGAAGTCCAAGAGCGCGTTCCCAAAAACTTTTTCATCAACAAATAGTAACAAAAAACTCTTTCCAAGGTCGATCACATCATTCCACTTTATCAATGAGATTCATACAACATCAAGTTTAGAAAATCACTATTGAAAAATTTCTCATAGAAGTTGGGTTGAACAATTGAAAGTAATAATGACTATAATGACTTGACCTCATCACAATCTCGTTTTCCAAATAAGCCAATAGGTTGAAAGTAATAATGACTATATAATGACTTGACCTCATCACAATCTCGTTTTCCAAATAAGCCGGTAGTAACAAAAAACTCTTTCTGAGGTCCATCACACTATTCCACTTTAGCATTAAGATTCATACAAAACCAAGTCCATAAAATCACTATTGAAAAGTTTCTCACGGAAGCTGGTTTGAACAATTGAAAGTAACAATGACTTGACTTCATCACAATTCCGAAGAACATGCAGGGAATCTTCAATATCATAATTACAGAAAATGCATGAAGCCGTCTCACTAATTCAACGTTTCATTGTTGCTTCATTGGTCAATAACTTGTTGTGATCATAAGGCAAAGAAAAAGACTTGTAATCTCTATGACAGATTCAACTTCCAAATTTTATTCCATATAGGATCATCTCCAGAGTCTTCACCTCTTTAAGGATCTAATTGGTGTGAGGGATTTGGAGGGGAAGGGAGGGGAAGGAAAATTTTTATGAGTTGAATTTTAAAAGATTGAAGAAGTGGGGTAATAAAATTTTAATAAAGAGAATATATAAGATAAAAGAGTAAGAAAAATTAATTAAAAATTTTTAACCCTACTTCTCTAATTTTTTTAAATTCAACTCAAAATTTTTTTCCCTCCGCCCACTTTCCCTCCCCTCCTTGCAGACCAAACAAGCTCTAAAAGATCGTATGCCGATTTGATGGAGAAATTCCCATACTTTTCAAGTTTCCATTTGGCTACTTCATCTTCTCTCTATCCAACCACACCTTCGGTTCCCTACAAAATGTAATCCCAAGTGACTATAATTCCTTTACACATATGTGAGTCAGGGGACGATCTATATCAACAGAAGGAATCATGTCATTGCCTTATTTATATTTACTTCTTATAACTCTAGCCCACATAACATTTTGGTTGTTGATTAACTTTTGAGGATGAAAAGTTGAAAACAATAATCAAGTTGAAGAAACTACCATGACCATGAATTCTTTCATGAAGAATTATTTTATAGTCTCATACAAGTAATTTAATCAGTGAAAAATCTAACAAACGAGTTAAATGTAATGACAAGAATTGATATAGAAAATGACGTGTAACTCATTTGTTGTGAAACTTTTCATTGATAAATTGTTTATTTAAGACGGCACAATAATTCTTACTACTTTGATTTATCCATTTCAAAGAGAATGCCTCATTAGTAAGTGATTGAACGGAATTCACAAGAAAGAACTGCGCCAAGCTCCCTACAAAAGTTCTCTTCTAATTATCAATGTTATCAGGCAAACTGGTATCACTTGGAACTCATCATCCAAATCATAGAAAGAGCACATATCAGTCAAGTGTAGATCGGCTGGCGTAAAACAAAGTTATGGACTCCACCATTTGACCCCAAAATAACTACTATATAAATTAATGTGTGGTATACACCGATAATAGTTCTCAACCTCCTACCATGCAAAAGCTGTACAAATGTACAATGCATATTCACAAAGCTTTCTTTTTAGTTCTTTTGGCCGATCATATTCACACAGCTTGTTCATGTATATTTGAGTTGTCCCGTTGTACTTGCACTGGATTTATATTTATTCCAATAATTGGTTTTCAATCAAAGGCTCCGATCCATCCAGATTCTTCCTATACCGACGGTACCTTCTATTGAACTTCTTCAGGCACTTTTCATGCAATTCAATCAATATTCCTATATCATCCTCAATGTCCATTAACTTTTGCTTTAATTCCCCAATCTCAGCTATCATTCCTCCTGTGTCTGGGATGACAAGCACCGGACTCTCAAAAGGAAAGCATATTGAAGGATTCCTGCAGGAAAGAACATATAAACAAAATCCTTGTCATAACACAAACATCTGGAGAAATGATCAATTAGAATGATACTACATCACCCACTATGGAGAGTATTGAACACTAATAAATGACAAGAAAATATAACTGGCACTTTGTGGCTCATCAAATTAGAATGATAAATTAAGATTCAACATCAAGCCACCTTGATTCTGTCACGTCCAATTTCATGAACTCATTTAGTTTTCCTCTCTACCAGAAATAAAAATATTTAAAAGCATGGGAAAAAAACACGGGGCACAAATACTAATATAGTAGGGCTCCGAACAAGATGTACGGCATGAAATGCATGACAGCAAAAAGGATAATATCAATACAAACAACACTCAGGGAGATATATACCCATGACCAAGAGAGATTAGTCCACTTTCTCTAATAATGCCACCATCTAGGGAAACAGCTCCATCCTCCAGACAGGCACGAGCAGCCATCATACACTCCCTTGTTTCATAAACTTGGAGCTTCCTGAATAGACTAAAGAGCACAGTCTCCCGGAGACCATACCCAGCAGCAGTCCTTGTTTTCAAGTGATGATCATCAAGATCAATCATATTAACGGCATAACCCAAAAAACCTGCTGGAACGCTTCCATTTGGCAAGGTGGGATCAGGCAAGGTCAGCTTCCTCTGAGGGTCATGTCATGCTCTAGGCAACACCCATTGAATGGCCTGTCAAATACAAATGCATGAGCGTAACATCTTATTTTAAAATTGAAAAAAACAACACAAATTTGGCCCCAGCTCCCAAACTTGTTTGTTCCACACTTACATTGAAAAAGATAATCATATAACAATTGAAAAAAAAAAAAACATAGCTCACATTACCTTATATCTTCAAGGCACAAAACAAGGAAACGCCTACATATGACTTTTCCAAGTGCGGCTGCTTCAGCATGTAAAGCAAGTGTAACATCAACTTCTCCACTTTGTGTAGACCTCTCAAGAGCACTTGCAGCATCAAAGGTTCTACAAACGACAGCCAGCATTTTATCTTCTCCGAGATACTCTGCTAGTACTCTGCAGATGAGTTACTTAGCACATGGTCAGAAGTGGAAAGAAATAATTTTCGTCTATATCAGTTGTGAGAGAAACGCTGAAGGTAAAAGAACACCACCTGCTAAGCTCAGGGCTCTGAACAGTACCAAGAAGCGCAACCAGGTTTAGTACATGTACATCGTCCATGATACACTTCTGTGGGTTTTGGTTTGGCAAGAGACTGCAGATAACAGCAGCTGCAGAGTTTTCCATGCATTTTATTCTTTCTTTCAGTTCATCTTTGGTGACTAGACCATTTATATTGCTCAATTGACGAGAACCACCCTCTTCTGTGAAATTAAGATTAACCACAAACCATCAACCATGTCATTTCTCTATTTCTCGTCAGCTTCTTAGTTCAGTGAGTCATTAATAGAGCTAAGCATATTGCATACAAAAACACTTAAGAGCACAGATGCAACGATTAAGACAGAAAGTCCTAAATTGCAAAGGGACTATTTAGGAAAATTATTAAAGGCGTTATCTAAATCATAATGACCTTTAATTGCCAAAATGCCCTAAATATGATTTTTTAAAGCAAAAAATGACAAAATATTAATGATGAAACTAGATATGATATATTACTTTGTATTTGATTACTCAAGAACTTTCTGCACATTTTTTTTGGAGCTGTTGAAGATAATTGTTTGTGATAAGTTATAGAAGGAGACAGAGGGAGAGGGACTGTGGGAGAGAACCTTGTAATTGCAACACCTCTTGCTCAGTTTTAGCCTTGAGATTGTTAAGATCATGAAGTAATGTTTCAATTTGTCCAATTTCTGGACCAATCTTGAGGATGTCTTGAAGTTCCTGCAAAATAGATGCACCTTAATACACGACTACAGTTGTGACACAAGATGAAATTTAATGCAATTAATATTCCCATATCTTGCCATATAGTATTGTCAAAACTCAGAGTAAAGCATGTTAACTGTCTGTCAAGAAGTAGATCAACTAAGTCATGAGCAATTACCGTGTCAGATACTTTAATGGAAACAAAATGACCCTTATCCCAAACAACCGTATTTAATTCCATTAAATAAGTCTATCTTATGAGCCTTCATGCATGGGGAAACCCAGACCAGATCACATTTCATCTCGAACGTCTACATATAATAATAAAAACATAGCTGAGAATATTTATTGTACCTCATCCTCATTTACTACGAAGTTCGCTAAGTTCTTGTCCTGATTAAATGATGACAAGTTCTGCAGTTGCATCATGCTCTCATCTAAATATGGAAATTGGCTGTCATCATACTCCTCTTTTGGAGCATTTGCAACAGGGACTTGCATCCAAATCCAACCAATTATAGAGTAGCATTTGGTTAAAATTTAGAGAAGATAATATTTTTCCAACCTCAACAGTTATTATTAGCTTCGGATCCTGAGAGTGAGCGGCTGAAAAGCAAAAAGTCCCTTCATTTAGTGGAATGGATATCGCACGGACGGTGCAGCGCCCATGCTCGAAAGCATATTGGAAGAATGCCTGCGCTTGAAAAGAAACTGACTTGATTATAAGCATATGAGATTGTCCATCTTTATCATTGTGATGAATATTCATATCTACGTCTCCATCCAGATCAACAACTTCAAAAACAATGTTTTCCAATTGACTGCCGGCAATACAGATATCAGGCAACTGAAAAGCATGCATATGACATTGTTCTTAAATGACTAACAAAAAAATGCACATATTTAAAACGACTAGAAGTAAAGGTATATAAATCAACAATATGCAACATTTTCAAAACCAACCTTGGATGCGATTCTCAGTTTCCTTCTCACTGTTGAAAATTCCTGCTCAAAAACTATTTTGTCCTCAAACACAACAGATAGGGACGCTGTACAATGTAGAACGCAAATGAGATCAGAAGTAACAAAACACAACCGCACCAATCATTGAACCGCCATGACATTTTTTCCCATAACCCTCATAAAGAAACTAGTGCAAAGATGGAGCTAACAATATTGCATTCAGAAATTTCAGGATGCAGGCCAAGATTTTTGGAATAAATGTAAGACCTGATCTAATGTTGAAACTAGATGTTAATTAATGAGATGATTTGCAGTAAATTTATGATTTTCATACCATTTTCTCCAAAACCTGCAATCAACTTCAGTAGACCACCGAGGTCAATTTTTCCACTAGCATCAACCTGCACACCAGAAGGAACGAAAAAAAAATCCCCGTTAGCAATTATGCATACAATTATATCTCTACTAAGACTCTGCTTTAGGCCAGGAACACTTCAATCCGATACACCAAAATTTCTGCACTTTTCTCAAGCTAAAGAGTCAATTTTATGAAACAATTAACGAAGCAGTTTTAATACATCCCCAGAAAAGAATTTACTCTTCACAACCATGATTAAAAATATGCCAAAGATTGCCAGGGCAACATGACCTTTCGTATCATGCCCACATGATCTTCAATGACAAAATTTGAGAAAGACACAGTAACCTCCGAATCTTTAGACACGTGGTTTCCATATGCATCAAACATCTGAAAAAAGGTAAACATTACCAAGAACCTTAGAAAGAAAATTCAAGAGACAATTACTTCCAATATATTGAAAGTAGAAACTCAGCATAGACTAAAGAATGACAACTATATGGGTAAAAGTTTGTCTCCGAATTAAAGGGAGTAACTTGTAAGCATTTATGAATGGGGCCTCATGTGGGCATGCTACGACTTTCTTGAGTGGAAAAATATTCATTGTACCATTTGATTGCATTAATCCTTAAAAGGAAAAGCAATCAAAGAAACTGAAGATAAATTCCTTTGTAGAGGCCAACAAACTAAGAAAATCTAGATGTACATGTGTGCCTGTTTCTGCAGAAAAATTGATTAATTATGGACATATTGATTTCTTTTCCTAAGTTGGATGAAAATAAGTATTACCATATTTCTATGTACTTGATTGCATGTTGAAGAAAGAGGAGAGAGAGAGGGGAGCATATACGGAAATGGGAGAGCAAGTGGCACAGAGGAGTGACGACGGGGCTGCGAGGAATGCTGGAATCGGAAACGCCCGCGCATATAATATCATGTCCTTCGCGCAAGAAAAAGCGTAAGGTGGGGACCACAAGGGACACTTGGACTGTTTTTTTTTTTTTTTTTGAAAAAATGCAACACACATACGGTGTTGGTGTGTGTTAAGATTAACTTTTAGAGAATAGCTTTTATAGTTTACGAAAGAAGTATGTGAGAGAAGTTTTGTCTCAATTTACAGAAAAGTGCTTTTGAAATCATGATTTTAGGGTAGACGAACACACATTTGGACTTATAGAAGAAAGACCCAGCCCAACTAAAACACAGAAAGACGCACGAAAAAATTCTTTTCTTAAATTATTTTTTTTTCAAGTGACCAACAAACATAAGATTTAGCGGTAAAGCCTGATCCCTTGTAATATGGAGGATTAAGATTTAAATTTCTATTAAATAGATGTTCACATTTAGTATCTGACAGTTTCTCGAATAGGATTGTTTCCAATAGAAAAGTACCTATGTCAAACAAATAAAAAAATTTAAAGTGATCAAAGAAATATCATTAGAGTCTATAATTAAAGAACACTTATATAAGTACTTAGATATGGTTCAAAAACAAAATTGTCATACAAGGAGTATTTATCAACTCACGACCTAATGCAATTATATGGCAAGTTTTTAATCAACTAAACTAATTTGTGTGGGCTTTGGCTAGGACTTGGGAGAATATTTGAGAGAAATATGAATCTTAAAATTTAAAGGGGTTGGATTTTAATCTTGTATTATAAAATTTTACATGTGTGTAAAGCCTTACGTACCATACGTGACGTGATTTTAGCTTTTATTGTGTGTGTTTGGAATAGTGATTGACAATTGAATTTGTTTCAATTTGACTTTTTGTAATATTACTTTTGGTAAAAACTAAATTGTGTAATGTGATTTATGTTTGGATTAGCGATTGTAAAAATGACTTTTGTAAAAATAAAACTTGTTTGGATTGATTTAAGCATAAGAGCTTTTGTGATAATTGTAAGAGAGAAATTAAATTAAAAATTATAAAAAGTTTATAAAATTTAAAGTTGGGAAATTAGACAATTAAAAAATGCACAATCTGATGAAATAATATTACATAATTAATTGGATTATATGTTCAATACAATTTGGTCTCTAATTGAGTCATGAATATTATTCATTTGAGAGAAAGATCGCCTACCATAATTTATCACGGAAGGCTGTTCATCTACACTATTATTATCTACATCGACGAGATTCCCAGCTTTACTGAAACACTACGTCTTCAACATCATTTCTCCTAATAAAATTATGTAGGGTCATTGTTACACAAATAATGCGGACTTGTTACACAAATAATGCGGACTTGTGTCTAATAGCTATACTTGCGCATTTTTTATAACAATACAAATCGATTTTTTCACACTCCAAAAGTTCTTTCAATAGTAGATCTTAAATTATAATGATAAAAATTAAAGGTTTCGTTAGCATTTCTAAATCTGGGTTGGCGGCTAAATTCTGGCAGATGATAACACTCACATCTTTAAGAACTAAGGTACCCAAGTTGTGTCGGATAGCCAGCGTCAACCAAATAATATTTACCTAATAGATGTTTAAATCAATCAAATTAAAACTATTAGATTTATTATAAAAGTATATTTCTTTTAAATAAGATTATTTAAAGCAATTGCTTTAATGCAACTTTTTTACGTGAGATGCGAAAGATTCAAATCCAACCTCCCGCTGCTTCGCCAAAAAATCATCATGGATTTGGTCTAATTTATTGTCTTCAATTTTTAATACTCCTATGAAACAACAGCGAACGTTGCCCAGATGATGAGGAAGACATAGATCGGCTGCTCATCACGAGAGATGAGGAATGATACTAATATCGCACATGCTAGACTGCCGGAGACCACGTCGCGGGTACGGCCATAGATATATTTACTTCCATGAAAGTCAAGGCCCTTACAGAGTTTTCCTTCAACGGTGATGGATCTGGGAAGCATAGCTCCACAATAAAAGTTAACCCTTTGATAATATCACCAAAGACCTCATGACGAGGAACGGACCTGCTCAAGCATCAAATTTGTTAATGGAAGGGACATCAAGGTACGTCTTCATCTAGAGTAACAAGCACCGTGTTCATCTGAAATTCTTTTAATTAGACAACGTTTATTGTGAGTAGCAGTAGTAGCAGAGATTAATAGAGGAGGAAGGCAAGGATGCAAACCTGAGGGCACTGATGAGAGTAGCGAGTGAAGGCATCTTAAGATTGCTGCTTTGGGTGATTGGAATTTGGGATTCAGAGGTTGCAAACGAGAGCTGGAGGTGAGAACGAGAAATGGCCGGACTCGTCCTTTTATCCCACTTTTGTCACAACTTTGTCACAAAAGATCACTAGCATTGATTTGGGTCATATCAATTTGACCAAATTTAGAAATCACAAGTACGACTAGTCCTTTTGGAGAAAAAAAGGCTTTATTTTAAGAATCAGCACACTATGATTTGACGGCACATTTCCAAACACACAGCGACTGTTTGGTGTGAGGGATTTGGTGGGGGCAGGGAAAGAAAATTTTTATGAGTTAAATTTAAAAAAATTAAAAAAATGGAGTAATAAAATTATAATAAAGAGAATATATAATATAAAAAAATAAAAAAATAAATTAAAAAATTTTAACCCCACTTCTCTAATTTTTTCAAATTCAACTCAAAAATTTTTTTTCTCCACTTACGTCCCCTCCCCTCCCTTCCCTGCGTACGAAACAAGCCCTGACTATCCTAGACCCTTTGACCCCAGGAGGCTTGCCCATGAATAGAAAACATCACTTGGTAATGATAATCAGCATGTTCACGTTCGCAACATACATGTGATGGTGAAACCATACTTTATTTTGCACCATGAATTAGATATCATATGGTTATTACTCATATACCCCTGATCACTTTGTCTAGATTTTAAACACTAACAACCTAATTTTTTCAAGCAAAGATGATGGCTAAAATCACGTTACGTACGATACGTAAGGCTTTACACACATGTAAACTTTTATAAAACAAAAATTAAAATCCAACCCTTTTAAATTTTAAGATTCATATTTCTCTCAAATATTCTCCCAAGTCCTAACAAAAGTTAACACAAATTGGTTTAGTTGATTAAATACTTGTCTTATAATTGCATTAGGTCGTGAGTTGATAAAGGGCATGTTTGGATATGTGTTGAGATTGTTTATAAGCTGTTTTTTTACGTAAATTGAGATAAAACTCCTTTAATTTGCTTACCCTGTATACCGTAAATCATAATTAAAAAATTACTTTAAAGCATTCCAATCGCTATTTCAAATGATCACAAATACTACTGGTATGACAATTTTGTTTTTGAACGATATGCAAGTGTTTTTTAATTACAGATTCTAATGATATTTCTTCGATCGCTTTAAACTTTTTTCTTTTGCTTGGCACATGTATCCTTTTTTGTTTGGGACACTATCAGGCATTAAATATGAGCATCTCTTCCAACAAAAATTTAAACCTTAGTTTACCACGTTTTGACGAATTAGCCCCTATCGATAAATCTAACCTCTTTTGGTCACTTTAAAAAAATTTAATTTGAGAAAAGAATTTTTTCGGGCGCCTTTATGTGTTTTAGATGGGGCTGGTCATTCTTCTCCAAGTCCAAGAGTGCGTTTAGATTAAATTTATGAGAATAACTTCTGGAGAAAAAGTTATTTTAGAAAATAGATCATGAGCATAATAGATTAGGGAGGAAAAGTGATTTTAATAAAATGAGAGTGTTTGGATATTGTGATCAGAATAGTTTTTTTTTATAGTCAAATTACTAAAAAGGACATTAATTGTTATGATAATTACATATAAATGATTAGATTATATTTTATGTATTATTTAACATTAGATTTCATAATAAATACCAAAAATGACATAAATTTTTCTGAAAAATTTAAAATTATAACATTAGTCATTTAAGTAACATTAAAAAAATAGAAAAAATACACACACACATATTAATAAATTGTATAATGAAAAATCATTTATAAATAGTAAGTATCTGATTTGACCATGTCTTTGGATCTCGGCGTCAAATACAAAATATTTAATCTAATAATTGCAGTACAATACTATAATCGGGTCATCTTATTTGAAGAGCATTTTATTTTGATTTCATAGGTTAAACAAAATATCAAGAGAAATTGATTAAGAAAAATGGTTTTTGGAATTAATATTTTTTTTATATTAATAAGAAAAGTGTGTGTGTGTGTGTATAAATCCAACTGGCAAAAAGAATTCATATCACACAAATTCAATCCACAAATTACATAAATAATAATCAAGTTTCAAACAAAACATAATAATGAGAAACAAAAATAAAATTAAATAACTCCCATGTGTCTTTTGCATGAACTCAACTCAAGCAAGGGTCTACACTGCCAAGAAGCAAAACAACAATATGCCAAAAATTGACATCACCGGAAAATGGGAGCCGGAAAACTCAACTCGCCGGAAAATGCAAAACTCCACTGGAGAATTGCAAAAACAGCTGAAACTCACAAAGAATGCCAATGGATGAGGATGTTGTAGTGTTCTAGTCAGAAAATATGCTAGAACTATGAAGAAAAAGCTCGTCGGAAAAATCAACTTCGCCGGAAAATAAATAAAAACTCTAGTTTGTGTTGCAAGCATCCCACTCCCTCCTTGCAGCCATGTGTCTCCTTCTCGTGTCTCGGTTCTCTCTTTATCTCATTTCTGTGCTCTGCCTCTCTCAGCTACGGTGGTTGCCGGAAGTTGGGGTCGGAGTTCTCGGCAGTGTCACGATCAAGTATGGTGGGGGGGAGTGATGTTTGGGTTGGTAGCAAGGTGAGAAGGAAATGATGTTAGAAGCTCCTGTCGGCGCTCTCTCTCTCGGTCTAACAGTGCCTCTTTGACACTGGAAGCCATCGAAAATGGAAGTGCGGTGTTGGTGAAGACGGTGGAAGGTGGTGGAGCTTGAAGGAGACATTGGTGTGGAAGAGCGACAGTGTGTAGTCGACGTCCTCCCTCTCCTTTCAAACTCTCTCTCTGGTTTCCGTTGGCCAATGCAATTGTTACCGTTGGCGTAAATTATTACGATCTTGTCATTTCTCTTTTCTCTTTATCCTTTCCTCGACATTTCCCGTCTTCCTTTTTCTAGTTTCATTTCTCCCCTCGTGATCCCGTCTTCTCCTTCGATCTGTCATTCTCTTCCACTTCGAAACTTGGCTTCTTCGGCCGATTGGAGCGTGCCTTTGATCTTTCCCTTTGAACTCCTCTATCTACTTCTCTTGTTTCATCTTCGTCATTTTCGCTAACTCAACGATTTACTGTAATGCTGCACTTTAAATTTGTGAAGAAGTTGTTTTTACAAAGAACGACTTTCAATTTGACAAAATTCAGAAATCATTTTTCGTAATTATTCGCATGAACAATTTCAAAATGATATGACTTTTTTTCAATCAAAGTGTGTGTTTGGTGAGGGTTTTTGGTAGCCCTTAAACCCGATTGGGCATACATAAGCTCAATTGGCAGCAGTGATCTTTTTTTGAATGTTTGGTTGAACTCGTGGGCGATTGGGCTTCTTCAAATTGAAGTGCTGTGGAGCTGCGATTGATAAAAGCTGTATGTTGGAGCTTTTGTTAAAAGCTTAGCTGACATTTATTGCGTATTCTTTCATGGACAAAAGGCTCATACCTGATTAGAAAGGTTTAACCCCGGCCCGTACATCACACTTGTCAATTTTTATTTTTTTTTTCCAATTAGAGTTATTGATTTCGTGGATTGGGATTTTTCTTGGTCAAAAGTGGACTGTGATTAATATTACTCTAATTTACTTTATATTGGAACCAAATGGTAGTAAATTCTTTATTTCATCCATATCATCAGAAGAAACTCCTGGGTAGCACGCTAAGTCTTTAATCCAGTGATGTAATTTCCATGAAACAATTATACTACAGATAGTCCCAGAGCACAATCATGGAAATAAGTTATAACAACACATATTGCCCAGATCTGAGGAGGCAAATACAGAATTCAACATTATACTACAGATAGTCTGAAAGCACAATTGTGGAAATAAGTTACATACAATAACGTATTGTACTTGTCAAGAGACTTGACTAGAGAATCAAATATGAAACAACAGCCGACATTGCCCAGATGATGAGGAAGACATAGATCGGCTGCTCATCACGAGAGATGAGGAATGATACTAATATCGCACATGCTAGACTGCCGGAGACCACGTCGCGGGTACGGCCATAGATATATTTACTTGCATGAAAAGTCAATGCCCTTACAGAGTTCTCCTTCAACGGTGATGGATCTGGGAAGCATAGCTCCACAATAAAAGTTAACCCTTTGATAATATCACCAAAGACCTCATGACGTGGAACGGACCTGCTCAAGCATCAAATTTGTTAACGAAATGGACATCAAGGTTCGTCTTCATATAGAGTAACCCGCATCGTGTTCATCTGAAATTCTCTTAATTAGACAACGTTTATTGTCAACAATAAAGAAAGAAATTCCTGTCTCATAGACTGTTTAGCAATATATTGAATCTTGTTCATTGGTCTGTTTCAGCCATGTGCCCCTTGAACATATTGAATGAAAGAAGCTAATACTAGGGATATTTTGCGGGTGCATGGATATTAGGAAACTATGAAAGCATTTGGCCTCGGGGACGTTAAGATAGAAAGAAAAAAGGAACATAAATAACATAATGAGTAGCAGTAGTAGCAGAGATTAACAGAGGAGGAAGGCAAGGATGCAAACCTGAGGGCACTGTTGAGAGTAGCGAGTGAAGGCATCTTAAGATTGCTGCTTTGGGTGATTGGAATTTGGGATTCAGAGGTTGCAAACGAGAGCTGGAGGTGAGAACGAGAAATGGCCGGACTCGTCCTTTTATCCCACTTTTGTCACAAAAGATCACTAACATTGATTTGGGTCATATCAATTTGACCAAAGAAACCACACGTGGGATTGTCAGAACTGGTCGTTTTAATTAGCTACGACAGTACTCCTTCAATTAGGGACCGAAATGACTTTATTTTATTTTAATTATGGAGAAATTGACTTTGTTTTAAGAATCGGCACACTAGTTCAATAGGCTTCTCAGGGGAAAGATAGAGGAAAAAAAGGCTTCTCGTTCTGTCTGTTTGCTTGTGATTTGACGTCGCGAGGTTAATCATCACTTCTTCTTTTAACTTACTTCTCTATCTCTTATTCACTTTCTCTCTCCAAATAAACGTGTTTTTAGCAAGGAACGAAAAATTGGATCGGGCAATGAACCGGTCACAGTACAGGTTCAAGGGTTAATGGATCAACCGGGGTCTAACTGGTAGTTGAACCGGTCATAACCGGTCATATTAAAATATTATAATTTATTAGTGATAATATATATTAATATATTTTTAAACTTCTATAGATAAAAATAAAGATTTTTAGAAAAAAAAAATGTTTAAAATCTATTAGTATTAGTTATAATACCTATACTTATACAAAGATATCTCATTTCCTATAATTATTATATCTTTTTAATTAATTTTTTTCATTATTTTCTTCATTTTTTTAGATTTGTTCTTTCTTTATCTATTTTTCTCTTCATTTTAGTCTTCAACTTTCCATTTTACCCTCAAAAAACACAAAATAAAAATTTGAAAAATTAAAAAAAAAAAAAAGGAAGAAACCGGGTCAACCGGTCGGACCACCGGTTTTACCGGTTCTGACCGGTCCGACCGGTTCGACCGGTTTTTGCTCAAACCGGACCGGACCAGGGACCGGTTCCCGGTTCAACCGGTCGAACCGGCCGGTCCGGTCCGATTTTTTGAACCATGGTTTTTAGAGAATAAAATATATTTTTTTATGCATATATGTTTTACTAATTTTAAGCATTTTTTTAATATGTGTGTGTGTGTGTATATATTTCAATTATTTGTATTTTATATATGGGATGGAAGGGAGTAAATAGCCAGAGAAATAAATAATTTAGATTTTTCATTATCTATTTATTCTCAACAAAATTCACATAGCATCGTCTAATAAATTTTTAAAGGAAATGCCCCAGCAGTTGCTCTTCGTGCGTGTGGTCGGAATTAACTATAGTATAATGTGTTTGGTTAACACTTAAATCATAAATATCCATGTGTGCCTGTATACAACTGTAGCGTAGATGGTCAAATTAAAGTATGCTATTGCCCATCATGGCTTATTATATTAGTGGCAAAGTTATGCCTAATGAATTTCAATAAATTTTATGTAGGCATATATATATTTCATTAAAATTCCCCTTAAAGGAATATTTAAAGTTTAGATTAAAATGATTTAAATTTATTAATCATCCTTTTAACTTGTAATGTTTTATCCTTATTTTTTTTGGCCAACAATGTTTGATCCTTATTCAAATAATCAAAATAATTGACATGGGGCATGTTTGTTTGAGCGTTACGATTACTTATAAGTTGTTTTTTACGTAAATCGAGACACAACTCCTCTCACATACTTACTTCGTATACCGTAAATCGCTATTAAAAAATAACTTATAAGCAATCGAATCGCTAAAACAAACATGACTATGCTCTCTCGCTCTCCCAGTCAAGGCGTCACCTTCATCGGACTATGTGCACATAATTGATAACTAGCTCATTCTTTAAATTAGGAAAAAGAAGTCAAAGAACGCTAATGTCAAATTCGGAAATTCCACGAGCACGTGTGTTCAAGTCCGATCAAGACAAATTAGTAATTACTATCATCCACGAATTAAAGTAACTCAATTCTCTAGTTTTGTCATCAAATAAATATGTTGAGTAATTTTAAAATGATGAAATTTATCACTGTATATTACTATCATTCTGTTATATATTACTATCATCACGTATGCTGCGGAAAGTTTTTTAAAAAAAAATTGGGAGTACATTGTCGATAATTTTCAGATAATATATAGCAGAATGAATGAATTGGTGATGAGGATCCATTGCTTATGATGAGATTTAACCGTTTAAAATTGCTTTATAAATATAATTTATTGAATCAAAGTCAGGCATTTGGATAAAGTTTTGGAAAAATATAATTAAAAACAGGTAATATCGTAGCTTATGAGATAAGCAAGATTTTTTTCATAATTGATTTTGACATTTATATTGGTGCATGGTCCGTGCAATAGGACCACCCATTTCTAACAAGTGATGGCCCTGGTATGATTCTCTTTCGTCCCCTCTATATATTATGTGTTTGGAATAGCGATAAGGATGTTTACAATTAAAATAGCTTTTTAATTATGATTTACGGTATACGAGTTAAGTATGTGGAAGGAGTTTTATCTTAATTTATGTGAAAAACAACTTATAAGTTATCGTGACGCCAATCCAAACATGCACGTAATCGATAGATAAATAAATGAGATTCATCATGGTTTTGTAGGAAGTATATGTGTTTTTAGTCTGTCTCAGAAATGAGATTAAAATCATGTCAAAATATAATGACTCCATATAAAAATCATAAGTTGAAGGGGCTAATATTGTCTTTTTATATTTTAAAATCAATTCGAATCTATATATATAAGAAAACAAACAAATAATTTACGAATGTGATGAAGAATTATTTCAGAGGAAACAGAGAGATGGTACGGAAGGCAGGAAGGAGAATTGCATCCTAATTCATTATGCTTCAATATTAAATATGGAAAAGAATGGTGTTTCAATATAAATATATACTGAAAAATATATAACATGAAAAGCCAATCTTTTCTACATATTTTTCGGGCTTCAAAACGGATAACATAGATACATTGCCTAAAAATTGCTAATTATTCATTAAGGGTATATAATAACATGCTTAAAGTTCCTTGTTTATTCTTGTCCACGCTTTTTAATCTATATTCACCAATTATTCAAAGTAAATCCCATCAATTTTTTTTTAAAAAAAATAGAGGGATAAATGGGCGATCACAGCTTCCTACTTTTAACGAGCCTTCATATCACTAAATTACAAAGTGGTTCAAAAATAAAAATGTTTTATCTATGCACCATTATCAACACTCAACAACAGAAAGTAAAAAAAATTCCCGTCCGTGGAAACAAACGCCATTGTGAATTAATGTATGCTGAATGAGTGGGTTTGTACATTGTTTGAAATCATGAACGAAACTATCTCATCTCGTCAATATGAAAAATCAAAATTCTAATAACATGTTTGGGTAATAAGGAATAAGGAAAAAAAATCATTTTTTTTAAAAGAAAAAATAAGGTTTTGAGTAATTTCAAAAACGAATTATTTGCAACAACCAAAAAAATCCTATTTTCTGGTGAAATTATAAGGAAAATAAATGAGAAAATAAGTATTAAAATTATTTAGTAGCATCTTTTAGGATTAAAGAAAGATTATGGAATATTAATTGGGGATCTAGAAAAATTATGAAGAGGTTTAGTTCCCCAAAAGAGGCCTAAATAATTTTAAAGTTAATTTTTGGAAATTAGAGGCTTATTTTCCGAAAAAATTCAAGAAAAAATAGTTAAAGGTAAAATTTTTATGTTGGAAATTTTAGAGATGATATTTTATGAGGTAAAGAAGCTAATGGAGACAAAAAAAAATGATTATAATTATAAAGTATCTGTGAATAATCTCTAGAATGTGTTTGGTAAATCAATATTGATAAAGAAGGAGTAAAATGATAATTTCACTACACTAAGCTTAAAAATGGATTTGGGCATCCCATGCCGTGCTTGTTCAAATCCAAAGGCATATATAATAAGAGTCTAATTCATTACTTGGTCCATGAAACTACAGCCTTAAGTGATAAACTTCTATATAAATAGCATCAAATGGGAATAAAAAGAATAATAATATTAGTTTCCCCTCCACTGAGCGCCCTGAACCCAGGCTAAATTATATAAAAGCGCTCTGAATTTTAGGCCCCGTTTGGTATGTTGGAATTGGAGAAAGTGAAAATGGAATTGGGTATCAATTCCATGAGAGAGTTTGTTTAGTACAATAGAATTGGAAAATTTTTCGATTTCATGTGGAAGCAAAAATAGGTCAATTCCATAAAGATGGCTTTCATGTTAAAAGCCAAGATTTATAATTCCATGTGCCAATTTCCATCTCTTACCCTCCTCTTTTGCTTCAGCCTCCTCACCCACCCCTTCCGTCTTCCAGCCACCATATCAAACACCACTTGTGAGATCTAACCAGCCATTGCCACCCACGCCACCACCGGTAAGTTGCAAACGACGGCAAGGAGGAGCAGCGGCGCTTCTTCTGGAATGAACAACACCCACCATAAAAGCTTGTGATTTTTGCTATGGAATTTCGAGTTTCGGATCTGCAAATCTAGGTTGTAGGAGCACTAGATCTAGTAGTAACCTTCACCAATTCCGTTCATAACGCCTTCTCTCTTTCACATCTCCTCACTGAGAAGCTCCCATTGGTTGCACCCTCATCACTACCCAATCCTCTTGTTCCCAATCATCTCCCCTCCTCCTCCTCCTTCTCGTCATGCTTTAAGAAGTCTCACCTCCATTATTGACTGTTGCATCTAGATCTGGGTTTATCCCCTGTTCTTGTGTGCTTGAGATTGAGAAAAGGATTGGTATTATTTTTGTATGGACGTTGCTGACTTTTAACTTGAGTGCTAGCATTACACACTTCTTAAATTTTTCTTGTGCCTTTGAGATTCAGAAACATACTATACTGAGTTTTTTTTATGGTTGGTGCCATGATGTTTGATGGTTGCTACATTGCTGTGGAAGTCTCAGGGAAAAAGATGATGACTTTGGAGTTTTTATTTTTTTTAGAAGGGTATTTTAGTATTTTTAAATAAAAATTATGCCAGATTTCATGTGCATACCAAACATACTTTTAAACCTCATTTCCATATCTATTTCCATTTATATATCCATTTTCATTTCCATTTCCATCAAAACCAATTCCAATGTACCAAATAGGCCCTTAGGGTAGTTGCATATAACCTCCCTGACGTTCCGATATTTAAATACAGCCCCCCCGAACTTTTGATTTTTTTATTTTGGACCCCTACCGTTAACACGCCGTTATCTTTTTAACAAAATTTGCCACATTAGATTAATAGAAGACACCTTATCACTTCTTACGTGACATCCTATTAAGTTTATAATTGTGTAAAACCCCTCATTAACTTTAGTCTAGTTGCATATAACTCCCTCGACATTTTAAACTTTAAACCTAACCCCCTCGAAGTTTTTTTTTTAATATTAAACCCTTGTCTTTACTTTTTTATCTGATTTTTATCAAAGTGAGCTCATTACTTCCAAATAATCCTATTGACTTCTTCATTTATTAAAATAACTTTTTTACAATTTTATTGTCTTAATTTATAATATTGATAAATTCATTAATTTTTATTTGCTATATATCATATTTGTTAATTAAAATAGCATTTGTTAATTTTTTTTTGTTGAATTAGAAGTTGAATTTCTATCCTTATGTTTTTTGTTAATGTGAATTTTGAAGTATTATTTTTCTCCATGCAACAAATACTATTATAATTAAGAAATGATATATAGCAAACAACAATCAATGAATTTATTAAAATTATAAATTAAGACAATAAAATTGTAAAAATGTTATTTTAATAAATGAAAAAGCCGATAAAATCATTTGGAAGTAATGAGTTCCCTCTAATAAGAATTAGATAAAAAAGTAAAGGTAAGGATTTAATATTAAAAAAATAAAACTTCAAGGGGGTTAAGTTTAAAGTTTAAAATGTCAAGGTAGTTATATATAATTAGACTAAAGTTCAAGGGGGTTTTATATAATAATAAATTTAATAGGATGCCACATAAGATGTGATGATGTGTCTTCTATTAACCTGACGTGGTAAATTCTGTCAAAAAGATAACAACATAATGATGGCAGGGGGTCCAAATTAAAAAAACTAAAGTTCAAGGGGTTAAATTTAAACGTCAAAATATCATGTGGTTATATGCAATTGCCCTAAAGTTCAAGAGGTTTGTATAATTTAGCCCAAAAAAAAAAAACACTTCTCATTTGCGTTCTAATAACAGAAAAGAGATATTTTTTTATGGAACAAATTGATATATTTTCTCCTTCAACTACTATAAGATATAGATTTTATTACCCTAAAAGGCGTCCATTTCTCAAAAAAAAAAAAAAGGAAGTTGAAAACAAAGGTAATGACATTTTTGTAAATTTGGAGGGATTTAGGTAGTTTTAGACATGAGAAATAATTTTGAGATGTCTAAGCCCTGCGTTGGGCGGGAAATGGCTAGACTTTAGGTAGGGATTGTTGAGTTTTGGCATCCCAAATTTGGATTTGTGATGCCAAAACCCCTCTCTTTAATTCACTTTCTTTTTATAGTTTGACTTTCACCCCCTCTCTCTCTCACACCCCCACCGACCCACCGTCCCCAACACTCTCTCACTGTTACTCTCTCTTACTCCCTCTCACTGTTGATTTTCAACAGGCAATCGCTTCTTTATTCTTAAATGATATAATAATATTTTTGGTGTTGTAATTAAATTGTTAATTAATTCATTCACTTGGTTGATTTTATCTAAGTCTGTTTTCTAATTTACAGATTTTTGATGATGAAGTTGTCTACTTACATGAAGACATTAATTTGATCCGAGATTTTTTGGTTTGACATCTTTTTCAACACATAGATCAGTAAAGTTTATTATTATTAGTTAGTAGTTGTGTATACAACTTTTTGACACTGTGGTAATTATTGTACATTGTATTAATATGAGTTAACATTTTAATTAGCTAGTGCTGGATGTTCTCTTACTATTTGTAAAGACATTTTGATTTATAAGGAATTGTTCGATCTTGTTTCTGTAGGTTTAAATTTCTGGGCAGTGAAAAATATAAATGATTTTATTTTTTCTTTTTTTAAAAAAAGAACCTTCACGGCGTCCCGTTTTGTAAAACGAGACACCATAACCCACTTATAGAGTCCCTTTTTTCAAAAAGGGATGCCTTAAGTTTTTTTAAAAAAGGGACTCCGTAAGTGAGGGATGGCCACTTACGGCGTCCTTTTTTTGACGGACGTTGTATCTTGAGTTTTCTACATTCCTGGCATAGACGTCCCCTTATTTTTAGATGTTAAAAGAGCTAAAAAAATGAATGTTAAAAGCGTTGTTTGTAGTAGAATTTCAAAATTTATTAATTATTTATACAAATGATTTCTTAAATTTTTTATACAACCTTGTGTTTAATCTTGCAATAATATCCCATAATATGCATTAAAAATCCCAATTTAATTATGAAAAATTATATAAAAATATGGTTGAATCAATTCCCTCACACTTAGACCTTTATACTCCTGAACAAAGATAATTAAGTATAATTTTCTAAGTTCCAATCATCAATGTAATTGAAAGATGAACAATTTCATAATTAAAAAATAATATATCAATTAATTAAATTCTTTAGGCCAATAATAGTCATAGTCAAGCGGTGTAAAAAAATTAGCTAACTACATAATTTAAAATATTAGAATGAAGCATAAGAGAACTTTCAAGATATTGGCGTTTAATTCATCTCACCTTATTAGAATAAGTTCACACTAATTCCTTTAATAAACACCTTACCAATTACTCTAGTTTCCTTCATCAACAGCTTACAAAAAGTAGATCACAACAAAGAGAAAGGACACGACCAACGAATCCTGGCCATAACCCAAGAACTTGAAGGAAAAACGAAGCTAGGAAAAGAAAGGAGATACCTTTACAGGGGATCGCCTCAGGAGAAGACGCCAAAACAGTGCAAATCTTCAACTTCACCTCACACACTCAGTCATGAACACTCGCACAACACAAATGAAGCAGGGAAGCATCAGAGAAACTTAATGATGAGAGAACATGAGAGAAACCGCCCAATAGGAATTGAGTAACTGACAGAGGAGTGGGAAAGTCGCCTCAGGAAGGAATGGTAGGCCTAGAAGAATTTGTACTTGGCTGTTAGATACTGCATTTTGATGGATGAGATTGAGTTCCTTGTCAAGCCAATAGCGTATCAGGCTTGAGAGGTAGGGGACTTATTGTGTGTACAAAAACCGGCCTCTTGGCTATACGTACAAGGCGAGCCCAATAAGAAAGTTCCTGCCCAAGAGGAGGCAAAACCATTAAAAACCTAATAGGATACAGACCTTGACTGGCCCAAAGCTCCTCATGAAATGTCCAGTCAAAACAATCAATCGGAAGAAGTTCCAAGCCCCGCAAAGATGGGAATGACCATATCCTCCTGGATTTGTGAGGATAGCAACAGATATAACTGGGGAGTGAATATCAAAGGAGAACGACGGCACCATAAAAAGGGGTTCGTGGAACACACTAGCTATAACAATTGTATCTTGTGCTATGGCACTTATCAAATTTATTCCTATTTTTCTCTTGCTGATCATTGCTCTGTAAACTGACCTGCATAGTGTTAATCTACCATTCGTTCTTATTTTTCATACTATCTACTACGAAATCGCATGTTGTTGGTGACCCAATAAGTAAAACCTTTCCCCCACCAAATTTTGGTTAAAGAGCGCCAATGTCATATACTTGAGAGGGGAAAAAAACAGGGTAAGCTAAGGATTCAAAACCTTTATATAAAAATGTACAACTAAGCTTGTTGGAGGGATGCATGGCTGATTATGACTAGAATAAGCAGGCTTGGGTGTGCTTGTTCTTTGAGGTGTGCAGCTCCCAGCTCCCAACTATGAAGGTCAATCAGGGATCATCCTTCTCGTTTTATGACGCAAAGCATCTATTTTCAGCTCGTCATAAATGGATTAAATTCAATGAATCAATATCAATATTTAATACCCATCCATTTTTTCATAAAATACACATAATCAAATCATTTAACTTAAAATTTTAATTAAAAGTGATTAAAAATAATAAATATACAAAAATGTATTTTATTTTACAAGATCAATTTTATTTGTGTTGAGGGGATGAGTGACAAAAATTAACCAACAGTTAATACAATTATAGTACCCACTACCCAGTAATTAATGAATACAAAAAACAAATATACCAATTTTTTTTTTAAAAAGACCTATTAATTTTTTTTCCAGGAAAAAAAAACGTAGTAATATCTCTGATAATTAGGAATATACAATTTTTTTTAAAAAAAGTTCTCTTATATATTGTAGCAAAAGGAGTAAGGTTTCTGTGAGTGTAAACAAACTCGTGACATAAATGTAGACGCGTAACATGAACTTGAATCGAAACTCACATATAAGAGTTTGTTTTTAACATTAAATAGGTATTTATTGTGTATAATTAAATAATTAAAATATAAAAATGACAACAATTTGATTTAAATATATTGTAGATCTAAATAATTGAAATTAAATACACCAATATTTATAATCTATTATACTCAGCAAAAAAAATTAGATAAAATTTATATATAAAACCATTTAGCATAATTAAATCGAAAAAGCTAACACGAGTTTAAGAGTGAATTAATGCAATTTTGTGTAAATTAGAAATATGAAAACAGTAAATTCGATATCTAAACTCACGAGTTTATCTGAGTTTATAATTAGCATGAGTTTACAAGTGATTCGGCTCAATTTCATAAAGTTAAAAAGTAAAAATGGTAAATTTTGAGAGTTAATTCGTGAGTTTGACAACAATAAAAATGAGCATAAAATATAAAAATTTATAAGAAATTGTATTATTTACAAATAATTAGAAGATGGGTATGTTATTAAATTCACTATTCTTAAATATTTACATTCTTTTGTAATAATGATCTTGAATTGTTGCGCTAAATAAGACAAATTAAATATTTTAGTTTTTTTTATTTTTTTTTTGATATCACTATTACGGTTCTAATAAGAACCAAACAAATTAAAGACAATAACAAAATAACTTACTATCTCCGATCCTAAATATATGACATAATTTATAGTGCAAATTGCACTACAAACTATGTCCTATATTTAGGACCGGAGGGAGTAATTATTTTATTTACTTGCTCAAATATTAGTATGTTACGTAATATGATGCAAATTTTTTATGTGAAAAGATTATAATTGAATTTCTCTCCATAATTAGAGGAATCAGAAAAGGACAGTAAAAAAGGTGTGAAACCAATATGGTCATTATAATTATAAACCTATCTTAACTCTCTTTTCATTTCGTTGTTTACTGCAATCAATTTTTTTTTTGGTAAAGTGTTTATGTTTATTATTATTTTTAAATCCATTAAAGAAGTCAACTTGTGCATGAATTCCATCTGTCAGTTGACTGATGCTTTGAGGTGAGAGATGCCATCTGTCAATTTGACTGCGTGGGGATTATAAACTTGATTTTTCTAGCGGAACCTGATTAACTTTTCTTATAAGAAATCTTGAAAAACTATTATACATTACAATAAACAAACGAATGAAAATCATTTAAAGAAACCAAGTGAAATTTAGAGGGTGCTAAAGTATGTTTGAAAAGCATATCAACTTTATCCAATTACACAATTAAAAGTGGATGATGGATTGTGGGTCACAGATGAAGAGACGTTATCAAATATGGGTAAGGAATTTTTTCATGAGTTATATCCTCTGGAAGATAATATTCCAAGACCATATAGCACAAGACGTGCTTTTCCTTCAATTCCCGGTTCAGAACTCCTCCTAATGGAAAGAGATACAACACTAGAAGAAATCCAAAAGGCTTTATTTGAACAGAAGCCATTGAAGTCCCCAGGAGCAGATGGATTGCATGCATTATTTTTTCAATCCTAATGGAGTAAGGTTGGACCCAGTATGCTATCACTTTTCCAGAGACTATGGGATAGTAGTAATTTGGATCCTTACCTCAATCACACTCTTATAGCCCTCATTCCAAAAGTTGAAAAGCCAACCCTATTGAGTCAATTTTCGACCTATCAGCCTATGCTTTGTTGTCTATAAAACCATCATGAAAGTCCTTGCAAACAAGCTTAGTTCGATCCTCCCAAAACTCATCAGTCAAAACCAGACCAGCTTCATTCAAAGGAGAAGTATTGTTGAAAATATAATAATAGCACAAGAAGTAATTCACTCCATGAGAAAGAAGAAGGGTATAAGTGGGTGGATGGCCATAAAAGTAGATTTAGAAAAAGCTTTTGATAGATTACAATGAGATTTCATTCAGGACACTCTCAATGATGTTGGCTTGCCAAACAAAATGGTTAAGCTAATCATGCATTGTATTACTTTCTCAACAATGCAAGTCCTATGGAACGGATCTCCTTCAACCACTTTTACTTTGCAGAGAGGAATCCGACAAGGGGATCCATTATCCCCATATATTTTTGTTCTGTGCATGGAGAGGCTCTCACAAACAATCTATGCTGCAGTGAACAATGGACATTGGAAACCAATCAAGATGGGTAGGCAGGGATTTCCAATATCTCGCCTTTTCTTTGCTGATGACTTGATTTTATTCAGCCACACCACAACCTCACAGATACACTTAATCAAGCAAATTCCCTAGGATTTTTGCTCCTCCTCTGGACACAAGATAAGCATGGCGAAGACGAAATTTTATTATTTCAAAAATGTTGATGCAACCAAATGAAGGACTATTTACCAGCAATTAGGATATGGTCAAGCTGATTCACTGGGTAAATATCTAGGAGTACCACTTATAAATGGAAGGGTATCTTCATCAACTTACAATTATATCCAGGAGAGAATACAATCCAAATTGGCAGGCTGGAAGGGGCGCACTCTCTCTTTGGCAGGGAGAATTACTCTTGCCAAATCAGTTCTTTCATCAATATCATTCTACACAATGCAGAGCACATTACTACCATCTACTTGCTGCAAGCAAATTGAAAAATTGATTCGTAAGTTCATATGGGGTTACTCAGAGAACAGACGAGGCATTCCTTTAGTTAAATGGGAGGAGATGTGTCAACCAAGTAGCAATGAGGGCTATGGTTTGCTAAGGATGGAATCACAAAACAGAGCTTTTCTCATGAAATTGTTATATCAGATGTGTTATAAGCCAGATACTTTGTGGGTAAAAATTTGGAAAGGAAAATATCGCATAGGTGGAAGACTGGAAGATTTGACCAAGAAACACTCCTCCCACTTTTTGAAAAACTTGGCAAATATTTGGGAGGAAGCGAATCTCCACATCAAATGGAACCCGAGCAAATCGGTTCAATTCTGGTCTGACTATTGGGTCGGTGACAGAGGACCGCTGAAGCTTCTAACTTATGCGGAGATCTCAGACTCTGATTTGAAGAAGAACCGGAGCTTTACCCCGACTACATCCAGATCTGACCCATATCGCACACCTGGCTATGGTGGGAGAGTCTCTCAATGGAAATTTTCTGCTTATATAAGACTCGAACCTGAGACCTTACTTAAAAGAAACCAAACCGCTTACCACTTGGACCAACTCTCATTGGTTGATTTGAAGAAGACTTTAACTGAATTCATCGACTGCAATGGCAATTGGAAGAGAGGTCTCTTTGAACGTCTGCTACCAGCTGAGATTACCTCTGAAATTCTTAAAGTATCAGCCATCCAGCTGCCCTTGACCTCAACGTGCTTATGGACTTTATCATCATCAGGAAACTTTACAGTCAAATCTGCATATCAGTCTTTAGAATTACTAAGTTGGAACCCTCGAGAAACTAAATGGGTGGCATTATGGAAATTACCAATGGCCTAAAGGGAAAAAACTTTCATGGGATATTACTTAAAGGGAAACTATTGACCAATGTAGAAAGGTCCAAAAGAGGGATGACATTGGATAACCACTGTACTCTCTACATAAGGGCAAGTGAGGACATAAATCACATTTTCCGAGATTGCACAATGGCAACAACTATATGGAGGAAAATCCTGCCCACAGATATGTATCAAGACTTTTTTTAAAAGGAGCTTTTCTGACTGGATATGCGACATCCTCAAGACCAAGCATATGAATATCTCATGGAAGATAGGGATATGTATTACATGTTGGAAACTATGGGAAATTAGAAACCATAGGATCTTTGCACAGGAATCCTTCGCAACAGATAGAATTCTTTTCCAAGTCATAGCTATAGTTAATCACACACTAAAGAGCTTTACCTTATGGAAATTTTGTAATTAAAGCTCTGATTTTTTCAGCTTTCGATTATGTACGGACCCACTTACTGTAAACTTTACTAGATGAATGAAATACCAATTCCATTCAAAAAAAAAAAAAAAAAGCATATCAACTTTAAAATTGTTTTCTCTTTCAACTTGTTCAAAATCACATTTAAGCACATCATGATTAAATTCTAATTATCGCAAAGTTCGTTATTTGCATATTTGATAAACTTAATTACATTTGAAGACTAGCTTCTCAAGTAAACTCGTCTATGATTCTCATCCCATACTCTTTTAAGACCAATGAGACGCGTTGTAGCTAAAGGATCTCCATTTGGTATATTAAATACAAAAAAATTCAATCAAATTTTCTCTATGATCTTTGATAGTACCTCCATATCCCGCCGTGTTTTTTCTTATGTGAATATATTCCATTGGCATTGATAGTCAGCCATATGTACATCCTTAATCTGGTGTGGCCCTCGCTTGTCACTGATATGTCATGGATTTTGGCTTACTTCATCTGCATCTTGGCTGCATTAAAGGAAGACAATTTGGCTTTCGCCTTGGCAAGAAGTCCAAGAGCGCGTTCCCAAAAACTTTTTCATCAACAAATAGTAACCAAAAACTCTTTCCAAGGTCGATCACATCATTCCACTTTATCAATGAGATTCATACAACATCAAGTTTAGAAAATCACTATTGAAAAATTTCTCATAGAAGTTGGGTTGAACAATTGAAAGTAATAATGACTATAATAATTTGACCTCATCACAATCTCGTTTTCCAAATAAGCCAATAGGTAGTAACAAAAAACTCTTTCTGAGGTCCATCACACTATTCCACTTTAGCATTAAGATTCATACAAAACCAAGTCCATAAAATCACTATTGAAAAGTTTCTCACGGAAGCTGGTTTGAACAATTGAAAGTAACAATGACTTGCCTTCATCACAATTCCGAAGAACATGCAGGGAATCTTCAATATCATAATTACAGAAAATGCATGAAGCCATCTCACTAATTCAACGTTTCATTGTTGCTTCATTGGTCAATAACTTGTTGTGATCATAAGGCAAAGAAAAAGACTTGTAATCTCTATGACTGATTCAACTTCCAAATTTTGTTCCATATAGGATCATCCCTGGAGTCTTCACCTCTTCAAAAAATTGTATGCCGATTTGATGGAGAAATTCCCATACTTTTCAAGTTTCCATCTGGCTACTTCATCTTCTCTCTATCCAACCACACCTTCAGTTCCCTACAAAACCTAATCCTAAGTGACTATAATTCCTTTACACATATGTGAGTCAGGGGAGGACAATCTATCAACAGAAGGAATCATGTCATTGCCTTATTTATATTTACTTCTTGTAACTCTAACCCACATAGCATCTTGGTTGTTGATTAACTTTTGAGGATGAAAAGTTGAAGAAACTACCATGACCATGAATTCTTTCATGAAGAATTATTTTATAGTCTCATATAAGTAATTTAATCAGTGAAAAATCTAACAAACGAGTTAAATGCAATGACAAGAATTGATATAGAAAATGACGTGCAACTCATTTGTTGTGAAACTTTTCATTGATAAATTGCTTATTTAAGACGGCACAATAATTCTTCCTGCTTTGATTTATCCATTTCAAAGAGAAGGCCTCATTAGTAAGTGATTGAACGAAATTCACAAGAAAGAACTGCGCCAAGCTCCCTACAAAAGATCTCTTCTAATTATCAATGTTATCAGGCAAACTGGTATCACTTGGAACTCATCCAAATCATAGAAAGAGCACATATCAGTCAAGTGTAGATCGGCTGGCGTAAAACAAAGTTATGGACTCCACCATTTGACCCCAAAAAAACTACTATATAAATTAATGTGTGGTATACACCGATAATAGTTCTCAACCTCCTACCATGCAAAAGCTGTACAAATGTACAATGCATATTCACAAAACTTTCTTTTTAGTTCTTCTTTTGGCCGATCATATTCACAAAGCTTGTTCATGTATATTTGAGTTGTCCCGTTGTACTTGCACTGGATTTATATTTATTCCAATAATTGGTTTTCAATCAAAGGCCCCGATCCATCCAGATTCTTCCTATACCGACAGTACCTTCTATTGAACTTCTTCAGGCACTTTTCATGCAATTCAATCAATATTCCTATATCATCCTCAATGTCCATTAACTTTTGCTTTAATTCCCCAATCTCAGCTATCATTCCTCCTGTGTCTGGGATGACAAGCACCGGACTCTCAAAAGGAAAGCATATTGAAGGATTCCTGCAGGAAAGAACATATAAACAAAATCCTTGTCATAACACAAACATCTGGAGAAATGATCAATTAGAATGATACTACATCACCCACTATGGAGAGTATTGAACACCAATAAATGACAAGAAAATATAACTGGCACTTTGTGGCTCATCAAATTAGAATGATAAATTAAGATTCAACATCAAGCCACCTTGATTCTGTCACGTCCAATTTCATGAACTCATTTAGTTTTCCTCTCTACCAGAAATAAAAATATTTAAAAGCATGGGAAAAAAACACGGGCACAAATACTAATATAGTAGGGCTCCGAACAAGATGTACGGCATGAAATGCATGACAGCAAAAAGGATAATATCAATACAAACAACACTCAGGGAGATATATACCCATGACCAAGAGAGATTAGTCCACTTTCTCTAATAATGCCACCATCTAGGGAAACAGCTCCATCCTCCAGACAGGCACGAGCAGCCATCATACACTCCCTTGTTTCATAAACTTGGAGCTTCCTGAATAGACTAAAGAGCACAGTCTCCCGGAGACCATACCCAGCAGCAGTCCTTGTTTTCAAGTGATGATCATCAAGATCAATCATATTAACGGCATAACCCAAAAAACCTGCTGGAACGCTTCCATTTGGCAAGGTGGGATCAGGCAAGGTCAGCTTCCTCTGAGGGTCATGCTCTAGGCAACACCCATCGAATGGCCTGTCAAATACATATGCATGAGCGTAACACCTTATTTTAAATTGCAAAAAACAACACAAATTTGGCCCCAGCTCCCAAACTTGTTTGTTCCACACTTACATTGAAAAAGATAATCATATAACAATTGAAAAAAAAAAAAACATAGCTCACATTACCTTATATCTTCAAGGCACAAAACAAGGAAACGCCTACGTATGACTTTTCCAAGTGCCGCTGCTTCAGCATGTAAAGCAAGTGTAGCATCAACTTCTCCATTTTGTGTATACCTCTCAAGAGCACTTGCAGCATCAAAGGTTCTACAAACGACAGCCAGCATTTTATCTTCTCCGAGATACTCTGCTAGTACTCTGCAGATGAGTTACTTAGCACATGGTCAGAAGTAGAAAGAAATAATTTTCGTCTATATCAGTTGTGAGAGAAACACTGAAGGTAAAAGAACACGACCTGCTAAGCTCAGGGCTCTGAACAGTACCAAGAAGCGCAACCAGGTTTAGTACATCGTCCATGATACACTTCTGTGGGTTTTGGTTTGGCAAGAGACTGCAGATAACTGCAGCTGCAGAGTTTTCCATGCATTTTATTCTTTCCTTCAGTTCATCTTTGGTGACTAGACCATTTATATTGCTCAATTGACGAGAACCACCCTCTTCTGTGAAATTAAGATTAAGCACAAACCATCAACCATGTCATTTCTCTATTTCTCGTCAGCTTCTTAGTTCAGTGAGTCATTAACAGAGCTAAGCATATTGCATACAAAAACGCTTAAGAGCACAGATGCAACTATTAAGACAGAAAGTCCTAAATTGCAAAGGGACTATTTAGGAAAATTATTAAAGGCGTTATCTAAATCATAATGACCTTTAATTGCCAAAATGCCCTAAATATGATTTTTTAAAGCAAAAAATGACAAAATATTAATGATGAAACTAGATATGATATATTACTTTGTATTTGATTACTCAAGAACTTTCTGCACATTTTTTTGGAGCTGTTGAAGATAATTTGTTTGCGTAAATTTATAGAGAGAGACAGAGGGAGAGGGACTGTGGGAGAGAACCTTGTAATTGCAACACCTCTTGCTCAGTTTTAGCCTTGAGATTGTTAAGATCATGAAGAAATGTTTCAATTTGTCCAATTTCTTGACCAATCTTGAGGATGTCTTGAAGTTCCTGCAAAATAGATGCACCTTAATACACGACTACAGTTGTGCCACAAGATGAAATTTAATGCAATTAATATTCCCATATCTTGCCATATAGTATTGTCAAAACTCAGAGTAAAGCATGTTAACTGTCTGTCAAGAAGTAGATAAACTAAGTCATGAGCAATTACCGTGTCAGATAATTTAATGGAAACAAAATGACCCTTATCCCAAACAACCGTATTTAATTCCATTAAATAAGTCTATCTTATGAGCCTTCATGCATGGGGAAACCCAGACCAGCTCACATTTCATCTAGAACGTCTACATATAATAATAAAAACATAGCTGAGAATATTTATTGTACCTCATCCTCATTTACTACGGAGTTCGCTAAGTTCTTGTCCTGATTAAATGACGACAAGTTCCGCAGTTGCATCATGCTCTCATCTAAATATGGAAATTGGCTGTCATCATACTTATCTTTTGGAGCATTTGCAACAGGGACCTGCATCCAAATCCAACCAATTATAGAGTTGCATTTGGTTAAAATTTAGAGAAGATAGTATTTTTCCAACCTCAACAGTTATTATTAGCTTCGGATACTGAGAGTGAGAGGCTGAAAAGCAAAAAGTCCCTTCATTTAGTGGAATGGATATCGCACGGACGGTGCAGCGCCCGTGCTCGAAAGCATATTGGAAGAATTCCTGCGCTTGAAAAGACACTGACTTGATTATAAGCATATGAGCTTGTCCATCGTTATCATTGTGATGAATATTCATATCTACGTCTCCATCCAGATCAACAACTTCAAAAACAATGTTTTCCAATTGACTGCCGGCAATACAGATATCAGGCAACTGAAAAGCATGCATATGACATTGTTCTTAAATAACTAACAAAAAAAATGCGCATATTTAAAACGACCAGAAGTAAAAGCATAAAAATCAACAATATGCAACATTTTCAAAACCAACCTTGGATGCGATTCTCAGTTTCCTTCTCACTGTTGAAAATTCCTGCTCAAAAACTATTTTGTCCTCAAACACAACAGATAGGGACGCTGTACAATGTAGAACGCAAATGAGATCAGAAGTAACAAAACACAACTGCACCAATCATTGAACAGCCATGACATTTATTCCCATAACCCTCATAAAGAAACTAGTGCAAAGATGGAGCTAACAATAGTGCATTCAGAAATTTCAGGATGCAGGCCAAGATTTATGGAATAAATGTAGGCCCTGATCTAATGTTGAAACTAGATGTTAATTAATGAGGTGATTTGCAGAAAATTTATGATTTTCATACCATTTTCTCCAAAACCTGCAATCAACTTCAGTAGACCACCGAGGTCAATTTTTCCACTAGCATCAACCTGCACATGAGAATAGATTATGAGGAGAATAGATTACGGAGAATAGATTCTGGAGAAAAAGTGGAGAATAGCTTCTGAAGAATAGATTTTGAGCAGAATAGCTTTTGGAGAATAGATTAGAGTAGAATAATGATTTAGGAAAATTGTGAAAAAATCTCTCATTGCCAACTTATTTGCCAAATGGGACCTTCGTGTGCAGATTAACTAATTTTTCTAATATAATCAAATTAGATAAATAGGTTTTATAAGATAAAAGGGAGTATTAAAATTTTAAAATTCTTAAAAAAAAAAGGGATTAAAGAAAAATTGGTGAAATTCAAAAAAGAAAAAAGAAAAAGAAGAGAGAGAGTGTGTGTGGTGTGGGGCCCACATTAATAAAAAGGACCAATTAGAGTGAGATGGTGGGGTCCACATATGAAAAAAAGCAAAAAAAATTAGATTTTCTCAAAACCATGGTTTTGAGATCCAAACCATGGTTTGAGCTCAAAACCTTGGTTTGAGAAAATTTGAGGTGTTTGGATGATTCTTGCAAAACCATGGTTTGAGCTCAAAACCATGGTTTGGGAAAATTTTTGAGTGTTTGGATAATTTTTTCCCAAACCATGGTTTTGGCTCAAAATAACTTTTTTTAAATGCATCCAAACACACTCTAAATCTCTATTAAGACTCTGCCGGGAACACTTCAATCCGATACACCAAGATTTGTGTACTTTTCTCAAGCTAAAGAGTCAATTTTATCAAACAATAAACGAAGCAGTTTTAATACATCCCCAGAAAAGAATTTACTCTACACAACCATGATTAAAAATATGCCAAAGATTGTCAGGGCAACATGACCTTTCGTATCATGCCCACATGATCTTCAATGACGAAATTTGACAAAGACAGGATAACCTCCGAACCTTTAGACACGTGGTTTCCATATGCATCAAACATCTGAAAGGTAAACATTACCAAAAACATTAGAAAGAAAATTCAAGAGACAATTACTTCCAATATATTGAAAGTACAAACTCAGCATAAACTAAAGAATGACAACTATATGGGTAAAAAGTTTATCTCCGAATTAAAGGGAGCAACTTGTAAGCATTTATGAATGAGGGCTCACTTGGGCAGTTGGGCAGGCTACGAATTTCTTGAGTGGCAAAAATATTCATTGTACCATTTGATTGCATTAATCCTTAAAAGGAAAAGCAATCAAAGAAACGGAAGACAAATTCCTTTGTAGAGGTCAACAAACTAAGAAAAGCTAGATATACATGTGTGCCTGTTTCTGCAGAAAAATTGATTAATTATGGACATATTGATTTCTTTTCCTAAGGTGGATGAAAATATGTATTACCATATTTTTATGTAGTTGATTGCATGTTATAGTTCTTTAGTCTACAGAGCTTCCCGAGAGAAACAAAAATAAGAATAGACATCAGGAAACGGTATGAGCATTCAAATTTACCTACCTCCAAAACGAACTCCTCAAACACATAACCAGGCAGCAGCCGGTTTTTCAGTGTTGGTGACCGGAGTTTAACGTGCTTAAGAGCAGAAGGCTCCACAATCACTTTTTTCCCACAATTTTTACAGCATGATTGGACCTAGCAGGTAAAAGTCCAACACAATATGTTGATTGTTAAGTAACACATTTAAACTAGGAGCATATTTTGGAAAAAATGGTTACGAAGCCTTCTTACCAGAGAGAATGAAAACAAGTAAGCACCAGCTTTGTGAAATAAATCGGGGAACTTGCATCCAAGGGGAAAGAAGTATAAGCCATTAAACCCTTTATAATCTCCTGGTGATATACGTTCTGAAAGAATAACATCCTGAGAATTCTGGCCTTCATCCTGAAATTTGACTTCCATTGTCATCTCTGTATTGCTCTTGAAGATACCCTTCTGGTCTAACTTGCCTGTACTGCCAGGCATAAAATTCGTGGGCCTAACAACTGCTACAACTTGGGTCGGAGGAACTTGACCAGCAAAAATAGGGGTATTAACAGGTAATGTCTGTTGAGGAAAATGAAATATTCCCAGTGTTAAACTTCTTTAAGGAAAAAGTAAAGTCTGGATAACAGGAAATTTTCACAATTTCAGGTCCTCAAAACCAAAATTCAGTCTCTTAACCAGAGAATTCAATAGTTGTAGTTCTTGAGGAACAAGCTCACACGGTAATTGAGAGAAGAGAAGGTGGGGGGCAGAATCTAAAATACTAACCCCATCAACCTCCAACTGCTGACAATGGTTCCAACTCAGCAACTCAATAAAAGCAGGAGATTTCTGTTGTTTATCATGAAGTTGACTATCCCATTCAGTGCTTTCAACATGTACAAGCTGGTACATATTTCTTTGTGTTCAGAAAAAATTTTCGGATTATAGCAATAAATAAATGAACTGGCAAAGTAAGCAATAACCTTTCCTGAGTCAATCACGCTTAAAGGTAAAGATAAAGAACTCCGAAGGTCCAAATTTGCGTGCTCATCATCCACGGAAAGAACACAGCCATTTTCACAGGGGACATCCATTGACCTACAACATAAACACAACGAATTTTGAGAAGCGAATCAAGGAATCATATTATTACTAAATAAAGTTCTTTTAAGGATAACAATCACTGACCTACATATGATTCGGGCCTCTCCTATTAACAAAGAAAACAAGGTTAGTCAGCTTCTTTATATTATGAAAAATTCACTTCACAAGAATGTTATGCCGCTATCACAATGACAGTATAGGCATCTAATAAAATAATAGAAATCGTTATTTCCCTCGGCGGTGGGAAGAAGTGGCTTAGGATTGAGCGACAATTTTAGATAACAATCCATAGATAGATATCGCAATTTAATTATGATAATAATTTAAACTTTAACCCCTCCTCACCTCGCATCAATTATCCTTTCGTACTGAGATTTCCTTTACCATGAAAGCAACACTGTATGAGTTAAACAAAAGTGACATTGGATAAGATTTCCCACAACTACAAAATCACTTCTATCCTCTGCTTTGGTAACGAACTTCCGTTTATGGACAGAGTTTTAAAAATACAAATTTCACGTAATCTTGACATTTATTTCGTAATTCATGCTCAAGATATTTCGAACCATAGATATAGTTCAACTAGTGCTTTATATTGCTCCACCATAAAGAACCGCTATTCTGAATATCATAACTACTAATGTTCGAAGTAATAAATTAAGGGATAACGATACTGGTTTCCATTGCTAATAAAATTTATTTTCTCGTTCATAAAGAGTTATATGAATAGATATACATTCTTAGCATTACTTTAAAAATAAACTCTAAATTTTTAAGATTAGCACCAAAACAAAACATTCTTTCTGCAGTATCGTAAATTAACCGTCGAGCCCAGCTCGACACAACTTAAGCTCGAGTAAAGGAGAAAACCGTTTATTATCTAAGAGCTTACCCCCAGCGTCCCCTTGGAATCCATCTAGCAGGAAATATTCTATAGTTGCATAAACATTGTTGCGACGCCCCGTGCATGCTCCCTTGAGTACTTTGATTTTCTCACCACGGTTCCAGGACTTTTCCTTTCGCTTCAACTTCTGATGAACCCTTACGACTGCACGTAAATGAGCAAAAAAGTGACGAGATAAATATAGATCTAATCATGTCCAAAAAAGATTCCCGCTATCCTCATTCCGCCGGTCTTCTTCGAATGATTTATTCGTCCATTGCAAGTATTACATATTAATGAAAGAGACCAATTGGAAAGACATCGCGAAGTACCATCAGAAGAGATGCCGAGTGCCTTTTTGTTTAGTGGGGAGACGATAATAACTGGCTGATCCTCGCCAGAATCGACTTCTTCATCATACCGTTCATGCATCTGAATAATCCAATCTTGGTATTCCTTTTCCAGTTGGGCTAGAGTTAACGGCCTCCCGGCTTTACGAATGTCAACGACAACAGCTAGTGATTTAAAATAACTGATGAGCACGACGTCCAAAAAACAAGAAAGCAAAGCTGAACTAGAGTCATGCGTAAAATATATAAAAGGGGAGATTACCACTCTCTTTCTCATGAACTTTACTGCCAATTTTCTTCAAAGCAGTAGTAAAGTGATTGTGGTGAGCTAGATCAGTCTGAAAAAGCACGTATTAGTTATCATTATGTACCATTCCCGGCATGTTTATTTCCACTTACTCATCTGTTTGTTGCACGTGCTGCGTGAAAGTGTCAGTGGATAGAGAGAGACTAACAACAATTGCATAACAAATCCAGAAAACATGGGAGACATGCACGGTGTACAAGCTAAGTATAGTTTGTATAACCTTGGATGGTGTTGGCTTGAAACCTCCGTCGGTCTCTGCAAAACACATAGTTCTAGATGAGGACACAAAATTTAGCAAACTAAATTAATTGCTCCATGAAAGCGATAGTGTGTTGACAAAGTACCTATAAAGCACTTCACCCTTAAACAACACCTCTTCAGTTGATGAGCCCTGTTCCCTTTTTTATTTCTCAAATCCATAAAAGGAAGCATACCCTGTGGTAAAGGAAGAAAAACCTCGCGCAATCACACATATTATGTCTCAAAATTGGATCTGAGCAAATGCACAACAACTTCCAGCTGACTCCTTGATTACCAGCTGACTTTGGTAACGCTGCCTAACTAGCGTGCTAACTTACGGTCAAAGAAAACCATGTTTTCTTTAATTCCGTATGTTAGTGTTTAAAAAAAGTGACTGTTGAGTGTGACTCACAAACCCTTATCTCCAGAATCAAATCAATAATGGGATTAATAATTTATGATCAAGCATATAAAAACAGCAAGGAGAATTGAGGTACAGCAAAAAAAGATACAAAGTCAAAGCCAAGGACGAAATTTTACCCAACGAGCATCTGGAAGTAGACGACCAAGCCGCCGAACAGATACACGACTAAAGTTTTGGAAGTTCTCTTTGGTTTCAAAACCATCAGCCTTCAACTTCTCCAAAACCCTCTCAATATTTTCCTTTTCCTGGAATTTGAAAAATCTTTCCCTTTTATCTTAAATTTGTATCTTGAGAATTATAGAAAACGGATTATGTTATCTATGTTATTACCTCTCTAAATGGGAGATACACCAACATCAGACGTGCATTAGCTTCTTGTGATGCAGTTGATCCTAATAGAATGATTTTGAAGCAGAATTAAACATTGGCAATTTTTCTGACAGTTGATCAGAAATTTAAACACAGCACACCATGGCATATAAAAATTGAACGGGGTCACCTGGACTTTTCGTGCCGTCAGAATGACGCATAAAGGAAAAACGAAGCTGTAAAACAAACTCAGGGCCATTACAAGAGTGCCAATTGGTGATTGCAACCTCCCCACCTTCAACTTCGGTCAAATCCTTACCATTAACCTGTAAGATTAGCAGGTCCAATCTTACATATATATTAGAGTAAATTAAACGTGAGTCCCAAGTATTATACAAAATCTAAACATGAGTATCCAAGGCCACATATCATTGCAAGCATCAACTACAATATACATTATACCAAAAACAAAAAGTAATATAGCAATCACATAATAGAGTAAATGAGCGAGAAAATATTCAGAAAAAATTCCAAAAACTCTCATGGTAACTTCTAAATCAACTGAACACGTGTATGAAAGAACCGTATAGTGATATTTTAGAGGAATGTTCCGTCAGCTGCCATTGAGAGGAAAAAAGAATAGTATGACAAAACGGGGAATGTAATTAGATTGCACCCAACTCCTATGCATCAATTATGACAGATTACTGAATTCATTAACATCGTGATCATGAGCTATTGAAACTGCAATGCTAACGCAAGAACCTGGAACTCTATTGGTGTGGTAGTCTTCCGTGTCTTGGACATGTCATCACACTGCAGGAAGGGATTGTTTTAGTAGACATCAGATAATACTTCACGACTGTTTTAATAATGTCAATGGTTCTTTCCATAAAACCAAAACAACATGTAGCATAAGAGGAAAAAAAAAACAAAGGAATTCCTCTCAAACCAAACCTGAATGTAGGGGAAATATATGTCCTTCAGGTGGCACTGAAGTTTAGCGAGGTCACCCTTGTAGTCTGAACGGAAAATCTCAACCTGCAGACAATTTTCAAATTACAATGACCAACTAAACTTGCACGGCTAAGAAAATATTTCATGTTTAAACCAGAGCCCTTGTAAATATAGAAGAAAGAAAAATAAGGGCGATTTTGCAAGAATGCACCTTCATGCCAAGTTATGACTCATTGATAGATAAAAATATATTGATAAAGACTTGTATGATGAAACTGCAGCATATGATAAAACATTCAGAAATCAAAACATTCAAAGGCACCGAACGATTTCATGAAGTTGAGGGAGTGCATCATCTCAGAAGACAGAAGATTACCCCCCATTCATAGAAGAAAATTAACGAACAATGACAAGAGCAAAAATGAAGGGCTTGCAAAATCAAGATCAAAGTTCAATGATAATGAAATGCTCTGGATAAGAACATTGGGGAGCAAAACACAGATATTGTTTATCCTAATTATCACAATGTTTAAAAGGAAAGAGTTGCATTTCATTGATCATATGTTGATTATGAACAGAAATAAATAGCTTGGCGGGAAATAACGACTAACAAATTTACAAAACTGTTTTCAGCTAAATCTGATAAAAGCTATCTGACTCTGATGCCGATACTCATATTTAACATAGAAGCAAGCAGAAAACTGAAAAGAATATGAAAACCAAGTTAAATGGTCAGTCGGTGGCACTACTTCTAAGATGCATAGGCACAGCACAAAAAGTGACAATACGACAAAATTTGAAAAGTTCAAAACGCAATTCAAAGTGCCGCAAACGTGAAATGCTCGTGCGTACAATGAGACAACTCACTTTCTAAAATATTTCTCTCAGCCAAGAACAAAAGACAAATCCCCAGGGCTATTAAAAAAAAAGAAGGAAAAAAAGAGAAAATGAGGAGAAGAAATAAAAGATCATGGGCACCAACTACCTTTGTGAAGCTGCCATGATTTGAATCCCTGTTTTCTTCTTCTGAGGGATCCCTGATGCCACCATCAGTCTGAAATGACAGATAAATAAAACAAAAGTAACGGAATACTGCTTGCTAACACCAGGAACAAATAAAAGTAAGCACAAAAATATTTTACTGATGACGAATCATTATTACCTTCCAAGTTAGATCAGAGTTAGACGGACTCAGCAAAGCTTCTCTCTCAAGATGCAACATGTAGACTTTCTTCATTTGTTTTGTCTTGGAGGAAACCACAGCCCGCCTATAAAACAATAATAAAATGAATATAGAGGATAGAGGGGGAGAAATAGGAACTCAGTACAGAGTACTTGACCAAAGACGTGAAAAATGGAAATTCGTTTTGGGGAAAAAAATTACCTCCCCAAATGCATAGATGCAATAGGTCCACCGTATCCAAACATCCCAAAATAAGGCTGCACAGTCACCACAAATAAATGGAGAAAGCTTCGACGATGACATGGATTAGCAAAATTAAGCTACCATTATGGCAAGAATGTAATGAATGTTGAAGCACAAATTGGAATACGCAAAAGTTATTGAATAATCCCTATTACTAATAAATATACTGCACAGAAGTGCTAGAAGGCCTACAGCATAGGAATAGTCAGACTGTTGAGGAAAATTTAAGAATCCAGGATACAATTAAAACAGAAGTACTGAGTGTCGTGAAAATTAATGGTACCTTCAAATATGGAGGTTTCCCCCCTATAGACAGTGATTTAGATGTTCTATTAAGTGAAGCGCCTATCTTACCCCTGATAAGATAAGAATTCAAAATAAAGTGAATGTGTGAAATATAAAGCAAACGATCATTTTAATCAGTCTTAAATCCAAGATTCTATCTCCTCAAATATGATTTTTACTTTGGAAAGTAAATTTCAACATGGGAGGGAGGGCAAATCCTCGTATTAATTTGAAATTCCCAGATGACACAATCGAAATCTCAAACACATGAGTATGTTGAATCAAAAATTAAGAATGGTTTCTAAAACTCAGCATTCCATGAAACTAATGCACAATTTGAACCTCCACAACTTTTTTCTCCTCTAGTTCCTAATCCTAACACCCATACAGAAATCTGCGCGGCACTCGATAACGTTTTCCTTGTCGGGAAACAACAGACAAGTAACATCGCAGTGTTACGAAATTCACAAAATAAAAAATCACACACCACTTCACTAAGGAATTTTCATCAGTGTCATCCATTCCGGGGCCAGTGTCAAAAATTGAAATCTTATCCCCATCCAGATCTATTCTGCAAAAAAATAAAAATGAATATGGCCATGTTAATGTGATCTTAATTATATATCAGTAACTATCAAATAAATTTTGAATTCTTTTAATCCGTATGCTATAGTTTGATGTAACTTGCGCAGAACGACATGCTTAATAATACATTTCTTCAAAATAACATTTGACAATGTACGGTAGTGTAATTTGATACTTGAAAAGTGGAAAATCATCAAACTGATGGCATACTTAATAAGTCTCCTCTCATTTTTCTGATTAGACCACACAGCTTGCAAGGAATTATCCTGATATAAAAACAGCAGTGTTAGTGTCAAAAATTTTCATTGCATTTGAACATAATTAGTTTATTTTCTCAGCTACGTTAAAGATCTCACAATCAAGTCCGCAAGAGCTGTTTCGAAAGTGTATTCTTCAGGAAGCTCCAACAGAAGATTAGTATCTGGTGTTAAATCCCACATGTTCTGCATATTAAACAAAATTTTAATGTAGCATGTGAACAAAGGATGCTCTCAGAATTAAAAACCATATTCACATTACCAATTTACCCTTAAAAATTTATACAGTGACAGACAAGACTAGGAAACAGATAACTAAAGGAACATGAACAAGAAGAGTCCATATGGAAAACAAACCTTAAAAGTGTAGACAATATCACCACACTCATCCTATTTCAAAAAAACATTAAATCATCAGCAAGTAATGAAAATAATGACATCAAGCATTACATAAATTTAAGGAAAGATGGTTGGATAAAATCCGATGGCAGTCTGCAAAAATGATGGAGCGCTAGTTTTTTTTCCCTTAAAACAAAAACTAGGAAAGATTTCATAAACGAAAACAGAGCATGAACACTAGCGCTTGTACTCACTTGAAGTCGTAAGAAATGGCACTTGTGAGGATCATAGTTTTTGAAGCGAACTGGGTCTCTGATTCTTGCATCATTGACATCCAGAAGAAATAGATTACCACCGCTCCATTTAATATCCCTTTTATTCGTTTCTAATGGAGAGCGCTTTCGAGCCACCAAATATCTAACCTTCACCAGATTGATGAAGTCTTCGAGAGACATTTCGGGATCAGGATCCCGCAAGCTCAATTCTATGCTCGTCTTGTTCGGTAATAAGATTCTAAACCTGTAAACCTTTCCAATGACGCCGTTGTTGTCCTCATCATCACTTATGCAAACTCTCCTCTTTCTAGAGCTCTTATAATAGCAATACAATGACCCTTCCATGCCGTCAGAGCCTTCAACTCTGCAAAACAGCAGAACAGAATTTTTTTTTTCAAAAAAAAAAAGGGTTAAAAGAACTAATTATTTTCCCCGAAATCGTTGAAGCGAACAAGTTGATGAACATAAAAAGTAAAATCCTCTCAAAATCCTTTATAAATCAGTTCCCGGGATTTTCGATATCTACTTTTGCATTTAACATAGAAAAAGCGGTTTTGCTAAGATGACTACCAGGGTTCAAAAACACAATCAAAACTGTCGAAACCAAAAAGATGAGCATAAATACTCATTTATATAAAAGAAACAAGCTCTGTTTTAAAGATTAAAAAGACTGAAAACAGAGTTTCATACCGTTCAACAAGGAACACTGTTGGATCTAAGAACAAAATAAAGAACGCTATGGTTTTACAGATATTGTAGAGAGAGAAAGATGGGAAGAGCAATCAACAGTGAAGAAATAGGCGAGAGAGCGAGGGGAGCAAAAACGGAAGTGGGAGAGCAAGAGGCACAGAGCAGCGAGGACTGAGCAGCGAGGAATGCTGGAATCGGAAACGCCCGCGCATATCATGACCTTCGCGCAAGAAAAAGTAGTACGGTGGGGACCACAAGGGACACTTGGACGTTTTTTCAAAAATATGCAACGTACTGTTTTGCCAGAGTTAGCGTGGAGATGGACCTTTAAATGTGGCATGTATAGCCGTCATAATGATGATGGTCTTTTATTAATTGTGGAGAATAATTTTTATGATTTATGAAATAAATATGTTTGAGGAATTTTATATAATTAGCATAAAAGAATTTTTAAAATCATGATTTATTTACTGTTTTCTCAATACATACTTAATTATGGGATGAAGGAAAACTCACTGGGAAGCAGTGATAGCTCGCCGGTAAAAATGGCTTCACCGGAAAGTCAGGAAAAATCGTCGCAAACGGCTAGCAGGCCGCCCGGAATTGTAATGGAGGAAATATACGGAGATTGGATGAAAGCAACAAAGATTTTTAGGCAAAGACTAAAAAAAATTAGAAATTTAGAAGAGAAAACACACAAGGACAGCGGCAGACAATATTCCAACGGGAAAACAGAAAAGTGTGGTGCAAGGATCAAGATTTGATATCCTCTAAGAATATGAGATCCTACGCGTATCTTCTGGGAAAAAGGACAAAGCAAAAGCATAAAATACAAGGAGGACTCGGAAAGTCGAAGTATAGTAGTGGTGGGACCAAGGAAAAAGCAAGAAGGGACGCGAAGAGCAAAATAGCAATTGACATTTCAAAACAAATGGTGGAGGAATATACATGGAAAAAGCAAGTGGGGCCTTGCCGAGAAAATCAGATAGGTAAATGTTTGGGAATAATTATTTTTTAAACATAAATGTTTATTATATAAGGTGAGATAAAACCCCTCTTACATACTTATCTCGTATATCGTGAATCATAATTTATAAATACTTATTATCTAAAAATAAACTATTTCAAATAAACAATACAACTTCAAACCCAATTTACAATAGAGAGTGCTTGGATAGGCGTTTTGACCTTATAAACCCGATTTTATAACATATAAGCCCCAATGAGAATGAACTTTTTTTTTTCAGATGTTTGGGTGAGCGATTTTAACATTGTATCACAGGTTGGGTGTGTTTAGTTGGGCTTATTTTTAGATAATAAATCTTTATTACGTAAATCGAGATAAAAATCATCTCACATACTTACCTCGTATACCGTGAATTATGATTTATAAACACTTATTATCTAAAAATAAATTATTCCAACCATCACTAAATAAATTTCTTATTCAAAAAGATCTCTGCTGCAGTTTTCCAATTATGATAAGCCATTTTTATTACTGTTAGATATAATTAATGCTTTCTCACCTCACTTTGTTATTTTCTTCTCTCTCTTCTCCTCTCTTCTTCCCACTGAACAACTCCACTCTCCTCGCCGATCTTCCCTTCCTTGGCGGCCAGCGAAAGTCGTTCCAGCCGGATCGTTTAGCTTTAGCCTTGTGTTTTGTGCTGTTGTGAGTTGTGGTCTGTGGTGGCGGGAAGGTTGTATAGTCGTTGCTCATGATCTTTGAGTCCGACAAGTGTTGTGGAGTCCAGCGAGAAGGTTCTCGGTCTGAATGTGGCCGATCTGTGCGTGGTAGGCATTTTGGGTGAGTTTTCTCTGGCTAGTGTGGATCTAGTTTCTTACTTCTCGTCGTCTCGACCCTGTTCGTCGACACTCTGATCTCCTGTCTTTGTTGGTGCATGTGAGCTCCGGTGGTGTCTTTTTCTCGGTGCTAAGGTTTGTTAAGCAACTTTTCTGCCGCTGTACTGATCTTCCATTGTGCTTGATCTAATGTCGCCGGATTTTGCACGATGTTCTTGAATACTTTCGTTGCTCTGCTTCACGGTTTTTGGCCGTTTATGGTTTTGTGGTTGCTCTGGTTGAGATTTTATTTTTCACTCTACTACTGTCATTGGTCGGCTTCTGGGGATATATGTCTCTGTCTCTGTTATTTTTGCCTGTGTTCTTGTTCTTGTTGTAGTGAATTTCGACTTCAGGGGATTTCGACTTGTTCTTGTTGCCCTTGAATTTTTTGTTTATGTTGAAAACAATGTTTCTTTTCTTTCCGTGTTCTCTTTGCTTGTGGAATGGATCCAATTATGTGACTCTGCCAATATGTGGTAGAACTTAGAATTGCAATGTTCGGGAAGTCACAATAGTGGACACTGACATGAGTTTTTAGTCAAATAGATTAACTTTTTGTTTCAATTTTAGTGGCTTATGTGTTAAAAATAAATGTCTTAATTCAAGAGCACACATGCAGAATTGTTTCTCATATGATAATTTTCATCTTTTGTTTGATATCAGGCTTTGGACTCAGTGTCTGACTTTATATATTATAATGATCGCTGCCTGTGCCCTCAGTTATTTTATAAGCAATTGAACTTACCTGCAATATTATCTTTTCCATCTTCTTGTTTTTTGTTAGAATGACCTTAACAGTTTTTTTTGTCCTTTTTTCATTTTTGGCAGTAAAATATTTTAAGATCTTATTCTCTAATGAAGGGAATCAGCAGGAAAATCTGCATTCTACAACCCAGTTCCCAGATATCAGTGTCAATGATCAAGCTATGTTATCAGCAACAATTTCTAATGAAGAAATTAAGGTAGCTATTTTTTATCTTGGGGCATTCAAGGCACCAGAGCCAGATGGGATTCAAGCTATGTTTTATCATGAGTACTTGAACATCATTGGTGATTTTGTGTATAAATTGGTTAAGAATTTCTTCACTAACCCAAACATAGTGAAGAATATTAATAACACCAATCTTATCCTCATATCAAAAATTGAGAAGCCAGAAACAACTAAAGATTTTTGTCTATGTGCCTATGTAATGTGAGCTATAAAATTATTTTGAAAATCCTAAGCCGCAAAATCAAAGGAGTTATGGGAAAAGTTGTAGTGACAATATCATCATTGCACAGGAAATCATACACTCTGTGAAAGTAAAAAAGGGAAAAACTAGATGGTTAGTGGTAAAGGTAGACTTAGAAAAAGCTTGTGACAGCTTGGAGTGGAATTTAATATTAGAAACATTAAGAGTGGTGGGTTTTGAGGAAAAGTTATGTCAGGCAATTATGGCATGTATGTCAAGCTCTTTGTTTAAAATAAACTAGAATGGTGATAGATCAGAGGATTTTGTTCGCTTAAGGAGACTCCGACAAGGAGATCCAATCTCTCCATATATCTTTCCCTTATGTATAGAGAGATTGAGTCATCTTATCAGGGATGCCATTGGTGAAGAAACCGGGAAGGCTATACAGATCAATGTGAGAAGTTCTTAAATCTCTCATCTATTCTTTGCAGATGACATAATCTTATTTAGGGAGGCAACAACCGACTAGATTGAGGTGATGCTTGAATGCCTAGAACGTTTTTGTAATGCATCAGGGATGAAAATTAGCAAATAGAAGACGAAGATGTGTTTCTCGAGAAATGTCCATATATCTCAGGCCCTAAGTCTTAGTCGAAAAATGGGGGTTAGCCTAATAGGAGATCTTGAAAAATATTTGGGTATCCCTCTCATTCACACCAAGGCAACAAGTGCTACTTTCATACCCATTATGGAAAAAACTAAAAAGAAGTTGGCCGGGTGGAAAAGAAAATGCTTGACTATGGTTAAATGTACTACTCTTATAAAATCCATCTTATCTTCTCTTCCTTACTATCATACGCAAATGATGTTGCTACTAAAAGGAGTGGTAAAATATCTTGAACGTGATAGCAGAGATTTTCTTTGGGGTGATAACGAAGAGCAGAGGAACCTACACCTAGCATCGTGGGAGCTCATCTCTAAAAGCAAGGAGATTAGAGGCCTGGGGATTCGTAATCTAAGAAAACAAAATGAAGCCTTCATGATGAAGCTATGCTGGAATCTTATTAACAATCAAGATGCTTTGTAGGTAAGGGTCCTAAAAGGAAAAATCAATGTGAAAATTCGCATATGCCAAGAGTACAAAAAGAAAGAGTTTATCTTTTACATGGAGGAGTATATGTGATATATAGGACACCTTCAAAAAAGGAATCCGAATGAAAATTGGCAATGGTCATACAACCAGTTTTTGGTATAACAATTGGTCAGACATTCGGATTTCCCTTGTCAATTTTGTACAAGGATATGAACAATTAGTGGAAGAAGCGGAAAAAGTTGTTGAATATGTAGATCAATCGAGTGAATGGGATACAACAAAGCTAGAGTTTTGGTTTCATTTAGATATTGTTACTCGCATTATGAGTGAACACCAACCCCGTGAGGAAAGAGGAGAGGATAAATTTACTTGGTTACCCTCAACTGACAGATGTTTTTCAATTAGATCTGCCTATAATTTTCTTGTTGTAGATAACCATCAACAGGAGGACAACCATTTAAGGAACTTATGGAAATGGAAGATACCAGAAAAAATGAAATCTTTCATGTGGCTCATGTCTCATAAAATAATACATATGGCACAACTTCGAGCAAGGAGAGGTTTCAGCGATGATGCTAGATGCCCGTTTGATTGCGAATAGGAAGAAGATGTCATGCACCTTCTCAAAGACTGCTGCAACGCGAAGGAGAGATGGAGATCAATGATTCATCCATTGCACTAGGATACTTTCATGAGTCTTAATAGGAAGGATTGGATCAAATGGAACCTGAAGCAGGAAGCAGGCAATGAGAATACCAAGAAAGTAAGATGGGCTATCCTATTTGGATATATATGCTAGGACATATGGGTAGCTAGATGTAATCAACTCTTTAGCGAAAAACAACAATCGGATTATAAAAATGCACATTCCAGTTTATACAGAGCTTGTTGGGATTAGGACCTCGTATCCAATTGTACTTCCTATCCTCTAAGACAGGAAGGGCAAGACGATATGGTGTATTTATCAGGTTATGTCAAACTAGAAACAAATGCATCAGTTCTCAACTCTGGAAGAAGTGGATGCGGAGGAGCTATCATAGGAGAACATGAGGAGTGGCTAGGAGGTTTCATTTGTAAACTTACATTAATTCTACCAATCATAGCAGACTTTGGGGATTATACAAGGTCTACACTTGTGTTGGGCCTGTGGTCTCAACAAAGTGCAAGTGGTCTTAGATTGCACCGAAGCAATCAACTTGATACTTAGGGGATACTCTTTGAACCACCCTTATGATGATATCATTGATGAAGCTAGAGCTTTAATTCATAGACATTCAAATGTTGTCGTTTATCATATTCCTAGGGACAAGATAAGTATAGCTAATAGATTGGCTAAGCTTGCTCATAGTCTGGTAGGAAATTATTGCATCCTTGATCAGCCACCACCTCCCCACTGAGGCAAGGTGATGTTTGATAAGGAATCTTTAATTGTCAATGCTAGATTTTCTCTGTTTCTTGGATTAGATATACTCCCTCTGGTCCATAATATAAGGCACTTTTACAAGAAAAGCATGGTCCATAATATAAGTCACTTCTTGTTTAATTAATGTTCTTTTTCTTGTTTTATCCCTATAATTAATATCCACTTTCCAACTTTGCCCCATTCATTATATCCCCCTCTTTTAAAAAGTAACACTCCCAATGCAATTAAATACATTTCTCAATAAGGATAAAAATGGAAAAAAGTTGCATTATGAGAAATATTAAATGATGTAACTATCATTTTTTGTTTCTCGTGATATAATTAAGGTGCCCTATATTGTGAACCAGAGGGAGTAGTTTGTATCGCTTGTTCTTGAGTTTAATGATATACAGTTTTCATGCAAAAAAAAAAAAAGGTAGTTTGTGTTTAAAATCTAGACAAAGCGATAAGGGGTATATGAGTAATAACCATATGATATTTAATTCATGGTACAAAATAAAGTATGGTTTCTGATATGCAATAGTAGTAACTAATAACCCTCACATGCAGGCTGCGAATGTGAACATACTGAGTATCATTACCAGGTTATGTTTTCTAATCATGGGCAAGCCTCCTGGAGTCAAAGGGGCTAGGTCATAACTGTAAATAGAATCATGGAAAGAACAAAACACGTGCATGGTCCCAAACCACAGTTTTCGAAGTGTGTGATTGGATATGGTTTTGGAGATCACGGTTTTAGGCGTAAAAACAACCCAAATAAGGTGTTTGGGTGGCTAATACCAAAACCATAGTTTTTTATGGAAATATTTCCTCCCATCTATAAAATAAGGCATTTCAATTATATTATGAAAAATAAAAAATGATAGTTAAATAATTTAATACTCCTTCCGATTTATAATATAAGATACTTCAACTATATCACGGGAAAAAAAAAAGAGAGTTAAGTAATTTAATATGCTATAAAATATAAATTTTTTTCCACTTTTACCCTTCTTAGAAAATGTGTTTAATTGCATTAAGAATGTTTTTTAAAGAGAGAGTGGATACAATGAGTAGGAAAATTAAAGTTGAAAAATGAGTATTAATCATATGGGCAAAACAAGAAAAAGAACATTAATTAAACTAGGGTGACTTATGTTCTAAACCACTCATTCCTTCTAGAAGTGCCCTATATTGTGGACCGGAGGGAGTATATCATAAAATCTAAATTTTTTCACTTTTACCCTTCTTAAATTGCATTGAGAATGTTATTTTTGAGAGAGAGAAGATATAATGTGTGGATAAAGTTGAAAAGTGAATATTAATCACAGAGCCAAAACAAGAAAAAGAACATTAATTAAACTAGGGTGACTTATATTATGGACCACACATTTCTTCTAGAAGTGTCCTATATTGTGGAATGGAGGGAGTATGTCATAAAATGTAAATTTTTTCCACTTTTATCTTTTTTGAAAAATGTGTTTAATTGCATTGAGAATGTTATTTTAGAGAGAACGGAATATAATGAGTGGATAAAGTTGAAAAGTGATTATTAATCATAGGGACAAAATAGGAAAAAAATCATTAATTAAATTGGGGGTGACTTGTATTCTGGATTATGCTTTTTTTCTAAAAGTGCCTTATATTGTGAAGCGGAGGAAGTATTGATTGTAGGTTTGAGAATGTTTGAGTTGTTTTATCAAAAATCATGGTTTTCTCTCCAAAGTATCCATAAAGATATTTTATGAAAATGATGTCACATCTGTTTTAATTAACAAATTCATTTTGTTTTTTTTTAATCTCTTCAACTTAATTTAGTAACTGTTATACTCAGTCCGATCCATAATATAAATAACATTAATTAATTCATGGAAAATAAGAAGTGACCATTAATTCATTAAATATACCATAAATTGAAAATTTTCACTTTTAACCTTATTGAAAAATGTGTTTGAAAATTTAATAAGTGAGCAAAATTAGAAATGAATATTAATTACAGAGATAAAACCATTGAAAATTTTTTCCACCTTGACATATACTAGAAAATATGTTTGAAAATTTAATGAGTTAGTAAAGTTGGAAATCAACATTAATTACTTAAACAAAATTTAAAAATAAGTACTAATTATCTCATAAGTGAAAAGGTTGGGACCAAGCTATCTACCTAGGAGCACCCTATATTGTAGAGCCCAAGGAGTATTAAGGATGAGGAAAGAGATTAGTATGAAAGGGGCTTGTTAACAAACAGGGCTCTACATTTATTACATATTTCTCGACCATTAATGACCCACCAAAAGCAAAGACGCGTAAATATGTAATTTCCGAGTCTTCTGAAGATGGAAGCACACCATTCACCCTTGCTTTTATCTTCATTCTAATTCTCACAACCTCTAAACGCAAGCCATCATTCATCAACATCTCTATCCATTTATCTGTAATGTATTTATATTGTGTGTATTTGGATTAATTTTTAGAGAATAGCTTTTATGATTTATAAAATAAGTATGTAAAAAGAGTTTTATCTCGATTTACGAAAAATAGACTTTTAAAACCACGGTTTGGGCTTTATCCAAACATACACGGCGGATGTATTGTATATAATTTATATATGTGCGCGCCCTGATGATGTTACCCGAGTATATAAGCAAGATTTTGAAGCCATGATCTGTTTCCCCTTTTGTACATTTGTATGAAGGTATTTGCAGAAATATGCACGTCCTACAATTCTTAATATGTGATCTAATAGTAGAATTAATATTGATTTTAAATATAAGATATATTTCTTATATTTATAAACTTTTTCTCATTTTATCTCTATAATAAAGTGAAAAAGAAATAGAGTGGATTAAAGAAGATTATTACAATGTTTTAGAAAAAACATGTTATACTAATTACTTTAACTAACTTCACTAATTCAATCAAATTAAATAAATATATTTTATATTAAAAATAAGAGAAATTGAGATCTTGTGACATTTGGATTTGCAGTCAAGGAATATTGGGAAATCAATATGGAAGGCAGATCTATGTACTCGTCGGGTGATTGTGGTTTATATTTATGTTTTTCCAAATAAAATATAGTGTGGAAGCTTAGCTGTTTTGCATGTGGGGATCCATATCTGGTCTTTGTGCGGGCTACCAAATGGTAGTTATGGTGGGGAATTTGGTTATCAGGTGAAACCAAACTACGTGCTCGTTTGGGATAGCTTATTTTTAGATAATAAATGTTTATAAATCGTAATTTACAGTATACAAGGTAAGTATGTGAGAGGAGTTTTATCTTGACTTACGTAATAAGTGTTTATTGACCCCAATAAACAATACCAAACACACACTACACATGTCAAGACCTGTATAAATTCCGACCAAAGGATTATTATTAGACCATGTACCTTAAGTTTTACATCCAGTAATTAAAAACATGAATTAAATGTGTATAGCTTTGAGGTGGATCCTATCAAGTGAGTTTAAGCTAATCTGATAAAAACATAAGCATAATATATACCTTACTTATTAAAAATTTAATTTAATACTACATTCAATCCTTAATATAAGATTTCATCACCACAAATGAGATTCTATATTAAAAACGGGAGGTAATAATAAGAATCACTTCCAATTACTAGTGTATGTGGTTTTTGTAATATATATATATATATATATGGGCCACATAAAATATGATTTGGGCTTACTCTTGCGTCTCTACAATCCAGAAATGATTCAATTTTTGGATTCGACAAGCGTATTGGAATGACACGAGATCCCATAGTGCTTATTTGGGATTATATTTGGGATCTCTAAAAGTGTTTATTTATGTAAATTAAGATAAAATTTCTCTCACATACTTACCTCGTATATCATAAATCATGATTGAAAAGTTACTTATAAATGCTTCAATCGTTATTCCAAACAAATATGTATCATTTCGTCCATCTTCTTCGGCATCCTGTGTGATACCACTGTACACTTTTTTTGGATTAATTTGTTAGAAACTTTATATGAATTTTAGTGTGTGTACATATATAAAGTCTTCCGTGTAATATGGAATCTAAAAGTAAAATGTAAATGATCACATAATCTAATGACGTCAAGGTTCTCTAACTTTTGTGAGGACAAAGAATAAGTGCATATTTGAAACGGCTTATTGTAAACATGTTTGTATAAATAGGCTTATTGTGAACACATTTGTATAAATAGAGATAAAATTATTCTAACATATTTATCCTGTATGTGAAAAAATGGTTTTAAAAACTCTAATTTTTTTTGCCAAATTTAAAAAAAAATTAAAACGTTTACAAATTTAAAAACTCTAATGTTTTTAAAAACATATTTATCTCTTTTTTAAAAAACTTTAATCATTATTTTAAATATGCACTTAACCTGTTTACTATTTTCAAGTCATTTCAATTTGTACGCCTTAACCTTAAAATAAAACATGATCTATCATTTATGAATAATGCTTTTTGTTTAAGCTTTTAAATTTTTTATTAAATGTCGAACATCGATTGATAGAGAAATAGACATTCACATCAATTATCATCACAGTTCACTTTGGCAGCTAGCTAAATCACTACATACGGATCCAGCTCCCCCCGGTACTTCCATTTTTTTTTTTTTAACATAAAATGGTCAGGCTAGCTTGAAAATGAGATACAATAAAATACACTAAACATCAAAATGGGGTAGGAGATCTTCCCGCATAATAGGAAGGCACCCCGAAAGTGGGACTGGCAAGATAGCCAAACGTTGAACTAAAGTCTGTGCATCTTTGGCTAAGTAATCAGCACACCTGATCGTCTCCCGTGGTGTATAGTAAAGGTGAATGTCCCATTCGGAGTAAAGTAAATCCCTAACTGCATTAATTTCCAATCGCAGTGGATGGTGAAGGCCGTTGTCCCACATAACCAGATGATACGCCTCAAGGGAATCTGTGTAAGTATCAACTTTCTGAAATCCATATTGCCTGCACAGTTGAAGACCTTGGCCTAAGGCTAAGAGCTCTGCAGCAGTGGTTGGAGCAAATCCCAGTCTGCGTTGAAAACCAACGACCCAGTTGCCTCTATGATCACGAACAAGCCCTCACATGTAGCATTACATTGAGCATCAACTGATCCATCTGTATCTAGTCGAACGTATCCCTCCGGTGGCAATGTCCAGGAGTGGTTGTCTCCATCTGTATAGCAGAAGATCTGGTGCCGCAAGTTATCCCAAGCATTGAATTCCATAATCTGGTAAAGTCCACCATGAATAATTTCATTGGGCTGAGCACGAACTCCCTCCATGACACCCTTACATCTGTTCTTCCATAGAAGCCAACAGACGATGCTGAAAATTCGGATCCATGGCCAACGATGAAAATAAAATTTTCCCAATGAGAGTGATAAATTATCCTTGAGCCATACCTACAAATTAGAGCGAAAAAAACTAAAACGATGATTAGGAGCAACAAAATATAACCATACTGCTCTCGCAATCTCACAGTCACGGAGGATGTGTATAATGGATTCTGTACTCTCACACTGAAAAGGACACTCCTCACTGACTGGTAAACCTCTCCTCGCTCTCAGCGAATTGGTAGGCAGTCTCTCGTGAATAACCTGCCATAAAAACATCTTCACTTTCTCCGGAACAGGTAACTTCCACACTTTCTTCCACAGAGCCGAGCCATTCTGATCCCGCTTATAAATGAAGTTATAAGCAGCCTGGACACTAAATCTGCCATCCGAAGCATTTTTCCAGCAGAAAGGATCATCTCCAGGTTCACGAGGAGGGGGGATCTGCAGAATGATATTGACCGCCCAATCTGGGAGGAAGTCCCTCCATTTTGAGATGTTCCACATCCCAGTAGGTAAGACAAAATCCTTAACTTTGGCACCCGGATCTAAGCAATGAAAATTATGATCAACAAACTGGATTAGGGGTTCTTCAAGCGGGGGCCATAAATCCTACCATACATTAGCTGTAGTCCCACTATGCAGAATTCATCCAATTTCGCTATAAAAAGTATCCCAAACAGTAGCAATGCTACACCACACACGAGAGGAATTAGCCTTTTTGCAAACTATGGGATAGGCACTACCCCCACATCCATATTTTCCTTTTAAACAGCGAACCCAAAGGGCCTCGGGTTGGGTTAAGATGCCCCAACAGAGTTTCATGATGAAAGCAACGTTTTGTCTTTGAAGATCTTTAATACCTAGGCCTCCCGCTTCCTTAGGCTGTTTGATTTGATCCCAGGAAATGAGATGCATTTTTTGACCCTTTTGATCTTGGTTCCATAGGAAGCTGCGACTGATCTTCTCTAATTCCTCCAGGATGCCTTTGGGCAGCAGTACAGTTTGCATATGATAGCTCGGCAGAGCTGACAAGACGGCCTTAATTAACACGGTCCTGCCAGCCATAGTGAGATATCGCCCTTTCCAACCTGTCAACCTCTTTTTTGCTCGCTGTATGATGGGGAAGTACACAGCCTTAGTACTCCTTCGATGTAAAAGTGGCACCCTAAGGTATTTACCGAGATCACCGGTAATCCCCACCCCCAGCGATTGACTCAGTTCAAGAGCCCTATTAAAATGGACATTGCGGGAGAAGAATGCTTTCGATTTGTGTTCTTGTCTCCCCAAGCAAGCCACTTACAACGAGATTTTTGGTACCAGAGAAGTTCCTCCTGGGCACACAATTTGCTATAATCTTGCCAAAGCTGTTTTTCAATCTTGAAGAGGCCAGTAGAGGTATTGTTCTTTCGAACTCTATCAATCCCCTCTAATCGGCGAAGAAGATGACGTTTTTTCCTAGGAATACTACCCAGGACATTGGAATTCTATTTGGATGCCTCATCTTCAAAAATCAATCTTCCCTGGGTCCAAGTCCTATTATCCCAGGATTTACGAACCACATTCGAGAAGCTATCTTCTGATGCCCATACAGGGTGATAGCTAAAACGATGTTTGGAGTTTTGAGCCGTGGAGTTGGCGCCATCAAAGACCAGCACAAGCCTATAATCAGATTTGTACCGTAGTTGGTGAAAGGCCTTGCCCCGTGGGTGATTGAGCTCCCATTCAAGATTACCAAACACCCAATCCAATCTTTCTTTAACCCCTTGTTTCTCCTATGTGAAGCGCTCGCCAGTAATGGGTATCTCCAGCAGATTTGAACTCCTGATACAATTTGAGAATTGTGTCATAGCTCGAAAAGAGGGTGCCATCCCTCCGATCTTATCTGCTGGAGTCAAAAAAGTATTAAAGTCCCCAATAACCATTTACGCCTCCTCAACATCCTGGGCAATCTCTTGCAACGAGCTTCACAAATGCTCCCTTTTACTAGCCCCAGGTTCCCCATAAACAAAAGTAACAAAAAAAGAATCATTTGCACGTTTGTCTAACACCTTGCAGTGAACTAGTTGGTTAGTGGAGAAAAGGTAATCAATCTGAGTATTAGCTTCATTCTACAAAATCCAAATGCCTCCCACAAAACCAGTGGCCTCCAACCTAATCCAATTATTAAATCCTAATTTACGGGTAACCATGTCCGCCCTAGGACCACTGAGGCAAGTTTCGAGCAAAGACAAAATATCAATATTATGAGTATGCACTAAATCTTTAAAAAGCGTGTCTAATTATATAAAAGAAAGCAATCCCAAAAATAATATAAGAGAATTAACATGGCAAACAAAATAAAATAAGTTTAAATACAAAGTAAAACTAGTCACCACCCATTCAAGAGGTGGGAATAGAAATACTATCAACACTTTCACAGGCCTCCTGAGTGTATCTAAGGTTAAAAGTGACATCAAAAAAGGTGTTGGTTCGAATACCCACCCTATAGGGCACACTAACAGCAGCAAGTAAATAAGCTATACGGTTACCCCATCTTGGGGTAAAGGACATAGAGAACCTAACCTTAGAAGAAAGAAGGCAAATGATGTCCTGAACAACACTTCTGCTCCTCCAGTCAAACAAATTTGGTGTTTTGGTAACAACACAAGTGAGCAAGGGAAGGCAATCAGTTTCAAAAACAACTTTATTATGTCCCAAATCCACAGTTAACAGCAATGCCCTTTTTAGTGCCAAAGCTTCAGTCATAAATGCATAGATAGATTTCAATTTATTCACATAACCCTACCTGAACTGACCAAGGTTATCTCGACATATCACCCCAATAGCAACGTCTTTATTACTAGGTTTGAAAACCCTATCACAATTGACTTTTCAAGCTACCTGGAGAGGGAGGGATCGAATTAGTGGAGTGTCAAGGCCCTAATAGATACAAATAGGCAAAAGGACTAACCAATATATACCTAGAAGGCCACCACCTTATTACCTCTTTTTGTATAAAAATTCACCCCCTTATTTCCTCTTTAAGTAAGACCCATCAAATCAACATTCACCATCCCCTCTCATATCAATATGTGTGTTTATAAAATATCATTATCAATTCACAATTATCAAAATGATCTTTTCAATCTCATCAATACATACCAATTCATATAATATAATATAATATAACTAGTCATTTTCTCAATGAAAATAAGTCCCATAAGATTATTTCATTAACAACATATTTTCAAAGTCCACATCATATATCAATAGCTAAATTTATAATTCTATATAGTTAAAAATCATTCACAAACATCATACAAGTATACACAATAAAAGAAAAATGGTTATCTCTCGCCAAAGCAAATTATAATCACATGGCTCCTAATCCAAGAGCTCAAATACACACCAAAAATCAATATACAACAATCAATTTATTATACATTAATAACTCTTTGAGTTATTAGAATAATTAACTTACTTAACTTAATCCTATAATTTTAAAGTTTTGAATTAATTGTTCCCAAAACTTTCAGTTTCACACTAAAATCTAAATTATTAATTCAAATATTTTTCTTAACTCAAATAACTTATTTAAGTAATTGATTATTATTAATTTCATTCTCTTACATAAAATCCCCAATTTAAGTCTAGGATATAAAATAACTAAATTATAAATCTTCATCTTTAAAAAAAATCTAAACCGATTAAAATCTCAAGAATATCTACACTAATCCAAATAAATCATTTAACCCAAATTTAATTGGTTAAAAAGCCCAATATATAATTATTTATAAATGGAGTATATAGAAAGTTCATTATAAAATATTATACCAACTAAATAATAAAAGTAACCCAATTAAAATTCACTATTAATCATCCTCTACATTCTTATAATCATATACTGATAAAACTTAAACTTGCCCAAAATTCTAATCCTAAAATATTCTTTAATCAACACAAAATTACTATAATAAGAAAGAAAAAATTATTTAGAAAATTCTCATAAAGAAAATTTTGTAATTAGAAATGATTTTAAGTAACTTACTGATCTCCAAAAAACCAAAAATACTCTTACCAACACCTCAATCTCTACCCTCAGCACAACACTTCACGCATTTCTCTGCGTGAAGTGAATATGGAGAGGGGTATTTATCAAAGTTATGGAACCCGGACCAGACTGGCCTAGAAACCGGCGAACCGGCCGATGAACCGGTCCGGTCCGAGTTCAAATTTAAAAAAAAATTATATTTTTCCTTTAGAATTTCATACTATAAGCTTAAAATTTTTAATTTCTTATCGATTTGGTCCTGGTTTAGCTCCAGTTTGACCCCGGTCTGACCTACTGACCTAGTTTTAAAAAAATCAGATAAGGTTTAAAATATTTATTTATTCATATAGTGATTCATCAATTTGATCTTTTATATAAATTTCAAATTTTAACAACGATGGACGGAGAAGAGACCAGTAATTAATTCTAATGGAGACATGGAGTAAATCCATGTCAAGGAAATTTATAGTAGATATATATTAAAGTATCAAACCTACACATTTAAAACAGCTTCCATTACCACATGCATTGTATATATGAACTTACTGGCCTACTTAGCTTTTACCCTTGTTACATGTTTGGCAAACAATAAATTCATGGTTTTAGAATTCCTTTTTTCGTAAATCAAGGTAAAATTCCTATCATATATTTACTTCGTAAATCATAAAAATTATTTTTCAAAAATTAAATTAATAACATATGTGTATTGATTTCTTCAAATTATCTGTTGTAATTATATGTGTCAACACCCGTTTCCATTTCGATAATCAAAGAGTAATAAAGACGGAATTCAATGGGCATACAGAAAAGTACAATTATACTGATAAAAATATTCGTTTACAAACCAACGTCGTTCGTTTACAATTCCGATATTGCTCGTCGACGGAAACAGAAAATACAGCGGAAGTTTTAATATTTACAAATTATCCAAAATATTAAGGCATAGACTAAGGCATAACCACGTTCATATCCTCGTCTCGAGACACGTGCCGCTTACTGTCCGGCGTCAACATCTTTGTCCTTTGGCCCACTGGTACTCGCTGAGGTATTTGTTTAAAAATAGGGTGAGATTCCGAAGAATCCCCGTAGAGACATAATATCGTTCATAGAAAATGCGAAAAGTAAATATGTCATGCGCCAAGGTATGCACAAATTAATGAACAATATAAACACATCATCGTCATGTATACATGAGTAGGGCCCAGCCCCACAATCTACACCGGTTGGACTTCTGCCAACTCCCAGTGTAAGTGCACCTCTGGCACTAACAGCCTCTCTCTAGGCAAATCATGTTATTAATAAAGTGCATTTACAAAACAATGGCATCCACACAATCACATAACTTATGGCATAGTGTATGAAGGATAATGTCCCTACCTCAAAGCTTTATAATCCTCTTTTAAATGTGCCTCGAAGAACGTGTCGTATCCGGCCTCCAAATCGGTCCTAAAATATTAAATGTACCAGAAATAGGTCATAACCTATCCAAGTATCATTTTAGACTCTTCCATAGTGTTTATTGTGGTTATATTAGTCTATGGTGAAAATTTACAAAAATGCCCCCGGGAACCCGGCCCGGCCCCGCCGTACCCGGCCCGATGGCACGTTTTCCCAAAATTTTGACTAGGGCTATTCTGACTTATTTTCACCCAAGGAATCCATTTCCGGCCTCGAAATTGCCAAATTCATGGTCAAATTACGAAAATACCCTTGACAGCCCCTATTTAGTGATTTCAGTGGCGTTTTCGTAATTATGCTTTTTCGGCCTCTACCGAAAAATTGCCCAACTGTAACCCCACCTATTTTTGCCCACTGAGTCCAATGGAACCATTTATTTCATGAAAATCCAACTCCTTGTACCAGTTCTGGTCTGACCGAAATATTGAAGGGAAAATAGAAAAATGGAGCTTTGTGTTTTAGTTTCCAAAACTTGTACTTTTCCACTTCTATTCCTTGATTAATTCATTTAAAAACTTCATAATCATTATTTAAAGGATTTTGGGCAGCATAACCCCTTAGGATTATGGCTTTTCCAATTTTACAACTTAACCAAAAATCACATAAATCAAACAACAATCACCAACAACAACTTCAATACACAAAGAAGTTGAGATTTTGGAGATTACCTCTTGATCCTTGGTGTTTCTCTCTCTAGAACGTCCTCTCTCTCCCCTCAACCTTGAGATTAGCTTGCTAACATGGTGATCCATAGAGAAAAAGAGATTAGAGAAGCTATTATGCAAGAGAGGACGCTTTGAACACAAGAACAACAATACCTACCTTAGACTTCTTCCTCCTTGAGCTCTCCTCTTCTCTCTATCTCTCAAGCTTTCTCTCTTCCTCTTTCCCTTGTGCCTTGAACGAAATGTGTGTGTGAAGGGGAAGAGAAGATATTTTATTAACCTTGTCATCTTCCTTCCTAGCCCTTGATTTCATCTATGGTTGAGATTGCAACACCTTTCATGTACACCATCATTCCATTTTTGTGTACACTCAACCTTGCCATGCTTCCCTTTTTGTGTACACTCAACATTAACCTACCAACTCACTCAACCTTATGCCATACCTTGTGATCATGTGTGTACTTGGGTCCTATCTCCTTATATGTTCATGACACTTGCCATTTTAATTTCATTAATCAATTTCTAACACATTTCATTTTCAATTTTCGGAATAAAGGCAATTCTGGCAGATTTTCTGCCCTAACTTTGAAAAATCATAACTAATTTTGTAGACATCGATTCGAGGCGATTCCAAAGCCTATGGAACCCTCATTGAGTCTAGTTTCAAGGAAAAATATGGAATTTTACTGTAAATGATCATATTATTCCCAGATTTTACATCTTTGATCTCTGCTCCAGAAACTTCCCAGATTTTCTGGATCAACTTCAAAAATTCATATCTTTTTGTCTATAGCTTCAATTGAGTCATATGACCTATCAAATTAAAGCTTAGGATGTCTACTTTCACCCTATAAAATTTCATAATTTTTGGTCATCATTTGGTCTTCCAAAACTATATGACAATCTCACTGTCTTGCAGGCGATTTCACTGAAAGCACTGTTCCACCTTCAATTTTCAATATTTAATTCTTTTGGCCTTAAATATTCACCATTTCATTGAATATATATAATAATTACAATATATTCTTGGTGAATAAAATTTGGGATGTTACAGTTCTCCCCCACTTAATTAAATTTCGTCCCCGAAATTTGCTACGCTTACATAGCCAAAAACTCCGGGTAACGCTTCTTCATACTTTCTTCTGTTTCCCACGTAGCCTCTATGGGTGATAACCCTCTCCAGACGACCTTGACAAACAGAACACTCTTGTTTCTGAGCTACTTTTCCTGCCGATCAATGTTTCGGTCAGGCATGACTTCATAAGTCAAGTCTTCACGCATTTCCACATCTTCATACTTTATCACGTGCTCTGGATCAGGTTGATACTTCTTCATCTAAGAAATATGGAAAACATCATGTAGCCTGCTCAGACTTGGTGGCAAAGCGATACGGTACGCACTTTGAGGTTTTACTCCTCCTTTGTGCATCAACAATGTCAGGCTGATTAAATAGGAGTCACACAGGAATCTCCATAATACCTGACTATACTCAAAACTGGTGTTTCTCTATGCCAAGCCTTGGCCCGATTCCACTTGAATCATTTAGAGCCATAGAAACTCTTGTCAAAACCCCTTTTTATATGGAACTTATCACAACACCATCATTAAGAGCCAACGCTCTTGTAACTCTAATCTACAATTCAATGTCACGGTGACTGCACTCTAGGGTTCATCGTCACGGTGGCTGCACTCGCGGGTTAGTCGTCATAGTGGCTCCACTCTAGGGTTTGTCGTCACGGTGGCTCTAAATAGCTAACAACATCTGCTTAATCAGCTTTATCCGCTATCAATACTATCTTACGGCTCAATGCGCCAATGACAACATTAGCTCACCCTGGACACATTTACATTCCAGGTCTTAATCTTTCAACAACTCTATCCACTTATCTCGCGTCATATTTTACTCTTTTTGATCATACACACATTTCCATCTTTGTGGTAGTAGTACATCTCCATAATTATGCCATAAAGGCAACGTTTCCGAATTTAATACAAACATTACTATCATCAACTCAAGATTATGGATGGAATAGTTCAATTCCTGAAGCTTCAGCTGACATGATGCATACGCCCTCACTCGGCTTGCATCAATTCTCATCTCAATATATGCCTGCTTGCATCCGGGACTCAATTCCCTTCCCAATCCATGCCATCTAGCATTAGTGAAGACAACAAAGGCCCACTATGGATCTGGGATTATCAACGTTGGTACTTTAATAAATTTTCATCGTCAGCTCTCTGAAGCTCCTCTCACAATCATCATCCCATGCATAATGTTGAGTTATGAGAAATTTCGATATAGACATCTCATCCTTTTTATTGTCACACCCCGCACTTCCCCCGCACTTCCCCAATCCCAGGGACTACGAGCAGACTACGAGCGTGGACTCACTAGGATATCTGCGGCCCCTCCAACTCAACCGCATTTCTTTTGCCTCCCGCAGGCTCGAACACACGACCCTGAGGGCATAAGATCGTTGTCCTGACTAAGGCTACTACCATTGAGCTACTCATAATAATCAACAGGACTCAGAACACTACGTATCACAATCACAGTTTCCGGCCTTATCGGTTCAGTACTGCTTCCACTTTACCATGTTCAATTCTATTCATAATTATTACTCACGTGTCATTTACTCCGTGAGCTCACCAATTGGTCATCAACTAACCAAATTTCGTGGATTACTGCTAAGTCATGCAGCATGCAACAGTAGACAATCAAGTCCACTAATGATTCAAGTCCCTTGACATTCATTATGCCATTCAATTATACATTGATTGTGACAATTCTGACACCCGTGAGTGTAGGCACATTCTATTCGTATGAGAATCTACGCATACTTACTAATTCTACTACCTTTCTAGGGTAGCCCATTCATATACTCCAGAATAAATTCCAGAGAATTCGTCAGCCTACCAGGCTGTTAATACACGATTCACCATCATCTTTTATTCATACCTTTCTTTTCTTCCCTACTATTCAATATAGCCAATCTAATTTTAGTCAACAGCTCTATCAAAATATTAGGGTAAGTTTTCACACCCATAGATGTGATCAAAATCAACTATTCATATACATTCAACCCAGAATGTTTTACACTGTCAAATATAATATATATGGTAAGTCCTAATCCCAATCTACTCGTAGAACATATCCCTTACTTCATATTGCTTCGAGGGTAATCTCAGGCGACTCCCGTATTTTCTCATGAGTAATCACTTCTTTGCCTCGAGCTTTTGAGCTAAGCTCCTTGGTTTGTTGTTGTTGTGGGCAATCTCTAGCCAAATGACCCGGCTTTCCACAGTTGTAGCAAATTCGTAACCTGATTAGGCATGGTTCATCACCATGTGGCTGGATGCAACGCCCACACGTCTTATTTCCAGAGGATCTCTGCTTGCTACCGCTATCATCACGATATCGCTTTTTGTTATTGCTTCCAGACGGAACTTCCGGATTCTTACATTTCTGGGAAGGACTCCCACTACCAAACTCATCCTTGTAGTTGCCACTTCTATTGGGGTGCAAGCTCAACAAGTCATTCTCAGCGAGTCGACTCTCTTCAACTGCCTTGGCGAACACTGTAAAGTGTTTAGAAATCAATTTCTTTCTCAGTTCTAGCTTCAACCCTCGTATCATAATATCGGAGCTCCACTCCTCGTCGTCCCGATGTCTTAGGTACGAGGAATACCGAGACAATTGGACATAACGTGCCAGGTACTCATCGAAGCTCTCTTCATTATCCTGTCGTATGTTGAGGAATTCCTTTTCTTTTGCTAACTTGTTTGGTTGAGAGAAATATCTTTCGTTAAATTTCCCCTGGAACATTTCCCATGTTGCTGGAATATTCCATGCCTGTAGAGTCAACGTTGTATTCCTCCACCATATATTCGCCTCTCCTTCGAGTTTGCGAGCGGCTAGCTGAACTTTAATATCATTGGTGCACATCAGCCTTGTGAAAATTTGCTCCAATGCGGATAACCATTCTTCTGCTTGTAAAGGATCGAATCTCCCTCGGAAGGTAGGAGGTTGTTGTTTCTCAAATCGTTTCACCCAAGTTTGAAAAACATTCATTTTGTAAACAAATGCGATTGGCAGTTCCTGATGAAGTTGGGCAGATGAACTATATTCACCTACTTTCCTTTCAAGATGTTCTAATCTTCCCTGTCTCCGTCGTAACTCACGCAGCTCATCTCTCAGATCATTTATCACAAGTTGTTGTTGTGCCATCTCGTTCCGTATTTGGTGCGTAGAGTCAGGGCTAACCTCGCCATTTGGGTCATAATTTCCTTCCCTTGTACGTGTCATTTTGATACCTCGCTGAATGAAATAAGGAAAAATAAATTTTCATATAGACACAAGGGTATTCTTGTCATTTCATAATAATTTGGGTACACGAATACATTAAATATTTACAGTAGTTATGGGGAAACTAGAGACATTACGTAACTTACAAACTACTGTTCATAATATCAATTCTGATACCATTATCAGAGTTGTTACTACTGGCATTCTGATAACGTCATTACGTATATTGATTCTTTCATCCAGCACCATAGTCCCCCTGATACTGTTGACTGGGCACTGATACCTCCTTAGCTTGTGCTGACTCCATTATCTTCTGATACCGCTAGTACTCTCCTGATACCACTATCACAATAGCGGCTATCATTATTATATGCACTCAAACCATCGATACCATCAACTGGGTTCTAGTACTGCCTCTACATGCACTGATAATGCTACTTCCTGATACCACTGATACCATCCTGATACCACTGATACCATCCTGATACCACTGATACCATCCTGATACCATCGATACCATACTGATATCACTTCCTTATACCACTGATACCATCCTGATAGCACCGATACCATACTGATATCATCTCCATATGCACCAGTACCACCGATACTACAATCTGGGTATTGATATCACCTCTGAGTACCCTGATACCCCATTCTGTGATATCGCCGTTACAGTCTCGATACCGTTTCGTCCCGAACCTGCTCCTCCGGTATCCTTGTCTTAATATCGTCAATAAATACTAAGTACTGGCCTCTGCTTGAGACTCGCTGTCGCTCAGCTCGTCCGCTGACATCTCCTCTGGATCGTAGTCAAAATCATACGCCTCCAGTGCATCTCCGATCTCTCCGACCTCTGTAATTCCTGGGGATGTCAGCCTTGGCTCCGGACTGTACACGAGCAATCTCGGCACGTGCTTCCGTGCTATGTATCGATACGCATACCGCCGTATTCGAAGTGGTCGATCATTAGCCCTCTGTCCGGAACACGCTGGCTCACCATCGTTTCGCTGTCACTATCCACGATCACGATCATCGACTCACTCGGACCATCTATGAATAGTTCGGTCGTAACGCAAACAAAACCTTATCAGTATACAATTCTGATAATGCCAGAACCGCTTATTAGCTCTGATACCAAAAATGTCAACACCCGTTTCCATTTCGATAATCAAAGAGTAATAAAGACGGAATTCAATGGGCATACAGAAAAGTACAATTATACTGATAAAAATATTCGTTTACAAACCAACGTCGTTCGTTTACAATTCCGATATTGCTCGTCGACGGAAACAGAAAATACAGCGGAAGTTTTAATATTTACAAATTATCCAAAATATTAAGGCATAGACTAAGGCATAACCACGTTCATATCCTCGTCTCGAGACACGTGCCGCTTACTGTCCGGCGTCAACATCTTTGTCCTTTGGCCCACTGGTACTCGCTGAGGTATTTGTTTAAAAATAGGGTGAGATTCCGAAGAATCCCCGTAGAGACATAATATCGTTCATAGAAAATGCGAAAAGTAAATATGTCATGCGCCAAGGTATGCACAAATTAATGAACAATATAAACACATCATCGTCATGTATACATGAGTAGGGCCCAGCCCCACAATCTACACCGGTTGGACTTCTGCCAACTCCCAGTGTAAGTGCACCTCTGGCACTAACAGCCTCTCTCTAGGCAAATCATGTTATTAATAAAGTGCATTTACAAAACAATGGCATCCACACAATCACATAACTTATGGCATAGTGTATGAAGGATAATGTCCCTACCTCAAAGCTTTATAATCCTCTTTTAAATGTGCCTCGAAGAACGTGTCGTATCCGGCCTCCAAATCGGTCCTAAAATATTAAATGTACCAGAAATAGGTCATAACCTATCCAAGTATCATTTTAGACTCTTCCATAGTGTTTATTGTGGTTATATTAGTCTATGGTGAAAATTTACAAAAATGCCCCCGGGAACCCGGCCCGGCCCCGCCGTACCCGGCCCGATGGCACGTTTTCCCAAAATTTTGACTAGGGCTATTCTGACTTATTTTCACCCAAGGAATCCATTTCCGGCCTCGAAATTGCCAAATTCATGGTCAAATTACGAAAATACCCTTGACAGCCCCTATTTAGTGATTTCAGTGGCGTTTTCGTAATTATGCTTTTTCGGCCTCTACCGAAAAATTGCCCAACTGTAACCCCACCTATTTTTGCCCACTGAGTCCAATGGAACCATTTATTTCATGAAAATCCAACTCCTTGTACCAGTTCTGGTCTGACCGAAATATTGAAGGGAAAATAGAAAAATGGAGCTTTGTGTTTTAGTTTCCAAAACTTGTACTTTTCCACTTCTATTCCTTGATTAATTCATTTAAAAACTTCATAATCATTATTTAAAGGATTTTGGGCAGCATAACCCCTTAGGATTATGGCTTTTCCAATTTTACAACTTAACCAAAAATCACATAAATCAAACAACAATCACCAACAACAACTTCAATACACAAAGAAGTTGAGATTTTGGAGATTACCTCTTGATCCTTGGTGTTTCTCTCTCTAGAACGTCCTCTCTCTCCCCTCAACCTTGAGATTAGCTTGCTAACATGGTGATCCATAGAGAAAAAGAGATTAGAGAAGCTATTATGCAAGAGAGGAAGCTTTGAACACAAGAACAACAATACCTACCTTAGACTTCTTCCTCCTTGAGCTCTCCTCTTCTCTCTATCTCTCAAGCTTTCTCTCTTCCTCTTTCCCTTGTGCCTTGAACGAAATGTGTGTGTGAAGGGGAAGAGAAGATATTTTATTAACCTTGTCATCTTCCTTCCTAGCCCTTGATTTCATCTATGGTTGAGATTGCAACACCTTTCATGTACACCATCATTCCATTTTTGTGTACACTCAACCTTGCCATGCTTCCCTTTTTGTGTACACTCAACATTAACCTACCAACTCACTCAACCTTATGCCATACCTTGTGATCATGTGTGTACTTGGGTCCTATCTCCTTATATGTTCATGACACTTGCCATTTTAATTTCATTAATCAATTTCTAACACATTTCATTTTCAATTTTCGGAATAAAGGCAATTCTGGCAGATTTTCTGCCCTAACTTTGAAAAATCATAACTAATTTTGTAGACATCGATTCGAGGCGATTCCAAAGCCTATGGAACCCTCATTGAGTCTAGTTTCAAGGAAAAATATGGAATTTTACTGTAAATGATCATATTATTCCCAGATTTTACATCTTTGATCTCTGCTCCAGAAACTTCCCAGATTTTCTGGATCAACTTCAAAAATTCATATCTTTTTGTCTATAGCTTCAATTGAGTCATATGACCTATCAAATTAAAGCTTAGGATGTCTACTTTCACCCTATAAAATTTCATAATTTTTGGTCATCATTTGGTCTTCCAAAACTATATGACAATCTCACTGTCTTGCAGGCGATTTCACTGAAAGCACTGTTCCACCTTCAATTTTCAATATTTAATTCTTTTGGCCTTAAATATTCACCATTTCATTGAATATATATAATAATTACAATATATTCTTGGTGAATAAAATTTGGGATGTTACAATATGCAACCAATGCAAAAAAAAAAAAAAAATTGAGAAAAAGGTTAGCAAGAGTATTTCATTTAAATTATGTCTAAATGTTATCCTTGTTTTATAAATCCCCTACCCTATTACTTTGTAGAGGATCAAGGGTTTGTTTCTATTAGCTTTTTTTTTTTTCAAAAAAAGGTCAAAAAATGATTTTAAATGATAGATTTTGAAGAATAACTATTGAAAATGTAGAAAAAAAATAACTTCCAGGAAAACTATAGTTTTACAAAATTTAACTTTTAAAACCACAGTTTGGGCCAAAGTTCTAAAAGTGATCCAAACACACACTCAATTTGGTTATCTAGTTATAAGTCAACTATTATATGCTTGTTTGGACATCCATATGATAAATATACTCATGTAATGTAAGTAAGTGGAAACAAAACTTCACACACATACATAAATTTAATGTCATAAATCAAAATTGAAAAACAGCTTTTAAAAATTACAATTACCATTTCAAACAAGCTTTATGACATGATGTTTCTGGTTAGGGGTGGAAACAGGCCAGGCCTAACCAGGTTTTTGCCTTAACAGGCCTGGCCTGTAGCCTGTTAAAGGCCAATTTTTAGGTATGGGCCTAGCCTGTTCACAGGCCTGGTCTGGCCTGAAGCCTGTTAAGGAGGCCTGAATTTTTAAAATTTTTTAAGCAAACCGACAGGCCTACAGGCCACACTGCAAAACAGGCTAACATGCCACAGGCTGAAAACAGGCCTCCTTAACAGGTCTCCTTAAACAGGCCGAAAACAGGCTAAAACTTACAGGCTCAGGCGAAATTATCTTTTAACTCTTATCTAATTTTTTTTTTAAAAAAATATTTTTATAGGCTCAGGCCGGCCTGACAGGCCTAACAGACCTGTCAATAGGCCTTGACCTGGCCTATTAAACAAAACAGGTTTTTGTTTTGACCTTGGCTTAGCCTTTTAGCCTGACAGGCCAGGCCTGAATAGGCCAATCATAGGTTAGATTACAAACCCCTAACAGAGCGTCTGACTTATTTTCACCCCTACTTCTTGGTGGATGGACCCATCGATTAGTTATTAATTAATTAATACTGATGCTGCACAAAATGCTAAAAATGGATTGAAGATGAAAGTGCCATGCCCGTGACAATCTCGTGAAATTCAACTTTCGCTATTAAGATCACGTCCGAGCCAAGGGGTGCCAAATCCCAAAAACTCACTCCTGATTAATTCTTTCTGTTGTCAATTTCACAGATTTTTAAAAGTAAATATATAAAATCTCTTTATCCGATGACCCAGGAAACAAAAATATATATAATTCATCAATGATGTGAATTGGGTAACCATAGCCGCAACTTTTTACTGTTTTAAGGTAATCTTCAAGTCAAAACTTAACACCGAAGCAATTTCCCCTTCTATCCCCCGACACCTCCAAATTGCTTCATTCCCAAACTTAGTCTTATTCACAAGGTCCCTGTCACCTATTCGTATTCATCGTCGCCACTCAACTTACCTAAGGAAGCATTATTTTACAAAATCCTGAGAAAATTATAAAGAGGTACTCGTAAATCGTAATACACGATACATGACATTTCTCAGGGTAAATAAATATTGTTTGAGGTTATTGAACAAAACCGTAGTGTCGGGGAGATATTTTAGTTTTGTTAAGAAAATACTCCTATATTCAAGAAAAACTAAATATCCCCTCATCCAATATTTCACGAAATTATCGAAAATAATTAGACTATTAGAGACATGGACTTACGCAAAATCCAAAATAAGTTACCGCCGCTTATAATTTATAGGATTAAGTTGCAAATTTATTAATGAAGTTTTGTTTGAGAAGTGTCTGGCACAAATATCTTTTAGAAGGGGCAAAAATATCAATGAACAATTTAAAAGGGGCATCCACCACAAAAACCGTTAATCCGTATTAACGGCGTTAAATTATAAAAGAAGAAAACTTCTAACAGTATTAATACGGATTTAACAGTTTTTGTGGTGGATGTTTTTTTTTTAATTGCTCATTGGCATTTTCCCCTTTATTAATTGTTCATTAGTATTTTTGCCCCTTCTAAAAAATATTTGTGCCAGATGCTCCTCGAACAAAACTTCATTGATAAATTTACATCTTAACCCTAATTTATAAATCATGCCGGCTTTTTTTGACAAGTTTCATGTAAACATTCGTTCTTTATTATTTTTTATGGATATAGATTTAATTTTATATGTACTACATGCACGTGTGACGTGTGTGATATTATGTAGTTCATCCCGTCCTTAATATAGAACATGTTTAGAAAGTTGATATTTATTCTAAATATAATACATATTTTTTATATTTATCAATTTTTTTTCTTAGTTTACCCATATGACGCTTCTTCAACAACAATAAGGAGGAGAGAAAATAATAGAATTAACAAAAATGGTTAGCATATTTTAGAAAATATATCTCATGTTAATTACATTCACTAACTTTTTTTAATTTTATCAAATTAAATATATTAAGAATGGGAAGCCGCATTGCTTAACTATCAAATTAAATATATTAAGAATGGGAAGCCGCATTGCTTAACTATGGGCTATTACGTAACATAGAATTAACGGCAACCGAGGGTGCCCCACGGAAGTTGACGTGTACGAAGTCTACGGGTTGCAACCTCCAACTGGCAGGGCTTTGTTCGTTGTGGATCTAATCCCCCGTGACAGAGATAAATCCAAACGGCGTTTGCGCGGGCTTTACAGTTACTAATCTCAAACAACCCTTTTTTCCGTCTTCTCCCTCTTCTCGTTCTTCTTTCTCACTTCTCCCTCTAAAAGTCTGCGTCGCAAGTTCATTTCTCTCCTCCTCCTCTGAAGATTCTTCGAAATGCACACATGTGTGAATCTGGCAAATGCTCGACTCAATACTTGAAAGCTCCAGCCTCGTGATCCAAAACACCAGTTTCCGCATTCCTGGTTTATTTCATACTTCGTTTCTCTCTCTCTCTCGTTCTTCACGAGATTCTCAGTGTTTCTGAATTTGAGTTTGTGTATGTTTTTGCTTTAATTTGGTTATACTAGATGAAATGTGTGGTTTTATTTGAGTTTTTTCGGGTTATTGTTGAGAGTTGAGACTGTGAATTGAATTTGGTGTTTTGACTTGGCTGAATTGGTATGTTGACGGCAATTAGAAGCAGATCTTTCCATCTGAGATGGGGAAGAAGGGTGGAGGTGGTTGGTTCTCGTCGGTGAAGAAAGTTTTCAAGTCTTCTTCTAAGAACTCGACGGCGCCAGAGAGGAAGGTGATCAATTCCCCTGTTCTTGTCTTGTTTGAAATTCTTTTTATCTGTAGTTTTTCAAATCCAAGTTCCAAAATTGCAATCTCATGAGTATGCTATTCCATATTCACCTTCGATCATTATTTTGTTAGTTTTCCTCTTAAAACAGTCCTATTAAATTTATAGATATAACAATGAGGTCATAGGAATGAGAGAAATTTCTAGAGCGAAAAATGACGGCAAAATTTGAAGGATCAACGGCTGCGTTATTGTTATTTCCTTTGATCCAGACAAGGGCTCTGTTATCTTAACTTCTCATATGATAACTGTGCCCCGATTAACACTTAAACGTCTCATACTGCTAGATTTTTTAATTATCATATTAGGTAGAGTGTGTTGTAGAAGATCTGGTTCAAGAATGAGTCAAGATTCAAATAATAAAAGATGAATGCAACTCGTTAATCAATTACAGAATACTTACATGTATTTTTTTATAATTTAAGTTAATTTATTATTATATGTTTATTCAATATATATAAGGAATTGGCGGGTCTCTTAACGTGAGTTTTGTACGTTTGCTGAAAAAGTCATTATCCCACTTCCTCTCATTACCAACTTGCAGCAAAAGGAAAATTGCATATCTGGAGCATACGGTAAAGCTAATATGTATCATAAAAATCCTACCTTACACATTGAAGACTTGATCTTGTCCTCCTTCACAAGCAGGGCAAGTGAACAACATCCTGAATGCTTTCTTTTTTTTTTGGAGCTAAAAAACATCATGGATGCTGTTCTTGTCTTTTTAAGCTTTGCCAAATAAATGACGACCTGCCCGGTCCTTTCTGAGGATGTTTAGGACCATATGAATTATGAACCCCCTATGGTTTCTTTATTATGCAGACATGGTCCCCTGTTTTGTCATGTGAATATTTTTATCAAATAAGTGTCCTCATCCATGTCACATATTTATCATCCCACCTAACCAAACCCCCCCATCTTTGCTTTTATCTTTGATCACCGTCACGTGCCCTCTACGTTAGATCCCCACCGTCATGAACTCATTTGTGATTTTTTTTTTTTTGCAAGAAATAACATATTAAACAGTTTATTAGATATTTTTTCTTCTTCAGTTTCCGTAATGATAGCTAATTAAGTGGTGGGGCTGGGATGTGTGCTTGATTTGTAGAAGGAAGATGAAGTGAAACGACAACTTGAAGTTCCCGAGGTTGTGTTGTTTGAGAATTTTTCTGCTGAGAGTTCTCATGATGATATTACCAATGAGGAGAGTACAACGTCCACGCCTGTGACTGAAGATAGACGACATGCAGTTGCTGTTGCTGCGGCAACTGCTGCAGCTGCTGAGGCAGCGGTCGCAGCCGCTCAAGCAGCGGCGAGAGTTGTTAAGATGGCGGGTTATGGTCGCCAATCCGAGGAAGATAGAGCAGCAACAGTCATTCAATCATACTACAGAGGCTACCTAGTAAGACCTCCTTGTTTTCCTCATACAAACTCTGCTAATAACTGCTTTCTTTAACTGTTCATGATCTTACTGTATATCGTGTCTTATTTTGTACGAGTAACGGTGCAGTTAATCAGTTCAGTTTGGGCCATAAATATGCCACCCACTCGCAGAGCCCTGCATTTAATTTAATCATTTTATTTTATGCAATGATGCATTGATATTGGTACTTGTACAGTTATACCTGCAATGCCACCTTGTTACCTTGCTTTTACATATATGTGATAGATTAGTAAACTGGATAATTTGGTTAGCCAAAATTTTGTTTTCTAAAATAAAAGAAGAAGGGAAAATTTTAAAAAGCCAAGAAGCAAGACACGGATGTAAAACATGACATGACAAAATATGTAGCGATTACAATACAATTTGAAGTGTTGCTTTCAGTTAAGTTTTTACACTGTTGAAGAACACGGTACAGTAGTTCACTACCTTATTTGCCTATTTCCTATTCACGCAAACTCAGTGTCAATGACTAAAGTTAATAAAGTGTATTCTATATCTGGCAATCTCCTTAATTGATATTGATAATTGAATCGAATCATCTTGCAATCATATTGGATTTCATTCACTATATAAGATATAAATTAATAACTGCAATGCGGGTGTTAAACTGAGTAGGCCCGACGCGCGCGGCGTGCTTTGAAGGGATTGGTGAGACTGCAAGCGCTTGTGAGAGGTCACAATGTGAGGAAGCAAGCGCAAATGACAATGCGTTGTATGCAAGCGTTGGTGAGAGTGCAAGCCACAGTTAGAGCTCGCAGGATTCAGCTGACTCATGACAAGCTTTACAAGAACATGATGGAACATGACTTAGTGCCCATGAGTCCCTTGTATGAGGATGGTTGGGCCAATAGACGTCACCGTTTCCAGAGAATCAATGAAAGTGACTTGTGGAAACATGAAGAAGCAATTAGGAGGGAGAGAGCTTTTGCTTACGCTTTTAACTATCAGGTTTGTTATTTCTCCTTCTGGCCTTCCTTGGTTTGTCTGAACAGTTTTTAATCCTCAAAAAATATTTAGGGCATGAATTAATTAGCCTTTATAATCTACGAACTTGGCAATGGCATTCATAGAAACACTTTTCTAGATTTCACTGACGTGAAGAACGATTGCACGTGCATGTCTACCTACACAGCAGAAACTAAATCAGAATTGATGGAAAATCAATAAATTACAGTAAAACCACAGGCGAGAATTAATTACACAGTACTTGGCAATGATCAATATATTCGCTGGGGACATTTATGAATTCAACCACCCCTTTGATTGTGGTCGTGGACACATTGTTGCTGTATTTGTGATGTTATTCGTATCAATAACATAGTTGTGCATTAATTATCTCAGGCCATTTAAAAATGCTAGTAAAGATTCAAGTGCACGAAACTTGCCTCGTCATTAGACTGTTGAAATATAAAATGCCACGTGTCGGCGTAAAATTTAAAGCATTTTATAGTGGGTCAAATCTGAAATATCAAACGTGATTGTTTGATACGAAACCACTTTGTGGACGTGATTTTCACCATTTTTGTTTGCAGCAGCAGAACCAGTCACCACATGCAGGCCTGAATCTTGGTGAAGAAATGGAAACATATTCCAATGAGCTTGAACAAGCCAAGCGGGGTTGGAACTGGCTAGAGCGTTGGATGTCCCCTCAACAACATCAAGCCAGGCACTTGGGGCCCCCGGAGACCTCTTATTACATGACCCACGCTGCCACAACTACCACCACCACCACCGATGACGTGTCTGAGAAGACGGTTGAAATGGACAGTGTTGCCCCTCCAAGCTCAATCAACACCATCATGGGCCAAGGCCTTCTTCTGGAATCAAGCCCTATTCCGAACAGGCGACCCAATGATCTGCACCCTCAGCCCAACCCAAGTGTGCCTAGCTATATGGCCCCAACCCAATCTGCGAAGGCCAAGGTAAGGGGTCAAGGCCCAGTCAAGCCACGTGTCTCTCCTGTGCCTCAGTGGAATGCTTCAACAAGGAAGAGCTACGTCATTGGGCCGGGCTATGATTCCACCAGCTCAGGCGGAGGAGGGGCAGGTTACCTATTTATGAGGAGCCCAAGCCCGAAAATTAGTGGGGCCCGCCTACAGTCTAGAAGGATGGCAGGGGGAAGCTCAGAATATGTTGGTACTGAGGATTGGACTCTGCCTCTAGGAGCCCATGCTTGGGCATGATATGATTAATTTGCTCTGGTAATTATCATCATAGTGTGTTAGGATAGGATAGGTGGTGAATGCATTGTATTTATGGACATTTAATAATGTTCTTTCATGCTGGGGACAAATCATAAATCAGACATTTAAAAAGATATCTCCTGTAAAATTTTTAAAGATTTTGGGTGAAATAAGTTTCTGAGTATTATGTTTGCTTGTTTTCCATTTCGTTTTCAATGGTTCAATGTCGTAGGATAATATTTTTTCAATAAGATGTATTAGCCTCCATTAAAATACTCTCTATATATGCAGCCTCTTGTTAAATGATAATGAATTGTTAGATCACCTTATGTAAATTTTTTGAGCATATTTTTTTAACTTTCAATTTGATATATTTTTAATCCTATTATAACAGTACAATTAATTTTTCCAATCAAATGTTTCTAAACATATTTATTTTAATTTTGCTAATCTGGTTTTGTTGAAAGAAAGTTTAGGTGAGTTGGGTTTTAAGGGCTCATCATGGTTAAGACAAGCAAACTTAAAAAACACTTATAAAAGCATGCTCACTATTAAAGTTCTCACATTTAAGATTTGAATTTACAGATTTATAGTTATGAGCTAACGAACCAACTTTTGTTAGCTCATATCCTCTGTTCTCTTCGTATTTGTTGCCGTTGAAGGAATCTTTTCCAACAAAATGAATATGCCATGGCCTAATCTTGCGCCATATATCTCTCCAAGCTTCTTGTACCATTCAACAATAATCTCTTCCTTTGATGCTCTTTGCTACTAAGAATAAATAAATACCACTGATAAAATCAATCAATCTCTTCTTGGATAAAAGATTCAGCTCTGCTCAATTTGAGATTGCAACTCATTGATAATCCACTCCCTAGGATCCCCCGAGGATTGAAAGAGAGAAGAGTGTGACTGAAATGAAAAATGGAAGGTGGAAATTAACAAACAAGTAATCAATGGAGTACAGTTCAAGAGGCAAATTTACCAGGAGGCAATAAATAATAAAAGAAAATACTAAAATGCTACAGAGTGAGAAATATTTATTAAAATACTATATTTAAAATCGTTTTTGGTAAAAACAATTTTCTGCTATTTAATTTTAAAAAAAAACAAAAAGTTTTCACCTCCTCCCTTTCTCACTATTTTCCTTTTGTCCCTCTCTCACATCTACCCCCTCTTATTTAAAAGAGATTAGTTAACAAGGTAATCCCCTTTTTTTTTTTAAAAACGGCAACACATTAATTTTTGGGAAAATTATAATAAAGTACCTAAGAAAAATAATATTTATTAAGAAGGACCATAAAAATGTTAACTATTTTGTAAGGTATTAAAACCCGGACCGGGTATTAAACCAGTTAGGGTACTGGGTTAAAGGTTAGTGGGTTAGACCGGCGTCAAACCGGAGCTAAACTGGTGAGAAATTGAAGATTTTATGCTTAGTATAAAATTCTAAAAGAAAAATAAAAAAAATTAAATTAGGACTTGGACTGGACCGGTCTACCGGCCGGTCCGGTTTGGGTTCCACAAGCATGCTATTTTGAATTACCAGAAATTAAAATAGAAAGACTAAATTGCCCATATGTTATCTCCCGATCCTCTTCTTCGATGCCTTTGCCATTTTGATGATTAGGTTTTTTAGGAGTGGGGTTCTGGCTGTGACGAAACAACTATCAAGAGAATCGATTATTAAAGCATTATCTAAGGGCGGTCTAAATGACAAAGACGAGAATCACAAAAATAATGAATATAAGGGCCAAATCAGAACATTCAAAAATATAAAACTCTGCTACACTTTTTACTGACTGTATTGTAACTATCTTGACTTATTGGCGAAGTACTGTAAGAGGGGGGAGGTTAACATGTTTTGTTTTGTTTTTAACAACAACAGAATTTAAGATAATGTGACAAGGAGAGAGGGGAAGAAAGAAGAAATCGTTCACTCCAAGAACAATTTCTTCACAATTTGAAAATTATTCTTGCCAAGAACGATTTTAAGTGTGATATTTTAGTAAATACTTCCCATCTTATAGTATTTTGGTATTTTATAGCATCTAGGTAAATTTACCCGATTCAAGATGAAGAATAAACCCAGCTTAGCAGAACCACTTCATGCACCCAAATTCCCAGATTTACCCACTTCCAGCCATATAACTGGTTGGATCACTGTTTTTGAAGTGGGAAAGTCTACAAACTAATATCGCCAGGAAAACAAGATTTTGCTCTCACTCTAGGCTTGTGAATGCACTATCTCCACAAGCTTTGAAGGGAAAAATACATAAAATAATCTAAAAAATTTGATCCTTCGTCCATTATAGTTATTTTAAATTGTTGTGGTATTTAAACTAAGGAAAATTCTGAATAAACACCACGTGAATTTAAAAAACCCCAAAAAGTTTATTAACACATGAAAATAATAAATAGGTCTCAAGGGACTAATATGAGATTTTGAAATGTTGTGCTTTTATCAAAATACACTTCCAAGTTTTTTTTTTTTTTAAAAGAAAAACCCTGGCTGGTGCCGGAGCTCAAGCGGCCGGGACCACCCTGTAAACGGGACTCCGGCAGCTAGCAGCTAGAGTTCTAGTGTTGGCGATTGGAGCTTCGAAGACAAGTTGAGTAATGGATTTGACAAGTTGAGTAATGAGATTGACTACTTGAGTTCTTTAAACTCTATCAAGTGTTATTGACAAGTTAAATAAAGGCAATAGCAACTTTAATGTAGCCATTAATAATCTCAAGAGCACAATTTGTCAATCGCTATATTTAAGTTGTCATTGCCTTTATTCAACTTCTTAACGATATCGGATAAAATTTATAAAGCTCACGTAGTAAATTTCATTACTCAACTTGTCACTGGAACTCTAGCGTGTGGTCACTAGAGTCCCGCTAGCGGGGTGGTGCCTGCCGCCGAAGCTCCAACGGTGGTAGCGGCAGAGTTCTGGCTCCAGCGAGGGTTCTTTCTTTTTTAAAAAAAAAACTTGAGGGGCATTTTGATAAAAACACAATATTTCAAAATTTCAAAATAGTTCCTTGAGACTTATTTATTATTTCTATGTATTAACAGACTTTTAGAGTTTTCTGATTTCAAATAGTATTTATTTAAAATTTTCTCTTTAAACTAATACTTCGTCCAATTTTTTAGCAAGACATTATTTAAGGAGCCTTCTTACTTATTAGTATTAGACATGAGACATTGCGCCAATTTTCTCAAGCATCGATGATTACTTTTTTGCTCCAGAATTATCAATTTTTTTGGAAATAAAAATTAATTACGTGGCACATGATTTACAGTACTTTAAGCACTACTTTCTTTTCATATCTTCCCTCTTATAATTGTTATTCTCTCACACCCACACATATACAAGGACTAATAAAATTGCCGAATTTGGTATTTTTACTGACTTTATTTAGTTTATTCTTTATTCATGAAAAGGAATACGTAGTAATATATTCATTTTTAAAAATATTTAAATCTTCTATTCACTGCTTAACTATGATTTTTAATTAACTTTGAATTTACTATGAGTTTTAAAACATATATAAGAAGATTTTATTTGTAAGATAGTTGCATGTGACGCTTGAAGGTGTGGTAAAAAAAAAATAGAAATTGATTATTTTGACTTGAAAGTTGTATTTTTTCCAACTATAAAAGTTGGGCATATTTAGATTATTTCGTGCTTTTTCAAGACCACAACAATAATTTACATTATTGTCTGGAACTATCATATGTATAGCCTGTCTATAGACCATGGTTACATATAAAACTGTCATACTACAAGTTCACTATTTAAACTGCTTAACCTAATTAAAAGAATAGTGCTAGAAAACTTCATTCATTCAATTTCATACAGAAGCCTCCTTCTCTCTCTCTGTCGCTGAGAGCTTCTCCCTCTCCTTCTCCAGATCCTTCTTGAGGCAGTGAGAGTCTCCTTCCTCGCCTTTGTGCGAGTTGGAGTTACCGCGTCTCCCTCCCCGGCGGTCTCCGTCGGTGGAGGAAACATCCGTCTTTTCTTAATCGTTTTGTGGTTTTGGGTTTTAGTGGTGGTGTTCTTTGTTTTTAGGGTAATAAACATATATGAGGAATCTGATTATTACACCTCTTGATTAGATGTTAGCTTGAAAGTTGATAGATCAGATCCCAATTTGGTGGCTCGGATTTGCATTTTTGGGGAAATGATTTTGTTGATGGTCGCGATTGCCCTATGCTCTATCCCTCAGAGGACCGTTGTTAGGATTGTTAAATGGTGGCAGATCCAAGGCGTTAATATTGGTCATATGCATCACCAAGAGGCGTTGTTCTGTGGGTGGTTAATGGTAAGTTCTCTTCCTGCTCCTGTGCCGAATTTGAGCCGGGTGTCTGTAGGTGTTCTGCTTGTATGGGTTCTCTCATACTATTTAAAAACAATTATTGATGGTTTATTTGCCTATCAGAGCAGTGGATCCTTTGGGATAGGTTCATTTAAATCACCACTTCTTACTATGGCGTCATTGCCGATGACGGCAATTTTCTTACTGCAGATTCCGGTGAAGAGACGGTGCTCTTTTTTGCTAGTTTGGCTATTATTATGGCTATTATTGTTATTGTGGTTAGAGTTTATATTTTAGGCCTTTAGTTTGTGGTTTTTTTTATTCTCTTATTGGATTGTGTAATTTCCTATCCTTATAGTAATGAAATATCATTATCACTGATAAAAAAAAAAAAATTCATACAGGGGTTACAAGCTAAATTTAGGATGTTGTTATAAGTCAACCACTTCAAAACTGATACAAAGAGATATTGACTATACAATCATTACAATAGTTACGCTGAAATATTTAAAATTGATCGGGTAAGTTCAACTCTTTCTTCAGCTCATTCCATCACAATGAACTTGGTATAAGAAGAGAAGCCCTTACCTAATCGATAGCAAGAAAGTAGCGACCATCCCTTTGAATAATTAGGTCGAAAGTAATCCACCAAAAGATTCATAACTAAGTTGGTTTTTAATCATAATTTGACCCCTACTGTGCTGCGACGGAGGGAGAATGATGCTGTTGGTGAGTAGAGAAGGAGACATTGGCTTTTTTTTTTTGGAATGTGAATTATTAAAATTATTAAACCCTTGGTTTCTTTTTATAAGAAATAACTACAACATATCCATGCTCTTTGTTTTTTTATAAAAAACATTCAGATTTATTTTTTACTTTTTACTTCTCCATTTTGTCTTTATTTAATTACCCTATTTAAAGTTAATATAGTAAATTCTCACCGCCACATTTTATCCTTATTTAATTACCCTATTTAAAGTTAATATAATAACTTCTCACCGCCACAAAAACTTCTTACTTTTACCATATTTATTTCTTATTCTCCCTACTCTACAATCCCCTTTATTATAATAATTTGGGTTAATATAACTTTTGGTCCCTGAAGTTTGATTCAATTTTGGTTTTGGTCCCTCAAGTTTGAAATATGTGGTTTTGGTCCCTGAAGTTTCATGCGATTTTGGTTTTGGTCCCTGAAGTTTGAAATCGATGGTTTTGGTCCCTGAAGTTTCACCCGATTTTGGTTTTGGTCCCTCAAGTTTGAAAAGGACTTGGTTTTTTTTCTGGGTCAGGTCGGGTTTTTTAATTGGGTCGCCAAGTCCTTTTCAAACTTGAGGGACCAAAACCAAAATCGGGTGAAACTTCAGGGACCAAAACCATCGATTTCAAACTTCAGGGACCAAAACCAAAATCGCATGAAACTTCAGGGACCAAAACCACATATTTCAAACTTGAGGGACCAAAACCAAAATTGAATCAAACTTCAGGGACTAAAAGTTATATTAACCCTAATAATTTTCTTATTATCTATCTTATTCCTTATGTCCTCATAAATAAGGATATTTTTGTTAAAAAAGATTACAATCTTAATACATTTATTGTCCTTAATTAATTGATGTTTTAAATCGTTAACTGTTTATTATAAAAAGGATCGGCCCTCCAATAATTTTTATAAGGGCGTGATAAGAAATTAGTTAAAATTAAGATTAATTAAAAATAATAAATACGTCATAAATGAACCTTTTTTTAAATATGCCCTTATTTATAAGATTTTAAGTAATAGAAAAGAATAGGATAGTAATAAAAGAAAATATTCCCTCGGATCCACAATATAAGTTACTTATAGAAAAATATATTGGTCTACTATATAAGTCACTTGAGGAATAATTAATGCTTATTTGTCAATTTTGTTTGAAGTTAATGCTTATATGTGATTTTTTTTGTATGTTCTCACTTATTTGAAAGCTAATTTAATATGGGTAAAGTTGAAAAAAAAAATCACTTTAAGATATATTTAATGAATTAACAATCATTTTTTGATTCTAAAGAATTAGTTAAAGTGCATTATATTATAATATTATAGATAACAACGAGTATGAGAGATGATGCGGTATGGTTAAAAAATGAGGTGAGAGAATGGACCTGGCTTCTCTTCTATATCCTTTACGTTCACTGCCCTTCTTTGCCATGAAATTGCGCTGTTTTGGCTTAAAAACCTGAGGTAGAAACCTTTTTTTAAAAAAAAAAAAAAATATTCAACATCCTGAAGTATTTTTTTCAATATCAGTCAGTTCCTTAAAATATTTTTTCAAGTTCTTAAAATAATTTTTTTATATTATCCAGTATCCAGAAATATTTTTTTAGTTTCAGTTAGTACTCTGAACTATTTTTAGTGCAATATTTTATGATGCTGGATGCATGAAATTTTTTTTGGATCCATTTACCACACTTAAATATTATTACAAAAAAATACTTCACGATGCTGAATACTGTTTTTCAAAAAAAAAAAAAAAAACTGACTGACGATAAAAAAATATTTCAGAACACTGGATAATATTGAAAAAATATTTCAGAAACTTGAAAAAATATTTCAAGGAACTGATTGATGCTGAAAAAATATTTCAGGATGTTGAATATTGTTTTTTTTAAAAAAATTTATAGTACTAACTAACACTAAGAAAATACTTTAGAATATTGAATAATATTAAAAAATTATTTTAAGAATTTGAAAAAATATTTTAAGAAAGTGACATATCAAAATGCTCGAACAAGGACAACGGGACAACCGCCTGCCATCCTAGGACAACATGCTTTCAAATGCACCGCGAGTATCGTGAATAGGTGGCTGATTTCAATTGAAGTGGGTTGTTTTTTCATGATCGGGCAGACCATAGATGATGTGGTGCTGTAGGTGTCCACAAAAATTTCTCTGCAGCTCAACTATGTATTCTCCTCTAATTAGGGGTGTTCGGAACGGGATGGATCAGGAAATGCCATTTTTGATCCTGATCCTGAAAATTTTCTGATCCAAAAAATCGGGAAATTTTGGGATAGGGAATTTTCTGATCCCGGATTTACTTTTAAAAAAAAAAATTTTTATATTAAATTTTTTATTGTATTTTTTTTAATCTAGTATAAATATATAATTTGTTTAATATTCTTTTTGTACTAAATAAGTTTAATATAAATATATAATTAGTCTAATATATGTTTAAAGTTGTCGATTCAGTTGCAAAAAGAATAAAGACAAACATAAAAAATTAGAATTATTTAATAAATAATAAATAAAATTAATTAAATAAACTAAAAGAATGGGTGTTAGGGATTTTCACATTTTATTTTATATTTGATCTTATTTTCTTAAATATTTTTAAAAAATATACATATGTATATATATATTTTCGGGATCAGAAAAAAGTCGGGGAAGTCTCATTCCGGATCTCGAATTTTTTCCAATCCCAAAATTTTCAGGACAGAATTTTCCCATCTCGATTTACTTACTCAGGATCGGGACGAGGAGTTCGGCACCGAAAATTCATAAACATCCTAACTCTAGTTACGCGCCTTTTTGAGATCTGACGCATCCTCTCCTTGTCACACACCGAGCACTTTTATAGATTTTTTCCGCTTTTTCAACTACCATTCACGATCCCTTTCGTATGCCATAGGACTCGCCTGTTTCTCTGATTTTGTCTTTCTCCTCACCGCATGGAGTCTCTTGAGCTAGCTCAGGTTCTTCTGTGTGCGAATTCCACTGTAATCAAAGGCAATCGTAGAGCCACAAGGCAGTTCGTATTCAATTCTCCGCCGAAAAGAACGTGTAGAAATGGCTCCTTGCGTCTTAGAAGCTCTCTAGCCGGTGGCAAGATCCGAGACGGGCCTTCCTCTTTTGAAAACGAAGGTCGAGAACGTAAGAGCGAAAGGGCTCTAATATTAACCAAAGAGACTGATCCTTCTGGCTTACCAATCGGCTTTCATTTGATTCCTCATTCTGGTATTTGGACTCGTTGTTTATAATCGAATTTTTGCCATTTCCCTTAAACTCTGATTTATCAATGATTTCGGAGCATTTCTTTTCTGGCAAAGAATGCCTGTAGTTACCGTCAATGACGGATTACTAAGAACAACCTGATAATATATTAGGATTGGATTTAACCATAGCGAAGCCGGTTAGATGCGGCATAACTGAGGCATTTAATTTGGTATCTGGAGTAGTTAGCAATTTCTAAAACCCTGATAATACATATTTCATATACTCATACTAAGGTTGCTTGCTTTTGGATTGTCCATTTCCAAATTACGTGACTTAAAAGTACTCGTTCCTTTTCCTCGGTGCTGTCTATCACATCTTATTGCCACAAAAAAGACGAGCTCTGTGAAACCAAAAAATATATTGTCAAATCTGTGATTATTTTCAAAGCTATGGTTATAGCGGAGACAAATAATCCTCAATCCACGAAGTTTAAGAGGATGTAACAATTACATGCTAAGATTTGAATACGGTGATATGACTCCTGAGAATCATGTTCAGGCACAATTTTAGAAGAGGAAACTACTGATAGAGAAGAGCAATCTGAAAGGATGCAAATTGAAGAATCTGAAGACGCAGAAGGAGAAGAAAAAGCTCAACCTAGAGTTACACATAATATTGTTTTTGTTACTGCTGAAGCTGCACCATATTCAAAAACTGGGGGGCTAGGTGATGTTTGTGGTTCTTTGCCTATAGCACTAGCAGCTCGTGGACATCGGGTAATGGTTGTTTCACCCAGGTACCAACGTGGTACTTCTGAGGATTCTATTTATTCTGGTACAGTTGAACTGGATCACCGTTCCAAGTTACATTGCTTCGGAGGGGTTCATGAAGTTGGCTTTTTTCATGAGTATAGAAAAGGTGTCGATTGGGTAAGAGCTTAAGTTGTTCTCATTTATGTTATTTAAAATCAAAGCTACCCACTTCCTCTCATTGTAGCTTCTACATTTTGTCTGTGATAATGATTTACTATTTCATGTTATCTCATTTTTTTAGGTATTTGTTGATCACGCCTCATACCGTAGGCCTGGAAATCCATATGGGGACAATTATGGGGGCTTTGGTGACAACCAGGTATAATATTGTGACCAAGTTTTGAAATTACATTTGTAATTTTATCTGTGTTTAATGAATAATGATGGATGTCTCTCACAATTGGTTTCACAGTATCGGTTCACTTTACTTTGCCATGCAGCATGTGAAGCCCCTTTAGTGCTTCCATTTGGAGGATTCACATATGGAGAGAAATGCCTATTCCTTGTTAACGACTGGCACGCCGGCCTAGTCCCTGTGTATGTATGCTAACTTCGTCCATGATTATCTTTTATCTTGACTTTTTCAGATTTAACATCATCTCCTAGAGAAGAATTACAGTTTATATGAGTATGTAAATTTTGATTTTTTTTCTGTGCAAATTGTTTCACTCAAACAGATACAATTCTGATTATGAGTGTACAAGCATCCATCGTCATAGCTGACGCAACTTGCAGTAGAAAATATAGGGATAGATACTTTCTTGCTTCATGCTTAGCTTGCCATTTTAAACTGAGTTTAACAGAATTCTGGACTTAAAGATGTATCATTTGAAAGATTTCTTTTGCCAATTACTCCTTGAAGTCCTCAAATTGTTATTTATTATGAATCTTTTCTTCTTCATTGATATGCCACAATTAAGGCATTGGGGTTTTCAGAATTTGAGTTCCTTATAGAACTACTCCCTCTGGTCCTATTTATAAGCAACTTTCCCTCTCATGGTGCTGGTCCCTTTTATAAGCAATTTTGACTTTTGTTTGAAAATTTAAGCTTCTTTTTCCTATTTTACCCTTATTACATACTCATTCTTTCTCATATCTTGTACTCATTATCTCTCATACTTTTTATCTATTCTCTCTCCTATACTCTTTTCATAAATAGGGGTATATATGGAAAAAACATGGCATTTTGGACACACTTATTACTTTTAACTATCAATTCGTTTTGCGCAATCAAAGGGAATGTTGCTTATAAATAGGACCGGAGGGAGTATTTGTAATTATCTATGCTGATATTGTTGAGGATGAGAACCAGTACTTAATTTGTGTGCAGACTTTTGGCAGCAAAATATCGCCCGCATGGAGTATACAAAGATTCCCGCTGTATATTGGTGATCCATAACATTGCACATCAGGTAACTCAACTTAAAGTCAGTCCATTTTTTCTTCTTGAAATGATAGTATGCTTTGTTATCTCTACTTTCTTATGTTGAACTTATGAGTTTCAACAATAGAAACTTGGGTGAAGGATTTCTGCAACAAATTTGGCCTTTGATTTGTATCTGATACTTGTTGCCTTGTGCATTGTTAATCCACCTTTTATTGATGATGGTCAAGTTTTCTATGATTGTAGAGACTAGAAATCTGATGCTGAAAGGCTATAATGGCGATGCATACATTGGGGAAAAACAAAACCTATAGTTATCAGCTGAACTTGAATATTCAGAAATTCATAAATTTTTTGGGTGACTGATGCCACCTTGTTGGCCATGATCACGTCCAAGTTCATGTGGTTTGATGGGATTTGCATGTATACTACAGAAACTTGATTGTGTCCTGAAATTGTTATACCATACCCCCCCTAATAAAGTGTATAGTTGCTGTTCTAAAAAAATGTAATTTGCTGGGTAATAGCCTACACAGTCAACTACAATTCATTCTTAGATGGGTAGTGTTTTATATTTCTAAATCATGAAGCTAGCTAATGAAGCTTTGTCATATATAAGGGAGTGGAACCTTTAATCACTTATGGTAACTTGGGACTACCTCCAGAATGGCGGGGAGCACTTGAATGGGTCTTTCCTAATTGGGCAAGGGCTCATGCTCTTGACACGGGTGAAACTGTCAATTTTTTAAAAGGTGCAATTGTGACAGCTGACCGGATACTAACAGTAAGCAAGGTAACAATATTGCATCTCATAGGTTTTGCTTCCAGTTGCTTCGTTATCTTAAGTTTGAATCTTGATACTCATGATGAAATCGACTTCTTTCCTAGATGCCAAATAACTAATTAGAATACCATTGATTTATTGCAGTAGACTATGAAAATGAGTGAAATGATGTAATGATGTACTTTGTGCAAAATGTGCTTCCCTTTTATAGGGCTATTCCTGGGAGATAACAACCAGTGAAGGTGGATATGGTCTACATGAACTATTAAGCAGTCGAAATAGTGTTCTCTGCGGTACCCATTTTACTTTTTCTCATGAAGGATGCATTTTTAACTACGTAGTATGAAGTGTTATTTATTGTTTAAAAGATTTCAAACTTATGAATATATAGTTTATGCTTCCGGAAGAACTTCCATTCATGAGCAACCTAAACCAGAGTGACTTCTTCGCAAGAATAGAATTCTTGATCAAATTTGCTATGCCTTAGATCAATCCAAACATGTAGAAGCAGAACAGAAGTCATCATCTTAATTTTTACTGAATGATATACTTCAAATATGAACTTATAGCAGATTAATTATGACCAGGGATCACCAATGGAATTGATGTTGCTGAATGGGACCCATCGTCAGATGAACATATTGCTTGCCACTATTCTGCTGATGACTTTTCTGGGAAGGTTGATTTAGTCTCTCTCTATCATCCCTCTCATTTAAGAACTTGACTCATCTTCCCTCATTATCTGTCATGTACAGGTCCAATGCAAAATTTCTTTGCAGAAGGAATTGGGTCTTCCTGTTCGGCCTGATTATCCATTGGTAATTGGTACCTTCTTGGTAAAATTCTTGTTCATGCTTTATATTATTAATTTCAACTGAGCCTTGTAGATTGGATTCATTGGAAGACTGGACTACCAGAAAGGTATTGACCAGATTCGGTTGGCAACTCCAGAGCTCATGGAAGATGATGTTCAATTTGTAAGTTTTTTTTTAGTTAGCTCTATCTACTCATCTGCTGTGCCAAATATTCAAATCCATGAGCATGAATAATAATAAAAAGGGCAGCTTTTGTATACGAATAATTTCATTTTTGTGTATATAGTATGATAAATACCCCTAGAATTTTAACAATAGGTGTATATAAATCTCTGAGGAATAAGTTCTGATCTTGTCCTTTTGCCTCCTTATTACGTTGTCAATATCTATTTATATTTCCTTTTTTTAATACGGGAGACCACTGCTGGCATTTTCAGATTATGCTTGGTTCAGGAAACCCTAATTATGAAGACTGGATGAGAGCAACAGAATCAACTTATAGGGACAAATTCCGGGGCTGGGTTGGATTCAATATTCCAGTTTCTCATAGAATAACTGCAGGGTGATCCAAAATTTTCCAATTCTTTAATTGCAAAATTGCTGGGTTATTTATTTTTGTTGCTTTGTTCTACCTCAACTATGATTCTTACTGTATTAATGGTATGAACAGCTGTGACATACTACTGATGCCATCCGCATTTGAGCCCTGTGGGCTAAACCAGTTGTATGCAATGAGATATGGAACAATACCAGTGGTTCATGAAACTGGAGGGCTAAGAGTGAGTGAAGAAAATGATAACAAATGGATGTTTACCATATAATTTATATGCCTTCACTTCTTTCTCTTTGCTGTTTTGCAGGATACTGTACAAAATTTTAATCCATATGCTGAAGGAGGCAAGGGTGATGGTACAGGGTATGATGTTCATAAGCTTGGATGTTTTTTCCACTAATCTTCTCCAAAAGATTTGATTGTTATATTTTAGTAAACTTGACAACTCATTGATCTCTAGGCTGTGGGTGGTAAATAAGCATAAAAATGGGTTAATGTCTAAAGGATTTTAAAACGTTTATGACAATTGTGGCCATCATGTTTAAATTGTCACTGCGAATCAAGGCTGTTACTTTTTCATCTATCATAAACATACATCTAAATCATAAAGTAGGTAGTTATGCAGGTGGCTTGAATTATTGCAAGTTCTATCTATGTTCGTATCAGAAATAAGCTAGATTTCTTAGTGGCATGCATTATTTGTACTCTCTCTGGTTTTTAATATAAGATACATTTCAATGAAGAAATTGAACTACAAACTAGAGTTTATATTAAGGATTGGAGGGAGTACAAATAATGGAGATAGGTCAGATATAGAAATATTTTGTAAATTTCAACCAGTGTTCGTAATGCTATGATGCCTGGGAATTTTACATATGTTGTTGTTTATGACATTGTTACGAACTGTACGAACAGGTGGACATTTTCTCCTCTAACTAATGAGAGCATGCTGGTGGTAAGCTTATTATTGTCTTTGTCCATGCCTTTCGTTTCTATGCAAACAGATTCCTCTTTGATCTTTCCATCATCAATTCCTTGATTTGGAGCGTTGGGTGTTGATGGTTCTTTTTGTTTTAAAATTTTAACAGGCACTGAGATACGCCATGGTAACATACAGAGAACACAAATCTTCTTGGATCGGTTTGATGAGAAGAGGAATGACGAGAGACTCCACATGGGATAGTGCCGCTGCTAAGTATGAACAAGTCTTCGAGTGGGCTTTCATTGATCCACCTTATGTTTCCTGATGAGCACAAAAACACAGAAACTATAAGGACTGATCCATGCCACTCTGACTTTCGTGTTCATAGGAAGAAGTTTTTTGGAGGCTTGCACATATCCTTACCTACACTGCCTAGTATTTAGGTTAATGCGTTAGATACTCCTGGACCTCATTTTTGGTTTTACTTTACACTGGGCACTTATTTTTTGTTGCATTTATTTATTTTATTTGCAACTGTTTTATGCGGTTTCCTATTGTTACTGAGCTGAGGGAAAGGAAGAATCACAATGATTGTTGTTGATTTTGTACTTTGAAGATTTCTAAAAATAGTTTATGTGAGTCATGACTCGTGACTCATGAAGATACATGGACGTTTGCATGTATTGGAAATTACTTTAACGGGTCCATACATAGGAAATTACTTTCACTTGTATTAATTGAACGAGTGTAAATGCGTGGATTAATTTTATGATGTGATTACCTGATTCATTTTAAGTTAAATGGATTATTAAGTGGGTATTACAAGATTTTATATATAGTGATGATTATTAGGTTATCAGTGCAATATTGACTAGGTTCATATTTCATTCACGTATAAATAGAGAAGTCCCACTTCCAGCAGCACATCCTTTAATTTTAGGTAATGTAGTTTATTTTTATATTTGAATGTATTATCTTCTTTTTAAGTGGGGGTTTATAATTTTTTTTAATTTTATATTAAATTATATTGATCTCACGTGACCTGCCGGGATGTATATGCTTGTTAAGAGCAATAATTTGTACAGAATAGCATACCCGCTTCAAGTCACAGTAAGTACTAGTGGGCAAAAAAATCAAAAAGTCACAGTCAAGACTAAGGACTAAGGAGCCTTATCCAACAACCAAAATGGGAGAAAAAAATGAATGAATATTTTTTTAATTGAAGAAGTCATATTCAATCAGGTGACGGAAAAATTATATCAATATCAGTGTACACTAACGTTGAAAAAGAGTTTTATTATTTGTAAATTATAATTTCTTTAACTTTGCGTAACAACTAACAAACATACGGATATTTAGTTATTTTAATAATAAATAATAGGGTTAAAGGTCACTTTTGTCCCGGAAGTATTCGCTTGGGGTTAATTTTGCCCCAAAAGTTTTTCGAAGACCAATTTTGCCCCAGAAGTTTCAAATTTGAAACAATTTTACCCTTACGTTAGTTGACCATCAGTTGACTGTTAGCCGGGGCAAATTTGCTCCAATTTTGAAACTTTCAGGGCAAATTTGCACCTTAACTCAATGACCGTTAGTCGACCACATTGAACACCATGCGACGTGCTGTGTTCTTCCAACTGTTGGACCCTACCTCCGGCTGAGCCAAGGTGTGCGGGCTGTTAAACAGAAAAGAGAACTCTTCCCAAGGCCCCTGTTGACATCTCTGGACTCACTAATGTTAATGTCAGCTGCCATGTCCCGGTTTAAGAATTTTGACCCGATTCCCTTTCGAAGTATGCGCACTACACGCTATCAGATGGGCTTCCTCCGTCTCTTAGGATTGATTAACTCATGTGCAAGTACCGTTCACATGGAACATTTCCCCTCTTCGGCCTTCAAAGTTCTCACTTAAAAATTTGCTACTACCACCAAGATCTGCATTGACGGCCGCTCCGCCCGAGCGCTGAAGTGTGCGACCTATACCCGGCCATTGGGTAAGTGCAAGGCTCTAATGAGTAGGAAGGCGCAATGGTCGCTGCAAAACTTGGGGCTCGAGCCCGGGTGAAGTAACCGATAATGAAAATCTTGGTAGCAGCAGCTAATATTCAAGTAAGAACTTTGAAAGCCGAAGAGGGAAAATGTTCCATGTGAACGGAACTTGCATGTCAACACTCGTTTCCATTTAGATAATCAAAGAGTTTTAAAGACGGAATTCAATAGGCATACAGATACAATACTGATATCGTTTGCCGACGAAATACAGAAAATTTAGCGGAAACTTAATATTTACAAATTTCGTCAGAATATCCAAAACATAGACTAAATATAACCACTATCTTGTCCTCGCCTCGAGACACGTGCTGCTCACTTTTCGGTGTCTACGTCCTTGCCCTTTTGCCCACTGGCACCCGCTGAGATATTTGTATCTGAAAAAGGGTGAGATTCCGAAGAATTCCCATGGAGATATACGATCGACATATAAAATGTGAAAATTAAATATGAAATACACTATGTTAGGCTAAAATGAAAGTTCGATTCGATTCATATATATTTACCTTAGCCGAGTCACTGACTACAATTAGGATATCCGATATATCGTTGTTGGGTAGCGAACCACAACTAGGTTCTGTACTTCTAGCACGCAATCATATCACGAAATACAGTAACAAATACATATAATTATTCACATAGTGTATGAAAGATGGTAGTCCCTACCTCAAAGTTTGTTAAATCCCTTTTTCAGTGTGCCTCAAAAACCGTGTCGTTCTGGCGTCCTACTCGGTCCTAAAATATTAAATGTACCAGAAATAGGTCATAACCTAACCAAGTATCATTTTAGACTCTTCTATTGTGTTTCTTGTGGTTATATTAGTCTATGGTGAAATTTTACTAAAATGCCCTCGGGACCCCGGCTCGACCCCGCCGTACCCGAGCCAATGGCACGTTTTCTCAAAAATTTGACCAAGGCTATTCTAACTTATTTTCGCTCAAGGAATCCATTTCCGGGCTTAAAATTGCCAAATTTACTGTCAAATTATGAAAATACTCTTGACAGCCCCTATTTAGGGATTTCAGTGGCGTTTTCGTAATTATGCTTTTTCGGCTTCTACTGAAAAAGTGCTCAACTGTAACCCTACTTATTTTTGCCCACTGAATCCAATGGAACCATTTATTTTATGAAAATCCAACTCCTACCCCTTGGATCAGTGCTGGCCGAAATATTGAAGAAAATAGAAAAAAAAAATAATTTTGTGTTTTATCTTCCATAACTTGTACTCTTCCACTTCTAATCCTTGATTAACTCACTTAAACACTTCTTAATCATGATTTAAATGATTTTGGGCAGTATAACCCCTTAAGGTTATAGCTTTTCAAATTTCATAACTCAACTAAAAATCACAAAAACCAAACAACAATTACCACCAACAATTTCATACTACATAAAGTTGAGATTGGTATAATTACCTCTTAAACTTCTTGGATTCTCTTACTCTAGGCACCTCCTCCTTCTCTTCTTGGTCTCAAAGTGTGACTTCACTACCATGGATTCATGAGAAACAAGAGTTTAGAGAAAGATTCTAAGAAAATGTTATAAGAAAAACCAAAAAACCATATTTACCTTAACCTCTTCTTCCTTGGGCTCTCCTCTTCTCTCTATTTCTCAAGCTCTCTCTTCTCTCTTTTTTCCCAAGTCTTGGATGAAAATGAGGCATGAAAGAGGAAGGAGGATGTTTTTATTAATTTGTCTTCTTCCTTTCTAGTCATTGATTTAATTAAGAGCTCCTAATGTGACACTTGTCACATTCCCTTCTTCCTCATAATTTCTCCACTTAATTTCCATTAAATTGAATCATTGGTCTTCCTTTGCTTGCCCCTAAAATCCTTCCCTCTCCCCCTTTTTTTCTCCAACTAGCCCATGCTTCTTTCCTTATGTCCACACTTACACTCTTCCATGCAATCATGTTTCTCATTCCTTCACTTAACCTTCTCCCATCATGCATTACACAATCCTTCATGTTGTGTACACTCCATCTTTGCCATAATTAATATGTGCATGTAGTATAGTCATCACCACCTTCTTCTTATAGCATGTGATCATGGATTTAATATTTTTCCCTTTACTTTCATGCTTGGACGAAAATTAAAGAGAGGAAGAGAAGGAAAATTGTTTTTCACAATTTCATAATTCACATAATTGATTTATGTAAAATCCCCTCTTAATTTCACAATTCTTGATTTATTCCATCAAGAATAATCTCATTATGCATTTTCCTTTATTTTTCTTATTTAATTAAAATTAAATCCAATCAATTAGAAAAATAATTAATCTTGGGTTAAATTGAAAAAATTTTGATTTTGCTATCACCTTTGTAAATTAATTCATTTCTTGAATTTATTTGCCCACTTCCTTGTGAATATGAATATTTCAAAATTCACAAGATCTAAATTCATGAATACTCACCATTTTATTGAATTACTCAAATAATTACAATATATTTTTAGCGAATATAAAATTTGAGGTGTTACATTGCACATGAGTTAGTTGATCCTAAGAGACAGGGGAAGCCCGTTTGATAGCGTGTGGCACCCTAACTTCAAAAGGAAATCGGGCCAAAATTCCTAAACCAGGACGTGACAGCTGACAGTAACATTAGTGAGTCTGGAGAAGTCGGCAGGGGCTTCGGGAAGAGTTCTGTTTTTTTGTTTAACAGCCTACACACCCTGTCTCAGCTGGAGGTAAGGTCCAGCGGGCAGCGGCTGGAAGAGCACAGCACGTCGCGTGATGTTCGATGTGTCCGACTAACGGTCATTGGGTTAAAGTGCAATTTTGCCTCATAAGTTTCAAATTTGGAGCAAATTTGCCTCAGCTAATAGTCAACTAACGCAAAGGTAAAATTATTCCAAATTTAAAATTTTCGGGGTAAAATTGGTCCCAAACGAATACTTCCAGGATAAAAGTAACCATTAACCCTAAATAATAAGACCACGTTAGATGCTTAATTGCTTACCGCTGACCAAATAACTATTAAATAACGCGAATTATTTTTTGGTTACGCATGGGCCAGGTGTATTTTAATATTTTAATGGAAGAGTGTTTTTGAATGTTGTAACTTCACTGATCAATTTAATACTGAATAATATAAATTTTTAATTTTTAATTATTAATTATCTTTTTTTTGTGACGAATGATTTTTTTTAAAATTTTATAATTAACTAACATTTATCATTATCAGTTTTTTTTTATTCTTACATAAAAGATTCTCAGAGAATATATTCAAGAGAAAATTAATATTTTAGTTCTTTTGCGTTAGTTATAACTCAGTCCCTACACTTTGATTCGGGGTAACTCGGTGCCTATAATTTTGATTTGATTATAATTTGGTCCCTCAACTTTTACGCACCTCAACTCAGTCTAGTTTTACCTCTTTATATTTTAGAATAAAGGTTGGGGACTGAATTATAAAATGATTAAAACTATAGGAACTTAGTTGTAATGGGTTAAAATTAAGGTACAACCGAGTCAAAATTATAAGAACTGAGTTACATCGAGTCAAAACGTAGAGATTGAAAGCATGTTTGTTTCAACTTATAAAAACTTATAAGTTGCTTTTTACGTAAATCGAGACACAACTCCTCTCACATACTTACTTCGTATACCGTAAATCACTATTAAAAAGCAACTTATAAGCCATCGAATCGCTCAACCAAACATACCCTGAGTTAATAGTCAAAACTATAAGGACCAAAAGATTAATTTTTCCTAAATTCAATTAGTCTGTTTTTTAAATAAAGACAAAATGATGTTGAATAAGAAATGTTTGACAGGTAGTAAAACAAGGTAAGATATCCTACTAAAGAACCAGTAAAAGAAAGACGAAAACATATGTAAGAAATAGTGTTCACGATATATTCAATTAGTCAGACCGATAGTAAAATGATTTCTCCGCATTTCAGCCAAATTTTGATTTTAAAAATATCGCTAAGGTCTAATAATTTCCGGGTACCTGGCATGAAAGCATCCAGGGCATTGAAATAACTACCTCGGTAACAAATTAACCAAACGATTTTGTCTTCTCGGCAAGAACCTCTCTAATTCATTGTTGGATCCCATTTTTAATTTACTGCCAAAACCTGCAAACTACGAAGATTTTTCATTTGTATAATTATGATAGGAAATAAATTTTCGTAAATTCAGGTTCTGAAAGCGATAGTCTGGCGTGCACGCAGCCAACAGTGCTCCGATCTCTTTCTCATTTCTTCTTCAGACGGCTCTTCAAACCAAGATTTTCATCTCTCTTACCGTTTCTTTCCATGTAAACCCTAAAAAGTTCTGCTATAAATAATGCTACCCAGTTTCCGGGGCAGAAGAATCAATTATGAGGGTCAGGGATTAAGGATTCCCTCTTGATCGATTCTTGCTCCACCAGGTGCTGGCAATTTTGTGGGAAGCTTCCAATTGCTTCTGCTAGCTTCCTCTAAAAATTCCTTGTATTTTAGCTTCTGAATATTTCTGTTTTTGATCTGAATCTTTCAAATGATTTCGAATCCCAACTTCATCTATTATGCCTGCATTGCCAGAGGAAACACAGTACTCGCTCAATATGGTTCCGAGGAACCGAAGATCGAAGAGTTAGCTGCAGAATGCCTTGCCAAAACTCCTCTCCACCATTCCATGTTCTCTCACACTGTGAAGAAAAGGACCTACACGTTCGTGATTCATGAGTCCTTTGTCTATTTTGCGATATTCGATGAAGAGCTCGTGAAGTCGGAGGGTTTCTGGTTCTTGAATCGCATCAAAAGCGTGCTTGAGAAGGTATTGAACGGCAGGCCGATCGTGGATTCGGAAGATTTTACACCGCTTTGTTTCCAATCACAATTTGACCCCTTCTTTCGTGAAACATTGGCTCTGGATTCTGATTTGAACTCTCTAGATCCACAGCGGGGGGAAGATTCGACCAGCCGCAACCCTAGCATGGATTCAGTCCAAGGGAAGAGATCGGCGATGGCACCCTTGCTTGCGATGCCTGGGTTGAAGAAGAAGAAAAGGGTTAATATAGAAGCCAATGAAATGGATGTGAAAAATGCTGCAACGGAGAACAAAGTGGATTTGTGTGATTGCTTCAATGGCCTTGCAAGAGATTTTCAATTTCCTGTACCCAATAAGGGTGTGATCAACGATCGTCAAAAAGCAAAGCAAATATGGAAAAAGCATGTGTGGGTGGTTCTGATAATGGATGTATCAGTATGTGCAGTTTTGTTTGTGATATGGTTATGGGTTTGCAGAGGATTTAAGTGCATGGATAGATGAGTCAAAGAAGATTGAAATAGCCTCTTTTTTGCCCCTTGTTTGGGGATTCTTCACTTCTTATTTCCTTCCAAGTTCCTTTTGGAGGCCATGAACTACAGAGCCGGTGTAAATGGGAAAACGGGTATGTATGTATTGTGTAATTGAGGGTTTGGGTGTGCTTCAGCTCGTTTTTTGATTTCCTCTGGAAATTTCCCAACTGAAAGGAAATAATTTATGAAATGAATACATGAAGTTTGAGTAACTCCTCTTGTTCTTTCTGGTTTCATACTCTTGTTTGTTTTGTTGAATGATTGAAGAAAAATTCTAAGAAATTGCCTGCAACTGTAATGAGCATTTAGATAGACAAATTCATCTGATGATTTGAGTTTCAGAGTTCTCATATGGATGTCAACGAGTGCTTTTCCTTCTGCTAGAAGATAACCAGCAGATAAAATCGTTGATGCTTCTCGGCTTGAAGCATCTGAGAATCTAAATATTGTGAATATGCGTTTTGAGGAGGGAATCAATAGTGTACATGAAAGCACCAAAGCTTCATAGAAACGATTTTCCCTGCAAAACTTGATTTTTTTTTTTTACTTTACTGTTATGTCTATTGTTTTTGGAATAATTGAACAAGCATGAGCTGACTGCCTCATGATCTTTTGAAGCATTTCCTGCTAGATGATGGCGACCTAAGAAAGAAGTTGCTATGCACAGACAGATTGGAAACAACACAGTAATTGTACTTGCCTACTATGAAATTAGATTGTGTTAAATACTGATAGTTGAAACTTGAAAGGCATGTTATAACTTTTAACCCTGAAAATTGGGGGGTAAGTAAAGTGAGGTGGAAGGAAAGGACGTCATGAAATGAAAATCAAGGAGAAGATTTGAAACGGTGGGGGATAAGAACGAAGAAGAGAGTGGTCGGTGAGGTGGGGCCCACACGGCTGAGCGCACATGTTGAAGCTTGCCGCAGTCTCAGATCTCACTTAAGCCTCCCAATCGTTCACCCAACACAGGCCATTCGCCGGAAATGGCTTCCGTCCTTTTCTCTTAAAGAGAAGGATGGTCCTTTTTCCTGTGGGTCGTCCGATTGAGATCTCAACGGTCTAGATTTAATATATTTTTATAATAATATTTTTAATAAATTAATATAATAATAATATTTTTATAATATATTAAATCTGAATGAGATCTCAATCAAACGACCTATATAGAAAAAAGGACCATCTTTTTTTTAAGAGAAAAGGCCCATTCGCCACCCTCCTTCCGACTTTCTTGCAATCTTGTATTTTTTTTTAATTGAAAAAGTCGCCTCCTTTTTTCGGAGTAAAGATAAATACATAAATATAGTATCTTATTGTTTATATTAAATTTAAATGGGTCTATTTTTTAAAATATTTTTCAAAGATTTAATATCTTAACTTTTATTTTTTATTTTTAAATTTGAAATTAAGTTTGATATAATGGTTAGAGAATTAAATAATACGAAAATATCTTCACAAAAAAGAAAGATTGATGAATTATGTAATAAAAAAATGGATGGAAACTGCAACTAATAATACAGGAACAAAAAAAATATTTAAACTTACATTATTAAAGTAAAGGGAGAACTTTTACCAAAAAAAAAAAGGTAGGGGGAGAACATGATGATGAGATATCTTGCTTTTGCCACCTAGAATTAACCTTTTCTTATGATCACAATTCTAATGTTAATGCCCTTTCCATGCAACGTTAGCTTAAACCGGCATCTGGGGACAATCATGTCATCATTGTTATATATTTCTAAAAGCTTTTCAATATTTTTACCATCAAAAAAGAAATGCTCTTTTTGAATAAGGGTTAAGCTGAAAATTTATCTTAAAAATTTTCGTTAAGGAATAATGTTGTTTTAAAAGTTTGTTAAAATTCAATATCACCCTGAAAGTTTCAAAACGTAACCATATTGCCCTATATTATTAAAAAACTAATGTTAACCATTAAAAAATTAACGTTGACCATTAACTTTTTAACAAAAAATAGCAACAGTGTTTCATTTTAACACTTCTGGGTCAATGTTAAACCTAAAAAATCTTTCAGGGAACATTGTTTCTTAGTGAAAACTTGTAAAGCAAATTTGCACCTTTATTCTTTAAAAAAATAATGTTAAAAATGGATTATATGAATAAAATCCATTATGGGTGGATCCTCTGATACACAAGCATTCACATTGAAAATCGCCTTCTCCAAGTGTCAGCTATCCCTATCCCTTTAAACCAACCCATATCACTTCCACTTGAAGTACAAAACATCCTTATAAGGAATTAATCCTATAATCCTCTCAGGTGTACCATTGTCAAAGTAAATAACGAAAGAAAGTTATATCTTTTCCCTCTTTACTTGCGGCACACTTCATGAGAGCACTTTGATTTATATGTGGACCCAGGGCTTTCCTCTCGATCTGTGAAGTAAACATTGGACGGAATGAAAGTGAACTCTCTCCATTTGATTAAACATTTTCTCCCTTGCAACTTGCACCACCACATTCCCATATGATAGCTGAACCCTAGTTCCTGCTCACAAGTTACAGGATTCTAGGCCCCTGACCTAACACATCATTCCATAAACTCCGCACTTTTTCATTTTTGTCACAACAAGTTGAATTAATATTAATAATATTTAATGAAATCCTTTACATGCATATCAATATATACACATAGATAATGACGCTAACCACCCCCCCCCCCCCAATGGTAGAAAATTAGTCCTCGAAGCTCTGTATGGATTGTCACCTCCAGTAGATGGCAATTGATGAAAAGAAGAGCCATGACAGCCAAATCCAAACCAAGCTGCTTGCACAAAAATTATAAGGATGCAACACGAAGAAAACATAATGGGAACCTTTGCATTTTGAAGCCTACGGGTTTACATGTATTCAAATAAATATCTTAACATACTAAGCATCTGATAACTACAAAATCAGGTTTCAATACAATCAAAGATTTATCATAAAAACCCTCTTAACCACATGGGGTAAGCTTCTTATTGCCAGCACCTCGAGGATTATCATCCTTCCAATCATCCCAGGCTCTTGCCTTCTCTTGCGCGGCGTCATCATCTTCATCTTCTTCTTCTCCTGGCCTTGACTTCCTATCATTATGCCAAGATGAATTGGCTTCTTCCATGAGTTTGGCATTTCTCTCTTGCCATTTATTCATCATCTCCATTTCTCTAAGCCCAGCTTCCTCAATGCTCATGGTTGGCATCCTTCCACAAAATATTCGACTTAGCATCTTAAAAAAAGAGCTGAGAGCATCCAGGAATATATAAAGATCCATACTTAATCAAAAACGATGTTTCATTAACAGATATTATTGATTGTTCAAACCCTTTCACTTGTATATCCTGATCAGATATTCAACCATATGAAAAAAATGGGGCTACTAATTCTCCCTCCATCAAAAGCAATGCATTTCTTAGAAGGCATTCTATGTTTTAAAAATTCTTTAATATCTTTGTTCCTAAGCTTTTTCAAGCACCAAGATACACGTTTAATCTATCTAAAAGACCATAAATCTATACCTATAACTTGGCTGGAAAACCGTTGCTGCCATTCTTTCCCTCTCACTTGTCAGGCTTCCATTCACAAGGCTGGCAGGTCCAAATATTAGCGGTTGGTGTTTGTGATCATGCGCCTGGGAAACATTTGCTCTTCCTTCTAAAACATCTTGAGCAAAAGTGGCACACGTGATTGGCATTGCTGGTTTAGCATACTTTGCACGAACTGCAGAATCACGATGCCAAGCTTCAGCTTTTTTGGCACGTTCATCAAGGATGTCTTGAGTGAATTCCTTATCTCCATCCTAAACCATGTCAAAATCAAAAGATACAATCAAGACCTATGGGAGTCAGCAAAACATCAGCATAGCCAGTTTCTCTCTGAAAATAAACATATTCATTTATTTAAGCATGTATACTTAAAAAGTTAGAGTAGATTCCATGAATTGTTCCATCAAAAGAAAGCAAAAAAGTTCCAAAATCAGTAGGTGAACCTGCTTCATAACTTCTATATAAGCTGTTGTCACAGGAGTTTTAATTGAGTGTTCTTTTTTACTACTTTCAAACAAGAAGTTTTAATCCAAAAGGCATTCTTGAAGGCATCCTAACAAAGCTTTCACGGTGTATACTGTATATCATTATCAAACATGAATACAGGTAATCTAGGTATGATTTAGAAATAGCATGCACCAAGAAGTGTACCACCTTGGATTGTCTCTCCTTCATAGCAGAAAGCATCTCTTCTTCTTTCTTCAACATTTCCACCAAATCTAATGCCTGAACATGGCATGAAAAACATGAGCACACTGCATATAGAAGTTTCAATAAGGGAAACTGTGGCTTAACTAGATAACCAACCTTAAAGATTGCCAGAGATATGGTAGTTAGCCAAGCCTGCAGAAAACAAAGTCAAAGGTCCAATGAGCAGCTGTTTTATACATAGCAACAAGGCTGAACCCGGCCAACCAATAGCCAATTTTGGGCCTAATACTTGTTCACCGGCCAACAGGCTTCAAGCAATCATGGGTATACATTTAAAAGAGTATTCAACCTATTTAGAGTCCCAGCCCATTCACAGCAAAAAGTCCTAGCCCCAATGGAGCAATTTTCTCATGTGCATTAAAGGAAATGAAGTCGGAAGAAGTCAACATTGCATGAGAATAAATTCCAGACTAATTCCCCCACTTTTGAAGCATAAGATTTGGTTGTGCGTGTGTTTCTATGTAACATTAGAAGTCCTTTGCAGAAAAACAAGACAAGTGGGTAGTTTGCTATTTTCTAGTCAGACTATATTATCATTGCCATTTTCTAGTCTATCTACTATGAGTTAGAAATAATAATATTTAGAACACTTTCCTATACCCAGAGAGTAGTTCTGGAGACCTTTACCACCTTCCAACACAAGTACACAAAATTTCAACATTACAAAATTCCAGGTAGACAATAAGTTCTTGCTCAAAAAACTTGATCCAAACAAAATTTCAACCATGTATTGTTCTTCCGAATTAGGTCCTTCTTATTCCTCTCAGGTTGACAAAAGGGAAGATACTTGGGTCAAAAAAACCCTCAGACATGTTCTATGGTTCTTGTTTAACAAATTATAAAACCTAGAAAAGGAGGAGCCAAAAGTTAGGCTTTACAAATACAGAAAGTAAACATTATTCAAAATGCTACCAAATATTATTATTTCAAAACAATCTATAAGCCATTTCTTGAAGAAGATTTGTTTCGTAGAGCGCCTACCAATTGGTGGGATCCAACCATATACTATGAACTAACAAAGTAGAGAAAGAGTAAGTAACAAAAGAATAGCAGCACTGCTAGATAGCAAGTAAAGGATCAAGATGCCAACCTCTCTTTCCTCTTCTCCATCATCATCCAGTAATTCTTCTTCTCCTGCCTCAACAGGAGTGGACAACGCAGCTGCTTTTGTAGAACGTCCACGTCGCTCCTTTCGCTCCTTTATCTCCAACAACTTAGACTCTGTAGCTCTCTGACGTCTAAATCGAGAAATCTACAGAATAGGATCCAAAATAGTTAACAATCAATTGTAAGCTTTTATTCTCCAATACATAGCACAAAGCACTTAATTTAAAATTTGGCAGTCCTATTTCCATTTCCAAGATGGACAAGGTTTGGATGCAAACTTGCAACATCTGAACTTTATGAAGAAATGTTTTAAAAATAAAAAAAGAAATAAATGGAACCTTTCTAGCCCTTTGATCTGCAGCAGATTTTGGCACCCCTTGAATATAAGATTCTAACTCCTCTTCAGGTACAAGCTCCATAGCCTCACAAAATGAGATAAATTCCTACAAAAGGCCCTTTTTAAATTACTTTTGATTGAATGACAACAATTAAAATGTGTATATCAGAGCGTATCCAATAATAATAAGAATCCAAATCATGCTAATATGCTGTATAATTATTTTGTCCCACTGATGGGTGAGTGCTAACCTTTATTTTGGCCTGGGAAGCCACAAGAATCTGAATCCTGTCATCCCGTGCTACTTTTTCAGTCAATTCAGCAAGATAAAAAGGCACCTAAGGAAGGTTCCATGATAAGTTAATAAAATAAAATCATTGATCACACTAAAATTAAGCTGTTTCCTTAGTAAAATAAGTATTTTTTAAGCTGTGAATATGTCTAAATTTACTGCATGCATACATATCATCAGGCTCAGTAGAAATAACCACAAAAAATTATGTAGTTATCGAATAATTAGAAAATAAAGAAATCACTGACGTGGTTTTCTTTCTGATTTGCCAGTACTAATTGTTCCACTTTCTTTTAGAAGATATTGAGGAAGAACAGATAAATTATCATTTACATTGTTAAATTTATTCCATGTGAATATTGAAGACCAAATAAACTTAATCTAATTCGAAATCCACTATTAACTATTTTCAATGTACTTTTATTCCAAAAGAAAAGCCCTTCATTGTCCATCGAGTAATATATAAAAGAGTAAGAAAAGAACCTGCATAACCTCTTTTCTTTTCTGGGTGAATGCAATCATTCAAACAAAAAATATGGATGGCACTAAAACATAAAGTTTGGTTTTCAGGGTCTTATGACCTGTGCATCTCAATCACGAAATAGATGGTTAGAGCAGTATGGAGCTCCTTAAAATTTGAACCATCCTTAGTCTCGGGAATATGATCCTTCAATTTGGTTTTAGACAAAACAAATTCTCAGTAAAAATGCTGCCTTTGTTTTCTTTCAATATCACCATGTTGAAAACAAATCGCCTGTTCTCCTAATCTTTTGTTTCACTTTTTATTTATTGATAGATTCCTATATATGCCATCCTAATTTCTGATTGTGATATTTTCATAACACTAAATTCACGTCAATTTTACACCTACTTTCACATGCAATATGAATTACAAACAGTTACTTTTGTTATTTTGCATTGAACCAATGATAAAAGTAAGTGTAAAATACTGTGAGGACGATTGCGTGAAATGCCATTTCCAGGAAAAAATAACAATGTTTCCTTTGTTGCTCAGGGGGTTTGCTTAGCTTACTACTATAGAGATCTAAACAGTTAAGAAGGGTAAGTATGCCTATGTCGTTTCCTTCTTCTTAGCTCTCTTCCATGTTCCCAATGTGCATACCCAAAGTTGACATAAATTCCAAATAACATGAAGAGAACAAAGATTCACAAAGCATGAGGATCAATTGCAAGAGGGGAAACACACACTGACACACACTAGAAAAGTAGAGCAACCATTTAACCAATCATTTAGACGAAAAGTAAAATTCAGAAAACGGTTATTTGGCTTATTTAATCAAATCACCATTAATCAGTTGCATTGGAAATAATAATTGAAGAACAGTAATTACCAGAGAATACTTGAGATTCGTTGTACTGATATCATCTTTGGTCTCATTTGCTGAGAATAAACCCAGCTTATTTATCATATCCTCACACTTCTCCAGAGCCTCACATCCCTTTCTCACGAGCTCCTGAGAAAAAACCGTAAAAATTAACACCTCCGAAGAAAATCATGCGCAAGCACAATTAAGCAGTGAGACAAAGAATCAAACACGCGCAAACGCATACCTGGTCGTCCCCAGACTCCGTCACAGTCGTGTGGATCTTCCGAGCTTGCTCAAAGAGAGCCGGCAACGGAAGGTCCTCAATATTGCATTCGCCCATCACCGATTCAGCCAAGCAGAAAGAAAACTCAGAAAAAAATATCCAAGGCGCACGATTCCCTCAGATTTATAGGGATGATAAATTGAAAATTTCAACTTCGGAGGTTTTTGGCGCAAATCGAAAGCTATAGTTTTATTGAGGATGGCTAAGACGGAAAATTCTAGAAAAAAAAGGTCGAAAATGGTTGATTCACCAGGAGAATTCGAAGCAGCAAAGCAACCGTGATCTAGGGGCTCCCCGTGTTGGATGTGGAAGGGTGCACGTCACATACATGGGTCCTCCACACGAATGACGACACTTCAGCAGCATTTTATTTCTTATAAAAGCTTTAATCGTGCATTTCAAAAAAAAAATAAAAGGAGGGGAAAATAATCTTTTTAAATTGACAAAAGTGCGCATCTGCTCCTCTCTGTTTATACAAAGTTTTCGTGTAAACACTTAAATTTAGTGTTAAGGGAGTTATTTTGTTTTGGAAGTTTTGATTGAGGGATGATTTTAATTGAAAGTTTTTTTAAGGGCAATTTGGCCCTAAAGATGTAAAAAAAGTAACAATTTTGTTCTAACCGTTAGTTGGCCAAATATACTGAGCTGGCAGTCCACATATTATCCACACCATTTTCATTAAGGTGCAAATTTACCATGAAAATTTTAAATCTAACTTTGAAAAAATATAAAATAGATGACACATGGACTTTATGAACAAATTTACACTTTAACAAAAATGACGTGGATGCCATATGGATTATCAGCTCAACATATTTGGTCAATTAATGGTTAAAATTAACTGGGATAATGGTAAGGGCAAAATTGCTCCCTCTTTTACATTTTTAGGGTAAAATTGACCATCGGCAAAAACTTCATAAACAAAATAGACCCTTAACCCTTAAATTTAAAAAACATGATTTCAGCATTTTAAGTTTTAACATTAACATCGTTAGTTTAACATATTCCAAAATTCGCCCCTATTTAATTTTAAAATATACCGTCTCAATAATGATAATATTAAAATTGTTATTTTGGTAAATAATATTAATACTAATGCTTAACTTATATTAATTGCCAAATATTGTTTGAGTAACATACTATTCTAATGAAATATGATCTTGGGAAAATTGCTGGTAAATACCAGATAAGCAAATTAATTGCTCTTTGCCACCAACACACATGGGATATCTAACTGTCACTAAAATTGAACTTAAAAAGACAAAAAAAGCCCTTAGTTTGACAAGACCATTTTAGGCGGGAGGAAGGAAGGAGAAAAGGTAGAGCAACTCGGTGTGTGAGTACAGTGAGTAGCAGATCCAATCTTCATCAAACAAGCATTCCATACTCCTTCGGACGCCGTCCACCGTTGTCTGCCGTCTGTGGTTGTTCTCGAGCAAGTAGTGAAGAAGGTTGGAATCCTAGGGATTTTTCTACTCCCAAAATCTGGTGAGAATGATTTGCTCAGTCTGGCTTTGCATCTATATTTTAATTTATTCCTTGCATCATCAGGTTGTTCATGCATTCCACACTCCTTCGGACGCCGTCCACTGTTGGCTACCGTCTGTGGTTGTTCTCAGGCAAATAGTGAAGAAGCTAAGGTCAGAATCCTAGGATAATCCATTGTGCAATTACTTTCCCATGATGTACAATTTGGCTTCCATTTTGTACAATTACTCTTCCATGATGTGCATAGGATGATCCATTGTACCAATGATCTTGCATTGTCATATACTCTTCCATGATGTGCCAATGATCTTCTGTTTTATGCAATTGATCTTCCATTTTGTGCAATTACTCTTCCATGATATGCAATTGATCTTCCATGATGTGCAATTGAGCTTCCATTTTATGCAATTACTCTCCCATGATGTGCAAAGGATGATCCATTGTGCCAATGATCTTCCATTTTGTGCAATTGATCTTCCATTTTGTGCAATTACTCTTCCATGATGTGCAATTGAGCTTCCTTTTGTGCAATTACTCTCCCATGGTGTACAAGGATGATCCATTATGCCAATGATCTTACATTGACATATACTCTTCCATGATGTGCCAATGATCTTCCGTTTTGTGCAATTGATCTTCCATTTTGTGCAATTATTCTTCCATGAAATACAATTGATCTTCCATGATGTGCAATTGAGCTTCCGTTTTGTGCAATTACTCTCTCATGATGTGCAAAGGATGATCCATTGTGTCAATGATCTTGCATTGTCATATACTCTTCCATGATGTGCAAAGGATGATCCATTGTACTATATTCATCACATTAACTCTAAACCTGCAACAATATGGCTTTAATATCAACTAATATGAATTTTACAATATATTTGACCTATAATAATCTAGTCAATATGTAATTATACTTTCACCTATAATAAACTAATATGCACTAAAATATGCACAGTCGAACTACTTCAATGAAGATTTTTTACCAAAACATTCAACATTGCAAAGACAACACTGCACAATGCCTTTGAACTCAATTTCATCAAAACCAACAAGCAATATTACCCAAACAAAGAAAAGAATTATTACTTCCAGCAACAATCAGGCAACAATACCCAATACGGAAGATAATTGCACATAATAGAAGATCATTGGCATATAATGGATCATCATTTGCACATATCGTGGGTGACCATTAGACACATATGGAAAAGATCCATTGCACAAAATAGGAGATCAGTTGCACATAATGGCTATCACATGTGAATCTCCATTATAGCATCATTATTCCAGCAACATTCAGGCAACAATACCGATTACACACAATACACAAACTCCCATAAAATAATATCAAAAACTTCACAATAATGGCCAAACTCATAATATCCAAGGAACCCCCAATTATATTTACTATTTTCTTACTCACACATACAGCAATGCACAATACTAAGTTCCACTAGCAATATACAAATCATTACCTCCATAAAAAACTGAAATATGAAGAAGGGCTTCAAAGTGATCTATCGACTCCACAGTGATGGACCTCCAGCGGACTCCACAGTGATCGACGGCCACAACAGAAGACTCGCATCACCGCACTCCGCAAAACACAATAAATGAACAAGCCACTGTCATAAACTTTAATCGTTTGCTTCTGTCTCGTGTTATGTTTCCAAACTAAACTAAGGGCTTTTTTGTTTTTTTAAATTCAATTTTAATGACAGTTAGGTATCCCATGTGTGTTGGTAACAAAGAACAATTAATTTGCTTATTTGGTATTTACCAACGATTTTCCCTATGATCTTTCATTTCAAAAACCTGATTAAATTATACAATACTACTCCTGGTGCTTTTAATAAGATCCTTTTAATTGAATTACACCGTTTATGAAAATAGTTAAAATTAGTTAAAAGTAATGAATATGTAAAAAATAAACTTTTTCTTTAAGTATATTCTTATTTAAAAGAAGATAAGAAAGAAAGATAAATAATAATAAGAAAAATGATGAAAAAGCATGTAGGGGAAAAAGACGAGGAGAGAGAATAAAATTAATCATGAATAAAATTAGCAAAAAATGCATTAAATATTCAAAAAACCTTTATATGAATCTCACAAAAAATATCAAACTAATCAATAAATTGTTGATTGAGGTGGTAAGGGACTTCACTACTCATAAGAAGGAGAACACAAGTTCAAATTATAGTACTCCCTCGTCCTTAAATATAAGCTTCAAATACTTGATTTGCGGTTATTAAGAAACCAGTTAAGGCATATTTATTATGGTGTTGAGATTGCTTATAAGCTGCTTTTCACGTAAATCGAGTCAAAACTCCTCTCATATACTTACTTCGTATACCGTAAATCACGATTGAAAAACTGTTTTTAAGCATTCTAATCGTTATTACAAACGAGTACATTAACTAAGACTAATAAATATGTATTTTTTTCCAACTTTGCCCTTATTTGTTAAGAAGAAGTGAGAGAGAGACAATAAATGCAACAAATACAGTCTAGATGTAAAAGCTGAAAAAACGCAATAAATGCTTTGATCAAGGTTGTCAAACTCAAGAGTTAAATCAAACTCATGACAGTGACGTAAACTTGTAAGATTTTACTTTTATTATTAAATAGGTATTTATAGTAAACAATTAAAATATAAAAATTTACTATAATTTGATTTAAATATATTTTAAATATAAATAATTGAAATTCAATACATCAACATTTATAATTTATCATATTTAGTAAAGAAATTTATATAAAATTCATAAATAAAGCCATTGAGCATGATTAAATTGAATATGTTAACATGAGTTTAAGAGTGATTTAACATAATTTTATAAGTTAGAAACATAAAAAATGTAAACTCGTGTGTAAATTCGTGAGTTTATCTGATTTTACAACTAACGCGAGTTTACTAATGACTCAACTTGATCTCATAAGGTAGAAACTTAAAAACGATAAACTTGTAGAGTAAGCTCTCGAGTTTTACAGCAATGACTTTAACAAAACTAAAATAAAGATTATATTTTGATATAAGTCCATTTACATGTTTAAAACTCATATTTAGAGCATGAGGGAGTGTACAGCTATTAGATTAAGCCCTACAATTATCCTACTACTCATATCATATTTATATCTCCTGAATCTGGCTTCTCGCCCTTACTCTTCCCATCCTTTACCTCTCCCTTACCAAAAATATTGCCGTTCTGGATCAAAAAGGGGGGGTTTGGATCTTTTTTTTTTAAAAAAATGTAGTACTATTTTTTCAGTACCACTCAATATCATAAAATAATATTTTCTGCATTCAGCACGGTAAAATATTTTTCTAATTGCAACGAACAATCTAAACTTAAGATACAGAGTAGTGATTAAAAAAATATTTTAGGGGATTAGATGCAAAAAGAAAAAATATTTTAGGATACTGGGTATTATTGAAAAAATTATTTAAGGTGCTGAATGAGTTAAAAATTAATTCATGATACTGGATATTATTGAAAAAATATTTTAGAATGCAGTTTGCCAGAGACACTACTAGAAAAATCACTTTTAAGACCAGTTAAAAAAACAATTTAAATCGGTTCTGGATTCGGTCTTAATACAGCCGGTCTAAAAAGTCTGCTACTTTTTAGACCGATTATTATAAAACCGGTCTAAAAATAACTATTTTTAGACTGGTTATCAGAGGAACCGGTCTAAAAGGTTAAAGCTTTAGACCGATTTTCTGAAAAATTGGTTTAAAAAGTTGAAATATTAAGACCGATTTTCTACAAAATCGATCTAAAAATTCAACTTTTTGGATTGATTTTCTCCAAAATAGGTCTTAAATGTACTTTTCAGATCGATTTTGGAGAGAACCGGTCTTAAAAGTTGATTTTTTTTAAAAAAAATCATTTAAAAGATATACCCAGCAAGTCATTTCCCCTGTTAAAATATTTCACTCAGTAAGCAGCAGCCAGTTCAACGACATTTAAATAAATCTTCTCTTACAGATTATATAACTAACATCTTAATGACATGTGAGAGACTCAAAACTCATTAGAACATATTAAAACTCAACTTTCTTGTGCTTAAACAGTGCTGGCCGAAACAGAAGCAAGAAAAACAATCATGAATAATAAACTCACAATCATAGACATAATATAATGCAAGGAAATCATACAACCATAACAATGTTGTTTTGATCAAGTTCCTTATCTTTTCACTTACATACATACATCAAAGATTAAATTACATTAATGACAATGCTGTTATTCATTAGGGCCAAAATACTTTATACACACTCTTCTCAGGCTGATGATCACTAGCTGGCCTGGCTTTAGAGAATCTACATTATGACGTACACTTCATATCCTTTATTTTCATGTAACGACAACAAAAAAAGTAGTTATATATATACACCAATAACAATATACATAATTTAAATATAGTTCATGATAATTATTTTAGCTAACTAACCTTCAATGTAGTTTTATAAAGGGATATCCTCCCATATCCCTTCATGATGATCGTTTCTTTAGTCGTGTTCATTGTCTGCTTCATTTTTTTCGTTCCATTTTGGTAAACCCCTAGAAAAAGAAGAAGTCTCAAGAAGATCATTCATTGAATGACTTTCCTGATTAATATCAACAACCCTTTTTCCTTGGAGAGTTACAGACCACATTTTATTTTCCTGATCAGTAACATAGAACACTTGTTTCGCTTGATATGCCATAATAAAAGGTTCATCTCTAAAACTTCTACTATTCAAATCAACCAATGTAAATCCCAACTGATTAATCATCACACCATTACTGACATCAACTCACTTGCATTTGAAAATAGGAAGTTTAACTTTAACATAATCAACCACCCAAATCTCTTCAATCACCCCATAATAAAGTATTGCTGCCAATCTATGATTCTTATCTTTTGAACTAGAGAAGTGCATAGATTCAGCCACTAACATAACCCTACTTTTCTGGACGGTGCTCTTATCATCAAGGGATTTCATGTAAAATGAATAACCATTGATCACAAATAAAGTCTAACTTATGACATCAGCCTCAGGATCACGTGCTAACCATTTAATTGTATCAGAAACACATTCTTCACCCTCAACCTTTTGTTTGAACCAATGTGCAAAAGTTTTGTTATGCTCCTTAATTAACCTTTGTTCAGTCATTCGACTATTTCCATTCCGTACAATTTCTTTATGAGTATTAATGTAATATTGAACTTCATCAATATTATTCAAGATGTACAAGTGGACTTGTTGTAATTCATCATGATCCATACTATTTACTGAAGCTCCGCGTCTACCGCCTTCTTTGTCAAAACGTTCAGGAAGTCCAATGTGTCCTACATTTGACAAGTAATCTTGACAAAATTCCATGGCTTCTTCAGAAACATATTTCTGAACAATAGATGCTTCAGGTCAGTTAGGGTTCTTCACATACCCTTTTAGGATTTTCATAATTCTTTCAATTGGGTACATCCATCGTAAATAGATAGGACCACACAACTTGATCTTCCTTACTAGATGAACAATTAGATGTACCATGATGCCAAAAAAAAGAAGGAAGAAAAAGCTTCTCAAGCTAGCACAAGATCAGATATCCTTCATTTTCTAGTTCATCCAATTTTTCTGTCTCAATAACTTTAATACAAATAGCATTGAAGAAGAAATAAAGTCTATTCAAAATATGTTGAACATCATATTCGGCAATGCCTCGAATAGCTACTGGGAGCAGTTGTTGCATTTAGACATGACAATCATGAGACTTTAGCCCCACTAACTTCAAGTCTTTCATCGACACAAGCTTCCTAACATTTGAAGAATACCCTGAAGGAACTTTGATGCCATATAAATAATGACAAAAGCTTCTTTTCTCATTCTTAGACAAAGTATGAGCAGTTGGAGGACAAAAAGTTCTCTTACCATATGGCTTTGAATGCAAGTCTTCTCATATCCCCATTTCTTGTAAATCTAATCTTGCCTTCACGTCATCCTTAGAACTACCTTGTATGTTAAGCAGTGTCCCAACAATACTATCATAAACGTTTTTCTCCACATGCATGAAATCAATAAAGTGTCTCACATCAAGCTTCGGCCAATATGGAAGATTGAAGAAAACATACCTCTTTTTCCATTTACTTTTCTCATTACTATTCTCTGTAGTCTTATCAAAGATAACATTTATATTTTTCACCTTTTCATAAAATTTATAATATTATTAAAAAAAAACTGTCGGCTGCTTTTAAAAAAAAACATGTAGGACCCGCTTGAGGAAAAAAATGACGGGAGGGTATTATTAATACCTTTCCCTTCACTTTCTCATTCAGGTTTCACGAGGCGATCAACGGAGAGCGAACGCAGTTCAACAGGTAAGGTTCTAAATTTAATCAGATAATTTTGGTACTTAAAATCACTTTTTCTTAACAAACTTCCTTCATAAAAGTTGTTCTACGTATTTTGATCTTCGTATTGATAGTAATATTATATTGATTAACGAGAATTTTGGGTTTAGGATTTTGAGAGAATTTTGAGTTTTTACAAAAGATGGTTATAGACATGTAGAGAATAAATAATAGTTGATTTTAATCGGTTTAGATTTACCGTTTGGTTGTTTTATGATTTTATAATTAATTTCTTCTTAAATAAATAATAAATTATGTTTTAGAAACGTTTTTTACCGATTAAATTTGGATTAAACAATTTATTTAAGTTATTGGAAGTATTATTGAAATTTTAATCATTTTAGTTTTGAAGATTTTGAGTTATGTGAAATTATAAATTATGATTTGATATTATAGTTAGAGAATTATGGTTATTAAATATTTTATTGTGAAATAGAGTTAAGAAATTTTGATTTAAAAAGGAATTTAAGGAATAGATAAATTACTGTTATTTTTAAGAAAATTGAGCCAATTATGGGGATTATTATTTGCTATTTCGTAATAGCTAACAATTATTATAAATTATATTAACATGTAAATATATATATTTATTGTAGAGTGAATTTGAATTTAGCTTGTTGGAGTTAAATTCTCAAGTTTAGGTGTCAAGAACTTGAGGTAACCACTTTCCAATTTATCATGTATGCTTGTTGTAATGATTATATGCGTATGTTGGTATTTTTAACTGCTATAAATATGTTATAGTAATTTATATATGAAAAATGTACAATGACAGTATTAATGTTTTTAGTAAATTTTTTAGTTAAGTGGGTCTGAATGATTTATTTAAATGATTAATGAGGTATAGCATTAAATATGAAATATATGAATAAATTATTGATATTGAAGATTATGATGTTGAGATGTTGGATGTGGTGTTGTGATTGAGGAGAGGTTTGATTCTTTTATACCATGGTATAGCCACCACCGTGTGCACAGTGGATGGCTTTGGCATTCTCATGGCCCTTGGTATCACCCTTTCCTTTGGCCGGGTTAAGGGTCAGCTCAAGGGCAGGTGATACCTTTCTATTTTCGACGGAAAGGAAATCCGTGATCTGATATGAGTTCTGTAGCCTTTAACCGGGTTACATCTCATTATTGGAGAGCTTGGTGCAGTCTTGTCAAAGAGACTAATCCTATTATATGTTATAGCTCATGGGTTTTGTCAGCGGTTAAGGAGGTTATAAGAATGGTTGAGGGAGTTTTATGCATATTGAATGGTTTTCTTGAAATAATAACATTTTGGGAAGATTAAACTTTATGTTATATGGATATATATGTTGCCCACTTAATTATCTTATAATCATTCCCTGCATACTCGTTAAAATGGAATTATGGTTACTGAGTCCATGTGACTCACCCTATCGATATTTAAAATTTTTTAGGCGAGAGTTCAGGTGGTGTTACCAAGGGGAAGGCAAACGAGACTTGATTTGATATCAATTGTATGTTTCGTTTATCTACATGAGCATAATATATATTGTCAAACTTAAGGGCCTTTTTGGTTTTACGTTGCATATGTTGAATACTACGCTGCATACAGGGGTTTGCACTGTGGACGAAGCCCCATAATATGTTGTATTATGTAATACTCCTTCCAGTCCTAATTATAAGACAAAGTTGACTTTTTTGGAGAAATTAACGAAGTCAATTAAATCACTTTAAAGTACTTATATTTTTTGTATCCTTAAATTATATAACAGTTTATTAGTCAAATTAATTAGTTTAAAGAAAAAATAAAAATAAAAATATTCTAAAGTGATTTAATTGGCTTCCTTAATTTCTCTAAAAAAGTCAACTTTATCTTATAATTAAGACCGGAGAGAGTATTTAATATTTTACTTGGTTTGGAAATTAATTATATGGTAATTAAGAGGGGTCGTTACAAACTTGCTCCCCAATCAATGCCTTCGGAGCATTTTCAAACTCTTGTCCACCAAAAAAAGCTTTCTTTAATCTGCGATACGGGTGGCCTCATCTAAGAAATCTTCTATGGCCAAGATAAACTGTCTTTCTTTCATGTTGAAGTTGATGGTAGCATGTTCCTTCTTCATAAATCAGACATGCTTTATGCCTTTAACACTATAACCTAACAAGTTTTCATATGCAGGGAAGTCATTTATAGTACAAAAGATCATGGCTCGTATTTTAAAAACCTCCTTCTTGATCGCGTTAAAAACATCAACACCTTCGTCCCACAACTCTTTCAAGTCTTCGATCAAGGGCTCCAGGTAAACATCTATATCATTTCCGGGTTGTTTTGGTCCCGACATCAACATAGATAACATGATATACTTTCGTTTCATACATAACATAAGAGATAAGTTGTAAATTACCAATATAACAGGCCATAAACTATATATACTGCTCAGGCTACCAAAAGGATTCATGTCATCCGTGCTAAGCCCAAGCCTAAAGTTCCTAGGCTCTTCACTGAAGGCAGGAAATAATTGATCTATTTTCTTCCATTGACAAGAATCAGCCGGATGTCGACGCTTTCCATATGATATCCTCTTATCCACATGCCATCTTAAATTTCTTGCATCATTTTCATTAGCAAACAAGCGCTTGAACCTTGGTATGATTGGAAGGTACCACAATACTTTTGTAGGAGCGTTATTTGATTTGTACCTCAGGGTTTCACATATTGGACACTGTTATTCCTCTTCATGCTCTTTTCTATACAACATACAATCATTAGGGCATGCATGGATCTTTTTATACTTCATCCCTAGTGGACACAATATTTTCTTAGCATCATAGTATCGATAAGGCAACACATTATCATCTGAAAGCATGTCTTTAAAAACCACAAGCGTTTCTGAAAAACTCTTGTTGCTCCATCCATGCCGTGCTTTCTAGCCTACCAATTTCAATACTGCTTTCAACAATTTGTACTTTTTACACCCCGGGTACAACGGCGTCTCAGCATCACTACACATATTACCATATGCATGTGATTGCTCAAAAGTCTCTTCTCCTACATCACGAATAATATCCTTTATCGATCATCCATATCTGTGTCATTATCATCAAAGTTCACTCATCCCTGTTGAGATAAACTTGACATTTCTAATTCTTTACCATGCCATACCCACACTGTATAACTTTTACAAAATCCTTCACAAATTAAATGTGTGTATATATCTGCAGTATTTAGTTACTTCTCATTCAAACATACTACACAAGGGTAATAAAACTTCCCACTACCATCATCGGCATTTCTACCAGCGAAGTCTAAAAAACCCCTGACCCCATTATCATATTCAACACTTGTTCGTTTAACGTTTATCCAACTATGATCCATATATATCTCAACACTTCTAACACCCTATATCCAACAACAAAATGATAGACAAAAAAACAACAACAATAAAGTTTTAGATATTTCAATGAAATTAACAGGCACCATTTGAAACTAGTATTGTTTTAACAAATCAATAACACTGACAATAATCAAACAATCGCACTAAATTAAAACAGAACATAGAGTGGTATTAATCCAAGCTAAATATTACAAAGATGTAATTAAAAGTTAGCGCATATATCTAATAAGAATGTGCAGATTTAATTTTTTCCAGATTACGTTTAAGTGCTCAAAGCAACAACAAGAACCATTTTTTCATAGAACATTATTAATCACTAAACAACGTACAACTAAATAATAGATCGAACACTAACCTGATTGAAGACCAAGGAGTGAGCTTCAACCCAAAGTCACGGTGACGTCGACTAAGGTTAAAATGAAGTCCTCAAATTCACGGCACTGACAAAGGGAAGTCAAGTCAGAGGAAAATGGTCACTGCGGAGATTAGAGGTGGTGGCGGAGAAGATTGACGATAATCAAAGAACAGCGACGACGAACACAGCAACGACAGCGGTAATGACGGAGTAGAGTTGAGCAAATGAGGGACAGGACGCCATGGATGAGTTCAAAACAAGCACGGACAGAGGTAACAGAGAAATGGCAAAAAGAAAAGAAAGAGTTCATAGAGCGCGCGATCTGGGCACGGGAGTAAAAATAAGGGCGAAAAATCTTACCTTTAAGACCGGTTTAAAAACCGATCTTAAAATAGTGAAATTTCACATTTAAGACAGGTTTGTACAAAAACTGGTATTAAATGTAACACATTTAAGACCGATTTATAGAAAAATCGGTCTTAAATGTGTTACATTTAAGACCGATTTTTGTACAAACCGGTCTTAAAATGTTAAATTTTTTTTACAAAAACCGGTCTTAAATGTAAAATATTTAAATCCGGTTTTTTTAAGAATCGGTCTAAGAAGTTCAATATAATTACAAAACTGTCACCGCGCAAATTTTTAAGACCTTATCCGCCAAAACCAATCTAAATGTGACGGTCTAAAAAAGGTTTTTTCCAATAGTGAGAGTAGTTACTACTAAAAAATTATTTAAGATGCTTAGTGAGTTAAAAATTAATTTATGATACTGGATGTTCTGAAACAATACTTTAGAGTGCACTTTTCCAGACAGTAGTTACTATTAAAAAATATTTAAGGGTAATCAGTGTATCAAAAATTATTTTAAGATACTGGATACCATTTAAAAAATATTTCATGATGCTATATTTTTTTAAGAAAAAAAAGATCCAACCTCTCTCCTTTTTATTTTTTTTGGGACCCAAAACGACGGTATTTTAGGTAAGAGTGAGGCTTGGGACGGGAAGAGCGAGAGAGAAGCTAGTAGTTTTCAGCAATCAGCATGATACATTTTCAAAAAATATCACTGAAATATACATGTCAGTTGTCGTGATGTGAAAGGAATTAATTTATTAAATTTCAGTCATTGCAAGTGGCCACACTTACAGGTAAGCGTTGGAGAGCTATATTTATATTCTATTATCCCAGTTACTCCTAGATATTTTATTCTCTTTGTTGTTCAGTTCAACTACCCTAAATTGTCAGTAATGGTGACAAACGGCCAGGAATCTTGTAATTTTGCTTCCTCAAAAATTGGTTATGATGACCTGATCCTCACAAAGGAAAAAAGAAAGCAAGGAGGTTGGTGTTGGTAGATGAAGATGAAGAGAAGATGAAGGAGAGTAATGGAAAATAATTAAAACAATGGAAAGAGAGGCATGTGGGGGCTGACAGGCCATTCCTTCACTGAATACCAGGGAACAAAGTTCATATTCCGTTAGAAAGCACACTTTTTCTCACTTGAGTATGCAACTCTGGCACGTGGATACACCCCCATCTTTTCGTCCTTCTATAAACCCTGTCTTTCACATCACACACTCGCACACATGGATTTTGCTGTTTGGTGTGACTGGTGGTGTCAAAACCTCCATTGAATTGTTTCTCTGGATGTGAGATGCCCAAGAGTCACTGTAAGTTCTTGAATGTTCGATGACGGAACTATTGCTTTTAAATCGCTCATTATTATTTTGGTCTTGAATCACTCATTATTGTTATTATTACTGGGGTTCTGTTGTTCCTCAATTATTATTGTACTAGGCATATTTGTTTCCCCAATTATTGAATCATTCATTAACGATCTGAGAGCTTTAACAGAGTGGCTTAATGATGACAATTTGGTACCGGAAAGTTTTCTGAGATGTTCTGGGATTTTGATTTCATTGCAGAAGCGAAGAAACAGATCTCCAGAAATGGGTGAGAGGGAACTTTCGGGTTTGGCTATAACTGGATCTGAGAAAAAGGGTGAAAATGATAATATGTACCCGATGTATTTTGGAGTTTCTTGTGCATTTTTCGCCCTCCAAGCACTCTCAAATCCGTACGTGGAAGTTGAAAGATGGTCTGAAATTCGTGATAATATGCTTCGGGGAAGTGCCAAACTGTTGGGGTTGCTGGTTTGGAAAGCTCAGAAAGAAGGTTCAAATGGAGGAGACTGTAATATATACGACAAACTCAAGGTTGCTGAGAGAGAAATTGAACATTTGAAGAGGATGAGACACGAAGATGCCAAAGCAAACGAGAAAGTTGTGGGAATCTTCGCTGCACAGGAGCAAAGTTGGCTCAATGAAAGGAAGAAGATGAGGCAGCAAATTGGGGCTCTCATGAATGAACTGAGGGTGTTTGAGAAAAAGAAAGGTGAAGTTATTTCTGGGCTAAATCTCAAACTGAAAGAAATGGAGGGTTTGGTTGAGTCTAAGGATAAGGCTTTGAAAGAAGAGGAACAGAAGAGGAAAGAGATAGAAGATAAGCTGACGAAAACAGAAAGAGATAAGGAAGAATTGAGAGAATTATCGAACCGTGAAGCTCAAGAACATTCTTCTGAGCTTAGGAAGCACAAAACTGCTTTCATTGAGCTTGTATCAAACCAGAGGCAGCTAGAGGCTGAACTCGGTAGAGCGGCTAAGCAAGTGGAAGCGACAAAGCAAGAGCTTGGTTCAGTGTTGGAGCACAAAGAGGAATCAGAGTTGTTGGCCCAGAAATTATCTGTGGAGATTGCCAAGTTACATAAGGATTTTGAACAAAAGGATAAGATTTTGTCTGCTATGTTGAGGAAATCAAAGCTGGACACTGCAGAAAAGCAGATGCTTCTGAAGGAGGTTAAGTTATCAAAGGCAAGGAGGAAGCAAGCTGAACAAGAGACAGAACAATGGAGGGCAGTATCAGAGGGAAAACGCGACCGACATTCTCTAAAAAGCCTTATGTTGGGTAAGATTGGCTCCAGAGTTGATGTTTTCCCAGGGTCGTCCCATGTTGCTAGGGAGACTGAAAATTTTTCTCCCCTCTCTGATCAGTACCGGCCAGAACGAAATGAAGAGTTGGGTAAGAATAATTTTTTTTCAGATTCTCAAGTATCTTCATTACTTCGTTGTTAATCTGCAAAATTCAATAATTATCTCCCCCATTTTCTGTTTGTAGCCATTGGCGGTAATGGTAAGCGTTTGGAAGAGTGGGTACGAGCTGAGGCAGAAAAATACGCTAGTAGGATTGAGCAAAGGCATCACATAGAACTAGATGCTTTTGCAGAACAAATGAGACTCAAAGATGAGAAACTTGAAGCATTTCGATGGCAGTTACTTAGAATGGAATTAGAATCAAAGCAGCTTCAATCCCATATGGAGGGACTGATCAAAGATGTCACACAGCTCAGGCATGACAAAATGAAACTGGAGAGCTTGCTATTGGAAAGAGAAGAAGAACTTTCATCCCTGAAAGAGCAATTCTCATCACAATTGAAGTCATTGAACTGCCATAGAAATAACTTGCATTTACCTTTACAATCTCCAGAACTAGCCCAAGATCATCATCCCATTTGGTCTAAAGTCAAGGCGATCAAGAGAAAACCTGGTGAAAAGGAGCAAGAAATAAAGGAAATTGTGATAGAGGAAGATTGTGCAAACAATAAACAACCCCTGCCATTAGTAGTTCAATCCCCAGAAAGTAATTTTGAAGAAGGAAGTGATGTTCCTAAAGAGGATAGTCCTCTGAGTAATCAAAGCCCGAGTCAAGCCGAAGTTGTTGATACTGCTGAAAAGGTAGCATCAGCGAGTAACACGAAGCATTCTTCTCCCTGGAAGATGGATCTCCATGCTCTTGGAGTTTCATACAAGATCAAGAGGCTGAAACAGCAACTTGTTCTTGTGGAGAGGTTGACAGGAAAGCAAGCCAATGATGAAGACGCAGAAGCTAGTGATGGTAGCAAAGCTGGTATGAAAGCTTATTTTTCCTTGACATCTCTGCTCAATAAACAAGCTGGGAGGTACCAATCACTTCAAGAAAAGACAGATGATCTCTGTAAACGCATGGTAATGATCGATTCCACCTTTTTTTCATTTGGTAGATATTATTAAAAATTATCCATGAGCCTTCACTTAATAATTTGAACTTCCAAGTTTAGCTAGCTGTTGGTTATGATTAGCCCTGACATTTTAATTGTTCTTAACCATTTTGATTCCTCAAAAAGTTTGCTCATCTTGTACACCATTTCAGCATGAGAATGAGCTATATGCAAATAATGGAGGTTTAAAAGCTGCAAGAACAAAGGAGGAAACAGAAAAACTGGGACATTTTCTAGAAGAAACATTCCAGCTTCAGAGGTACATAGTTGCAACAGGACAGAAACTGATGGAAATTCAATCCAAGATAGTGTCAGGATTTGTTGGGGTGGCTGAAGAGATGGAGAAAAGTGCAGGCATTGACATGAAGCGCTTTGCTGATAGTATCAGAAACATGTTCCTGGAAGTTCAGAGAGGTCTAGAAGTTCGGACAGCTAGAATTATAGGAGACCTGGAAGGAACACTAGCATGTGAAGGGATGATCCAGTGGGGAAGGTAGTACTGATGCATTTCCATGTATTTACTGATTTTCTGTAGTTACATTAACATCCAATCTGTATATGGAAGTCACAGAAAAGATTCTGATAGAATTGAAATCCATAGATAGGATTCTACTTCTGTTCTTGATTGACTTGAAGCAACTCATAGATTGACAGAAACCATTTCAAGAAAGGAAATAAAGAATTGAGAATTGTCCATTAAAAGCTCTTCAGGATACCATCAAATATACTCTTCCGGAATATTTTTTATAAACAACTTTCTCTCATAAGATTTAAACTAATTTTTTTTATCTTTATTAAATATATATCTTTATATTAATTATTCTCGTATCACCACTAATTCTCTTTCATTTACTCATTTATTATACATTCTCTTTCATATTTTATACTCATATATTACTCATTCTCTCTTCTATACTATTTTCATAAATAAGGATATACTTAGAAGAAACATTACATTTTTTATACATTTATTATTTTTAACTAATCTTAACCACAAATTTATTTTTACACAATAAAAATAAAAATTGTTCATATAAAAAGAACCAGAGTAAATTGGGAAAAAATTATTCTATCATTTTTTAAACACATCTCCCAAGGGTAAAACAGAAAAAACCTGATATTTTAATATATATTTAATGATTTAACTGTCATTTCATATTTCCCGTAAATTAATTAAGGTGTTCTATATTATAGACAGGAGGGGTAACAATAACACCCTACAAGTATTCTGCGTCCCTGCTTTGCTAGGATTTGACTTAGTGAATGGTAAAGGACCTCTTGTTTCTTTAAAGAAAGGAAGAAAGAGAAATCCACAAATTGATCAATCATTCTTGAAAAGGATGAAATATTAAGATCTGAAAGAATTGGGATGTGTTATGTGTGCTGCAACTCTGCAAGCAAAAGCTGAAATGATTTTTTGGGGATCCAATACTTCTCTAACTCCTCTCATGTCATGTGTGAGTGTCTGTTTGTCTGTCAGTGAGGGACCCAGATTATTTATGAGCATACCTATGGGCCATTTCTGGTCAGTATCATTAGTCATTACCCTTAAAGATAAAAAGGGCCTAAGCTTAATTAAATATTCTTACTTTGTCCTTTATTGGGCTTTCACTGTTGGTGCATGGATTCTACAGAAACATTTGGGCTGCACGAAAAGCAAACAATTTGCGTTTGGGTTTCGTTTCCTTTTTGCCCACAGAAAATTCCATTACCATAAAAACATGAAACAGACTAATGGGAGTTGGTCTAAGTGGTAAGCGGCTTGGTTTCGTTTAAGTAAGGTCTCAGGTTCGAGCCTTGTGTATATAGAAAATTCCCATTGAGAGACTCTCCCACCATAGTCAGGTGCGCAACGCAGGTCGGATTCGGATGTAATTGTGGCAAAACTCCGGTGAACCGAGTGGGAAAAAAAAAAAAACATGAAACATGCAAAGGAAAAGGTTCCAAAACAAAACAACGTCACAGAAGTAGGTTCAAACAATACTGAAAACAGAGTAAAAACAAAACAGCAGAGCATTTCTGAATAAAGCTTTAGCCACCCAATCCGTGATTAAATTTGCTTCCTGGGAAGAATCCAAACACAAGCATGGGTTTCTTTTGGATGATAGTTATTTACTTAATAATGACAATAAACCAGAACATGTGGCAATTGTCGAGAGTATTTCAAAGATTCTGACGGCTAAAAGTCTAAAACTCGCACTTTATGTGGCAAGAATGGTTGAATCAAATAAAAGGAACTCAATATTATTCATATAACAATGTCAGGAATGCAAACCTCAAAAAATCACATTTGGTGAGCTACTCTATGTGTAGGGACGTGGTTGTATAGCTGATCTCTCCAGAGTCCTACAATCTTCAAGTTGAATAACTGTAACGTCCTTTGCTTTATGAACACATAATATGCATTAACTCAGAAACTGTCTCAACTCAAGAGAGCCACGTTGAGTTGAGTTTGTTGCTTACAAGAAGTGCATGTTGATGGACGTTTAGTTGGGGATTGTGTTTGAAAGTAAGGTGTGTGTGAATGGGAAATGATACATCACTGTGGATTAGATGAGAGAAACTTGTATATAATTAAGAGCATTGAGTTGTTTGATGTACGACAATTTCTTTATCAATGTGACCGTCCTCTTCTCTGGTTTCCTTCATTGTCATGATTAAATATCATAAGACCAGGCCAGAGAGGGGGAGAAACAACAGTACAATGGGAGAAATTATTAATTATTATACTAAAAAACGATGTTGAAAGTGTGTCTTCATAGAAGACAACATTGACATGTATAGAACAAGTGTGTGAGACGATATTTTTCAAACATACTATAGTATATATGTTTGGTGTTAAAAATGTGGTGGGAAGCTGAGAGAAGAAATAAGAAAGGGTCAGAGTTGAAGAAAACAGATGAGAGCAATAAAATTGGAGTGGTTTTGTCCTACTCGTTAAATGAATAAGTTAGTATTAGTACTCGTCTCTGTTGAAAGTAGTTGTGTAGGACTGCACGTCTGCATTGCATTTAAGTTGCATTTTACTCCTCATAGTTGTTATGCTTTTCCCTTTAATTTTGAACATATACAATAATAATATATGAAATTATAAGTGGGATTAAACTATGATTAATTTCTCTTTTATATACTGGAAACTTCCATATTAATAGGTCATGAGATTATTAGCCTCAAAATTGTTCCCTGTCTTTAATAGAAGCTCCTTCAGGTTTTTTATGATAACAAAGTTAATTATCACAGCTAGAAATGGGTATGAATACCATTTTGAAAATCATCTCCTTCAACTATGTATTTCCAGCTTGGCACGCACAACTGTAAGAATGGTTTTGCATGTTGAAAAAAAGAAGGATTTGCAGAACTCATAATAACAGACAGTCAAGGACAAAAACATGGTTTTACTAAATCTTTTTTTTTTTTTTTGTCATAACTTACCCCATTATTCTTTTCACAAACTTTTGAACTTACAACTTGACATCTAAGAAAGCCTTTTGGGAGGCCCTTGGTGTAGTTTAGGCTGCAAGGTCCCCATAACTTAAAATTGTACTTATTCCTTCATATTTTTAAGATTTATACAGACATGCATATTATAAAATAAATGTTCTTGATTTTCTTGAAATTAAAATATCATTTTTAATTTAAAATATACGCATTCAGTGAAAATAAGCTAGTTGTTGAAGCCTTGGTTATGTATCATTTTATTTACTTGGTAATAAAACTGTCTTTCATAAAAAATAATAATAATCTTATGCATGTGAAGAGAGAACAGAAAAGGTTTTAGGAATATGCACAAGGCTAGGCTACAAAATTATATTATTGAAAAGAACATCGTTAGTTTCTTGATAATGATAAAGAAAACACAGAAAAGCAACATTTTCCCAAGTGGGCAGAAAAGAAAGAAAGGAGACAGAGTAAGCATGTTGGATTGAAGCATGTTATATAAAAAGGAGAGTGAAAGAGGAGGAGAAGATTATCAATTTGATCAAGTAATTTATTACTCCAATAATATTTTTTGTTTTCGTGATAATTCCATGCACGTTCTGAAAAAGGACAAGTTAATAAAGGTGGCTAAACAACAAACACTGGAGAGTATAGTGCTTAGGTTGTTCTCTTTTTATCCTTTTCTTTTTAATCTTTTGTGAGTTGGAACCTTGTCTGTACCTCTTCATTATGTTGTGACAAACACTTTTCTCTCTCCTTTTTTTAATAATATATATAATGTTGTTTTGTTTCATGTTCCACGTCTCTAAATAATTTGTAATAAGATATAGTGTAACGTCTCCCAAGAATCTAAAAGGACCTAACCCCAAGATTTTTTTTCCTCTCTTAAAAAAAAAAAAATCCCTTAAACAGACCCTCTGAGTATATATAGTATTAGTGCAATTTGCATTTAGTATATTAGCTTCAATATTTTTTCATCATTTCTTTTGAGAATCTTTATTTTATCATTAATTAATTAGGGCTTGTCTTTATTCTTTGATTCTTCCTGATGCACTATATGCAGCCTATATATAAGGTCTTTTCTTAATTAGTCATGTTAATAATTGGCCGTGTGATTCGGTTTGTTTTGTTGGAAATATCGAATATCTTCTCCATTTTTTAATTAAAATTTCGATTTCCTGTTCTTACTGAGTAACCATAACTATAATTATACAATGATTTGTCAGAAGTTTCTCCAACCGTACATATGAAGGGGACATAATGATCCTAATTTGTTTTATTCTGGTGAGAAAACATTCAGGATATATATGTATTAATATGCATGATGTTATAAAAGTATATGTTATAAGAAAAAAGATTGATAGGATTCAAAGAAAATTGATAGAATTTCTAGAGAGAAGTTAGAGAGATGTTCTCATTCAGCTCAATTGAAACAATCGATTACAGCCCTTTATATAGAGGCAGAAATTTAACCCTGGTTGTATTACCATGGTTATATTTAAATGACCATAGTTACTTTATATCGTCTTTATGTCCTTGTCTTCTTTTGTTTTTGTTTTGTGTCATGTCTTCTTTTCTTCTTTATGTCAAGTTGACTGGAAGATTAATATGAGTCAATGGACATCCACATATTTAATATTCATAACACTCCCCCTTGGATGTCCATTATGAATGTGCCTCATTAAAAACTTTAACTAGGAAAAACCCAGTGGGATAAAAACCTAGCTAAAGAAAAGAGTACATCATTCATTGATACACCGTCGAGTGCTGCCTCATTAAAAACCTTTCTAGGAAAACCCAGTGGGAAAAAACCTAGATAAGGGAAAAAGAGTACAGCGTGTATCGACTCCCCCTCTTGATAATATCAGTTGAAATCTTTGAATCTCCAAAGACCAATATCATGAACAAGTTTTTCAAAAATTGTACCTGGAAGTGACTTGGTGAATAAATCTGCTAGATTTTCACTTGAACTGATTTGCTGGATATCTATTTCACCATCCTTTTGAAGGTCACGAGTGAAGAAGAATTTTGGTGAAATATGCTTCGTTCTATCGCCCTTGATATAGCCTTCTTTAAGTTGAGCGATACATGCAGCATTATCCTCATAGAGGATTATTGGGATCATTTTGCCGGAAGATAAATGACAAGTTGTACGTATATGATGTATTACTGACCTCAACCACATACATTCTCGACTTGCTTCATGTATTGCTAGAATTTCTGCATGATTAGATGATGTGGCTGATATAGTCTGTTTCATAGATCGCCATGAAATAGCTGCACCTCCACATGTAAATAGATAGCCCGTTTGTGATTTACCATTATGTGGATCAGATAAAATCCAGCATCTGTATAACCAACCAGTTCATGCTTGGATACATTTGAGTAGTATAACCCCATGTCTGTTGTACCTCTGAGATAACAAAGAATATGCTTTATTCCATTCCAATGCCTTCGTGTTGGTGAAGAACTATATCTTGCTAGTAAATTAACAGCAAATGATATATCAGGACGTGTGTAATTAGCAAGATACATTAGTGCTCCAATAGCACTAAGATATGGTACTTCTGGACCAAGTAGTTCTTCATCACCTTCTTCACTAATTTCTCGAGGTCGGAATGGGTCTTTATCCACCTTCAAAGATCTTACAATCATTGGGGTACATAATGGATGAGATTTATCCATGTAAAATCGCTCTAGGACCTTCTTTGTATAAGTTTCTTGATATACAAATATCCCTTTCTTGAAGTACTCGATCTGTAATCCAAGATAGAATTTTGTTCTTCCCAAGTCCTTCATCTCAAATTCTTTCTTCAAACAATTAATTGCCTTTTGAAGCTCTTCAGGAGTTCCAATTATGTTGATATCATCAACATAAACAGCAATTATAACAAATTCACTATTAGATCTTTTCATAAAGTTGCATGGGCATATCGGATCATTTTTGTATCCTTCTTTCAACAAATATTCATTAAGACGATTATACCACATGCGCCCTGATTGCTTCAGGCCATACAGGGACTTATTTAACTTAACTGAGTATTGTTCTTGAGAACTTGAATTAGATGCTTCTGGCATCTTAAGTCCTTCAGGGACTTTCATATAAATATCACTATCAAGTGATCCATATAAATAGGCAGTCACAACATCCATTAGATGTAAATCAAGTCTTGCATCTACTGCTAGACTGATTAAATAACGAAAAGTAGTCGCATCCACTACTGGTGAATACGTTTCTTCAAAATTAATGCCAGGTCTTTGTGTAAAACCTTGGGCTACTAGACGTGCCTTCCCGTCGTGTTGGTAACGCCCCGTACCATTCCGGGTAACGGCCGCGTGTTCGAGGCGGGACAAAACCCTCGTGCGCCCTGAAGGCGTTGCTTGGGACAATATCAGGTTCAAATACTTGACACGTTTTGCCAATGATTTTAATTCTGCATTAATGGCATTTTTCCATAGGGGCCAATCTTTTCTTTGTTGGCACTCACTAATGGATTTAGGCTCATGATCCTCATTATCATTCATTACATCATTTGCTATATGATAAGCAAAGATGTCATCAACGTTGACTTCATTTCTATCCCATCGAATTCCATTCATAACATAATTTATTGAGATCTCATTATTTTCACATATATCAGGTACCTGGGTCTCTTCTGGGACTACAATGTTCTCTTCTGGAGATAATATCTCTTCAGGAGATGGCTCTTCTAGAGCTACTAATTTTTCTTCATTATCCTCAACCTGACCATCTATATTCTTTACTCCTTTTCTTTTTCGAGGATTTTTATCTTTGGAACCGATGGGCCTGCCACGCTTCAGGCGTGCTTTGGATTCATTCATAGCAGGTTGTCCTTCAGGGACATCAATTTTAATAGGAGCATTAGCAACTGGGACATGTGACTTTGTCACTTTCTTTGGGTCAGTAAATGCTTCTGGCATTTGATTAACTAAATTCTGTAAATGAATTATCTTTTGAACTTCCAGTTCACATTGTTTTGTATGAGGATCAAAATGAGCCAATGATAATTCATTCCAACTAATTTCTTTACTCAGATGCTTGTTTTTTCTCCCTAATGTTGGGAAAAATGATTCATCAAAATGACAATCGGCAAATCGTGCCGTAAATAAATCTCCTGTGGATGGTTCCAACCATTTTATAATTGATGGAGATTCATACCCAACATATATTCCCATCTTTCTTTGTGGGCCCATCTTGGTGCGTTGTGGCAGTGCTACAGGCACATATACCGCACACCCAAAAGTTCTTATATGGGAAATATTAGGTTCCTGACCAAAAACCATTTGTAAGGGGGAAACCTTTAAATAACTTGTTGGCCTGATGCGAATTAACATTGCTGCATGCAAAATGGCATGGCCCCAAGCAGAAATTGGTAGATTAGATTTCATAAGTAAAGGTCTTGTAATAAGTTGCAACCTTTTAACCAATGATTCTGCAAGTCCATTTTGCGTGTGAACATAAGCTACAGGATGTTCAACATCAATTCCAAGGGACATACAATATTCATTAAAAGCTTGTGATGTAAATTCACCAGCATTATCAAGACGTATTTTCTTGATAGGATAATCAGGGTAATGTGCTTTTAATCTAATCAATTGAGCAAGTAATCTCGTAAACGCCAGGTTGCGAGAAGATAATAAGCAAACATGCGACCATTTAGTTGATGCATCAATTAAAACCATATAGTACCTAAATGGTCCGCATGGTGGGTGTATTGGCCCACAAATATCTCCCTGTATCCGTTCTAGAAATGTGAGAGACTCACTTTCTACTTTGCTTGGTGAGGGGCGAATAATTAACTTTCCCTTGGAACATGCAGCACATGAAAAATCATGGGATTATGGTATTTGTTTACATTTCAGGGTATGTCCACATGAATTCCCAATTATTTGTCGCATCATGATTGAACCGGGATGGCCTAACCGGTCATGCCAAACATTAAATTCATTAGTAAACTTCTGGTTTACATTATCAAACTGCTGGTTTGAATTGGTAAGCTTCTGGTCTGCATTATCAAACTGCTGGTTTGAATTGGCAAACTTCTGATTTGCATTATTGAACTTCTGGTTCTCAATAGTATGTGTTTCAATTGTGCTTATACATGTGTAATACAAATCAGAAGAAAAAATAGGAAAACTTTCTAATATGCATTTTCTACCAGCAACTATATTTGTAATGACAAGATATTCCTTATTATTTTTAGTTGTTGTTTCTAAATGATATCCATTTCTGCGGATATCTTTGAAACTCAGTAAGTTTCTTTTAGACTTGGTAGAATAAAATGCATTATCAATGCATAATTTTGTTCCTTCAGGTAACACAATACTAGCTCTTCCGGAGCCTTCAATTAAATTTATACTACCAGATATAGTCTGAACATTGGCTTCTCGTATTACCAAGGAAGAAAAATATTTATCATGTCTGAGTATGGTGTGGGTTGTTGCACTATCAACGAGACATAAATCTTCAGGATTGATGCCAATAGGATTCATTCTTCATAAAAACATAAATAAAAATTAATACATATGATAGAAACAACTTTAAATAAATATAACATTTCAAATTATATTAAAAAATCTGCAACATCCAAATAGTTATTATCTATATCGCCATATTCAGAATTCTCGCCCTGATCAACATGATTAACTTCAACATGTGATCTTTTACCAGTATTTTTAATTGATTCTTGGTAAAGATCAACTAGGTGCCTTGGTGTACGACAGGTACGAGACCAATGGCCCTTGCCACCACATCGATAGCTTGGATTATCAGCATATTTGTTATGCCTACTGCTTTCCCCTTTTTGGTTCTTATCAGTCTTTTCCCACTTCTGGTAGGAATTTGAACCTCCATGATATCGACCAAGACCACGCCCACGGTTGTAGCCACGCCCACGTCCACGTCCACGTCCACGTCCACGTCCACGGCCACGGCCACAATAAAATTCATTAGTTACTACATTCACTTCAGGGAATGGAGTTGAGCCTGTTGGACGGGATTCATGATTTTTCAATAAAAGCTCATTATTTTGTTCAGCCACAAGGAGACAAGAAATTAACTCAGAATATTTCTTGAAACCTTTTTCACGGTATTGCTGCTGCAGGAGCAAATTGGATACATGAAATGTGGAGAATGTCTTTTCTAACATATCATCATCAGTAACATTTTCTCCACATAATTTCAATTTAGAAGTAATTCTGAACATAGCTGAGTTAGATTCGCTTATAAATTTAAAATCTTGCAAGCGTAAATGCATCCAATTAAAATGAGCTTTTGGAAGAATGATCATCTTCTAGTGATCATATCTTTCTTTCAAATTGTTCTAAAGGACAAGTGGGTCCATCACTGTCAAATATTCAGTTTTTAAATCTTCATGTAAGTGGTGGCGAAGAAAAATCATGGATCTGGCTTTATCTTTGTTGGATGCCTTATTCCCTTCTTTAATCGTGTCTTCCAGACTTTTAGCATTCAAGTGAATTTTCGCATCCAACTTCCAAGATAAATAATTTTTTCCGGTAATGTCAAGAGCCACAATTTCAAGTTTTGCCAGGTTTGCCATTGTTCAAACTAATTAAAGAAATAAATGAAAATAATTAAAATATGAAATGTAAATATGCAATATAATAACTGTAAATTCATAAAGATAATAAATAATTCATAAGGCAAGATAAGAAAATTAAAACATGTATGGCTTCGGGCCATTTAATCTCATGACTTTAGGCCATGTATGACTTCGGGGCATTTAATCTCAAGATGAGGAATTAACTATTATCTTCAGGATAAAAATTGTACATGACTTCTGGCCGTACAATAAGATAAAATATATATATATATATATAGCTTTTGGCCATATAATAAGATAAAAAAAAAATGTATATAGCTTCTGGCTATATAATAAGAATGGATATGGCTTCTGGCCATATTATAAGAAATTAAAACATTATGACTTCTGGTCATAATTTTAAGAATAAGATGTGTATGGCTTCTGGCCATAACAACAACAACAATAATAATATAAAAGAACTTATAAATAATATATAAAAACAATAACGATCTCCAATCTTAACCATGGAACCCGATGTTATATAACAATCGGTAAAAGTATCTCTCTAATTCCATATGGTGGCTCAGATTATCCCAGATCTATAAAATAAAACAAGAGATATATAATCATTAAAGAAACCATAAGAAGATCATACCTTCTTTTAGAGCTTCGTGCTGATAACGTGTTATAAAAGTATATGTTATAAGAAAGAAGATTGATAGGATTCAAAGAAAATTGATAGAATTTCTAGAGAGAAGTTAGAGAGATGTTCTCATTCAGTTCAATTGAAACAATCGATTACAGTCCTTTATATAGAGGCAGAAATTTAACCCTAGTTGTATTACCATGGTTATATTTAAATGACCATAGTTACTTTATATCGTCTTTATGTCCTTGTCTTCTTTTGCTTTTGCTTTGTGTCATGTCTTCTTTTCTTCTTTATGTCAAGTTGACTGGAAGATTAATATGAGTCAATGGACATCCACATATTTAATATTCATAACACATGCATGTGTTTTACTCCATTTCTTTTTCTCTCTTGATCACTCTTAAATACTAATGTCATATAATGCCCTCTTTGTAATTCAGAGGCACTTTTTAAAAAATGACTTTGTTGTTTAATGACGGGTTGAAGTGTAAAAATATCCATAATTTTTTTTTTAAAAGTGCATCTGACACCATAAAAAAATTTTCTCTGTAAAAGTGCCTATGAATTTCTCAAAATAGGACAAAAATGGTCACACCGTTAATTGGTGCAAACGTTTATTTTATGGGATTCACATTATTATTTCTTGAGATACAAAAATATACATAAACTTTTCTTAAAAATACACACAACATCATAAATTTTTTTTGGGTGTCAAACTGCCCATGAACTTCTCAAAATGGAGGCAAAAATACACACACCGTTAACTAGTACTTTTGAGAAGTTCATGGGTACTTTTGCATTAAAAAAAAAGTTTATGATGTTTGGTGTATTTTTGAGAAAAGTTTATGGATATTTTTGTATCTAAAAAAATAATAATGTGGGTCTCACAAAACAGACGTTTGTATCTATTAACAGTGTGGACATTTTTGTCCTGTTTTGAGAAGTTCATGGGCACTTTTATACCTAAAAAAAGTTTATAGTACAGGATGCACTTTTAAGAAAAATTCGTAGCTATTTTTGTACTTTAATCCTTTAATGATTAAAATTTAATACGGAGAAATAAAAGTGCCTCAATAGACAAAGATATTATGAGAAAAAAACCGCCAATCAAAACAAGAAGAAGCAAATAAAAAGAAACTTATATGTTTAGAATCAAATCAAAATCTTTAAACAGGTCTTATATTTAGGCTAGAAAAGAGAGTATTCTTTTAAAACCCTGAGAAAGGGCATGTGAAAAATAATAAATATGTTTTGGCCATTGTATTGAAAATTCAATATTGTTATGATTTCTTTTTTATGTAGAGGTGATTTCTATTTTGATATTTTAAAACTAAATTTTACAATTTATTAAATTGTAAATGGAAACGGTGTTTACATACTCAATTAATATAAATAAGGGTATTATCACGTTGAGAAAATAAAATTGAAACACACGCACACACATCTCGATGCTATATGAATTCTGAAACAGAATCTAAAGAGATTAGACCTTTGACCAGATTTTTTGTAATAAGTCAAGATCAAGGCTATTCCAATCTCAATAATAATCGTAGCATAATAATGACATCAGGATTACAAATCTGTGACAAGGGTTTAAAAAATCAGGAAGCATGACATAAGTGTTCTCTTTAATTTTTTTTTTTTTTTTTAAAACGCTGTTAATGTAATAGTAGTATCAGGAACTGTCATATTTGTTAATTTTAGAATTATTTGTTATTTTAAGGCTCTAAGGTGTCAATATAATAATTGCCTTATAAAAGACTCAAATATCTTTAGGAAAATCTCAGAAAACACCTCCAAAATTTTGAAATCCCAAATCACAAATTTTTCACTAAAATGTATTGTAAATTTCTTATCAAATGTAGTCAATCTCTTATCAATGGTAAGCACCAAACCTAATTAAGAATTTTAAAATTTTAGAGGTATTTTTCTTCCTTTTTTTTAAAGTTACAAGGCAAGTACTATCAACTTGAGTTACAAATGAGATTAAACCGACAACCTAGCCTCCCACTCATAGAAGAGCCTCTATACCACTTAGCTACAAGAACTTTGGTTTAGAAGTATTTTTTTGGGAGAAGGGTGTTGATATATATAATCATAATAAAATTTTTCAACTCCAATATCAACATTTAAACCATCATTTTAACATCACTAGACGTGTTTCAACTAATTTACTACATAGGGTTAAAATACAAATTTGCCTTGAAAGTTTTTTATGAGAAGCAATGTTACCCCTGAAGTTTTTTTTTTGGTTCAATGTTGCCCCAAAAGTATTAAAATGGAGCTATGTTACCTCATACCATTAAAAAATTAAATGTTAATATCATTTTTTTAACAGTCAATATTAGTTTATAACAGTATTGGGCAACATTATTATGTTTTTAAACTTCTAGGGTGACAATGAACATGAACAAACATCCAAAGTAATATTACTTCTGAGGAAAAATTTCTGGGGTAACTTTACACTTTAACCTAGACCACATCATAAAGGACATGTTGCTTCTCTTCTTATAGACCTGGTCAGAAGGCATATATTCTCCCTAATTACCTGAAAGCTCTTGAGCTTTATTAGGCAATGTTAATTGAAATTAGTGGCTGAATGGACACACCAAATCCAAAATCTGGTATCAAAGAAGAGTGAAGAATGTTACAATTGTTATCAAAGCCTGATTCGAATTGAAGTGAGTTAATGTGCCAACGAGGAAGATGTGTTCCAATGAATTGTACATAATAAATTGGGAAAAATGGGGACAAAAACAAAAGAATATGTGAGCCAAAGAAAGAGAGGAGAATGAAGAGGATCTTGGGGTATGTGAAGAGAGGATCGACTAACCATATAGAACGTGGTGACTTATGCAATGATGAAGTTGTGTTTGTAAGAATAGCTTTAGGGTTTTATAATGTTTTTTAGAACTAGGAGCGCAATCATTTCATAAAGGAGCGCACACCCAATTCAAGATTTTTTTTTTTTCAAACTAAATTCGTATATAGAATACCAAATCAATAGCTCTGAGTAATAAATTAAAGTATTACTATATAATATAGCTTTAACACATATGCAATAACACTTTGAGCTTAGAAGAATGTTATAGTTATTATTTGAGCCTTTGAAAACGCTTGCCCCGATTAACTTACAATTGGTATAAGAGTTTAGAAGAAATTTACTATTGGTATCAAAGTTTGATTTGGGTAGACCATTGAGAGCTCATCTTCTCCTGGGAAATGCTTTAAGGAGCTGAGGTCTAATGTTTACAATATTCAGTGGTGATTTGATCAAGAGAGAAAAATATTAAAATTTTTGCTGGCCGCTTACAATCTTCAGTAGAGGTTCGACCAAGAGTCTCTTCTTACAAACCAAGTCAGAAGGTATATATTCTCCCTAATTACCTTAAAACACTTGAGTTTTATTAGGCAGTGCTAGTTGAAATTAGTGGTTGAATGAACAAACACGAAATCCAAAGCCTGGTATCAGAGAAGAAAGAGAGAAGAATGTTATAATTGGCATCAGAGCATGATTCAAGTTGATGTGAGCTAATATGCCAGTGAGGACGCCGACCCTAATGAATAGTACATAATAAACTGGAAAAATGGGGACAAAAGCACAAGAATATGTGAGCCAAAGAAAGAGAGAACAATGAAGAGGATTTTGGGTAGGTGAAGATTGAAACGAGTTATCGTATAAAACAGTGACAACTTGAGCAGCGATGAAACCTGTGATTGAAAGAATAGTGATATGGTTTTATAATGTTCTCCACAACTAGAAGCGGAGTCATTTCATAAAGGAGTGCACACCCAATTCAAGATTTATTTTTCAAACTAAATTGGTATATTCAATACTAAATCAATAGCGTTAAGCATTAAAGTATTATTGTACAGTAAAGCTTTAACACGTATGTAATAACACTTTGAGCAGGTGAAATACATCAAAGCAATTCAGCAAAGTACACATGGGGTAGAAGCTAAAGATAGGTCTTGTTTTTGGTTGAAAAGTCAAAGACAGATAAGACCTAACAATTCAATTTAATTAGCTACACAATTGGTGTTCTAAAATTCTCTAAGTTCTAAATCAACATTTTAACATCACTAGACATGTTTCAAATAATTTACTACATTACGAAGACCATTTTGCTCCTCAACTGTTTTTAGCTTAGTAAAAAGTTTAAATAATGCAGGCAGTAGAAATTTAATAGAATTAGAGTACACCCTCAAATCTCAAAAAACATTTATAGAGATATTTATGAGTTACTTATCACCTTACATTAACATGTAATTATGAAATTCCTAACTTTAGGATGTGGAGGTGTGTGAGGTATACTTCTAGTTTGAAACTTGTAAAGTATATACTCATTTCGATCCAACAGAGAGATAATATATATATAGTCAATCTCATATCAATTATAAAAATCTGATTTAGAATTTTATAATTATAAAGATCTTTTTTTTTTTAAATCTTCCCAATGCCTTTCTCCAAAAAAAGAAAAAGAAAATTAACAAGAAGCAAAATTAAAGTATAAAGAAGCTGTGAAACATAATGAAGATAAGAGACAAAAAACCATGATAGAGTAATAAATTAATCATGAATGTGATCATAAGAGACATATCAAATCACACCAATTATGAATGACAAACCAACAATAAAATATTCGTGGTTCATACATTTTGTGTTAGCAACCCTTTGAATAAATCTCATGATATTCTTATATTGTTTAAAAACTGCATTAATATTAATCTTTTTTTTTTTTGTTCAAACATTAATATTAATCTTTTTGAGTCACTAGCTAGCTTCAACTCGTCATGCAAATGAATTGACGTACGTGCTGCCATTGTTGCAACTACTTGTAATTAAATTTGCGCTGCCATTTTAATGGACGCACCAGATCAGTTAATGATGAAGACAGTTAAGCCAAAAATTTTAGGCATCATCCTATTGAAAATCAAAAGTATGCGTGAAAATTAAACATTTAAACTTCTACCACTCTGAACCTTTTTATAAATTCTGTTACTTAAAAAGTTTTTGTCTTAAATATAAGTTGGCTTAAGAGTCATTAGCGTTTGTTTTCTAATTTTATCCCTATTAAAATAAGCAAGAAAAATCGTGTCGATTAGCGTCTTCTTTTAATACTCATTATTAAATAAGGGAATATTTAAAAATATTGATCAATTTAAAATATATTAAATGTCTAAACTTCTATTTCTTAGTATGTGAGAATTTATTAAATTGAACTTATGACAAAGACAAGAGTGATACGTGTATGTATAAAGGGATCTACTAATGCAATATACAAAAATAAATCATGGGTCATTGTTCAATATCAACAATGGGCTGTTCAATTTTTTATCTGACTGTTGATGACCTTAAAATATCGTGCGAATATAAAAGATTTAGGATGCCACTTACAACTGGCCACCTCGCACTCTCTCTCTTGGTTGCCCATCCGGTTCACTGGAGCTTTGTCCCGATTATATCCGGATCCGACCCGCGTCGCGCACCTGGTTATAGTGGGAGAGTCTCTTAATAAGAATTTTCTGCATACACAAGGCTCGAAACCGAGACCTTACTTAAGCGAAATCAAGCCGCTTACCACTTGGATCAACTCCCATTACTAACTCGCATTCTTTTTAGAAAAACTCTCGAAGCACAAGTCAAATATTAAAGCCAACACTACATCGGTTTTAAGACTTTTAGAAAAAGATTGCCTCAATTGAGAGTTAAGATACCGCTACACTTCATGAAAAAATTTTAAAATAAATTTACCCTTTAATCTTAAACTTTTAAGAGGATTTTTTTTGTTTGAAAATTTTTATTTATCTCGCCTGGCCTCTTTTGTTCTAATTAAAAACGGGAAAAAAATCAGACCCTGTTCTATTTAGATACAAAATCTATAAAATACAGTTGGTTTAAGATTAGTTAAATAATAACTAAAAATAGAATGCAAATATGTGTGTGCGTCAACAAAAGAGAAAAAGGCTGAATTAGTTAAATAAATAAATTTGGGCATCACTTTCCTGCAAACGCAAGTTATATGTGAAAGTAACAGCTACATTATTAGTTATTTTATCTAGTGTACGACAACCTAACTTCGTCGTTTTCACCGCCATACAATCAAACATAGTGAGGCCTCAAGCGGTTTCGGAAACATGTTTGGTATGGCTTTTAAAGAGTTTTTCAAAAGGTTTGTAAGTGTTTTTTATGTAAATAGAAATAAATTTTTTTTTATATATTTATTTTGTATTGTATAAATAATTATTAAAAAATTATTTTTAAAAACTTCAATCACTATTTTAAACAGGTACGTACAAATTACTAAATAAGTAAATTTATATGAGAATGATAAATAGCATATAAAGTCTTATGCCATATTCATATATTTAAATTATATAATAATTTGAATAATCATTAGATATACAAGCGCTTTTAATCAAGACTTTAAAAAAAATATGATTCAATGAACTAGAAAGTACTAAGTTTTATACCACAGATAAAACTAGCTTATATCAAATTATTTATATTCATTAGGTCAAATTTTCTAATAATCATAATTATTATTTTATTATTGTTAGTTGTTAAAATGCGTAAGTATACTTGTAAACTAAATCTGTCTTTGCATGAACATTTGTAAAATTTTGCATAATCTTTTATAAGAATAAATGAGATATTTAGAATTGTGCAAACTATAAAGATATTAAGTTTATGAGTCATCCAATGAAATTGTGGAAAAAGATGATTACATACAGGTTTAGGTTGGAGACTGAAATTGCTGAAAATCAATTTGGATTCATGCTAGGAAGGTTCACAACAAAAGCAATTTATTTTTTAAATGGATTAATGGAAAAGTATCTGAGCAAATGAATGGATTTGCATATGGTTTTCATTATTTTGAAAGAAGCGTATGATCATGTACCAAGAGATGTACTTTTGAAAGCCTTTAAAAAGAAGGGGGTGCGGGTTGAGCATATCAAAGCCATTCAGGAGATGTATAAGGGGGTTACAACCAATGTTAGAATGCTTGACGGTGTTACAAAGAACTTTACTATAATGATTAGCATACATCAGGAATCATCTTTTAACCTTTATTTGTTTAACCTAGTAGCATATGTTCTAATTGAGCTTATGAAAGATAAGATCCCTAAATGCATGCTTTTTGTTGATGATATATATTGTTCTGTTGGCTGAATCTAGGGAAGAAATTAATTCTAAACTTGAGATATGGAGATGGACTTTAGAATTGAAGGGCTTTTCATCTGAGTAAGAGCAAAACTGAATATATGCATTATAATTTTGATAAGAGACAAGGTAGAAGTGAAGTGGAAGTTAAATTGGGGGACAAGTCATTCCACAAGTGATAAAATTTAGATATTTGGGATCAATTATACAATAAGATAGTGAAATTGATGGAGATGTTAATCACATAATTCAAACTGGATGGTATAAATGGAGAAAAGCTACTGGAGTTATTTGTGATCGAAAAGTACCTAATAAAGTAAAAATGACATTTTATCACACTGTTATAAGACCAGCAATGCAATATGGTAGTGAGTGTTGGGCTTTAAAGGGACAACATGAACCTAAAATGGGGGTATCCGAGATGATGATGTTAAGATGGATGTGTGGTCATACAAAAAAGATAATATTCATAATACTCATATACACGAATGAGTTGGAGTAACCTCTATTAAAGGAAAAATGGTAAAACGTCGTTTGAAGTGGTGATATATTTAACCAAGGCCATTGAGCGCTTCGGTGAGAAGGGTTGATCAACTAGTATGGAGTCCTGTAAAATGAGGTCGAGGAAGGCCGAAACAAATGCTCAATGAGGTTATAGAGATGAATATTTTGATTAATAATATATCCAAGGATATGGTTTTCGACAGAGCATAATGGTGTCGCGCAATTCATAAACTAACTCCACGTAATGGGATAAAGACTTTATTATTATTATTTTCATAATGTAAATTAGGTTATGTAAATGTTTATACAAATACTAGTTATTTTATTATTGCCAGTTGTTAAAATTAGAATTTATATATTTTCCCACTGACACTTGTTATTTTACTCGTTAAAATGCATGTTATAGACTCGTAAATTTATTTTTGAACTTGACCTTATAATATAAGCAGATTGATTGAAGTTTTGTCTTTATACCGCTAAAGCATTAATTACCTCATAATGAATGTAAAATATGAAACAGTATAATTAAAAACTGTTTGTTTCGTGGTTTCAGTCTAACTATGAAACAAACTGTTTTTAACTATACAATTTCATAATGATCTATTCCTTTCGGTTTTAATTATAAAATAAAATTGATTTTCTTAAAGAAATTAAAGAAACTAATTAAATTATTTTAGAATATTTTTATTTTTATTTTTTTCAAACTAATTAGTTTGATTAATAAATTAATATATAATCTAAGGATACATAACATATGATATGATTAAGTAACTTATTTAACTTCCTTAATTTCTCCAAAAAAAATCAACTTTATCTTATAATTAGGACTAGAGGTAGTATAAGATTAAGTGCATTATAAGTTTTAATGATAATAAATATGTCTTATATTAAAATTTGGAGGGAAGTATTTCATTTTTAAAAAAACCATTGAAACGCAATTATTTTAACTTCTTTTATATTTATCATCCACAAAACTTACACTACACATAATCTTATTGATCATTATGTCCATATAATTAAAATAAGAGTAAAATACTCTAACCTCCCCTCTGTTTTATCTTAATTACACAGACCTCCCCTCTATTTTGGAAACTCATATAAACCTTCCTTAAAACTAAAATATATGTTACACAAACCTCCCTTATAGTTTGAGATTCTATTTCCATCCACCCAAACTGTTAGTTGACCGTTAAGTTTGACTTTTAAACTATTTTTAACCAAAATGCTCTTCTTCAGTATTAAAATTATTTATATATATATATATAAGGGCTAATAAAAATTTATACAACCATAAATTTATTCTATTAGATTCTCTAACTTTCTAATTTTTTAAAAAATTTATTAATTTTGATATTATAAATTAATTTTGACTTAAAATATATATTAAACACATATTTTTATCAAATATAATAAACTATATAAGTATGAGATTGTATGTATCATTTAAATTTATAATTTAATATTTTTTTCACAAATATTTATAAACACATTTGATCAAGCATATTTTTATTTAAAATCTTGCTTGAATATTCAACGTTTGTGATATTTACATTAACCAATGCTAAAATCATCAAACAGATAACTACTTGTAAAGATAAAAATAGAAATTAAGGAATAGATAAAAAAAACTCTTAAATTCTTTAAAACAACTTTAGTCAAAATGTGCAAGAAAAAATAAATTTAATTAAAAAAAATATATTTTTGGAATCTTTTTAGAATATTCTTAACGGAGTTAATTGTTTGGACTTAAGTGTATGTTTTTAAAATAGAGGGGAGGTCTGTGTAATTAAGGTAAAACTGGAGGGTAGTCAGAGTATTTTACTCTTAAAATAATATATAATATTAATTTTATAATTTAAAGGGTTAAAGTGCAATTTTACTAATAAAATTTTTTTTCGAGATATGTCTAGTATAGTACAGATAAGTTTTGGAAGTGGCAAAAATGATAATAAATAATTTAAAATTATGCAAATTCATTAAAACTATTAAATTTAACCACACAGCCATTAAATTATAAGAGAAGAAAATCCTAACGACATTTGATAAAATTTAACGATTTTGGTGAATTTACATCATTTTAAATTATTTATTGGTATTTTTGCTCATTCCAAAACTTATTTGTGTTAGAGGCACATCAGAAAAAATTTTATTGATAAAATTACATCTTAATCCTAATTTAAATTTCAATTTATGGATGAACAATCATACACACACATATCATTCTTCTTCATTTGTTTTTTAACTTTTTTTAATACATTTGTTTCCACCCTTTTCTTCTTCGTTTTTTAACCTGCAAAGCGTTGATTTATTGAATTCCAAAAAGAAGAAAGAGTCAAAGTGGGGCACCCAATTGTGAATTTAAAGGGTGATTTAGGTAAATTCACAGCCCTCATGCAAGACATAAAAACTCGCTTAGTCGCGTCCACTCCGTAACCCTCATCCCTCATTTCCTTCTTCCCCTTCTTCCTCTCTCTCTCTCTGTAACTAAACCACCCACTTCACCCAACTCACCACAAAACGGCCCTCTCACTCTCACACACAACACAATGGGATCAGAAGCTGACTGCGATCACCAAATCTATTCTCCGTCGAAGCTTTCCATGTTAATCTCCAGGCCAATCAAGCCGCCGGGGGCGGAGCCTCTGCCTCCGCCGCCCACCGCCGTGTCGATTCCCTTCCAGTGGGAGGAAGCTCCGGGGAAGCCCAGGCCCTGCCACACCCGATCGGAGCCAGATAGATGTGGGAGAAGAGCCCTGGAGCTGCCTCCGAGGCTGGTATTTCCGGAGGCCAAGGTCTCCTCCAACGTCCACTCACCGACGACGGTGTTGGATGGGCCGTACGTGGGCCGGGCTGTGTCCTTCACGACGTCGTATAGGAACCCCCGTATGGTGGGGAAGGACCAGTGGAATGGCAATTTTGGGTCTAGCCGGTGGAGCAGTTCCAAGAAGACCAGGAGGCATGAGTTTGGGGGCAGTATCGACTTTTCAAGTGGTTTTACCTTTTGGGACGACCGTGGCTTTGAGGCCAGTACTGCTTCTAAGGCTAAGATCGCTAAGGTTGGAAGAAGAGGAAGCTCATTTAGTGTCCCTCAGTCAAGATCGCATTTGTGGGTATGTCTCCTTTTCAGTCTGATCTTTTGTTTAATCTTAACAAAACTAAGTGTATGTTTGGAAACCTCTAAATCATGGTTTGCGTAATCGACATAAAATTCCTCTATCTCGTAAAAGTTATTAAAAAAAATTAATCCAAAACACATTAAGCATATATGCAAAACACTGAAATTAATCTTGTTTATCTCTATCATTGAGTCCTTTGGCCTGCAAGTTTTTCTCTGTTGTTTATTTCAATTAGTTGTTTTGGGTATATGGGATTGAAGTTAATTAATCAGGCAATTAACTTTTCCGAAGGATGAAAGCTGAGAAATGAGAATGCTCTTATTCGTTAATTAATTAGTTTATAATGTTCAGCACACATAATAGACTTTGAAGCTGAATAATGAAGTGGCGTTCATATTCTTTTTGATACATTATTTTACTTTTTAAGGACATGGTTATTCACTTTTGTCTGCAAATTATCTCCTTGTTGTTCTGTACAACACAACCTATCTAATCCAGCACACCCGCACATGGCAAGTAGCATCGAAGAGGAATATGCGTAATTGAACAAAATGCTTGAAACAGTTAAAAAGACAAAATCATGTTTGACTACTGGTTTTGCTTTCTGCAGTGGCCAAAAAGCAGCCACCAGTAGGTGATGATGAAAAGTCTTTCTGTCTTGTTCATTTTTTGGGGGAAGTTTATCACACGGTTGACATAGACTTCTTTTTTCTTTGATCGAACTGACATAGACTTGTAATTAGTGATCTTGCTGTTCTGGCCGTGAAATATAATTTAAAGTGCCGAAAAGCTGGAGTTTAGTAGTGTTGAGGCAGCAGGATGATTTTTGCTTTTAAGATGGGTATTATGACTTATGAAAGAGTTAGTAAAGGGTCTAATCTAAGCAATTTTATGGATACAGGCAAGCATTTATGAGAGCTTGAAGCAAATGGTCCCATGGAACCGCAAGCAAGAAAAGCAGAGGAAATGGGATCTCAGAAGAAACTGATACAACATATTCACTCAAGTTCTCTCCTAAATCCCCACCTTTTATTTGTACAGATGAGGAATATGCCAAGAAGATGAGTTCCTTTGCTCTACGTATACATAAAAGACACTTTCACTACAAAAGTGAACTACGTTGTCATATACTCCCCTGGTACACTACAAACTTTATTCTATATTTAGGACCGGAGGTAGTATATATATATATATATATATTTTTTTTGTGACAAATAATGGAATACTAGTAATAGGGTATTGTTTATTATTATTTGATCCACTAATGAATGATAAGTTTTATCTAATTTATTGTGTGATTATTAACTAAAGCGGATTGAGAGAAATGTGAAATATGTGTCACAAATAGGGCCAAGGATCCTTGGATAGATTAGAATATTAAAATGATGAAGCGGTGGTCGTTGCATCGATTGAAAAGGAAACACGAGTTACGTGTGGAAGAAGAAAATATCATATATATATTCATTGACCAATTAATAATTTATGTTGTTATTCAACGCACCGATTTCAAAAGGTAATAATTTTTAATTTTAATTTTAATTTTTAACCATTTGATGGGCTGGAAAAGTCTTCGCCTTACTCATGTCCTACTTAACACGGGTTGACTACTGGTCATGAGTCTATCCAAAGGAAAGTGAATAATGATTCTTTTATTGAACTTGTTTACTTGGTGTTTAATGTAAAAAATGTTTGTTACGATATAAAAAAAAAATCAAGGAGTGTGTGTATTACTATCTCCAGACTTATTTATAAATTATTTCTTACAACTAAGCCTGGTCCACAAGTATACGACAACACAATGAAAAATTCCGATACTTTGCTATTTATGTTTAATTACTCTTTGTACCAAAAAAATTATTAATTATATTAATAATTGATATATTAATCACCTTATATGTAATTTTTAGTTATGCAAGTGTAATGAGTGAATTTCAGTTTAAAAATAGATGAAAAATAATTCTTATATTGAATAACAATATAAATATTAACTGTTCTCCTTTTCTTGATCCTTTCTCCGTTCCCTATTTTGTCATATACCAGAATTTATTTTTCTTACCAAATTTATTTCGAAGTTGTTGTCGTTATTATTACTATTACCATCATTTTCTTATCTAATTAGTAATTATCAGTTATGAAGTGAGATTTAAACAATATTAGACGTGATTGATGGTATATTATTCTACCAACACGGCAACACGAATTTTTTTGGCTATAAAATATAAACCATATATCCACTTTTGTGAAAGGAAAATTAGGCCCTATACTTGATCTAATTTTTGTTTTATCCTTTTGGTTTTTTTTGCCAGTTTATCCTTTTGGTATAACGATGTTTATTAGTAGAATCACTTATTAGTGCTCAGTTGCTTAAAAAATTGTCTCAACTATAATGAGAGAGATTGATCCCTAGACAAAAACAAAAATGGTACCCAAAAATTGAAAGACAATAAGAAGTAGGGTAAGTAGGGATGTTCATGAGGCAAGGCACAACACTTGCCTAATGCTCAATCCAAAAGATGAACGCACGATATTTTGTAGCCTGCTACCCAACCTTCTCAATAACAACTTGAGTAATTTTGGGTTGAGCTAGGTAGGGTGAGCTTCTAGATCTAAAAATCATTCAAAAATTGAAAAAATAATAAGCATAAAAAAAAATATATAAAATAATTATAGTTTGATATTTCAAAAACACATTATATGCAATAGTCCTTTTTATATTTTATTGTTTAGATTCAATTAATGGGCTAATGAAACAAATTGATTTACTAGAGATTATTTTCTTACTATTTAATAATAATTTATTTCTCAAGAACTCAATTTACTAATTTCTTAATTAAATATGTTTATGAAAAATATGCTTCTTTGCAGAGTAAATAGAAAATATGTTTATTCATTATATTTTAATTGAATGGTAAATAAACATACTTATTCAATTTTGTCAAATAATGATTATATGTGTATATATTATATATATTTTAAATACAATTATACATACACTTTTGGCAGGGCCAAATGGGCAGGCAATATACCTTGTTTGGTGCCCTGCCCTGCCCTACTTGATATTTGACTTGACATGAAGATGTTCAAATAATTTATGGATTGATATTTTAGGATCGATTTGAGCATTTTTTGTATAGGACTTGAGTGAGCATTGCAAGCATTTGGGCCTCATAAACACCCCTAAATAAGAAAGTGTGGCTGAATAAAAGGCCTTTGAACATTCAACGGGGTTAAGCCTAACAGATGTGGCTAGTTTCTCACAACATGACGAACCAATGTTTGAATATCTGCTAGGAGAGGTTCTTATATTTAATGCTTGATAGTTTTTCGAACATAATTGCCTTCAATAAAAGGATAACTTTACTTAACGGAAAGAAAAAAAAGTCCTTTGAACATCTTAGTGTCACTCATGACGGCTTCCCTTTCCTTTTAGGGAGCCGGAGGAAACTACATTTCGGACCTTGAAGATTGCAACTCTAACAAAAAAAATTTAATAAATCAAAATCTTTAACCGTAAGATTTGTCTAATGCAAATCTTCACTGATTTAAATTTTGTGCAAACAACAAGTGTATGTGGATATTATTAGTCGAAGGACCAAAGTCACCTTAAAAAACATATCCAAGGACAAACAGTATAATAATGAATCTAGCGTGTGCAAGCGTTAGACATTAAAAGAATATATATCCAAATCACTTTCTATGACGAACGCGCATTCTCTTAACTGTTGGCTTGAAATTCAATTTGATTCAGTCAACTTTTGTCTTTTTTCTAGTACTTTCCATACGAAATCTGCTTATTTAGATAAGTAGTTTTCTCATCCAAACGTATCTGCCTCATCCATTTCCATTGACTTATTGACTCCTCTATACATATATATTGTAAATATCACTATTCACTACAGTGTTATTTACGTTCATCTCATTCATTCATTATTCCCCAACCCAAATGAAATGGTCAAACTCATTCTTGTTGATTATAACATTTAATTAGGTTCTTCCTTATTGTGTCCCATATTCAAAAGTTGAAGTATCTTTTCATTCTCTTTTTCTCAAGTGGGTCAATGATTCACTCATCATTCTCTTATCAACACGCCAACAAGTACGAAAAATGCTTCCTAGTCTCCTCAAACTCCAATGCTTTTTCCTCAAAATTAACACAACAAAAAACCTACAAAAGCTGTGTGTCAAATATTGTTGGTTAGAAGGTGCATCCACACAACAAACAACCAAGCAATTTCAACACGTACAAATTTAAATAAAGCCTCTGCGTAGAGGGAAAAAACACTTTAAAAAAACACTGGATAGACTGAGTTTATACTACATCAATTTCCACCAAAGTAGTAAAGGTTGTTGCAGAATGTGTCTGTTAATGTATCTGCAACATTCTAATGCTGTTGAGTACCTTCATGATGATTACTTGCTTGACCAAGGGACAAATACGTGTGTTGACCATAAAACACCGTAAGATGCAGGGTATTAAGAATTCCTCCAATGTAAGAAACTTGTTTGTACTGTAACATATATATATCCATGAGCAAATCATCACATTTAGTCAAAAACATTGGCAAAATACATCTGTTCTGAAACGGAAACGCCTGATACAATACAGCGCAAAGCTTCATGTCCATCAGATATTCTTACCTAAGCCAAACTCACCTAATAAAGTCTAAAACATCATATAGTAGCTCAGTACTGTTCTATACACCTAAACTAGTCTAACATTCACTATATCCTTCATCTCTCTCTCGGATTCAGCACACACATGATCTGCTTCATGCTAGTCAGGCCTGGGCTTGAAGAGTCAATAATCTTCTCCTTTTGTAATTGGCTTTGAAACATGCTTGCCTAAGCTTCTTAGTTTGCTCACTCAGTTCAACATCAGGCAACTTCTCCATGAGCTTCTTATGATTCTCCAGCATAGCCACCTCCTCTGCCAAACCCAGTTCCTGCAACATCATATAACACAATAACGCAACACTTCTAATCTCTCTAATTAAAACGATTGACTAGCATAAGAATAATTTTGTTAAATACTACTTAACACACCTTGACATTGTCGATGAGTGTCTTCAAGCTCTTGATTTTCCGATGAGGCCACCTTGAAATATTGAGCTCTCTGCATCTTCGCTTAAGCAGGGTCAATCCCACGTTCAGTTGTTTCGCGGCCTGTGTTATGGGAACATCAAAATACTTCCTTATATCGTCTAATTCCAGATTAGCTGATCTTTTCTTTTTGTTATAGCAAATTCCGTTCCTGGTCTCATGATCATCATCTTCTTTAATCGAAGGGTTACTGTACCCACTTCCAATGAACATAGAGCTCGAAGATTGACCCATTTGAATCGGAAAAGCCTCGCGCTGAGAGTGATTGGGCGGAGCAATGGTACAAGGCTTTTCGTCGATCACAACGTCATCATATAAAGAAGAGAAATTGTTGTAGTCAAAACCATAGAAATTGGAGCCGAAATTTTCGAGTTCAGAGAAGGGGTTGGAGTTATAAAGTGGGTTGCTTTCATATGGCGGTGGTGGGACCATAAGGTCCATGCCACCTAAACCCATCATAGGTGACATCTCCCATAATCTGCAACATATTTTAAGAATACAGTACTATATAAAAACACAATTCCCAGACAACATATTTTCATAAAGTTCAAAGAATCGAATCAGTGGGTCGCACAGGAATCATCAAAGAAATAAACAATACTGAGTGTAAAGAATCAGAGAACGAGCAAGAACAGAGAGAGCTTCGTTTTCACCAGGGAAAAGCTAAAATTTAAAACTCGAAATGAAGCGATGTATAGACTTACGTTTCTTGCTGGCAGGTAGGGTTATGGGAGTAGAAGCCATGTGGGTAATCGATGTTTGGTAAATCAAATTCACTGAGGTCGCAGTCCATATCCGTGGGAGAGAAAAGGTGATGTGACTGGAGGTGAGTAAGATATTCCATATCAGAGAAGAAGGAAAGTGAGGATTTTATACTGACTGGACGGGTGGGTTAGGAGTTCGTGAATAAAAGGGGAATTTTTTAGTGAATTTTAGATTTTTATTTATGTGAGAAATGGGAATAAATGGATGAATGAAGGAGGGAGTGAATTAGTGAGACATTGAATTGCAATTAACGCAGGGGGATGCACTTAACAACGTTAGCGGGCGAGTGGGTTACACTCACTCATCATGTTTTACATTTGCACACATTCGCATGTTGCCTCTCCATGTCGTCTATGTTCATGCTCATCCATTAAAGAGAATTTAGTAATAATATATGTTTTGTTTTTATAGTTAATAATAATAATTTTCTGATAGAAAATATAATTACATTACAATGTTTCTAGTTCTAGATGAAGTTGTATTAATTCTCCCGTTCATGAATATATGGGTGCATATTTTATACTATTTATAACGAAATACCCTTGTTTTCAACTCACGAAATGTAACAATTTACATTGTCATTACGGCCGGGGACAAGTAACTAATTTCACAGTTTATTTGAGGAAAAATAATCACAGATTCATACTCAAATGGTCTCAAACTTTCTATTTTGAAATTTAAAATATGACAGTTGATATTTGATTATGCAGAAAATAATCCAAGTCTATGATGTAATACATGACGTTAATTTTTCCCCCTCAGAAAAAGGAACAAAGAACGAAGAACGAGAATAAGGATAAGTGGAAATTACTATGAAGAAGTCATCGGAAAAAGAGTAAATTAATTAATAAGGAGCGAATGAGTGGAGATAAATAGGGGGGCGGGGGGGTTATGAGATGATAAGTACTAATGTGATGAAATGGCAACTAATTAATGATTACTGACTGATAACTAACGGTTCCCAACAACATCGTCATCATTACTGTTATTAGCCGTCACAACTGATCAACGTATTCTCCTCTCTCCCGCCTTTCATTTACTTCTCATTATGACCATTTTCACAAACAAATCTTATCATTGATATGCCAAGTGAGGTGTTTCTATTTCAATCAACGCACTGAAAATGGGATACGACACTGGATTGGTTCAGTTATTGGATTAAAGCTCAGTAGTTTAGATTGGGGTCAATTTAAGGTTAAACCGAGGTCAATGAAAAAATATACATATAATTTAAATGTTCATGCATGTCATTCAAAAAATTAAATGAGAGTTTTTTTTTTTTAACAAATAGTCTAATATAACCTCCTGAATCCAATATCCATAAAAAAAATCATTAAAATATATAAGGATTTTTCTCCAACCAATATTAAAAGTATTCCATAATTCTTTTAAAACTTCTTACAAATAAAAAAAAAATTAGAAAAATAATGTTTTGAAAAAAAAAAAACCAAAATGACTTCGTTTGGAGTATATAAAAGTAAAAAAATAAAACGGCAACCCATGAGTAGGCCGGATCACCCCCGATTCACACCAGCTCGACCAGTATAGTCAACCCCAATTTTTTTCCTTCAACCGGACCAGACTGGCTACTGATTCACTTATTCCCAATTGGAACTGGCCGGTCCGATCCAATTTCCAATACATTGATTTCAATTTTGGATCTTCACTTTCATTCACTGAATAGGCCCGCATTTTTTATTCTCGCTTTGATTATGCATACAGATACTAAGTATGGAGAATCTAGTGCAGTTTAAGAATTCACATTTTATAGAGGCTTATTACTAAAAAACCTAATTGGAGCGAAACTATGCTCATTAGTCGTTATTTATACTGTTGTTAGGTAAAAGCATCTATCTGGATGGTTGCTTCCGGGTGATTTCAGTATACAAGGCAAAAACTCATGCTGGTTAAAGAACATTAATGGACCATGCATGCTTTTTGATAAATTATATTCTAATTCATAAAGTACACATGTGAATTTAGATAATTAAAATTTAAATATATCTATAAAATCATGTAAAATGCACTCAAATACGCCGGCGGCAATATTTTGTGTGAAGAATAGAGATTATGATTTTTTTCAAATAGGCATAAGTATCTCATTGGAAGTAGTCCTATTCGAGACAATATCCGATACTAAATATAAATATTTCTTCTAAGGAAGATTTAAACCTAAATTCGTTATAAAATAGATAACTTGTGCTGAAGATGTTATATCTTAACATTAAGAACGGAGGTGGTATTATTAAGGTTGAGCCTTGAGTCAGATCTTTAGTTTTGGGCCAGAGAGAGCTTAGAGGAGATTTAAGCATTTGGGCTTTATTAGAGGATGATGTTTTTGGGCACACATAGGAACATGAGCTTTTTTTAGAGAATCACTTGTTTGGGCCAACCATGAATATGAATTTGGGAGGATCGGGTCCTTTGAGGCCCAGATCCACCCAATTAACAAAGAATACTCCGAGTTTCGTATTGATATTGGCGCAAGCATTGATTCGGTTCAATTAAAAACCCAGAAAAAATAGTAAAGTTGCCGTAACTAAAACGAACCAACCTACCCCGTTCAACTGAACTTAACTGATTTGAGATATTTTGCTTCGGTTTCATCAGATAATATTCTTGAGCATAAAAATCCTATGTTTATACCCATATAAATAATAACCTGAAAGAGAACTTACAATTTTATGCCGATAAATAATATGCCTAAACTACATTGCGGAACTGGAATATAAAAAAGTAACCGAACCAAAAAACCAAACCGACTGAACTCAGCCTTGGGAAGAAAATATGCAAATTGGGAAGTGATTTCACGAAGAGAGCTTTTGCTTGTGATATGGGACTCATTCTTTTCAGTGGTTTTTTGGGTTAGATAGTTTGCTTGGTTAGGACTTTAGGTCCACCACTCAGCCTCGCCACTTATTAGATAGAGTTTTCTTTTCTGTGAGAAAAAAAAAAGCATATTGTGGGGAGACTCAAGAGTTTAGAGGGAAAATTACTGTAAAGTCTTGATCAAGGAATTAATCATCTAAAAACTTTATGAACATGTAATGATAAGTTTGATTATAAGATCAATGATAATAGTTACTAACAGGTTTGTTGGTTGAGATGGTAAATGGCTTTACCACTATAAGAAAGATAATACAAATTTGAATATTGAAACACATATTTATTGGGAAAAACCAAAATCATTTAGGCTGAAAGTTTATATTGCTAGCTTGTAATTGAAACTTTTTTATTATTAAACATTTCCCATGGGGACTCAATAGCAACCGTTTATATTGCTTACTTATCATTGAAACTTTTCTATTATCACTTCTAGTCCTTAATATAAAATATATTTGAAAAATTAGTAGTGATCATAAATATAAGAAATAGTTTTTATATTTATTAATTTTTTCATAATTTACCCTTATTGATGGTTTTTCAACAATAATCAAGGAGGAGAGAGATTGAAAGAGTTAAGGAAGATTACTAGGATGTTTTAAAAAAATATGTCATATTAATTAATTTAACCAACTTTTAAATATAATCAAATTAAATAAATATATCTTATATTAAGAATAGTAAAATATTAAACATTTCAAATGGCACCTTAATAATAATTCATCCGTAATGGATTGGGTAAAAAAGTTGAAAATAGGGAAGGTTGACCAGAAAATGATGCAACAGAATTGGGGACCCACTTACACTTAGTAGGCACCAACTTGCCGCAAGTCACGCCACTAATGATCAATTGATCACATCCCACAAAAGATACCAACTTTATCAAATTGCTTCCAACACAATCCTAAAGCAACAACAATGATCAAAACTCTAAAGGTGCACACATGCTGTGTGCCCCATTTTCCCGCCAAATTCCTTCATCTGCTGCTTCCCCCCACTTTTATCCCGTACATGACCTGCCCTTTTTAAATATAAAACCTAATTTCTACAGATCATGATGTTAGGGTTCTTGTCTCATTATTCTCCTATGTTTTTTATGTAGTTTTTTCTTAATCTTGGACATTACTTTTCTATTAAGGTATAAATAAAATCTTCATAAGTGTAGTAATATACATGAACGTTATAAAATGGAGTAAGAGTATCATTTTTGTTAAGCTCTAACCCTTTCTCTTTCTTACTGATAATCGGTCAATGTTGAAAGGGTTAACAAAAATGATATTTTTATTGTATTTAAGAATGTTTAAGTGTAATATTGCATATATAAAAACATCATCAAGTCATATGCATATTAAAAAATATTTTTAAGTAGATTTACACTTTAACACGGTTAAAGTTAAAGCATACTTCTAAGTGCAAAGGGGTCTCTTCCACACCTTCCATTAATTTCATATGCCAAATTTTCAATGTTACTTTTTGTAGTTTGCACTCTGTGCCCTTTTTATAATAACAAGACGAGGGCTCTTTTGCTTTTTATACTTTTCCTACACACATACTTATAATATTACCATCCAAGGCTCGCTTATCCTGATTATATTTATTTTGTTCCATCAAGGTCACGAATCATGTTTAGAGGTCAAACTCTTGATTAAAAAAATTTGTAATACGGAGTATATAATATCTATAACATTATAGTTCAATATTAATCAACTTTTCCTCAACTAAAATAATGGAAATACTCCCTCCGGTCCTAATTGCACTATAAATTTTATCCTAAATTTAGGACCGAAGGTAGTATAAATTAAGGATCGCTCGGAAACAAGGGCTGGGTCCTGAAATTAAATATTGTTTGAAAGGAGGGGGAGTAACTTGTCTAAAATATAATCATCACCAAGTCAATTTTTTTTTTGGTAGCTCTTGTGATTGCCTTATTGAGAAAGGGGAATGAGACTGAGAACGTGAAGAATTTTTTTGATTCACGCATGTAGGTTTATTTCTTCCCCAATTGTTCTGTTTGGTTCGATGGGAGGGAGGGAATTTAATATTATCTTATTTGAATTGATTAGAAGGAAGAGGAGGGGAAGAAATTATTTTCACATTGACAACTTTGTCCTCATGTTATAAGAGTTTCTTTCTAAACTCTATTAAATGTATAATAAAATTTAATTATAAATAATATTTTTATGGCTAGATTATAAATAACATTTAATACAATTATATATATATATATATATATATTTTTTTTTTGAGAAAGGCAAGCAAACCTGAGCTTTCTACTCTGTTCAAATGACAATAACGAGAACTAAGAAATTATATTGAATAAATTATAAAATAAAAGAAAACCATCAAGCTCAATGAAATGATGATCTAAGACCTGTAGGGGACAATCAAACAGAAACTCATAACACGTCTTGCTTGAAGGTATGAGTTCAATGTTAATTAAGAAAAATGGATACACGTCCAATATGTGAGAAATTTGGGCTAACATGAATATTCTCTCAGTGTTTTTTTTTATTTTATTTTTGGATACAAAGAATCTCATTGATTGCTAGAACAAACCAGACTTCTCCAGATCAAAGAACCTCCTCAGATGAAAAGGAAAAAAGGGTAATTTTGGGTTATTGCAAAAGTACTATAAGCATTTTAATCCAATCGCTTAGCATTTTTAACCTGCCCTCCAAAATCCTCAATTTGGAGGGGAATGGTTTTAAGGGGATGGAAGGAGAACATTTCAAAAAATACCCCCTGCCCTCTTAAATTTCTTTTCCTGCAATCATAGGGAGAGGACTAAAATCCCTCCCCTCAAACCAAATAGAATCTAAGAATTTAGGACTATTCAAATCTCGTTAAGATAAGATGGAAATGATGAGGTCTATTTCCTTCATTTTACCACTAAATACTTACATAAGCCTACAAAACCAACTTTTATGAAGTAAATTTGTATAAAATATTGTTCTTAATGCTATCAACCGAAATCCATTACCTTTTCTAGCATATTAACAAGTATCCCAGCACATGTGGGTCCTATTATTAGTTGTAACTCAAATTCGAGACCTAAAGATATATAATATTATCTCTGACACTAATTATAAGATAAAGTTAAGTTTTTTTTGAACAAATTAAGAAAGTTAAATAAGTTACTTAGTCATATTATATGTTATGCATCATTAGATCATATATTAATTTATTAGTCAAACTAATTAGTTTGAAGAAAAAAATAAAAATATAAACACTCTAAAGTAATTTAATTAACTTCTTTAATTTCTTCAAAAAAATTAAATTTATCTTATAATTATAATAGAAGGAGTAGAGTTTTACATCATTTGACCAACTCTATATTATTTTGTATAAAATATTATTTCAATGAATTTTTCTTTTTAATAAAAAAATCCTATTGAGAACAACATTCTCCGGATTCTCTGCTTCCTCCCCATAGACGTGCCTTCCTCTCCTTCATGTCTCCGTCTTTCCCTCTCCAATTTATCTCCTTCTTTCCTTCCTTCTTCCCACTTTGTCCCAAACTTAATTTTCAAAATCAAGATTTTTGTTTGTTGTCGTTTTGCTTGATGTAGTCAAAATTCCCGTACCAACCTTTTTCGGCCGGTGGTAAAGAGCAAAACGCAAAACGCCCCCACAGCGTCTTTTCTTTGACATTTCTCTCCCTTTGATTGCATTTCGGTGCTTCATTTTCAAATGAGAAGTAGGTTTTAGTTAGCACAGTTCCAGCTAAAACCTCAGCATCTAGAACAACAAGAGCAAGAACAAGACGACGAAGACGAAAAAGAAAAGAAGAGTTCTGAGTTTGTTTCTGCTTTTTGCTTGAAAGCTCGGTTTTTCGTCTCTGCTTCTTTAAGTTTAAACAACTTGGCCATTGTAATTGATAGGTATGCTATTGGAAGAGCTAACATGTTGAGCATGGGAATTTTTCCATGTATTTACTTAGCTGAATTCTACTGCGCATCATTTGGTTTAATCTGGCTTTTTCGAAACAGAATAGTGAAAACATATTTCAAGCATATAATCATTGAAAAGCATTACAAGTTTTGATGCTTTTGAGGATCGAATCGGTTTTACATTTTGAGGTACCTCGTGCAATTCAATACAAATGTGAGTATTGCCGAAGCAACAAACAAAATGGGTGTCTCTTGTTTTATATGCAGCCGAATTTATTAATGCAGTTTGTAAATTTATAGTCACAGATAACACTTCAGACAACCATTCTCTTAAATGAATATAAACTTCTGACGTATTTTAGTTATCAGATAAATGGTTGTCTCCTTCTTCATCATTCATACAAACTAGCGGTTGCATTTAATCTCTGCCTACGGGATTCAAATTATCTGAGTATGAGGGATTAGTTGTTTTGGTTGTGATCCCTCGCTTTTTCCTTGGATTTTCTATCTCTCCCTCTTTAACCTCCTAACTTTAATCATCTGATATTGATTTTCTTCTTTATTTCTTATGAAGAGGCAGGGTCTTCTTCCATTTTTGTATACCCATGGGGAAGATCACAACTTCAGCACAGCCCATAGCTCGAGAGGCTTCCAATTATGACGAGGTTTTCATGCAGCAGAGCTTGCTCTTTGATGATTGCCTCAAGGTATTTTTCATAAATGCTCATAGTTCATCTCTTACTTCATATGAATAGTGCTGCTGACTTGGAGCAAACCCTTTGACTAAGTGAGTTTTTTTTTTTAGCATAGAAGGATTTTTAAAATTCTTGTGTTTAAATCTGTTTTTGTAGGATTTGAAGAATCTTAGAACACAGTTATACTCAGCAGCCGAGTATTTTGAGCTTTCATACAACAATGATGACCAAAAACAGATGTGAGTCACTCTCATATCTCTGTTGTGTATATTAATATTGGTATTATTATTTATTATACGCTTTTGTTTCCTTCTTGACTGTTTGTTTTATTTTTCTTTCTACCTTTATTTTTATGCAGCGTGGTAGAGACACTGAAAGATTATGCCATCAAGGCTATTGTAAATACTGTGGACCATATTGGTTCTGTGACCTATAAGGTGAACGACTTGTTAGATGAGAAAATTGTTGAAGCCTCTCAAGCTGAGCTACGCATATCTTGTATTCAGCAGGTATAAAGAAAATGAACTGCGGATGAAATTAAATGCTGAAGAGAAATTTGATATACTCTCAAAATTTATTATGAGATCATCAGATGAATCAGTAGGTATTATGGAATTTACTGGGGTGGGAAAACAATCTTTGTTGTTTTGTGGTATTGAAGTAACATGGACTTATCTTTATTGATGGCCATAACATATTTATATCTCTGCTTCCTGACTTTCTCCACCTACACCTACACACACACACACAAGTAAAGCATAAGCTACTGTAGATTTACTTTTTTTTTTTTTTAAGTCTTGATACTTGTGGGGTTGTTAAAAATCCAATTATGTTTAAATTCAAGTCAAAGCTTAAATCTTAATCTGTTGCTTTGGCTTTGAAGTTTGACCCCTTGTTTGATGCTAGAGAATAAAAACATGCCAAGATTTTATGGATCATGAGGGACGAACCCAACAGTCACTGGTGATTGATACTCCTAAATATCACAAGCGATATATCCTGCCAGGCAAGTTTTTATGATATTCTTGATTCTGCCGAACTCCATCTTCAAATTCTTAACAATGCTGTTTTCTTTTCATCGTATTTTGTTCCTATCATTGCTCATAATGCTACATGATATCACATTCCTTAAATTCATATTTTCAGTTGGAGAGACCATCCATGGAGCCAACAGGACAAGATCAAAATACATAGGATGCAATCTAGATGATGAAGATGACTGGCATCACTTTAGGAATGGTATATTATCTCTTTCAGATCTCTTCATAGTTTTCATTCAATATAATATTTATGGAATTGCCTTTAACATTAACTGACTTCTAATTTGTTCTTTGAAGCTGTTCGAGCTACAATCAGAGAGACCCCACCTTCTACAGTGAGGTAATTACATATATCTCTGCAAATCAGAGGTTTAGAGAATTGCACAATGAGGACCATTATATAATTATGTCTCATTTTATTGCAGCAAAGGAAGATCCCCATCACCTTTACAACCTCAAAAATCAGGAGCTTTTTCGTTCACTTCTACCACGCCCAAGAAAGATTTTGGTTGTCTTATAGTTCCTTGTCATTTTTCATATAGAACGTTCAAAATTCTCTTTACTGATATTGGAATATACAAATTTGTATATGAACTCTATAGATAAGAGGGCAACATCACCATACCGATTTCCACTTTTACGAACTGGATCTCAGTTAAGTAGGCCTACAACTCCAAAGTCTAGTACTAGACCAACAACTCCAAACTCAAGTAGACCAACCACACCAAATCCTCCTATAAGACCAAGGGTAAGTGAACAGTACTTTCTTTATTTGTCTCAGCTCATTAGTTGCAGTAAGGTGGCAGAAACTATATAGTTAGTGATTCCAATACTTGGGGATCAAGTCTTATATTTGAAATGGGTTTGTGTTATGTAATGTTTTTTTCTCACTAGTACTGATTCATGTTTCTATCCAGTACCCTTCTGAGCCTCGCAAATCATATTCAATGAGATTAAGTGCTGAGAAGGAGAATGGGAGGGATGTAGAACAAATTCCCAGTAAAAGTAAAAGACTCCTAAGGGCCTTACTTAGCAGGAGAAAGTCAAAGAAGGACGACATGCTATACACTTACTTGGACGAGTACTGATGATTGGCGTCGAGCTAGTTGAAATCTAGAGACACCAAAGAACATGAGAATAGAAACAACTGAGTTTTGCTTGCCATTTTTTTCAACCAGATTGTTTCTCGGGTCCTTCAAATGACCATTTATAATTATACCAGGTTTCCTTTTGTTTTGAGAGGAATTCTTCATGATCTCATGAGATTCCCAGAATCATTTTGTGTGGCGTTTGAATGTAATACCATCTTTGCTTTACAATGAATTACATTATCACAGTGAAATCAGCTTCTTTTTCTCTCGATTTGGTTGGCATCATCAATGAAAAAGTAATCAGTTTCAGTTGCATGAAAAATGAAAAGGATATAATTATGGATTGTTTAGTAAGGAAGAATATGAAATTCATTTCCTACCCATGTAGACATTTGTTTTCTACATAAAATATTCTTATGCTAAGTCATTCATGAAAGAAGATTTTTTTTTTTTAAAAAAAATAAAGAAACAATTTTATTAAGCTACACAACGTACATATGAGATAAGGGGCCTGCCAAGTTAACAAGTAACCACTAAAGAAGAAATTTGCATACTTCAACTTTTGGAGACTCTTTCTTATTTTTTTTGGGGGAAATTGAAGAGAAGTCCCCAATTGAAAATTGTACTGCTAAGAAAGACCTAAATCAGATAAATGTTGTTTTGTGTGTGCAAATTTTCCCTGTCTATTTTTATCGAAGAGTAGGGCAGTTCAAGAAAATAAAAACAGGAGTACAAGGAAAATTACAAAACAAGATTAACCAATGCTTTGTTAACAATATCTAGAATCCTATCAGTGTGTCATTGCTTGCTAATCTTAAAAAATCCAATATAACAATGGAATAAAAAAGTACAAATGAACTATAAGAAAATCTTAATAGAAGACAGATATGTAACAGTTTGAATTACAATATTACAATACATTTGAAGAGCCTAACAAGTGTTTTAAGCACATATCACAACTGCATTCCTTGACCAAACTCTTCAATGGTTTTTGTGGCTAGGGTAAGCACATCTACAAAAGCACTGAATGATGCCCGAAGAAATCTGGCTTCTGTGGCCTCAAAGTGCCTAAAATAGACAAAACTTGAAGGTGTGAGAAAAGAATTAATACAAGTTGAGCAAAACACTTGAAAGATAACTTTATAGTGATTAAAAGTTGAAACTGCAATTACAACATCAATACAAATTTCATTACATAGCATCATTATATTGTATAGCATCTTTTGCATCCACTCAAACACTACCTCCATTCCCTAATATAAAGTTATGAGGTTGGATTTGGTCCTAAATATAAGAGCCCAATATACTTTATCTCCCGTATTTATCATTTTTTCACCTAAACTATCCCCTATTGATTGCATATGTTAAGGAAGTTTGCATCAATGGCAGTTTTAATACAAATGATTTAAAGAGGGTATTTAAGGGAAATCTACACAATTTTTACAAATAACTAATTTAATTAATTTCTTTAATCTATCTAATTTAGTTAAGCAGATCTCAAGGATCGGGGTAGTATAAAATGATGCACTTCATGAGTAACCAAACGCTCATTTGCAAGAACGTCCAGGTATTACCACAGCAGAGAGAATACTCACACTGAAAGCTTTCCTTCAGAAACTGTCATAAGCCGCTTTACCTTGTCTGGTTGCAACTACAAAAGACACGAAACTATATCAAATTCTAGTTGGAAAACTAAATGCTATCATGAAAGCAGCAAAAAGTTCATATCTACAAATAGTCACCTCCTTATCGACATCTAAGGCGGCATATACTATGGAAGCTTTCTCTTCAGACCCAAAATCCACTTCAAGGTCACTGTATATAGTAATTATAACAGTATATAAGTGACATGTAAAATACAAACTAGTTAGCACCAATTTAAGCAAATAGGCCAAACCAAAGCGCACAAGTATTTGCAATATCAGATGTAAATAACGTTGTTCATCACAAGAAGCCAACCAACTGTAAACGGCATCACTCAATTTTATGACTAGAACTGCATCAACGAGTACATGTTTCTTTGCTTTGAAGGGCAAAGCAACTTCAAACTAAACATCAAACAGAGATCAAAATCATAGGAGAAACAAAGGGTGAAACTTCAGTCATGTGGGATGGTCAAATAAATGAGTTACAACAATCCGAGAATAAGCTATGCAATCTACTTCCAACATCATAAAATACCAATGGTATGATTTCCCCCCCTTTTAGACAAGGAGTCAAAAAGTTTACGCGAATCGTGCATACAAGAATGAGATCACAATCGAAAAAAGGTATTGATGCTTGGTAATATGATAAGGAAATAAACATAAGCCAACACAATTCATTTCCTAGACAAATGTAGCTTCACAATCATGAACCGTAAAGATCAAATTAAGCGGTCAGATAAGTAAAAGCATGAAATTTGAACCTAAAGTCACAGACACTACATTAAAAACAGAGCTAGAACAACAATATCTCGGAAAGCAGACACAGCACAGAGAGAGGGAGAGGGAGAGAGTGTTACCTGCTAAACTCCCACTGGGATTGAGCAATTCGTACGTCAGCCATGACTGTTGCAGAAAGCTAACCCAGTAAAATCTCGAAACGGCTAAGGCCTGGAGAGGGTTTTTCAGTTGAAGTCTTGAAGAAGGCTACAAATACAACGACGTCATCTCTGTCGACTTCAAATTGGGCTTCTGTTTCGTCTAGGTTCTAATAAATAATAATAATCGGGCTAACTAATTGAACTCTGCTTTGTTTTTGTTAAAAAAAAAAAAAAAATGTAAGGCTACAATTTCAACAACGTCCCGTTAGTATTTTTTTGAAAAACAGACCCAATAAAATATTATTCTATTGAGTCCTTAATATAAGATATATTTACTTAATTTAATTAAATTAAAAAAATTAATTAAGTTAATCAATATAACATGTATTTTCTAATATATCTAATCATCTTTCTTAATTTTTTGATCTCTTTTCTTCCTTAATTATCGATGAGGAAGCATTAATAAAGATAAATTAAAAAAATATGAAAAATATGTTTTATATTTAGAAACAAAATCAACTTTTTAAATATGTCATATATTAAGGACACAAGGGAGTGTTAACTTCAACAATGAAGGGTGGGGTAGGGACTATGAAACCTTAAAAAAAAAAAACCAAAAAATAAGCAAGGAATCAAGTTGTGTATTATGTTACGCAAATATTCACACCATTATTGCGGAAGAAATTTAGGTTTATGTCCATTTATATTAAAAAAGTGGAATGAATCTGGATACAAAGCAGAAGACATTTAGGTTTATGTCCATTTATATTAAAAAAGTGGAATGAATCTGGATACAAAGTGTACTGCTCACTTGATTTGTGAAATACTCCCTCCGGTCCTAATTATAGGACAATATTTGGAAGTTGATATTGGTCCTAATTATAGGACAAAATTTTAATTTTTGTCAATTTGTTTCCAAAATACCCACATTGCTTTAGATAATGGTTGGATTGCCTCATGATAGACTCATGTAATATTCCTAAATCATCCCTATTAAATAAGGGCATTTTTAGAAAATAAATAAAATCAACTAATTTAACTACTATTCTTAATTTCTCCAAAGTTAGATAAATATGTCCTATAATTAGGACCAGAGGGAGTAGCAGATTACAAAGAATAGTTGAGCCATGAACAATAGGAAAAATTATCCATATGTCTCGAGTAAGAACATTAATTACAGGGAGGTTCCCTAACCCTTATTTGAGTTATTTCTTTTACAAGTCTGATTTATAAATGATTCAGCATATAAATATAAAAATGGCTAAAGTATACATTTAGTCCTTTATATTTACTCCAAGATTCAATTTAATCCCTTATGTTTATAAAGTATACTTTTAGTCCTTCTACTTTAACACCGTTAGTTTCATCTAATGAAAAATGCTGACTGTGCAATTAAATAAAGTATATTTAAAATTAAATAATATAAAAAAAAATTATTGTGCGTTCCAACTAACTAATTAAAAAATATTAATAATTTAATAATCAGAACAATCACCTCATCTTCTTCTTACCAATATACATTCATCACTCTTCTCCATGAATGAGTTCTCCACTCCAATTTATCTTATCTCTTCTGTATCCTCTAATTGACCAAGTCATGAGTTATCTTCAACACCTTCTCAAAATGAAAATTCACACATCTTTGGATGTCCAGTGGGTCCACCATCTTTAAAAAAATGAAAATAATTTGCCAAGTTTGGTCTTCCAACATCCACTATGACGTCCGAGTATACCTCTTTGAACTTGTTCACTGTATCAGAGCAAACCAAATCCATAGAACAAATAGAGTTCGACAACAATTCACTGTAGTCATGAAAGCAAATTTTCTAATTTCTATTGTTTCTCTAGTGAGGTTGCTCTAATGGATACGAGCGAGGAGCTCCTGCATTTTCTCACTCTTGCATTTCTGTGTGGTTTCAAGAATTTTACTGGAAAATAACGGATTATCGCATATTTTCTTCATAAATTGCCAGCGAGAAGAATAATGGATTAGAGGTGGAAGGAGTGTGGACCATCAGGAGAAGAGTAAGAAAATGGAAGGAATATTGGAGCAGAGAAGACATTAATTGATTAATGGAGGAGAGTGAGGGGTGTATATTAGTGGGAAGAAGATATAATGATTATTCTAGTTATTAAATTATTAATATTTTTTAATTAGTCAGTTGGAACATACAATAATTTAACTTTTATATTATTTAAATTTAAGCATAATTTATTTAATTGCACAGTCAACATTTTCCGTTAGATGAAACTAACGGTGTTAGAGTTGAGGGACTAAAAGTATACTTTATAAACTTAAAGGACTAAATTGAACCTTGGAGTAAACATAAAGGACTAAATATATACTTTAGCCTATAAAAATTTTAGCATATAAACATAAATTATTAAATTTCACTTCTAAATATTTAAGCTTCACTCTTAAATATTAATTTTTTTAGGATCTCTTTATATTTAATTTTTGGGTTAATATCATTGTTATTCTTTATAGTGTTATCGACGTTTAGTTTTAGTCATTGTTATTCTTTATTGTGTTTTCTCTCTGTATTCTAGTCCAGAAACATAACATGTTTGTATTTTGCCTGTGGGATCATAACATACAGTATGGTATAGTCTTTTGAGATACCGCGATATGTTTTGTACTTTTGTTGTATGTGAATATATATTCGAGTAGTGTACAAAGAGAAAGTATGTCATCCAGCCCTTTTTTTTACCGCCTCATCATCTGTTTACAAAGCCTAAGGAATTCGAATTTAAGCAAATGAAAGAATGTTGTAATGGCCTTATATATATATAAAAAAATAAAGTATCACACCCATCAATCAGTTGATTTCATTGCACGATATTAGAGAGAGAGAGTCTGAAAGTTTGTTTGGAATAACGGATGTAAAAGTGATTTTTTTTGTAATTTTTTTTGGATAAAAGTTAAATCATGTGATATGATTTATGTTTATATTGACAGTTATATAAGTGATTTTTTTGAAACTGAAATTTGTTTGAATTGGTAGTAGCATAAGTGTTTTTGTGATAATGATAAGAGAGAAATTAAATTAAAAATTAAAAAATTTTAAAAAGTAAAGTTGGGAAATTTGGCAATTAAAAAATACATAATTCGATGAAATAATATTACAAAACTAATTGGATCACATGTCCTGTACAATGTAGTCTCTAATTGAGTCACAAATATGATTCATTTGAGTGAAAGATCGCTAAGCATAATTTGTCATAAAAGGCTTTTCATATGCACTGTTATTATCTACATGACTTATATTTCCAACTTCAACTTGCTAAACATTAACATCAAAGTTAGAATTTCATACCAGTTTCAGAAGCCAATCGAAAAAAGTTCCTATTTATGGCTTATGGTAAAAGCCCTTTTCATAAATCGCTCCTCCAAACACTCAATTTACCAGACAGCTTCTTTGATCGGGCTTATTGGGACCCAATTGCACTACCAACACAACATGAATCGTTTAGCAGCATTGTTTTTCATTTTTCTAGTCTAGGGTTCAACATTTTGGGATCATTTAGGTAATTAAAATCACTTCTACTCACAAATTCCCTTCATGAAAGTCATTCCACGTATTTTTCTCTTTCTAATGAGGGTGATATTGAGCAAATTAGTGAAAATTTTAGGAGAATTTTGAATTTTGACAATAGATGACTATATATAGGTAGAAGAATGCTAATAGTTAATTTTAATCGGTTTGTATTTATTATTTGGTTGTCTTATGATTTTATAATGAATTTATCTTTAAAACATATTATAAATTATTTTTTGGACATTTTTGCCGATTAAATTTAGGTTAAACAATTTATTTGGGTTATTGAAAGTATTGTTGAAATTTTAATCGGTTTAATTTTGTAGATTTTGAGTTATATGAAATTATAAGTTAGGGTTTGATATTTGAGTTAGAGTTTGATATGATCTTGATTATGTGGAGATTTGAAGAGTTGTTTAATAATTATGTTATGCTCATATAAGTTAGAAAAGATATTTAATTTGTCTAGAATGTTGATATTGATGATTTTATGACTATAGTTGGAGGTGAAACCTTAATTTATGAAATTGACTGATTGATGTGAGAGTATAGTATAGAGGTTATCTAAGGATTTTAATGAGTGATTTGGGCTAATGAGAAATAAACTATCTATGACCTTGGATTGTTGAGATTAAAGATTGTTAAGGAAATTAGGATGTTGAGAATAATAATTGTAGAGGAAATTGGGTTTTTGGGAGTTGAATTGTGTAACTTGTTTCTTTTATTGTTGCTTATGGCTGATTGGTATCTACATTGCTAATATAGAGCTTTCTTGTGACTGGTGATTACTCGTGCTTTGTTCCTCAAGTTTATGTTAAGCTTGAAGTTCAGGTAATCAGAGTTAATTTATTCTATATGCATGTTTTGGGTTGTAAGGCATTTTCTAAACCATACTTTCATCTATACTACCTGTAAGTATCTTGAAAAATCATGTGTATGTTTGAATGTGAACTTAGTTCAGTGAAGCAGTGTATTTTTCAACTTGTAAATATGATTTAGACTTATGATTGAGATTGTTACTATTATGATAGTTATGATGATTGTGATAGAATGTTGTATATGGAATGATAATCTTGTAAAATGCTTTAAAAAATATATTGATATAGTTTTTCTGTTATAGGATATATTGGGTTATGTGGAAGAGATATGGTGAAATTGTGCTCATCGGCTCTCTCATTCCTGACCAGGATTTTGAGTTGAGTGTTTTGGAAGGACACCTCCTTGTTATAGTATATCAGTGGTGGCATGGGAGGGGACAATATCCTTGAAATGACTAGTTAACTTTTGGCCGGGTATACTGGCACTGATAGGTTATACCACGTCCAGAAGATATTATTATTCTTCCTACATTTTACTTAAATTCTCAAAATAAAAATTAGGATGTTACAATTCCCCCCACCTAATAGTGTTAGGATCAACAAGCACAACGGAAGAATTTTAAGATTTTCACCGATCTTAATCGAGGATCTATCAACGACATTTAAATTGAGTTAAAAATATTCGTACATTTTTCAATTCAGGGTTTTCGATCTCTAGGAGCCAACACATTAGGTCTGCTCCCTCTACTGGTATCAACACGAATGCTCTCCAACACAGACTATGTGCTAGCGCCTCCAATGTCTCCTAGGGTTCCCTTACGGTTCTAAATTCTCATCCATGCATAAGTATATTAGCTTTATCAAGTTTATAATATATTCCAATTTCAAAATTAATCTTTATTAATTTTAAAATTAATTAACAATTAATTATCTTGATGAGCTAATTAAATAAATTCAATTTAAATTAAATCTGTCCAACATTTTTAATTTAACCTATTTATTTAATTCAAATAAAGAGCCATTAGATTTAATTTATCTTCATAAATTAAATCTGAGATCTTATATCTCTATCATGTTAGTTATTAAATCTAACACAATATATTAAAACTAACACAATATAATAATATCATATTATATATATATAATATGTATTTTCAATATATAATATGTATTTTGAAAATACATATGTATTTTCAATATATAATATGTATTTTGAAAATACATATATATATATATATATAATATTATTAACTAATTTTTATATTATATATATAAATATAAAATTCATTCACCCTGGATTAAACATTATCTCGTGTTGAGTTATTCTTGTGTGTGACCCTGTAGGCCTATACGACATTGGCAGCTAGCCAATAACTGTACTAACCCACAAGTCGCAAGCGGCCTCTAGCAAGACATTACGACTACCTAATTCATATGAGGATCATTAACACGATGCAACCTGTCATACAACCATGTCACGTCTATCGGTCAAGGATGAGGCATAAATAATGTCATCCTCTTGTTTCTGACCATTACTTTCTCGATTCCTGAGTAGTCTAACAATAGAAATGGAAACTTATATCTATCGTAGTATGGCCATACATTTCTCATACTCACTCATAGAAGGGCCCAGTAATATCTCTTTACTAATGTGAGGGACAAATTCCATCTTGATAATTCATATTCATCTGCACGAAAAACCACCAAGCTCGATCGTAGCCTTTATCATCACCCGATCAAAAGCGACTTTTGACTAGTTTAAAGCTTAGCAACTCTCATGTAGGAATCCATGATGACCTCAGGTCCAAGGGCATTGTGACATGGTTATACATAAGAAAAGCTTATGACTTGATCTATGTAGTTTTCTCATAGTGGGTCGGTTCAGCACCTTGTACTCTTACAAGTGTCTAAGACTTTGATTCGTATCTTCATATCTTATCAAAGTTATACTAATCTTGTTTCATCTCTACTCCCGCATAGATGACCGACCAGGGATAATTTAAGACAATCTTTATCATTTATCCAAGGATACAATTATCACAGTTAACATGCAAATAATATGATAACAGAATGGTGAAATTTTATTAAATTAATAATGTTCAAAGTACAATTATTAGCCCTTATGGCACAATTTCCAACAAATAGAAATTAGCATGTGATTTAATGTGTGTTTGGATTAGCTTTTGCAGAATAACTTCTAGAAAAAACGTGGAGAATAGTTTTTATAGAATATATTATGAGCAGAATAGATTCTGAGAAAAAAGTAATTTTGATAAAATAAGAGTGTTTAGATGTTGTAATCAAAATAACTTTTTTCATGGTCAAATTATTAAAAAGGACATTAGTTTTTGTGATAATTACATATAAGGGATTAAATTATATTTTAAGCATTATTAAACATTAAATTGTATAATAAATACAAAAAAATGAAATAAATTTGTAAAAAAATTTTAAAACTGTAAAATTAGTCAAATATGTATATCTAAAAATAGATAAAAAATTTGAATAAATTATATTAGTCAATTATGTAATATAAAAAGATAGATCAAACATACATATGTGTGTGTATGTATATATATGTATAGTAATAAATTGTGTAACAAAAAATGATTTATAAGTAGTTAGGATATAAAATAATCTACTATAAAATACCAATGTACAAGTTCAGAATAGGGATACCCATATATTTCACCGATTGTCAATAACAAAGTACGTCAAAATATCAATATAATAACATTTAACAGATTGTCAATAAAAGCGTACGTAAAAATACGGAAACAATACATGACTAATGCTCTTGCATATAATAAATGATTTGATCTCTTATAGAATCACGAAGAGAAGTCATGTCAAATGAAGATGCAATTGATGAATGTATTGTTGAAGATTATATATCGTCATCGGCATCACACAAAATACCCTCTCGATCATGGTGCCTGAAGTCTAGATCAGAAATAGATGTTCTTTTAATGAAGTTGTGTATAGCCATTGTCGCACAAACAATTCTAACCTGTGTGGGGAAGATATAGCTGCACATTTTCTATAAGATTTCAAACTTGTTCTTTCAAATGCCAAATATTCTTTCTGTTGTGCACCTAAAACTTGAATGTAAGTAATTAAAGGTCTCATTGTTATTTTCAAACCTAGATGACCTATGAAAGTCCAGGAGATGGTAATGCTCGGAGATGTATGGAGCAAGGTATCTAGTCGGGGTGGGATAGTCGGCATCCACCAAATAATATTTTTCTTTATGAAATAATTAGCTTAATGTCAATATATATATAATTAATAATAATTAAACTGTAGGAGTTATAAGCATACCTTTTAGAGGATGTGGAAAATTCATCGATGACGTTGTCAGTGCATGATCAAATATACGTGCATCATACACCGTTTCTTCCCATCTAGCCAACACAAAGGTAAAACACATGTCCCAATCACAAACCGTCATCACATTTTGCGATGAAAATCCTTTTATACTAATATATTATTTTTTCCTTTGCTTTGATCTTGCATGGAATGTGCGTGCCATCAGTTGCTCTAATAGCATTTTAAAAAAATGGCTAGTATCTATTGCTGTGGCGTATCTTTAAGTGAATGTTCTCAAATTTAGGATCATGTGGTTTGATGTTGGACATTGCAAGACTATAACAGGCGTTTAAGACAGCATGCAGAGCCCTATTTAACAATGTGCACACACATAACATTCAATTGTAAATCAACAATGTTAAGAAACAAGTGACCGATGTCCTAATTAACAATGTTAAAAAACAAGTGCGCGATGTCCTAATTAAACATAATTCTTACTAAAAAGGTAAATATAGTATTCATGACCTATATAGCAATACATTTTAATTATTTCCATAACATTGATGCCTAAGAAAAATGAGAAGTTGATGTGGCGTATCTTTCGCTGCTGCATACATTTCCCTTGCAGGTGGATCCCTCATAAAGACGTGTACACAGCGTGCATAAAAGTAATCATTATTGACAACTTCAGGAACTTCTTTAAGGTGGTTCATTACTCCTGCTATTGAGATCTTATAAGCCCGTGCCTCTGCTGCCATCCTTTCTGCACGTGCTTTTGCAGCCATCCTATCAGCCCGTGCCTCTACTGCAATCATTTTTGCTCGTGTAGCTTTAGCATCAACGTCATTTGCATTAGCAATCCTGCATAGGACATCGGCTATTTTTGTTGAGGCAGGTCTTTTCTTTTTCATTGCAGCACCCCTCTTCCTGATCCCCAATGAGCTAGCTTCTCTGCCACTGCTGCTTGTTCTCTCTCCACCATTGATTCCCTTCTCTTTGTCGTTGTTGGCTCCACTGTTGGTATTGACATTGAATAAATTCATCTCCCCACTCAACTCAGTAGCTGTCCCTAACACTTTATCACTGTCTCTTGAACCTTCTTGCATATTATATTCTGGGATGGCCTCAGTAGAAAGTAGTAGTAGGAGAGACATGGATGAAGGAGCCCAATGATGTGCTCTCGTAGCCGTGACACTTGAAAACAATTGCGTCAATTCTTCTTGGAATTGAAGTTCTTTAGTCCTGAATTTTTCATATCCTGAAACTCCCTATACATTTATAATTAAAGTTATTACACAAGTTCGTACAAGCACGCTGTTAGGGAAATAAATATGTTCGCTCGATAAATTAATTACTAACCGCTATTTTCTTCTCCCACCAATCATCGTCGGCAACAACAGTGTGCTTCTCACTATCCTATCCAACACCTGTCTCGTGTAACAACCTATCCCATAGCTGTCATTCCTTTCGAAGGACATCATATTTGTTTTTAAATTGGCTCCTCTCGTACGTTCTACCTGTCTTTGCAGTGAAGGCTTCTGAGACCTCTTTCCACCCATTCTTGTTGAAGCTAGTGCTTTTGCGTGTTCCCTTCTTAACTTGCAATTCTAATGCAATGACTGTAAATCCTTGTAATAGATTTCTGTTTGGTTAGAATGCAATGACTGGACTGAGAATGATCGTCAAGCATAGATTTCTGTTTGGTTAGAATGTAATGACTGGAAATCCTTGTAATAGATTTCTATTTGGTTAGAATGCAATATTTGTCTTCGTTTGCTTTAGAATTCTGTTTGCTTAGAATGCAATGACTGGACTAAGAATGATCGTCAAATATAGATTGGTGGAAAAGCACTAGCTTCAACAAGAATGGGTAGAAAGAAATCTCGGAAGCCTTCACTGCAAAGACAGGTATAACGTACGAGAGGAGCTAGTTTAAAAACAAATATGATGCCCTTCGAAAGGAATGACAGCTATGGGATAGGTTGTTACACGAGACAGGTGTTGGATGGGAAGCACACTATTGTTGCCGACGATGATTAGTGGGAGAAGAAAATAGCAGTTAGTAATTAATTTATGCGAGCGGACATATTTATTTTCCTGACATCGTGCTTGTATGAACTTGTGTAATAACTTTGATGATGAATGTATATGGAGTTTCAGGATATGAAAAATTCAAGACTAAAAGACTTCATTAGAAGAACATCTATTTCTGATCCAGACTTCAGGCACCATGATCGAGAGGGTATTTTGTGTGATGCCGATGAAGATATAGAATCTTCAACAATACATTCATCAATTGTATCTTCATTTGACATGGCTTCTCTTTGTGATTTTATAAGAGATCAAATCATTTATTATATGCAAGAGCATTAGTCATGTATTGTTTTCGTATTTTTACGTACGCTTTTATTGACAATCTATTAAATGTTATTGTATTTATATTTTGACGTACTCTGTTATTAACAATCAATGAAATGTATGCATATCCCTACTCTGAACTTATACTTTAGTATTTTGTAGTAGATTATTTTATATCCTAACTACTTATAAATGATTTTTTGTTAAACAATTTATTACCATACATGTATATACACACACACACATATGTATGTTTGATCTATTTTTTTATATTACATAATTGAATAATATTATAATTTATACAAATTTTTTATCTATTTTTGGATATTACATATTTGACTAATTTTAAATTTTTTTTCAAATTTTTTTCATTTTTTTGTATTTATTATACAATTTAATGTTTAATAATGTTTAAAATATAATTTTATCCCTTATATGTAATTATCACAAAAACTAACGTCCTTTTTAGTAATTTAACTATGAAAAAAGCTATTTTGATCACAACATTTAAATACTCTTATTTTATCAAAATTACCTTTTTCTCAGAATCTATTCTACTCATAATCTATTCTTTAAAAGTTATTCTCCACTTTTTCTCCAAAAACTATTCTGCAAAAGCTAATCTAAACCCGCACTATCTGTATATCTTTCACGGATAATGCTTTGTTTTGTGCGAAATATGAATGCAAGCATGAAATATGCAATAAATGATGGTGTCAATTTCTTTCTTCAGTAAATTACACTGATTTTTAAAATTCGACAAAGCTATCTTGTCTTAGTTTTGGGCAAAATCAGATTAGGTTCTATGTGGTAACTAGTATGTGGAAACAAAATTTCATTCGAACGAACCACGCACCTGCCATGTATGACTGAGACAAGAAAATCTGCAGATTTTATGGACTCAATCTCAGATCGAGTCTCTCCAACAGGCATTGACCTGGCCCTCAAAACCATGATTTGATTGCATTCCAGTTGTTGATATACCTTTCACGTATTGCTGAAAGAGATTCAGTTAATTAGAATCAGAAATATTTTAAAGGAATAGCTGAATACTTAACCAAGTGCATCATTATGATCCAGTACTCTGTGAAACAAAGAACTCCTCAATCATGGTAGCGAACAAACAATCAATTATGTGTTTCTAGAAAGTGGATATTCATTAGAGTGTGGTTCTGCACTAGAAGCTGAGCAGTCAATGCAACTTACTTTATAACCGTTTACATTTATTTATAAAATATTTGGTGCAATGCTATTTAAGTAATTAAAAAGTACAAACACTCAACATGGAAGTCGTAGTACACCAGCAGAACTAATAGCATTTACGGGCAAAATATAATAAAATTTATAAAAGACCGAAGGCTTTTGAGATGCCTTGCCTGATATAAGATTGTTCTCCTCTTCTCGTTTCCAACATATTCCTCAAGATATTCCTGCATGTCATATAATTTCTCTTATAAATTCATATTAATAATTGTAAACATAGGCTAAGAGAAATGACTGTAAATCAGATCTGTGGCAAGATGGGAAGTATGAGATTGTATAATCTCATTCTTAATTCATATATCAAATAGTAAGAGGATTACAATATATATAGGAAAAGATATAGAAACTGAGTACAAGAAAGTCAGAGATAAATTGGAGGATAGGTGAGTGATAAACGGAGGTGTGTGTGAGTGTCAACTATTGCATGTTATTCGGTGCTGATATTACTGACATTTAACACTTCCCCTCAAGCTGGAGAGTATATGTCAATTATATCCAGCTTGCACAGAAATTTTTCAAACATAGTTTCGCTTAGTGGTTTTGTTAGCACATCTGCAATTTAGTCTTCAAATCTGATGTAGGACAAATTCATGATGTCTGCTTCAATTTTCTCTTTAACAAAATGTCTCTCTATCTCAACATGTTTTGTTCTATCATGATAGATTGGGTTCGGTATCCATCCCTGAATTGACCTCAACATTTGTTTTCAGTTCATTAGGTGTCAGTTCAGGTTGAGGTGGAAGATATTCTAATTCATGATCAAGTTGTAGACGCTACTCATGCTCAGGTTTCTTCCTTTCATCTATCTTCAAATATACTATAAACACCACTTTTATGAACACCAACAAAAAATCAGATTGTTTTAAGACAGGAAGGGGAGAGATGCTAGGGAGACAACTTTTACCTTTGAGTAGGGGTTGTCCAAGTCAACAGCAGCTCTAAATTCAGGAGTCTTTGCTTTCAAGAAACGGTAAGCAATGGAGAATGTTTGTCGGTTAAACTGCCAAAAAAAGAGACCAAACTCAGAGAAATAAGTTCAACTGCCAATTTCTATGCATTTACGTTGCTGACCTTAAGCTTTTAAATCAGGGCGAAGGTTCCTATTATTAATCACAAGCAAGAATAGGCCAGATCAAAATAATATATGGAGATACTAATAGAAATGGCAAATAATAACTATACAAAGTGTTACCCAGGGAAATTGACTTCCTCTTATTGGTATTTCTACCTTGAGTCAAGGAATGGCAATTTTTGCCCTTATATTACCATGTATGCATATTATTATTGTTTCTACCAGGCCGACTTAAAATGTAGAAGCAGCATGTATTTAGCATACACAAAAAGGAGGAGAAACTGGACTCAAGATCATGTAGAAATGTGCTATCTTTAAGTAAATTCGAAATAATTATATGGAACCCCTCAATTGCAACTCTCCAGCAGGAATAACCTACATGTGTCGTGGAATTGACCAAAACCGAACAAAGGAAAGCTTGTTCGTTTTAAGCTTTCATTATCATCCCCAGAGGATAAAGAAATGAGAGGAATTTTGTAAGGTGAATTCAAGCACAATGCTGTCTCGACTAAAAATATGGAAACAACATAAATTCATGAACGGTACCAAATGTTCCCAGATGGTAGGACAATTAGATAAGTGATCATATTACAGAAGCATGCCTCTAATGTGTTGGCAATAAGAAAGCAGACATGTGGCAATTTTGCGAGAGTTCCAAAAAGGATATAATACCTTTGGAAAGCATTCAAAACCTCCAACTGTTACATTGAGCAATGCTAACGACAGAACCCTATAAGTCACCATCGCTGCTAGTTCACATGCTATCATAGCTCCTGTTTCAATAGAAAATGTTTTGAAAAACAAATCTTAAAATCAATCGCCCTCTAGCTCAGTTGTAAAAGGTTGTTTAATTACGATTATCTTAACTATGTGTAGTCAATAATTCAGAGCATTGCAGACGTCAACTTAAGAAATTTCATGATACAATTTAGGTAACAGTCTTGTCCTCACCCATTGAATGCCCAAAACATGAGCTTTTATCCATCCCAGACCATCTAATAAAGCAATCGCGTCCTTCGCCATGATCTTTGTTCTGCAACCAGAAATCACCAGTGATGAGTTAGAACTCGTGTTCTTCTGCTGATCTAAATCCATGAAATGCAATGTTATGCAACTTTATCTAGCGCAGCTATGCTTTTCTTCATAATCTCAAATACATTGTTTGAGATCACTTCGGCTGGCACTACTTTCTTTCAACTCGGCGTTTTAAAGTTTAAAAGGAGGGGCCGATGGAACTTCTCTTGTTCTTATTAATTATTAAAATTATGCAGGATGTCGGAAGCATGAAAAAGAAAAAATGAAAGAGTATTTAATGTGCAAATTTGAACTCAATAGTACACTTCAAATAAATCGTAGGTGAGATTGAACTCGATCAAGCAAATAAAGACCATGTATCAACTGAGAACCGATGCACAAACAAATTGAAATGCAGAATTAACGGGCTACACAAGTATTCAGAATTTCCCAAAACAAAAGGTGGGTGATAACCATAGCTAAACTCAGCCAGCACAAAGGTACCTGATAACCAAAACTATTACACCAAAATCTTAACAAGATAACCGAAACCCACAAAACAATTTCCACTACTAACAATCAAGAAAGTATTTAGGGAGGGAGCGCGACTGGGGTTTGGAGAGTCACGAGTGTGGTTGAGGTCAAGGGCTTATGGACTGCAAAACGACATGGTAGGAAGTCGTTTAACTCTTGTCGCCCATTGAAATCCCGAAGGGGAATATTAGTATATTCCAGGGGAATATTGAAGTTGTCTTTATCCGCTGTGAGACTTTACCCATTGGAATATTACTGCGTATAACATCAGATTCCTCGCTTTCTTCCCTGGCCTTTTCAGCTCTTTAACCATTGAATAACACCACACATGTCAATGATGTTCCTGAATCCAAACGATGCGCCTCCAGGTATGTTCTCTCTCTCCCTCTCTCTCTCTTACTTCGTCGTTTTCAACTGTGTAATCCCTTCATCTTCTCACCTACGATGCTAATAAAAATATGCGCATCATAATTCCAGAAAGCCCGCTTATTACTTACGCTACAGTAGGCTGGTATTGATTCTTGCTTCAGTACTTGTTGTAATTTATGCTCTATTATGCTTCTGGATGCTTTGGTATTTCATGCACATGAGTTTGAATTTATAGTGTTTTGGCAAGTTTCAGTTGTTTTCAAGCAACTCCAATCAGGTTTGTTCATTGAATTTAAAGCATTCTGTTGTACCTAAGAGTTGCTTAGATTTTAATTGATTGCTTACCGTCCAAATTTGTCACTACTTCACGATCCTACTCATTAAAATGGTTCTCTAATATGGCTCTCTAATGACCTTTTGCAATTAAGGATGGTAAAAAAAAAAAACTTTGATTATGTGTATGATCCGGGTCTGTCGTTTTTTGAGGTTTCAGCTCTTGACCTTTTTAGGGATGATTTAGTAATTGTTTGGGTTAGCGATTGGAATGCTTAAAAGCAGCTTTTCAATCGTGATTTACGGTATACGAGATAAGTATGTGAGAGGAGTTATATCTCGATTTACGTGAAAAACAGTTTATAAACAATCGGATTGTTAAAACGAAGATGCCCTAAGTTTTTATGTTGTACGTTTTCTTGCGTAACTACGTGTGCATGTGCTGCGTGCTTTCTCATCTTCCTAGTCACAAATACCTTACAAAGAACATTCCACGTTAGGGCGAATGCATCATTGACTTATGATAATTGTTTGATTCGAGTATTTTGTAAGGTGTTTCATATGAATAAATTTTGCACACACAAGTTGAGAAATTGACAAATCAATTAATTACTGAGTTTTTTTGTTTGTTAGGGCAATAATTAGGTTCAAAACCTGAAACGTAGGGATTTAATGAAAAATGATATATGAATCGAGTTAGTCCTAGAGATTCAAAGATAGAAATCATAAAAAAATAAATTAGTGAAAAGTCTTTATTTAATAATTTTATTAGCCAGCGAGTATTGGTACTTTCTACTAATACTTTATGTGTATGGAATTCTTTAAAGTAGCTGTAGATGCATGTATAAAGATATATCATGCCCCCCTGTGCAATAAGATTTCTAAATGGAAACTTTTATCTAATTTTTCCACCATAAAATCATATCCATGAAGAATTAAAAATTATTTATATTAGCAACGTTTTTAAGCTTGGGATTCCCATTTTGCCCCATGAAGTCTGAACTTCTATTTTCAAGTCAAGAAACATATTGTCTCCAACAGGAGAATATCTATACTTAGCACAAAAAACAAAAACAAAAACATAACATGTTTGTATTTTACTTGTGGGGTCATAACATACAGTATGATATAGTCTTTCGAGATGTTGCGATATGTTTTGTACTTTTGTTGTATATGAATATATATTCGAGTAGTGTACAAAGAGAGAGTATGTCATCTAGCCTTTTTTTTGTCGCCTCATCATCTGTTTACAAAGCCTAAAGAATTAGCCTTGAAGCAAATGAAAGAATGTTAGTTTCATGCCCAGGACTCAAATCAAGGGCCTGAAAGGATTTCGTCCAAGCTCGGCCATTGAAACTTCCGAAAACCTTGCGTTTTCCCCTCATAAAACTTGAAAAAACAACATCGCCTTGTGCATGAGCCTTGTTTTTGCTGGTTACATGTGTGAAGTCTTTATTGGGGATGACCAATGTTCGATTAATTACCTGCAGTTACAAGAAACTTTTAGATACAGAGAATAATTATTTCGCATCATTCATATATGCAGAGGAATAAGCATAATTACCCGTTAGAATAAAAAGGAATGGGTAATTGACCCTCAACTTAAGAGGGGGAACTTGCAACCTGAACTGGCTTGACCGTACTTTTTAGAAGTTTTCTTCCATGCTCAAATACCAAAATGAGCAGACTAAAGAGAAATATAAGAAAGATATGCAGTTTTTCTACGACGCGACACTTTATGGAGACGCTTCCACTGGTCTGAATGTTTGGACTTAAAACTAACGTCCTTTTCTCTATCCACCCTGCAAACAACATTCCATATTTCATCAGATCAGAAAAACTATTGGATCATTCCACGTTAGTGTTCTGTTTTCTCCATGATCATACAGATTGATTATAGCCTCCATAAGGGACTAGAGTTGTTACAGCTTAATGTAATTAGGAATACTGATAACGTAAACATTCTTAGATATCAAACTAAATACTATTTCAGCTTATCACGAACATAACTATACCGAGCTATGGATAAAAAGTAATGCCGGATATGAACAAATGTGAATTGCAGAAGTGAAAGAATTTTTTTGGGAAATACTTACAAGTAGTTTTCTTAGGCAAATTAGTCCAATCTTCTGGTTTCATCTTTACTTCTGATGCCTTGATCAAGTCAAGAAGTGCCTGATTGACCTGAAGTTCATAATCTGTATGTTAGTTTCCTTTGTCACGCGTTATTCTTATTTTGGTAATAAGAGGAAAATGTTGAACCCGAAAAAAAAACAAAAAAATCCCCCAAAAATAAGGAAAGGAAAAACGCAAAGACGCCCCCAGTAATCTGAAACTTCTGTAAACAGAAAGAATGCACCCTGAAATCCGTATAATAAACTGTTATATAATTGTAATGTCAGTTAGGGGTAGTTAGAGTAAATAGTCGACTAAGCGCTAAGCACCTAACCTGATTACCCGGCCCCTACCTTATTATAAATAGGCAACCCCTCTATTGCAGTTCCCAGTCTATGATTGATGATGGAATAATAGATTTCTAAGTGCCTCAAAGTTTCTCTCTCATTTGGTTCCCTCTCTGCCTTTCTTCTCCAGAATCCCTCCATGTTCTTCTCTTCTATTCCCTCTTTCCCTCTCTCTCTTTCATACAGAATAATAATTCTGTAACATAAACCCTTGGTATTCGGCATGCTAGTAGATTCTTCCATCCGCCTTCTATATTATATATTTAATGAAGGCCTTAAATGTATTTATGCATAAGGATAAATGGCATGCCATAATTGCTCGATGATTTTTTTTCCCTTTATCATTCGCACAACATTTTTTGTCAATGTGACGCTTATAATTGTTTTACTTGTAAAATACAAATCATATTTGACATGTAGGAATGTGAAAGAAAGGGGCCAAAACAGTATTGAGTTATCTTAGCATGTAACGTGTTTATTGGCAAGTGTGCGCGAGGTATTCATCATACATTTATCAGATAGTTTATGAATAGCTTTCTTTCCAATTCCAACTACATTAAGCTAGGAGTATCTGGTGTCTAGATGTCTAAGTATAGACTATATAGTGATTATTTGCAACACAGTCAAAATATATGCTTTTGGGCCGAAAAAGGAAAAAACTTGTCTCTGCATATTAATCTGGAAAAAATTTCTATATACAAGGTACAAAATGCCAGTTTCAGTGTTCATGCAACATGAGTCCAGTTGATTTTTGGTCCATTTTGTTATTTTACAAAGAAAAAACTGTACCTCTTCGGTCCTCTCGTGACTTACTAAATGACCTCCAAAGAGATCCACCATTCTAGCCATCGGGTAAAGCCTCTCTGCTAATCTTCTTGCATAGTATATCTGAGCAATTACATCAAACCTAGATGTGCAGGAAAGGTACTATCAATCTCTCAAATTAAAGCTATAAAGATTGAATATTTGTATATATCTTTCATGGATAATACTTTGTTATGTGCGAAATATGAATGCAAGCATGGAATATGCAATGAATGATGGTGTCAATTTCTTTCTTCAGCAAATTACACTGGTTTTTAAAATCTGACTAAGTTAACTTGTCTTAGTTCACAAAAAGTTATCCATTTCCTTTTCCAATTTTTTTATGCATTGAACACAAAGAAGATTATTTGGGGCGAACATACATTAGGCCCTATGTGGTATGTACATCATCATTATCATTATTGACCTAATCATCCATCATTCTATTGGAAACAAAAAATTTCAAACAAAATTGTTTCCTCTATAATTCATTAATGATTCCCGTGCAATTTCTAGTTTATTTTAATATGATGGAGACAACATCACTGCCTAAGAACGTCACATAAGTTTCGTTAGAACAGACCACGCACCTGCCATGTATGACTGAAACAAGAAAACCCCCAGATTTTATCGACTCAATCTCAGATCGAGTCATTTTATGTCTCCAACAGGCGTTGACCTGGCCCTCAAAACCATAATTTGATTGCATCCCAGTTGTTGATATACCTTTCACGTATTGCTGAAAGAGATTCAGTTAATTACAATCAGAAAATATTTTAAAGGAATCGCTGAATGCTTAATCAAGTGCATCATTATGACCCAACACCGCAAGACCTAACAGTCGTCTGTGAAACAAAGAACTCAATCATGATAGCGAACAAACAATCGGGTTTCTAGAAAGTGGATACGCATTGGAGGAGTGTGGTTCTGCACTAGAAACTGAGCAGTCAATGCAACTTACTTTATAACCGTTTACATTTACTTATAAAATATTTGGTGCAATCCTATTTAAGTAGTTAAAAAGTACAAACACTCAACATGGAAGTAGTACACCAGCAGAACAAATAACATTTACCTGCAAAATAATAAATTTTATAAAGACCGAAGGCATTTGAGATGCCTTACCTGATATAAGATTGTTCTCCTCTTTTCGTTTCCAACATATTCCTCAAGATATTCCTGCATATCATATGATATCTCTCATAAATTCATATTATTAATTAATAATTGAAATATTGAATAAATAGGCCAAGAGAAATGACTATAAATCAGATCTGTGGCAAGATGGGAAGAAAAAGACTTTTTAGCTGGATGTGAATATTCAGTGACAGGGCCGTAGGCTATTTACATGACTTGCCCATAAATTGCTCTTGCAGTGAAACAATTGACTGACTTACCCTCTATGCGTTAAATTATAAGGGTTAAAATACTTTGAATGTAATATAATAGAGTCATGTAATGGGTTCGGAAAATGACACCAAGGAGTGTAATTGAATACATTACTCATACTCAGATTTCTTCCTTTCATCTATCTTCGAATATACTATAAACAACCACTTTTATGAGCACAAAATAATTCAGAATTTCAGATTGTGTTAAGACAGGAAGGGAAGAGATGCTAGGGGGACAACTTTTACCTTTGAGTAGTGGGTGTCCAAGTCAACAGCAGCTCTAAGTTCAGGAGTCTTTGCTTTTAAGAAACGGTAAGCAATGGAGAATGTTTGTCGGTTAAACTGCCAAAAAAGATACCAAACTCCTGAGAAATAAGTTTGACTGCTAATTTATATGCCTTTATGTGGCGATTGTTCAAATTATTTATTCACAAGCAAGAATTGGACAGATCAAAATAATATATGGACATACTAATAGAATTGGCAAATAATAACTATACAAGGTGTTACCCAAGGGAAATTGACTTCCTCTTATTTGGTATTTCTACCTTGAGTCAAGGAATGGCAATTTTTGCCCTTATACTAATTACCATGTATGCATATTATTATAGTTTCTACCAGCTGATTTAAAATGTAGAATTATGGAAACAACGTAAATTCATGAACAACACCAATAATGTTCCCGGAGGTTTAATTAGATAAGTGCGATCATATTACAAAAGCATGATCTCTGATGTGTTAGTAATAAGAAAGCAGACACGTGGCTATTTTACGAGGGTTCCCAAAAGGATACAATACCTTTGGAAAGCATTCGAAACCTCCACCTGTTACATTGAGCAACGCTAACGAGAGAACTCTATGAGGCACCATCGCCGCTAGTTTACATGCTATCATAGCTCCTGTTTCAATGGAAAATGTTTTGAAAAACAAATCTTATAATCAATCCCTCCCTAACCAGTTGTAAAAGGTAGTTTAATTACGATTATCTTAGCTAAGTGTAGTCTATAATTCAGAGTATTGCATGTGCCAACTTAAGAAGTTTCATACGACAATTTAGGTAACAGTCTTGAGCTCACCCATTGAATGCCCAACGACATGGGCTTTTTTCCATCCTAGATGATCTAATAAAGTAATCGCATCCTTCGCCATGATCTTTGTTCTGCAACCAGAAATCACCAGTGATAAGTTAGAATTCGTGTTTTTCTGCTGATATAAATCCATGAAATGCAATGTTATGCAACTTTATCTAGCTATGTTTTTCTTCATAATCTCAAATACATTGTTTGAGATCACTTCAGTCGGCACTACTTTCTTTCAACTCGGAGTTTTAAAGCTCAAAAAAGGGGGCGGTGGAACTTCTCTTGTTCTTATTAATTATTAAAATTATGCAGGATGTCGGAAGCATGAAAAAGAAAAAATGAAAGAGTATTTAACGTGCAAATTTGAACTCAATAGTACACTTCAAATAAATCGTAGGTTAGATTGAACTCGGTCAAGCAAATAAAGACCATGTATCAACTGAGAGCCGATGCACAAACAAATTAAAATGCAGAATTAACGGGCTACACGAGTACTCAGGATTTCCCAATGGAAATTCTTGAGCTAATCATGAGGATCAAACTATACGGATAATGCTGCATTTATTAATTAAGACCACAATTCGAGGACTTAAGCAAAAACAGTTTTCAAAAGTCAATGCAAATGTGAAAATCGAACGTTCTCAAAATCCAGACACAAGTTCGACGAAATAAGAGGATATTCCAAACCAAACAAGGAAAAAAAGTTAAAACTCACGTATAGGCGGACTTTTTTGTAGGTACGGAGCTCCGACCCATACCCCGGTTATCAAACGCGCAAACCTCGATACCACCACCACTCTCATTGTCATCTCCGCATCGCTGGTCAGCTGAATTCCAATCAGCGTCATCGGAATCATCTTCATTGGGCAAGAAGGTTCCCGTCAGCCCCTTGATTTGAGGTCCCCAAGAGTCATGCGTCCCGGCCAATCCTGAAAATCGATCTCCATAAATTCACAGAAGGGGAAAAAGCAAAAAGAGAAAACTCAAATCAACACTGGGAAAAAAAAAAGAAAAAAACGACTAATGAAGAACCTATGTTGAGGAGAACTTTAGTAGGTCCATGACCGTAAGTTCGGTAAAATATATTAATCTCATTGTTAAGGTGGGCGTCGTGGGTGGCTGGATTCGTTCCGACGTCGCAGTACGGCATCGTTGGGGGCCGCGAGAGGCTGAACGTTAGCAAAATATGGCGAGAAAATTCAGAAATCAGAATTCAATTCAGAATCGAATAAGAGATAGAGAGAGGGAGAGTGCGGCCGCGTTTGTTTAGATTAATAGAGGAGGGAGGGTGGGGGAGGTTGGGCAGGAAACACGTGGCGGAGAAGGAGTGGTGGATAAGAGGTTGAGTCAAACTGAGACGCCGTCAAATGGGAACGAAGAATCACGTCCGGGAGGGCGACGGTGCCATCTGATGGTGCACTCATTTATGCAATGTCTTATGTGTCAAATCTCCCTTTTTTAGTTTTTTAACTTTTTTTTGACTTTGTCAGTTCAATCAACCCTGTTATTTACTTAATTTATTTATGAGAGGAAGATATAGAACTATCTCAGGTTTACAAAATTTTAATTCAAGATTTCGAAATACTTAATCATCCTAAAATTTGTGATTAAATTTTTATAATAGATTACTTCAATTGAATGTCCTTAATTAAAATTAAGATCAATATAATATTTTGTCCCTTAAATCTGCTATCATTTTGATTTTTTGTTCCATCAAATTTCAAAAAAAAGATTTTGGTTGGTTCCTTAAAGGTAAAATGGTTCAAATTTTTATTTAATGATAGGGATTAATATTTTAAACTGAATGAAACTTGAAAGACCAAAAATTATATTATTGACCTTTAAAATTAAAAAAGGAATAAAATGACAACAATTTGATAAATAACAATCTTAACTTATCAAATAACAACAATAATTTAGTCAGACAACTAATTTTACAAAAAATCCTTACTAAAATAAGTTATCGAGGGATAACAACTAAAATAACCATAACTAATTCCACTTTTATTTAGGTCATTTCATAAGAATAGTCTTCAAAGACTTCACATATATTGAATCATTTGGAGTAATTATTTAAAATCTTTTGTTTGGGTGGCATAATTTTTTTTTTTTGAGATTTTAATACTTCAAAATTCTTTGTTAGCTTCATATTTTAAATGACCAAGTTAAAAGTATGGAAAAATCCTAATTAAGTTCAAATCAGGCCTACATTTTTAACAAATCTCTAATAAGGCCTATAAGCCTAATTAGAGATTAATGAGTGTTATTAAAAGACTATAATACTCTTTTATAGGTAAAAATTTGAAGATTTTTAATTGTAAATTCCTATAAAGTTTTAACCCTAAGGTCAGAATCCATGCTTCTTTATGGAATCTTAACCTTTAGTCGACTCACACACAACAACATTGAAAGGCAAGTTCTCACAAATTTTTAACCATGATGCGGTGTGATTTATATGCAGTGATTGAAAGAATAAACACTTATAGTGTGATTTTGAAATTATAGATTAGTAAAAAGAATATCTTTGATTAACTCAAAAACAAAATCAGTCCAACAGTCAAGGTAATTTATAAATTACCTTCAATTAGAAAATTATCAAAATACCGCAAGAAACAAATTTAGACGAAGGGTCAAGATGATTATATATCTTTGAGCTATAAGCAAGTACATTATTAACAATCCTTCTAACTAAAATTGGATGAAAATTTTCGAACAAAAAAAAAACTGGATGAAAATTCTTTAACAGAAGTTTGAAAAAAAATCTGAGTTGATATTATAAAGATATAACACAATGTAAAACATTTTCCTTTGTATTGAAAATTTGAAATAAGAAGCCCCAAATCAAAATTAAAAAAAAAAAAAGGAACGAGGAGTGGAGAAAATAGTCCAAGGATTGATTGGTAAAATCAATAAATTTAGAAATATCTAATTAGGCCCATAGGCCTTATTAAGAATTTATTAAAAGTGTAAGCCTAAATCTAAATTTAGGTATTTCAAATAGATTTAAATAGAATTTTCCTTAAAAGTAAATATCTCTTCGCCGGTGTAGGGCGACGGCCTGGACACGATATTGTTGCGGAGATTTAAAAAATAAAAATATGTGATTCTTTTAGCAAAATTGCTCATAAATATCCTTTTTAACCCAAAAAAAGATTTGCTTGGCGAATTAATTTTCCAATAATGTCTGAATTCTTTTACTATTACTTTCCGTATCTAAAATTTTTAGAGTACCGATATTTTCGTGCGGAAAATAAAATCAGCTCTCAACAGGTATTTATATAAGCAATTTTTTGCATTTTTTTTACCATCCACAACCAAATAATAATCCATATAAACTAATAAATCTCAATCACTGTAGCATAAGTTGTGCGGCTTCTCTCTATTTTTATTGTTCATATGAACAATACCAGCTTCATTGTTGTTAAACTCGCGAGTTGACTCTCCGAGTTTACCGTTTTTATATTTCTAGCTTACAAAATAGAATCGAATCACTGGTAAATTTATGACCATTGTAAACTCGATTAAACTCACAAGTTTATATACCGAGTTTAACGTTTGTACGTTTCTAATTTATAAAACCATATTAATTCACTTTTAAACTCGTGTTAACTTCTTCGATTTGATCATTTCAGTGGCTTTATATATAAATTTTATAAAAATTTCTTTGTTAAATATAATAAATTATGAATGTTGATGGATTTCATTTCAATATTTAGATTTAAAATATATGCAAATCAAATTGTTGTCATTTTTTATATTTTAATTATTTAATTAGACACCATTAATACCTATTTAATGATAAAAATAATGTCTTACAAGTTTACGATTCGAGTTCACGATACGAGTTTAAATCACTATTACGAGTTTGTTTAAACTCTCGAGTTTGACAGTCTTGACCAGCTCCATAAATAGTGTGGCTTGTGCATGTGGCATGTGGCTCCGTGCTTACTTTTTCTTACATAATGATTTCAAATTTTAAAATTCCTTCCATTTGAAATTCCTTCTCTGTGTCTTATTGCTTTTCATTTTTGTCCTAATATATAAAAAAGCTCCTCTCACCTAGTAATAAATAAGAAAGGCTCATTCTCTCCCTCTTGCCTCGCTTTTTTATCCTTATATATCTCACCTCTCCCCTATGCCTTTTGCTCATCTTTCTATCCTCTATTTCGTCTCCCTCCAAAAACCATGCCTCCATCCTCGCTAATATGTGCTGTTAAAGATCTCACCTTTATTAGCTGTTTGCTTATTCATATTCTTCATTCATCTCAATGGGGAAGGAACTGATGGTAGATTGATAGTGGCGGTGGTGGTGTGTTTCTGGTGATGGTGATGAGGATGGTGATTTTCAAGTGGCGAAGGGGAAGAAGTGGAGAATGGATGGCTAGAGGAACCATGGAGATGATCGAGCACTTTGATGATCATTCTCTCCCGATAGATGAAGTTGATGTCGTGATGGTGGTGAGGATGGAAGAATGGCAATGATTCATGATTGTGAAGTGCGGTGATGATGATGATAGAAGCTTTCTTTTTTTTTATCATGAGCGTCGGCCACTTCTCTCCTCCCATCAGGCGTCCACCTCTGATCCTCTGATTCTTCTCTGGTATTTCCTGGGTCTCTTGCAAGTTTGATGATAAGACTAGGAAAAACTGAAATAGGTTTGTGTTTGAAATTTACCAGATATGTTACAGCTTCCTATTTTCCCCCTTTTTACTTTTGCTTATTTGAATCTTACAGTGTTTGCGCAGAAGTAACTTTCCCTTTCCTTCCTTTTGTTCTCTCTCACTCCCTATTTTCTACGTTTCTTAGCTACAGGAAGCGTAAACCACTGTACAAGACCAGATCTGTGTACTTCAAGCTTTTTTCTTAACTCAACAAAACAAATTAATTCGACAAACTAATTATTATTGAGATATTAAAGCAACAACATCACATTGCTTAAAATTGGTGGGGGAAAAATCACCAAATTGCCTATAACATAGTGTTTTTTCCACTAGTTGATTTATTTATTTTTTAATTAGAAAAGGAAGGAAGTGATTTCCAATAATTTTAAAATGTCATTAGTAAGTGGGAAACAAGATATAAAAAATCCTATGAGAATGTTTTCACAAAATGAATAGGACACTAATGAAAAGGAGAGGACAAGTTTTCTACAAAAACAATGGACCCATGCTATATGGATTTATAAGTACACTGTCATAGTTCAATATTGTTGGGTGGTGAGTCTTTTATTGGGGAATGGGAAATCAAAAGCAAAAATTAAAGAAAGCCCTCTTAAATTTAGAAGCGTTATATCTATATCACCCCAAACATTGTTTTGGTTTGGAGTCTAATGTACCTGTACGTCTGATGTGAGGGAGACTAGTTGAGTAGAGAGAAAAGAGAGAGAGGAGAGAGATGATGGTCAAAAGACAAAGCAAAGCTAACCCTAGGAGTAAAATGACGGCACATTGGATCAAATCAATTACTTGAATGAAATTTGCAAGACAAGTGAAATAAGGACTGATATATATACCATCAGTGTCAATCATTAAAAAAAGGACTGATGAAAAAGAAGGCACGGTGTCCTCTAACTATATTGCAATCCCCAACCCATTTTTCATTTCAATGCCTAATTACTCTTCTCAGAGTGTCTCAATGTCCCTTATTTTAACTTCTCTTCATTTATTTTAACCGTCGTTCCATATTCATACATTTCACTTTCCCTATTTCACCCACAGTTTAACCTCTCCTTCCTCACCTATAGTTATGCATCTCTCCTAATAGTTTTAGTTCACGAAATATGAAAAGAAAAGAGAGGAAGAGGAAGGAGAGAGAAAAGTGGGGAGAGAAGAGTGATAAAAAACTTTGAAGGCATATACATATTTAAAATTTTGTATTTTATTTTTAATAAAATATTATATATTATTATTTAAATTTTTAAGTATGAAGTTTAACCTGAGCCTGTTCAAGGAAAAGCATTTAGCAAATTGAAAATTTGACTGACGTATTAGGAGGAGTGTTTTGTCCTATTGCTCTCATCTTTCCATAACATTTGTCCTTCCTTTCATCTTGAACATAAATTGCATTTAACAACCCTAATCTATCATCAAACTTGTCTCTAGCCTTTTATTTATTTTTCCTTTTTCCTACTTTAGATTAGTTTTTAGAAAATAGTTTTTACGATTTATGAGGTAAATATGTGAAAGAAGTTTTGTCCTAATTTACAAAAAAAGGCTTTTGAAACCGCGATTTGGGACTTACTCAAACACACACTAAACTATAAATTTTGAGTAAGATGATGATTCAACATTTGCTGATTTTATTATTATTATTTTCTGGATTTGACGGTGTTTAGTAACTCTATGTAAACTTCAAAAAAATTTGTATGTTAAACATGATAAATTATAAATAATTTAAATCTCAATTATTTATTTTCAAATATTATAAATTAAATTATTTCTTTTTCTGTATTTTTATAATTTAATTATATATTTTTAATAACTATTTATTGATGAAGCATGTTTAGAGATTACGAAAATTTGACAATTTTTTGTTGTAATTTAAGATACCTAACAAATTCTCTTACCAAATCAACAATAAATAATCTATACATGACTTGTATTATAAATTTGAGAAAAAGACAAAAAAATATCACTTGAACTTCAAAATCTCAAATTAATCCTTTGACAAAAATTTACGTTGTCAATCTCATTACCATTCTTGTCAATCCCATTATCATTCTTGTCAGCGGGATTTTGAAGTTCAAATGGTATTTTTCTGTCTTTTTCTCTATAAATAATTAATACAATATTTAAATTTATCAAGTAAAATAATTAGTTATAGCTTTACTCATATTTTATCATAGAACGTGGCACTGCATGGAAAGCAGCACGTGGCACTGCTTTTTCTCACATGCGGAGAACCTCTATCCTTCATTTTTTTTTAAAAAAAAAAATTTAAACACTCATAATTCCTGCAGGCCAAAGGAAAAATACTCTAATGAATTAGATTTTACACTCACAAGGGGGAAAGATTTAACGAGTTCATTTTTAATCAAATAAGTAAAGTTATAAAACTTTAGTATAAAAATAAAATAAAAAAGAAAGAAAATTAATTAAAAAACGTGGAACACCGCTTCTCATTTTCTTAAAATTAAAGAAATTGTCAGTTGCGATCAGACAATCGCTGTTCCAAAAAAAAAAAAAAGAAATCAGACAATCAAGATACTGACTTTTCGTCCAAAAAAAATAAATCAAGATGCTGACTTTAATATATAAAAAAAAGTTGAAAAAATTACCATATAGTTCTACTTCTACTACTCCCGTGCCTCTGTCGGCAATTTAGTGCCACCTTGGATCAACATAAAAAAAATACTTTTGCATTTTATGAAATAAAAAACTTTCACATTTTTATATCGGGCAACACTTGCAATACAAAAGGATTCTTCGAAAGTTCTAACATGCTTCTTAGTACGAGCCACATCAAATATATGGCATAAACATGCTTTATTTTAAATTAATTAAACCATGCTTTGTATATTGTATTTGACTTCCAAGTTTAACGTGGGTGCATGAAGGGAAGGGAAGACAAATAAATGAAAGCAAATTATCCATCAGTCTCAACTTCCAACTAAAAATAAATAAATATTAAGAAGTTTCAAGAAATTCAATTTTTTGTAAATTTAATTTATGAATAACATAATTTGACTTGTAAATATTGAAATTTGACATGCAAATATAAATTGTAAAATTTGTTTGTAAATAAGGCAACTCAACTTATAAATTTGTAAATTTAAACTGTAATATAAAATCCTTTGAACCTAATATTCAATATATATTTTTTTTAACTGCAGAGTTGACACCTATGACAAATTTTTCCAATCAACATCAAATGTTCGAATTGATCAGGATAGCTGCGGATCGGGGTTATATATTCACGAATAATTTTTGTTTGATACGCATAAATATAAGGATTAGCATCAACATGACCTTTAAATATTTGAAATAAATAGAAACAAGTAGCATTATCATTGGATGGGTTGTTATGAAAAATAGAAACAAAATTTATTTCACAAGTTGACTCAGCACTGTGTAAATTAAAACTATTCTTTATATTTTGACCTAATCTCGTCTAACTGTAATCATATAATAGAATTATTTATATTTTGAATTCAACCCTTTTCTTACTTTACTTACCCTCCATTGTTGATAATATATATTAATAATATTGATTTATAAAAAGACGAGAAATTAAGTATCAATTAATATATATCTAGTTATATCCATCTAAGCATCAATTAATACATAAACATAAACTTAGCATAAAAGTCATAGGAAAGTCCTTGTTTTTTTTTTTTTTTTTGAACAAGAAAGTCCATATTGAACAAAGTCAAAATTATTAATATATACACAAAAGTCCACATATAAGCGCGGACTTGGGGGGATGATTGATACTCTACGAAGGTGAAGCAAGAAGCCTACATTGAACAAATGAGATTGAGGAAGAATAACGAGAAGTGGAATGTGATTGGTCACGAGGGAACATCATGCGAATAACAAATTTTGCCACACACATGACATGTCTAAATCAACTAATCACAATTCACAACATATACCTTTAAAAGTACGAGGCGCGCACACAAATACATATATCCAATAATCACATTTTCTAGCAGCAACCTCTCACAAGTTACTCGAATCTCTTGCCACTACAAGCTTTTTACAGTTAGGCACACGGTCCTCTTCAATATATACAACTAGTGGATCTGAATGGATGAATGAAGACTTACAGAAGATGAAAATTGCTGGCAACATAAGATTTACACTTTCATGAACCTTGTCAAAAGCATGACAGACAAATATGTCGTCTATATAGGAGGAAACATCCATCCCATAGTCCATCCAAGAAACAAACCAGCACCTGCAAGTCCTAAGCCCACAGCAAAAGCAACAGCACATCTTTTGATTCCATTTCTTCTGTTCCTGTTCTTCCTCTTCCTACTACCAACGGGACCGTTTTTAAGTTGCTTCGTACAGTCAGGGGTCCAAGGTAGGCCAGCTGGTAAGAGGCTTAACAATGGCTGGTTTTTGTTTCTGAGTTGCAGGCAGAGGTTTTCAAGCTGCAGAAGGTGGAGCCACTGCTTGTATGCAAAGAGTTGCGAAGCCTGTCGGAAGAAGAGGCTGATGATATGCTCCTTCTCGTTGTAGGCTTGTTGTGCGGCTTTCTCTGCCTCTCTCGCTCGTGTTTGAGAGTGACACAGTGCTTCCAACAGCTGAGCCTTGGACTTGGACTCTGAATTCATAGGTTCACCCTTGCTTGTGGAATAAGAATCTTTGCTCTGGTTGGAGCTGGAGATATGTAGAGCATGTTATGATAGACAATATACAAGAATATCATAGTTGAAGCAAATGAATAACTAAATATTGTCTAAGCAAATCAGTACGGGCACACATTCAGAGCCAATAGTCAGTTGGACCAAGGCATCCAGGAAACTTAAAATCTAATGTCATGATTAATCCATCCTAAGATTAATCAACACTAAGAAACCCTCTTACTGGAAGGGAAACTACAAAAACTTGTGAAAATTTCCAGAGTAATGGGAAGAATCATTATCTTACTCCCAGAGGTATTTACTGGATAGAAACATTGGAAATGTGAATTGCTACGTGTTTCAAAAATAAAAATCCGTGCAAATAAACAAGTTCCAAGAAGTCTCCACAAAATAATTAAGGAAAACTAGCCACTAGCCAGTTTCAGTTGAAAAATTTAATAATGGAGAGGACAAAAGAGCACTCTTACATGAGCTACAGAAATTTTTACACGAAAATCTAGCTTGTAGCTTCTATCTTCGTATGAAAAAAAATTCAGCAAATAGTGATCCAGACCCCTAGTCAAACTGACATGGCAATTAGTGCTTTAGAAAACAAGAAACACTGATTTGCTTCCATAATAAGCTGAATGTAACAGAAATGCATAAGAATTTTAAACCAGCCCTCTACAGCAGTATTACCTGAACATTCTGTCTGAATCCTGTGATGGACAGCCAGAAGTGGGGGTTCCAGAAGTATAACTTTCCACATAAAAAGAACCCTTCTCGGCTTTTTCATTCAGAGAGGATGGCGGGGTCTTGTCACGGTCAAGGCACTCAGGATAAGGGAATGGCGTAGTCCTAAAATGCTTAATCTGCGGTTGAGGAAGATCACAGTTCTCAATATGTTCAAGTGACTTCTGAGCAACCAAGGAAGCCAACTCATCTTTTCCAGCATTGCGCCACCAGGGCCCAATTTTCTCAGTGCCTATCCAATGTGAGTCTGGATCAGATGATGCCTTTTTATATTGTTCAGCGGTCAGGAATTCGGTAATATCCCAGTCCACAAAATGATCTTCTTTAAACCAGAATTCCCCCTGATCTTTTTTCTTAGCTGTAAGCTGTACATCATTATTCAGTGCAGCCTCAATTTTGGACATTCTGCTAGTGTTCATGTTTTTCATACAGGTATTAGAGCTATTCCATGGCTGTTCCACAACTCGATTAGCACTTCCAATACAAGAAACAGAATCCATGTGTTTGAAAGATTGAACACCCCCAGTTTGAACATTATCATCAACCGATCCTGCTAAGTAAGAATCAAGTTCGCCCTCCCACGAATTCAAACGTTGACATGTGTAATTTGCCTCTTCTCCTAGGTTGCTTTTCACATGTAGCCACCACTTCATCTCCGGTAACTTCTCAGGATTAGGGTTATGTGGCATTCCACCTGAGTTGGCCTGATCATTGACAGAATTCCAAGACACCCAATCAGATTCCACTGTTTTAGAAACTGATGATGGATGGTCAGAAGAAGCCGGCCGCATCATGAAATCACGAGTGAAACAACGATTAGCTGCAAAAGAGGGCCTTCTTTCTGCTGATTCCATTACTCTTGATCTCTATAGGACCTATTCGAGGAAGATAATCCGAGAGGACCAATCAATAAGATAGAAACGCATAATATTAGATGCCATCCTTGCAAACTAACAGGATGTTAATCCTTCATTTCTAGTACAATAACAGACCAGTACATTAGTATATTACAAATCTTCAACTTAGCGGATCAAAGGAAAAGTAGGTCCACTTGAGCCAACAGTTTGTCATTGAACTCCCACAAAATTCATTGTAGAATGCAAACTGGGGAAAAAAATCCACTTCCAAAAGGCAAAACTTTCTTCTACTAATTTTTAAAGAAAGCAAACAAATCCACATAACCCAACACGAACACAAAAGCATTGGAATCATGATCATTAAACAGGAAGTTAAGAAATGATTGGTACAAGAGGAAGATGACATCAACAAAAAGATGATCAACAATGGAACCAATAATAGTAAGCTAAATCTCGTAATCAAGTATATAAGGAATTCAGTAAGATAACGAAGCTTATCTCATCCCAGAAAGGATTCAAACGCCGGTAGCATAACAAAATGCTAATTTTGTACACCATCGACTGAAATAACGAAACCCAAAAACAGAAATTATTTTTCATGAGTGAGTATAGCTCAAGGAAAGTCAACGGAAAACCCAAACGATGCTTGGGAATGTGTGTGCTATTCGAATAGAAAGAAGCATATCAATTAAATGCCCAAAATCCTGCTTACAAATTAACAGCGTGGTTCCAAAACTCACTGAACCAGAGGAAACATCTCAGATAAGTCAAGTCAGACGATTTTACCAGCCAATTACACGAATAATACCAACAGAGATGCCCTAATTACCAAACCTAGAATTTACAAACCCAGAACAGGGATGCAACAAAGAGCGCAAAATTCGAAAGGGCCACAGAAGCACCACGACTAAACTAAAATACAGATATATGGGGAAGTTATAACACGTCAGAAGACACGTTTCGGTAGGCCAGATCACAAAGAAGCAAGGATATTTTTAGAAACGAAACGAAGAAAGAGAGAGAGAAGACGTACTTACTGAGGCAGACGGCTTCTTTCTATTTCAGAATTTGAGATCTGAAAAGTAGTAATGGAATCTAGAACTTGGGGAATATTTCCATTTCTGTGATCTTCTTACCCCAAGAGAAATTCCCAGACACGATAATAATGTAAGATTTGCCATAACCGGGTTTGATTTGTGACTTGCGAGCGGTATTATTGCTCCCTCAATCCATCCTCCCATTAAATATCTATGTCTATTTTTTGATATTTGATTCTATTTCGCGTCTTTTTGTAATATCCTGACATCACAATTCCGATATATAGGCTCACGCACGTTTATGTGCGATGTCTTGTTACCGAGGAAAAGATTGAAGATAAAACTTGGAGGGTGGAGACTGATGGCGACACCTTCGTGTCACTGTATGCTTCGCTGCTTATACGCCAAGGTATGAGTCATAGTGGCTTCTGTTTTGATCCTTTTTGCTTTCTTCTATCGGTTTAATTTGTAATCGTACACTTAATACCAACTTTTGTCTTAAATACTCCCTCCGATCCTAATTAAAAAATAAAATTGATTTTTTTAGAGAAATTAAAGAAACCAATTAAATTAATTTAGAGTGTTTATATTTTTAGTATCCTTAGATTATATATTAGTTTATTAGTCAAATTAATTAGTTTGGAGAAAAAAAATAAAAATAAAAATACTCTAAATTAATTTAATTGGCTTCCTTAATTTCTCCAAAAAAGTCAACTTTACCTTATAATTAGGACCGGAGGGAGTACACTATAAGATAAAATTGAATTTTTTTAGCAGATTAAGGAAGTTAAATAAGTTACTTAATCATATTATATGTTATGTATCCTTAGATTATATGTTAGTTTATTAGTTAAATTAATTAATTTAGAGAAAAAAATAAAAATATAAATACTCTAAAGTAATTTAATTAGCTTCCTTAAATTCTCCAAAAAAATCAACTTTATCTTATAATTAGAACCGGAGGGAGTATAAGACTTATTTATTTAAATTAATTAGATGAAGAAAGTTACTTAAATGAGTTAATATGATCAAGTCCAAAAAAAAAATTAATATGACATGTTTTTTCTAAAATATCCTAATTATTTTTCTTAATTCATCAATATCTCTTACTTGATTATTTTGAGAGAACATTTGGTAATTTAGGAAAAGATGAACAAAATTGAGAAATAGGTTTTACATTAAGGATTAAGATCAACTATCCAATTAGGTCTTACGTTAAGGACTAGAGAGAGTATCTTTTTCTTTTATTTTCTTTTTTTCCCATGGAGAATTTCTCTGAGACCCTAATGCCCTGTTGGGTATATTGGAATTGGAGAGATAAAATGGAAATGGAATTAAAATCCACGATAAATGTTTGTTTGGTTTGCATGAATTGATTTCCATGTTAAAATCAATTCCATCAAAATGGGTTGGATTGGGTTCCATGCTAAGATCCATGGAATGAGATGGTTCCATGGAGGCCGTATTTTCGAACTAAAATGTCATCAGTTATGAAATTTTTGGATACTTTTACCCAAATTAAAACCCTAAACCGCATCTTCCCATTTCTCTCAATTACCCTCCTCTGTGCCTTTAACCTCCTCACTCACTGATGGCGACCTCTACTCACTCACCGATGGCAACAACGATAGCGACTTCTTCATTCCAGATTTGGGTTGCCATCGTCCTCCATTTCCACTCCCCTTCCTCTTTCTAGTCAGAAAGCTTCACCTCCACCCCTAGCGATGACCCATATACAGCAGAAACTCCAACGAAGGCACAATCGAATCTCCTCTTCACTGTCCTCACTATTCTTTATACGAGTACGTCTCAAAGAAGATGGGAATAGGGGTGTTCGGGATCGGGAAATGTCATTCCCTATCCCGAAAAGGGTTCTGGAATGATTTTCATTCCCGATCTCGATCCCGAAAATTTCCCGTCCCGACGGGACAGGAAATGTTATTGATCGGGATCAGGAATTTCCGATCCCAGATTTCTTTTTTTAAAAAAAAAATTCCTATATTAATTTTTTTGTTTTATTTTCTTTAGTCTAGTATAAATATATAATTTGTCTAATATCATATTGTACCAAATTAGTCCAATAAAAATATATCATTAGTCCAATACGTGCTTAAAGTTGTCGATTTAGCTACAAAAAGCATAAAGACAAGAACAAAAAATTAGAATTATTTAATAAATAGTAAATGAAATTAACTAAAAGAATAGATATTACCTTGAGGGTGTTAGGGATTTTCACATTTTATTTTGCATTTGATCTTGCTTTCTTAAATATTCTAAAAAATTATACATAATATATATATAATTTTTTTTTCAGGATCGGGAAGTCCCATTCCCGATCCCAAAAAAAATTTCCCGATCCCGAACTTTTAGGAAAATCCCGTCCCGATTTACTCGGGATCGGGACGGGAAAAAGTTGCACACCCTTATATGGGAACATAGCTTAGTGACGGCCACGAGCATAGTTGATTGAACGAGGCCGTCACAAGCTTCAATCGCCCATGATGGCGGAAGCACGATGAGTGAGGCTAAGCACGTCTTTTGCACAGTGTCTACCTCGAGATTTACTCTGGCTTCCTTAGATTCAAGTTTATGCTTGTTCTCTACATATTGGTGATATTGATGTTTGATTCTTGTTTTAAGTTTGATTTTCCATATTATTGGTAGATAATAGATGTTGGTACTAATTCTGGTAGTGCGTGGTGACTAATTGGTTTTGAAGAGTGAAGAGCTTCGACAATAGAGGCTCTTGGAGCTTCATCAATGGCGGTGGCAAATATGGGTCCTTTTTTTGGTCGAACAGATGGGTCCTTGGTTCTTAGGAAGTTAAGATTAAAAAAATTATGAAGGGTATTGTGGACTTTTTACACAAATAATACATATTTTAATTAAAAAATTATGTCTCATTTCCATATTCATTTCCATCAAAATCAATTTCAGTGTACCAAGTGGGCTCTAAAAAAGAGATTTACCTGCTTTTCAGTTGTTATCAAACGTTTAGTGCCTGTTTGGATTAGTGATAAAGTTTATTTTTCTAACGTGATTTATGGTATATGAAGTAAGTATATGATAAAGGTTTGTCTCAATTTACTTGAACGTGCTTTTTAAACACTAATTCAAATAAATCCTTAGGTGACTAAATCCGGTCCTGGACACCTTATAGTATTCTTTCTTTTTCACTTCGCCTACGAATAAGATACTCATATGGACACTGAGATATAAGCTCATGACCTGTCATGAATTATGAACCCAACTCTTTATCAATTCAACCAATTTCGGATGGTGCCGTCAAATCATAATTATAAACTTAATGTTTGGGCAAATAAGTCTTGAAGAACAAAACATAAACAAGAGGTTAAAAAAGAAATGGTTAGATATAATATCCTAAAAATTGGATAAAATTAAGGGCTTGCTTCCAAAATCCAAAATATATCCACGCAGGCTTGCCATTTTCCACAAGAGGACCAATACCATTATCATAACTGCCTTTGATTTAATTGTCATATCCAGTGACGTAATTCGAATCCTTTTTTCGCCACTATTTTTTATCCAGAAAGAATAGTGCAGCAAAAAGGACAAGAAGAAACCGTCCCTAAACTCAGATGCCACTTGCATTTTAACGATCAAGGAGGTGTGTAAAGGAGGTATTTAAAGCTTTGACTTTCCATATATCACTTAAAAGCCAATTAAATTAAACTGTTTGCGTGTTGGGCCAAAAAAGAAAAAATTAAACTGTTTGTGTAAATCTCGGGTTTGATCTACCAATTATTTTATCGGCATGCACAAACTAGAGATCGTTCGAAGAAATTACAAACTAATATGCAAGAGAATAATATAATATATCATTCTCCTTCCTGTATTTAATATAAAATATATTTAAAAAATTGATATTGATATTAAATATAAAATAATTTATTTTTTATATTTATCAATATTTTCATAATTAATTTATTTCTATTGATGTTCCTTCAATAATAATTAAGAAGGAGAGGGAATAAGGGATTTAAAGAAAATGACTGTGGTGTTTTAGAACATATATATTATATTAACTAACTTCCTTAATATGATCAAATTATATAAATATGTCTTATATTAAAAATAAAAAAGAGTGATAAAAAGAGCACACAGGCCACAAGTTTTCATCACATTATTCAGAATCATATATGCAAATGGCTCATACATGTATGTGCTTGATAATTTATTCAAGTTTCACAAATCTCAACAAAGTTGATGAAGGTAGGCTCATAAGAGAAAACAGAAGAATGAGACTTAAGCTCTGAAGTAGTTCGACTTGCTCTCTCTTGGAAAATGTGCCTGTTTCTTCAGTTCCGCTATGGGAGACATTCACAACCGGAAATTACCACCGGATCGGCCGTCAGATCTCCTGGCTTGTGGTAGTAATAAAAAGAAAAAGAATGAATCTTCTGCTCAAGCAGAAATGGACATTCAAATGACTGATGAAGTTTCTCCACAAAATGTGGACACCCCCATGGAATAGGGTAATGCAGATTTCAACATGAAGGATCAAACAGAGCAGAGGCCTACATCCTATAAAGACTTTCTGATGGGTTTCAATGGCATTGATAATTTGGGGGCCTGTTTGGATGATGAGGAACTATCATCTGACATTCTTAATAGGGAATGGGATATGCCTGAGCTCACAGAGGCTTATGGAAGATTACCCAGTGGTTCCGGTCACAGCTGATGAGTATAGTGAATGGTGTAAACCCTGGAATGAGGCTTTAATTCTTACTGTGCTTGGCAAAAAATATAACGTGTATGCTTTAAAGACGCACCTGAGCAAGGTTTGAAAGACTCCTGATTTTGATATCATTGATTTAGACAACAATTATTTCATTGTTCGGTTTGTCCAAAAGGAAGGATGGGCATACCTATATCACAAAGTTATGTATGATGGTCCTTGGGTGGTTCAACAGCACACAGTCCCGGTTCAGCATTGGTCCCCGCATTTCGATCCTTATAATAATCCTCTGGGACGTGTTGTGACTTGGGTGACGATTCCTAATATCCCAATGCAATGCTATAATAAGACTTTCATCTCATGGTTGGGAAACAAGATTGGGAGAACTATTAAAGTCGATATTCTTTCTCCATCAGAGTTGCCCTCAGCGTCGGCGAAGATAGAACGAGGGAGGTATGCACGCATCTGTGTTGAGTTGGACCTTCGCAAGAAACTGGTTTCCAGGGTTATTGCTGCAAATATGGCTTACCAGGTGGAGTATGACGGGTTAAACCTCATTTGTTTTGCTTGTGGACGTTACGGGCACCGGAAGGAGACATGTTCCTGGACTTATGTGAAGGAAGGCCAAAAAAGTTCCAATCTTCATAATCAGCATCCTTAACCTGATACACAATTACTGTCAACGAGGAAAGGACCCAACGCCGAGGAAAAATTTGGCTCCTAGATGATAGTGAACTGATCTAATCGTCCTCAAATCTCGAGGAGCCTTCAACCTAGGGGGCCTGATACCGAACAGGGCACCGGTATGAGAGGCAATAGGGGGTCGAAGAAGGTGGGAATGGCATCTCATTTCAGTGCGCTAGCCAAGATTGAAGAGGAGGAGTAGCTAGGAAATCTGGATTGACGGCACAAGAGTTGGGTACCAGTCGGTGTGCAAGATGGGGTATTGGTCGGTGTGCGAGCTGCACCAAGCCAACCAAGCTCCTCTCGCGAAGCGGGAGTCATGATGGCCTAGACGAACACACAAAGTGATCAGGTGCTGAGTCAAGGCATGGCTTCATCTGAAGTCAGGAACCATCAAAAGATGTGAGTGGAAAGGTGGGGTCCACGGGGAAGGGGAAAGTCAAAGCTTCCCTTGTGGAGGAGTTAACACACATAGAGCACAAACTATTAAGGTGGACTGACTTAATGTATCTGGGCAGCAATTGGAAGCACATGCGTGTGTTGTGGGCCGGCCTCAAGCGGCAGGATCAGCTCTAATTTTAGTGGGCCGACGTGAACATTTAGTTGTGGGGGGAAATGTTAATCAGGTGGGTTCAAATGTTTTAAAATCAAATCATAATGAGGGCTACACAATTAATGGTCTCCTACTGTTAGAAGGCCTACAAAAATCTGAGAATAACTCTGATGCTTTCATAATGGCCAAATTTAAGCATAGTATGGAAGATGATATAGACAGGCTGGATCTAGAGCATGATATTGGTGATGACTTCATGTAGGATGAACAGCAAGATGCAATATCAGATATGGCAGTGCATCAAGCGATACAGGTTTATGGAAACCTATGTGATCAGTAAGTGTTTGTGCCTCATCTCCCACTTTAGTCGTATGATTATTGCTTCATGTAATTGTAGGGGTGCGGGAAATAGAACTTTTCCTGGAACTGTTAAGCATGTAGTCAATAAATATAAAATAGATATTTTGTGTTTAATTGAGACAGAGTTAGTGGTACCAGAGCTGATAGTGTGACGTGTAAGCTTGGGTTTAGTAATTGGCTTCGTCTCGAAGCCTCAGGATTTGCAGGAGGTATTTGGGTTTTGTGGGATGATACTAACACTCATGTGGATTATATTTGTTCAAGTACCCAATTTATTCACTGCAAGCTGGTTGATAAAAATAATAATGATTCTTTTGTGGCCACGTTTGTTTAGGGGGAAACGACGGCTAATAGAAGAATGGATTTATGGAAATCTCTTGAAAATATTGCTCTAACTATGGTTGATCCTTGGTTGGTGATAAGAGATTTTAATTCTTTTCTCGATCCTACGGATAAAATGGCAGCTTCGGCACCTTCTATGAGAGCTATGGATCAATTTTTTAAATGTGTCAGGGCCACTCAACTTCTGGAACTTCCCCATGTTAGAGAAAGGTTTACATGGGAAAAGAGAGGAGTGAAAGAGAGATTAGATTGGGGGTTTAGCAATATGTTATGGGAGATGAGGCACCCTCAAAGTAAAGTTTTTCACCGTCTTTGTTTCAAATTGGATTATCGTCTTTTGGTGATCTCGGATGAGTCCCATCATAGTAATCGCAGATATCCTTTCAAATATCAACCAGCGTAGGCTTTGGAAGAGACTTTCCCTACGATTGTTACTAAGGCCTGGGAAAATGAAGACTGGAGCGGAGGGGTATATAAATTTGTGCAAGCGACTAAAACTTAGACTTCAGAAGTGGTTGGAAGTATCCCCAAGAAAAGATAAAATATTATTAGAAGATTGGAGGGCATCGACAGAGCACCAGTAAACAGCACAACTAATGGACTTTTATAAACTGGAGAAAACTCTTTGGCAGGAGTATAGTAAATTAAGTGCTCAAGAGGAATTAATATGGTACCAACAATCTCGGTCCAAATGGCTTACTTGTGGTGATAAAAATACCAAGTTTTTTCATGCTTCCACGGTTATTCAACGGAAAAGGAAACATGTTTATGCCCTACAGGATGAAGTTGGTGATTGGGTTACTGATCAAGAAGAGTTGAGGAATATGGTTGGGAGATTTTTAAGGAGTTGTATACTAAAGATGATCTTCTTATGCATTCCTCAAATTGGCCTATGGATTTTCCTCCCTTGTCTAGTCAAGACATTAGTCTAATTCATAAGGAAGTACAAGATTTTGAGATTAAGAATGCAGCATTCATGATAGGTGCGTTCAAAGCACCAGGGCCTGATGGTCTAAATGCTTAATTTTTTCAATCTCAATGGGAGAGGGTGGAAGCAAATGTGTGTGATTATGTCAAAACTATTTGGCAAAATCCTACAATGATAAAGGATATTAATCACACGAATATTGTGCTTATCCCAAAAATTGATAATCCCCAGAAGGTGCAAGACTTTCGACCAATCTCCTTGTGCAATGTTATCTTCAAAATCACTACCAAGATCATTGTGGGTCGATTAAAGAAAGCCATGACTTATTTGATTGAACCTCAACAGTGTAGTTTTATTGAAGGAAGACACAACTCTGACAATGTCATAATTGCACAGGAGGTCATTCACACAATGCGAAAGCAAAGGAAAAAAGGATATGTGGTAGTGAATATGGAAAAGGCATATGACCGTCTCGATTGGGAATTTTTGAGAAATTCCCTTATTAGCCTTGGAATACAAGATAATATTATGAACATCATCATGTAATGTACCTTGACGGTATCCATAAAAGTCCTTTGGAATGGAGTGGAATCATCCTCTTTCTTACCGTCCCGTGGTCTTCAGCAAGGTGATCCTCTAAGTCCTTACTTGTTTGTCCTGTGCATGGAAAGGTTGGGTCACCATAGAACAGTGAATACTGGACAGTAGTCAAGATTCAGATTTTGTAGAAATTCTCTTGTTTTATCACTTTTTTTTTTGCAGATGATCTGCTTCTTTTTGGAGGAGAAGCTTCTATAAGCCAAATCACAGTAATGAAGGAGGTTATGAAAGCATTTTGTGGGGTCTCTGGGCATCGTGTTAATTTAACTAAATCTAAAGCTTTCTTCTCAAAAAATATGAATTTTAATAGAGCGAATGAGCTTATTACCGGAGATTTGGGAAAATATTTGGGAGTGCCATTGCTCCATGGCCATGTTACAAAGCTTACTTATTTCCCTATCATCCAAAAAGTCCGAAAGAGGTTGGCAGGGTAGAAGGTTAGGTTTCTCATTATGGCAAGTTGATCAGTTCTCATTAAAGCAGTACTGTCGGCTTTGCCTGCCTACCAAATGCAAACTACCTTGCTTCCTAAAGGTGTTGTACAAGAGCTAGAGAAGACTACTCGTTTCTTTCTTTGGAATCAAGGTAATGATGGTAAGAAGATACATTTAATTGCATGGGAACAAATCAAACAGGAGAAAGATAATGGAGGTCTGGGGATTAAGGATTTATACAATCAAAATTTGGCCTTTATTATGAAACTGTGTTAGAGGATATTAACAAAAACATATGCTCTTTGGGTCAGGTGCCTTAAGGCGAAATATGGTTGTGAGGATGCCATATATCCTAGGTGTGTAATAGATAGGATCCATCTAGAGTTTGGCGTAGTATTTCATTAGTATGGGAGCGGTTTTATAGAGGCGTGGGTAGAAAGTTAAATGATGGTCGATCCACCAATGTTTGGTGGGACTTATGGACCCTAATTGAAGTGCCTCTAATCCACTTTATTGATCGAAATATCCATGACATAAACCCATGTGCCAAAGTTAGAAATTTTGCGTTACCAGATGGTAATTGGAACTTTTCAAAATGGAGGTAGTTTCTTTCGCAATGGGTGATTGATATTATTTCCTATATTCATCCACCTAGGGGGAACGAAGCTGATACTTTCTACTAGAGGAATGCTTCGGATGGGAATTTTAGTGTCCGCGCTGCTTATAAATCTATTTCCACACCACGAGATCCGAAAGTTCTTTTCCAGTGGTAGAAGGTGTGGAAACTCCCATTACCGGAAAAAGTGAAGTTTTTTCTTTGGCAAGTAATTCACGAGAGGCTTCCTACAAACTATGTCAGAGCTAAGAGAGGGTTAACCCAGAGTGAGGAGTGTCCTTTTCAGTGTCAGAGAGTGAAAGATACACTTCATATCCTTCGTGACTGTGAGCTCTCGAGGAATGTGTGGTTATATTTTGTTTACCCTAACTCTCGTTTTTGTTTTTTTCAAACCGATTTGCAGAGATGGCTTAGGATGAATATATCTAGCAACATGGGCTTTGCACGTTTCAGGAGATGGCCTTGGTGTAAAATCTTCAGTTTTATCTGCTGGATCTTATGGAAGAACCGATGCAAGGGAGTTATGGAAGGAACGCGCTTACAAGCACAAGATGTTGTTCATCAGGGGATGTTTTCTTTGATGGATAGCAGTTTGCTTGATACTTTTAGCAACATGTTGTTCCAAAACGACCGAGTCGTGACTACCAGTTGGCATCCACCGCTGTTTAGGTACGTTTGTTTGGATACAGATGCCTCTGTCGATTCCTCAGGCTTGGCTACATGTGGTGGGGTGGTTTGGGATGATCATGGTAATTGGGTGGTTGGTTTCCAACGGCAGTTAGGGGTTGCTTCATCCACAGGGGCTGAATTATTAGGAATAGTGACGAGTTTGAATCTCTGTCAGCGGTTCAATCTTCAGAACACCCATGCCTACACAGATTCGTTAGAAGCCTATCAGTTGATTATGCGGGATTAGGGGTGTGCATTTTTTTCCCGTCCCGACCTTCCCGTCCCGATCCCGACCAAATCGGGACGGGAAAATCCCGTCCCGAAAATTTCGGGACGGGAAAAAATCGGGATCGGGAAATTTCAATTCGGGATCGGGATCGGGATCGGGATCGGTATTTCCCGATCCCGAATATTTCCCGATCCCGAAGTATATATAAATTTTTTTTTTTTTTTAATTATCTCTTATCTATCACTCGACTCCGTCTCTCATCTCACGCACAGACACAGACACTCACAGTCACTCACGTCTCACACTCTTCGTTCTCGTCTTCTCGAGTCTCGACCTCGACCCAGACGGCCAGATCCCCAAATCCCCAATCTCGGCGTCTCTCGGCGTCGGTGTCAGGTTCGGCGACTTTCGAGTCCTAATTTCCTTCCCCCTTCGGCAGTTCACAGCCTCTGACGGTCTCCAAATCCCCAATCTGGTCGTCGGCGTCGGCGACTCTGACGCCTAATCTCGGTCTCTCATCCCCTCCCTGTGCGACGGACGACTCCTCTCTCGGCGTCGGCGACGGTGATGCTGCCTGAGGACGCCTAATCTCGGTTTCCAAATCCCCAAGCTCATATCCGATCTCAGGCTCTCTCGGCGACAAGATCTGTAAGTGGCTGAATTGGCTTTTTGTTCTTTGATCTTCCTAGTTGTAGTTGTAGAATTTATATGTAAGTGGCAATTTTCGTTTGAATTGCTCTGCTGCCATGGAATTGGAAATGTAAGTATACAATGTTTACTTGTTTAGGAAAGGAAACAATGATTAGGAAACAATGTTTAGGAAACAATGTTTATGGCTATGCTTACATTCTCAGAAGCTGACTCGTTATTGATCATTCAGGATCTGGAATAAGAGTTGTATCTTCAGGTTATATTTAAAAACATAGAACTGTAATTGTTCTAACCAGAACCTGTTTAATGATCCATAAGCTGAACAATGAGTGATCACGTTATAATGAATGGATGCTTATATTTCATTTGTGATTTCCCTTTCCTGCGTGATTTCCTTCGGCCTTTCCTGTGTGTGGTGTGTTTAGTTTGGGCTGAATGTCCATCTTACTTAAAAAAAAAAAAGGGCCATAAGGGGAATTCGGGAATTCCCGATCCCGAGCTCGGGAATTTCCCGTCCCGTCGGGACGGGAAATTCTCGGGATCGGGATCGGGATCGGGAATCATTTTTGTTCCCGAAGCCCTTTCGGGATCGGGATCGGGAATGGGATTTCCCGATCCCGTCCCGATCCCGAACACCCCTATGCGGGATAGCAGTAGTCATTCTTACCATCCTCTTACAGGGGAGGTTCGGGAAGCTAGGGAATTACTTCTTTCGGATTGGGAGGTACGGCTTCATTATGCATCCAGAGAAGCGAATCGTTGCACCGATTTTTTAGCCAGGGACGCGCACCAAGTAGTCGGTGGATTGCTAGTATTGCCACAGCAGCACTAGGGGTGTGCATTTTTTTCCCGTCCCGACCTTCCCGTCCCGATCCCGACCAAATCGGGACGGGAAAATCCCGTCCCGAAAATTTCGGGACGGGAAAAAATCGGGATCGGGAAATTTCAATTCGGGATCGGGATCGGGATCGGGATCGGTATTTCCCGATCCCGAATATTTCCCGATCCCGAAGTATATATAAATTTTTTTTTTTTTTTAATTATCTCTTATCTATCACTCGACTCCGTCTCTCATCTCACGCACAGACACAGACACTCACAGTCACTCACGTCTCACACTCTTCGTTCTCGTCTTCTCGAGTCTCGACCTCGACCCAGACGGCCAGATCCCCAAATCCCCAATCTCGGCGTCTCTCGGCGTCGGTGTCAGGTTCGGCGACTTTCGAGTCCTAATTTCCTTCCCCCTTCGGCAGTTCACAGCCTCTGACGGTCTCCAAATCCCCAATCTGGTCGTCGGCGTCGGCGACTCTGACGCCTAATCTCGGTCTCTCATCCCCTCCCTGTGCGACGGACGACTCCTCTCTCGGCGTCGGCGACGGTGATGCTGCCTGAGGACGCCTAATCTCGGTTTCCAAATCCCCAAGCTCATATCCGATCTCAGGCTCTCTCGGCGACAAGATCTGTAAGTGGCTGAATTGGCTTTTTGTTCTTTGATCTTCCTAGTTGTAGTTGTAGAATTTATATGTAAGTGGCAATTTTCGTTTGAATTGCTCTGCTGCCATGGAATTGGAAATGTAAGTATACAATGTTTACTTGTTTAGGAAAGGAAACAATGATTAGGAAACAATGTTTAGGAAACAATGTTTATGGCTATGCTTACATTCTCAGAAGCTGACTCGTTATTGATCATTCAGGATCTGGAATAAGAGTTGTATCTTCAGGTTATATTTAAAAACATAGAACTGTAATTGTTCTAACCAGAACCTGTTTAATGATCCATAAGCTGAACAATGAGTGATCACGTTATAATGAATGGATGCTTATATTTCATTTGTGATTTCCCTTTCCTGCGTGATTTCCTTCGGCCTTTCCTGTGTGTGGTGTGTTTAGTTTGGGCTGAATGTCCATCTTACTTAAAAAAAAAAAAGGGCCATAAGGGGAATTCGGGAATTCCCGATCCCGAGCTCGGGAATTTCCCGTCCCGTCGGGACGGGAAATTCTCGGGATCGGGATCGGGATCGGGAATCATTTTTGTTCCCGAAGCCCTTTCGGGATCGGGATCGGGAATGGGATTTCCCGATCCCGTCCCGATCCCGAACACCCCTAAGCAGCACCCTGGTTGTACTATATACATGCGGGGTGATATGACATAGTAGGTTGGACGTATAATCTGTTAGGTTACTTTATTTCTAAGCAATGTTTTAAAAGCCAGACCGAATATTGAGCCGGACAAGTCATCGGGTCATGGTTCATTCGGTCGGATCGGTGGTCAAACCACTGATATAATAATTAAATAAAAAATAATATTATATACATATATAATTATATAAATGAAAAAATAAATAAAAAATTATTATATTAATTTAAAAATAAAAAAAATAAGCTTATTTCAAGACAAATAACGTAAAATAAACTTGCATGTAATACATCTCACTGTTAACGACCCAATGTTCTATAAAGTAATCGGTTAAATTAATCTAGTATAAATATTATGTGTAAATATAATAAGTAGTAAAGGCAAAAATAAATATGATAAATATAAGTTGAAAGATAATAGTTGGCAAAAAGATAATAAAAAAATTTCAAATCTGCTCAGCCTATATTCAAGAGTCAGTGCCTCACTGGGCAAACACGTTATTTATGGGGCTAATGGGAGTTTTTATTTTTTTATTTTCATTGTGCCATTTTATTTTTTAAATTTTAATTAAAAAAATATTCCTTTCTCATCAATAATCTAACATCCCATGGTTAAAAAGCAGTATCATGATTTTACTCTTTTATCTAGTGGTTAAAAGCAAATATTCAATTGTTTCTCTTTCTCATGCTTCTCCCCTCTCCAATGCAACCTACTCGTCTTTGTTTATTTTACCCATAAAGCAACTTTCAAATCATTCTTGTATCCATTTTATTATTTCTTTTTTTTTGGTCTAAATTTTTGTTATTTCCTTGCTCACACGTTTTATGAATAATTTTCCTCTCTCCTTTGAGTTCTTTCCTTTTGGTCCATCGTCTTTGCAGCGGTCACCACTATCTAACTTCATAACATTGGTGAAACTTACACAACATCATATTTTTTAAGCAAAAATCGGTAAAGTTCTCCTTTTTTTTCTTTTGTCATCCTCCCCTCCTTTTAGCTCTCTTGTTCTCTCTCTTCCTCTTTTACTTTCTATTCCCATCATGGTGTGTTGAAGTTGTTAGCCCAGCCAGTTATCCTGATTCGCTTCCGGGTTCCGGCTATTTTCTGGCTTCCGGCTTAAAGGCCGGCCCTAGGCGACTCATCTCGGTCTAACTAGTGAAACGATCCAATGCTATTGACCGACTCGCTACTCTTTTCGGTTGACAGCCAGACCGGTCGGTCTGATCCGGCTTCAACAACATTGTTTCTAAGCTTTTGTCTTGGCCTTATGTATTAAAAAAAAAGAGAGAGAAACAGAAGAAAACTGTCACTAATGGAAAACTCTTGTGAAAAATCTGGTAATAAAAAATGGTAAGAAAGACCAAATGTTTAATTATATTATATTAATAAATAATTAAATTTTAAAAAATAATTTTGAAATGACCTATAAATTTTTGTTTCGTAATATAAAATGAGATAGTACTCCCTCCGGTCCTAATTATAGGACATATTTACCTAACTTTGGAGAAATTAAGAATAGTAGTTAAATTAGTTAATCTTATTTATTTTCCTAAAATGCCCTTATTTAATACATACAAGAAATCATGTTTTGTTTATGTTGATCACTTGTCTTGATGTAAAGCAAGTGATCTTGCCTGTCATTAAAATGGAGTTATGCCGGTTTGGTTCGAGTGGAATTAAAAAAAAAAAAGGAAAGTTACAATTTTTAAAAATAGAGATGATGACATTAAAAGTGTTAAATTGATTTTCTTACCCTTTATTCTTATAAAATAAAAGAAACAGTAGAATTGAGGTGTATGTGACATTAATGAATTGCAAGTATTACTTACTTTATAAAATTCATAGGTGTATTATAAAATTATTATTGTGTTTCATTATTATTGATAAAGTATCAATGGGGGTATTTTGGGAAGAAATTGATAAAAATTAAAACTTCATCCTATAATTAGAATTAAGATCAACTCCTAAATATTATCCTATAATTAGTACAGAGGCATTACTAATTTTTATCCTGTAATTAACTAGTTTCATGTTACGAAGATAGGGACTCGGAAAAAAATACAACAGCAAGATAAAAGAGCGGAAGACGGTGGAAGATAGGAGAGCATGGTGAAGCACAAGCCTGGGTAAATCAGTCATGGCGATTCGCTTCACCCCAGTTACTCTATCCTCAGCTTCACCTGTAATACTCTTTCTCCTTAAGCATATCTCTGTTTGGCTTCCTAAAAAATGTTGAGAATCGTTATCAAAGTTTTTTTTTTTTTTTTCCGCAATTCTTTTTCTTATTTGCCTTAAAATTCCCCCATGAATTTGGTTTTCTGCTTCCTTATGTAGCGATTTCTCTTATGCGGGCAATTACGAGAAATTTTTTAGTTCGCTCAGCTTAAAATATGCTTTCCTTCTTCTGCCGCAGAGGATTGCAAATTCGTGGCGTCAGAACTTCTCAGTTAGCTCACAGGTAAAAAATTGAGTTCTTCAAGTCTTCTGTTGGTCCCGAATTGAAGATTTATACGCAATTGTTTACAGCTTCTGCCTCAGATGCGAAAGGAGGGTCGAGGTCGGCGAGTCTGGAGGCGAAGGAAATTGGTATCGCCATATGCCCTATGTGTTTTCTCTACAGTCTTGACTTTTGAAGATCCTAGACATTCTTAATGTTTATGTGCTTGTTTTTATTTCCAAGTGAAAGAAATGTTTTGCCATGCGTGTGTGCTTGCGTCGAGGAAATGCTACATAATCAGAAATAAAATTTGTTATTTGTAGTAACCATGGTAAAACATAGTCGTTTTTGTGGATCATTTCCATTATTTTGGCTGCAAAGAAGCTGAAAGTGTTGATTGTATTATTTGATTTTTTGGCTGTAAAGGGCATGGCATCGCTGGGTGAAAATTTTCCTTTTTTCACATTTCTCTTGGGAGAATTAGCTTCATCCAAGAGGCAGTTTATATGAGGCAACTTGATTAGAAGAGTCAATGGAATATTCCTTTACAAAATTTTTGCCTGTTTTGTTTGCATTTGATGGTATTATAAAGGATGGTAACTGAAGCATTCTATCATCTAAAGTTTAGAGGTTAGGTCATGTTTGAAGTCACGATGTCATATTAAGATGTCAAGTAGAGAAAGTTCATAATTTTTAAACATTGATAACAGCGAAACAATTTGGCTGCAGAAAAATTAGAATTGAAAGAAAAGTAGAAACTGTATAAATTGATGGATATATACAAATATGAGACATTTATTGAGGAAATATAGGCTAAAGACTTTGTGGTACTGTCATAGACCTTTTTATTTACGGGGTTGCAGGATTTGAATGTACTCTGGAACATGGAAACGGAATTAACAACTTGGAAATTTCGGTTGTGCATGTGTCAGATTGGATTATGCATCTCATCATATTATGTTCAGATTTTAGAAGTTTCCCGTAGATACTTAGTTTTTGCTGGCTGTTGTTGCATGCAACAAAGAGGTCTACTTTACGCATCAGGATTTCACAATACATTTCCTTGTTTCATTTTTTGTTGTCTAATCATTACTTCAGTACCATTATTGAATCAACAAATAGCGACTGTGTTGATGAATTGTGGTACTCATAATAACTCAATGAGCTTGCCCTGAGGTGCTTAGGCATATATATTCACCTTGTTGCAGGTAAAGAAAGATGAATTTCTGGAAGCTAGAATGGAGCGTGTTCCTTTCCTTGAGGAGCAGGTGAGGATTATAAAGGAGACAGGAAAGCTCATGACAATGGATATAGAGAAGCTGTTACTTAGAGAAGAGAACAGGTTCGATTTTGTGAATGAGGTAGCAGCTGAGGCTAGTGCTTATGTTGAGAGCAACAGGGATGAGTATGGTGGTACAAAGAAGGCCATTCTTCAGGTTTTAAGCAACCGAATGAATGATGCCGGGTTTTACCGGCCGGATGCATATGCAGAGTCCGACCCCTTCAAACCTGGACCTGATTACTTGAAAGAAGAATTTACATAAGCTCAGTTGCAATTTTGCACTTAGATTTTAGTATTCATGTTTTCTTTTAGTTGAGACACTGGGTGTCCATGTATGTTGTTAGCTGCTTCTAAGCTGTCATTTTGGAAATAAAATTTAGTTTTCATCATTTGAATATAGTTTGAAGCATGAAGACATCTGTTAGAGCAGAATCTGCTTCAGAACATCGCATATCTTGTGTTGCATTTTGAGTGGCTTTTTGCCGTCTTTGGTAATTGTGTTACAAAGAACTCTGTTTCCATTTCAGCATTCTGTGAGTTCCGAAATCTACAGGTCAAAAATATGAACAGACATTAACTTCTACTTCTTGCCTGTATAATCCCACTGAAATGCTTGTTGTTTTATGAAGTATAGAATATAGATTAATAGTAGCATGAAATATAAATTCTGTAATAAAATATTGTCGTTAGTACTGAAACATATTTCTCTGTGCAATATATGATACACGTCATCTAGTATGTTAGAAATTTAAATCTTTTCTCACGTCCTTATTTATATTCTTCAAAAGTTCAGTTATTAAGTCCCATGTGGTTTAGTATAAAAACAAGATAGTGTTTATCAAAATAAAATAAATGGATTTATTAAATTGCATGTTTAAACCATCCATGTGCAAATGACTTGGCCGTATCCATATTTTTTCATACCAGGTAAGAATATCATTGTTCACTGCTTTTGAGGATGATAACCGCCAGGGCCAGACTAATAAGCTGTTAAACTTAGATTGTCTCCTAGAGGTAGTTAACGAACACAAAGTAAATCAAGATTAAGAGGTTAATAATTATTATTAGATTTAATTACTACTGGATTAATTGTCATGATCATAAGACTTCAGAGGCTGCAGGAACTCAAAATCCACTTTACTTGTTTAAGAAAACTCATGAAATTATCATTAATAAAAGAAGAAGAAAAATATTTAGCCAACAAAAGTTGATCTAGTTAGTAAAAAGTTAGCTCATAACCTACAAAGTTACAAATTCAAATCCTAGTGCCAATATAAGAACATTATTGGTGGACGATCTATGAATACCTTTATAAGTGTTCTTTGAGCTCGGAGGTATGCTCTGACCTTGGTTGGGCCCAAAACCCAACTCACCTCAACTTTTTATTGTTAAAAAAACAGAAAAAAATATTTTGTGTTTTCATTAGTGTACTGTTTACGAAAATCCTGCAATATGGTGCCATTGCCATGCAATTTTGCTTCTTCTTTTTTCCCCTTTATTTACTTTCTTTCTTTCTTAGAGTTCTTCAAATGACAGACGTGATAGTACATCAGAAAACTTCTTCAGTTTACTTTTGAGTTGCAACACAGAAGGTAAGACTTTATTCTTACTTCTCTTGGGGTTTCATACATAAGCAGCGACTTGAGTACATACTGTATTGACTCATTACAGACACACACATAAAGAAACTCATCTATAACTATACCATGTAACTGTCTCCTCAAACATGAGAAAGACACTTGGAAAAATATTTATTTTACAGATATATATATATATATATATATATATATGATTAGAGTTAGGACAAAGGTGATCAAGGGCTCCTGCCAGGCTTTTTATGCTTCCCGCTGGCCCCTCCGTCCTCATAATCCAGCATATATTCACGCCCAAACAATTTCCTTGACTTCATCTTCATACCATCCTGATTTCAGATAATATATTTTTTTTTTCGAAAAAAAAAATACATACTTGTAAGTTAAAATAGCTTGATCTAGAAATTAAAAGTTGGGTTTACAGATTAATTCAAATTTTGAGTTTCAAAACTAAGAAACTTCATCAATCCAGGGCATATTTATTCCATTATTAATATATTTCTTAATTCACAAGTATTCTGGCTTTTAGTATACTGAAGGTTGAGTATGATACCTTGTAAATTAAGTGACCAGCTGAATCCCTAAAGCCTTCAACGAAACCTTGAAAACCAAAAATATTTCTGTCACTACAATTATATCTGCAGATTGTACTAACTGAAGACTAGGAACTCTTACTAAATAATACACTGCTTAACCCTGCAATAAACTGATAAAATAACTGTCACAGATATTAAAACTTAGTTATATTAATTACCTGAAGTAAAGGGCAAGAAAAGAAAGAGAAGAGCCAAAAGAAAAGCCTTGATCTTTAGGGTTTGTTTGGTCTGAGGGGAGGGAAAGGAAAGTGGAAGGAGAGAAAATTTTTTTGGGTTGAATTTAAAAAAATTAGAAAAATGGGGTTAAAAATTTTTAATTAATTTTTCTTACTCTTTTATCTTATATATTCTCTTTATTAAAATTTTATTACCTCACTTCTTCAATCTTTTAAAATTCAACTTATAAAAATTTTCCCTCTCCTCCCTTCCCCTCCAAATCTCTCACATCAAACAGACCCTTAAAGCCATGGCTGCTCCAAGCTCGGCTTGTTACCATATTAGAAGGGCATGGCCTTTGTGCCCTTTTATACTTAAACTAAAAAGAAAGAGAGGGTAACAAATATGGGTAGGTTGTATCAAAAAAAAAAAAACAAAAACAAATATGGATAGGGAAGGTCTTTTTCTTGTGGTGGAGCACACCACCCAATAGTCCTTCCCTCAAGTCTTTGACCGAATTGCTCTAACAAAAAGGAAGAAAGAATGTTGATCAATGATCTTATATGTATAGGTTCAAGTTTGACCTTGATCTTTCTTAAAAGTGATTTGACCTTTGATTTTTCTTTTTCCACTTCTTTGGGTGTGTTCTTATTAGCTTTTGGAGAATAGCTTCTGGAGAGAATAGTTTTTGGAAATAGATTATGGAAAAAAAGTGATTTTAATAAAATGAGAGTGTTTGGATGATTTTATCAGAATAGCTTTTTTCATGGTCAAATGACTAAAAAGGACATTAACTTTTATGATAATTACATATAAAGGATAAGATTATATTTTAAGTATTATTTCACATTAAATTGCATAATAAATACAAAAAATGAAATAAATTTGTTAAAAAATTTTAAAATTATAACATTTGTCAATTATGAAAAAAATAATATTTCATTTTAAATAGATATTGATTTCCCAAATTACAAAATTTTTAATTCCATGACGTTATTTCATTTTTAAATTTTTTTATTTATTCTTTATTCTTTATCCCTTTTGTTGGCAAAAAAAAACTTTTACTTCTCCTGTTTTTTCTTCTTGCATCAAATGCCCAGAGGAGAGAGAGAGAGAGAGGCAAAAAAAGTGAAATGGGAAAGAGAAAGAGAAAAGGGAATATGAGAAAAGGACAAGGGGTAGAGGGTAATAATACTCCCAATGGTCAGAATTTTCTCAGCAAAGCAATTGAAAATAGCTTCCACAGATAATAGCTTTTTTCCCCCCAAAACCATGGTTTGGGCCAAAAACGGGATTCTAATATTTTTTGTGGTGTTCGGCTGCTTTCATCATAAAACCAAGGTTTGGGCTAAAAATCACTTTTTTTGAGGTCAGCCGAACACACACTTACCTTCCTCAACTTTAGCCGTCCCTAACCCTTGAGAGATGAGAATTGATTTTGTTTTTCATCCTCATGATTACTCTTTTCAAGAGCAAATCCTAGCCCTTCATTTTGATTTCCAATTTTAATCTCAAGATCAAATGACAATTGTCTCTTTTGCCCTTGATCATGACAATATTAATTGAATTGCCCTTGGTTCTTTTATTCCTCTTTATTATCCCTTGCAAAATACCATTTCCCATCTCTCTAAGTTCAAGTTAGGCTTTATATCATTTATGGTTTTAGATAAAGGAATTGGGTACTTTTCTTAATCAATTGGGACTAAATTCCTTGCAAAATTCCCAAAGCGGTTTTAACATTATTTACACTTTCTATTTGTATATTTAGCCCTTGAATATATTTTGGGATATTACAATAAATATCTAATGCAAGCAAAGAGATAGAAGACAACATTTGATCCATCACATTGATAAGCAAACAAAACTGGAATACATAATATGATTGACCTAGTTAAGTAAGCAAAAATTTGCCAAATCTTAGTATGTGTTTGGATTAGCTTTTTTTAATAGCTTTTACGACTTATGAGATAAGTGTGTGAGAGGAGTTTTATCTCGGGTTTCGCAAACCATCGTTTGAAACCATAATTTAGAGTAAAGCAATTGACCCATGGATGAGAGTGTTGTGAGTGAAGGGCGATCATGGGTTTAGGCAGAATCGATGTCTTTGAATAACCCCAAGAGCCCTCACCTCCTTTTTCTTTTTAGTTTTCATTTAAAAAGAAACAAGAGCAAACTTATCTTTACACAATTCCAATAAATCACACACAAATCCTCTAAGATTTTCTAGTAATTTAGAGATTTTAAGGGACTTAACATTAGTAATTTGCATTGCTTGAGACTTAAGTGCAATTTTCCTTATTTTCAACCCAACCATCTTGAAAGATATGGATTACGTGGGATAGATTAGCCAAAAAAAAAAAAAAAAGAGAGAGAGTATTTGGGCCAACTCCAATAGCCTAACTTATATTCCTAACTCTAACCATATATACAAATAATAACAGCCTCCATGGCAACCCCAAATGGACACCTTCTTTGACTAAATTTTGCACAAACAATAGCAATTATGACTTATGAGTGACTTACTTGATTTTCATGCAATTAATGTTTTTAAAAAGTTATTCATTGCATTGGCATTGCCTTTCTTCTTATTCTTTTTTTTTTTGATAATAGCTTTCTTCTTATTCTTTGAGTAGCGATGAGATTGTAGATAGTGCAGAGAATAACTCGTGAATAAAGAACAAGGAAATATATAATGACCAAAGATTTTTTTTCCCGATGTATATTTTTTTGGCCAACAGACAATGTATATATTGAATATATATATATATATATATATGTTGATTGATTGAATTATATACCAATGAAAATAATCTCATAGATAATATACCTAAAATAGTGTAATTCATTTTCTTCACACAGCACCGAGAAAATACTTCCTCTGATTCTTAATATAATACTTATTTACCTAATTTTATAATATATGTATGCATGTTTTGATAAAAAAAAATATGCATGTATGTAATTAATTACATATGTTGGGTGCCCATTTTATCTTTTCTTTTGCCATGCCTATGTTATCAATGTTATCAAACTCATGAGTTTAAACAAACCCGCGATAATAACGTAAAATCGTATCATAAGATCGAATCATAAACTCGTAAGAATTTATTTTTATTAATAAATAGGTATTAATAATGTATAATTAAATAATTAAAATATCAAAAGTAATAAAAAATTGATTTAAATATATTTTAAATCCAAATAAATGAAATTAAATCCATCAACATTCATAATTTATCATACTCAATAAACCTATTTTTATAAAATTCATATATAAGGACATTGAATATGATCAAATCGAAAAAGTAAGTACAAGCTTAGCAGTGAGTTAACATAATTCTGTAAGCTATAAATATAAAAACGATAAACTCAATATGTGAACACGCGAATTTGATCAAGTTTATAACTAGTACGAGTTTAAGAGTGACTCGTTATGATTTAATCAGGTAGAAATATAAAAATGGCAAACTCATAGAGTCAAGTCACGAGTTTAACAAATAATGCATGTAATTAATTAATCTAGGGGCAATGAATCCAATGCCTCTTCCCAATCTATAAAAACTCCCAAACTATTGTCACACTTCTCACACAATTACTTGATCTCACTTGTTCTAGTAAAAGTAGGTTTGCCTTGAAAAATGGTCGGCGCTTTCTCTAGTGAAGTAGCCAAAAACATCCCTATTGATTTTTCTTTAGTGGAGAGCTTACCTGAATCTCACACATGGTCAAATAGTTGCTCCGACGTCGTTGTTGACATGTCGATGTCCATACCGGTGGTGGACCTCCAGGATCCAAATGCCATGGAATCGATCAACCTTGCATGCGGGGAATGGGGAATTTTTCAACTCAAGAACCATGGAATACCCTTGTCTCTATTGAAGGAGGTGGATGATGAGATCAAGCACTTTTTCTCTCTACCAGCTGACCAAAAGGAAAAAGCCTTAAGGCGTCCTGGGAGCATCTCTGGCTACGGTTCACCTAAACTCTCATCCTTCTTCCCCAAAGCTATGTGGCAGGAAGGCTTCGCCATTATGGGTTCATGCTACGACGATGCCAAAAAAGTTTTTCCTGAACATGATTATGCTCATTTTTGGTATATATGCGTGTGTTGTTCTCTTTGTGCAACATATTTATATTGTAACGTTGTTGAATAAAAGTGATTATGTTTTTTGTGGAATAAACATGCAGTGAAACAATGGAAGAGATTCAGAAGCAGTTGAAAATGGTGGTAGAGAAGGTGACTAGTGTAATACTGGAGTTATTGGGGGTAGGTGGTGAAGAGAAGAAATGGGCTAAGAGCGATAACTATGCATTTCAAATGAACAAGTATCCAAGTTGTCCAGGCTCGGATCGAGCCATGGGTTTAGGTCCGCACAAAGATACCTCCATAGTCACATTCCTGCACCAAATCCAAGTGGAAGCCAAGACTGGTAGCGAGATCCGAACCGAGGACCAAACCCGTGGGCTCCAAATTTTCAAGGCAGGAATCGGGTGGGTTCCCGTGCACATGGATTCAGATGTGTTTGTGGTGATTGTGGGTGATGTTCTTGAGATACTATCTAATGGGAAGTTCACATCTGTCCAGCATCGTGTCACAGTAAGCGAGACAGCTCATCGATATTCGTATGCATATTTCTATAAACCCTCACGTGAAGCTCTCCTTTCTCCTTTCGACTCTCCTCCTCGTTTTCGTGCTATCACTATGAGGGAATATGAGGCTCTCAAGTTCAAGGATCCACACAATGCACTGGCTTCCATCTCCATTTGAAGCTTAAACTGAGAAATGAGAAATTATCGTTGCTTCATTTCAGCAATAAAGGCCATCTCCATTTGAAGCTTAAACTGAGAAATGAGAAATTATCGTTGCTTCATTTCAGCAATAAAGGGTGGTTGATAAACTTATAAATCTATGTTTTTGTTTGTTATGATGATCGAAAATAATATATTTATTTATCATAATTATAAAAAAAAAATTATTAACTTTGTTGTCTTCTCATATATTTATCTCGTATACCGTAAATCACGATTTATAAGCATTTATTGTTCAAAAATAAGTTATTCCAAATAAGCACTATATACTCCAACTACATACACAACCAAAACGGACACCATTGATTCAAACTCAACGACTATACTCACCAAACTCTCGTTTGAAGAGGATAATCTATTTTGGAACTTACATTATTCCAGAAGTTGATGGTGTACTTTCTTCAATTATTCATTGGTTTTACAGGCTATTAGTATATATCCAAAGAACTATTTCAAATGAAATGGCTACTAAGTACGTGTGACCTCCACTTCAGAAGCCAGCCATATAATATTATTTGATAATTCTTTTAATTTTGAGATCTCTGCATTATTCAGCAGTGATTAAAATAAGAGATTATAAATAAAATCAAACCAATATCTTTCACTCGTGAGAGCTTTCATATGTCATTAGGTCATAGTAATTGACAAATAAGGTAGTTATTTTGTATATAAATGAAGATATTACTTTAAGATGAATTCCATAAATATTTATGGCATTCCGTAACCTAGAATTTGGCACCAAGGGCTCACTGTTACATGACTTTTTTTAAATCCTACTAATAATCAAGTGTGACTTATCCAGGTTTTGTATAATTTCTTTTAGTTTTTGCTTATGATATTAATTGTGTGGATTATATACCTTTTAAAGAAAATTTCATACATAATGCACCTAAAATAATGCAATTTAAAGTTTTTATACGGTATAAAAAAACGATTAGCACACCTAAAATTATGATATGATGCATGTATTGTAACTGGTACATGCAATATAAATTTTATTATACATATTAATTGTATAAATAGTATCCATTTATAAAAATGTCATACATTGTAGCTAAAATAAATAATGTAGTTCATGGTTTTCATCATGGAACTTTTTTTGTTCAAATATAATTGGACTTTTGTGGGCATATATATTTTAGAGCGAAGTCATTTTATTGTGGGCATATGCAGAGTCCGACCCCTTCAAACCTGGACCTGATTATTTGAAAGAAGAATTTACATAAGATTTTAGTATACATGTTTTCTTTTACCTGAAACACTGGGTGTCCATGTATGTTGTTAGCTGCTTTAGTTTGTACACAACACACCACAACACAATCTAAGCTGTCATTTTGGAAACAAAATTTAGTTTTCATCATCTGAATATGGTTTGAAACATGAAGACATCTGTTTAAGCAGAATCTGCTTCAGAACATTGCATATCTTGTGTTGCATTTTGAGTGGCTTTTTGCCGTCTTTGGTAATTGTGTTACAAAGAACTCTGTTTCCATTTCAGCATTCTGTGAGTTCCGAAATCTACAGGTCAAAAAAATATGAACAGACATGAACTTCTACTTCTTGCCGGTATAATCCCACTGAAATGCTGCCAAACTTAAAATTTGCTTAGTTTATGAAGTACAGAATATAGATTAATAGTAGTATGAAATATAAATTCTATAATAAAATATTGTCGTTAGTACTGAAACATATTTCTCTGTGCAATATATGAGACACATCATCTAGTTTGTTAGAAATCTAAATCTAAACTCACGTCCTTATTTATATTCTTCAAAAGTTCAGTTATTAAGACCCACGTGGTTTAGTCAAAAAACAAGATAGTGTTTATCAAAATAAAACAAATGGATTTATTAAATTGCATGTTTAAACCATATATGTGCAAATGACTTGGCCATATCCATATTTTTTCATACCAGGTAAAATGATCATTGTTCACTGCTTTTGAGGATGATAACCGCCAGAGCCAGACTAATAAGCTGTTAAACTTGGATTGTCTCCTAGAGGTAGTTAACGAACACAAAGTAATTAAATCAAGATTAAGAGGTTAATAATTATTAGTAGATTTAATTACTGCTGGATTAATTGTCATGGGTCATAAGACTTCAGAGGCTGCAGGAACTCAAAATCCACTTTACTTGTTTAAGAAAACTCATGAAATTATCATTAATAAAAGAAAAAAAATATTTAACCAACAAAAATTGATCCAGTTAGTAAAGAGTTAGTTCTTAACCCATAAAGTCACAAATTCAAATCCTGGTGCCAATGTGAGAACATTATTGGTGGATGATCTATAAGTACTTCTATAAGCGCTCTTTGAACTTGGAGGTATACTCTGATCCTGATAAAGTTCCGAAATCTAACTCACATAAACTTTTTATTGTTAAAAAAAAACAGAAAAAAATATTTTGTGTTTTCACCCAGCGTACTGTTTATGAACATCCTTCAATATGGTTCCATTGCCATGCAATTTTCTGTTTTTCCCCCCCTATTTTACTTTCTTTCTTTCTTAGAGTTCTTCAAATGACAGACGTGATAGTACATCAGAAAATTTCTTCAGTTTACTTTTGAGTTACAACACAGAAGGTAAGACTTTATTCTTACTTCTCTTGGGGTTTCATACATAAGCAGCGACTTGATGAGTACATACTGTATTGACTCATTACAGACACACACATATAAAGAAACTCATCTATAATTATACCATGTAACTGTCTCCTCAAACATGAGAAAGACGCTTGGAAAAATATTTATTTTACAGATATATATATAAGATTATATGATTAGATTTAGGACAAAGGTGATCAAGGGATCCTGCCAGGCCTCTTATGCTTCCCGCTGGCCGCTCCATCCTCATAATCCAGCATATATTCATGCCCAAACAGTTTCCTTGACTTCATCTTCATACCGTCCTGTATTCAGATGATTTTTTTTTTCGAAAAAAAAATACTTACTTGTAAGTTAAAATAGCTTGATCTAGAAATTAAAAGTTGGGTTTACAGATTAATTCAAATTTTGAGTTTCAAAACTAAGAAACATCATCAATCCACAGCAGATTTACTCCATTATTAATATATTTCTCAACTCACAAGTATATTCTGGCTTTAGTATACTGAAGATTGAGTATGATACCTTATAAATTAAGTGACCAGCTGAAGGATGCATGTTTTCCCTAAAGCCTTCAACAAAACCTTAAAAACCAAAAATATTTCTGTCACTACAATTATATCTGCAGATTGTACTGACTAAAGACTAGGAACTCTTACTAAATAAATAATACGCTGCTTAACCCTGCAATAAACTGATAAAATAACAGTCACAGATATTAAAACTTAGTTGTATTAATTACCCGAAGTAAAGGGCAAGAAAAACAAGAGAAGAGCCAAAAGAAAAGTCTTGATCTTTAGAGCCATGGCTGCTCCAAACGCTGCTTGTTACCATATTAGAAAGGCATGGCCTTTGTGCCCTTTTATACTTAAACTAGAAAGAAAGAGAGGGTAACAAATATGGGTAGGGAAGGTCTTTTTCTTGTGGTGGAGTACACCACCCAATAGCAACAGAGTGATGGTGAAATGCATTATGAATTACACACACACACAAACTTTGAATATATACAGAGTTTAACCCACAAGCCCTTAAGTCAACTTCAATATTATATATATATATATATATGTTGCATTAAAAATTATGTGGAAACAAGGAATTTTGGTGCATGTGGACACTCCTGACATTTTCCCTCAGCTTTGCATGCCTCAAATCAAAATTGAAAATGAAGCTACTTTTGGCTTTACCTACATTTTCCCAAGTCAATCTACTTTTTCTACTTTCACTAGCAGTAACTATAATGCTATGTCTTGGCAAAAAAAAAAAAAAAACTATAATGCTATGTGCTTGCCTACTTTACACCTATACTATTATTGTTTATAGGAAAAATTACATTCGGGTCCGGACAAGAGGAAAAAAATAAAAAAATGGTCTCTTAAAATATCAAAATTGCCAAAAAGTCCCGTGAAACTTTTTTGCAATAAATTCTAATTATGGATTTGTCAATTGATGCTTATGAACTTGCTAATAGACACCCTTGAACTTGTCAATAGATACCTCTGAATTTGTCAATAACGCATCCCTGAATTTGTCAATCACGTTTCCATGGAATTGTCAGCAGAATTGAAATTTATTATAAAAAAGTTTCACGAGACTTTTTGGCAATTTTGAAATTTTAAGGGACTATTTTTTCACTTTTTCTTTTATCCGGGACCTGAATGTAATTTTTCCTTATTTATATTGGTTGGATCTCTTTCATTTGATTCAAAATTTGAAGAAAACAAATCAATTGGGGGAGAAAAAGAAATGCATAGCCTATGTGAAATTAATGGAGTGGGCAAATTGCAAATCGTTATATTGGCATTCAAATGAGATCCCACAATAGGTTTAGTGGAAGAAGCTCCCAAAACGTTGTTTCTCCCCTAGAATTCAAATTTTCCGTGGTACCAAACACCACTTTGGCACAAATGATGCTTTTTTATCCTCTTATTTCGCCTTTGGTCTCTTTCACTACAGTAGTCAATGCATTAAGACATGCACAGAAAGTGGGCTACAGGTGAAATGATCATATAGAGAGAAAGAACAACAAACACGAAAAACACAAAGTAAAAAAAAGAAGAAAGAAAACCATTTAATTGTGGAATGTTGATAGTGGGGTTGGATATACAAATGAAAGAACGGAAAGGAGACAGCATTAATTGGTCATTACTAGTTTAATAAAAACAATTTATGCTGATAATTTTTAACTTCATCATTATCCAGGAGAGTAATTATGGTCTCAACAATGCACACATATTAGTCACTTTTAATTTTGACTTCTTGAGTCATGGCTTTACCAGTTGTGCATTTGTATCTCCCCATCATAAAGTGTTGTGCATGATCTTGAGCCAAAAAGTTCTCTCTAGATTCTACAAGTACAAATCAATTGACCCCCCCCCCCCCCCCCAAAAAAAAAAACCAAATTGTACACATTATTTGGCCATATGGTGCACATATTTTCAAGTACATTCTTATATGGACTATTGGAAAGGAAATCACAAACATTCTGGCCAGCTGCTTAACAGGTGTCTTCATAAATTGCAATTCAAATAGGGTTCACCACATGTGTAATTATGCATTACTTTCTAGTCCAACCCCAAGATCAGATATGTTGGGGTTTTTGGCCTAGTAGGGCCAGAAATTCACCAAAACATAATCTTACTTCCGATCTTAAATATAAAAGTTAGACTAGAGATTTGTTTTGATCCTGAATATAAGATTTTATTTCACTCTGTCTCCCAAATTTATAATATTTTCCCTAAAATATTCTTATTGATTGCACATGTTAGGAGGTTTCCATCAATGGGTAATTCAAATGCATATGATTAAAGATAGTGTTTTAAAGAAACCAATATGAACTTATTATAAATAACTAATTTCCTTAATATCCACAAATTAATTCACTTATAAAAAAAACTTGGTTGCTTCTCATGAGCTTTAAAAGCCAAACTTAAAATTAAGTGAAGTAGTGGGGGGCGCACAGCTCTTAGTTGGATTGAACAGAATAATGCAACTTGAGGGATTCTTGTGCTTCCAACAACACAAAAACTTGTGTGATGATACCGAAACTTCTGGACACTGAACTACAAATTCCTATATGGTTCATTCATATATATAATCTCACGTGAAAGAAAAATGGTCATATTCTAAGTGGAGAAGCTGTTCATTTTGGATGCTTATTGTGAATTCCCCATTTTGCATTGTGCCATAGGTTGTGTCTGTGTAGCTTCCAATAAGTGGTGTAATCATATATAAGAGGGTCAGGGACAAGGAAAGATGAAGTAAAAGGAGAATGAAAACCACAAGGACAGGAATGTCAAAAAATTATAAATGTTAAAGGTTTTTTTTAAAAAAAAGAAAAAACCTTGATAGCAGAAGTTTTTAAAATAGCAATAATTCTATCTTTATTAATTAACTAGTAATAATGTATTAATAAACAGTTAATAGGGGATAGCTAAAAAGTATTTCAGGAAACAAACTGAAAGCTTTCCTTCATAAAAAATTAAAAACAAAGGGAAGATCCATTGTTTGCTGTGGCCAGGGTGAATAATGCATGCCACTTCTGCTTGACCTTTGGGTTTCAAAATTTCAATGGCCCTCAAATTGCCATAATTTATAATGGTCAATTTTAATAATACTCAAATTTCACTGATCAGTGATCACAGGCCACCTGTTCAAAATTTGGGTCCCAGCAGTCGTATTTCAGTCAGAGACGTCAAACATTTAGCCGAAATCGTGCCACATGGTTCAAAAATCAGGCTACTCATACTATGCTCATCCCTTCAATTTTAAGGTGAGGATCATTTTTTTTAATGTATTTTTATTTATTTGAATTAAATTATATATTACACTCTAAAATATTTTTATTATTCGATATTTTAAATTAATTAATTTCTAATTTTATATTCAAAAATATTTTTCCTACAACACCAATAACTTAAAATATTTTTTTAATAGCACCCAATATCTGAAATATTTTTTTGACATCTGATATTTTAAGTTAATTAACTTTTTGTACATGGAGTATTTTTTCAAAAATAAAAAATAAAAAACCTCCAAAATTGGGGGATGAGTATGGAATGTGGATTTCAAAAATCACCCCTTAGTATCATCACCAACATTAAAAAATATCAATTAACATGGTAACATTATCTCTCGGCATACCAGGTAGCGTGTTTCAGTGAGTGCAGTACACATTTCCAACTATATACTACAGTCTGCAGTATGTGGTAGCCGTTTATATAAAACTCTTCTTTGGGTACCCATGCATAATTTAATACTTGTAAACAACCATGGCCACCAGATGCATGACCGCCTAAAAAAATCGAAATTTGAGAACTCACAATCAAAGCAGACTTATCTCCCTACACAAGTCTCACTAAACGGCCAAAATATTCATCCCATGTTAGAAAAATCATCGAAGATAATTCTCACGCACTACCCACGCACACATGCATAAGTGAAAAAAAATATGACAGACACAAAGGAGATAATTGCTCAGGGCACAAAAATACACATTTTTATATATATGAACAAGAAAAGATAACAACGACAGAGCCAGAGCAGATAACTGTCTTCCAAAAGCGAAACAGCAAACCACACTTTGTTGGTTCTTTCAATACCGTCAGAACATCTGACGATTTTAGGCATGACTCTCTGTAGGTACGTTAACCAAGATCGGATTACATCCACGTCTCACAAGCAACACAAATCCCACAATTATAGAATGATACCAAGGCACACTTGATGATGTCATAAAAACATGATTTTTGTTTTCACCTAAGACAAGCTATAGACCCCAAAAAAAAAAAGAAATGCATGATGCTAGCAGAATGTAATCATCCCAACCCGTGTCAGTAATCCCCAAAGACCCCAACCCAAGGACACAAGTATGGAGGGAAAAAATATGAATGAAAAACAGCCCAGTGATACACAACAGATCCAGAGGGTAAATTCAATGGAAAGGAAGAATAAGTTCCTTGACACAGCACTTGGGTGGTGCTGAAGAAAAATGGTATAGCCCAGTGAACTCATCCATGCTGATAACCCACAACCAGTTTGAGAGAACGTCATTAAGGATATAATGGGTTTGTCTTCTGACAATCAAGACTCAACATATGACTCCAGAGGTACCTGATCAGTGTTAATCCATAAAAAAATACCTCTGCTCAACCATGAAGCCGACAACTCTGCATGAAGACTCCACCCACATTTGCCAATCCATCTCTCCCTTCTTCCTCTTATCTGAACCAGACTTGATGCTCATGCAAAAGTCAGTGATGCATTGGTGATGATGCAAGAGTTAGTGACAACTTGAAGACTGTCAGACTGATAGCTCCTGTTGCCCGAATGCAATGACTTGACACATGCAATCCCAGACCCACCCCGACACACCCAAATGCATGCAGGTATTTTAAGATGATAAAGAAAGTGCCAATTCAGATGAACCTCAAACAGATATTGCACGATTGATGGCCAACTTGGCCCACTCAGCAGATTCTTTAATCATATGGTCTTCAGAGGTCAAACATTCATTTAAAAATGCTTTGCTTGACAATGACTGCTGTATCAAAGAACCTGCATTACTTCCAAGTGTATCAGCTAAATCTCCAAGGACCCCGATTGCAGTTTTCATGACTACTTCATCCCTGCACCACAAAAGACATTGACGTCACTAAAACATACAAATCTAAGACTCAACAAAAAAAAAAGAGCATGCTTTATATTTCTCACATGTCTTTTTCCATGTAGATGCTATCCAAGAACTGAAGGATGTGAGGGGCACAGGGAATCAAGAGCTGGGTTTTGGATGAATTTTTAAAACCTTGGAAAATTCCAGAATATGCCTCCAATATCCCATTTCTCAAAGAATTGATGTACTCTGTCATTTCATCATCAAAACCTGATGCATGTGCATACATCTCTGCTGCAAGCTGAAGTGTGTTCATTGCATACATCAAGTATTTATAAAAATTATCACCTATTGCAAGAGCTATATCACCAATGCATGAGAACAATGGGGGCTTCACAGAACGGTGCAAATTATCACTTGACAGATCCTTTAGAAGTTGTGTCATAATCCCATCACAATAAGGAAGTATTTTATCTTCTAATGCCCTGCATATGTCCCCTACCACACCAACAGTGACTGCACAAACTTGGTACTCCTCAAAATTCTGAAGACCCATCTCCAGATACTTATAGAATTCTGGCATGTATTTAGCAAAATCAGGGCCTGTTGCATAGGCTAGGGCTCCAATGGCGAGCATGGCCTCCTCATGCGCAGTGGCATTTCTAAAAGCAAAAATCCTCAAAAATAGCCCCATAATCTGATCAGCATACTGCATGAAGGCATATTTGGTAGCCTCTGATGAACCTAGCTTCTGAATAATTACCTGCAAGCATCCACAAAGGAGCCCATGAAGATCACTCTGCTTTTCTCTTTCATCAGAAGAAAGATTCTGCCCTTCAAGAGAGTTGTGCAGCTCCATCATAATGACAGGAACCAGTTGTAACACCAAGGAAGCTGTTTCATCAGTTGAACACCTCACTACTTCGTTCAAAGTTTCATATGCAGCAGTCCTCAATCGTGATTCCATTGCATCATCTCTGTGTGTAACAGTAAGAAGAGACTGAACAATTTCCTGGAAAAAGGGAGTGAGAGGAGATGCTGTTTCAACATCCTCATAACCTTGGGCAAGAAAATAAAGAGCTCCACAAGCCTTCTCAGCAACATTGGGAGCATCCGTCATGCTCTGGAGCAGAACTGTGATAATCTGTTGGCAATTTCCCTCATTGATAAGTCGGGTGCCCACAATTGAACCATGAAGAAATTCAAACATCCGTCCTAGTGTCCAAGCAGTGGTATCCTTCACATGGTTATTTGGGTCCTTCATCAATGCACTAAGCATAAATGGTAAAGCAACATTGACAAGAGATGCTAGTTTGTCTGGCGAAGGACCATCCAAGATCGAGCCAAATGCATAAGTGGCTGCTTCCCTCTGTCTCCAATCTGGTTTTGTAATATTCTCCTCAATGAAGGGCACTACAAGAGGTACAATATCATCTCCTACTGTGCGTGCAACTAAACCAAGGCACGTACCACCTGCCATTGCAATATTCCAGGCACCTTCATCCAGATCCTGATCCTCCTCTTGTTTAAGTAGTGTCTCCAAAAGCAAAGGGATAAGTGCAGGAAGAGCTTGCCTGATAAAATAAAAACAAGCCAGATCAGAGTCCCCAGTTGAATCACCCCCATATTCTTCCAAGATATCTGTCTCCTCATCACAAATTGTACTCCAAAACTCAATGGCCTGAAGGGCAACAGGCTCTTCATCACCCCTAACAGCCTTTGCTGTGATGTTGAAAATATCCTGGATGTAAGGAGCTAATTTCTCATAGTACATCGAAGCAATTGAGACCAAACACTCAAAAGCTGCCTGTCGTATTTTCACTTCAGGAGACATTGTTGTCTCGCAGACAACTCTCATAATATAATCACGCTCCATGTCATTGCTAAAATTAGCCTGAGCAAATCCTAGAGCATTGTATAATGCCCTGGTAGCAGCAAGCCTAACATCATTGTTCCCATCAGTTACATTCATACCTTGAACTACTGCTGTAAGTATTTTATTTACTTGGTCTTGATCTAAAACCTGAGGAGAAATTTCCTCACACAGATACCCTAGAGTCTCCAAGGTTGCTTGCTTGACATGAGCAGGTATTTGATGAATGTTTGATAAAAGTGAGCCAACCAGTTCAGGCCACTGTTTCTGAGGAAGCTCAATCCCTGCAACTTTAGCAATCACTTGAGATGCAGTAGATCGTGCATCAACTACAGGAGAAGAGAGAGTTTGCAGCAGGCATGACCTTATCTGGGTCTTTGCTGCAGGATCCAACAACAACCATCTTTGAACCAGCTCACGTTTTCTGTTTTCATCCTTAGCATCCAACGAATTTTTTAGTATCAGACCTGCTAACTTTCGGCTATCAACTGGTTTATCATCACTCGCTAATTCTCCAGAGAGAGAAAGCAAGAAACCAGGGAAGTTTTGCTCCTGAAATTGTTTCAAGGTTTCTTCGGCATGCTTCCTCACATTCCCATCAATAGATTGAGCATTCAAAAGAACCTGCGTTACTTCCATCGCCATGGTGTACCTAATGGAATGAAACAAATAGCTTTACTCACTAAATTTTGAAAAAGAAATGAGGGCAATTTATCAGAACACCAGATCCAGGAATAAACTTAGGAAAGTGATATTCGAGGATTATAGTATAGATTTGTCCAAGGATCTCTAAAATTTACAAACAAGAAACAACAGACGCATTCGTCAAAGGATACAGATATTTATAATAAAAATGGAGGATGGCTTAATATAATTCTATTCTTATTCAAATGTTTTCGGAGATCTATGCTTTTAAATCGTTTTAGCGAGGAAAATAAAAATATCTCTAGTCCCCTGCATACACAAAATAAAACATAGGTTTGGTCATAGCCTATGTGACTTGGGCAACCGCTTGTGCGCTCTTTCTTTACCAAATAACAAAATTCCATACACGAGCAATAGGTATTTGACCACCCGCTAGGCATTAAAAGGCTAATAAATTCAAACCGGCGAGTTATATCTGAGAATAGCCACAGATCGAAACTGAGAACATAGTAAAAGCGTTAAAATCGATAACGAAACAATAAATCAAATCATCAAAACACCAGGTAAGATTGCGAACAAAGCGTAAAAATCCTGAAATGCCCAAAAGAAGGTTCGAAACCAAAAGTCAATCGGGTCAATACTTGATGGAAAAACCAAGAAAACAGAAATTACAAATTACCTCGGTATCGATTGATTACGTGAATCGGAGGCCACCGCGTGACCGATCTGCAGACGGAAACTATGGCGAAAGGGGAGTGACAGAGTATAGAAGAAGAAGCAGAACAAAACAGGAGCGGTTACAACCAGACGCGCTGGATTCGAATTAAACAAAACCTAAAATCGCATCCAAAATAAATAAATAGAAATTAAAAATTGAATTATTGAGAGAATTATTTAAATATTAGTCATTGACATTATTCATGTTTTTTTCACAGTCGCGCGTCCCTCCGTTGTTGCCGTTTCACTGGACCCGGGGGGCCATGTTTGAATAAACAAGGGGTAATTAGTCTCCTTATTTAGTTCTTTTAGCCTGAAAGGCAATTCTTTTTTTATTTTAACAAGATGTCTTAAACTTAATTGCTTTTCTTTTCTTTTTTTTAACTTAAATTGTTTTTCTGAAAACATATATTTTTTCAGGAAATTAATATTAAAAAATAGATATATAAACCATATTAACCTGCTGCGAAATAAAAAGAAAGTTGTGGTCTAGCTTATTTTCATGAAAATTTAAATTTTTGTATATCCGGGGCTACTTTAGAAATATTTGTGTATATATAATTTAGTTATCAGAGATAACTACAACTCTTTTTTATGCAGTGTTCGTGAACCCAGATCGGGAATTGGCCAACCAGCTGGTAAACTCCTCGTTGACAATGTGCATGTTTAGAATAACAATTGAAACCTTTAAGAATAATTTGTCAATCTTAATTTATGGTATATGCGGTAAGCATATGAGAAGAGTCTTATCTCGATTTTAAGGATGAAAATAGGCTAGGCCCTTATCAGGAGCCTATAGCCTAACCTATATTAAGCCTAGCCTAACCTATTTAGTACATAGGTCAGGCCAAAACTCGGGCCCTTTGTTAGGTCTATTTAGGTAAACAAATCAGACATATTTTCATAAAGTTTAGCCTACAAGCCTGATCTATTTAATTTTTTTTAAAAAATTTATACTATTATATATAATTATATATAATATAATCTAAATCAGTTTTATAAATTATTTATACAATTACAAATTTAGTTTTTACCTTGGGTTTTACACCTCATCATTCATCCCCAAACTCAACATTTCTATTCATTAGTCAAACACATTTACCTCTATTCTCTTCAATCGCCCAAGACTGCAATGTTAGCTCACTCCATTTCTCTTGATTTGCGTCATTTGTTGAAACATAATAATTACTACAAGTTTATTTTGGCGATGTCCCAATGAAATATTATAATTTCATTAGGAGGAGTTTGTCTCGGTTTTTATAGGAAAAAAAAAGGTAAAATTCGGTTTTACATGCCACTACTTGTTGTACTTGATTAATTTTAGAAAATATATTTTCTTATATTGGTTTTTCTTATTCTGACTTACTTGAATAATTGTTGTCACTAAGTGTTCTTTTTCTTATTAAACTATAGAGCGGAGAATACGGGCCAGCCTTTTACGGGCTCAGCCCTAAATTGGCCTGCCCGTTTAGGCCCGTTTCCTAAAAAATACCATATTTTTAAGCTTGCGGCCCTATAGTGTTAGCTCTTCACAGGTTCGGACTTAAACGGGTTTAAACTCATTTTAATTCAAAAAAAAAAAATCTTTTTCAAGTTTTATAATTTATTTATTATTTTGCTTTAAATTGAGATATATTATTTTTAAAACTCATAAATTTTTAGCTAAAATAATCATCTAATATCCAAATTAGCCTTTTTTTTTAAGTTTAAATGAATAAACCATTATAGAAAATAAAATAAATCAAACTAATTCATAAGTGTTTGCCAGTTATTAATATTCTATTAGGTACTTAGGTATCTCTCATATTGATAATTTGATATAATGATATTGTACTTTTTAATTTATTTTTAAAAAATATTAAACGAGCATAAAAGGGCCGGTCTTACAGGGCCGCCCCACAAGGCTAGTCTTTTTAGGCCCACTTCCTTTTTTAATCTCTAGATTATAAACCCGGCCCTTGAAGGGCTCGGGCCTAAACAGGCCTGCCCAACGGGCTCGGCTCAATTTCCCAACTCTACTAGTAAACTATTACATGTGAGAATAAATCCTAAACTTTTAAGATATAATGTAGGTTTTTATATATATTTGAGTGGTTGTAAATGAACATAGTGGCATAAGCTTTAAGCCTATTTGGATGCTTATATTTCAAGTAGGCTTTTAAATAGGTTTCAGGCCTTGTCAGGCCTTTTAAAGGTTCAGGCCCGAACCTAAAAAAATCTTATATGCAGGCTCAGGCCCAAGCTCTGGCTCTGGATCTCTATTACAAGCCTAGGTCTATTTAGTTAAAGCCTAGTTTGACCTACTCTATTTCCATCCTTACTCGATTTATGTAAATAAACACTTTTGAGATTCCTAGACACAATCCCAAACAAGCTAAGAAAAAAGTGGTGGTTTGGCTTGGTTTCTTTTTCTTTTTTTGGGAAAGAATAATAACAATACCAATTAACAATTTTGTATCCCAAACAAAAATTAAAAAATTAATTAACTCCGGAATAATGAAATAATCATAAGAGCATGTGACCATTAATCACTTCAGACACATAATATTCAATACCATCCACACATAGAGCGCGCCAACTCGAAAGGTAATTGGATTTTGCTTTATTTTAATCATTAGAGACGTCCCGCGCGACATCAAGTGCTAGACATTAAATATATTTATAGCTCTAATCTAAATATAAGACCTAATTATTTTTTTTTTTATGATATTAAGAATGTTATAGAAGTTATTTTAAAATATTTATATTTATCATTTTTTTTAAATTAGTTTGTCTTACTTATAAACTGATATATAATTTAATAATAAACAATATATTATATTATTAATTTACTTATTTATATTCTTTAATTTCTTTAAAAAAATCAACTATGTCTTATATTTAGAACCGAATGAATACTAAGTTTGTTTACTAGCCAAAAATATAAGGGTATGAAATAAAATGTAAGAAATAGATGTATTGGGCTGAAGTCTGGTATTCTTAGTCCATTAGTCTTGTTAGGTGAACCATATATAGGATGTTTTGTATTGCTGGAGATAATCCAGTGTATTAAAAACTGGATCGGACAGATCGGTTCAGACCTGAAATCGGTGAACTGAACGCCGGACCGATTCGGTTGGAGTAAAAAAATCGGGGTCTAACTGACTCGGTCAACCAGGTCTAAACCGGTCTCACCCGAGGTGAATCAAGGTGACTCGTGATGAACCGGTTTGCCTCTCTTTTTATTTATTTTTTATTTTTTTAACTTTTTAATACCCCAAACGATGTCATTTTGTCTTTTTTAAAAGTATTTCTCTGAAATTTTTTGATTTACAAGGAGTTTTAAAAGTATTGTGAAATATTTTTGCTGTTTTACATTGGTTGGAGAAAAATCCTTATATACTTAATGATAATTTTGTAGGTATTAGGTTCAGGAGGTTATATTTGACTATTGGTTGGAAAAAAAAACTCTTATGTAGTTTTTTAAATGGTATACATGAACATTTAAATTATATATTTTTTTAATTGACCATAGTTTAACTCCCAGTCTAACCCCCAGGTTGACCTCAGTCTGAACCACTGACCCTTGACCCAGTATCTCGACCGGTTCAATGTCCAGTCCGGTTTTCAGTATCTTGATATAATCAGAGGATTTAGTTCCTGTGTGTGTGTGTAATAGCAGTGTAATAACACGTGTTCTCGGAAACTGAATGAAGAGACTTTTCCTCTCATTTTAATTGCATAGCATCAAAGCCACGGTGGTAATAGGATCATCGTCCCTCATCTAACTCCACAACTCAACATTGTGATCTTAAATCATAGCCCTTGCCTCATCTGTATCGCCCTCTCTCGTCTTCGTCTTCTTTTCGATTGCAACCCAGAACCACTATGGCAACGACCACCTCGACGGCTTCTAATCCCAAGATTGGCGGAGAATCCACCGTTGGAGGCCTAACATTCAATAATCCTCTCTTCATACGTCCATCTGACACCCAAGGTAACACGATCATTCCCCCAAGAAAGGTTTGACAAAGTAACTAGATCGCAGATTTTTTACGCTCCACCATGAGATAGGCTCACTGAAACAGGGATCTATGAGCATCTCGAGTTATTTCACCTAATTGAAAGAATTATGGGAGGAGCAATCTTGTTTGAAGCTAATTCAATCATGCCGTTGTGATACTTCTCAAGCTTACGCCAATTTGCTTCAACAACAAAAGCTTTTGCAATTTCTCATGGGACTCAATGAAGAGTATAGTCAGGCAAGAAGCCAAATTCTACTAATGATGCCTCTGCCAACATTGAATCAAGCATATGCTATGGTTTCAAAAGATGAAGCACAGAGGTCTATAGCTCACTCTTCACAAAGCACTCATGTGGAGGGAGTTGCCATGGTTGCCTGAGGAAGAGGGTGTGGAAGCGGAAGAGGCCGTGAAGGCCCAGTTCCTAAATGTTCTTTCTGCAACAAGAAATGACATATTAACGACAATTGTTACCAACTTATAAGATACCCTTTAGACTTCAAAGGAAACAGAGGGAAAATGACTCACAACAATAATGGAAATACACTTACCTCAACGAGGGAAGGAGAAAGTCAGATGACATCAACCAGCACCATCACACAAGCATTTATGCAAGAGCAGTATGAACAGCTCCTTGAATTGCTGCAAAAGGATGCGGATCAAAGTGTACATGCTCTCAGCGGTACAGGTTTAAGTGACTCTAACTCTTTACATCATGCATGTACACGTTGGCTTATTGATTCTGGAGCTACTATATACTTAATTAGCGACTTATCACTATTGGATAGCTATGAAAAATATTTAGACCCTACCAAGATGATTAAAATACCGAATGGAGATCAAATGCATATAACACATATAGGAAAAATTAAGTTTTCTAATGGTCTTTAGCTAGATAATGTTTTCCATGCATAGGACTTAAATTTAATTTGATTTTAGTACCTACGATAGCAAAGGACCAGCAATGCATGCTTGTGTTTTTCCCTGATTTTTGTCTCATGTAGGGTCTTCAGGGTAGAAAAATGAGAGCAACTGGTAGACTTATAAATGGCCTCTACATACTCCAATATGATAAATCTCAAGATACTGTGATCTGTAATACTCACACTATTGATAGACATATTCAAAGTGATGTATGGTTGTTCCATAGAAGATTAGGACACACACCACTAAATGTGTTGAAGCACTTAGATGTTGTGAAGGACAAATCTGTTTCAATGAATAAAGTGTGTGATATTTGTGTTCAATCCAAATAAACTAAATTGCCCTTCTCCCCTAGTTGTATTAAGACAAAGGGGTGTTTTGAACTTTTACACGTGGATGTATGGGGTCTATATAAAAAACCCACACACCAGGGGCACAATTATTTTCTTACTATTGTAGATGATTTTTCACGAGCTACCTAGATATTTCTCATGAAAAGTAAAATCAAAACTAGCACACACGTCAAAAAATTTGTTGCCTATGTCTTGACCCAATTTGAGAAGAAGGTTAAGAGGGTAAGGAGTGATAATGGAATGGAGTTTGTTAATCATGTTCTTAGAAGTTATTTTGCAGAACAAGGGATTATGCTTGAAACCTCTTGTGCACATATGCCTGAACAAAATGGAATTGTCGAGAGAAGGCATAGAACTTTAATTCAAGTATCAAGAGGTTTGATGTTGCAATCTAATGTTCCTATTTCTTATTGGGGGGAATGTGTTAAGATCGATGTGCATTTAATTAACCGCATTCCTTCCAAAGTGATAGGACATGAAACACCTTTTGAAATTGTCTATGGTCACCCACCAGATTAGTCTTACTTGCGGGTTTTTTGCTCATTGGATTTTCCTACAGATTTAACTCCCCAAGACAAGTTTGGCCCTAGATCAATACCTTATATATTCTTGGGTTATCCAAATAATAAAAAAGGATATGTTATACTTGACTTAAAAACCAAAAAGATTTTTGTAAGTCAGCATGCTTCTTTTCTTGAAGATAAATACCCTTTCAAGGATAATGTAGGTATTGATCAAGGGGGAGTTCTTAGTAAAGAGGTGAGATGCATTTTATTGTGACCATGATGGCAGCCCATATATGGTTATAAATGACTAACTTCAAAGAGATTTAATGGCAAATAATGAACCAAGTATACTAGCACTTTATGAACAACCCAATGTTTTGGATGAAAACCATATGTTAGATTCTCCAAATATGGGTTTTGGCACTGAAAAACCCACTAGAGAATGAAAGGCCCCTATGTGGACCAAGGATTATATATGTGCTGCTTTGTCATCCTCTGTTTCCTCTAAATTTGCTTTAGCAAAGTCACATTATCGTTATCCAATTTTTGATTATGTTTACTATGATAATGTCTCTCTTGGCTTTATGTGTTTCTTGGTTTCTGTTGATTCTGTGTATAAACTAGGCGATCAAAGACAAGAATTGGATTCAATCCATGAAATCTGAGATAGAAGATTTAGAAAATAATGAAACATGGGAAGTAGTGCCATTACCAAGGGGTAGAAGAGCAATAGGTTGTAAATGGGTGTTTAAAATAAAATATAACCCAGATAGAACTATAGACAAATATAAGGCAAGGTTAGTAGCTAAAGGACACACACAAAGAGAAGGTATAGATTATCACAAAATCTTTTCACCGGTGGTAAAAATGGTGACCATGAGAATAATACTTAAAATGGCTATGATTAATAATTGGAATATCTATCAAATGGATGTTCACAATGCTTTCTTGCAAGGAAATTTAAATGAGGAAGTCTATTTGTCTATGCCTCGAGGGTATGAGAGTAAGGGGGAGCATATGGTATGAAAACTAAAAGAATCCTTTTACGGACTCAAGCATGCATCTAGACAATAAAATGTAAAACTGACTTAAGCTCTTAATAGAGGAGGTTTTGTGCAAAGCAAGCATGATTACTCTATGTTTATTAAATGTTCTGATTATGATTTGATAATTGTGCTAGTTTATGTTGATGATGTATTAATCACAGGTAGTTCTAAAATGAAAATAAAGGAAGTAAAAGAATTTTATCATTACAATTTTCAAATTAAGGACTTAGGACAAATGAGATATTTTTTAGGTATTGAAATGGCAAGGTCCGAAAAGGGACTGGTACTCACTCAAAGAAAATATACACTTGAATTACTCTCTGATGCAGGCCTTACTGGTTGTAGGCAACTCAGCTTACCCATGGAATAGAATTTGAAACTCATGGCCTATAAAGAGGGGAAGGACTAAAAGGAAGATCTTCTCAATAATCCTGAAGATATCGTAGGTTAGTTGGAAGGTTAATATACTTAACTATCACTAGGCCTGATATATCATTTTTCTGTGCAGATATTGAGCCAGTTTATGCAACGACCAACCAAGAGACACATGGCAGTTGCTGTAGCAATTTTGAGATATCTAAAACTGAGTATGGGGCTTGGTGTTTTGATAAGCGTCGAAGGTGACCTCATTTTAGAAGCATATTGTGACTCTAATTGAGCTGCCTGCAGAACAACACAAAGGTCCATGACAAGTTATCTTCTCAAATTAGGAGGATTACTTGTCATGTGGATGTCCAAGAAACAAGAAACAGTCTCAAAATCATCAACAGAAGCAGAGTATCGGTTGTTAGGCTCTACAATATCAGAAATTGTCTGGGTGGTAGGCTTACTAAAGGATTTCGGCATTAATCAATTAAGGCCTGTGGATGTTTTATGTGATAGTTGATCTGCAATTCATATTGCTTTTAATCCCGTCTTTCATGAGAAAACTAAACATATTGAGATTGACTTGCATTTCGTGAGAGATAAGCTGCAAGAGGGATTAATTAATTGGTAGCATGTTAGAATAGGTTGTCAAGAAGTTAATATTCTTAAAGTAGTTGGAAGAGAGATCCTTGTGAAGATGCTTGGCAAGCTGGGTGCTATAGATGTGTAGCAACCCCCATCTTGAGGGAGAGTGTAAGAAATAGATGTATTGGGCCTGCATAATGTATTGGGCCGGAGTCCGGTATTTTTAGTCCATTAGTCTTGTTAGCTGAACAATATATAGGATGTTTTGTATTGCTGGATATAATAAGAGGATTCAGTTCCGTATGTGTGTGTAATAACACGTGTTCTCGGAAACTGAATGAAGAGACTTTTCGTCTCATTTTAATTACATATAATTTTCAATACAAGCAACTCAACTTTTGTTCGTATACGCAGCTATCGTGTGCAATAAATTTATTTCTGGTGAAAATCAGATTGGCCTATAAACGCGAACTATTAATTAATTGTAAAACAATCGTAATAACAAAATCGATAAATAAAATAATATATCAGAATCCTACGAAAGGAGGGGCTAAATAAATAAAATAATAAAATTCTACAAGTACGTTGGTCCCCTGGAATAAATGAATTCCAAACGAGGATCAAAAAAAGCATATGAGAATGAACTATGGGAGAGGGAAAATTGAATTTCCTTGATACATATAAACACAAAAAGTTTCATCATAAGGATTTTTCTTGAGTTTTAAGTGAGAAATCAGAGTTCGTCGTGATCCTCGTGGGAGTCGTCAGATTGAACTGTGTGGTAGAATAGAACTTCATGTTGAATCATCTCTTCAAGTGATAATTTCCCATCTTCATTGTCATCAGCCTGCACAATTATATTAATAACCAAGTGCCCATATAATTACATATTTTATTTCTTACAGATTATATAACCGAGACAAATTATACAAATTCCATTTTATTTTTTTAAGAAATAATGAAATGACATAAATAGAGGGAAATAGTATAAGCTAACCTCATTGATCAAATATGTTGTGTAAAATCTCGCATAAGCTAATTCTCCAGGGTAGAGGTATCCAAGTATGGGCATCAATTCCTCCGCTGACAAAAAACTGCCAAATATTTGTCTTGGTTAATAATTTTATCAGAGCGAGGGGCAAAACTTTTTTTTTCTTCTTCTTTGAATTGAATCAAAGTAGCACGCAATGGAAGAAATCAGGAAAATTGAGAGAATATAGAGTATATTAAAATACAGTTTTCAAAAATAAAATCTGACGATCTTATCAAGAAAAAATTACTATGAGGTCCTAATAAAATCAAACAAGGCCCCATGTACGATGAAAGAGTTACTGCATGCAATCACTTACTGCATGAGGTGGTTATTAATACGAGAGCAAGATAACAATCATAGAAAAAGAGTAAGATAGTTAATTTTGAAGATATTAAGAAAATTAATTAAGTTTATTATTTGTAATAAAACTGTGTTAATTAGTTTACCTAAAATACCCTTATTAATAATGTATATTAGAACTACCCTTGATAGAAGCTACATGTTCAATCAATAAAAATACTTTGCAATTTTAGGAGATAAAATGGATTGAAGTATTATATATTTTGAAGCAAAGTATATATACTTTTTCCTTGTCTAGCTCATATATTTAAGATCGGAGTAATACTATATATCAAGTGGATGAAGATATTTGTAATATTGTATGATACAACTGTAAGACCGTTGATGATGAAGAAGAAGAAGATTAAAAAGAAGGCATATATAGGAGCAGTAGTTATTACTTGTCGTTGTTGACATCAAGCTCATGAAACTTATGGTGTGGTTGAGGAACATTCCTTCCAGCAGTTTCAAATTCCACGTAACTCGCGTACGTACTATACACATACTCTTCAAACTCCTTGAAATTCAGTTTCCCATCATTATCACCATCCATTCTCCTGTTATTATATCACAGTCAAACATTAACATATATATACCACTCGTTACATGTTTCAACTTTACATATAATATTAACAACGTACGATCGAGATGCTTACTTCATTCTATCTCTCAGTAGCCATTTCTGCATTCCTTCGTTCTTGCTGTCTTCTGGGTGCAAGAAGCTGCATGCATGCAACAACCCAGCACTTGCTTAATCTATATTTATATATATTTTCTTATATATACTTTTCTATCCTTAATATAAGATATATTTACTTGATTTGATTAGATTAAGGAAGTTAACTAAGTTAGTTAATATAACATGTATTTTCTAAAACACCCTAGTCATCTTCCTTAATTCCCTCCTCTTCTTGGTTATTATATTGTTGGGGGCATCAATAAGGGTAACTTATGGAAAGATTATCAAATATGAAAACTATGTTTTATTTAGAATTAAAATCAACTCCTCAAATATACCTTATATTAAGGACCGAAGGAGTATCATTTAATAATAATAACTATAAAAAAAAATCAATTTTATAGAGGATGTATGCATGTTATTATTATACGTACTCTCTAAGCTCGGTGAAGTTAAGCAGCCCATTGTGATCCATGTCGGCCGTATCAAATCGCTCTTGCCACCATCCTGCTTCTCCATGTCCCATCCCTTTCTTCTCTGTTTAATAATGTCACAAACTCATTACACTAACATCTCACAAAATCATGCATTCTTTCCAAGTTTTTTTAACAACGTGGTTATGAATACTCCTATGATATTTAATATAAGATATATTTATTTAATTTGATTAGATTAAAGAAACTAACTGAGTTAGTTAATATATAATATGTATTTTCTAAAACACCATAGTTATCATCTTTAATACCATATTTTTCCTTCCTCCTTAATTATTATTGACATACAAAGCATTAACATGGGCATATCAAAAAAAAAATTATAAATATAAAAAATATATCTTATATTTAAAATCAGTATCAATTCTCCATATATGTCCTATATTATATTAAGGACCGGACCTACTAAAATATTAATAACATGCACCTTTGCATACCTATATCGGAGTTGGAAAAGTGGGGAAGATATTCCCGGAAAGAAATGGCAGAGTCGCCGTCTTTATCCTTGGAGTTGAAATCATTGAAGGTCATATAATTTAACCTATCCATAGACTGTTGAAGAATCCAGGCCTCTAACTCATTGAAACTAATCAAATAATCCTTAGGGTTTCTATCTAACAAAGGGAACAAAATGGTCAACCTCAAGGTGGTGTTCAATTTCCCACCTGCCGTCACATGCTCATACGTCTCCATTACCTCATTAAACAACCTCGTCGTCGTGTTCGTATTATTGTTGTTCACATTATTATTATGATTGCCTGCTGCTGACAATAATTTTTTCCCATCATCATCGCCGCCGCCGGTCATCGCCGTCTCCGATATCTCCTGAATAATCCGGCTCTCGAGTGGGTCGAAGGTCAGCCCTGCTCGTTCTCGGATGATGAATCCGAACCGGCGGTTCAGACCGGGGCCTCTGCGTTGGTCTTGGATCAGAGGGGAAATGACGACAAAAAACAAGAGGAAGGCGGTGGCTATGACGGCGTAAACCACCACCTTTTTCATTTTTGTCAGGAAGCACCGATTATTTTGTTCAGGATACGACACGACGTTTCAACTTTTTGTCTCAAAGCATTACTCTTATGGATATTTAGAGAGATATATATGCGAGTGTCTGTGTTATGGTGCGATGATGTTGATGATGATGATGATGATGTTCATGTCGTATCAGGTGCTGTACGTAGAATATCGGTGCCTCTCAGGAAATGAAAGGAAAGGGAAAGGAAGAGGGAGGGAAAATTGGTTATTGACGGTTGGAATGGAAGTTAATTAGGGCCTGGGATAGTTGCCATTATTGTTTCTGAGAGTTTGATTCTGAACGACGACTCCAAATTATATATTAGCTATATATGTCAATGGTGTACTCTAAAATTCGCTTGCACTTTCAATAGATTTTTGTCAAATAAGCGTGAGGTTGGGCTTTGACTTGGGGTTTAATAACTTCGCCATATGTACTTGTCAAATCATTTCGTATCTACGGCGCAATCGCAAAAAAGATATGGTTGGTTGTGTTGTGTCTTGTGTCTATATTTAGATTGGAATTGTCAAGTTTCCAAATAATTAGATGTAGAAAAATAAAAAATGTGAACAAAATTGGGGGTAGTATTCAATGCATACTACAGGGATATAGTACTCCCTACGGTCTTAATTATAAGACAAAGTTGATTTTTTTGAAGAAATTAAGGAAGCCAATTAAATTACTTTAAAGTGTTTATATTTTTAGTATTATTAGATTATATGTTAGTTTATTAATCAAATTAATTAGTTTGGAGAAAAAAATAAAAATATAAATACTCTAAAGTAATTTAATTGGCTTCCTTAATTTATCTAAAAAAGTCAATTTTATCTTATAATTAGGATCAGAGGGAGTATAAAGTAGAGTGCAATGGACCAAACTTTTATTATAGTATTATATGAGGTTGGGATAATAAACCACATAAATATTATGGGTCCATTTTTTCTCTTATAAAGTGCAGTGAGCACAAGAGAAATCAAAGTCTGGTTGGGATCGTCCGTAGTGTCTGTCTCCATGTCTAATGTTGTTTACTTGTGTTATCTTTATTTTTGCGTGTCATATATTGTTGTGTTTTGGTGTTTGTTCCAATTAGATTTCTGTTTCTTCTCTGTGGTGGAACGAAAAAGCAGTCTTTCTCTGGGATAAATTATTGAATAGCACCCTTGGGAGGCGGATTTTACATGCCATAATTTTTATTTTTTGTTTATTATGTGCGAAGATTTTTCATCCTGGATTACAGCACAGGCAAAACGTACTCTCCAAAGATTCCCACCCTGTAGGGGGAGCAAGAAACTAGAGATTCATCGTTGGGTTCGTTCAGCTTTTTCCAACGCAAAACCTTTTATTTAATTATTATCCCATGTTGTTGGCCAAGAAAAAAATATACATGCCAGCTTCTAATTTCACCATACCAAAAGCAAAACAAAAAAAGAAATCTCGATATTTACAACTTTATCCAACACCCCCAAATAGATCATAACGCTCACTTGAATCGGGGTAGTGATGGATCCACATCATTTAAAACCACAAATGTGTCCGTTCCCTTTCATTCACGACGGACACCGCATGAAATCTGACTTGTTTGGAACTATGATTCATTAGCATATAAAGTCAAGATTGAGAAGCTACTTTCAAAAGCTCTAATCGTCATTCCAAACAAACCATAATCCAGTACGACAAAAATCTCATCTTCTTGAATCGGCCCACAAATAAAATCTTCGCCAATTTGTTAGGGTTCTCGGCCAGCACGATTGCTTCTCATATGAGCAGACCATGGGCTTTGATACGAGCCCATTGAAAATGAACACCCAGCCTGCCTCATTCAAGCCCACAGCCCAATCAAAGTCAACCCAACCACGGTTAACAAAAATGCTCCATAAGGAGCACCTGCCGAGGCCGCTACGGTTACTGTATTTTTCATAATTCCAATGTTATATGAGGGGGTCATATTGGGCCTAAATAGCCCAAAGTTCCTCTCACAAATCGGGCCTGGCTTCAGATCTTCATCGAAAAGCGCAAAAATGTACGTTTCGAATGTCCGGTTGGGCATGAGTGGCGTTCCAACTCCAGAAGACACGTGGCGAATGAGGTTTCCGTTGAACTCGGCGGCAAAACATGGGTCAACACCAATTTGTTGGGTCTCACATAACTTGGGCCAACCCGTTTCTGCAATAACAATCTCGAGGCTCTCGAAGCCCAAATCCTTCATGGCCGAGTAAACCGCATCGAGTTGCGCATCTAACATGTTCGTGTATCGAAGACCAGTGTTTTGATCTACCTCTCCGGCGTTCGGCCGGAAAAGTGCGTAATCTAGGGTTTCGGCGGTGTAACCGAAGAACGGGTAAGGATTAACCATGAAGGGGGAATCGGTGGCTTCTAGAAAACTAAGCATCGGTTTAATCACATGAGTGTCGTAGCCTTGCCGGAACCTACTGGTGGAAGGTGGGCTCGAATTCGACAATATGCCTAACGAGTTCGGCGTAGATATTTTGATGCGGTGGTCCAGGGAGGATCCGATGATGGCTGTGTGAAGAGTTTGCATGGCAGGGACGAGGGTGCTGATTAGAAGTTTGTTTGCTGTGGATATGACTTCGTTGCCAACTAGGATCCGGATGAGGTTAGTGTCGGCGACAAAAGGTTGCACACTGGTGTTCAGCCATTGTTGGGCAAGTGTTAGGTTAGTAAGCTGGGGGATTTGATCATTAGGGACTGTAATGGAAATTTCAATCCCTGTATGAGCAAATGCTTGTAACATTTCTGGGTTAGCATCGAAGAGTCTCACATGGTCGATGATGGTGGATTCTGAGAGGAACTCTGCAACTTGAGATGGTGGTGGAAGATTATCTGCTACAGTGCCATAGTTAACCCCAATTCCTTGCAATCCTGAAAAACGTGATCACTATATTTTTATATTTTGTATAGAAGCTACAATTCTAGAAGGGAAATTTCTATGCATTATGCATACCTTGGAGAAGAGACAAAGAAAGTAGAAGTATATATCCTTTGAGTATAGAAGCAAAGGATGCTCCAGCAGCCTTCTCCATGGCTGTAGGTGATGAAGATGATGAATGGTGGTGAATTCGAGGATGCCATTGATGAAGTAATCCCGAGATACCTTGCTTTTTGACGAGGAGGAATTCTTGCTGTTGAGGATCTTCTTTTGGTGAGATTGTGAGAAAGCTTCCTGTTTGTGCTTGCTTAAGTGAATTAAATTGCCACCATCATTAGTTTTTTGGGCTTTGAATCTCCTTTTTATTCTATAATAATTATTAGCATAAACCATACTAACTTGATCAATATTTATGTGTTGACTGCTGGTTCCATCAGATACTAAATAATACAAAGCACACAGGTCAGATATTACTTTCTGTTAGCCGGACAGAAGAACAACCTTTCCTTCCCACGATGGGTAAGGTATTATTACAAATCTTCGTCTTTGGACCTCTCATTCATAAAATAATATGGAAAATTTATAAAAAGGGGAAATCTTTTAGTATTCGACCTAGAAGACAGAGTCATGTTGCTGCACTTCAACCCCACCGTCTTGGCGAAGTTTGCTCAAATCAGGTACAGTTTGATAGATTTATTCGTCATGGACTAAACTCTTTAGATTGTTAATGCACATTTGTGATGGGTATTTTGTGTTTGTGTAGCTCCAATGCTTCTGAGGTTTTTAGTTTTTACTACACTTCGGTGGTGCGAAAGATGGCCCCATTCTTGGCCTCGTTTTAGAATTTTAACTAGCAGCATTGTCTTGTCGGTAACTACAAAACGGGGGGCGGCGAATTAGAATTTGCTGTGGATTCTTTTTTTCCCCCCTTTCCCTACATGTTCTTTTCTTCTGGTGTCAGCAAATTTTCTTCTTATTACATCTCTTTTTCCGATAATTTTTAGTTTTACTGAAAGATGCCAATAAGGTTTTTGTGTGTTTCTTGATATCTAATATTGAAAGGCAAAAAAAAAAAAAGAAGAAGACAATCAACAATTTTCATACACTTTCATAGGAACCAAAAAGGGGAAAGAAAAGGAGAGAAAGAAAGAAAGAACAAAGCAAAACAACCATTACTGGTCTCTGTCTATGTTCAAATAGAATCTTAAAAATGTACGAGGCTTTGAATTATAATGACAGCTATCATATTCTTGGGTTATAACACATTCTAGCTAGGAAAGAAAGTGATGGATTCCATTTGATGATGGGCAGGTAAGCCCCAAAAAGAAGAGGAGAGAGACTTGGGAACTTATCTGGCAATAGATCAAAGCTTGAATAGCACAAAAGGTGGCGGCAAGCCGGCATCAACAATCAACAGCCTCCCACTTTCTAAGATTGCTTGCTCAAGTGAGCATCTCAGGCTCAGAGGCACCATGGTACATACTGATCTGATGCAAACTGCAACTGTGTTTGGAATACTCATTTGAGCAAGAAACTTTAAAAAAGGGGAATTTTAATTCTCTCTCCTCCTCTCCCTCCCTTCCTCACTGTGTGTGAATCTAGCAAACTGCTCAAATACAATTCCATATCCCATAGTTTCATCACATATATAATAATGGGAAGTGCAGGATAACCCAAAAGCCTCAGCCCAAAGTGCCACCAAACTAGAGATGAAGTACCCACGTTCTCATGTAATTGGAAGCAGGTCCTACTTGGATGCCAATTTGAGCCGAGGACCGCTAACTAGGCTGGCCTAAATTACTTGAAAAGACCTCAGGTTTTAAACAATAAGCTTTAGTTAATTAGGGTAATTTAGGCAATCAAAAGAGTTTGTTAATGTGGGAGTGATGAGAAGAACTGTATTGTGGGTTATGTGAGGTTGACATTTGACAGTCCGCTTAAGAGGCTAAAAACTGAAAGGAATTGTAGGTACTCATGGAATGGCAGCTAAAAGTTGGTTCAAGCCCAACAACCAAAAATGCAAGGTAAGTCGATCCAACATAATTATTTGATTAGGCTGTTGGTGGTTGCCAAGTACATATCATTCCTAATGCTTCACTCTTTATCCCCACATAAGGACGATCCTCTTTTCACCACAAAGGCTAAACTTTCGTTCTGGGATGTCCATCAATAATTCCCGTTACTTGATGAAATCTTGTACTTTCTCCTATTTTCATTTTTCTATTTTATAAAAGTTTCAATTTATTTTTTCAAATTTAAAATCAATTTAAAGTTTCAATTTATTTTGTTCCCCATTTCCCTTACAAAAATTTTAACTTTGTTATGATATTTTTTTAATGAACAACAACTAATTATATACACAACATTGTTTAAATTTAAACATAGTTTCAAGCTAAAAAAATCATAGTTCAAAATTAACTGAAGTGTATGCAATTTCATAACATCAAAAAAAAAAAAATACTCTGCATTCAACAATTCATAGATATTGAAAAAAGGGAAAATGTAAGAAAATACAAATTAAACTTTAAAATCTTAAATCAATTATCTCCTCCTAAGATGAGTTGTCAATGTCTATATTCTTATAGTTAATAACTATATTCTTATAGGCAACTAGATTGATTTGAGATTTTAAAATTTAAATGGTATTTTCTTGTCTTTTCAAAAAAATAAAAAATAAAGACACAATATAGATACATTTACACCACAATATAAAAAGCTAGTATTGTATTACACAAAAATAAAAATAAAATTTTTGTACAAACAAAGGTGGGATTGGTGTTGTGCACTTGTGTTTGGGGTGGTTGGATGAGTAAGATGTAGATAGAGATAAAAGAAAAACAATAAATATGATAAAGATAGAAAAGTATATTTTAACAATTTTATATAATTAAAGCTTTTAAAGTGGGACAAATGATTCAGAAGAAAGAAAGGATTGGTTGAAGTGAAGACATATTGTAATGGAGTTAGTTGACTGAAGACATATCATGCTCTTAAAGTTAGTGATAGTAGAATTTAAACTCCCCTTCCCCCAATCCATGGACAACGTCACTTTTTCATATATATAATTTTAATATATCATGTTGCCATTTCAAAAGTGACATCTTTTGGTATCTCAAGACCTGACATGATGAATATTAACCGATAAAATATCTACAGAGTTGAATATATGAAATAAAAGAATAAAAAAATATAAAATAAGGGCAGAAAAATTGAAAATAAAAAAATGAAAAACCAGAATAAATGCCCCACAGCATACCAACCTGCATGTTTAGCGTCAAAATCAAAATAGTTCTAAAGTAATTTATTAATGGTGTACGTGTAGAATTATTGACGATCACAAAAATTTAAACTTGCGCATCCGGGGAATCGAACCCCGGTCAGTACCGTGGGAGGGTACTATGATACCACTACACCAGATGCGCTTCTTAATGGGATTTTTCCCCTAGTAATGAATATGACTTTTAAACAACCAGTGTCGGCATATCTCTCACAATTTGATTGCTGATTTAAATGTTGTTTATTTGATTTGCTGGTGAAAGCCGGAGTGGGGACAAAATGTTAACAACAAATAATAATATTAGATTTACCAATACCATCGTTATAATTTGTCAGTAAGGGAATTAAATGAGAAAATACATTAATTATAAAGGAATAGCAGAGATTGCTGTTTGGTTTGAGATAGGAATGGAAATAGGTTAGGCCCCTAACATGGACCTACGGCCTAACTTACATAAAGCCTAGTCTAACCTATTTAGTAAATAAGTTAAGTTCAGGTTCAGACCTATTGCCAAGCCTATTTAAATAAATAGGCCAGATCTATTTTTATAAGGCTTAGCCTACAGGTCTGGCCCATTTAACTTTTTTAATTTATACTACTCCCTCCGGTCCTAAATATAGGACAAAGTTTGTAGTGCAAATCGGAGATAGTATAATATAAGAATATATAATGTCATCCAGATAATTGTATAAATTTATCAACTTAACCTTAATTTTAAGTTTCACATTTCATCGTTATTACTCTCAACCTTTACTTTCGCATCAATCATTAACCTCCACCTCTCTTCTCTCCGATCGCTCGAGATGACAATGCTAACTCACTCCCTCTCCTTTGATTTACGCCGTCTACTAAAACATAATAATTTATATGAGTTTATTCTAGTGCCAAATAAAATATTATAATCTACTATGAGGATTTGTCCCAATTTATGTAGGAACAATAAAAGAGATAAAATCTAATTTTACATGTTACTTGTTATACTTGATCAATTTTAGAAAATATATCTTATTATTCAGCAGACATTAGTTTTTCTTATTCCTATTTGCTCAAATAATTGTTGTCACTAGAGATTCTTTTCTTTTCCTTACCAAGCCTTTATATTACAATGAGAATGGATACTAAGCTTTTAAGATTTAATGTAATATTTTAAATAAGTGTGAAAGCGGTTATATATGAATTTAAATGTATAGATTTTAAAGACAATTTAAAGGCCTATATTTTAAGTAGGCTTTTAAATAGGCCTCAGGCCTTGTCAGGCCTTTTGAAGGCCCAGGCTTAGGCCTAAAAAAAGCTTATGTATAGACTCAGGCTTTAAATTTCTGTTGCAGGCCCAGGTTTATTTAGGAAAAACCTAACCTAGCCTATTTCCACCCCTAGTTTGAGATATAGCAGTCATCTACTCAGTTCACCTACATCCCAGCTCAGCTCTGCCTTCATCACCGATAGTTTTGTTTGTACATAGCTTCTGAAGATCAATGTAACCAATAATGGTGTCCTCAAATACTGCATCTTCCAACTTTGCTTCATCAAATGTGGACCCTGACAGTACTGTGTTCTTGAACACAGCTCCTTGGAGATCTGCTTTCCCAAAGTTCACTCGGTCCAATACTGCATTTGAGAAGTCCACTCCTGCAAAAGAACAATGTCGTTGGAGATCAAAGTTTCATTGAGAAAAATCATTAGACGACCACCTTTTAACCAACCAGTCATGGTTGTTATATAAAAGGTAAATGCTGAAGACCATTATTGAACTACATAGTCAAACTTTTGAAAATGAGGATATAATTGTATTTGACATTAACTCTTAACCCAATTCCTTACAACATTAGATTTACAGATCATGATCAATGATATACTCTGCTTTCATCTTAATTCTTTTCAGAGTAAAATTTCTTCTCAGTCCTTTTTTTTTTTTGTAAATTCAAAGTTTCCCCAAGTCATTTGGGACTTGACACTAATCTCTATTGGGCCGGGAGCATCAACATTAAAGCCCACCCAACAAGTGTGTTTTCCGAGATTTAAACTTGTGTTTTCTTCCTTACGGAGGTAAGATTGCTTACCATCCCAACCAACAACTTATTAGTATCTCTTCTCATTCTCTAATCACGCTGAATTACCCCTTTCAGGGCCAAAATTCACTGGGTAGCAGCCAAAACGTTTGATTTTTCTCAGATAATAAGCTTTACTATATTCTCAAGTTGTTAACTTATGAGCTTTAAAGAGTACTCCCTGTTGTATATTTAAACTCACAAACCTACAGTAACAAGCTAACTAGTAATTCAACGATAACAAATTCACAATAGGGTAACCAAGTTAACTTGTTACCTTTGAAGCTAGCACCAACAGCATAAGCCTTTGACATCACAACTTCTGTCATGTCCGCACCATCAAACTTTGCATCTGCCATGAGAGCCGCAGATAGAGACTTCCCCTTTAAGTTGGTCTTTTCATTTGTGTAATCACAGAGCCGAAGATCTAAGGGTTTGTCATAAACTCCATTTGCCTGACCAATTGTGTTACCTATGAATGCACGCTCACATCGATTCGGTTCTGTAGACAATGGAGGCAGCCTCTGCAAGAAAAACATAAAAGGGGATTGTATTCTATAGTCCTCTACTTCTTTTGAAGATAGGCATAAATCATTTCTCATTCTCACAATTATAAAATTCATAACATTTATAGTTGACATGGTATGTTTCTGAAACTGGAAGCATCACAGGCCTTACTGAGAAAAATATGTAATCATGAATATTGTCCAGAGTGTACATATAGATGGTCTTAATGGCAAAATAAAGCCTTAACCATTGAGGGTGATATCTGTAAAACTATACAAGACGTACACTAAATTTCATATTTCTTCAGATATCCAGGACAAAGTGGAGACTAAAGTTAGAGTACAAAAAATGGTCTGTGCCGCACTTTTTGTTTAGTTTTTAATTAGCTAGCATAATGAGAGAACAAAATGATCATGGTTTCACTTGTTGGAGACAATTTTTTATTTTGAGAACAACAATTTATAAGAGAACCAACTAAGAATGTCCCAATTTCTTTCAGGTCTGTCAGTTTGAATATTATTGATCCTAGAATTAAAGGCAGATTATGTGAGTTTGTTAACTTAAACACCTCATTTCATGTTGCCACATCACCATTCAATGGAACACATCATAATGTTTTGAAAACTTCAAATGGCCCGCATACGAAAGATATTGATACTGATTTCATTCGTGCACCCCATTTCAATAAATAGAATCTATGAGGGTCTAAATCATTATCAATCTTCAATATATATATATATGGAATTCATAGAGAACCACCTTATCCATAAGTCATGAACATAAATAGTATAAGTCATTCTTTAAAATTCATGCAACGGGACCCACATCTAATTAAAAAAAATCTCATAACTGAAGGACCAACACAGGTTTTTTCAGAAAGGATGCAAAATGGGAACACAGAACAATATGGCAGACTCACACAGAACAGGACCAACTAATATAGAAAGACCAACTCTGAATTCTCATGAAATCTGAGGTGTAAACTGTAAAGAGCAGAAAATCAAGAAATCCACTAAACACCAGCCAATCAAGAGAAATCCAACAAAGATCTTCCATTAACATTGTGCGTGTTGGAGATAGACTTATTGACAGTGACAGAGATGAGAGACACCCAGTAACCTCCTTTATCAGAACTTGGGGGACAAAAGGGGATCAACAAATTCGGACGAAAACATTGAAAGCAACTAAAACAACTGAGTTTGCTATCAGTAATTCAAATTGAATGCCAGTTTAAGCTGCGAACCTGGCTAGCAGCAATAACAGGAAAAGCAGCAGCAGCAGTCACAGTACAAGCAGCAAGAATACCACAGGTCAAGTTCTTGATATTGCTGAAAGTTACTAACCTTTCCTTAGCCTCAGAGCCATCGTCCAACTCACCTAATCACACCACGCATTACATATAAGCAACAAATTTCCAGAAACAGAGCAAAAATTCCATTAAAAATGAACCAAATTAAATTCGACAGGCACAAGAAAGCGACAAAGATAATGAAGAGTGAGAGAGACCAGAGCAACGGGCGGCGACGGGGACGCGGGTTGCAGAATTAGCGAGAATGGAGCGTTTGGGGTAGGAATAGGTGACGGAAAAGGCGTTACGAGGGAGAGCAATTGAAAGATTGGCCATAGCTCTCAGAGGAAGCACCTAGCTTCTTCTCTATCTATATCAGATCAGTTTCGGACATTGTCGCTTGTGGCTTATCCGCAAATAGATAACTTGCGTGGCATTATTCGTGGCACCATAATAATCTTACCTTGAGAAAAGTGAAATTAATTTGAGGAGTGAATGACACAAATAACCCTCTAAAAGACACGTTACAGTGTAGAAAATGCGTACTACAAGATAAATGTATCTATTTATAGGATAAATAAGCTGATTTGTAAGATAAATAATTGAAATGACAATAATTTATATTATTTATAAGACATATGTGCTCATTTATAAGATATCGTGCGTATTTAGTAGATAAATAAATTGATTTGTAAGACTAATAATTGAAATGACAATAATATTTATAAGGGAAAAGAGAATTCACAAGACAAATGTAAACCTTTATAAAATGCACATGGGAATTTACAATAAAACTAAGCTAATTTGCAAAACCAACAATTAGAATTTACACTTATGTTTGTTGATATATGATAACTTAACATTGATCATGAGTTATTATCATTTCAATTAGTAATCTTACAAATCAGTTTATTTATCTTGTAAATATGTACAATTATCTTGTAAATAGGTGCTTTTTACATTGTAATGGAGCTTTTAGCAGGGTTAATCTATTTACTCAAATTAATTTTTCTTAAGACTGCAATGATGCTTCAGAATGTTACGTGGACTTTTGGAAATTATTTAGCTCCAGTGGCAACCAGGTGAACTTTTCACTTTTTAAAAATATGCAATGCATTTAAGTTTATATGCACTCCTGTGTAATAAGCTGCACACACACACATATAGTGAATATATGTTAAAATAATTTTTTTGGTCAAAATGTGTCTAAGTTTTATTTAAGGTGAGAAAAGGGCTAACTTATAGGTTTTTATTTTATCAAAATTACTCTATCTGGTTATTAATATAAGACATATTTATATAATTTAATTAAATTAAGAAAGTTAATTGAGTTAATTAGAATGACATGTATTTTCTAAAACACCCTAGTCATTTTTCTCAATTCTCTCATTACCTCTCCTTCCTGATTATTGTTGAGGGAATATCAATAGGAGTAAATTAAAAAATAATTAAAAAATATAAAAATTATATTTTATATTTAGAACTAAGATTAACACTTTAAATATGTCATATTAACTCCGTGATACATAATGTAGCTCTTGTTTCACAAATTTGTGGGCCTTGAAAACTCAACAGGTACTCTCGAGATCAATAAGAATACAAGCCCAGGTATAACAACCAAAATGAAAAGTGAAATATTACCAAAAGATAAGAAAAAAAGTGCAATGTTCGAAACGTAGAATATTGGGCTATTTCGTTGGCAATATATACAACTATATTGGCCATGTGTGGCCCAAAAAAATGGCGGTTGTTAATATACACTCCATGTAAACTTTATATATGTAAAATGCAATTTCTCCGTGATTTAATTTGTAAATTATTATGTATATTAATTATATAGATGTTTATTGACTCATATTCAATACCAACTTGCTCTTCAAGTTGTTTTTATTAATTGTGATTTTTGGTGCAAGACTCTTAAAGCCCTATAAATAGAGGTCTTGTGCAAGCATTATAATCATACACACAAGTGAATGAAAATTAATCTCCTCTTTCTCTCTTGAATTTTATCTTCTCTTGCTCTTGCTCTCTATCTCTTATCTCAAATTTCTTTTTATTTTCATAATGCGTTATGAAAATAAACACGAAAGTTCTAACGAAGGTATATTTCTCTCATCATTTCTTTAACGATTTCATCTACCTTCTTTAATTGTATGTTTATTTGATCTATGTGACATAATCTGAGTCATTATATGAAATTAAAGAGATACTTTTATCAATTGTTATAAACATCGGGTTCTATGACTAAGATTAAATATTGTTACTATTTTTATATCATATATCTCCTTTACAAGTTATTTTATACTATTATTGTTATTTTAATATGATCAGAAGCCATACACCTCTAATTTCATATTTTGAAATTATATGGTCAAAAGTCATATTGCTTTAATTTTTTATTTTGAAATTATATGATCAGAAGTCATATACTTTGATTTTTTATTTTGATATAATATAGCAAGAAGTCATATTCTTTTGATTCCATGTTCTATTGATTCTTTGATATATGGTCAAAAGCCATATATCTTTTCATTTTCAATCTTCTTGTTTGGTCAGAAGTAATATACAATTTTTATTTATCTTGAAAATAAATGGTAAAAAGCCATATAGATTTAATTTCTCACCTTAAAATTAATTAGCCTCAAGCCTTGAGAATTAAATGGTCTGAAGCCATAAAATTTTAATTTTATTGTAATATCTTACTTTTTGAATTATTTATTGTCATTATGAATTCCCTTTTATTACGGTAGTGCGATCGTTTGAGTTTCATATTTTAAGAATTTGCTTTTATTGATTTAGTCTGATTATGTTAGACCTTGCAAAATTTACGTTTGTGGCTATTAACATTATCAAAAAGAACTACTTATCTTGAATACCTAATCCGTGATTTTTTATGTCACCATTTGCATGAAGGAATCAAAATTGAATATTTAGTTGTAAAAGACCCACTTGTTATTTGGAACAAATGAAAGGAGGTGTATGACCTCCAAAAGATGGTTTTTCTTCCAAAAACTTATTATGAATGCATGCATCCAAATTTCTCTTGTTGGAGCAATATCATGAAACAGGTTTCAAGAAATATACTGAATATATTTCTTGTCTCCTTATGGCCAAACAAACAATGAGCTTTTGATTGAAAATCATGAATCCCGTCCAACAGGCTCAACTCCACTTTCCCAGAAGTGAATGTAGTAATGAATGAATCTAATTGTAGTTGTGGATGTGGACGTAGACGTGGCGTAGCCATATGCGTAGCCATGGTCATAATTGTAGTGGTTCAATTTATCACTTGAAGTGAGGAAAGATTGATAAGAACCATAAAAGGGAAATTAGTGGACATAATAAACATGCTAAAATCCACGTTACCACTAGGGATGTAAGGTCCTTGGTTTCATACTTGTCGTACGCCAAGACACCTGATTGACCTTTACTAAGAATTGCTCAAAAATAATAGTAAAGGATTAAAGATTGAAATAGATCATGTTGATAAGGTTGACAATTCTGAGTATGGTGACATGGATATTATCCATTTGAATATTGCTAATTTCTTAGCATAAATTATCTTTGTCTATTCGAACTATTATGCTTTAGTTAATTAAGGTTGCTACTGTTATGTGTATTTCATTTTAATTATGTTTCCCTTTTTTTCCCACGTCTCTTTTTAATGAGTCTTATTGAGAATAATCCTAAAGATTTGTCTCAATAACTCACACCATACTTATAAATGATAAATATTTTTCTTTCTTAGTAATGCGAGAAGCCAATGTTCAGACTATATCGAGAAGTATAAATTTGATTGAATGCTCCAAAAGAGCTAATATTTTATTACATGAAGGAACAAAATTATGCATTGATAATGCATTTTATTCTATCAAATCTAAAAAAAACTTATTGAGTTTCAAAGATTTTCGCAGAAATGGTTATTATATAAAAACAACAACTAAAAAATAGTCAGGAATGTCTTGATATGACAAATTTAGTTTCTGATAGAAAATGCACATTAAAAAGTTTTGTTGCTTTTTCTTCCGGCTTGTACTATCATTTACTATCACAATTGAAACAAATGTTATTATAAATCAAAAGTTTACCAATGTAAATCAGAAGTGTGCTAATTTAAACCAACAGTTTTTCAACACAAACAAGAAGTTTACTAATGAATTTGATATTTGGCATGACCGGTTATGCCAACTCGGGTCAATCATGATGCATAAAATAATTGAGAATTCATGTGGGCATACCCTGAAGTGTAAACAAATGCCATAATCCCATGATTTTTCATTGGCTGTATGTTCTAAGGGAAAGTTGATTATTCGGCCCTCACTAAGCAATATAGAAAGTGAGTCTCTCACTTTTTTAGAATGGATACAAGGAGATATTTGTGTGCCAATACACCTACCAAACAGATCATTCATTTACCATATGGTTTTTATTGGTTAATCAATTAAATGGTTGCATGTTTGCTTATTATCTTCTTGCAACATAGAGTTTTGACATTATTTGCTCATTTGATTAGATTAAGAGCATGTTACATTGATTATCCTATCAAGAAAATACATTTTGATAATGCTGGTGAAATTACTTTACAACCTTTTACTAAATATTGTATGTCTCTTGGAATTAATATTGAACATCATGTAGCTCATGTTCATATGCAAAATGAAATTGCAAAATTATTAGTTAAACAGTTGCAATAATTGTAAGACATTTACTTATGAGATCTAATCTCCCAATTTTTATTTGGGGCCATGCCATTTTGCATAAAGTAATGTTAATTCGCATTTAGGCCAACCAGTTATTTAAGAGTTTCTGCCTTACAAATGGTTTTTGATTAGGAACATAATATTTCCCATCTAAAGATTTTTGGATGTGCAATATATGTGCCTATAGCACCATCACAATGCACCAAAATGGGTGTCCGCAAAAGAGGATGGGAATATATGTTGAATATGAATCTCTTTTGATAATAAAATATCTAGAATCATGTACAGGAGATTTATTGACTGCTCGATTTGTCAATTATCATTTTGATGAATCATTTTTCTTTACATTAGGGGGAGAAAATAAACAATCGGGTAAAAAAAAATAGCTAGAATGAGTTATCATTGGCTAATTTTGATCCTTATACAAAACAATGTGAACTAGAAGTTCAAAGGATAATTCATTTGCAGAATTTCGCTAATTAAATGCCAGAAGTATTTACTAACCCAAAGAAAGTGACAAAGTCAAATGTCCCATCTGCTAATGCTCTTATCAAAATTGTTGTCCCTAAAGGAAAACCTATTGCAAATGAATCTAAAGCACGTTTGAAGCGTGGAAGACCTATTGGTTTCAAAGATAAAATTCCTCGAAATAGAAAAGGAGATAATTAAGAATATAGATGGTAAAGTAGAGGGTAATCAAGAAAAGTTTGTAGTTCCAGAAGAACCGTCTCCTAAAGAGTTATAAGCTCCAGAAGAGTCATCTCTTGAAGAGTTATTATCTCTGGAAAAGATATATCTAGAAGTGAATGTCATAGTCCCAGAATAGACTAAGGTACCTAACTTGTGTGAAAATAATGAGATCTCAATAAATCATGTTAAAAATAGAATTCGATGGGACCAAAATGAAATCAACGTTGACGACATCGTTGCTTATAATATAACATTTGATATCATAAATGATAATGAGGACCATGAGCCAAAATTCATAAGCAAGTGCCAGAAGCAAAGTCCCTGAAGGACTCCAAGTGTCAGAAGCACAGGTCCTTGAAAGACCTCAGGTGCCAAAAGCACAAGTCGCTGGAGGACTCAGGGTGCTAGAAGCACAAGTCTCTGAAGGACTCAAGATGCCAGAAGCATCAAATACAAGTTCTCAAGGACAATACTCAATTAAGTTAAATAAGTCTCTATATTGTCTGAAGCAATCAGGGTGGATGTAGTATAATCATTTCAATAAATATCTGTTAAAAGAATGATACCAAAGTGATCTAATATGCCCATGCATCTATATAAAAAGATCTAAAAATGAGTTTGCTATAATTGTTATTTATGTTAATGATTTCAACATCATTGGAACTTTTGAAGAACTTCAAAAGGTAATTAATTGTTTAAAGAAATAATTTAAAGTGAAAAGCTTGGGAAGAACAAAATTATATCTTGGATTACATATTGAGTATCTCAAGAATAAAATCTTTGTATATCAAGAAGCTTACACAAGGAAGCTTATATAGCGTTTTTACATGGATAAGTCACATCCATTATGTACTCTAATGATATTAAGGTCTTTGCAGGAGGATAAAGACCCATGTAGACCTAGAGTAATTTATGAAGAATATGATGAAAAACTACTTAGTCTAGAAGTACCATACCTTATTACTATTGGAGCACTAATGTATCTTGCTAATCATATACGTCCTAATATATCATTTGCTATTACTTTATTAGCAAGATATAGTTCTTCACCAACACGAAGGCATTGGAATAGAGTAAAACACATTATGGAGATAGGGTTATTCCATTCAAATGTATCTAAGTATGAACTGACTGGTTATGCATATGCTGGATTTTTATCTGATTCACATGATGGTAAATCACAAATGGATTATCTGTTTACATGTGAAGGTGCAACTATTCCATGACGATCTATGAAACAAACTATATCAACTATGTCATCTAATCATGCAAAAATTTTAGCAATACATGAAGCAAATCGAGAATGTGTATGGTTGATGTCAATAATACATCGCATACGAACCACTTGTGGTTTATCTTCAGGCAAATTGATCCTAATAATCCTATATGAAGATAATGATGCATGTATTACCCAACTAAAAAAAGGGTACATTAAGGGTGATAGAATGAAGCATACTTCATCAAAATTCTTCTTCACTTGTGACCTTCAAAAGGATGGTAAAATAAATATTCAACAAATCTGTTCAAATGTAAATCTAACAGATTTATTCACCAAGTCACTTTTAGGTACAATCTTTGAAAAGTTAGTCCATGACATCAATCTTCGAAGACTTAAAGATCTTAACTAACATTGTCAAAAAAGGGAGTCGATACATACTGTATTCTTTTTCCCTTATCTAGGTTTTGTTCCACTGGGTTTTTCTAAAAAGGTTTTTCATGAGGCACACTGGATAGTGTATCAATGAATGATGCACTCTTTTCTTTGGTTAGGTTTTTGTCCCACTGGGTTTTTCCTAATTAAAGTTTTTAAAGAGGCACATTCATAATAGACATCTAAAGAAAAGTGTTATGAATACTAAGTATGTGTATGTCTATTGACTTATATTCAAGCCAATTTGCACTCCAAGTTGGTTTTATTAATTGTGACTTTTGGTGCAAGATTTTTAAAAGTCTATAAATAGAGACCTTATATAAGTATTGTAAACACACATATAAGTGAATGAGAATTGCTTTTTTCTTTCTCTCTTAAATTTTCTCTTCTCTTGCTTTTGTTCTGTATCTCTTATTTCAAATTTCTTTTATTTTCACAACATAAATCTTTTTTCTCTGAGAAGTACCTATAATTCGTATTTACCCCTCCGTTTCGTAAGGATGCTGGGATGAATATTTCTTAATTGAATTTTCAAAATACTTGAGGAGAGAGTTATTCATAGGGCCGTAACGAATCAAGCTATGTAAAGGTTTGATTTCATCAAGCACAAAGCAGACTTTGGAAAAGTGAATCTACAATCTAACTTCGAACCTCCGAAATTTTTAAAAAGTGGAATATTTTTAAATGTAAAAAATGATAAATGAAAACATATATCAGACTGTCTGACTTTGTTTTTATGCATTTTTTAAATATCTCTTTTTTCAAGGTTACCTTGAAAATTTTCCATTTTAGAAATTCAAATTCAATGAACCCATACCTGTTTGCTTTGACTCCTCAGGATTCTCAGGAATAGTCTTTTCCATAATAATCATCATATATTACAACATAAGAATATTTTTTAATGATTTTATTCGAATAATCATGTAAATGAATGACTATAACCATATAAATGATCTTTCTCACACTAATTATTAATTCTTAAACATTGCAAATCTAGATACATGATCTCGTACATGTGAACCCTTATTTCCCCTTACCTCATTGCCCTCCAACAGCAGACAAGGGACGATATTCTTGTCCAATCCGTGTACAGTATTCTAAATTTGTAAAATTGAGGATTAGAATTAATATATTGCACTTAAGAGATTCAGTTTCATAAACAAACACTTTGAAAAGAATCATTAAACTGACTTCTCTTTAAAATAATGACGCAGAGCATTAAGATGCTCAGGAATTAAACTAAAATCAATTAAACCAAATGGTTACATGGTTTTTGTGTCAGAAATGGGTTAGTGAGGCAAATCATATTAGATTTTTCAATATTCAACAAACCAAAAAAAAAAAACATTAAAAAGCAACCAGCCAGAATTAGTTCTGATGGAAGGGGTTTTGACCACTTAAGCATGAGGTCTTTAATTCAAGTCCATATGAATGTGAAAAATATTATTGAAAAAACTAAATATTACTCTTAATTGGACCTGACAATAATAGAATCTAACCCGATAAGATGGTTATATAAAAGTTTTTAAAAAAAAATACAAAGGAAGAGCAGTTGAGTGAGATTACAGCAAAGACTAACACATAAATCAGTCATTTTGTTGTGTTTGTCTGCATGATTCCTATTCCTTTTGAGGCCTCCCATATGCAAATGCTTCATGAAATGTTCATTAACATGTGCTTCTCTATCTGCTTTTCCTCTTCATGCCTTCCCACTTTCATTCATCCACTTTTGTTTTCTTCTTCAATCTTCTCCTCTTCTTAATAATTTCTTATTCAGTTTTTGTTTAAATAATTCATAATGTTATGTCAATGATTCAGACATGACCCAACATGATTATTCTCCACCCCACTGCCTTCCTTTTAATTAATTTTGTTTTTCAGTTGCCTCCACCCCCCCTCCTGTGCGCTTTGGCCTTTTCTTTTATTTTTTTTCCAAGTTGCATAGTTAATTCTTAACAAAAACTCAGTTAAAAAGTCTTTTTTTAATTATTTAAATCTGCATAAATCTGACTGTGCACCTCACGGGGAGGTGTAGACTTATGTATCGGAGCTAGAAGGGATAACTTTGACTTAAAATTAGATTTTCCCCCCTTTTAATAAACTACCATGTGTTCAAAGTCAAAATAGTGGATTGGTTTGCCATTAATTCAAATATTACTTGAACGAGACATATTTAAGGTAAGGCCCCAAAGAATAAATGGAAACTCTATATAGAAAGATTAAACATGAGATTGATAATGACTAAGCTCCATGTGGACATCTTAGATCCCTTATTCCTAATTATAGAAGGTATGTTGTTTTTCAGTGTCCCAATTGTATTAATTTACTTGAGCTCTACTTAGGACATTAATTTGTGAACAGCAATGTAATGTTTGCAACCATAAGTTGATTTCACATGATAGTGACGCATTAATCCAAATTCTCATTATACCAAGAACTTGTTTTTTTACATGAATTAGACAACTTTTTATGTATTACTTTTCCGATCCTAAATGTAGAACCTAATTTATACAAGAGGTAGTACATAAAATTAGTTATAGACATTATAATCGGTATTGATTGTCTCTAACAGAAATGCCTCAATCAAGGAGGGAAGAGACACTACATGTTACCACTTCATATCTCACTCAAGAGGGTCCTTAGTAGTGGTTTCTATTCCAGAACAAAGTTAATGTGTGTTTGGATTAACTTTTAGAGAATAGTTTTTATGATTTACAAAATAAATATGTGAGAGGAATTTTACCTCAATTTATGAAAAAGGGTTTCTAAAACTATGGTTTCAGAGTTACCCAAACACTTACGGAGTGAATGATGAACTTAAAGGACATGGGTGTGGAATAAGACCAATTCTTATAAATGTCACTAACACTAATATGTGAAAACATCAAAGTATCTTATTCTCATCGTTATTTTTTGTGGGGAAATGGGAAGTATTGTTTATGTACGGTGTACAAGATTGCTACAAGCCGCATGAACCTCATCGTCCAGAGGTTGAGCCAAAATTTTTTATTTACATAAGAAAATTAGAAATTTCCATATATATGCCAATACTATAACGGCATTTTCCTGTCAGACTAAAACCAGAAAGACAAGATCCTAATAACTAACCAAATGTTATGTCAGCCTAACATTGAGAGATGATAAATTAAATGTTCGCTAGCAATGATATTGTTAGAAGAACTAACTTTAAAAACAGAACTTAAATTAGTTCGGTTGCTCACACTTGCTTGCATCGTTAGTGCAAAAAGCGCCTCATGAAGCAGAAATGGTGGTCGCAATCATCCACACCTCCACTCCTAACTCCACCAATATAATATTCAGGCCCACCATGAGAAGGACTTGAGATTGGCAGACAAAGAGATCTAATCAGTTGGAAACCAGCCAATTATATAAATCCTTAGCTTCCCCACCATTTTCCCCGCTAACTAAACTTCAGCCACCAGTTCCTAAATTTGCTGTTCTATATACAGAAAGATCGATAGTATCCCACATGGGTCTCTCGTAAAGGTTCAACACATGACTTTGCATCACTTTTTTGGGGCCAGAAGATTCTTTACAACAAATGGAAATTTGATCTGGATTGAGACAAGCGAAGCTCGGACTTTGGCTGTTTGATTTCAGGCAGGTTCACGTTAAAACCATGGAACCACTGCCACATGTCATGAGGTAATTGGTGATGTTATTTCTCTTAAATCCAAAGAGGGTCCCTCAAAAAGCTGATTTGTTACTGGTGCTGCCAAGCTTATTGGTTCAACATCACTCTCGGCCCTCAGAACAGTAGCAGGCATGTAATTTGCCGAGGACAATGTGCCTCATGCAAAGCAAAGAATCTTGATTCTCTTTCCATCACGGGAAAGGCCAATAGTTTCAAATGATAACAGGTAACCCATAATTTTGGAATGATTTTATCCGCCCATCCCAGCCTGCAGTCACAATGACCAGACCCCATGAATGAGCACTGGAGGTACTCAAGGAAGCTTTCAAGAACTTGTGATCAGATTTATGCATTGCAAATTTTCCAGGCTTGGGGCTTGAAGAATGAAGCTTTTCCTCAGGCCAAGTTGCAGATCCCCTAGGAGACTCGGAGAAAAACTCTTGGCCTAAAGAAAAAGAAGCTGGTGGATTGGGACATAGAGTTTGGGATGATCTCTGGTCTAAAACATCCAGCTGGTGTTCATTTGCAGGATGTTGAGATTTCAAACCATACCAAGGTACTGCAATGGAAGCATCTGAAAAGAACCGCTCACAAGACCTTATCTTCTTGGTTTTTCTCGGACTAAACTGTTCCTGTCTAACGTTCCAGAGATATACTTTAGAATCCTCAGATGCTGATAAGATATGTTTCCCATCTGAAGTAAGAGATGCCGACATATGATACCCTGTACTGAGACCTGAAAAGAAAATATTTGAACTTAGTAACAGAGCATTAAACACTTCATGAGCTAGATATGAATAATTAAAATAAAAGTTAAAGCCTCGTAAAGCTTACAAACAGTCATTTTTTAGCATTTAAGTTTGCTTGCACAAGTAGCAGCGCAGATCATATATGCCATTATACAGACACTAACGTTTTAATCCTTGGGCATTTCACAGATTAGAAGGGAACCAATGGAAAATTCTCAATATACGTAGGAATCAGACAAAGGAAAATTACCTTTGTATTTGCCAGCCACATTGGGCCCGTCAAGGATTCTGACTTGTGAATCAGCACAGGTAACCATAACTTTATTAGAACCGTGTGGAAGAAACTAAAATAGATAACATAATATAATTAGTCAACTAAAGAATAGTAAGTACTGTTTAAAGAAAATCACAAAATACACTGGAAAAGTGAAAAAGGATTGCCATGGCACAAGAAGCACAAAAATAAGTACCTGAAAGCCAGTTATCCCTCTGCCAGGAAGTTTCTTCTTATTAAGTAAGCACAGCTGGGAATCTAACTGCAAGTGATTCTCTGAAACAAAAATGAAAATAAGCAAAGTGCTAAGAACTTATCCTTTAAATAGTGTTCGGTCTTTAAGTAATTGTACAAGTAAAAACGGCAGTCAAGTACATGTGATTCCCCATACATCTTGTTTGATATTTTCTGGCATGCAGAATTTTGCTCCTTCCTCATCAAAACTACTTTAGTAAGTTTGTCTAATGTCCACTATAAAACTACTTATTTTTATACAGTAACTTTGGAAAGTAAATTGACTGAAGCAAGTTATATTTCTAATAGCATCATTGGATTAAAATTGGCTTTCTTTAACTAGATTGCTAGCCTCAAAGCCAGCCCCAACCCCAAATCTATCACCAATAATACTATTAATGTAAGAAAGAAATAGCTGGTCTTTATCATCCACCATGAATTATTAACCTCAATTGCAGCTATATTTTAAAGATTAGAAAGCTTCAATTCATATGTTAGAACTAACAAATAGTGCAATTTCAATGACCATAATTTGAGTGCATTTAGATAATGCACTTGAACAAAACTAGATTAGAAAACCAAGTACATGCAAGATGTAGATCCACCAATCCGTTTTATATATGTCAACAAGCATGATGCAATAACATTGTAAAAATCTTAAATGCAAACGAATATAGGATGAACATAAAATTTTGCCAAATGACAGAAAACTAATGTCTCCAAGGGAAAATGTACCTGACACACTGTAAAATCGACAATTGCCTGTCATGGAGCCAATAATCCCTCCCTGAATTATAAACAGATCAATCATCAGATTCCAATAAGTTCCTATCTAGCCTTTAATTCTACAGAATATAATTGCAAAGAAAGAATACCTGCCCATCAGGTCGATAACACACAGCAGTCACAATTTCTCTAACATCAGTCCAGTCAACAACATGACAATCAGAAATTGCCCAAATGCGCACTTTTCCATCTATAGACCCACTAATGAAATTATTATCATCCACAGGATTGAATTGAATGCATGTCACTGCAAGCCATAATAGCATAATAAACAAATTGTGAGACAAATTGGACTAGTGGAAGTAAATTAGGTTCATGTCTTTAGAAATACTGCACACCATAGTTATTGTGTGGAAAAACTTTCAGGCAATGATCATAACCCACTCTCCATAGACGAACTGTATTGTCAACTGAAGATGACAGCAGATACTGCAGCAAAAACATGAAAAAGCAAATCAATTTCCACAAAATTTCTTGTTTAGCAAATTTGACGCCTAATTCACAAAATAAGTAAATTTATGATATTCACTCACATTATTGTTTGACCAACAAAGATCCAAGACTTCACCTCCATGCCCATGGAATTCATGCAATGGTCTCTCTAACAATCGAAAGACCTTGGGAGGCAAAATAATGCAAGCAGAATCTGATGTTTTTCTTAGGCTTCTCCCTTTGCTTATTCTTTCCTTATCCATATATAGGGGTTTCAATTCAGAGAGATTATTCACTGAAAAGTATATGCAAGATGGATGAAGTTCTGGAGTGTCAATTTTATTACATCTTTCAGCTTCCACCACTTTCCACAATCTTACAACCCCATCTTCACCAGCACTGGCAAGAAAATGCCCATCAGGACTAAATTTCATGGCTGAAATTGAACCTTCATGAGCTTGAAAATCTTGCCCCATGTAAAGTGCTGAGAGTTCCTTCAATTGCTTCCTGAATTGGCGGACCTTGACACTCTGAATCCTGAACCCTGAGATTCCGGAAGTGCCTTCCTGTCTTCCCTTATCCCCTCCAACTTGCCCCTCAATCATGCATGTTATTGAACGTAATCTCCTGAACCAACCCCCTCTAGCCCTTTTCACCTTACAATTAAAAACATTAGTATCCTCAAGTTCCTTCCCCATCAAATGTTCGGAGGAGGGGTGTTCCCGAGAGACTTTCGTGGAATCCTCAGGCTCCTCTGAAACAGCCAATTGATCCGAACCCATGTCTCTATTGTCACCCATTTCCAGGTCCCATACTAAGCCGCACTCTTCTGATAAATTTTCAGTGGACCAGCAAGACATTGAAGAGCGACTAGAACAAAATTCACCTTCAAAACCAGAGGTTCTTGTCACAGCCCGGCTATTATCTTCAATTCTGCCCTTGTCAACTGAATTTTCAAGGGCACTTCGATCTGAACTAAGCCCCATCCACTTCATAAACTTACTGCGACGCTCCAGAACACTCCCTGGGCTCCGAACCCACGCTTCGTATTCAGAACAATTCGATATCCCGTCCGGTGTGTCAGTGGCACCATCGGATTTATCATCAGCAAGGGACAGAACATCCTCTTGAGCATCGTAAAATCGACATTCTTCGTCATCGCTGATGAAGCAATCCATTATTCTTCGAGTTCAACCCATGAAATCTCTCCTCAAACAACCAACATTTCAAGCCCTAGGAATGTGGCAAAATCCGATTACCCTCCAGACAGAGCCAGCCGAAAAACTATTTTTTATAAAAAGAAAAAAGAGAAGAAAGCACAGATACCAATATCAGCCAACATGAAACATTTATTAAATCACTCAACAATGATAATTATAAAGAACAAAACAAAAACCGACAGATCCAACTTAGATCCCAATCCACGCTCATTGAACCCGGTCTTGCTAAGAGCAGGTGTTCTGCTCTACAAGTAGATTACAAATCACCACTGAGAAATTTCGAAAGAATTTAACAAAAAAATCCAATGAAGCCAGAATTTAGCATCAAATAAGGGTCCAAAGCGCTTGTTACGAATCACAAGTCAAAACCTCATTAGGATAAAGAAAGCCCGGCGATCGTAGGATGATTGCGCTTGAAGGAATGAATAAGCCGGTGGAAACAAAAATTACACAGAGAGAGTTTATTTGCTCGGGGCAACCAAAGAAACGTTTTCGACGAAAAAAAAATAGAAGGAAATTTTGCTTACATGGGACTTGATCTCTATAAGATTTTGCTGAAACTGAGGAGAGCGAATATCGAAGCGCCCATGAAAAAATTGGAGTATCTTGTTGGGAGTGTTTCACGACACAGCAAAATGGAGAACTTGGTGGAGGGGCAAATAAAATTAATAAATAATAACCATACACGTAAAAAGGGAAATAAAAAAATAAAGAAAATAAGGGGAAAATGAAGGGGGAGAAGGGTAAAACAGGAATAAAGAGAACATGGCCATCGATATTATTCATCGAGGAATGGCCCGCGAAACGAGATTTCGAGAGCAGCAGGTGGGTCGCCGGCAGCACCTTCTTCCTTTTTCTCTCTCTGCTCTCGTGGCTTCCTCATGCAATTTGTGATTTAGATTTACAGTACGAGAGAATATTTAATAAATATTTTATACTGCATCCTTTTATTAAAAAAATTGAAAAAAATAAAACTTTTTAAATATTTTATACTACTTCCTTTTATTCTAAATATCTGAATATAAGGGATGAAGTGAATATTGATGCTGAGTATAATTTTTTTATGTTATCTTTTATATTTATTATTTTTTCTAAAATAATTTGTATGATTTGTAAATTACTATAATATAATGTTACACCAAGCATTCAAGAGAAATCATGTCAAATGTATTATAATTAAGTAATTTATTTAATTTTATTAATTTTTTAAAATTAGATAAATATATCTTAATATCTGAATGAGGGAATAAAAACACATTGACAAAAAAGAATTATAACTTTAATAGACTTGTAGTGTTTTTTTTGCTAACGATAGTCCTGAAAATAACGACATAGCGGCAAAATTTTTATCGGTGCTATTTATTTATTATTCACAATTGATGATATTTGATATGATGTGACATAGATATTATATATACCAAATATCAACGACAATGTAACATTAACAGAAATACAGAATTGAATTATCTACTTTTGTTTATGCGTTTACTGTTTTTGTTGAATTCTTTGATACACACACACATATATAGCTTGTATTAATTAATATTCGGTGTTAAATAACAAAAATTGAAATTTGAATGAAACAGAATTTTAATAAATGAGTTAAAGGGGGCAGGAATTTGTAGTTGGAGGTAGTTGAATAATTTTGGTGTATAATCTGTGTGGAGTATATGATATAAGAAAGATATATTTGTAAAGTATGAATAATGCTGCTTCAAAAAAATTTTACATTTAGATTTAGTGTATATATTAACACACACACACACGCCTATCTAGAAAATTACAATATTTATTACAACAATTATTTGGCTGATTTTCCTTTTGAAATTAGTCTGTGAACTAGATAATTTTATGGACCGTATTTGTGATCTAGTGTGTGTTTGAATTAGTTTTTGAGAATAATTTTTATGATTTACGAGATAAGTATATGAGATAAGTTTTTTCTCGAGTTACGCAAGCCTAGATTTAACACATAGGTTTGGATGTTTGCCAAACACCCACCTAGTGACATATTTGCCGACTTTTAGGTGATTTAAATGGTTGCTATGTGTGAGCTTTTATAGGGGGGTGTTTTTCTCATTTTGTTGACCAGAGAAATAAAATTGGAAAAAAATGTAGAAAAAAGGACTGCGCAATATTCTCATATTTCAAAATAACCAGCAATGTTCCAATCTTTGTCTGAATATTCATAACGTGCTTTAGTAATTGTTTTAGTGTGTGTTTGGTTGAGTTTAATTTTGGATCATAAGTCCTTATTACGCAAGTCAAGATAAAACTCCTCTCACATACTTACCTCGTATACCGTGAATCACGATTTATAAGCACTTATTATCAAAAAATAGTGCTCGTTTGGAATAGCTTATTTTTTAGCAATAAGTGCTTATAAATCGTGATTCACGGTATACGAGGTAAGTATGTGAGAGTGATTTTATCTCAGCTTACGTAATAAGGACTTATTATCTAAAAAAAAACCCAACCAAACACACATATAAACTATTCCAAACAAACACTTACTCACACAGCTGTGGTGTTAAGTGCGATTTTTCTTTTATACACATATGTTATATCAAATCATGAGAACAAAAAATCATCTCACTATGTTTCCAAAAGATAATAGTTTATTAATTTATTAACAAAAACGTTGAAAACATAAATATGATCGTTAAGGCAAACTTAATTAATTTACATAATTAAATAAATATTCAATTTTATTCATATCAAATATATTCTTTTTTTTTTTACGTCAGAAAGAATATAACCCCGCAACTAGCAGCAAAAATACCTTTTTTACACCTGAGCTACAAAAAGACTTGACAACTAGAAGTGAATAAGTCAAATATATTTTTGACTAAGAGGGGTGAAAATTCCTGGCCAAAAAAAAAAAAAAGAGGGGGTGAAATTAGCTGGGTGACTTCACCAAGCCAATCATCCCCAGAATATTCAAGTCAGCATCACATTTATTTGACTCGGAATTATATTTGACTATAAATGTCTATCTCTGTATATATAATTAATTTCATTTGAATGAAACTATTAAAGTGTTTCCACGTTCTTCCATATCGTTGAATTATTTCCCAAAAAAGGTGTACCATGCACGCACAAGACGACCGTTGATTAGTCAACGGTCGGATTCGGCCCATTAATATTACTCCTATTTCTCAGGAATACGATTGGCGCATTTACAAATCACAATCCCTTATTTTGTTATCGGCCTGGCAAAAAAACGGTCATTCATTCATAATGGAGGACTGTTGATTGCATGGTTAGGTGTTTTAGTTGTTTTTTTTTTTTTTACATTTTGACAAATAAAATAAAGGGAGAATCCCATATAATTCCAGCGAAAATACTAAAATCTAAATTCAAACCTATATTTTTAATAAATTCTTAATAAGACTTCATTAGGGATTTATGAATATCTTTAAAAGATCATGTTACCCTTCTATAGTTAAAGGGAAAGATTGAAGACATTTTTGACCAAAATTCAAATTCAGGTGTATACTTTAATCAACAAATTCCAAATCATTTTATTTATTGAAATGATAATTTATCGTTTCATTTTGTTTTTATTTAAACGACAATTTAATCCTTTAATTTCATTTCATTTTGAAAAGAAATTAAAATAAGACGTGATATATGAAAATTGAAAGCACAATTGAATTTTAAAATTTTTTTCCATATATGCAATGCCCAGTACTTGTTTTAAACTCTATATCGGCTACTAGTATATATTTTCTTAGTTCCAAAAAAAAAAAGTTATATATTTTCCCAGTACGCAAGCCGCAAGCTAATTCCCATCTAATATCAAATTTTTAACGTCAATTGCGCTTCCAATTCCTATCTATCACATCTTTATTGATGTTTGGATTCTTTTTCTCTGTCCTTATATATAAAGAAATATTGTTTAATCTGCCACCTATGGTTAGGGGTGGAAATAGGCTAGGCTAGGTTAGGCTTTGCCTAAATAGGCCTGGGCCTGTAACAAAGATTCAAAGCCTGAGCCTGGGCCTGAGCCTGTATGTAGGCTTTTTTTTAGGCCTGAGCCTGAGCCTTCAGAAGGCCTGACAAGGCCTGAAGCCTGTTTAAAAGCCTACTTAAAATGTAGGACTTTAAATAACATTTAAAGCCTATGCTGCCAAATTCATATATAACCCTTCATGCTTATATACAATCTTACATTATGTCTTAAAAGCCTAACATCTATTCTTGTAGTAATATTAAGGCTTACTAAGGAAAAGAAAATAATGTCTAGTGACAACACTTGTTCGAGCAAATAGGAATAAGAAAAACTAATCGACTGTTGACTAATGAGATATATTTTTTAAAATCGACCAAGCATAACAAATAACATGTAAAACTAGATTTTTACCTATTTTATTCTTTCCACGTAAATTGGGACAAACTCCTCTTGTTAAAATTAAAATATTTCATTTGACACTAAAATAAACTCATAACATTTTTTATGCTTTAGTGGAGGGCACAAATTAGGGGAGAGAGTGAGTTAGTATTGCCATCTCGAGCGATCGAAGAGAAGAAATATAGAGGTGAATGATTTATAAGAAAACAAGGGATGAGTATAATGACGATGAAATATGAAACTTAGAATTTAGAATTAAGATTAAGTTGGCAAATTTATAAAATTATTTAGATGATATTATATATACTTATATAATAATATATTTTTTTAAATAAAAAATTAAATAGGCCAGGCCTGTAGGCTTGTAGGCTAGGCCTTATAAAAATAGGCCTGGCCTGTTTATCTAAATAGGCCTAGCAATATGCCTGAGCCTGAGCCTGGCCTATTTACTAAATAGGCTAGGATAGGCTTTATGTAGGCTAGGCCGTAGGCCCCTGTTAAGGGCCTGGCCTATTTCCATCCCTACCTATGGTGTTATGCAATCTGGAAAAATTCAGAAATTCTGCTTTACCTTAGCTTCTTCTTCTTCTTCTTCTTTTGGCTCTAATTTGCTTTACCTTCTAGATAGACCTGCAAAATGTTCTTGGGGGCAGAAAAATGATTTATTTTTAAAAAGCAAACGAAATGAAATGATTAAATTTTCTTTTAAATAAAAAAACAAAATAAAAGGATTGAAAGGTGGTTTTTTTAAATTATTAGATTAAATTGTCGTTTAAATAATCAAAATGATTAAAAATAGATTAAATTTTATGTTTGAATTTAAATTTCGGTCAAATGTGTCTTCAATTTTTCCCTTTAACTCTAAAAGGATAATATGATATTTTAACAACATTCATCAATCCCTAATGAGACCTCCTGACCTTATAAAGAATTTGATAAAAATGTATGTATAAATCTAAATTTTGGTATTTCAACCGGATTTAATTGAGATTCTCTCTAAAATAAACTATCAAATACATTCGTATGTCGTTTGTGTATTGCATGTGTGTTTATTAAATATATACTATCAAATATAAAGAGCATGTTTGTTTTAGTGATCAGATTGCTTATAAGTTGCTTTTTACGTAGATCGAGACACAACTCCTCTCACATACTTACCTCGTATACCATAAAGTACAATTGAAAATCTGCTTTTAAGCATTTCAATCGCTCATTCAAACGAGCTAGTATGTTAAGCATACGAAGTGTGATTTTATTTAAAAGATAGGTTGTATTTGTGGTTTTGCAAAAAGAATAATGCTGCTCCAACGTAACCCAAGGAAAATTGTGATTTAACGTTTCCGTTTAGCTTTTTTACTTTTGCGAGACTTTCGAGAAAACTTTTGTGCGTATTAATACTATTTTTATTTCGGAAAATACATTGACCTAATTTTTTCAGCACAGTAAGAAAATTACATATATCCGCAATACGTGTCAAAATGTCAGGAAAACTAAACGCAGGATTCAGAATTAAGAAAAGATGCAGTATATTGAATAAAAAGTACTCCGCTATCCTTATTATAAGATAAAATTGATTTTTTTGGAGAAATTAAGGAAATTAATTAAATTGTTTTAGAGTGTTCATATTTTAAGTATCTTTAGATTATATATTAGTTTATTAGTCAAATTAATTAGTTTAGAGAAAAAAATAAAAATAAAAATACTCTAAAGTAATTTAATTGGTTTCCTTCATTTCTCCAAAAAAGCTAACTTTGTTTTATAATTAGGACCGAAGGAAGTATAATTTTTTAATTACATACGAGTATATTATAAGAAAGATAATTTCATGTAAAACAAATTCAACGTCAACTTTGTTTCTTGAGGAGAATCAAGAGGTCGAAACTTGTTCCATGGGACATATATATATGATTTCCCGTAAAAACCAACAGGCACCTAATCCTACGACACGTGGCATGATATACATATAGGTTAATTGATAATGATAATGGTGAGGCAAACAACGGCTGTAATGTATCTGGTCACTTTCTTTTCATGGCTTGTCTTTATATGCAAGCCAATTTAATATTAGTTAAAACGGTAGTAGTTCAGTGCATGCACGAATATATATATATATATATATATATATCCTTAATTTAAATTATATTTTTTGTGTAGTTTTGATCAATTCATGATTAGTTGAGATGTACGTGGATGTCAATTTGTGCATGCATGTGCGCCTTCCCTGAATTACTAGTCAAAGTAAAAATAAAAAGCTCATAGCTTTAACGTCGATTTCTAATTTTTTTTTTTAAAAAGCATAATCTTATCGTGTGGTTCAATAAAACCATGGGAAAGAAATTTAATGGACTGAATATATCTTGGGAATGGCAACTAGGTTTGCTTTATTTCAATAGAACATTGGTTAATTGATACTACTATATGAATATATGTGTTTATACTCTTTCAATTCTAGTCTATATATAAGTGAGCGTTTGTCAATTTGTCAAACCTAAGTTTGCGCAATCTAAGATAAAACTCTTTTCACACACTTATCTCGTAAATCGTAAAAATTATTCTCAAAAACTAATCCAAACACACACTAAATCACCATTCTAACAATCTCAGTTGGAACCAATGAGATGTGATTAATTTATAAAGTTTATCTAAAATAAAACGTTTTTAAACTTTATCCATATCAAAGATTAGTATAGAGAAATACTAGGACATTAGATTTCAAGTTTTTTCCTAAAATTGTAATATGATCAATGGTATTTAGAAAATGGTCATGGATGACCAACGGAACGAATTACTACTGTATTATGGACCAAATTAAAACTTTTTACCTAGAAAGCCTTATATATTTCACAATGAAGGGAGAATACATGCATGTATAATTTCTCATGCTTTAAAAATAATTCTCCGAACATACAAATTATATAGTAATGACAACATATATTGGAATAAAGGAATTGTATTAAACTCGTCAGTAATTGTGGTAGAGATGGAGACAAAAATTCTAAGAGATGTCGCCACAAGGACCATGCAAAGCACAGAAAGTCAAAAAAAGAAGGCTTAACCCTGCCACCAATTAACCCAACAAAACCCTTTGAATTGCTTCATTGTCTGACTAACTCTCTAAATCACCATCATTATATCCCAATTCCCTAGCTAGCTTTGGAGTCATTAATTAATAATTACCTAGCTAGCTAGATCTAGGCTGGGACGTGTCCATTTCCAAGTTCAAAGTGTTTGGTACCTGTCTTATTAAGAGTTTTTTATTTATTTTTGTTGGTAATAATGATCCTTGTTATTAGGCTATGATAGGATTATATGCACGCATGTGGTTGATTAGAGTGTAATTATGACCATCGAAAGGAAGAGTAAAGGACCAAACTACTTTTGAGAACAATGGAAACACTGTTGAGTTGTGATTCAGTGTTCCCACTTTTGACTATAATAGTCGGGGCTTTAATGCTTTATTACAAGTTGTTTAACTTTGTTTAATTGTAAGGGTCTGTTTGATTTGAGGAGAGGGGAGGGATTTTACTCTCCTCCCATTAATTGAAAATCTAATAAGAAATTTAGGAGGGGAGGAATTTTTTTTTGAAATTTTTCCCTCCCCCAAATCGGGGAGATTTGGTGGAGATCCTGAAAAAAAAATTACTAATTGAACAATGATGCCCACATGCTTGACGTTCGGTCAATCTCTCCCAACCCCTCGCTCTCGGCTTCCTATATTGCTCCTACACAGGTCTCGCCAACCTCCACGTCCAAATCTCCCTCCTCCAGTCTCCAAATTCTGTTAGTCCTCAGTGGTGGTTCTTACTTCCTTCGTTTTGACAACACATATACAGTGAAGAAATAACCAGCTGGTTGGCTTGTTTGGTACTACCTCCGGTCTTAAATATAGGACATAGTTTATAGTGCAATTTACACTACAAATTATATCTTATATTTAGAACCGGAAGAAGTATTTTTTTTTTTTGGGTCGAAGTTTGGTATTAGCTTTGACAGCACATAGAGTAGTAATAGATTTTGTTTAAAAGCGTGCAATTTTCTTGCATATGTTTTTCTTTTTTCACAAACTGTGTATTGTTAATAAAAACCTAACTTAACTCTGATATAGAAAGCACAAACAAGAGAGATTATTGTTTATAAAAATCATTTATAACATAAGGGTAAAATTGTCCATATGAAAATAATTTTCATCCCTCCTCTCCTAAACCAAATAATGTAATATTAAAATCCCTCCACTCCCCTCCCTTCTGATCAACTTAAACAAGGAAATATTAAAATCTTTTCATCCCCCTCCATTAAAATTCCTTCTCTCCCATTCCCTCTGTCAAACCAAACAAACCCTAATAGGCATGTTGGTCGACAACTAGTCTAGACAAACTTGGCTTTAATTACTTTTCTTAATATTGTATTTTAAAAACTACTATTACTTTTAGGAAGAGCCTTAGTCATTAACTATTATATTCTTCCAAGAAGATATTATATTATACCAGATTGTGTTGTGTGAGAGTGGGATTTAAAAATTTTCAGAAATTATAATCGCGTTTCAAAATAGAGTTATTATTTATATTTTTTAAAAAAGTTGCCATATTTTAAATAATTAAGCAGTAACTTTCCCATAAAGGAATAACTTGAATACTTAATTATAAACTCATACTTAATGTGTTTATTTCTAATCAAATGAAAGCAAGTGTATTTTAAGTTTAAAAAAGTTGAAAATAATCATACTAATGATGACCACATATTAAGTAACGCCTGAATAATATATTGGTAAAATTATCCATAGGTCCTGACTAGGAAAAAAATATATACAAAGAGATTCCAAAAAAAAAAAAAAAAGGGTCGAGGAGAGTATGTTTTAAGTTGAAATTTTTTCCAACTTTATCAATGTCAGATCATATGTATTAGAAATAATGCATACGATGAACCATTTAAAAGTTAATTACAAAGGTGAAGTTGGCAAATAAGCTTTTTTTTAGGTATAAGTATTTTTTTATTGGAGGTATCATTGCGAACTAAAGGCGAGCATTGATGTTTTCAAACTCGCGAGTTGATTCTCTGAATTTACTAGTTTTACGTTTCTAAATTACAAAATCATGTCAATTCATATTAAATTCACGAGTTTACATATTGAGTTTACCTTTTTTTACATTTTTATCTTACAAAATTGTATTAACCCACTCTTAAGGTTGTATTAGTTTGTTCATTTTGATAATGTTTAATGGCTTTATTCACGAATTTTGTGGAAATTTCTTTATCAAATTTGATAAATTATAAATATTGATGGATTTAATTTGAATTATTCATAGTCAAAATATATTTAAATTGAATTATTTCCTTTTTTATATTCTTTTTATTTTATTATATACTTTTAAAACCTATTTATTAATAAAAGTAAACTTGTATGATTGGAGTTCACAAGCCAAGTTTACATTTTTATTACAAATTTACTTAAACTTGTGAATTTGACAACCGTGGTGGGCACTTTTCATAGTATGGAATTCGAATATTAGTTTGTCATGTTATAAGGAACTAGCCTCTTCTACCAATCCCAACCATCATTAATAAATAAATATTTAATTACTCCATCTTATTCTTAATATAAAATATATTCACTTAATTTAATTATATTGAAGTTAACTGATTTACTTAATATGACACGTATTTTATAAAACATCTAGTCTTCTTCCTAAATTCCCTTTTTTCCTTGATCGTTGTTGAGGGAGCATCAATAGGGATAAATTAGAAAATGACTGACAAATATTAAAAATATGTCTTATATTTATAACTAAGATCAACTCTCTAAATATGTCTAATATTACGGAACGGAGGGAGTACTCTTCAAGTGACCCTGTATTGTGAACCAAAAAATTCTTCTAAATGGTGACTTATATTTTAGACAAAAGGGAGTACTGTAATGTAAATTTGATTAGTAGATTTATAAATTTAAAATGTAAGTATAAATTTTTAGGACCTCTTCCTAATATATTTATTTTGACTAAATACTATTTAGTAGATGATAAAAATGACTTTGCAAAAAAAAAAAAAAATTGAGATGAGTTGTTCCACTCCCATTTTTATAAATAGACGATCCATTAGCTTAATTAGCTGATGAAGTCTCATCGCACTCTCATATATATCACGGTCATATATCTATATTTATATATAGCACATTATAATTAATGAATATCTAATCTGCTTAAAATGCTTTTTTTTCAATGAAAGAAAAATGAGAAACGTAAGTAAAATAGGAGCATAAAAAGAAGAGAATTCAATGAACAAAGGGTGAGGGGTTGACTGCTAACAAAGCGACCAGTCATTCTCTGGATTACCCCTCACGTCCTCCCACCGGATTCTCCCTCTCCCCCAACTTTTGTTCTCTCTATAAACTACTTTCAGAAAGAATAATCTTTTTCATAAAAGAATAATCGAATATGAGTCGTATATTAATCCAAAACCTAAGACTATATATTCCGTTCTTTACACTGGAGCATCACGAGCAACAACTGATTGGCTGTAAATTACTAAATTTGTAGAAAACACATTATTCATAATTATTAAACAATATAAACTTCGAATAATCAATAATGAAGGGAGAATAATGTTCTTGTTTGATTAAAAACTAAAAAAATTATTTGAGAAATTGTTCTCAATAAGTTCTTTTTTAAAAAAAACAGAAATTTGTTTTTAATTACCATGTAGTTAGCAAGCTTATATTATATTGGCCTTACTGATCAAATTTCAAAAATCTTAAGTGGTCTAATTTCAAGCAGTTTATTAGGTTTATGACATGTATCGTTAAAAAACTTTATTGAGTGTTATCAATGGAATACGGGGGAGAGGGGTGTCTCCAATGATTTTCCTCTCCATTTACTCTCCATTGAGTGTATCTACCATTATATCAACTTTTAATGGTTGAGATTTAATAATCTGTATAGAATATCATTATAATAAAAATCTACCATGGTAAATCTCAACAATTGAAAGTTGATTTAATGATAGATACACTCAATGGAGAATAAATGGAGAGGGAAATCAATGGAGACACCCCTCTCCCGGAATACGGGATGGATAATACAATGAAGCGATATGTGAGTAGTTTCATATTCTATTTTCATTTCTAGGTTATTTTATTTATCATCATTTTTTATTATTTAAAACTATGATTAGAACTAATTATTATTATTATTATTATGTTGTTATTGTTGTTTCTGGTAAGTAGCTCTAGGTTTTATTTTAGACTGCATGCTTGAATTATTGAGTATCAGATTGATTATAGTTATTTCTCTCCCGATTTCTCTCTCTTCTTTAGTCTCTCTCATCTCTTCCCTTTTTGCCTCTTCCTCACTTCAATCTCTTCCTCTCCCCTTTTCCCTTCCGCTCCACATCAGTTATCTTTTGTATTCTTTTACCTTTACTCATCACAAGATTAAGAATTATCTGTTCTATCATTCTCAATGATATTGTCAATAGTTTTCTTTAAACATGTCTGATCAACTTTAAATGATTTTTATTATCATTTTCTCTTTAATAGACGTCACATCAACTCTTGCTCTTATTTATTTATTACAACCCTTATCTTTTTTTATGTGACTACACATTCATTTCAACATCCTTATCTCTACAATTCAAACTCTATGTTCGTGCTTGTTGTTCCTTGAATTCGCTGTCTTACTATCTTGATCACTATTTTTTGGTAGCTCCCTACATTCGTATTTATAAGTAGGCCCGAAGGTGGTTTTTAATATGGTAATTTTACTGTAGTTACATAATTGATCCTAGACAAATATATCTGGAAAAATATAATTGCATGAGAGATCGATTCGGTTTAGAGGGGGGAAAACACAGCATATATAACTAAAACAATACCCCAAGCAAATCTATATTTAGTTAAGAACATACTCTACGAAATTAGACAATGTTTATGCCAAAAAAAAGAATATACTCTATGAAATCTACTGCCGACATACATTATATGCAAATGACGAACTGTACGAATAATTTGCCAAACTATAATCTGAAGATACTTAGCTTGTTAGTCAAACAAAAGGTCATGGGCATGTTTATATATATATATATATAGAGAGAGAGAGAGAGCGCTAACGTACCTAAGCATAATATTATTGGTCAAGTGCTATCTTTAATGAGTTTCTGGCCGACAAATAATAGACCCTTAACGTGGACACTCGCCATCATATAATTATCAGCTTTTCATTTTTCTCAGTCAGTTCTCTCTCAACAAAAAATAACAAATTAAAAGAAAAAAGAAACAACGAAATTAAAGTTGGGTTTAATTCATTGCACTGCATGTGTTTGGATCATTGAAACTAATGAGGCTAAATTGTTGGGTGTTTCAAGTCCCAGGAGCCACAATTTTTTTTTTTTTTGGGGCCAAAGCGACTATACGTACATACATATAAATTAAATTTAAAGTCGTCTCATCAATTCCATTATAGGAAATGACAGGAAGGTGCTCTTCGATAATTACATCAATTGATCACGACTACCTATGATTAATAATATAAATTAACGTACAAAAGTATTTGGATGCCAATTATTTCCTTCTATTACACACACCACACACTTTTTTAAAAATTACAAAATTGGAGACAGACACTTGACAGAGGGAACTATACTGTACTGCTTAAAAATAATAATAAAATTTAATTTGTATTATATTATATCATTTTTATTTGCAGTATTCTGACAAATTAATTTGATGATGTCGTGTCCGTCATATGCGTTTTCCCTCCATCTTGTCAAGTATATATATATATTTTTTAAAACAAAAGTTGGTGAGAAAAATTAAATATAGATATTTTTTTTAAAAAAAATAATTTTTGTTAATTTAACATGCAAATAATTGTAACTCAACTTGAAAATATTAAAAATTTGGATTGTAAATATAAATGGTTAAGTTTAACTTACAAATATAAAAATTTAATTTATTAATACGAATTCAGTAGACATCTTTTCAATTAATTTTTTTATTACGGACCAATGAGTAATATTTTTAATATTAAGGTTTATCCCGCCCGACAATAAGGCTAATCGAACTTACTTGCTCTAGAAATTTCAGTCCTTATTTTTCAAAGCCAAAAAGGAAAATGAATATATATATATATATATATATGTATGTATGTATAAATATGTATAAATAGGTAGCAAGATTGGCGACGAACGTACATCATCACTTTTTTGCTATATATTGTAAATGACAAAATGGACACAAATAACTGTAAAATCTTCATCATATGGTTGTGTTCAAAAGTTACTTATTCTGGCCATCCCAAAAAATAAACTTATTTACTTTTCTATAATCCATATTGTCCACATGTCTCTGGAAAATAATTGAGGGCTGAACTAGTGATCAGGTTTTTTAAGAAGAAATATATGATATCAAATCAAGCTTTTCATAAAGTATTGATATTGAATGATAATTACCCCTAGAGTGACAAATAATAGGCGCATGATTTGGTACAAAATGACAATTTTTAGATTAAAATAATATATATAAAAACAAAATTTTTACGTCATTATTCTATTTTTATTTATTGAAGTGACATTCCTTAAAATATGAAAAAAACGATAATTTTGAAAATTTCTTTATAAGGAATGGAAAAAATTAATTTACTGTATCATAGAAACTTGGAAAAAGAAAATGCGCGATAATTGGTGGGATGGTAGACCCCCACTTTATCACTAATGACATGCGTTGATCATATAGAAAGAGAAAAAATATATATGAAAATGATAAAGAATTAATAAACAACAAAAAATAAGGGTTAATATAACTTTTGGTCCTTGAAGTTTGATTCAATTTTGGTTTTGGTCCCTCAAGTTTGAAATCGGTGGTTTTGGTCCCTGAAGTTTCACCCGATTTTGGTTTTGATCCCTCAAGTTTGAAAAGGACTTGGTTTTCTTTCCGGGTAGGATTGAGTTTCAAAAACGGGTCGCCAAGTCCTTTTCAAACTTGAGGGACCAAAACCAAAATCGGGTGAAACTTCAGGGACCTAAACCACTGATTTCAAACTTGAGGGACTAAAACTAAAATTGAGTGAAACTTTAGGGACCTAAACCACCGATTTCAAACTTAAGGGACCAAAACCAAAATTGGATCAAACTTCAGGGACCAAAAGTTATATTAACCCAAAAAATAATTATAGTTCTCCACAATTTTAATTATATTGTTTAATAATTCAATCATTCATTATTTTAAATGATGATTATTTTTTACATCGAAAGAGAATTTACTCTTTCAATCACGCATCTCTCCTTGGCCTCCTTGTGATTCCCTTAATTTAATCCTATTTCTTCTGGGAAATCCGGTGGATTTAGCCCTTGTATTCAAGTGAAATTATTGTATAAACCTGGTTTGTCACGTCATTTATGGTCTAACTAATTAAAATACAACCACTCATGAGTTGATTTGGCACCTCCTAAATATTAGCTGACATATTAATAAAGTTAAAAGATTTTACAATATTCACTTTTTCATTATTAGTAAAATCTTAATTAAGGGATTCATCTTTTTGTAGAAAAATAAAAATATGAAATACATTAACAGGCATCTAAGATTAATAATATTAGTCGAGCTATTATATTTTAACTCGTAAAATGACGTGTACACAAGAATTCCTCTATATTCAGTAGCCCCGCACACATAAACACTGCTTAATGGTTACATAATGCTTTTAAATTAAAAATGTTTTCAAGTCAAAATTTTGTTATGATTTAAATAAGATACGGAGTAGTACTTTTGCGAGACTCTTGAAGCCGACTATGACTAATATATATATATATATATATATGTATGCCATACAACAAATATATAAAAATTAATTCAGGGTAATCCAAAGGGGTTTCTGGCATATATATACTTCGCTTTAATTTTTTTTATGATGGAAAAATTCTTTGAATTTTAAGTTTTTTTAAAATAAAAAAAACACAATGATGAAATCTCCCCAAAAAACTTTCCTATAATTTTTTTCTCAATACCTTCCTTGCAAATACAAGTTCTTCTCAAAATGAATTATCAACAAGAACGATATTTCGTATAGCTAATAACTGTGAAAAACAAAATGGTAACAGAACTGTATAGAGATATTTATTCGAACACTGAATGGATTAATCAAAGAAAATAAAAATCCGAAAAACAAAATGAAAGTGAAAGGGCCCTAAAATTTGTCACATTAATATACCTATTGAGCACTCATTTGAAGGGGATCAACGTTCCTTTGAAATCAGATTGATTGAAATTCTTTTACGCGAATCAGGACAAGCAGATACCTTCATATTCTGCTAAGTACAAGATGTGACCTTATTTTTTAATTTTTCTTCTTTCTCAGGAAGTTCTCAATTCCTATTAGGTTGCTGTCGCATTCTCACCCAAATAATAATAATAGTAATAAATATAAAAGTTGAAATGAACCCGTATCACCTACTCTTAGACAAATTTTTTTAACCTGTCATGGACTTGATGGGATTGAACATTTGAGCCAGCTGCACTATCTATACATAACCCACAACTTAGGATTAGATCGTACACTAACGTTATCATCGTTAGTTGTTCGTACTCTGAAAAAATTCAATCAACAAACAAGTCTCATCTTGGATATTATATATTGACTTGGCACGTTTTTCATATCTTCCTTATTTTTGTGTTTTATTTAAAGTTATTCATTCTTCAAGGGGGAAAAATGGAGTAGTGTGAAGAGTTAATTAATTTAAGGGACATTATATTATATTACATTTTCACCTTTTGTTTTAACCTGAAGGATGGTTCATTTTCATGTAATGACACGTTGTAATCGAAGAGGCCTGAGGATGATTGCAATATTTATAGACATGGAACTGAGTTGTTTGATCGTGTTTAAACGATGTGGGGATACATTGAACGTCAAATAAGGAGTGGGAAGCTACAGTTTGAAGGGTTAATAGAAGCAAGAGACAACAAGAAAGAGACGTTGATATGTAATTTTGAGATAGAGAAATGGCCACTGGGGATGACGTGTTTGGGACATTTATCCTTTGTCCAGCACAAGCACATGAACTGGGAACAATGCAAGAAGAAATATCTGTGATTGGTCCAATAGAAATGATTTGATTTTCTTTAAATGCACTGTTGGTCATTTAACTTTATACAACATTTTGAATAGTACAATATTTTTTTAAAAGGAAAATGATACACTACAAAAAAAAAGGTATTTCGTAGCGGTGCACTTGTAGCGGTTTAATATAACCGCTACAAATTATAGTATTTGTAGCGGTTTTTACCTAAACCGCTACCAATTTGTAGCAGCAAGAATATTTGTAGCGGTTTCCTATAATAAACCGCTACAAATTTGGCGCGAATTTCCCGCCAAAACTTGTAGCGGTTATTTTGTAGCGGTTAATGCACATAAACCGCTACAAAATACCAAAGGTCAGAATTTTGTAGCGGTTTTTACTTAAAACCGCTACAGAATTTCAAGAGACTCCAAATTTGTAGCGGTTCTGGGCAATAACCGCTACAGAATTTCAACCGTTGTGAAGATTTGTAGCGGTTATTGTAGAACCGCTACAAATTTAATTATTTGTAGCGGTTAGAGTAGCGGTTATTTTTAATAACCGCTACTAATTACTGGTCTATTTAAACCCCCCACCTCCTTCATTTCTCCGTTTGCTCATTTTGTTTCCTGAGGTTTCTCTGAGTGATTTCTTCGAGATTTGAGCGTTCAGACGTCTCTATAGGAGTTTTTGGTCAGTATTCCGCAGTATTTACACTTGAGGTACGTATATAACACGTATTTTATTTATATTTGTATTTTTATTATATTTTTGCATAATAATGTGACTAATTTTTTTTTTTAATTTGTACAGTTGATATGGCTTCAGGACAGGATAAGGGGAAGGGGAAGGCCCCTGAGGTCCCCAGACCGAATTTACGGGGCGGCAGCAGCCGGGCCCCGGGCAGAGGGAGGGGGCAGCGCGCAGGCAGGGCTACCGAGGCATCTCAGCCCATCCCTCCACAGGAACCGCAGACGATCCCACAGGCGACGACCTCAGCTGAGGTGCCTGAGTTGGACGTGCCAGAGATTAGCGTTGAGGACTTCCTCAACGAGGAGGAGTTCGAGATCCCGATTAGTGGGTTCAGGGAGATGGAGCAGTTCCTCGATGAGGAAGAGGCTCGGGAGCAGAACAACCCACGAGGGTCGTCTTCGCGGTCCACTGGGTTTGAGGTGCAGGTCGAAGGTAAATTATTTAATTTTTTAATTTTTTAATTTTTTAACTTTTTAACTTTGAATTATAATTTATCTAACGTGCGGTCAACTGTGCAGATGAGCAGGGGAACGTGTCGACGAGGAGGCTGGATGTGACCAGTCTGAACAGCATGGACCGGTCCCTGCGAGTTGTAGTGCCGTGGAACGAGGGCACTGACCAGCCGATCCACAATGGGGGTCACCTGCTCAACCGCTTCCTGAGCGACCTGGGATCGAATTGGATGCGGTTCCCCCTTCACTTCCAGACGTGGAAGCACATTCCGAAGGGGCCGAAGGACCAGGCTTGGGAGGAGGCGGTTCAGGTAATTAAAACTATTTAATTAATATTTTTTTAATTAATTTCATAATTAATTATTTGTTTTAAATTATGGTTTTTATAATTATTGATATTTAAATGTATTTTTTTCAGCTGCGGTTTGCCGTCCGGGCCAACCGGAAGAGGTACGCCCTCGTGAAGATGGGCGACGCCTGGAGGAACAGGAGGAACCGTCTCTTCCACAGCGTGGATGGGGACGGGACGATGCCTCTGGAGCAGCTGCAGGAGAGCGTCCCGGACGGCGTGCCGCCGAACGACTGGGCGCGTTTTGTCCAGTTCAGGAGGAGCCCTGAGGCGCAGGTAATGTATTTATTAGATTTTTGATATATAATTTTGTAATTGTTAAATATTAAATTATAATATCAATTTATTTTGTATTTAATTTTAAATTATAATACATTTAATTTTTTTTTCCAGGAGCTTGCTCGGAGGAACGCCGCGATCCGGGCGCAGCAGACGATCCACCACACAGCAGGATCGAAGACCTTTGCTGTGACCTACAGCGAGCTGGTAACTTTTCAAGTGCTTCACTTACTTTTAGCTCATAATTTCATAATTAATACTAATTGTTTTGTAATTGTTTCAGGAGACGAAAGCACAGCAGGAGAACCGTCAGACGGACTATGCGGAGCTGTACGCCATCACACACAGACACCGTGACGGGACTGCGACCTCTCAGCAGGCAGAGGCGGCGATTGTAAGTTAATTTATTATTATATTTTTTATAAAACCAAGTTAATAATGAAAAATGGTAATTATTAATTGTTTCATAAAATGGCAGGAGCGGATGCAGCAGTCGCAGGCTGAGCTGCGACAGACCCAGCCTGAGGAGTCACAGGGGTCAGTGGACCCGACGGCTCCTCTGAAGGCGGGTCTGGCTCAGCCTGAGCACCCCGGACGAGTGCGGGGGATGGGGATAGGCGCCAGACCCAGCATGATCTACGGCAGGAGCGCCGCCTCTGAGGCTGGCAGCTCTAGAGGGGTCAGACGTCGGAGGGACGAGTCGATTGACCAGCTGCGGTCAGATTTGCAGCAGCAGATGGCGCAGCAGATGCAGCAGATGCAGGTGCAGCAGCAGCAGCAGCTGCAGATCCACGCAGACGCTATATTCGCGCAGCAGACGCAGTGGCGTGAGATCGCCAACACTATGCTCGAGGGAGCATGGGGTCAGCTGTTCCCGGACAGGCAGTATCCAGCGGTCCCCCCTGTCCCTCACTACGTCGTCCCGACCACTACTCCTCCTCCTACAGCTCCTCCTCCTGCTGATGAGGATGGTGCGGTTCAGTCTGCGCAGCGGCCCGATCCAGCGGCTTCTGAGGGAGCCCCACCTGAGGGAGCACCAGAGGATCAGCCCCCAGCTCCTTAGTTTAGGACTTTTTCTTTTCTTTTAAACATTTGTAAATATTTATGAGATTTTATTTCAGAAATTTCTTATTGTGTTTTATATAATTATATTTATATTATTATATCGCATTGAAATAATTGATAAATGATTTAAATCTAAATTTAAAAAAAAAAAATTATATATATATTTGTAGCGGTTTTAACCTTAAACCGCTACATATGTATAAATTTGTAGCGGTTTTGAACTCAAAACCGCTACAAATTTATACATTTGTAGCGGTTATTAGTACATATCCGCTACAAATATATAATAATTTTATAAATAATTTAGAAATTAAATATATATATAATTTATTTTTTTAATATATTTTATAAATGTATATTTGTAGCGGTTTTGAACTTATAACCGCTACAAAGTTACTTATATATTTGTAGCGGTTCCCCTTCAGAAACCGCTACAAATATATAATAATTTTATAAATAATTTAGAAATTAAATATATATATAATTTATTTTTTTAAATATATTTTTAAAAAAAATAAATTATATATACATTTCTAAATAATTTATAAATGTATATTTGTAGCGGTTGTTAGCTCAGAACCGCTACAAGTTTACTTATATATTTGTAGCGGTTTCCCTCCAGAAACCGCTACAAATATATAAGTTTGTAGCGGTTACACACTAATAACCGCTACAAAGACTCAAATCATTTGAATTTTGAAATTTGCCGCCTTTGTGCACATTTGTAGCGGTTATCTTATGTAAAACCGCTACAAATTAGAAAATTATTTTTATATTTAATGTTCAACGGCTTTAATAGTAGTAGCGGTTTAATATATGTAACCGCTACTAATACGTTTAACATTAGTAGCGGTTATAGATATAAAACCGCTACTAATATCCAACAAGTACATTTTAAATTTCCCTCCAATTAACTGCTTGAATATTAGTAGCGGTTTTATATATGTATAACCGCTACTAAATTATAAACGTTGGAATTTCTGTAGCGGTTCTTGTAGCGGTTTAATAACCGCTACAAAATTATAAACGTTGGATTTTCAGAATATAAGGTTCTACGCATTCGTCATTATCTTCTCACTCATCTTCTTCTACATACTTTCTTCTCTCTCACTTGTAGCTATGGATAAATCATGGATAAGGTTGCCGCGCAATTCTCCTGAATATTTGTACGGATTAAACAGTTTCTTAGATTTCGCATTCACTCACGCCAGCTGTAACGGCAAGATCGTCTGTCCGTGTCGGAAATGCAAGTTCAAGAAGTGGCATGCACGAAATGTTGTGATGGAACATTTGCTTGTGAAGCCTTTCCCTGAGGACTATACGTTCTGGGCAGTTCATGGTGAGAAGGCCGGCGTTAGATATGACGAGGCTCTTCCTCGAAGTTCTCAAGTAGGCGTTCAAGTAGATGAAGATGATCCTGTGAATGATGCCGTGCGTGATGCGTTTGGATTTCAAGGCGACAACTTCAACGAAGAAGTGCACGGCTCTGAGCCGGCTTTTATGGGGAATGAAGCAGCTCGGGATTTTTTCAGCTTGATGGATGAGGCAGATCGTCCTTTATATCAAGGTTGTCACAAATATTCTAAATTATCTTTCTTGATCAAACTGTATCATATCAAGTGCTTGTGTGGGATCACGGATAAGGGAATGTCCATGTTGCTCGACTTATTACAAGATGCATTCCCCGACGCCGAGATTCCCACAACCTTCTACGAGGCCAAGAAGATCATCAACAGGTTGGGGTTGAATTATCAAAAGATTGATGCGTGCCCAAATGATTGTATGCTGTATTGGGGAGACGATTCCAGCAGGGAGACGTGCAAGAGATGTCACACATCGAGGTACAAGACAATTCGGAAGGGGAAAAAGCAGAAGAAGAAACCTGTAAAGATTCTCAGGTACTTCCCTTTGAAACCTCGTCTCCAAAGATTATTTATGTCGTCTAAAACTGCTGAGCACATGAGGTGGCATGCCGTTGATAAAAACGAAGACGGTAAATTAAGACATCCGCGGGATGCAGCTGCTTGGAAAACGTTTGACAACGACTTTCCAGATTTTGCGACTGACCCCAGAAATGTCCGGCTTGCGTTGGCGACCGACGGTTTCAATCCTTTCGGGAATCTTAGCACAAGTTACAGCATTTGGCCGGTAGTCTTAGTTCCCTACAACTTACCCCCTTGGATGTGTATGAAACAAAGCTCTTTCATTATGTCTATGATCATTCCAGGCAAAAAGGCACCGGGCAATGACATCGATGTGTATCTCCAACCGCTTATTGCGGAATTGCTTGACCTGTGGAATGTCGGCTTGGAGACGTACGACGCTCACAGCAAGACTTTGTTCAACATGCGTGCAGCCATGATGTGGACGATCAGTGACTTTCCTGGCCTTGGCACATTATCTGGTTGGAATGTGCACACTGGGTCGGCGTGTCCGGCTTGCAATTTCGACTCTGACGCAGTGCGCCTTCCCCACAGCCGAAAGTGGTGCTTTATGGGGCATCGGAGGTTTCTCGATGGAACGCATAAGTTCAGATTGCAACGGAATCGCTTCAATGGGAAACCAGAGAAAAGAGGACCACCTCAGACTTTGTCCGGTACAGATATCTTACAGCAGCTTGAGCATGTTGACTTCGAGTTTGGAAAAAGCGACGGTTCAGCACAAACTCGTCAAAATACGCGTAGGACTTCGGCGCCTCAGCAGTGGAAGAAGATAAGTATCTTCTTCACGCTTCCGTATTGGAGATCTAATTTACTTCGCCACAGTCTTGATGTAATGCACATTGAAAAGAATGTTTGCGACAATGTGCTGTATACGCTGCTTAACGAACCCGGCAAGACAAAAGATCACCTTCAAGCTAGGAAAGATTTACGCGACATGGGAGTTCGTGAAGACGCTTGGCCAGATGAGAATGACAGATTTACACCGGCAAAGTTTACCCTCACAAAACCGAACAAGGATGTGTTCCTCGCGACGTTGAAGAAATTAAAAGTTCCTGATGGGTATTCAAGCAACATTTCTCGATGTGTCGACTTGCAGGCTCGAAAGGTTGCTGGCCTGAAGAGTCACGACTCACATGTTCTTATGCAGCAGTTACTCCCTCTGGCTATAAAGAATACACTTCCTCCCGATGTTTCCATCGTTTTGGTGGAACTTTGTTCTTTCTTTCGGAAGTTGTGTTCTAAGGTTTTGATCGTTGAGGAGCTCGATCAGCTGCAGTCGAAAATCATTCTTACGCTTTGTCACTTGGAGATGATCTTTCCTCCGTCCTTTTTTACTGTGATGGTTCACCTCACAGTCCACCTCGTTCATGAAACAAAGCTCGCTGGACCAGTACAATATCGTTGGATGTATCCGATTGAGAGGTACTCATTTTAAATATGTGCTTTCATTTATTATCCGTATTTAATGTTTGCTCGTCGTCCTTTTCATCATTTTATATCAATTTTCTCTTATGTACTTCGTAGGTTCCTTGGGAAATTAAAATCTTACGTGAGGAATAAGGCGTGGCCAGAAGGTTGTATAGCTGAAGGCTATATAGGGGATGAGGTGCTATATTTTTGCTCAAGGTACTTTGATGATCTTGAGACGGCTTTCAACCGCCCGCCTCGTGTTGACGATTGTCCTGAACCTGCGCCGACATCAGGAGAATTTATCCCTCGTGTTGGTAAACCAGTTGGAGCAACTGAGAACTTCAAACTAACGGCAACTGAGAAGTTCCAAGCACATAGACATGTCTTGATTAATTGCACTCAAGTTGAGCCTTTCATACGGTAAGAATTGTACACTCACATGTATGTTATTCGATCTATATCTTTCGTAACATTTCTCACTTTCATTTCACTAACGCCTTTCCATTATTAATTGCAGGGAATTCAGAAGTCATGTCAAGCGTCAGCTCAGGATCCGTACACAGACATCCTCGGAAGTTGATAGGAGGGTCCACAGAGAATTCCCGGGCTGGTTTGCTCGCAGAATACTAAATGACCACAACCCACACTCACCGGATTTCAGAGCTCTCGCAATCGGCCCTCTTGATCATGCAAAACGGTTTACAGCATACAATGTCAATGGTTTTAAGTTTTGCACGGTTTCACGGGATCAGGGATTGCAAACACAGAATTCGGGTGTTTATGGCACATTTGGGACAAGGAGTTATGCGAGCAGCAGTGACGCCAACATGCAGTTCGGAGGCGTCCCTTACTATGGCAAGCTTCTTGATGTGGTCGAGCTTAATTATCAAGGCCGTTTCACCGTGACGCTGTTCAAGTGTTTGTGGGCAAATACCACGACTTCTCGGGGACTGACAACTGACGACCTAGGGATCACATCAGTCAATTTCTCACGCCCGATTCATACTGGTATTTCTCAAGATGATGAGCCGTATATTCTAGCTTCAGAGGCACATCAGGTTTATTATGTCGAGGACGAGCGGCATAGGGATTGGCACATGGTCGTTCATTTAAAGCCAAGAGACCTTTACGACATGGGTGAAGGCGATAACATCGCCTACGAGAGTGAGCCATTTCAGCCAGCTGGTTTTGAAAACTACTTCCCTGAAGGCGATGACAATTTACCTCTACTGCGGTGAGTTTTTTTAAGTCCACGTCATTTCAATTAAATTTTTTAAATTTAATAATACATCAATAACAATAATTTTTCTACAAAATTTCTGTAGGGATGGCGGCGACGATGAGTGATCAAATTCAATTGTAAAAAATGTCTTTAAAAAAAATGCAAAAAATTTGTGTTAAAATAAAATGTAAAAAAAAATTAAAATAATATTTGTAGAATTAGAGTGTAAAAAATTTTTCTTTACAAAAAATGAAAAAAATTTGTGTTAAAATAAAATGTAAAAAAAAATTTTAAAAAAAAAATTAATATAATATTTGTAGCGGTTATTAAACCGCTACAAAAAAATAAATAACCGCTACTAAATAATAACCGCTACATTAACCGCTACAACTAATTATATTAACCGCTACAACTAATTAAACCGCTACAAAATATAAATAACCGCTACTAATTAGTAACCGCTACATTAACCGCTACATTAACCGCTACAAATAATACGTAAATCCCTATAAATACCCTTATCACAACTCATTTCAAACACTCCCCAATTTCTTTTCACCTTACCATTCTTTCATTTCCTCTCATTTACAACTTCTTTCGTATGACTAGAGGAGCTGAATAATACGATCAAATATGGTAACAAGATTTTCAATTTCTTTTAGAATACTTCTTTCATTTCTATAAAATTTATTCTAAACATCTTTTTTTCTAGATATATCTTAACTCTATCTCATTTTCATCTATTTTTCATATACAATTACATTATATTATAAAACATAATAATTCCTTATTACCTAACTATCGTTAATAATATTATTAATATAATTTTATACTAATTATATTCAATTACATTTTTTTCTTTTTAATTTATTAATAAGTTAAACTATTAAATAATAAACTAATTGAAATAGATAAAATAATAACAAATTAAACTATTTAATATAATATTGAAAAAAAAGAAAAAAAATCAATGTATATATTTAAAAAAAATTTAAATATTTGTAGCGGTTATTAAACCGCTACTAAATAACGCGCCTTTTTTAAAGGTAAATTTAAATTTTTTGGCGGTAAATTTGAATTTGATGAAATTAGTAGCGGTTCTAAGAACCGCTACTAATTTCATCAAATTCAAATTTGGTAGCGGTTTCTTAACCGCTACAAATAAAAAAAGTCATTTTTAACAAATTTTCATTTTTATATATTGGTAGCGGTTTTTTAACCGCTACAAAAAAAAAATTCTTTTTAAAGCTGTAAATAAAATTTTTTATATTTGTAGCGGTTATATAACCGCTACAAATATCTCTTGATTTTGTAGCGGTTACTATTAACCGCTACAAAGTTTGTAGCGGTTATTTTTGATTGAGTAGCGGTTTTATAGAACCGCTACAAAACCGCTTGCAACGTACGATTTAGTAGCGGTTTTTCTAACCGCTACTAACATAGTTTGTAGCGGTTAGAACCGCTACGAATACCTATTTTTAACCGCTACTAAATCACGTTTTTTTTGTAGTGATACCAAGGTCCCATGTAGGGAAAATAATGTCAGAAAAGTCCCATAACTTATCAATAATAAGTGAGGGAGTAGGCATTAGCAAGTGGAAGAGCTACAATTAACAAATATGGGATTTTTCTGATATTATTTTTTTTAATTGAGACCTTAATGTCATTTTCCCTTTTTAAGATGCAATGTTGAAAATTAGACTTAATATGTGAATATTTGAGAATGTTTTGTTAAACTTTAAAATTTTAATGTCAGCATTTTTGTTAACAACACTAAGGTGAAAAGCTTGAAAATTCATTTTAGAAAATTGAGAGACTAGAGTTAACTAAGTCTAAGAGTTTAAATTTTTTTAAAAGCAAAAATTGTTGAAAAATTCCCATTGCAAAATTTATGCCCGAGGTGTTTAGGGACTAGGTCATTAGGCAAGTGCAACTCTTCTTAATTATGTGCAACATATCTTTAATTATGTGCAAATGCCTTCTGTCATGCACATATAATTAAAGATAAATATTGAGGACTATTGAAAAACAATGGTATATCCTCTAAAAATATGCTGCATGAGGTCTTTAAATAAAATTCAGATACCTCTGGATAATAAGTTTCGTAATGGGGAATTTTCAGCAATTTTCTCCTTTCAAACTAGTTTAATTAAATATAATAGTAGGGATTGAGCAATAATAAATACTCCCTCCGATCCTAATTATAGAACAACATTTGAGAGTTGATTTTGGTTCTAATTATAAGACAAAATTCTAATTTTTGTCAATTTCTTCCCAAAATACCCCATATTGATACTTTCTCAATAATAATTAAACACAATAATAATTTAATAAGAGTAAATCGGAAGTTGTTGAAGGAGACTGACGAGCCGGATTGTGTGAGAGCTTGGAGAAGTCATATGTGACGCAGGAGAGGTATAAGAAAAAACAGAGAATTAACATTATTGGGTGCCATTTTAAATTTTAAATAAGAGTATTTTAAGAAAATAAATATGATTAACGAATTTAATCATTATCTTTAATTTCTCCAAAATTAGTTAAATATGTCCTATAATTAAGGCCGAAAGGAGTATTTCATAATGGAAAGCGAAAGAAAGGAACTTGGTTTAAGGGTTGAAAGAGGAAGTGAATTGAATGGGAAAAGAAATGTGGCGAGTGGGGTTATGTTTTGATGGGGATGGGGTCATGGTGATGTTGAGAAATGTGCAATTGCGGGCCTCACATTTCCGAAGTTAGTACCACGGCTATGTTAATTTCTTTTAGGCTATTTTATGTAAAAAAAAAAAATTCTTTTAGAGCAACTAATATCCACCCCCTTGATATTATTTTTTGTAAGTAACATTTACTTTAATGTTATTCTTTAATAGATCTAACCTCTTGAAATTATTTTTCTAAGTATATCTAGCACCTTCTGATATTATTTTAAGGTGATGAATGCATTATAAATAATATTATAGTGTTGAAAACATCAGAGAAGTGATATCGACGTATTAGAATGCATCATGAATAATATTAGGTGCTAGATGCAAATAGAAAATAAAATTATGGTCCTAGATGTTATTTTGCCACTTCTCCGGTCTCAAAGTATAAGATATAGTTATTTTTTTAAGATATTAAGGAAGCTAATTAAATTACTTTAAAATATTTATAATTATTATTTTTTCTCCAAACTATCTCACCTAATATATAAACTGATATATAACAAATGATATGATTAAGTGATTTATTTAACTTCTTTAATTTCTCCAAAAAAATTAACTTTATCTTATATTTAGAAAAAAGTATATATTATAATGCTTGATGATTGGTCCCTATATATTGCTCCGATCCCCCTCCAATTCCTTGCTTTGACACAACAAAACCGCACTATTCACTCCTTGCAATCAATGTAATTTGCAAATAATTTTCATAAATATGCAAATACATCAAAATTTATTGCAAGTCAGTGTTCCTGATATCTTCCAAATATGATCTTTCTTAAAATTATTGGCTATAATCTACGTTAATTGTGGCCCCTCTCCAAGGTCTTTGTACAATTAACTGAGACTTTTCACAGACCATGACACTGCAATCACTTCATGCAGGTTTATTGACGGCAGATTAAAAGTTTAATAAAACTTCATGGGGAAAATCTAAAGGAGGATCAAACAACTCGAGAGGTAGTTTAATAGGCAAAAATACCATTGTTAGACTTTTACACCGTATTGTATGGCATTGGATCTGTTTTTGTTCCTTGAGACGAACTAAGGAAGAGAAGTTTCTTGTGTTGCTTCTTTCCTTAACTATCAAAGGACACCGTTTGATTTAAATGGAGGTAAAATGGAGAAACTCCGCTCCCAGCTAGCCAGTTACTAACCTAGAGATTATATGCCCAATTTTTCTTTTATTTTCTTTCTTTATGTATTTTTAATAATGATGACAATTAGCTATCTAAAGTTTAGAGTTATATTTGACCTTGACTAATTGAATTAACCTCGTCAACCTAGCCAAGTTTTGAGTAATATATAGTCTTATTTATTTATTTTTTGAATTAAAAGGATATGTATTAACAATATGATGCTATGAGAGGGGTCAAACTCATTACCTCTTAAAAAAACTAAAAGTGTGACCTTTAATTGTCCTAATTATAAATATACTAATACTATTTTAGTTTTATCTTTTAATTCAAAGTTAAATTGAAAAAATAGTTCAATAAACAATAACTTAGAGCCTGTACGGGATAACGTTCTGCCATTCCAAATGTGCATTTTAAAAAAAAAAGTAAAAAAAAAAGCCCGGTGGTGTTTAATCGTGGTGTTTGAGTTGGCATTTTAACAATTAATTTTTTTTTTTCAAAAATAATTTTTGGGAAGAAGTTCAAAAGTCTGGTTTTTTTTTTTTTTTTAAAAAGTCACTTCTACTACCGTTAATCTAAATATAAATCATATTTACAATATGACTTTTATCGTATCTTAAATTTGTAAAAGTTATATTAAAAAAAAATTATTTCTGCCACCGCTAACCCAAATACGCCCTTTAGACACTTCTTGGAGCTCCTTCTATTAATATAAATTATGAACAATATATTTTTAATTCTTTTTCAAACTCCCGAAAAAACATAGGGAGTGAACATATAATTATGAAAAGATTTTGCTTTTTCTGCAACATAACTAAATGGACCACAAATGTACGGGCTTTTGTAAGGCAAATGTCTGAAAAGGGAAGCGAGCGGTGACCCCATCCCACGATGTTAGCCTAGTTAGTAGTTACCCACATATGATTGATCAGAATTATTCTCTTTTATATTTTTATAAAATATAAATGATTGAATTATACAGAAAAAAAGTTGATTAAAATTAATTAAAAACATTAAATATATAAAAAATGTAACTTATTTTTAAAAAAACACTCTTATATATTGAAGGGAGTGTGTGAGAAATAAGTGAATAAATAATTAACCAATACTCAATGAAACTAACTGATAATTAATATAAATGAAAATAAAATACGACTTACTAAAAATTTCAGGCAAACTATTAAGGCCCATAAAAGATATAAAAAGAGGTTATTCCTTTAAAAAAAAAAGTCTGTACTAGAGGAGTGATAATTAAAATCCCCTTTTTTATCCCACCTTTGCCTTTGATAATACTACCCATTTGATCACATCACATAGATCCTATCCCTTATGCTTCATCCCCTGTTACCTCTCTACCTTATCATAATAAATAATAATTGCCTCAATCCTCAACCAACCTAATACGCCATCAAAACCACCATTCAGAATTTCCAATTCTCACACACACACACGGATAACCATTTCTTAATTGATTGATTTCATTCACTAATGAACTGAACTTAAATTTCTTGGCGCCTTTTAATTTTTTGGAAAAAAAAAACCCAGTGTCGTTACTCACTTGTCTGAGAGTCAAGGGATGGTCCCCAAAAAGGCCACAAAAAACCACAGGAGAACACTGAAAAAAAAAAGGCCTTTTGAGAGAGAGAGAGAGAGAGCCATCACTCAGATCTGATAACAAATCCTGGGCACAGCAGATTCAACCTGTGTGGCCAGACTTTGCAAAAAAAAAACTACACACTCCTTCAAAATTCATATACATTTTGTTTATATTATATTGTACTCGCACGTCTCCTAGGACCACCACTGCAACATCTGGTCCTGTGTGAGCTCTGGATCACGTTAGATCAAGATCAGACGGCGGATTCTTCTTCCTTTTGCCAGCTGCTATAGTAAATTAGTTATTGGGAGTGGACCGTGCTATATATTTAGGACAGAGTAGTGGTAGTAGAGTGTGTGAAGTGTGTTTTTAACCTTTTATGGGGTGGCTTAGGGGACATAGTGTGGTCCTGAAGAAGAGGATCAATAATCATAAGCCAAGGAAGAAACTTATGTTTGTTTCTACGTGGTTTTGTCAGTGATTTTAGCTGCATTCGTACAAAAAACTCACTCACTCACTCTCATTACACCTAACTGTGCTTACAAAACCCAGGATGGGACCTGTGCATTGAAAATTTTGCAATGGATTTGGCCCATTTTCTGTTTGTCTTGTTCTTCCATTTTGTTAGTGAGTGATAATGATACAACTCATTTCATAAACCCACAAAAAGAAAAATATAAAAGTTTAAGTGAAAGGAGAGATTAGATTGGTGTCAACTTTGGTTCTGAAGCATTGAGAGGTGAAATGAAACAGACAGAGGAGTGAGAGAGCAGAGAGACAGAGACACAAGTCATGGCCAAGATTGGATAACATTGATGGTAGTATGAATGAGGGTGAGTATTATGTCCTCTCTCGTGCTTTACCTGTTTCGCTTCGCTGGAAACAACTATGATCTTTCTCTTCTCCCAAAAAACCACACGACAATTTATTGAGTCGCTTCCAAATTTAACTTTAACACCGCCATTTATCAACTACCCAGCTTCCAAAATAATGGCACCACCTTGTTTTGTCAGGGGAGATAACAAAGTTAAAAAAGGATCCGTTGGTAACTTACGGATCGGGGATTTGAACCCGACGTGAATCGAACACGCAACCTTCTGATCTGGAGTCAGACGCGCTACCATTGCGCCACGGATCCGTTGCTGATACCATCGCTGCTCATAATTATATTTAACAATAAAAAGAGGCCTTAAAAGGCCAGTTCAAATCCTTTAACGGCATTTATTTTCTTGTTTCTCCTGGCCCATTAGGCCCAAAGTAAGTGGGCTTTGTGAAATCCACGGTGTGAAAAGAAAGCATATTATATGACTGCAATCGGATAAACGGTCCCTTCTCTATTTTTCTGAAGTTCATAATGGATGCCCAAAGCAGGAAGCCTCTCAAGGTCCACCTGGTCGCCTCCAGCGACTCGCCCGAGTTCGCTCTTCTGAATCAGGCTTTGACTCGGACGTCACTCGTCGGACTCGACGCAGAGTGGAAGCCAGTTCGAGCTCAACAAACGTCCTTCCCCGCTGTTTCTCTTCTTCAAATCGCCTGCCAACTAAACGCCGGGCTTGGCGGTGTTGAGTCGGGTGACTCGGTTGTTTTTCTGCTTGACCTGTTCTCAATTCCTTTGTCCTTGCTATGGGAAGCGCTGAGGGATTTGCTTGCCTCTCCTGATATCTTGAAACTAGGATTCAGGTTTAAGCAGGATTTAGTGTATCTATCCTCCACTTTCTGTTCCCAAGGCTGCGATCCTGGTTTTGATAAGGTTAGCGGTTTTCCGAGAAAATGCCGGAAACGTATGATACTGATAATTGAGACTCCGAATATTTTCGTCTCCTCTAATCTATGAAATTTGGTTAACCTGGACCTCACTTTCGCATTCATGTTTTGATCGTGGCATTTAGTTTTCTGTGATATGCCAATTTGAAGATACAAGTAGGAACGATGTGTAGTTTTTGTCGATCTCTATCTCTTGCATTATATGAGATACAGCCGTCCAATGCTTTATGAGCTGAATCGATCTATAGGATGCTAAACGGGCAACAACTTTCTGGCCACTTGGCCTTTCTTTGCAACCTTTAATAAACTGCATGGTGAATGACATTTTCTATCATGTAATGAAACATTGTTTATTCTCAGAATTAGAATTAGAACGTGCCACATTTAATGCTATACAATATATTCATTCGGGAAGGATAAAATGATAATGACGATAAAGGTCCAGCTGACTTGCTTCTTTGTAGAAGTTATGTCAAGAGATGAGTGACTCTTCTAGTATTAATTGAGGCCAAAGCAATGCGTTTTCATAATAAGTGACGGAACTTACCTGTTTTTCACGCGCATTTCTAAATCTTTCGAAGTTGCTGTTATCATCTTTGTAAGAATGATGGAAATGGAAACTGAGGTAGGCTATATGCCTTTAAGGATAAAGGAACCAGCGGATTTTTGGTATCAGATGCACATATAAGCTTGTGTTATATGTGGTTGAAATTTATATGGACACTTTCTATGGATTATTTGTACTTATATTTCATGTCTAATCGTGAATAGGTTGATCCATATTTGGATATTACAAACGTATACAATCACCTGCTGCATAAGAAACATGGGAGGAGCATATCAAAACAAATTAGAAGTTTATCAACTATATGTGGAGAAGTATTGGGCTTTTCTCTCTCAAAGGTTTGTTTTGTAAACTAATTTACTTTACTTCGTGCTCACGTTCTGTCTTTCCATCCGATACATAGTCGTGGTTCTGTGTGGTGTGACTTGCAGTTCCAAGGTCTTTGATGTTTGCGCAAATATGATTGCATGTGTATTCTTGAGGAAAAACTCAGCTTTAAATAAGTTACAGTGCGTCATTTTGTCTTTCTATTCCTCATGCTCAACCAAGACTTAATGCTTGGAATTGAATGCCATATATCATTATGTAAATTGTTTTGCTGGCATCCTCTTCATCTCCATACATATCTTTTCCAGCCTTCTTTTTTCTTCCTCACTTAAAAGGTTTAACCATTTCACTCTGTTCTTTCTATATTGTTTTCTATTACAATCAATTAATGGATGATGAGTAGTGTGTGTATATATTTTGCATCATGCTAATATCTTTCTTTGTTCATTGAGTTTAGTCCAATGATGTACTAACTTTTAGTTTCAAAATGATCAATTGTTCAGTCTTAGTTCTACTTTCCATCAAACATGTTGCTTTACCTCAACATTTCTAGACTGTGTTCATGTAGAAGTGATAGCCATATTTTACTCAGGACTTTAGTATTGTTACTTATGTGCTTTCTAATTGAAACACGTACGTTCTTCTATTTGCAGGATTATATCTATTAGAATAGCTTAACCTTGTAAGGCCATTTTTGAAGAAATCAGTTACTCTGACATCAAATTAAATGCTGCAACCTCAAAACTGATATTATAATTGAGCTGAATACAGTACAAGGACATAGTTGTCTATATTTTTGCATTTTAATGGAGACAGTTTTTCTGTCAGTAGTAGGAGATCATCAGGGCAACTCTTGTTTATGCACAGATGTGTTGCGTTCCCTTGTAATTTCAGTTTCCTATGTGTTCAAATGAACTATTCAATTACTATTTTTTTTGTTAACGGAAATTGTATCTTCTTTAGGAACTTCAATGTAGTGATTGGTCGTGTCGTCCTCTTACAGAAGAGCAGATGACATATGCAGCCTTGGATGCTCATTGCTTGCTTGAAATATTCAATGTCTTCGGGGAAAAGATTTTAAATGAAGGTTCGTCAAATTCGAGGTTTCATGTGAAGAATGATTTTGAACAAATTGACAAGTCTACAACTCTGCCATTGCATTATTTACAGGATGGCATGAAATAATTTCTTTATCCTTTCATAACTATTGTTCCTTTGAAATAATTGACTGGGCTTTTTGACTGAGTGTGATAAGGAACCACGACCCCTACTAGTTTACTCTCGGAGAAATCGTGGGGGCAGGCAGTGACCACACGTCCTTCTATGTTTTATGGGTGTCATGGGGGTAGTGTCACCGTGTCCCATCTAGATAGTTAGTGTTTACATTCAGGCGTAGATCGTGGGTATGCGGTTAGGAATAGGAGCAGTTAGGGTCAACTATGCCTACTATTTAAGGATTAGAATTGTAATCAGTTGGGACATCTGAATTATGAATGAAGTTTCCTTTTCCTTCGATCTCAGGTTACAGATACTGGCCTAAGATTTCCTTCTCTCCTTCACTTCCCACTCTTAAATTCCCATTCTTTTCTCTACTGAAAGAAGAATCTACCAGAGTGTTTTATCTTTAGCCTTGGTTTAGTGAGGGTATTTTTAAGTTTATTCTTTTGAAATATTGTATTCATGTAAGGCTTTTGGGAGCAGCAATCAAGGAATATTTTTTGTTACTTATTCTAGCATATCATATCACCAGAGTCATGGATTGTGTTTAGTTTTATGCCTTGTCTGGAGTTGCATCAGATGCTAGAAATGCTTGCTTTGCCTTGATAACTTAATTACCTTTTGTGCTTCATGGAGTTCTTGTGCAAAGTCTGTGGAGATATCCGTTTATTGAAATCTGACTTAAACATGATTTAGTATGTAGACCAACTTCTCATTTCTGCTTGCACAGTTGCGAAAGAAAGTGATTAGAACTCTGCATTTTAATTTGTCATAATTATTCGATATAATTTTTTTAAGAAATAATGGTTTCAAAATTTAAAGCGTTGTTTGGTTGATGGATGATTTATAATGGGAGAGGCGTGACAAAAAAAAAAAAAAGATGGAAAAAATCTGATTGTTTGATAGTTTGTCTGCCAACTGCTCTTTCTATCTTGTAATTCTGGATGCTGATGATAGACCATAGTTTTTTTTGTTGTATGGTTGGAAAATAAACTATCATTACGTTTGTATCAATCTGCATCTTTGATGGGAACTGAGTATTTATTATAGCCGAGATTGTCAGTACAATACCTCTTCGGTGGGTAATGGAAGAGGATGGGAAAATAGACTAACAAACTGAGCTATCTATGATGAACAGAAAAACAGTCGGACAATAAGCAAAGATGCCTCCCTGACATTCGAGAGGTCAGAGCCTCTCCCAAAACAATGCCTAAACACTCATTGCCCTCCTCCTAAGGCACGCAACCCTAAATAACTAACTCAGTCCCTATTCTGGAGCCATTGGGCTTCTACTGCTATTGGGCCGGATCCCCTGCTGCTATGGCTGGGCTCTGGTTAGCGCCCCTCCTCTTATAGACATGGTCATGTTGGGTAATGGGCCCATCAATCTTCCATTTTTGTAGTCCTCTATTCGGTTTTCCTTTTGTTCTATGATATGCAGTTGAAGTCAAATCCAGCAGACTACACGTCTACTTTTCCTTTTCTCCTCATTCATGATATTGATGCATATGTGGGACATTAGTACATATAAATTGTGTGTGAACTTTTTCTGTAGGATTTGTCTTACAATCTGATCCCAGGTTATATTGAGTTATTCTCCACTAGCCCATATACCAATTTCTTTGGTGAATTTTTTGCTGCAGGAAACCCTCTTGCCAACACAGCTGAATTGTCTAATCCCAGTGCAGCTCTTGGGTTGAAAGAGGTTTTTAGAGAGCATGATGCGAGTAACAAAATTGTAACAATGAGGTTTTGTGAAGCTTCGAGCATTGTCCAGGCTTCTGCTTATTCTGATGTTACTCGGGTAACAACTTTAGCAGAGGGAATGATTCCAAAATCATCATATAAGAGTACCATGCCAATGGAAGAAATTTTGTTGAAAATTGTGAAAAAATATGGTGAAAAGATTCTGCTTAAAGAGTCTGACAAAATGCCAAAGACCTCAAAGAAAAAAGCGAGAAAGCGGTCATCTACTAATGGGATTTGCAAAGAAAAGCAGTTAGAGAAATTTGATGAGTGGCAAGGGGTCTCTCCTTGGGATCCATCAATTGGAGGAGATGGGTGTTCAAGGTTTCTCTGTGATGTCATGGTAAGCATTGAAATCATCACATTGGATATTCACTTTCATTAATTCTTGGGGGTCTAGAGTTTTTAAGGATACTGTTAAATGTTAATCACGCAGTGGAGCTTGAGAGAAAAAACGAGGTTTCTTTGTTAGTTATCATTAAGCACTTCGATCCATTTGTGGGTTTTTCTGTGACAAATGTTCTATTATAATGTGGGATCTGAATTGTTGCATTATATAAATAAGCAATATAACGTAGGATCTGACTTTGCTCAGGTTGAAGGCTTGGCAAAACATTTACGGTGTGTTGGGATAGATGCAGCAATTCCATATTCAAAGAAACCTGGACCAAGGTTGTAGATACACTACGTTTATACTCTCTTCTATGAGGCTTTCGCTATTGTTTAGAAGGCTGTTGTAATTGTATCTTATCACTTTCAGGGAGTTGATAGAGCAAGCACGCAAGGAGAAAAGAGTGCTGTTGACACGAGATGCCAAGTTGCTAAGACATGAATATCTGATAACAAATCAAATATATAATGTGAAGAGTCTTCTGAAAAATGAACAACTACTTGAGGTATGTTGATTTTAATTAGTTTATCGAATAATTTGATAACGTACATATTCTTTTCATGCTTATTAGTTTAAGAGTTTTATGTTATTACGCACTCTTATTTATGGTTTTAGGTCATCGAAACTTTTCAACTGAAAATTAGTGAGGATCAGCTGATGTCAAGATGCACAAAGTGCAATGGGAGATTTATTCAGAAGCCACTGAGCACTGAGGAGGCTATTCACGCCGCAAAGGGTTTTCAAAGGATTCCTTCTTGCCTATTTAATAAGAATTTAGAGTTTTGGCAGTGCATGGACTGTCACCAACTATACTGGGAGGTAGGCCTTTTTATTATTTCGGTTTCTTCTTCTGAGACTTTCTATTCACTTTTTCAGATAATTTCTTTTCATTGATAATGGTCAATTTGTAACTTCAGAAGCATGATTCCATGGCAGGGAAGGTTTTGTCAAGCACTATTTTTTTTATCTTATTTGATTAGTTGACGGATTTCCTGAACTTGTTTGCCCTACATTTTTTTGTTTGGGTTACAAAGGCAGCCGAAGCTTGAATAGACTAATCGCCTAGGCCAACTCCATAGGCCTGGTCTGCACACGTTGTTGCAGGTCTTCTAAAAACAGCCTTAGCCATGTCTGCCCTACATTTAACTGGTAGCATCTTGGCATTCACTATTTTGAATGCAACGTGTTTCTTTGGATTACTTTATGAGAAAGATCAAAATCCAGTTGCTTAACATTAAAACATATGAGTTAAAGGATGATCTTACGGACTAATCAATGTGAGATGATCTCACGGATTAATCAATGTGATCATTTTTTTCTGCTTTGCCAGAAAATTTTTTTTCTGATCTTTTATTTTGGTGACCATCTTATGTGTTTCAGTCATTTGTCTATCCCAGACAGACTACACACACACACATAGAGAGAGAGCTTAGAGTATTTCTTTATTATGGGATTCTTTCTGGATGTATATGGATGTATGACGTTGTAGGCAACTTTCTAACATGCACCTTCTGTGCCCGTCCTTTTTACAGGGAACCCAATACCATAATGCAGTACAGAAGTTCATCGACGTATGCAAGTTGAGTGACTAATTTGAACATCGTAGTGGATACGCACTTGAGTGATGGCGTCATCACCGCTTGACTCATTTGAAGGAAAATGTTGTTTTCTTGAATATATTTGTCTCAATTTATTTATGTAATATATATGTCTATCTTATATTCTACATCAAGTTGGATCACTGCTTGGCCCCACTTTGGATGTTGTTGTGTATTCATGAGTGGAGGCTTTCATTTCAATGGGGAAAAGCTGTATGCCAAAGCAGGAAATCTTAAAATATGTTGCAGCGTTCGCATGCGCTTACCTGTGTAGTGATGAAAATCTCTGTCCGAATCACAACATCAATTTCATGGGATTGCGTGGACTTGTTACCCTTGGACTCAGATTCGGTTCATGGAAGATGAAACTACGTCCACTTCATGTGATTGGCTGAGGCGGTGCTATTTTTTTAAGGTGTGTTCCTTTTTCCCCTCTGCCGATGTGCCTCTCAAGTGTTACGAAATGCTACATTGTTTGGCCTAAAAGAATAATATAATGACATTGTAAACAACTAAATAAACAAGAAGAAAAAGGAGGGGTGTGCAGTGGATCAGCATGCCTTTCCTCTCTCTTTTTTCCCCGTGGACTTAAGGTGGCCCATTAGTGCAATCGAATATACGGTACGTAAACATGAAACAAAAGCACCGGCTAGACGGCTTTAACGGTGGGATTATCTTGTTCTTAAAAAGAGAATTTTAAAGGCAATCGACATCTTGACCTGAAATTCTTAGGAAGACGTTGTTATGCATCATGTAAACCAAGCCTGAACTTCATTATTTCCCTTTACCAAAAAGTGCAGTTTCAGACTTCATCCTCGTAAAAACTCAGGTCTGTGTTACCTGGCATTCTTTTTTTTGAATTACAATGACAAGAGCAAGCTCTTGAGGCCACGGCGGGCCAATAAGACAAAATACAGAAATATAACTTATGATCCCAGATGTAAGCTGAGATCAGCTAACATTTGGGCCGAACAGAAATCTGGAGGGAACTGCAACAAAGACAGATCGCTGCTCGAATCCAGTGCTCGCTTTCCCAAAACGTCGGCACATTTAAGTGCTTCTCTATGACAGTGGTGTATCTTTAATTTCCAATCCCTGTGAATTAATTCCCTGACCTCATCCAACTCATGCTGTAGGGGATGATAGTGACCACCTGCCTGGAATAACAACTGAATTGCCTCTAATGAGTCGGTGAAGAGCTTGATCTTTCTGAACTTCTTGAATTTACAAGTTTGTAGACCAATGCGAATAGCCTGAATCTCCGCAGCTGTAGAACCCAGACTTAAACCTGTATTCTGCTGGAAACCACAAATCCACGCTCCGGAGCTATCCCGTACCACTCCTCCAACTGCTGAAATCCTGTGTTCGTCCACCGCAGCATCCACATCGATCCGAACGAAGCCTTCTGGTGGAGCTTTCCAATTGTCCGAGTATCTCTCTGGAAATCTAAAAATCTTGTGTTTGAACCGGCCTTCCTCAATTCCTTCGTGAAGAAAATGCATTCCTTTGTGTAATAGTTGTTGGGGAAGGACAGACGTTCCTTCAAAAACTTTGTTGCATCTATTCTTCCAAATTTGCCAGCATAGAGAACTGAAGACCCTCAGCCAGGGCCACTGGGATAACTTGCAGTTCCCCGGTGATTGTTGCATGTTCCATTTGATCCAAACCTGTAAATTGCCAGAGAAAAAAACAGAGTGATAAATAGGGTTAATACAAGAAAACCATACAGAACTGGCGAACTCGCAGTCTCTTAGAATATGTAACGTTGTTTCCTCACAATTACACTCGAAAGGGCACTCAGGATTTAATCTCTCATCTCTCTTTGCACGGATAGAATTCGTAGGAATTCTCTCTTGGAACAATTGCCACATAAAGAATTTTACTTTCTCTGGAATAGGCCATCTCCAGATACGTTGCCAGATCGGATCGGCTGGCTCCGCGAGCGACGAATAAATCATGGAATAAGCTGATTTGACGCTGAAATTCCCGTCTGAAGATTTCTTCCACCAAAATAGATCGTTGCCAGTTTGGGAAGGTGGAGAGACTTGTTTGATTCTTTCAATCACCCACCGCGGTAAGAACATACTCCATCTCTGAAGATCCCATTCTCCGTCAGGACCGACGAAATGCTTTACTACTTCCTCAGGGTTTATTAGGTCTTGATTTCTGTCTACATGAAAAATGAGGGGCTGATCAAGACTAGTCCATAGATCCCACCAAGCATTTGTTGACTGCCCGCTCCTGATGTTTTTACCCACAGCTTTCCTAAATGAGTCCCAAACAGTTGTAATTGCATTCCAGGTAGCGGATTGGGACTTTTTCCTCTCAACTCTTGGAATTTCATTTTCCTCGCAATCATATTTAGCTCTGAGAACTTTCACCCATAGTGCGTCAGGTCTAGTAATGAGATTCCAGCACAGCTTCATGATGAGCGCTTCGTTTTGGCTGGAAAGATCTTTGATACCCAGACCGCCCATCTTCTTGTCTAACTTGATTTTATCCCAAGAGATGAGATGCATTTTCTTACTATCTTGCCCCTGACTCCAGAAGAAATTTCTATTTACTTTCTCGAGGTCTTGCAGAACACCTTTGGGGAGTAGGGTAGTTTGCATCTGATAGAATGGAAGAGTAGAGAGGACAGAGTTGATTAGGACAGTTTTCCCGGCCATATTCAGGAATTTACCTTTCCAAGAGGAGAGCTTCTTATGAACTTTGGACACCAAAGGTGCAAATGTCAGTTTGGTAGCTTGCTTATGGAGTAGAGGGACACCTAAGTATTTGCCTAGGTCACCTGATATACTGATACCTAGGGAATGGCCCAGCTGCTGAGCACGTTGGAATTGAACATTCTTGGAGGCAAAGATTTTGGATTTCTGAAGATTAATCCTATGACCCGATACCTTGCAGAAGAAGATCATCAGATCTCTAATGATCTCCATCTGACTAGTGGAAGCCTCAGCAAAGAGAAATAGGTCATCGGCAAAGAAGAGGTGTGAGAGATTTGGACACGATTGACTAATCCTCAGAGGTTTCCATCTTCTCTCATCCACAGCTCGATTTATCAATTGACTCAGCCTCTCCATATAGAGTATGAAAAGATATGGACTCAAAGGATCACCTTGTCTCACACCTCTAGAGGACTGAAATTGAGTTGAGAGGGATCCATTCCAAATCACTCTCATTGTGGGAGAGGATACACACATCATCAATAGCTTTACAAAGTGGTTGTTAAGGCCCAGACTACGAAGATTAAAAAGCAGGAAGTTCCAGTCCAGTCTGTCGAAAGCTTTTTCCATATCTACCTTGATGGCGACATAACCTTTCTTTTTTCTAGTCGTTCTCATAGTGTGGATCGCTTCTTGAGCCAGGATTATATTGTCGCAACTTTGCCTACCCCTGATGAAGCTACATTGAGTAGGATGAATCAGGAAGTCCATAACTGATCTCATTCTGTTAGCGAGCACTTTGGTAAGAATTTTGTAACTCACATTGCAGAGAGAAATGGGTCGGAACTCCTTAAGCGAGGCGGGGTTATCAACCTTGGGGATCAGAGTGATGTGAGTCTGGTTAATGTCTTTAACTCTGCTAGGATCTCTAAAAATGGAGAAGATAAGATCACAGATCTTGGGACCCACAATGTTCCATTGTGTCTAAAAAAAATGTGGTTGAAGGCCGTCCGGACTCGGCGCCTTGAAAGCGCCCATCTCAAAAGCTACATTTTTTATTTCCACAGTAGACACATCCTTTTGAAGGTGAGAAAGCTGAGATTCGTCCAGTGGTAAGAAGTCAACTGGCCATTCAGAGACATTTTGCACCTCATTATCCGCCGAGTAGAGGTCTTTGAAGAAGTTAAGAGCAGATGCTTTAAGTTCTTCTTGGTCGGTAATCCAGTTACCTTGGCCATCTTGAAGAGAATCTATTTTATTTTTCTTTCTTTTGATCACTGTGGAAGAGTGAAAGAAACTTGTATTTTTGTCTCCATATTTGAGCCACTTACATCTTGACTTTTGGTACCAGAGAAGCTCTTCTTGATTTACAACCTCGATGTACTCCTTCCAAAGTTTCCCTTCAAGCTTAATTAAACCCGCATGAGGGCGCACCGAGAGTTGACGATCAATCCCCTCCAAGCGCTTGATCAAAGTCTTCTTCTTTTTAGGAAGGCTGCCTATCTCATTCTTATTCCACCAAGAGGCCTTGCTTTGGAAATTGTTACAGCCAGAAAACCAATCATTGTTATGCCAAGCGGTATTCACTAAGTCCGAGAAATCCTCCTCAAGGCACCAAGCCGCTTGATATCTGAAATGATTTAATGTTGGAGGGGCGCTATCGCCGCCGGCAGTAATCACCAGAACACGATGATCAGATTTAAAGCGAAGCTGGTGAAAATTTTTGTGTAATGGATAAGCCAATTCCCAGGTTAAATTACAAAAAGCCCAATCCAGCCTTTCCTTGATATCGTGCCCAGACCACGTGAATTTTTCTCCAACTACAGGCAGTTCCAGTAAATCACAGGCATGGACACAGCTTCTGAAGGAAGCTAAGTATCTATCACTAACAGCAGCGCCCCCAATCTTATCAGAAGGGTTAAGAAAGGAATTGAAATCCCCTAAAACAAGCCATGCCTCAGAGATAATTCCTGCCAAATCCCTAAGCGAAGCCCAAAGCTCTTGTCTATAGCTCCACCTAGGGTCCCCATATACAAAAGTGACGCAGAAACTTTTTTTGGATTTTTTCTCAGTCAAACGAGAATGAAGGAGTTGACTTGTAGAGAAAAGATATTCCATGGAAACTTCACTATCATGCCACAGAACCCAAATGCCTCCCTCATAACCCGTTGCCTCAACCCTCAACCAGTTATTAAAACCCAGTTTACGAACCACTACATCCGCTTTATGACCACTAACCCTGGTTTCCAGAAGACCCATGACCGAGATAGAATATTTAGAAACAATATCACGAAGAATATGGGGAAATGCTTTGCTATAAACCCCTCGACAATTCCAACAAGAAATAATCATGAAAAAAGATAAAGAGGAAAAAAGAAAAGCAAACGAGAAACAGGAATGAAAGCTACTTATCTGGAGGGACACGTCCAGACACAGACCTGCTTCTATTTTTTAATTCCCTCATATTCCTATTTGGTCTGCCTCTTTCGGAGCCTTCCACAATGGCTGGTTCCAGTTCAGAATTTGTAGATGCAAGAACAAGAGGCAAAACCGAAATTTGGAGATTATGATTTTGGCTCTTGACCGAATCCACCTTGTTCATCCTCTTGTCACATGCCAAAGGGGTCATCGAACCCGAGACGGGGGGATTAACTTCAACGGAATAGCTAGACTGAGAATCCACCAGCGGATTTGCATCAAGATCATTTGGGAGCGAAGTGTCCACACTGGGAGAATTTTCCTTGGATTGGCTTTGAGGAATTTGATCCAATTCGGCCTGAGCAGAAAACGGATCCTGAGATTGGATTAATTGGACTTTGGCCTGAGAAGATAACGGAATGTCATGGGATTGGGCTTCGGTCATGGAGCCCACTACCACTTTGTGAATTCTTGCACCCGACTTTGGTAATTTGGGCTCGCCCGCCTTGTGTCTAATTTCATCTTCAGCGCCGTTGACCAAGACTAGGGGAGGTTGGGTTTCAATTTCCTTAGGCCCTTGCGGAAGCACTTTTGGAAGGATGGCTTTTAGCCCACCAATGACTAGAGCCTTTTTCCTATACACTAGATTGGATTTTTGCATCCTATTCAAGTGGTCACTATCATACCTGTTGCTCTTTCTTTCACTTAAGACATTTTGACCAGAACCTGCACTTGCTCCAGAACGCACAGACATCCGAGCCTTCTTTAGCTTGGGTTCTTTCATATCTATGCCTTCATCAAGTTCTTTCAAATATTCAAAATTGTTCGATTTGTTCCTCTTCCCCATGTCTCTGTCAGTCGACCCATACCTTCCACAATCCACGTCGTCTCTGTGATTTCCCATCCTTGGGAATCGGTTTTTCCTCTGACTTCCCACCATCATCCACGGGCCAAAAGCATCCTCCTGTGACGAGATCGGCGCCGGCGCCCCCTGTTCGGAACTCACCGGAGCTTGCTGGGATTTCCCAGGTTTGATCCCCTCTTTCTCTCCTGAACATTTTGCATTTTCGGAATTGATTTCTTCTTCCTTGTGAGAGCAAGCTTCTCTCTTGTGACCATATCTACCGCAATTAAAACATATCAAATCCAGCCCTTCATATTCAACATTGAAGACGGTGGATGCTAAGATAATGCGAGGAACAAGGCTTTTCTGGAGATCTAACTCCACACAAATTCTCGAGTATCTACCCTTTACTACCAGCCTGCAGACTGATTACTGGAGTTTAGAGTGTTTAAGTCAACTCTAATAGTCCTCCCAATCATATCCCCCAGTCTGGAGATGAATTTATGAGAGTAGAAGATGAGAGGAATATTTGGTATTCAAACCCAAGTTACAATCCTCCTCAGTTGATTTTTGAAAGGGTCAAAAAATGGCGTCCATTTCTGAACCAAAATTACATGTTGCGCGATGACCCATGGTCCATCCAGTAAGATGCGTTTATAGTGAGCTTCCCAACTCTCAGGGTTTGTGAACCTGACAACATAATAGTTGTTTGGGAGATCTATCAATTCAAACTCATTGAATTTCCACACCCTACAGAGCAATTCCTTCAGCTTGAGCAGATAAAAATGAGAGCTCCTAGCACAGTGATTATGAGAGATCTATTCCAGGGCTTACATGCTTCATTAAATTCCTCTTCAGTGATATCCATGGATGGATATATAGCCTTAAGCTTATTGATTTCCTTGGAGGGTTCTGGAATCTTCCACGTTTGATTCTGTAGCTCCAATGTCAGTGAGTCTTCACTACTCGTAATAGAAGAGTCAAACGCAGTTCCATTGAAGTCCAGGCGATTGAGACCTATCAGAGAATCCTTGTAGGAGGAGATTTTCTTGCCCATTGATGAGCTTGAAATAGCCCCCTGATTCTTGTTTTGCGACACCGATGCAGGGGCCTCAAGAGTTTCTACCTCCTTCCCTAACGAGACAGATTCTTCTGGTGTAATGCGTGCAATGAGTTTATTCCGAGATTTATCCGATTGCTCTGGCTTGTCCGGCGGTATCTTCAGAGATACAACATCATCCATTGAAAAACTTTCTGATGGCACGAGCTCCAAGAGAGAGAAAAATACTATTAGTGTGAGCTTTCGAGAAGACAATTGTTGGCATGTTCTTCTACCTAAATGTCAGTGTTACCTGGCATTCTATCTTCTTCTTCTTCTCCTCTCTCTCTCTCTCTATATATATATATATATTTATTCATTTTAATTGAAGCTGGGTTGGGTCGTCCTAAAGCACAAAACTTGAATGTAATTGGTGCTACGATTATTTAATTAGTCAAGGATTAGTTGTTAGGAAAAGAAAGCAGGAAACAGGTGGAGACAGGAAAACTCAGCAATGAACAAGGTGTTGGCCAGGTAAAGAACCTTGAAGTTTATGTTGAGTAGATAGGACATGGTAGATTTTTAAATACCTTTTGGGCCCCATTTATTCTTAGGAGTCGCTCTACATTGAGTCAGCAGCATGTTAATTCTGCCGAGTGGGGCGGTGGGCCCACTTATGTGGGACCAGCATACCAACAAGTCATTTTCTTGTAAAGATAGTTTAAGACCCATAAGTGGAATGCCATTCTGATTGAGTGCAGCGATTGTTAAATTGCCATGCTTCTTTTGAGAAGGAAGTTTCATCTGAATGTGTTATGGTATGGGTTTTCGTAAGGTTGGTTATCCTTCGGAAAAAACGGTCATCGAATGAGGTTTAAAAACCCCCAAACATTTTTGGGAAATTGACGCGCAAGTCCTAAAGACAAAAAATAATTACAGTTAAATCCTAAAAATCCGAAATAACAAATTGTTAAGCTGTTTTTATAATATATTGAGTTATTTTTTACTGTTGTGGGATTTCACTATAATTATATTTGGTCTTTGGGACCTGCGCGTCATTTTCCCAACATTTTTTGGAGGAAACCTTGAAAATAAGACAGAGTTGAGTATATTCAATTATTATTTGTTAGAATCCTTTTATTAGTTATAGCTAGACTGTGAGTTACTGAGTGATATTGTTTATAACTAAAAATATATTTTAATAATATAATATAATTTTTATTATGAATTTTACATTATATATATTATTTCTTGTCGTATGCCAAATATTTGTTTATAAAATGAATAATATCTTGTGGGGGAGTATTTAAAGATTATATTTAATGCATCAGACTGATGTAAGAATTTCATTTTAAAATCGCCTGGAAAAATCTGGCCCTAAAAAAATATCGACCAAAATTTGGGAGAGTGTAGAGAGCATAACAGGTGTTCTAATAAACCAAACGTTTTAGAGACTATCATCATCTAAAATGTTCAGGAATCTTAAATGTATTTTAGAAAAAAAGAAGGTATATTTACTTGGTGGTATCAAAACATGAGTCCAATGACTAGGGGAGTTTTGACGTTACTATATAAAACACCAAACTACTCCTAAAATCAATCAACTATATATAATAATAATTAGATAAACGGTACTTTCAAAGCTAACAAGATGTCAAATGCTAAGCACTTTCTTGATTTCTAAACTGTATGCCTTGCCTTCATATTCGAAACTGATGGCTATAATTGACTTTGGCAAACCTAGAAAATCAATTATATATACTGGAACAGTACTAGGTTACTCGCCCCTTTCTCATTGCATATCTTATCCTCAATATATGATTCGACCTTGTGTTGCCGGCTATTATATTCTATATCCCATGTTTTAATATAAATTAATTAGATAGTACAATGCTGTTATGATTATATCAAATACACACACATATATATGAAAGGTTATATTATTTACAAGTCATTGATATTAAAATTGTTTCATAGGCATGTATAGGACAGCAAAAAACTCTTTTAATTGTCATAGAAAACATTGTCATAAAGCGGGCCTTAGGCAAAGGCATGTGGAAACTGACGCGTTGGATTCGATCACGTTTTATGTTTTCTAGTTTACTTTTCAAGGTCATGGGAGTTAATTGGAGTTATTAAGGACATTATTTTTATGAACCGTACTCATATAAGCTTGCATTGTTTTTGTTACAAATTCTTAAATAGATTCATGGTATACGAGGTAAGTATGTGAGAGGAGTTTTATCTCGGCTTGCGTAATAAGGACTTATTATCCAAATATAAGTGTTTCCAAACATGCTTAAGGACAGCGACTCTCTCTCCCTCTCTCACTATTTCTTGGGAGAATTATTTCTAGGTCCCAAAGAAAGAAGATATTATCATAAAAGTTCCTGATTAAAAATGTAAAGCATGTAGTCACAGTCTGTTAAATATGTTTGGAAACCTCAAAAGACCTTTTTGATAATATCTTTATTTTTTAGGACTTAAGAGTAATTTTCCCCTATTTCTTTTGCTGTGAGAGTTACGAATCTTACTTCACCGACAGATTTCGCCATCACAGATGAGATTAGGTGTTCCCACTTCCACATTTCCACATACCCAACCCTTTCTTGTCACGTGTCCTCCCCCTCGCCTGAAGTTCACTGCTTCTACCTCGCGCCGCCGCCACCTCATTTCAAGCCTCTCGCAGTTCAATTCTCCTTTGCAAACCCCCACATCGTTTTTTCGTCATTTTCGTTTCGTTTCTCTTTCACTTTCCAGTACCAGAAAAATCCTTCTCATTCTACGTTCATTTATTTAAAAAAAAAAAAATTAGAAATTCAGTGATTCTTTTGTTTGGGCTCTAAACTTTCAACCCCTTCACAAAATATACGTAGATAAGTTACTTTAAACAATGGGTTCATTTTTTAGAATCTTACATTTGTAATTTTATTTTGACTTATATATTATTGGATTATCGAACACCATCGAAGAACAGTAACACACATATAATTTGACAGATCTATGAGCCATGTAAATTATTAAATGACATTGGGAGAGCTTGCTGTCTGATCGATCACATATCGGATAATTCTTTTTAGAAAAAAAGTTGGCAAATATATTTGTCTCATATAATTTGATGGAATTTCCCCCATACTTGATGCAACTTGGGAATCAAATGAACACGGTCAACTTCAACAGTTTCCCCATATAATTTCCTCTTCGGTTTTTTGGTTCAGGTAAAAAACAAAAAGACATAATTTTTCGGACAATAATTTCGAGGACATAGATAGTTGATATATGCAATTATTTATATATATATTTCCTTCGAAGGGCATTTGGTTTCCTTGTCTAAAACAATTCAACCAACTTTATTTTGTATGGTGTTTGTTACGCACACGTACATCCATAATACATTTATATTACGGTAAACTTTTTGGATGGTTTATCAGAAATAATGTTTCTCTCTATTATTATTACAAAATAGATTCGTATACGTGCCTAGCTGATAAATTATATATAGGCGCTCTCAAGTTTTTGCCTGTTTTTTTTTTTTTTTGACCTGAAGTTTTTGCCTGTTTGTAATACGGAATGTTGAAATAATTAGTGTGCATTTATATATATATATATATATATATATATATGCGCGCGCGCTTTCTTAATATTTTTGACCGCCTGAGGTATTAAAAAAGAAACTTAATTTGTGTATAATGTATCATTGGTTTTATTTATAAGTTATTTTTGATAAAAAAAATTGATCCTATTTATAAGTTCAGTTTCAGGATAGTGAATGTATTTTGTACTTTTTTATCCCTATTAAGTGCAATAAATAAAAAAAATTTATTGATGTTAACTTTCAGAATCAATCATATATAAGGGCGAAATTGAAAAATTAGGTCATAGTTAGTGACTTAACTAACTCTCCTTAGTATGTGAGAATTAATTAAAAGGGACTTATAAATATGACCGATTGTATATATGCATGACACCCACATGTACACACACGTAATAATATAAAGATAAAAAAACATCATCATGGAGATATCCATACATGTAATTATAGGGAATGTGGTGTGCATGTACATGAAATTTAAGATGAGCTGTAGTACTTATAGTTTATTACTCTCTTTTGTTTTAAATATAAGATAAAATTGATTTTTTTAGAGAGATTAAGGAAACTAATTAAATTACTTTAGAGTATTTTTATTTTTATTTTTTTCTTTAAAATAATTAGTTTGACTACTAAACTAATATATAATCTAAGAATACATAACATATGATATGATTAAATAACTTATTTAGCTTCCTTAATCTCTCTAAAAAAAAGTTAACTCTGTCTTATATTTAGGATTGGAGGGAGTAATAAATTTTACTCCCTCTTGTACTTAATATAAAACTCAATTAATTTTTTTTAGAAAGGTTAAGAAAGTTAAATAAGTTAGTTAATCATAGTATATGTTGTATTTTATTTGACTATATATTAATTTATAAGTCATCAGACAAATTAGTTTGATATAAAAAAGATAAATATAAATACTTTAAAATAATTTATTTAATTTCCTTAATCTCTCCGAAAGAGTTAATTGAGTCTTCTATTAAGAGTCCGAAGTAGTAATATTTTATACACTCACAAATCTTAAATACAAGACCTAAATTAGAGGTTAATTTTGTTCCTAAATATAAGAATTTTTTCATTTTATTTCTAATATTTGTCATTTTTCTCTAAAATAATTTACTTAACTTATAAACTGATATATAATCCAATAATTATTAGCGAGATCATATTAGATGTGCTATATATATATATATATATATATATATATAATTAAGTAATTTATTTATTTTTTTAATTTTCCAAAATTATATAAATGAGTCTTATCTTTAGCATAGCAGGGAGTATTAATTATTAATTAATTTATGATATATAGCGAGATGTGCGTGGTACCTGGGCCATGATAACTTGAGCACAGTGAGTCTTAATTGAATCATAGTTTCATGTAAGAGTATATATGATTACACTGATTCATCTTCTTCTTTTCATCTGGATTGCAACTTTTGCTGTCTCTCCTTTTTTTTTTCCTTTTCCTTTTCCTTTTTCTTTCCTTTTTCTTACTCTTACTTTCTATTCAATTGAGACCCCACGCCATAAAGATCTAAATCTCTCCCCAATCTCCAACAGATTCAAAAATAAAAATGATTATGACACACCTAATTAAGTCCTCAGCAAGGTCAATTTCATCATATGGATTATATAAAAGGAGCTATCGGTGCTAATCACAATAGGAAAAAGTTATTTTGTTTTTTTGCGCAATTTTAAATATATAACCAACATCAATGTATCAATATATGTAATGAAATTAATTATAATAAATTTCACTATTCTTAGATCATTAATAGTATTATTTATTTATTGTCTTAACAGTCTGAAATATATTTTTCATATTATTGAACATTTTATTATAAATTCATTTCTGTTTTTTTATTAAATACTTGTTTAGTATATGGATATTAGAGAAAGATCTAAATAATTAAGAATAAAGAGAACATACTAAACAAAAAATATATGCTATATATCAATATACTTTAGTTTTAATTTTAGTATCTTGTTTTTGTTTTCAAATTTTACAAATAAAAACTTTCAGATGCTTCTTACACACCTCCCATTTCCATCTCTCTATTAATTTTTTTTGCTGCCACTCTCTGTCAATTTTGTGTATCATAAGATATATAAAAGATGAAAAAAAGATTGAAAGCATCTATATAGTTAAAATAGAACTATCTTGTCGATCTAAATTGAAATTAAATTAAAAAAATATAGCAAATGGGCACATGAAACTGGACATTACTTCATGAAAAAGAATAGAATAAAGGAATATCAGGCGCTGCTTGTTTTTCTCTTGTCAGAGAGAAGAATTAACAACCGACTAAATCCACTGAGTTAGATTTCGCTCAAAGACAAAGACGAAGAATATTGTTGACTTGGTGTTAATGCTTTATTAGCAAGCCTTCATGCATGTACACTAATTTCCCGTGTGTGTGAGACCAATATTATATATATATATATATATATATGAAAGGAATTCTTTCATTCGGTGCTGAAATGACCATTCTGCCCCCCATCCTCATGATGATGGAGCCACTCCTCCACTATATCCCAAAAACCCTCAAAGCTTTTCCACACACATCACTTGCTTGCTTTTAAGACCATCCCTCTAGAAAAAGTTGCTGTTTTTCCTTTCTCTCAAGACTCCATAGCTTTGGCTTTTCTCTTTTTTTTTTCGCTTTCTCTCTTAATCCAATCCATGGACACAGCTCAGTGGGCACAGGTATACAGACCCCTCTCCCCTTTTTCTGTTTTTCTTTCCTTTTTTCTAGGCATATAATCATGAATTTTTCTTCTGGGGTTTGTGATTTTCAAACATATTTTTAATTACATGACCCAAAGAGCTTTGGGTTTTGAGATTTATAATCTTGATGATCACTTCTTGTAGTTCTGATGAGTAAAGTTTTTACCTTTTCTCTTCCCCCCAAACGTTTTTCAAAGCCTTCATGAGATCGATGTTGTTTCAGCCACGAAATTCAATTTTTGTTTGCTGTGTCTTTTTTTTTTTCAAGACCTTTCTTCTCTATTGAAAGTACTGCACCTTTCTTTCTCTCTTTTATTTTCTTCTCCTTTCCACCATATCCGCTGAAAAAGGACCCAAAAGAAAAGTTAACGAATTAATTTTGTTTGTATTGCTATAGCTATATATGCTGTTGTAAATAATCCATCAAAGTGTAAATTAAAGCACTAGCAGCAAAAATTCTTTGTTTTGTTTTGTTTTATTTTATTTTATTTTTGTTTCCTCTTCTTCCTCCTCCTCCTGCTGCTATCTTACTTTAATTCTCATACCCTAAAGATTTACACATGCGTTTCAGTTTAATTATGGCGTCTTTATAGAATTCTCAATTAATTTTGGTTATATATATTTTTGTTACTTTTTTCTTCTTCATCATCAGGGGAATATTGGAGTGGTTAAACCTATGGAATTAGGTTCATCAAATCCAAAGCCAGCTCCTATGTTGGAGAAAAAGGCAAGGCCACAGAAAGATCAAGCCTTGAACTGTCCAAGGTGCAATTCAACCAACACAAAATTCTGTTACTACAACAACTATAGCCTCTCTCAGCCCAGATACTTCTGTAAGACTTGTAGAAGGTATTGGACTGAAGGTGGCTCCCTCAGGAATGTTCCTGTTGGTGGTGGTTCCAGAAAGAACAAGAGACCTTCTTCTAATTCTTCTTCATCTTCTTCCTCAACATCTTCAAAGAAGCTTCCAGAACCTTCTCCTCCATCCCAGAACCTGACCACCGGCAACAACAACAACAAGATCCACCAGGCCCAAGATCTTAACTTGGCATACCCAGAGCGAGGTGTTGGAATGCTACAACAACACGATATTTCTGGAAATTCTAATAATTCTTCGAGGGGTTTGATGAATTCCTTGATGCCCATGTCAGTTTCATCAGATGGAAGCATGATTTATGAAAATAATAGCAATAATTCAGCTCCTCATCCTCATCATGGGGGGTTTCCTTTGGAGTTCAAGCCTCAGCATCATCATCATCATCATCAAGGTCTTAATTTTAGCTTCGAGGGGTTTGAGAATAATAATGGGTTAATTGGAAGTAGTGGTCTTCATCATCATCATCAGGGAATGCAATTGGGTAATTCTTCAGCTATTGGCGGTGCAAGGATCTTGTTTCCCATTGAAGATTTGAAGCAGCACGTGCCAAGCACTACCACTACCAATCATGAGTTTGATCAGCAAAATAATAGAGCAACAAGCCATGGAGATCCAAGTGGGTTTTGGAATGGCATGTTAGGTGGAGGAGCATGGTAGATCCATTCTTTTGTATCCTTACAGTGTATTGTGTGTACATGGAATGATCAGGGTTTGATACATTGACCTGATCATTTCACATGCATAACACTGTAGAGTACTTGAGAATTTCTTTTTACTAGGTATATTAGAAAAGGATAAGTGGAGGAAAAGGTATAAAAGAGAAGAAGGAAGGAAGGGGGAAAAAAAAAGAAATGAAGAAAAAAGGTGATAACAAGTATGGGAGGTGGGTTGCTTTTGGACTTCGCTTAGTTTTTTTTTTTTCTTTTTGCTTTTCCTTTTCCCTTCATCAATTTGGTGAGTGACTGTGTTTTGGAGTGATCAGAGAGAAAAAACCACTAACAAATAGGGTACATGGCTTTTTTACTGCTTTGCTTCTTCATCTTCTTCGTCATCTTCTTCAATAATCCATTCCATTTTAATTTGTTCTTAATTTCTCTCGAAAAGGCTTTGTGATCTCTCTAGCTAGGCTTCATAAGAATTTGATCGTTGCACGTGGAAGAAGCTTTCCCTAATTCCCTCTTAGCTAGCTTAACCCACACATAATATCTTCTTTAATTCTTGGCTTATTACCCTAGGGACAAGAACTATACTCTGGCTACTTCATGAGCTTCTTCATCAACCTCATCATCAGATCAAAGGGTTTAGATTTCAAAATGGGTCAACATCAAGTCTACATGAATACTAGCTATATATATATATATATTCTGCTGCAATTATTGTCATGATCGATCAGAAATTTCGTGGATATGCATGGGTCAGATCTTAGTGGGTGTGCAGTGTAATATGGTTGTTTTTTTAACTAGGGCAACTTGATTGATTACTATATTTCCCAGCTGCGGGTTAGTGCCCATTTTATTTTGTAAATTGTGACTATGGGATTTAATTATATTTTATGGTTATAATCTTGGTTTTGGTTTTTAATAACCATATGGGTTCTATTCATTCATCAGAATTATTTAATTACATATTAACAAGGATATTTAAATGTATGATTTATTTTGGAACATAAAAGTGCGGTGAGAATGATGGCTGTCAAATCCTTTACAGCAGCAAAAGGGGTGTCCCTCCCTTTCTGTATCTTTCCCTCTTTCTCTTTTTCTTGTTTCTCTTTTGCTTTTGCTTTTGCTTTGCCAACAGCAAACAGTTGAGAAATGTGTCAGATTTATATATATAAATATATATCTCTCTCTTTAATCAATCAGTACCCTCTCTTGGGTCTCTCAGATTCTTCCAACCCCATTAAATATAAAGCACTCTTTCTCACTGCCATAACCCAGCAGGATCTAACAATAATGGTACCTTCATAATAATGCCTTTGTAATTATTAATATCCAAATTCTAGCTCTCTCATTCTGGCCCTCTGATTTATAAACATATTATGAAGAAATTAAATACTTGCCAGTTTTCTCTTTATGCTTTCTTCATTTCTAGACGACCCGAGAGACTGAAAATATATAATAATGACAATGAAAAAAAAAAAACCTAACGTGGGCTAACTTCATTGATAACTTTCTGAGAGCCCTTTCCTTTAATTTCCCATCTCTTGAAACACAATCATTTAATTATGAAACGAGAGTAATAATTAGAAGGTGTAGAGTTAACTTTTGGTTCAAAAGGTGAGTGGGTTTCGATGATCATCTCTCTCCCACACCCGGTGGATCATAATAATGATCATTCATTAATTTCTTACTGTGTTTGGCTTTCTGATTCAAGCGCATTTTGCTCCATCTCCATAAATTATAAGTCACTGTATATCCTCACATGGCTCTTTTCTTTTCACTTTCTTTTATTTAAAGCCATATATATATATAGAGAGAGAGAGAGAGATGCTCAAAGCTTGGCTTTAGGGTATTGTGTCTTCTTCCTTTTCACACCCTCGTGGGGGTCCCACAAAACATTCCTCTTGGTAACGATGCAGGAATAATATGCTCCACTCGGCAACAAAGTCCTTCATAGATAAGACTTTCAATTCCTTTTATTATTATTAATTATTATCAAACATATTTAATATTTTATAGTTAGATCCTGTAGATTTTATTGATAGACAGGGGATAGTGGCTTCGTTGGTTAGGTTTTTCTGGTCCAAGCTTAAAATATAAAACCATCAAGGTCTCTTTCTCTTGCCAAACACCCACCTCTTTATCTAGTGAAATAGGTTTTGGTTAAGACGTACGAGTTTATTATGTATATAATATCGTTTAACTTACTTGACCGATCTGCCATGTTTATTAGTATTATTTATCTTTAGGGTTAGGGTTTCAATTATAAGCTGATAATACAAAGCAAGCTATTGTGTCTGGCTTGGGTATTTACAACAAATTAATTAAACGGAGATAACTTTTCTTGGAAAAGTTAAGGTTATAACGTATAATAAGCACGATGAACTAAATTTTCATTTGGATTTGCGCCACTACGATCTAGAGCAAGGTTGTCAAACTCACGATTTTAAGCAAACTCGTGATAGTGATGTAAATTCGTATCGTGAACTCGAATCGTAAACTCGTAAGAGTTTAGTTTTACCATTAAATAGATATTATTAGTATATAATTAAATAATTAAAATATAAAAAGTTGACAACAATTTGATTTAAATATATTTTAAATCCAAATAATTGAAATTAAATCTATCAACATTCATAATTTATCGTATTTAACAAAGAAATTTCTATAAAATTCATATATAAAGCCGTTAAGTATAATCAAATTGAAAAAGTTAACACGAGTTTAAGGGTGTGTTAACACAATTTTGTAAGCTAGAAACGTAAAAACGGTAAACTCGGTGTATAAACTCGTGAATTTAACCGAGTTTACAAAGGTCACGAGTTTACCAATGACTCGACTCGATTTTATAAGTTAGAAACGTAAAAACGGTAAACTCGGAGAGTCAACTCGCGAGTTTGACAACAATGATCTAGAGATCTTAGGTACCCAAAAAATAAAAGCTCGAATCTGTCTCCTAAATATTTGTTTTTTAGGGTTTACTATAAGCTATGGTCTCAGTTTTCTTAGAGCAAAAACATTTAACACGGACGTACACCAAACCCTAGACTTAATTTATTGTATTCCCTACCCCTTCTAGGTTTTCAGCATCTTTGTAATAAATTTGGTTTTCTGCTAGATAAGCACGATTAAGAGCTGAATAAGGAAGGTTAGTAAAGTCTTTCAAACAAGATTTTTAGACTGATTAAACACATGGTATATTTACTCATCAATAAAAACAAAGCCTTATCCTATTAGGTGGAGTCGGCTACATGGATCACTCGACGCTCTATCGACAACTAAATTTTTGGATAGATATATTAACCAAGATATATTAACCAAAAGGCTTCACTTTATAATCACATTGAATGTACGTTTTGGTCTTTCTCGATCGCTTTTTAAAGAAATTCATATTGCTTGCTCAACCCTTCTCACTAGCACACTCAATAACCTTCTTTGAACGTGTCCAAACCATCTCAAACAATTTTCTACCATTTCCTTTATAACTTTTTAATATATTATGGTGTTTTATAAAATATTTATCCTCGAAAAATTTAAGAATGTTATATCTAACTTTTATCCTTTGGATTAATTAAAGTATAAGAATACAGGGATGGGCGATCGATTTGGAAATTTATATTAAGTGCTAAAATTATTGGTCTACTATATATACCTATATATGTCAAATCAATAATGAATCTTTTTAAAATATATTATTGAGAGTTTTGATTTGAATAGTGCGCCATGCGTACTAACTTGTTTATTTCTTAATTTGAATCATAGCTATAGAATTGTGACACCATACCTTTTTCCCATTCTCCATAATGAATTACCAAACAAATATACAAGGAATTGATGTATGTAGGCATTGGATACACCAAACCCAGGAGTCGATCTTTCAGGGTTCCATTATAAGATATTCCAATCAATATTAATGGCCTCACATTAGGGTCTCCCCTCTGCACAATTCTTAACCCTAAATAGCAGAAGGACTAACTCTTTAAATATAGCTGCGGGACCATAAAAGTGTAAACCAATTTCAAAATTTTCAAAGCCAACCCATGCTATGAAAATACGCATCATGGAGATCATCTTGACATAATCTGTCTGGCTACTTTTATATATTAGGTCCTTGGAAAAATAAAGATGCTACTAAATTTATCCGTATAGCATAGGGCCGTCATTAAATAGTAACGATTGTGTTTGAGTCTGATGAAATTCTTGCATCTTTAATAATATAATAATAATAACGGGGCTTGCATTATTAACTAATTATTTGTTTCAACAATTCAATCTCATTGAACTATATGTTAGTCAGGAGTTTATGTACAGTATACAAATTAATTTTGTACATGTTATGCGTAGAATTTGACGAATACATATATTATATAAAAGAAACAAAGGTGTGATTGTCTTCTTTGTTGCATGGAGTATAATGCTATATGGTGGGTAGTTAATCTTGGTCCTAAATATAAGACCTATATTTCATATTTATCAATATTTTTTTAATTTACCTCTATGAATGCTCCCTCAACAATAATCAAGAAGGAGAGACAATGAAAGAATTAGAGAAGATGGTTAGAGTAGTGTTTTAGAAAATACATTTTCTAGTAACTAACTTCCTTAATCTAATTAAATTAGGTAAATATGTGTTACATTAAGGATAGGAGGAAGTGTGTGAATTTGATAATTTTATGGAAGTGCTTCAAAGGGCTTTAAAAATAATTAGTTGACTGTCACGTTATGTTACATTTCAAGCATATGTTGTAGCAAAAGAAAGATAAATGAGAGGGAGGGGGGTTTCGAAATTCATTTAAACTCTTGAATTCTTGATGTTATAGAAATACTCAATAAGTGGGGAATAAAGAGTTGGCTAAATTAATAGGAAGGTTACACAAACAGAAACAATGTGGATATCTTTTTCTCTTAATAGGAAAAGAAAGATTGCACTCATTTATAACAAATTTTGCAGTCTTTTGTTTAATTTCGCAAATGACATTAATGTTAAAGATTATATCTTCGTATACAAGTCTCTTGCGCACACACCGAGTAGCGCGCACACACGCACACACACACACATACAAATATATGAGCTTCCTCTCACTGAATTTTCCCTTTCACCAAAATGGGCGACGCAGGACTGTCGATCTTTGTATGCATGCATAATACACGTATCTTCGAAAGGAAAATAATACAATGAAGTAAGTAAAGGAAGGGCCGGCGGAGCAAAAACTCTTGAAGAGTGTGTATGTGAAACTTGTTACGATGTCGACTATAACCTCGCCTAATTTGAAAACTAGGATATAATTGAACTTGCAAGTGTTAATATTGATGATTTTTATTTAACCCAAAACGTACTTGGAAAATTTGTTCATTGATATATCGAAAACTAATGGAAATATAATAGAGATTATGTAGCCCCATGTCTGCTCTGAGTTGTATTATCCACTATTTATCATCTAACATGAGTCTAACCTGTGTATACAAGAACATATCTATATAAACATGACATGTCATTTTGTGTTTGAAACAATAAAATAATATAAGAAAGTTATCTCATTCTCTTGTCTCTCTCTTTTCTTGGTACATTTTACTTGCCTGGTTGCTCTATTTTATATTAGGGGTTACATGTTTGTACTTTTGTCGTTTTCTGTATCCTGGAGTTTTCCGCCCCCGGCCCCGTACGGGGGGTATAAAGGTAACTCTGTCCTCAAATCCCAATCCCATAGTACTGCAGTCTTCTTCGTCATTATCATCATTAGTTAAGTAAAAATGACACTAAGGTCTCAATTACAAAAAATAATATTAGAAAAATCTTATGACTTATTATGATAATTTTTTCACTTATTAATTGCTATTCTTTCACTTTTCATTAATAAGTTATAGGACATTTTTTATATTATTTTTCTTATTTAGTACCTGGGCATCATTTACTCTTAATTAATTAATGTTATGAGCCAGCAATGGCTCTTTAAAATTGAATAATGAATCAAAGACGCCTAAGACATGAATTGATGCGTGAATGTGATGGCTTATTTTAATAGATGGGCCAGGCCAACTAAAACTTGGACGCTAATAACAGGTATTAAAGATCGGACCTGCCAGGCCCAAATGAGGATAAAAAGTTGGAACCAGAACTCCGCGGCTTAATATAAACATGTTATCCTCTCTCCTTGATATAAAAATTAAACAACTAATTTTGTGGATATCAAAAAAATTAATTAATTTAGTTATTTGTAACATACTTTAAGAAAAAGTTATAAATTTAGGAGGTAAAATGTTTTTTTTTTAACAGCAAGGTAAAATAAATTGAAATATTATATTTAAGACCGAAATAAGCCCTTTGTCTATTCCTATATTTAGACCAGAGGCAGTAAACTTTAAGATTATACAATACAATTATTTGCAAAATTTGAAGGCAGAGGCTTTAGATTATATTTGAGTGCGTTGAGAAAGACTGAAAGGTGTTGGGTCTAATTGTATAAGCATAACACTGTCAAGACGCCAAGGTCGAATGCTCTCTCTATCTACTAATTCCATGCTGAGGGCCCAAAGCAAACATGAAGGCTTCATTGGCTAGTGGCATTGCAGTTTCAGGCCATGAATGAGGCCCTCCCACATGGAAAAAATGAAAAGACACAATTACTCTATGGTCCTGTTTGGTATGATGGAATTAGAGGTGATGGAAATGGAATTGAGCATCAATTCCATCATGATGCTTATTTGGTATGATGGAATTGGAAAATTTTTCAATTCCATGTGGAAGCCAAATAGGCTCAATTCCACCCAATCAATTCTATCAAAATACCTTAAATTTACAATTCCATATGATCAATTCCATCTATTATCCTCTACTACCATAAAAAAAAAAAAAATTGAAGGATATTTTGGTATTTTTATACAAAAATTAGATATCATTTTCATGACATACCAAACATACTTTTAGTCCCCATTTTCATTTCCATATTTATTTCCATCAAAATCAATTCCATCGTACTAAACGGGCCCTATGTAAGTTTGGTTTTATGTCGGAAACCATTAAAACGATGCAACATAAAACCAAATACACTATCAAGAAAATGTAGTGATTGCCTACCAGCTAGGAATAAGCAACTCCTGAATTGGTGGTTGGAGGGTTGCATTGAGCAAGGAGCTGTTATAATATGCAATGTAATGCATGTAGCTATTAAGTAAGAACTAGCCTACCATTCAGCTAAAAAAATAAAAAAGAACTAGCCTACCCAAGTTGATCATGCAAAAACCATCAATATTTGAACTATATATTAGTTGACTCCATAAGTCGAAGTATTTTAGACTAAGTTCAATCGCTCTTAAACAAGATTCTGAAACCCAGACCGATCATTGGACCGGTCGGGATACTGGGTCAAGAGTCAGTGGGTTAGACCGGAGTCTAACCGGAGTTAACCCGAGGCTAAATCAATGAGAAATTGAATATTTTAGGAAATATATATAAAAAAATGATTTTTAAAAAATCTTGGACCGGACCGGTTTACCGACCAACTTGTCCGGTCCGGTCCGGGTTTAAGAACCTGGCTCTTAAAGCCAAACAAGGGACCAGAAGATGAAAAAGCTAGGAAATACACAATTTTTATTAACAGGGAACAAATTCATCATATCTTACAACTTCTTCTACTCACAACACCAGAATGAAAATAAAAAAGAAATTGGATAAACAATGGCAAATTTAGAATGGGTGAGAACTTGCTGTACAAAGACGACAAACATCATGAAGCATGATAATAATCAATCTACTTCAAGGCTGCAAATGAATGGGATTAAGGAGGAGGAAGAGGAGGAGCATCACCATGAGGGAATGCTATATTATATGCTACCAGTTCTCCTTCACAATTTTTGACTTCTCAAGGATGAACTTCCCTTCCTTGTACTTCTGAGATGCTTCATAAGCTCTTTCATACTTCCAACCCAACACTTCTCGGCAATCACCACAGTACACATCAGCCACTGTGTGCAGTCCTGTCAAGAGATGCCTGTCTTCTTTTGCCCCTACCACAATATTCATTGCATGGGAGAACAGAAATGCTCTGCCATTTCTTCCCTAATTTCAAAAATTCAAGAAAACTGTATTGGACAATGATATGGGAAAGTTTCTGAGAGGCTTAAAAATTAAAAACGCGTCTTTAAATACTAAGCTAATCAACCCAAGTCCCAGTAGGAGAGGACAAGGGAAATTGACATTCCTTGGGATTGCTTTGATTTTGATACATGCAGAGCACCTCATGATTCAAAGACAACATATTTTGCAGTGTTCATGAAAATCTGATGTATCGTTAATTTTCAACACCTAATGGCTATTGTAATAACTAATAACAGAGAAAAAGAAAGGGCTGGTCAATTACATTAACATTGCCATTTCATCCCACCACATCTCAATTACTGTTTTCCAGCAAACACAACCTTCACTAACCAAGTCATGATCATAACAGCTATACAACAACAATAATTGTGACTGTCAATGACACCAGACATCAATAGTCACGGCCTCCTTTCAATCATCGTAACAAGAGCCCCAACCATCCAGCAAAAGGAACTGTGTGTGATTGTCAATGCCACCAGTCATTGGTAGTGACAGTAACTAACGCTTTTCTACTATATGCTTCTCTGGCATCCATAAGCAGACTTCCCACAACAACCATTACTATATCATTTTCATCACCACCTATCCAGTATCTCTAATTCCATTTCAGTCAAAAACTAAGCAGCACTTTCATCTACTTTTTCAAGCATATAATCACACTGCATAAAACTTGGACTATCAGATGATAGTTTCTATTAACACTGATTAGTTGGATAGTCAGTTACTCAGTATCATTATGAAACAAATTCTTTAGCATCCTGCTATTTAAGAAAAAATATAGGAACAGTCCCAATTAGAATCCTAAGACTGAAAACGAAAATCAACTAATGAACTCTCTTTTAAACTTCAATTTCTGGTCTGAAACTATTGTAGTTTTTAATGGCTTTAAGAAATAAACCATATTCAGGTTCAGAAGTGGGCTCTAGACAAACTACACCACAGATACTGCGTCTGATATCATTTATAGAGAAAGAATTCAACATCTTTCCAGTCTTGATTCCGGACATCACTTTGAACCATTCCTATCACGTTACTTCTTCTAAGAGTGATCATAAGTAACTCTGAACACATCAAATTCTGATACCTCTTCACTTATCTGGAAGATGGATGTGGGGATTTGGGGCAGTGACGGACTCATAAGGGGTGCTTCACCCACAGCCCTGGTTTAATTTTCAAATTTTTTGGAATTGAAATTTTTTTTTGATCGAAAGGAATTATTTGGAATTGAAATGTCAGCTCAGCTAAATGAGAACGTACTATTATGCGCTTGAGGTTGCTCAACATCTTGGTATCAAAAACTTACCAATAATCACCTAATTATTATATCAAAGATTGGAAAAGGGAAAAAACAAATCTTGTACATATTGTTTCATTTACCATTTTCTTTACTTAATATTCTCTTAATTCAAGTTTTAGAGACTAGAGATTGATCATTTTTAACTATGAATAGCACAAAAAACAAGCTTGAAAATGGGATAGAAAAGTAGTTTATTGCAAATAACATCGTTACTCATAAATGAAGGAAGCACTACTGAGAAATGTGATACATACTCAATCATCAATAAAATTTGACATGAAAGAACATCCTTTTAACCCAAGACTTCTATATACAGAAACATATTAACATTTCCCAGTTGTTGCCTCCAAAGGTGAGGAGCAACGAAGGGGAAAAGAAAATTCGACAAGTGATATGTTACAAGTGGAAGCAACAATAAAACCAAAACAAGAACAAAAAGAAGGAAGCAGCAAATGTGATATGCAAGACAAAGTGACAATCTGAATAAAAGTCAGGAAAATTCACATCCGTGAGTAAAATCCTTCGCCTACAAAAATGACGGACTAAACAAGGAAAAGATGCCTCACCTGAAAAGCCTTGGAAATTATATCGTCGTGGAGTGAAACTTGGTTTCTACAATTACAACAGCTGTACAACCTTGGACCTATCAGTTCCGCCATTAACTCTCAAAAGTTTCCTATCAAACAACTCACAAAATATTAAAATCACAGTTATTTAAGAGAACAGACGTTGATCAGATACAGAGTATGGATTAGAACTTAGAATCATCGACCAGAACATGAACCAAGCAAAGGGAAAATAATAAATTCTTTACCTACAACAGGCTCAATGATGACCCAAAACTCTGCAACAGCAAGATAGGAAGAGAAAAGGGTGTTAGCGTGCAAGATTAGGCTAAAGACGATCACAAAGTTGAGTACAGATTCCCATGTAAGATATTAAAGAATTTTAAATAGAAAAGGTATATACATGGCGGGGCAGATAAAGACACGGCCGCTACAATTGTAAACAACACGAACGCTGTCCGTATAGTAAAACCAAAACGATCAAATAAAATAACAACCACTTAGAGAAAATTTAATAAAAAGAAACTATTTGGATTAGAATCCTGCAACCAAAAAGCCGAGAAAGATCAGGAAAGAGAAGAGAGAGCTCGGCCCTGTTGACGAATGCCAGTGGAAAGTTAATGGGATCTAAAGCTGTTGAAAAAATAATAACAAAAAAAACCCTACCATGATTGGTGATTCAGAGTAAAACATAGGTAAATTTATTGTCAATCGCGTTAAGTCGCCATCACTTCATTGAAGAATGAATCGAGAAATTATGCTTTGGTTACTTAACCCAATGATAATTAGAAGCATCAGAAACACTAATGAAGAAGATTTTCGCTGAGTATATGAAAAGAGGAAGAAGAAGAAATAGAGGGGCGAGTCCCTATTAGCTTTCAGGGTTCACTGACCTGGCAAGTCTGAGACTGAGTGAGGGCTCTGATCCATGGATGAATGATGATGGGAACCACTATCAAATAATTTAGCGAGAGAGAGGCTGCGTGTGGTTATTATTATTATTTTTAATTTTAATTTTTAATAATATTATTTTGTTATAATTGAGTTGGTTAGATGATAGCGGGAACTTCACGCGCCTGAACCTGTCCGTTTGGAACGCGCGAAAAGGAAAATACGTTACGGAAAGGGCTCGCGCGATGAGGTCTTGCACCGAACTCCGAAGACGCAGCGGCGGCTGTGCCAGATCCACCGAAAGAGAGACGAATATAATAATAATAATAATAATATATTAGGGATGCAAATTTATTTCAGAAATGTTTACTTATGGGCAATGTTGACCTGGAATTTTTTTTTGATTTAATGTTGTCCTAAAAATTTTAAAACCTAACGTTATTATCTCATATCATTAAAAAAACTAATATTAACTTTTAAAAAAATTGACGTTAATTTTTTAACAGTATGAAGTACCATTGTTATATTTTTTAAATTGTTTTGGGGGTATATTGAATTTGAAAAATCTTTTAGAGCAATATTTCTTCTCATCGAAGATTTCTGAAATAAATTTACACATTAACCTTAATATATTATTATTATTATTATTTAATTTTATCTTTCAATCTATCTATGGAACTTAGTTTAGTTAATTAACGACAATAATATTAATTTAATCTAATTTAATTCTTAAGCATCATTTTTCTTTCACTCTAATTTTTTCAAAAATCAGTCAAAATGGTTTGTCTTACTTAACATGGGTATTGATTCACGTATCACTCTGTAACAGTGATATATCTAAACACAGAAATGCAACGAATTAAGCAAAATATATCTTAGCAAATTCTTCCAGTACTGCTTTATTAGGGATTCAAACAGTACAAGGCATGTATATATTATATCACTGAAACTGAGAAAACCATCACAGAAATTGACAGCATAATGCAGAAAGGAAAAATCACAGAGAAGGATAGAAGGTCTCAGAGAAGGAAGATCACTCAATATTCTTCACACCCTTATCTGTTACTCATTTTCTGTTATATAGCCTCATTCTCGCGCATCTTCCATGACGACCTGCGTACGCGCTGGCTTCTTCTAACCGTATCACGTGGTTGCTGTTCTGGCATTGTCAATATATTTGGGCCCTTATTACTTGGGCCTTCAACTACAATATCTGTTACATTACCTCTCCCAGTAAGATAGACCTTGTCCTCAAGGTCAAATTCAGGAAAATCTCGTGCAATTACCTCAGCATCCTCCCACGAATTTGGAATGGCGCCTTGCCACTGAATCAATACTTGAGTAACATTGTGACCTTGAATCTGGACTTGTCGTTTACCCAAAATCTGAAGGGGTGAAAGAATAGGACCAGATTCATTGGTTTGCAAAGGAAGAGGCAGGTAATGATCTGTAGGATTGCGCTCACATTTCTTAAGGACAGAAACATGGAATATTGGATGAATCCTAGCTGTTTCCGGAAGATCCAATTTATATGCAACAGAACCCACTTTAGCCAATATAGGAAATGGACCAAAATAGCGCAATCCCAACTTCTGATTTTTTTGGAGAGACACAGAAGTTTGACGATATGGTTGTAACTTGACATAAACTAGCTGACCTACCTCATAATGCACTTCAGAACGTTTCTTATCAGCATATTTCTTCATTCTAATTTGAACTTTTTGTAGATGCAATTTTAACTTATGCAAAACAGCATCCCGATCATTTAATTGGATCAATACTTCCGCTGGAGCATCTAGAGGTTCAGAGGCAGCAAATAGACAAGGAGGATCTCGCCCATACACTGCTTTAAATGGTGTCATACCAATAGATTCATGATAAGATGTATTGTACCAGAATTCTGCCCAAGGCAGAAAATTCACCCACTGTTTAGGAACATCATAAACAAAGCAACGAAGATACATTTCTAAACACTTGTTTAAGGCTTCACTTTGGCCATCCGTTTGAGGATGGTAAGCGGAACTCATGGCAAGAGTAGTACCTTGCAGTTTAAATAGGTGCTGCCAAAAATTACTGGTGAAAACTTTATCACGATCCGAAACTATAGATTTTGGAACACCATGTAGCCTTACCACATTATGAATGAAAGATTCAGCAACTGATTGACTAGAAAAATTTGCTTTCAAAGGAGCAAAATGCCCATATTTTGATAACCGATCCACCACTACTAAAATAACAGTATAGCCCTTTGAATTAGGCAATCCAGTGATAAAATCCATTGCCACATCCTCCCAAATCGCTTGAGGAATAGGTAATGGACTTAATAATCCTGCTGGATGAGTGTGAGATACCTTAGCCTTTTGACATATATCACAATTACGTATGAAAATGCGAATGTCCTGTCTCATTTTAGGCCAAAAAAATTGTGCAGCAATACGAGTAAAAGTCCAAAAAAATCCAGCATGGCCCCCTAATGGAGAAGAATGAAATTCTTCTAATATTTTAGCAATCAATCCATAAGCATCAGTAGGAATAACCAATCGGTTCTTATAAAATAATTTTCCATTGACAATGTGATAATGAGGAAGAGATACTGGATGCTGACTTACTTGAGAGAAAATCGCCTGAAGTTCATTGGACTGTTGCTGTGCTGAAATAATGTCGTCAATTAACAAAGGAATATGAAGGGAATAAGCCATGAAACAACTTCTAAATAAAGCATCTGCAGCCCCATTGGTATTTCCTGGTTTATATTCAATTCGAAAATTATATCCCAATAATTTCGGTAACCAAGCTTGCTGTTCTGGAGTTTGAATTGTTTGATCAGTCAAATGTCGCAAACTCTGATGATCAGTGCGGATAACAAATGGATGACCCAACAAATAATGACGAAACTTAGCTACTGCCTCAGTGATGGCATACATTTCACGAACATAGGTTGACTGGGATTGCATTCTCAATGAAAGTTTCTTGGAAAAGAAAGCTATAGGATGACCGTTTTGACTTAAAACAGCACCAATACCATGACCTGAAGCATCAGCCTCTAGTACAAACGGTTGAGAAAAATCTGGCAGTACAAGCACTGGAGCTTGAGTTAGTGCTTTCTTTAGGTTATCAAAAGCGTCCTGAGCATTAGCATTCCAACAGAATGAATCTTTCTACAATAAAGATGTTAAAGGAGCAGCCAAAGACGCATAGCTTCGAATAAAGCGACGATAATAACCAGTGAGGCCAAGAAAACCTCTCAACTGAGTAATGGTAGAAGGAATTGGCCAATCAACAATAGCTACAATCTTCGTAGGATCAACTGAAACTCCCTCTGAAGATACCACATGTCCCAAGTAATCAACCTTGTTTAATCCAAACGAACACTTAGCCAATTTGGCAAATAATTGATGATCAAGAAGTAGCTGCAAAACTATTAACAAATGTGCCAAATGGTCAGCCCAAGTTTTGCTATACACCAATATATCATCAAAGAAAACAAGAATAAATTTGCGCAAATAAGGCCGAAAAACATCATTCATCAAAGCTTGGAATGTTGCGGGTGCATTAGTAAGGCCAAATGGCATAACAAGCCATTCATAATGACCATGATGAGTTCTAAAAGCTGTTTTGTACCTATCTTCCTCTTTGACCCGAATTTGATGATATCCCGCACGTAAGTCTAATTTGGAAAAATACACAGCTCCACACAATTCATCCAACAATTCATCCACAGTAGGAATTGGGTAAGAGTCTTTAATAGTAACAGCATTAAGAGCCCTATAATCAGTACAAAATCGCCAAGACCCATCTTTCTTTTTAACTAATAAAACAGGTGCAGAAAAGGGACTGTTACTTGGTTGAATAATACCATCGCGCAGCATATCAGAAACCATCAACTCAATTTGATTCTTTTGAGAAAAAGGATAACGGTATGGTCTGACCTTAATTGGTGATGTACCCTCTTGTAAATTAATAGCATGATCCTTTGAACGAGGAGGAGGTAGACCCTTAGGTGTAGAAAAAACGCTGGCAAACTGATGGAGAAGTTGTAATAACTCATCAGGAACATTAGAAGGAAACAAAATAGAGTCATCATTGAAGCCATCCGAATAACATTCCAAAGCATAAATCTCCTCCACACTATCAGTAGCTACCATTCGTCTCATATGATGATAATGGATCATAGATGGGGGGCGGTGTCTGTCACCCTGTAAAGTAATAAATTTATCATCACGATAAATACGAATCATAGCAATACTATAATCTGAAACATGAGCACCCAACGTAGCTAACCAAGATGCACCCAAAACCAGATCAGCACCTTTAATAGGAGCTACAAAAGCATTAATGGGAAAATCATGTCCACAAATTTTAAGAGGAATGGAGCGTACTATCCCTTCCCCATCCAAGCAATTGCCATCTCCCACCACCACCTTAAATCTCGGAGCTGGCTCAACCAATAACCGAAAATGCTGCACTACTCGAGGTTGAACAAAATTGTCTGAGCTTCCACCATCCAAAAATACTTTTTCCCTGCGTAATTGCATCTCAGCAGCTGTTAACCTCTTGACTTGAGGAAATGGCTTTGCAGATGGTGTCGATAACAACGGTGGGACTGAAGATTTAGAACTGCCCTGTGCCGATTGTATAGAGCTAGACGGTAACGATCCCACAGGTTTAGTAAAGCCAAATGAAGCTTGAGAAGTGGGCCGAGGTTTAAGCCCAAAACCCAGCTTGGACCCCCCATCATCATATAAACGAGCAAGAGCAACAGCTCTAGTCAAAGAATCAGGTTCACGTGCTAAAACATCCCGTCGTATATCATCTTTTAAACCACTTATGAAACAGTCCATAAGAGCCCCATCAGACAGCCCATCAACTCGGTTAGCAAAGGCCATAAAGCTAGTATGATAAGTAACCACCGATCCCGTCTGTGTGAGCTTAAAGAGTTGAGAACGTGGGTTATCATATTGGGTAGGCCCATACTGAATTTCAATGGCCTTAGTAAGCGCCGCCCAGTTGGGCACACGATGAGTACCAAATGTAACAGTGATATATCTAAACACAGAAATGCAACGAATTAAGCAAAATATATCTTAGCAAATTCTTCCAGTACTGCTTTATTAGGGATTCAAACAGTACAAGGCATGTATATATTATATCACTGAAACTGAGAAAACCATCACAGAAATTGACAGCATAATGCAGAAAGGAAAAATCACAGAGAAGGATAGAAGGTCTCAGAGAAGGAAGATCACTCAATATTCTTCACACCCTTATCTGTTACTCATTTTCTGTTATATAGCCTCATTCTCGCGCATCTTCCATGACGACCTGCGTACGCGCTGGCTTCTTCTAACCGTATCACGTGGTTGCTGTTCTGGCATTGTCAATATATTTGGGCCCTTATTACTTGGGCCTTCAACTACAATATCTGTTACACACTCGCAGATCATTTACGATATTTTTTTTGGGTACATCCGGAATTAAAGACAAAACAAGAAAGCTCCTAACTACGTAACACCCCCGGTGCTAATGAAGGAAATGGTAGACTCCTTCGACAGAATTTGCAGTCCTGGTTTTAGGCTCAGAGATTCCTTAGCTAACAGATTAGCTTCCATGTTATCCAACCAATTGATCGGAGAAAGTTGAACTTCCCGGTCTTTGTTCAAAAGATCCTTCATAATTTTAATTAAATGTCCCTCCCAATGTATGTCCAGGTCTTCCCTGGTGGCCCAGGATACAACATCTTGCGAATCACAAAATACCTGCACCTTTTTGAGCCCTACATCCCAAGCTCTACGAAGACCCCCAATACATCCGCACACCTCTGCACTAAAACAAGGGATCAGGGTGGGTGCTACGTGGTGTTGCCCCCTACTGCACGGCAAAAATGGGGGCTTTCCAAATGTTTTTTCTTGTTTTTTTTAATCATTAAATTCTACATAAAATAAGTGACATTTTGATATTTTATGGGTAAAAAATTAAGTTATTTTCAATTTTTATGATTTTTCAAAGATTCAGTATTCAAAGTGAAAAAAAAAAACTACACCATTTTTTTTTGAAATATCTTTAAAAAATCATTAAAAAATTAAAAATAACTCCACTTTTTACCATAAAATATCAAAATGTCACTTATTTTATATAGAATTTAATGATAAAAAGGAACACAACAAAAACACTAGGGAAGGGTCTCTTATTTGCCTCGTAGCAGGGACAACACCAAAACCCTCCTACTCCTTCGTTCACGTTTCCATCGGACTTTTGCAATCCATTCTAGTTCACAATCTCAACACCCTCCTACTCCTTTGCCTAAGTTGACTTAATCCTACCCCAAGCTCCAGATTTGGGGCGATTCATATTGATTGTTGGTAGGAGGTTGTGGCCATATTGATATTTAGATCGAATAACCTTTATCCACAAAGCATCCCGTCGTGAAAATAAACCCTAACCAAACTTCATCATGAATTATTGGTTTTGAATCTGAGTGTCGGAGGCCAAGCCCTCCATGTTCCTTTAGGCACACACTATATCTTGTCAACATCCGTTTCTATTTTGATATGCGTAGGGTAATAATGAACAAGTTTCACTGACAAAAAAAAGTACAGTTATACTGATAATAAGTATTTGTTTACAGACAGACATTAACAGGGCAAAATTTACTAATAATTACAAATATGTACAGAATATCCCAAAATATTCCAAGTATAGGCTAAATATAACCACCGGTTATGTCTCGAGAAACGTGTCTGTCAGTTTTCCTTACCATGTCCTTGCTTTTTGAACCGCTAGCACCCGCTAATACATTTTGATTTAGAAAAAGGGATGAGATTCCGAAGAATCCCAGTAGAAACATACTATTGATATATAAAATGTGAAAATTAAATATGCAATGCACATATTAGGCAAAATGAAAGTTCAATTCGATTCATATGTGAACACACGTTTCAGGGCCAAACATCGAGTTAGAACCCCTACATGTACCTTAGTCGAGTCACCAACCACAGTTAGGATTTTCGATATACCTTAGTTGGGCACCGAACCACAACTAGGTACTATGCCTCTAGCACGCATTCATATCACAAAATACAGTAACACATAGCATACAATAGTCACATAGTATATGAGAGATAGTAGTCCATGCTTCAACCTTTTTTAACCTCGAGATGCTCGCCTCATGGAACGTGTCAACTTCAGGTTCCTAACTCGGTCCTAAAATATTAAATGTACAAGAAATAGATTATAACATATTCATGTATCATTTTAGACACTTTCATAGTGTTTATTGTGGTTATATTAGCCTATGGTGAATATTTACCAAAATACCCCTGGGACCCTGGCCCGGCCCCGCCGTACCCGGTCCGGCTGTACTTTTCTCAAAATTTTGACATGACTATTCTGACATATTTTCATTCAAGGAATCCATTTCCTTACTTGGAATTACCAAATTCATTATAAAATTATGAAAATAACTTTGACAGCCCCTATTTTAAGGTTTCAGGGATGTTTTCGTAAATATGCTTTCTTGACCTTTTCCGAAAAAGTGCTCAACTATAACCCCACCTAATTTTTCCTCTTGAATCCAATGGAACCATCAAATCACTGAAAATCCAACTCTAAGGCCCTCTAACATCCCTAGACGAAATTATGGTATTCTCCGGGAAAAATCGGGGTTTTGCGATTTCGGCTTAGTAAACATGTTCTTTTCTACTCCTAACCACTTTATTAACTATCTAATTGAGTTATAACAATTATTTGAACTAAAATTGGGCAGCATAACCCTTAGGCACATCCATTTCCAAAATTTAAAACCAATGGCAATTTGGCGAAATTTCACCGATTAAATTGTCCACAGCGGTCAGAATATTTAATATACGAAGGTTTGAAAGTTACTTCAAGCTCCCACTAGCTTTTCCCCAAATATGGCTGAAACCCTAACCTTTAAACAACAGATTTTTGAGCCTCCAAACCTTCAAGAACAAAGAAGAGTAGCTTAGGGTCGGAATTATACGCGTTAGGAGCTAAATCGTCGAAGAAATCGGCTTTCCTTGCGATTTTTCTTCTCCTTTCTCTCTCTACAATTCCAAATGTTCTCTCTCTATATTCAGCTGCTGTGCGTGAAAATGGGCTGGAGAAAGGAGGATGATGATATTTAATATCATATATTATATTATATTTAATTATTAATTTAATTTCCAACAACTTCGGATTTCAGAATTTTCTGGTAGATTTTCTACTCAAATTTTGAAAAATCATAACTAATTCTAGAAAAATCAAATTGGAGTGATTCTAAAGGCGAACCCTTATTGAGTATTGTTTCAAGAAAAAATGTAGACTTTAGCCATTTGGAAGCACACAATTCCCATAAATTCTATCTTTGGATGTTGCTCCAGAAACTTTCCAGTTTTTCTGGGCTAACTTCAAAAATTCATATCTTTTTACATATAGCTTCAAATGATCAAATGACCTATTAAATTAAAGCTTGGGATGTCTACTTTCATCCTATAAAATTTCATAATTTTTGCTCATCATTTGATCTTCCAAAACCATATTACCAACTCACTGCCGTATAGGCGATTTCACCAAAAACATTGTTTACCTTTAATTTCTAATATCATATGACCAAAATTAACATTAGTATTGACCAAATATTATTTTCTTGTATTCCTTTACTTTGAACCTTAATATTGGGCTTTTAAAATTACCCAAATTAATTCCATAATTATTTTTGCCCAATTTCTCACGAAAATGAACATTTATAAAATTCATAAATTCCAAATTTATGAATATTTATCATTTTATTGAATTTTTTAAATATTTACAATATTTTTTGTGAATATAAATTTTGGGGTGTTATATATCCCATAAGATTAAACAAGCCTTCCTTCTCTGCACGGTAGATCCCTAGAGAAAACACCAAGCATTCTTATCTAATTAATCACAACAATTAAATGGCAATAAAGCCGTTTTCATGATATGATTTAGTATGGCTAGTGCCACAGACTTTTTTTTTTTTGGCCAGATAGTGCCACAAACTTAATTAACGTGTTTCTCCCGGACAATGAGAGTGGCACTTCTAATTAGATAAATGTTGTCTGACCTTATCCACAATAAATTGGTATGTATCCTTCGTCACTCTATCATGATGGAGGGGTACACCTAGATACTACCCAAGATTCACCGCCATCGTATAGCCCAAAGAGCTACTAAGTTGTGACTTAATGGTATGGTTTACATTCTAGGAAAAGAACACTCTGGTTTTTGTATAAATCACACGCTATCCTAAAGCAACACCAAAATCCTGGAGACATTTCTTGATAACTTGGACTTGATTCAAATTAGCTTTAGCGAAGATAACCAAATCATTGGCAATCCAAATTAGCTTCAGCGAAGATAACAAAATCATCAACAAAGAAGAGGTGCAAAATCGATAGATCATCCTTGTGGAGCCGAGTAGGTTTCTAGGCCTCACAATCAACTTGTTCCTAAATAAGGTGAGCCAACTTTTTGATACAAAGAACAAAAAGCTAAGGAGAAAGAGGATCACATTGTTCAACTGCCTAGGTTAATTGGATCGGGAACCTTATTTCTCGTAAGCAATCAAAACCAAACGACTACCTAACTCAGTCATGTGCATTTTCTAAATCAATTTTGATATCTATAAAGCCTTTTTTGCCTTTCACGTTTCTCATTAAATGGATGACCTCTTGTTCCAGGATAATATTGTCCAAGCTTAGGCAACTAGGGACAAAGATGCACTGATTAGGAGCAATAATAGTGGAGAGGACATGCTTAAGACGATTTGCGATAATTTTAGTAATAAACTTATAAATCACATTATAGAGACTTATAGGACGGAATTCCCTCAAACCTTTAGGATTATCAGTTTTCGGGATTAACACCAAGAAGTATGGTTAATATCTCAAATTTCCTGCAAAGAGGAAAAAGCTTTAGTGATGAAATCAATTATTGCAAATCACACTTGGGGCTATTAGGATTAAAAGAACAGGGCATTTAAACCATCAAGGCCAGGTGCTTTCATTACTCCTATATTATTCACAACTTGTTCAATTTCAGCCATTGTTACATTGCCTCCCATTATGTGCAATATCTCTTAAGGAATAGTTGGATTAGCTATATTCAGTAGGAAGTTGTTATACTCATCGGTGAAAAGAGATGTGTAAAATTGTACCGCTTCCTTCTTAATCTCCTTTACCACAAATATCCACTCTCTACTTCCATTTTTTATCGCCTCAATCATATTAATTTTCTTTTTAGCGCTCGCCCTTCTATGAAAGTATTTTTTGTTTTTATCCCCAAGTGCAAACCAATCGCACCTAGCTTTTTTCGCTCACATAACATCTTCACGAAGAATGACTTCCTCAAATTCTCTCCATAAATTCTTTTGAAGAAGTAAAAGCGATGACTAGGGTCTCTCCATAGTAATACTTCGGTTCAAACCTTCAAGTTGATTGAAAATTCTATGCTTACGCCTCCCCAAATGACCATACACTTTGTTTTTCCACACCGCAACCTCTCTGTGAAATTCTATACATTTTCCATCCATGACAAGGCTTTAAACCAAGTAGTATTCATAAAGTGCTCAAAATCATCATGCAAGATCCATGAGGCTATAAACCAAAACAGTGATACACGTATATACTGTAGGTTATCTATTGATGTTTGCAAGAAAAGAGGCCGGTGATCTGATTTAAATTGGTAAAGAACCCTTACCACCTTATCAGGAAAATAATCCATGAAGGCGCCATTGACCAGTACTTAATCTACTTTACTCTCACCCCCTTCCCTACTCCAGGTGAAGAAAGGACCGATAGTATGAACACTAGATAAACCCAAGTCTTTAAACCCACCACCGAAAGCTTTGTCTATAGCCGGATGAGTTTAAGTCCTCGACCTTCACTAATATTCAAAGTTCAAACAATGTACTATTAAAATCAACCCCCAAACACCAGTTCTATCAATTCGGTCCCCAACTTCCAACAACACCCTCCATAGTTCTCATATAGTTCTCATCATTTAATTGTGTTAGTGCTTACACACACTCTTGTAACATAATGTTTTCCCCATTTACCTCAGCTACTAAATGTATGCATTGCTCCGACTTACCCAAAACTTGTACCTTACCTTGATCTTCCCTCCATAATAGCCAAATACCTCCATTGAACCTGTGAGAGTCGACAATATGGTAATTCTTTAACCCCATCTTACTCACAATCTTCCTAGCTTTCAACAGGCTAGAACACGTTTCAATCAACGCCAACATATCAACATTGTATTTACTATACAACTCCCTTACCAAACCTGGGAACATCCTCGACCCTACTCCTCTACAGCTCCAAAAAAGACTAATCATGGGAAAACATTAAGGGAAAAGGTTGGCCTATAAGGCCTTAACCAAGTGCATTATCTTTACGAAGGACAAAATCAACCATGATCCAATTCAAGGGTTATAAACCTATGTCTTGACCTGGGTTCGGGGCCTCCTTTAAGTCCATAGTATTAGTTCGTTCCAATTCTTCCTTCGCATTTTCATAATCTAATTGCATCAGGGCTCCAAATGGGTCTTCTGAGCACATAATGGGCTTCTTTTATCAATTGGGCCACCTAAAATAATTGGAGTCAAAGGACCTTCTTTATTTTCCTTTCTATTAGCATCGTTTACCCATACATGTCTACATAACGGATCCATTAGGACCTACTTCTTTTGATTCTTTATATCCTTACCAAATTGGTGATCTTCAGTAATCATACCAGGCGCAAAGCTCACCTTGGATCTCTCCATATACGTAGCTAACTTAATTGCCCTGCGTGTATCACGCTTAATCAAATCACTCTGATGTGATTTTGAAATCTTTCCTGAACCAACTTCTCGTGATCCCAGATTCTCAGTTACTAAACCCTTCTTTTCAAGCGGTCATTTAACCAAGTTCCAGATCCTCATAGCCTCCTTCTGTGGCGGCAATGTTCCACCGAAGAGCTCACTACTTGCCCCTTTGTATTCCCTTTTCAGCCCTTGTATGGTCTCCACTCCCTCTTTACTCTTATTAGAATCCCCAACGCTTTGGTCGGTTTTCTCCATCCTCTTCTTCTCTGTCGACTTCTCACCCCGGGCCTCCGTTTGTAAGCCATCTGGAAAAACCTCTTTGTGATGACCATACTTTCCACAATGAAAGCAAATGAGATGCAATCCTTCATGCTCCACTATATATTCCTTACCAAAGATGCGTACCGCTAGTGTCAAATTTTTCTTCAAATCTAGTTCAACACAAATGCACGTGACTCTACTTCTCTTGGTCAAGTACATTATTGAGTCCACCTTCAGAGTCTTCCCCACCAACCCTCCAATGAGGTATAAGCTCTCCGCATTGAAAAAATCCAAAGGGGGTAACAGAATACGGATCTATGCTGCTATTTCCTCTGATGCTCTGCCATCTATAGATTAAAATTCAGTCGCCATCTTTGAACAAGTAGATAATGATCTGCTATCGTCCATGGCCCCTCTAGATAAACATAATTCATATCATCCTCACAATCAAGAGAAACCACAAAATAACCATTATCTATATCCCGGATGGTGTATCGTTCCTTTGTCTTTCAGAGGCATTGAAGCCCAATCTGCATATTCCAGAGAGTGGTATTCTTAACTAGTAACTTAATGATAAGTGACTTCTTCCATGGAGCGCACCATCTCTCGTACTGCTCCTATAGGATTACTAGGGTAGGAATATCATCCCCTCCTTATCTCCGTTCTCGTCTCTTTCCCCTTGCTCTTTCTCCTTTCCCTTTGCATTACTAAAGAAACCCTTCAAGCTTTCAAAATAAAGTTTCCATGCATCCTCAAATACACTGCTGCCCCTAGCATCAAAAAAGCAACCCTTGATTCCCCAATCCATAAGAGTATCCTTATAGGAACTTGTCTTGGCACCAACCTCACCCTTCTCACCATTCTCTCCATCGCCTTCCTCCTTCACCAACTTCACCTTCTTCCGCCCCCTATCATGAGGGCTCTCCTCCTCCATACCTGCACTCACCATCTCTCAAATCAAAATCAAGATTTTACTAATACTTACATACTCTCATATACGAGATTTAATAAAATGTTAAATTTAAAGAAATTCATGGGAAATAAAAAGATTATATATACCTATAATTAATTGTAAAACAATAATATCAATGAGTGTGATTTAAATGTATTCTGTTATATTAACTTTTAAACGCTTTTTATGGTTGATTGTTGCTATTTACAATCTCATATTAATTTTTTTTTAATGATTGTTTGAATTACAGAGTGAAGTGGGGAAAAAGTTAAATGGCTTATACCAAAATAAATTTTTTGTTTGGGTCACTTCATTTTAAGGAAAATGAAGTCAAAACGTAAATTGAGAGTTTACCTAAATAGAGATTAAGTTATACTCCCTCCAGTCCTAAATATAAGACAGAGTTGATTTTTTTTGGAGAAATTAAGAAAGCTAAATAAGTTATTTAATCATATCATATGTTGTGTGTACTTAGATTATATATCAGTTTATTAGTCAAACTAATCAGTTTGGAGAAAAAAATAAAAATAAAAATAATCCAACGTAATTTAATTATCTTTCTTAATCTCTTTAAAAAAAATCAAATTTACCTTATATTTAGAGTAAAAAAGAGTAAATAATTAATGAACTTCACAGGTACACATACCCAATATTTCACTAAAAGGTGCTCGGTTTTTCAAGTAGATTTTTAAATTCACAGTGATGTTGTTGTAATTTCAATTGGCTGGTGGCCCATAGATTTATATGTGTGATCATGGGAATGAAGAAACACTAAAATATTGGTTAAGCCTTTTAAAGTCATTTATTATATATATATATAGGGTTTGGTTGAGTTGGCAATTGAAAAGCATATTTCCGTAAATCAAGATAAAACTCTTCTCATATATTTATCTCGTATACAATAAATCATGTCGGAAAAGCAGCTTTCACCACTAAACACACAGTATAATGTTATCTATTTGCATAAAGAATGTATAAAAATAAGCTAATATAATCATTAGAAAATACTAACAGCAATGACAGAGACTGATCAATAAAAATAAAGGAGGTGTAACGGATATGATACGAATTAAAAATTTTAAGATTTACATGACGTCCTTGTCAGGTCTTGTATTAAAAAGGCAAATCAAATATATAAGGTTGAGTCAAATATAATGTCAAACATTCAGAGTACTTAAGTTGAATAAATGGATGGGGAACCAATTTTCAACACCCACTCGCCAAAAAGCCTTGCGATGACCGCAAAAGCATAACGCCCACTGGAATTTTCTGTATTATATGTATATATTTGCTACAAATTTAAAACAACGTTCGTATTAGATTAGATTATCAGTAAAAAGAGGAGCAACAGTTTGGCGAGCCCAACACCAAGTGATCAACTATATGAGACTCTTGGCAAATAAATAAATAAAAGATCAAGTATATGAGACTCCGTCCAGTCCTTTTCAAGTAACTTTTTTTTTTCCTGCACAAAACTATATATAAAATGATATGTGATAGTTAAGATTAGTTAAAAATAATAAATATATAAAAAATCTCATGATTTTTTTAAATATGCCTATATTTATGAAAAGAGCATATGATAGAGAATAAATAAAAAATATGAGAAAGAATAGATAATAAACAATTGAATAAAAGAGAATTAGTGGTTGGTTAATTTAAAGACATGTAGGTAGAAAAAGAAAAAATAGTTTAAATTTTAAAATATAAAAAAAAATCGTTTATATAAAGAAACAGTAAAAAATAAAAATTTATTTATAAATAGGATTAGAGGAGTAGTATACAGCAGAAATTTGATGATAAATGTGTGTTTTGTCCTTATGATTTGGAGCAGTTTCATCATCACGTTTAATTGATAATTATTGGTAAAAATTCACATTAGTTGAGGAGACAAGAGTAATAAAATAGGACCAGAAAGAGAGATGGGTACAAAGTGATAGGCGTGTGGGCCAGTGACACGTGTGCGGAGTTATATGGTCATAACATTACACATAATAATGAAAGACAATAAACGTGCGGGGCCGATATATGTCCTCATATGGCCGCGCAACATGAGAAAGAAGACAGCATTCAAGAGTACATTTATTTATTTATTGTTATTATTATTTAATCAGTAGAGGGATTATTAGTAATATTGCTTGAAGATTTTAGCCTTTTCGATGATGAAGTTGCCTTCCTTGAATTTCTGGGAAGGCTCGTAGGCTCTGATGTATTTCCAACCTAACTCAAGACCACAGTTGGAGCAGTATGTGTTGGTGATGGTGAACATTCCTGTTATAAGTTGTTTGTCTTGTTTGGCTCCCTCTATTATGTTGCGTGCGTGCGAGAACATAAACGCTGCTCCTGATTTCGCCTTCATCCCAATCCCCACACACACATAAATTTTTTTTTTTATCAGTCTCAAATTAATTAGACATTGAATTGAATTGAATGTGTATAAAAACAAAGATATGTCCTATCAGTTAATTTAAGTCATTCTAATAGAAAGAGAATATCAACATTTACCCATACGTATAACTAGGAATTATATAGAAAAAATTATACTGAAGTCTTGAAAAAGGAAAAATATAAAGAAATGGTTTCGAGAAATATCCAAATTACTATTAAATTCTATGAGACTATTTTGTAATAAATTTCAGTTGGGAAAAATAAAAAATACTCCTATCAATTTATTACAAAATAGTTCCAAATGGAAGTTATTCGACAGGGGCATTTTTGATTTTTTCCAACTAAAATTTATGATAAAATAATTTCATAAGACTTTACAGTAATTTAGACTTTTTTTGAGATCATTTCTTTTTATTTTTTCTTATGTTGGTCCCAACAGTAATATATCACATGCCTTGCTTAATTACGGCTTCCAATATTTCATCATTCGTTTCTACACGTTAGCATTAGGATTCTTCTCGCGTTACATCACACATTTATTTATTTATTTTTGGACTGATACATCACACATTTATTAATTACATTAATTAATGGGATCCCATACAGACCGGAAAAAAAAAAAAAAAGATCCCATACAGATATTGTGTTTAAACACTTCCACATCAGCTTGCATATACTTTATCTTTGGTTTCATTTCTATTTACTTTTGAAATATACTTCTAATTGCCGTGTAGAATTGGTCTTTGTTGAGTTTTATACCCCTCAAATTTCTTTGGCCTTATCAAAACCAAACACTCCAATCACACCACAGTCCCACATCACATTTATGATATTTTAATAGTTAACATCTATTCACAAGCAAAATGCTTTTTTAATTTATTTATACAACTTCACTGTTACTTGCCCTTCCCTATTGGCCATTGGCACCTCGTGTCTCTCTGCTGCAGAAACAAACTGAGTATTTTCTTTTTAAATTTAAAATATTTAAATATAAAAATTATAATATAATAAACATGAACCATTTAATTTCAAAACAAATATGTAATGTTTAAAAAAAAAAATGTAGTATCCCCGGATACGCCATTGATGAACATGTTGTGGTGGTTTCTATAAAGCACATATATATGTGAAGAACAAAAGACCAGTGAAATGAATATCCATTAATTACCCGATTCCTTGCAAGGAGTGAAGATGAGAGACAAATAAGAAAGAGGAGAGAGATTTGTGGAAAACAAATACCTTAAAGCTTTTAGAGAGAAGGTCGATGCGCAACGCAATAGGCGTTTGGCAGTTTCTGCATCTGAAGGAAGAAGAACCTTCATCTCCAAGATCCGCCATTGAACAAGTGTTGTTATTTTAAAGCAACTAAATAATTTGGATTCGAGTGAGACCACTATGAACACTGAGCATATATATATATATAATCATGCCTGTTACTCCTTTTGAACCGATCAAGGCAAGTCGCCTTCACCACACCGGCTTGATAGAGACAATGCTGGGCGACGCGAAACTCCATTTCTTCTCTCTCTTCTTGATTCAACCCACACCCTGTCTATGAAAGCTAAGTGTTACCTATCCTATTTTATATAAACGTCATTTCTTTAAAAATGGCAAGTTCCACGAAGTTACATGCCCGAAATTTTAATTCTTTACAAATTTAATATACTCTTTTATCCATGTTGTATTTGTCTATTTTGATGGGATTAATGATATTAATTAAGTTAGTTAACATAATAAATATTTTTTAAAACACCTTAGTCATTTTTCTTAATTTTCTAATTCTCTCTCTTCTTTAATTATTGTTGAAAGAACATAAACACAATAAATTATGAAAAACTTGACAAATATGAAAACTATACTTCATATTACCTTATATTAAGAAACACAAGGAATAAGTTACTTTTCATTTTTTGATTCAAGAATATTACTTTATAGTAGTCAGATTGCTCTAATTTCCTAAAACTGGATACGTAGAACTCTCTGTATTGCTCTGAATTCTGAGAAGGAGAAAAGCCAAACAGCTATACTTTGAAATAAGGAGCAATCAATTATTAAGAGATAAGGTATAAAAAAAAATGAATGAGCAAGAAGGGTTTTGAATGATATTTCTATTCAAAATAAGAAGACTGTTTCTCAAGCACACCCAATTGTGCAAGGACTCTGGCAGCAAGACTTCTCAAGCGATGACTATCTTTCCTCTGGGTCATGTCTACCAAAGGCATTGTGGCTGAAGCTTTATACTTGTTCTTTATTTCATCCACTTGAAAAATTTTCTCTAAAGCTACTAGAATTTTTTCCTCCAATCTGGCAGACTGAAGACTCAATAAATTTATCAGTGGAGTAATAGCATCTGCATCTGCAAGTACCTTACACCCACCACCTTGTGGTGTTCCACCATGAATCAAAGTCAAAAGTGCATCTAAGGAAGCTTCACATGTTCCCATCTCTCGCTCTCTAAGCAACCTCACAAGGGGCTTCAAAGCATCAGCCTCTATGATACAGAATGAAGACTCAACTGTGCAGGTGCCTAGGTGTGCCGGGCAGCCGTTTTCATAAGGTACAAAGCAGAATTTGAATATACCCGGCTTTTTTATCGGCGTGCTTAAGAGCCATGAGCTTTCTGAAAACTGCTTGATTGAAATGGCTGCATTTTGTTTCGAAAGAGGTGTCCCAGATTCCAGCAATTGCACCAGGATAGGAATGATGCCTTCTTGAGCTACTGCCTTCTGCCACTCCAGGTTTGTTGACACAGTAAAACGGCAAAGAGCTTGAACAGAGTTCTCGATGACCTGCCGTTTGTGCGAGGCATGCTTACGTTGGTCCGAAAGACAATCCAAGATAATTTTAACCGCCCCAGAATCTAAAAGCCACCGGGTTATTTGTGGTTCCCTTGGAAGACTTGAGATGATACCCATAGCAGAAACCGTTTCTTCTGCATCTTCAGTGGTCTTGATGATGGTGAGCAAGACATTAATGCATCTTTCAGTTATATGTGATGTAAAATTTCTGCAATCACCGCCATCTGTCATGTAATAGAACAGCTTCACCGCGTTTGCCCGCACAGTTTGGTTATTGAGCTCTAACAATTGAACTAATACTTGGACAGCTGAGAGCTTCATCAACAACAATCATAAAACTTGTTTTCAGGACTTCAAGACATAAGCACTTTAATATATATATATAAATAAAATATAAAACTTATAGAAAGCTTCACTGTTCATAAGTTATCTTAAACTTGGTACAAGGTACAGGCCAACAGTCTAGTTAACAACTACCATTACTTGCATATGCTTTTTTGACTCAATCAAAAGGAATATCAATTGTTTCACAAGTCGGCTTTTTAGGAAGTAAACTTTTCCATAAGCGGTAGGCCAAGAATGCAGTAATTTTACGAATTCATATATGTATCTTCAACAATGCTTGGTGAACGAACTAATAAATTTATTTTAAAATCTCTTAATGTAAGAAAAGTTATTATAACAATTTTACAAAGAAATAAAATGTTCAAATGAATATTTTCCACCACAATCATAATGTACTAAAATGATGACTTGAGGGAAAATGCCAACCTGTCTTAACCTTTCTCTGATGGTGAGACCAGAGGGAGATTGGCACATTGCCAGGAAAGTTTTCAGAATCTTGCTTTGTATATCAGGTCCGGTGAAGGAAACAAGTGAGAAGAATTTAAATACGTCATCCTCAGAATCTAACAATGAAACCTGAACTTCATCAGCTCGTTGGTGAGTGGTTGACATGGCAAGATGCATCATAGTGTCAGTTGCCTGTTCCCGCAGAGCGGTTGACTGTAAACTGTGACGATATAGCAGCTCGAATAGTGATTGAGCAACACCCTCCCTAATCATCTGTTGGCCATTTTCTGGCAAGGTTGAAAGCTGCAGAAGAGCTTTCACAGCTACTTCCTTGATTTGCACGTCAGGATTAGAGAGCAACTGAAGAAGTGGCTGCAGTGCCCCATCTTTGACTATTGATGCTTTATTATGGTTAGTCAATTCAATCTCTGATAAAGTTCTGGTCATGATTATCTTCACATTTTCTGTTCCTGCACGGACGGCGTGAGCATTGACAATCGGTTAGTGTCTAGTAGCATGCCAATTCCTTTTTTCCCTTTATTTATTATCAATATAGCAAACGGCGAATGTGTAATTTATGCAATACCTGAAGAAAGGTTCTGCAGCAAAGGTTTGAGATAATTCGCCTTTGCCATCTCTATAACATTGTGGTTAAAGACAGAGAGGTTATCCAGAAGCTCACGTGCATTATGGGCTGCTTCAGCATCATCACTGCTTAACATTGTGACCAGGAGGAGTATGCTTCCTTGAACATCTCCCATGAGATCAAGCACTGTAGTACTTCTAGACAATTCTAACAGCAACTCCACTGCTAACTTGCTTTCCTCTATTCGACGTGCGAGTGAGCGAACAATTGATTCTAGTGCATGGTCAACTTTAGCAATATATTCCTGCGTAAAAGAAGCATTACTATTCACATGAAGCCTCACAAAATAAAATCCAGTGTTTATAATTTACAAAATAAGATACCTTGTTCTCTTCATTGTCCTTTGCAAGCAAAGACAGGGTGGAGAGAACACGCTTCCCTATTTCTCTATTCCTAGCACCGAGGAGCTTGATCAGAGTTGTGATGTAATTCTCCATTTTTACCCATTCTCGGTGCATCTGTCTTTCCGAGCAGAGGCCCTGCAATTTTTCCAAGGATTGAAGTATTTCTGCTTCATCATCGCTCTCAAGCTTGGACTTGAGAGCAGAAAGGGTAATCATGGTGTTCCTATCTTTCCATTCTTGAATTGACAGTCGAAGAGTCTTATTAGGTCTTAATTTTGAAGTATCCAGAGGCAACATGGTTAAGGGACAGTTCTTATTCCCTGCTGCAAGCCACTTCTCTATTGCCTTTCTCTCAAATGTCTTGCCAGAGGAAGTTTCCACAGGATCTTCCATGATATCAAGTGAGATTGGACAGTAAAACGAATGTAACGGCTCCAACAGCTGTCGTCCCAGGGAATTTCGCTTTTCAATATACTTCCTCTCCTTCTCTTGTGATGAAGTAACGGAATCAGCTTTTTCGAGCAATCCAACAATCTGCTCCATATGTAGAGCTTCTGCTATATCTCTTCTTGGGTCAGAAATTTGCATGTCACTTTTCAACTCTTTAAATTCTCTCTTTAGAACAGCATGCTCAGTTGAGATCCCAATGACATCCAGAATACGAGCCAGCAACTGATTCGCGTTACAGCGGTCAGCATTTCCTTCTTGTATTGCTAACTCAAGTTTTTCCAGAATTTCCTCTTCTGCTACAGCTGCTTTATACTCATCATCAAGCATGTTCTGGCATAGCTCACTTATTTGTTTACTTAGACCAGAAGAAACATCCAAAGAGGTGAGAGGGATGAGGCTCACCGCTCGGCTTATGTTTTTCGTGCAACACTCCAAATTCTCAGCAATCTTTCTGGAACTGATGAAAAGATAAATCTTACTCTTGGAGTTGCATTCAGAAACCAGCTGTCTAGCAGCTTTAACTTCTTGGTTGAGGACACCAAGGGAATTTTTCAAGCTCTCTGCTTGGTGTATGTCTTCTTTTGATAGTCGTTTTAAAATTAATGAGACCTTCTCCAAGTAAGTTAAGAATTTTCTGAAATTATCCTTCTGAATCAGAATCTGATTGGCTGCTTTGGTGATGTCAGATATACTAAGGACAGTATGAAAAAGTAATTCAGATGCTGGAATGAGTGATGCGTGATCAATTGAATCGTCCGCCATATCTCATCACTGATATAATTTAGCTTAAACCACGGAGTTCAGCTTTTGCTCAATATTCATTTTCCCATTACTCATTTTTCTCGTCAAGCACATTAGACACCGTGACCTAAACACTGGTAGAATCAAGAAGACTCGATCAATTTTTCTTATCCCACAAAATGAATCGGACTAAAACTTGGTTTATAATTCTTTGACCTTCCAAAGATACCAAAATTTCCCAGTTCAAACAACTTGATAGCCCTCTAACAACTAAACACGATAAAAGAAATTAAAGCTCATTTCAATTATGACTTGGTTGCAGTTAAGAATGTAAGGGAAGAAGCCTGGAATTAAATTCGCCCTCAAGATACTATTGACGCCAAACTCAAAATAGATGAAATAAAGAAACTGACCTGAAATTTGAGTGAAGGATATCTGATGAATTTGCCGGGAAACGAGCAGCGATTTTCCCGTAAAAGTGGGACGGCCGAGCAGAAATGGAGAAAACAAAAGAAGACCAAATGATGAGATTGTAAACTTGCAATTAGATCACATTCAATCCTCAACATCCTATTGAGAAGACCCAGATAGCCAGAGAGTGATAGATGGGTTTACCAGGGAAAACCAAAAATTATTATTATTTTTTTCGTTTCTTGACTGGATGACTGGTCCACCATCCTTAGTTGACTGTAAAGTTCAGCCGCTCATAATGAACACGTCCGTCTCGAACGGTCATGCAAATGCTAATGGATACGATTACAAATAAGCAAATAGTCATTCGAGTACGTAGTTTTTCAACGGTGATTTTCGTATACGGTAAATACGTGAGAAGAATATTATTTTGATTTATGTGTACAAGTACCTTTGAAATCATCAATCAATCGTGATCCCAAACACTATTCCCTCATTTCATTATTATACTACTCCCTCTTTTATATATTTATCTAATTTAATTAAAGGAAAAATCTCAGATAAATATCTTTTGAATTAGCAAAACTCCCAAAAGTCTATTAATACTTTAAAAAGACTTAAAGGTACCAAGTACCAAATTGGGTTTTTCAAGTTTTGACACATTTACCATTTTACCTCTCAAATATTTTTTTTTTTAAATAATGGTGGTGCTCCGGCGGGGGCACCACCGCCGGCCGGCCGTTGCCGCCCCGGTGGCCGGCCGACCAGGACCCCCGACGGCCGGAGCTCCGGTCGCCGGTGGTAGGAGCTCTGGCCGGTGGAAGCTTTTTTGGTGGTGAGGGGGGTTTTTTTTTTTGAAAAAAAGTTTCATGGAAATGGCAAAGGGTGGGATCGAACCCATCCCATCGCTTTACAAGGCAAGCATGGTGGCCTAGTAGCCACCAAAGCTTCTTTGTTATATATATGCATTATTAAATATGTATAATATAATTAAACGTGTAGTAGCTTTGACAAAGTTAGTAATGGTGTTGACAAATTCAATAATGGAAATAACAAGATTCGTAATGGTATTGACAAAACCATTTGCTGTTGCATGTTTTCATCAGCATTTTTGTACAAAACGTTTTTGTCAAAACCATTACCATTCTTGTCAAAATCATTACTAAACTTGTCAACCTCATTACTAAATTTGTTAAAATCCTTTTATTTATATTATGAATATTTTCATAATTGAATTGTCAAAACTATTACAATTCTTGTAAATCTCATTACTAAACTTGTCAATCTCATTACTGAATTTGTTAAAATCCTTTTATTTATATTATGAATATTTTCATAATGGAATTGTCAAAACTATTACAATTCTTGTTAATCTCATTACTAAACTTGTTAAAATCCTTTTATTTATATTATGAATATTTTCATAATGGAATTGTCAAAACTATTACAATTCTTGTCAATATCATTACTAAACTTGTCAATCTCATTACTAAACTTGTCAATCCATTATGAAAATATTCATAATATAAATAAAAGGATTTTAACAAATTCAGTAATGAGATTGACAAGTTTAGTAATGAGATTGACAAGAATTGTAATAGTTTTGACAATTCCATTATGAAAATATTCATAATATAAATAAAAGGATTTTAACAAGTTTAGTAATGAGATTGACAAGAATTGTAATAGTTTTGACAATTCCATTATGAAAATATTCATAATATAAATAAAAGGATTTTAACAAATTCAGTAATGAGATTGACAAGTTTAGTAATGAGATTGACAAGAGTTGTAATAGTTTTGACAATTCCATTATGAAAATATTCATAATATAAATAAAAGGATTTTAACAAATTTAGTAATGAGGTTGACAAGTTTAGTAATGATTTTGACAAGAATGGTAATGGTTTTGACAAAAACGTTTTGTGCAAAAATGCTGATGAAAACATGCAACAGCAAACGGTTTTATCAATACCATTACGAATCTTGTTATTTCCATTATTGAATTTGTCAACGTCATTACTGACTTTGTCAAAGCTACTACACGTTTAATTATATTATACATATTTAATAATGCATATATATAACAAAGAAGCTTTGGTGGCCACTAGGCCACCATGCTTGCCTTGTAAAGGGGTGGGATGGGTTCGATCCCACCCCTTACCATTTCAATGAAATTTTTTTTCAAAAAAAAACCCCCTCCCCACCAAAAAAGCTTCCACCGGCCGGAGCTCCTACCACCGGCGACCGGAGCTCCGGCCGTCGGGGGTCCTGGTCGGCCGGCCACCGGGGCGGCGGCGGCCGGCCGGCGGTGGTGCTCCGGCGGGGGCACCATTGTTATTTTAAAAAAAAAAATTTTGAGGAGTAAAATGGTAAATGTGTCAAAACTTGAAAAACCCAATTTGGTACTTAGTACCTTTAAGTCTTTTTAAAGTGTTAATAGACTTTTGGGGGTTTTGCTAATTCAAAATGTATTTATCTGGGATTTTTCCTTAATTAAATTAAATAAGTTAATTAAATTAATTAATATGATATGTATTTTTTAAAATACTATATTTATTTTTCTTAATTTTCTAATTAATTATTATTGAGGGAGTATTAATAAAGGTAAATTTAGAAAAGATTAATTAAGATCAACTCCTCAGACATCTCTTATATTAAGGATAGGAAGGGAGTATGATATTTTGATCAACCTTATTATTACCAGGGTTCTCAGAACCGGACCGGACCAGCCGGTTCGGCCCGGAACCCACCAAACCGGTCAGTAGACCGATTCGGTCCGGGTCCCAATTTTCAAAAAAAAATTTTTTTTAACTTTTTCCTTTAAAATTTCATACTATAAGTCTAAAATCTTCAATTACTCACCGGTTTTGTCCCGGTTTAGCTTCAGTTTGGCCCCGATTTGACCCACTGACCCTTAACCTAGTACCCCGACCGGTTCAATACCCTATCCGGGTTTTAATACATTGATTTTTACTCACTCATGTCTTTATATATTTACCTAATTTAATTAAATTAAGCAATTTAGTTAAGTTAGTTAATATAACATGTATTTTCTAAAATATCCTAATCTTTTTTAATTTTCTCCTTCTCTCTCCTCTTTCATTATTGTTGGGGAGTATTAATAGGGATAAATTAAAAAAAAAATAACGAATATAAAATTTATATCTTATATTTAAAATTAAGATGAACTCTCATAATATATTTTATATTAATGACAAGAGTGTGAATATATTTTATTTAAAAAACTTATTATTATATTATATAGCTCTTAGTAATATGATATTTATATGAGATTATCCGTAGTCAAACCAGTCCGGACACAAAGTTGAACCGTAGAACTTGAAAGAGTCCGTATTTGAATCAAAAAAAAAAAAAGAGTCCGTATTTGACATTTTGACTGCGGTCTGCTTGCAAGCGCCAGCTAATTGTATTCAAACCAAAAAAAAGGAAAAAACCGCTGGAATTATTGTCGTGCTTTGCACGGGAAGTAGAATACGATAAAAATGGGGTAAGAAAACTGTAACATGTTCTAAAGCTCAATTCATAAATAAGTGTTGAAAACCTAGTCCTTGTTATTGCTTAGCGGCTAATGTATCCAGTAATCCTTTTACCACTTTGTTTTCAGAATACTCCCTACTTTAGATGGGTGGTATCATTTTCTTGTATTACTTTAGTTTAAAATAAAATGCACTATTAAAACCACGACGGATGAATCAGTAAATTTAGTCCCTTAATCTGTTCAATCAAGAATACTGAATTAGATCTTAGATTTTTTTTCTTCGGTTAATTAAGGTGCAAATTTGTTTCTGAAGTTTTCATTGAGTAACAATGTTAATCTAATTTTTTTTTAGGTTTAATGTTACCCCGTAAATATTAAAATGGAGTAATATCACTTTTTATTATTAAAAACTTAATGGTCAACATTAGTTTTTTAACTTTATGGAGCAAAATTGCTACATTTTAAAACTTTCAGGATAACATTGAGCCTTAAAAATCTCCTGGGGCAGCATTACTTCTTAACAAATACTTCCAAAGCAAATTTGTACCTTAATCTCTTTTTCTTTTCTTATTGAACTTGATATGATATGGCTTTGAGTTTAAAAAATAATAGTCCATCATATTTATACTTTAATAGCTTTATTTTATTGAATTATGTGTGGTTTATACATGAATGCTCTATATTCTTGTAGAGTTATAATTTTTTTATTCAAATATTATTTTAATTATGATTAGTTTGGTTATAAGTTTGACTTCATCCTTAACAATAACCGGTGATTGAATCACTATTTCAACTAGTTTATCAACCAGCTGAATTTTTAATGCCTATTACTATATTGGGTAAATCATCCAATTAGCATATCAGTATTTTATTTTGTGTGTTGCTATATAATGACCTGTCCCCGTGAATAAATTTTGAAAATTACACTGCTTACGTGAATACTAATGATGAGATATTTATATATAACCATTATATCTAATCCGACATTAATGATTTTTTAATCCGCTGCTTCAAATTAGTGAAAACTCCATCAAGATGTGATGATATGATATGGTGAAGGAATGATAAGCTACCTAGCAGACTAGCACCGTGTGCATAACTAATAAAGCAACCACATAGATATCAGTGGAGCTCTGAGTAGGATTGTTTTCTCTCTCTTGGAAAGTGTGCACAGCTACATTTCTGGTATAGGTGAACAACTTCAACGGGAACTTTCGCCGGACTGGCCTTCGGATCTTCTTGTATGTGGAAGCAAAAAGAAAAAAAAAGAATGAAACTCTTTCTTTGATGGCACTAGACACAGAGATGGTCGATGAAGAAATACCAAAGAATGGATCAGACATTTATGACTATATGGAGCATGATATCATAAATGCGACTACACCAAATACTAGTGGGAAGAAACAGATCTCTTATAAAGCCTCATTAATTGGATTCAATAGTATAGACAATGGAGGCGATTGTGCGAAAGATGAGGCTCTGTTATCAAACGTCCTTAATAGAGAATGGGCCTTACTAGAAATCACAGATGAGATTAAAAATCTTATGCAACAGCACCCTGTTGTTCCTGTTACAGCAGAAGAGTACCGTGAATGGTGCAAACCATGGAATGTTGCTCTAATAATTACGATGTTAGGTCGGAAGTATAATGTATACACTCTCAAATCCCACCTATCCCGACTGTGGAAGACTCAGGAATTCGACTTAATAGATCTGCCTAATAACTATTTTCCAGTTAGATTTTTGCCAAAGAAAGGTTGGGCTCAGCTCTATCATAGAGTTCTTTATGGTGGACTATGGGTGGTCCAACACCACTCTATCCTTGTTCAGCGATGGACCCCTCACTTTGATCCGTTCAACAATCCTTTGGGTAGGGTAGCAATTTGGGTTAGGGTTCTTAATATTCCTATGCAATGCTACAATAAGACATTTATCACCAGATTGGGTAATAGAATAGGGAAGACAATGAAGATTTATATGCTTAATCCTTCAGATTCAATATCAAACACAACAAGAGTGGAAAGGGGCAAATATGCTAAAATCTGTGTAGAAGTTGATCTAAGGAAAAAATTAGTACCTAGGGTGATTGCGGCACATTTAGCATTTCAGGTTGAGTATGGGGGGCTTAACCTCATATGCTTCACGTGCAGCAGATATAAGCATCGGAAGGAAAGTTGCCAATGGACTTATACTGATTCAAGCAAAACTGGGGAGAGACCACAAGAACGGTTCATCCCTCAAGCTCCAAATGCACCACCGACGAAGATAAATTCAGCTGCCGACGAGGAGTTTGGCCTATGGATGATTCTCGGGCACTCTAGCAAAGCTCGAGTTTCAAGAAGAAATTTTCCTCGAGAAGGCAAGTCGGACCAGAGCAGAGGGTCTGGGGCAGCAAAAAACACTAAGAAAGGAGGCGTTAGCTCGTGGTTTGAAGCATTGGCGGGGTTGGATGAAGAAGAGGAGTTCCTTGGGGATGGAACGACTATCATGACGCAGCACCAAGGTTTAGAACGGGCAGGAAATATGTAGGTGGCAGGTGACTTGAAAGGAGTGGATGTCTTAGGTAAGTTGACTAGGAGGAAAGCTGATTTGACAGGAGAGAAGCCACATTTAACGAAGGAGAGGGTGGTGATGAAGAAACCGTATGGAAAAGAGAGTGAAAAAACAACAGGCCTTTGGGTTGAAAAGCAAACTCAGAAAAATAAAATGGCTACCGATGGCCAGGCCGTAAGCAAGGGAAATATTGGTCTGAAAGTACAAGGGCCCAAGAATGTTATATTGGGTCGAAGAGAGTAGGTGGTAGTGGGAGGAAATATTTCTCAATTGACTTCAAATCAAATCCAAATCAGGAAGGAAGAGGAGTCACAACAAATAAATGGCATGTTTCTTCTTGAAGGACCTGGGAGCAATTCAAAGAAGGAGCATTGTAACATCCTTATTTTTGTTAGCATTTAAAAAAAATTGTAGCTAAAGTTTTATTTAGTCCAAGAGCATAGAATAAATTAATAATTTAAAATAATTATAAAGTTTTAAATATTTATTCTATGCAAAAGAAATAAATACAAAGGAAATACCTTCTTAAAATAATCAGTTTAAATATATGAGTTTGTGTGTAGACTTATCATATTATTATTAAAAAGTAATATTGAACAGTAAAAAGGAAAAAAAAATTATTATATGAAAAAGTACATATAATATTATTTTAATAAGAGGAGACAAACCCTAACCCTACTCCTATAAAAACTCCCTCCTTCCCCTCACCCTTTCACCATAGCGCCGCATCAATAGATCTCAGGCAAGTGCTCTTCTTCTTCTCTCCTTATTCTTGTTTGTCGAATTGTGCTTGTCTTGTCAAACTCCATTTCTTCTCTCTTCCTCCATTGTCCTTTCACGTCACACCTCCTCCCTTTCTCCTTTCAGTCTTCACTACGCATGGATTTATGTATGTGCTTTTTTTCTAAAATTTATTTTTCATGCCCCATTTTTCTTTTATTCAATTGATGTGGGCTGTGGGGATATATCCTATATAGTTATTTATAGTTTATACTGTGTCTGAGTATGTATTCACTCATATTTTTTTTTAAAAAAAATCCACATTATTACTTTGTGTATTCCTTTCATTCCCCAAGATTGCTATTGAATTTTTTTTACCTTCTGTTACACATTATATATATATATATATATATTTTAGCAATCATGACTTACAGAGTCCTACTTTTGAGGTTGTGTATATATATATTTGAATTCTTTCCTACTCTCTGGCTATTGTGAAATCCCATTTATTTTTGCTGGTGTGTTCTCTGTTATTATATATATTTTTTAATATATATATATATATATGCCAACATATAGATAGATATATTAATGTAGGCCAATTTCCACCATCAATCTGGAGAGACTTTGGATGTGCCTATGACAATAGCCCCCACATTCACTTCTCTTTGATATCAACGCACAGTAGCCTTGCAAAGGGATTCCATGTCTCTCTCTAATATATCACATCATCCTTTTTAGTCCTTCTTGTTTTCCCCCCTTTCACATACCAATCTCTTTAGAACTTGCACAGCACTGCATATAGGTCTCCTCACCCATTTGTAGTCACAGTTTTATTGTTTAAAAATATATAAAAATATTTATAATATCACATGAATTTATAATTTTTTTTTTCAAGAATTGAATTCTGGAATAAAGCTTTAAGGCTCTAAAATTGTTTGAGTACGTTTAAAATATGCTTCGAGTATATATAAAGTAATGTTTAGTGATATATTGATAAATATTTATGGTTATAGCTTTGTAGACTCTAGTTGAAAGCTTTGGAGTAACACTTGTGTGATTATTTATACACTAGAGAGTAACAGGTAACTCTGAATATTCTTTCATATACTTGTGAATTGTGTATGATTGTGAACAACTATCTTTTATAAAAAAAAATGGACTGAATTATTTATATATGTGTATGTATTGTAACTTTCAAATAAGTAATGTTCCAAGTAAATTTCTTTATAGTTCACTTTATTCACATAGTTAATAATTTAATTATAATTAATGTGTTGTTGGATTATTATTTCCTTTTTAGCATGATTTATAGTATCTTGTCTTTTAATCATATTATATAATTGGTGATTAAATATAACTGTCATGGCGGTAGCATTTGTAATGGGTTGGAGTAAGGAGGAATTTGTATGTTGAGATCTTTTACCACATGGTATGCCATCACTCGGTGCACAGTGGATGACACTTGTTAAGGCCCCTTCTTCCATGTTTTCCTTTGGCCGGGATTGCGTTGAAGCTGTGGGACATGTGACACCTCCTTAATTGTATTCTTTTAAGGAGGGGAGCCATAGTCCAGACTTAAGCTCTACACCTTTGGCCAGATGTATCTTAATAACCGGTGAGCTTGGGACAATCCAGTCAAATGGATGGGTTTCTGTTGAACTATGTTTTAGCCTATGGCTCCAGTCAGCGGAATAAGGATGGACAGTGATAGAAGAGAGGTTGCATCTTACATATTGCATATTGCATAATTGTATATTACATGTTGTGATGAAAATACAGATTGACATGATGGTGGTTAAACTTGTTTTTATCTTGTATGAGGATCATAGTATATACAAATATATATGTAATTATTTCCTTCTTTTTATCATATGTGATTTGCTTGTGTACGGTAGAAACTTTCAGTAGTTACTGAGACGTTGAATCTCATCCTATTATATTAACATTTTTCAGGTGAATGTTATAGTAGGAAGTAAGGGAAGGCATATGTGGAGTAAGCCTGGAAGGCTCTATTGTGCTTTTGGAGCACATATTATGCCACTTTATATTTGATTGCTATGACACTAGGATTATTTTGTGATAAAATCCTTTGATTAATATTTTTTTTAACTAAACACTTCAAATAATATTTGGAGCTATTTAGAAAGTGTCATTTAGACTTCTATATTAAGTATATGGGTTTTAAGGATGAGGTGTTACAAGCATGATGCTTATATAAAAGAGAAGTGTGAACAAAGTATGCAGGCCACAACGTCAAATTCTCGCTCTTTACAAGAATCTTCACAGTTTGAGGATGATGTTGGGGTTGATTTTATGAATGCCGATTTTAATGGTCATGAAATGCATCAGTTGGAAGGGGAGCGCCACACCGATGCTCTTGAGCATCCAGATAGGTGGGTATTATCTCCTCTTAATTTTTAGTATCATCATGATTGTTGCTTCATGGAATTGTAGAGGTGCTAGAAGCCGATCTCTTCCTAGCACCATTAAAGAAATAGTGTGAAATTACAAGGTTGATGTCCCATGTCTTCTTGAAACCAGAATTAGTGGCTGTCGTACTGATAGAGTTTCTAATAAATTGGGTTTTGGGAAGAAAGTAACACTCAAGCTGAATACTTGTTTTCTAGTACCCAATTTATCCATTGCAAATTGAAGGATAAGATATCTCAGAACTCTTTTTTTTACCACTTTTGTTTATGGAGAGCATGTTGCAACTAGGAGAGAAAGTCTATGAAGGGGATTAAAGGACATTGCGTCCTCCATGCAAGAAGCATGGATAGTTATTGGTGATTTTAACTCTTTCTTGAATCCTTTAGATAAAATAGGTGGATCTCACATGTCCCTTAGAGCAATGAAACAGTTTTCTGACTGTATTAGAGATTCTAACCTTTTAGAAATTCTTATTGTAGGAAAGCGCTATACATGGGAAAAATAGGGTATGAAAGAGCGACTTGATTGGGCATTTGGGAACTTAGATTGGGAACTTAAATTTTCAAGAAGCAAGGTTTTTTATCAGCTTCGATATAAGTCTGATCATAGAATCCTTATTGTTGCTGAAGGAATAGGAATGCCTAACCAGCGAACAAGGCCTCACTTTAAATATCACCCAGCATGGGCTTTAGAAGATAGTTTTCAGGATGTGGTTCATAGAGCATGGGATAACCTTGATTGGTGTAGTGGGGCTTTGCGATTTGAAAAGGAAGCCACAGAGTGGAATCATACGGTTTTAGGTAGTATTCCCAAGAAAAAACATCAAACTTTAAGAAGGTTAGAGGGAATTGACAAAGTTGGGAAAAATAACCTTAACAATGGGTAATATAAGCTTGAACAGAGGCTTTGGCACGAATATAGTAAATTGGGTGCACAGGAAGAGTTGTTATGGTTTTAGAAGGCTAGATGCAAGTGGTTGGAGTGGGGAGATAAAAACACTAGATTTTTCCATGCATCTACTTTGATTAAGAGGAAAAAACAGCATGTAGATGCTTTAGAAGATGAAAATGGAATTTGGATCAGGGATCAAGAGAAATTGAGGTATATGGCTAGCCAATTCTTTCCAGAATTATACACTAAGGATGAACAAGTTATGGATTCCTCAAACTGGATAGCCGAATCCCCTCTACTACAGTGTCAAGACTATGAGCTCATCCACAAGAGGTTGATGATATTGAGATAAAGAATGCAGCCCTCATGATGGGTGCCTTTAAAGCACCGGGTCCTGACGGACTTTAAGCTCATTTCTTTCAGACTCAATGGGACCACATTGATGGTAAGGTGTGTGATATGGTTCATGGAATATGGCAGGACCCTGAGCAAGTTAAGGCCATTAACCATACTAACATTGTGCTGATCCCCAAGGTGGACAACCCTCAAACGATGCAAGATTTTCTTCCCATTTCCCTATGTAATGTAATGCTCAAGATTATAACGAAGATCATTGCTACCAGACTAAAGGAGGCCATGTCGTATCTAATTCAACCTCAACAGTGCAGTTTTATAGCAGGCAGACAAAGCAGTGATAATATCATCATTGCTCAGGAGGCCATCCATACTATACGGAATAAGAAGAGAAAGAAGGGTTATGTGGCAATCAAAGTAAACATGGAAAAATCTTATGATAAGCTTGATTGGGACTTCTTAAGAACCACTCTTACTAGTTTAGGTCTATCCAATAGGATCATTAAGCTCATTATGGCCTGTACCTCTTTAGTGTCTATGAAAGTTTTGTGGAACGACACTGAATCAACTTCATTTTGTTCGAAAAGAGGGCAAAGACAAGGGGATCCGCTTAGCCCTTACTTATTTGTCTTGTGTATGGAGAAACTGGGTCAAATGATTACCCGAGAAGTTGTTAATAGAAATTGGAAGAGTCTTAAATTTAACAGTCATTCACCTACAATCTCCCATCTATTCTTTGCAGATGACCTCCTATTGTTTGGGGAAGCATCATCTGAGTAGATAGAGATCATGAAAGGGATAATGAGAGCTTTCTGTGAGGTCTCTGGGCATAGGGTTAATCTTACCAAATCCAAGGTATTTTGTTCTAAAAGTGTTCATATTAATAAATCCTTGGATTTGGCTCATAGTTTGGGAATAGGTCTTACGAGGGATTTAGGGAAATATTTTGGAGTTTCACTTTTGCACAGGAGAGCCACTAATCTTCATTTCTTTCCTATCATTCAGAAGGCCCAGAAAAGATTAGCAAACTGGAAGGGTAGGTTTCTTACAATGGCCAGCCGAACGGTTTTGATTAAATCCGTGTTGGCTGCTCTTCCTAGTTACCATATGCAAACAACCCTTTTGCCTAAAGGAATATTACAGGATTTGGAAAAACTTTGTCGGTCTTTCCTTTGGAATCAAGGTCAAGAGGGAAGAAAGATGCATCTTATTGCATGGGACCAAGTTACGCAGGCTAAAGAGGAAGGTGGTTTAGGTATTAAAGACCTTCAAATCCAGAATAGGGCTTACATAATGAAACTTTGCTGGGGTCTGCTGACTAAGCTTGAAGCCTTCTAGGTGAAGTGTCTAAAAGGAAAATATGGATGTGGAGATGGATTATATCCCATGGTTTTCAAGAAACAAAACCAATCAGTTGTTTAGAGAAGCATTACCAATGTGTGGGAACAATTTTATAAAGGAGTTGGTAGGTCTCTGAAGGATGGGATGACTAGTTATGTCTGGTGGGATTTATGGTCTCCAATTAATGAGCCACTCATATTTTATATGGATCGTAACATTCATCTTCTGGATCCTGGTGCTAAAGTAAGAGATTTTGTGTTGGATAATTAGCGATGGAATATAATTAAGTGGAGTGAGTTTCTTCCCCACTGGGTAATCAACATTATTGATAAGGTGCATCCTCCACATAGAAGTGAAGCTGATTCTTTTTCTTGGAGAAATGCTTCTGACAACCATTTCAATGTCTGGGCGGCATATAAATTCCTATATACACAAAGATTTCAGAATTCGCCAGCTCTATGGAAGAAAGTATGGGGTTACCGGTACCAAAAAAAGTAAATTTTTTCTTTGGCAAGCTATTCATGAGAGACTTCTTACTAACCTACTCAGGGCTCAGAAAGGGTTAAATCAGAGTAAGTACTGTCCATTTGAGTGTCAGAGAATAGAAAATGTATTACACATTCTTAGAGATTGTGAGATTGCCAGGATAGTGTGGTTATCTTTTGTTAAACCAACTTATCGCACTAGATTTTTCTGTTCTAACTTGCAGGTTTGGCTTAAGGAGAATATGTCAAGTAACAGGGGATTTGACAGGTTCTAGAGATGGCCGTGGGCAAAAATTTCCAATCTCACATACTGGCTATTGTGGAAGAATAGATGTAAAGGGATAATGGAAGGAGTTCGAGCACAACCCAAGGAGATTGTTTATGGAACCATCTTTTATCTGCCGGAGGCTAGTATTTTTGGAAACTTCAAGCATCAATTCCTGCAGTTTGGACGAGATGAGGATAGCTTATAGGAGATACCGCCAGAGGGATACATTAGACTTGACTTTGATGGATCGGTTAAGGAGCATTGAGCAGTAGCATGTGGCGGTGTAGTTCGTGATGACCATGGCAAATGGGTCTTTGGATTTCAACGAATGCTTGGAGTCCAAACCCCCACTTCTGCAAAATTATTTGGTCTTTTGACTGGTCTTTAGATATGCAAGCAACATCAATTCTAGAAGGTGAAGGCTTATACAGATTCTATGGAGGTACTAAATCTGATTTTGAGAGATGGTGGACATAATCATCCACTACGAGCCAACATCAATGTGGTAATTGAACTCATATTTTCAAATTGGCAGATTGAGCTGTGTTATGCACCACAAGAAACAATTCAGTGTGCTGACTTCCTACTCAGAGAGGCTCAGCATTTATTGGGGGGCTAGTGATTCTTCCAGTTCCACATCCGGGATGTCTGAAGTTTTTGAGGGATGACCTTTCTCATAAAGGGTCTTCATTATTCTCTAGTGTAATGTAATTTTCATTTAATGGCCTTATAAAAAAAAATAAAGCAACCTATTAAAAAGTAGGGAAAATTCCAAAAAAAAGACGCTGGAAATTAGAAAAAGACAGATAAGAGTTTTTAATTATCAAAATCCCATATCAGTATAGTGTCAGTATAGTGGAGGAATCTGGGATTATAAAATTTAAAAAAAAGACACTACTGCCCTTGAGCCCTTCATCTTCTCCCTCTTTCTCAGCTCGGAATAATTTGGGCAATTTTTTTTTGGCTTTCCTCCATCGGTTGATCAGTCCAATATAATTTTGAGAACAAGTTTTGAGTTGTTGGTGTAGAGATCAAGTGCCTGTATGGCACGCTTAAGTCACCGTGCTTCTTGAGGGCTAAGGAGTAGTGGGAGCCGATGAAGCCAAAGCACCATTGACGAGGAGGGACGGCAAGTGGTATGAATTGAGATACAAAGTTGTGAAACAAAAAAGTGAAGCTGTTAATATAAAATATGGTGTTGTTAATATAGAGACAGATGTTGTTATTGGCCCTAAAACTTGTTAATTTCAAACTTATCTCTGGCATGTGTTGGTTTTTGAGCCGATGAAGCCAGTAGCACTGTTGACGAGGAGGGACGACGAGGGGTGTGAATTGAGATACAAAGTTATGAAACAAGAAAGTGAAATTGTTAATCTAAAAAATGATGTTGTAATATAGAGACAGGTGTTATTATTGGCCCTAAAACTTGTTAATTTCAAACTTATCCTTGGCATGTGTTTTTGGCTCAATCGGCTCAAAAACCAACACATGACAAGGATAAATTTGAAATTAACAAGTTTTAGGACCAATAACAATACCTATCTATATATTAACAACACTATTTTTAGATTAACAACTTCACTTTCTTATCTCACAACTTCGTATCTTAATTCACACCCCTCGCCGTTCCTCCTTGTCAACGGTGCTACTAGCTTCATCGGCTCAAAAACCAACACATGCCAGGGATAAGTTTGAAATTAACAAGTTTTAGTGCCAATAACAATACTATATTTTACATTAACAACTTCACTTTATTGTTTCACAACTTTGTACCTCAATTCACACCTCTCACCGTCCCTCCTCGATAAAAGTGCTCTGGCTTCATCTTCTCCCACTGCTCCTTGGCCCTCAAGAAGCATGCCAGACAAGTACTTAGTCTTAACACCGAAAACTCAAAACTCGCTCTTTGAATTGCATCGAACCGATCAACTGGTGGAGGAAAGCCAAAAAAAAATTTCCAGATTATTTCGAGTTGAGAGAGGGAGAGAAGAAGATGAAGGGCTTAAGGGCAATAGCGTCTTTTTGTCTAGATTTTATAATCCAAGATTAATCCACTATACTGACACTATACTGACATGAGATTTTGATAATTGGAAGCTCTGGTTTATCCTTTTCTAATTTCCAGCATATTTTTCTGAAATTTTCCCTAAAAAGTAAAATCAAGTATTAAATATTCAAAAAATATATGAAATAAATAGTAAAACAGATTACAAGTATAAATAAAACATACATTTTTTCCGATAAACATAGATAGATAAATAAATGATGGTCCTCCCTAAGTCAGAAATACCGATGGAGTAAGAGGAATGCAGAGGTGCACCATATTAATTACAAGTGTCCATGAGACTATTTTTTCTATTTCACCTTCGAACTTCAAAGGTTAGAAATGTCCCCTTCTTTTTTAATCAAAATTTGCAAGGACAAATATGCCCTTTTCTAATGTCAGTGTAAAAATATGACCATATAAGTCATAGGGATGCATGTCAACGTAGTACGTATGATCCAGTCTAACGAAAAAAACATGAAGTGGATAAAAATGGACTATACATAATGTTAGGCCTAAAATCATAAATAGGCCTAGCTTAAAAGGGAGCCCTATATTGAATTTTAAGGTAAGCCCAATCAACTAACTGGGGTCTTTAGGCTCAAAATAATTAACATGAGAGCATAACAAAGAAGCACACACTTTAGCGAAAAAGGAGGTGACAGGCTCTTCTTTATTGGATCTGTGTCTGTCTGATCTTTAAACCTTAGTGGACAAAGATTGTATGAGATTGAATTCCTCTTTAGATTAGTTAGTTTTTAAATTTTCAGGTGACAGCCTTCCTTCTTTTGTGCAAAAAAAAAAAAAAAAAAAAAATTAACATGAGTGTGTTAGCAATAAAAGTTAGTTTAATTGGTAAGAACTTGGCTGACAACTTATTAAGGTCTTGGTTTAAATCCCAATGATAATATTAAAATTATTGTTGATGGGCAATATGTAAGCATTAGTTGAGTTTAAATACGTGTCCTGATTCTAATAAACCCCAAAGATCCAATTCACCTAAACTTCTATCAACATAGGGAAAAAATTAACATAAGCATGTTTGTTGCTCCTTGTACTCTAAAAAATTTAGTATTGGACACAGTAGTTTTTGATCTACTTGATATCTTATACTAACCCCTACCATTAATATAAAATCCAATTATAAGTAGCACAATAGTTGTATAAGTTTTTGGAAAAACCAAAAGGTAAATTCCACCTTGATCAACCCATACCGGCATACCCTCCGGGTGGGATTGAGGGAGTTTTTTTCTTCTTTGTATCAGACCAATTAAGTCAATTCATCTGATGTAAAAGCTTTTAAATTATTAATGAAATGACCTTGATGAAAAAAAAAACGTCATTACACAAAAAGTTAATTACTTAACAGTAGTCCTAAAGATTTTATAAGAATTACAACTAAGGACCGCCGTGATTTTGGTTGAATATTTAGAACAAATTGGTGGGGCTGTAAGCCTGTAATATATCAACCGAGAACCACTTCTTTGTGACCATTTAGATTAACTGTGCATTACCTTCTCCCAACGCATACACTGTATCACTTGATTGTAAACAGTGTTTGAGCTCTGTGATCATCTTCCAAATTCATGTGTCTATCCTGTTTATATATCCCGAATCTTCCAAACTTTCTGATCAACGATTTAGTTGCCCAATAATTCATCACTGTGACACCATTTTATATATGATCTTGGATTGGGTTTAGTTGAAAGTTGATGGGGCTATATTAGATTATGCATTTAAGGGAGACATACTAGCGTAAACCAGCAGGTAAAGACTGAGTAAACAATGTGTGATTCAGAGCTCTTAGAAGCCCTCATTACACACACACATATATCTAAGAATTGATTTATGGGATCAAATCTGCTACTTGAATGTCTCTGAAGGCCAATTGGGTTTTCCTTTTTAAAACTTTAGTTTCTTTAATTAATCCGTGAAGCATCTCTGTCAACATATAGTGCATCAATTTGCTGTTGGTTTTGCTTTCTATACATGTTATTGTGTATCTCTCTGTCCATTTGGTGGGCCATGATCCTGATGAGCCCTTCTCTGATGTGATGGGTTTAGCTGATAATTAAGTACAATGATTAGAGATTATTTTATGATGTACACGCTTACTTGACTTGTTTAGAGAAGCGACAGTTAAAGTCAAACATACATAGAATTGAGTTCCTGGCTTGGAAATTAACTGGAATCCAACTACAGTAACTGCTTTTGAAAAAGTTGAGATATGATTATATATATGTGTGCGTATTATGAGAAAATCACTTATCAAAGTGTAGGGTCCTTAATTTTTCACGAGCAAAAACCAGACCTTTCAACTTTATTGCGTGATCTTTAACTTGGATTTGTTTGATTAATTAGCCAGCTAGCTAGGTTCGCTACCTGAAGCTACACACCAAATAGCATTCTCACTTGGGTGAACGGTAAATCCTGGGAAATCCATTTGAAAGAGTGGGCCTTCAGGATGTGTTTGGTTAGAGGGGAGAGGAGTGGTTAAAATTATCTTTTTGGTTGAAGGTATTTAAATTTTAAGTGAATCCAAAATTTAAAAAGAATTAATAGGTAAATTTTGGGCAGGAATTCAAAATTTTAAAGAACAAGAGAATAAATTTTATGTTTCTTAAATCCAAAATTGTTTCCACCCCCTTCCCTCCTTCTCCAGGGTGTGTTTGATTTGAGGGGGTAAGGAAGGGGGTTAAATTACTTTTTTGGATTAAAGGTCTTTAAATTTTGGGTGGAAACTCAAAATTTAAAAAGAATGAGAGGGTAAATTTTAGGCAGGAATCCAAAATTTAAAAAAATGAAAAGGTAAATTTTGGGTTTCTTCCATCTAAAATTATACTTTATCCCCTCTGTTCCTTCCCCTCCCCTCAGAGTGTGTTTGGTTTGAGGTTAGGGGAGGGAGGGGAGGGGTGGTAAATTACAATTTTGTATTGAAGAAACCTAAAATTTACCCTCTCATTCTTTTAAATTTTAGATTCTCACCCAAAATTTACCCTCTCATTCTTTTTAAATTTTAAATTCTAACATAAAATTTAAATATATTCAACTCAAAAAGATAATTTAACCCCTTTCTCCTTTCCTTTCCTCCACTCAAACCAAATACGGCCCAAGGTTTGCAAATTTCAAAGTGGTCCCCCACCCAAAAGGGCCAAAGCAATTTTTTTTTTTTAATTCGTTGGAAAAAGGACGAAAATGAATAGTCCCAATTTCCAACTAAAAAGTACCCTCTTGTGTTTTTTATTTGTCCTTGATATAAATAATTATTTATTTGCATTTCAAAATTTAAATTATTTTTTATCCTTATTAAATATATATATATATATTAATAAACCACTTATTATATTTCATTTAATTATTTATTACTTATTCTCACTCCTATATATACTCTTTTTATAAATAAGAACTTATTTAAAAAGATATTACATTTTGATACATTTATTATTTTTAATTAATTTTAACTATCAGTTTGTTTTACGCAATCAAGTTAGTTGTTGAAAAAATAGGAAGAAACTGAGATGTATCTTGACTCCTCCTTCAAGTTTCTTTAGTTTTTTTTTTTTAAATTTTATCATCAGATATGAATATTAGTTCAAGATTCATGGCTGCTCTTCTTAGTATTTGTGTTTCTATTTGAATTTGAACTTGAGATATAAAAGAATTTAACCGGGCTTTATGCTGCTAAATAAACTCTATATTACAATTATATTCGTGGAACGCCAAATGTCAATTAAGAGAAGAAATTCTAGATTGAATAATTGTCCAGACCATATCTATTATATATGTGATATGAAAAGATAAGTATAAGAAGATTCTTGCAGGACGATAATTGATCGTGTTCGTTGATGTTGATGTTGATAGCCACTAATGTCTAATGCATCGATCCTCTTTCTACAACTTCAATTTATTTTGTTCCCAAGCCCTACTGGTGGTTTCTGGTTGCTTGTTGTGACGAAAACCGTCAGCTGTGATGTGTGAGAAGTTCAAGTTCTATCTAATTAACTTCTTAGTGATATTACTTTTTTTCCCTTGAATTTAAAAGACAAGAACAGTAATTAAAAAGACTGAAATACAATAATAATGCAGAAAACACACTAGTGATATTAATTTTCTCTTCTCTTCTCTTGCCTTTTCAAATCATTTTTTCTCCTACTACGTATTGTGTCATATTGCAGAAATCCAATTTTTCTTTGTATAATGTGAACATGAAAATAATTATAGCTAGGAATAAAACAATATTTCAAAAGAAAACCAACATTAGAATTGAACAAACATCCAATGTAGTTACATGTACGTTTAGATTAGCTTTTAAAAAATAGCTTTTATAATTTATAAGGTTAATATATAAAAAATATTTTATCTCAACTTATAAAAAAAATATTTTTGAAACAGCAGTTTCGTGGCTTCCTAAACTTTCAATACCATTAATTGAATGTAAAGTCCTAAAAAGAGATTAATGATTGAATGATTGTTTGGTTCCTTGGTATATAGAGAGAGAAAGATACTTTTTTGTACGAGAAGTCATAAAGAAAATATAATATATATTTATATTTATAATAGTTGTATTTGTGTTTTATATTTTTAATGTCAGAAATTTTGAAATATATATATATATATATATATATATATATCCCTACGGGAAAAGAAAACCTAGGCTTGTCACTTTAATTTTGATATTATTCATTGACCCAAAATTTTAAATGATTGTATTTTTGTCTTAATCTACATACTATACCAATCTTTGAAAAAATTAAAATGCTTTATTATAATAAATCATGAACAATGTGACTGATTTCAGACTCCATATAAACAAATCACAGGTATATATATAATCTAATTTTATTCAATATGGGATTTTCTTCTCAACTTTCATTCATATTTGTTAACACCGTAAAAAAAAAAGTCATATATATAAATTAAGGAACCAAAATGGTTACCCAATGAGATAAGGATCAAACTTTCCTATTATTTCACACCTAAATCTAATACTCGTACCCTTTAATTTTTACACACCTAGGATATAAACCAACACAGCTATGAACAGTATTTGATCTCAAGAATCTGTCTTCAAGTGCAGTTCTATAATGTTGCATAATACCATTACAAAGGTTCAATTCCATATATGTGAAAATACATAACTGATTAAACCTTCCTTATACTCCGTGGTCCTAATTATAAAATAAAGTTGGCATTTTTGGAGAAATTAAGGAAGCTAATTAAATTACTTTAGAATATTTTTATTTTTATTTTTCTTCAAACTAATTAGTTTGACTAATAAAATAATATATAATATAAGGATACATAACATATGATATGATTAAATAACTTATTTAGCTTCCTTAATCTTTCTAGAAAAAAGTCAACTTTATCTTATATTTAGAACCAGAGATAATACTCCCTCCGGTTCTAATTATAGGACATATTTACCTAACTTTAGAGAAATTAAGAATAGTAGTTAAATTAGTTAATCTTATTTATTTTTCAAAAATACCCTTATTTAATAAGAGTGATTTATGTTATCAAATTAAACATTAAACTTTGAATAGTTCGATAAATGACATGAACTGGCACTAGGCTTGCCCGCATCCAACAAAAATTACGATCATTTATCGATTTTCGATGCCATGGTAATTTTGCAGAAACATCCAATTTAATTTTGTATATATTAATTAAACTAATACCCCTCCTCTGCAAAACTAACCACCTAGTTTGGGGTCAACTTTAATGTTAAACGTAAGATATTTTTTTAGATATATTGATAATGAGAATGGAATGATATATAGAATATAGGTGTATTATAAAATTATTATTGTATTTCATTATTATTGAGAAAGTATCAATAAGGGTATTTTGGGAAGAAATTGATAAAAATTAAAACTTTATCCTATAATTAGGATCGGGGGAGTACCTATTAGTATCATCACCGTCTACATTACTGCCTGGTATTCTTCCCCATGACTTATTCAACAATGATAGGGTATGTTTGTTTGAGCGATTCGATTGCTTATAAGTTGCTTTTTAATAGTGATTTACGGTATACGAAGTAAATATGTGAGAGGAGTTGTGTCTCGATTTACGTAAAAAACAACTTATAAGTTTTTTTAAGTTGAAACAAACATGCTTGATATCAGTCCCTAGCAATATATTTTGCTTCTTTTGAAGATGATGTGAAGGCAGACAGAAATATATAATAGCCCTTGTTGTTTTAGCCTGTCACTGTAATTAACGACGGACCTGAGAAAGTTTCATTGACAAAGATTTATTATAATAATTAGGCCTATCCAAAAGCAGGAGGTGCCTTTATAAAAGTAATGGTTAGTTTAATTACTGTCTGACCGTGTCTATAAAAATGCGTAAAAAGTTATAACGTGCTTGGGCGGCTAATTTATTTAATTCGTATATCACAAGAAAGCAGAATTGGACGAGAGGTTTTATAATGATTAACGTCAGGAGCATCGTACTAGATATGGCTAAAATTGGCTGTCCATGTCTTGTATTATATTTTAAGAGGACGATGTATTGCCCAAATATATAATCCTCTCTACCTGATTAATTAAATTCGAATTTCTGTAAGGTTCATGCAACTTACCTGCCTTGTGTCAAAAATTTCCATCAATATAGCTTCTATCCATAACATTCTTCCTGTTATTAATATAAGGTGCATTTATCTAATTTGATTAGATTAAAAGAATTAGTTAAGGTAATTAATATGACTTGTATTTTTTAAAACACTTTAGCAATCTTATTTAACTCCCTTATCCCCTCTTTTCCTTGATTATTGTTGAAGGAGTAACAAAAAAGATAAATTAGGAAATGATTGAAAATTATGAAAATTATGTCTTATATTGAGGATCAAGATCAACTCTTAAATATATCTTATATTAAAGACCGGAAGAATATATCTACAATAAATGTCATGGGGCTGTGTAAGTCACGACTCATAAAATGGATCTCATGGACAATGGAAGCAGATCCTCTAATCATCTCATTTTCTCATCATTCCTCATGAGCCTATCTGAACCATTGATTTGGAAGAGGAGCCATTTGGACCGTTGATTAAGAAGGGGAGAGAAAAGTGAAATGAGTGATAACTTGATGACGTGGCTCATCTTTTATCTTTTAGATTGATTGGACGGACATGATTTAGAAATTATGAGGAATGATGAGAAAATGGACAATGAGAGAAACTGAACCCCATGGACAATATGTTTGGTTTACTACCGGTTAGTTATGGGAAGGGATAACAATGAGCTTCATATATACTCTCTCTCTCTCTCTCTCATCCTTAATATAGGACATATTTATCTAATTTGATAGATTAGGAAAGTTAGTTAAATTAATTAATATAACATGTATTTTTTAAAACACCCTAGTCATCTTCCTTAATTCCCTCATTATCTCTCCTATTTGATTATTATTGAGGGGCACTAATAAGAATAAATTAGAAAAAGAGTAACAGATATGAAAACTATATCTTATATTTAAGATTAAAATTAATTTCTAAAATATAATTTATATTAAGGACCAGAATGAAAATATATATATATATATATATATATATATTACTACCATAGTTTTTAATATAAGATCCACTTTGTAAGCAAAGTAGTACAAAATAGTTCTTATATATATTAATGACAAGAGGCAGCATAATAAAATTAGAGCTAGAATTGTTCCATCTTCTTAGCTAGTACTCATTTATTTATGATCGAGTGATCCAAAAATTTTTAGGGTTTGTTTGACTGAAAAGATAACATAAGGAATGGACAAAAGCTTTGTTGAAACTTGAAACATTCATTTTTAGATAGAGGTTATCGGTAAGGAGCAGGTCAATAAAGTTGTTTTTTTAATTATAATATTAATCTATATAATGTATTAATGTTGTATTCTACTCCTCCGGTCACCTAGTTTACAACTTGTATTAAAAACTAAATCTTACATTTAGAATCAGATGGTATTAATTTAGAACCTAGCATTATGAGAGATTCAACAATTTTTTCTTTACTTAAAGGTGATTGCAACAATTCTACAGAAGCAAGTTGGTAGACTTCTCTTGATGACTTGCAACCAATTCTACAGAAGCAAACGGGTAGACTTCTCTTGATGACTTGCAAGCCAAGTTGCAATGCATGATAGCTAGAACCCAAGAAGGTCAAAATTGATTCCGATCAAAGGAACTTGCTTAGTCATAGGAATATAATAATAACTCCATCAAGTCTCTAGACTAGATAGACATGCATCATTTTACTCATATCTCAATATCTCCAGCCTAGCAAAGCAGCTTTGTGAATCTTGGGATAGTGCAAGTATTTTTTACAAAATAATTAAATCGATAAAAAAATTAAAAAAATAATAATTTATTGTTCACACTGTTTTTATATTCCTTTTCAGCCTTTCCCCTAATAGGAAAAAAAGAGAATCTAGAGAACTGACCCCGGCAACATGGAACATTTTTCTAGATTGTACCATTCCTTTGCCAAAGTGGTACACGATTATATGCAATAATAAAGATCATCCATATAGCAAGAGAGATCTATACAAGTTTGAAGATTATACCACTGAAGTTTTCAAACAGAGTTTGAAATGAACTATACGACAGGACAAGCTTGCAGAAACAAAAAATTCAAACTGTACGTAATAACAGCGTAGATCGGTGATGAGCACACTTATGCTCATCAGAGTGATGAGCACAAAATGTGCTCCCTATTATATTATGAACATGAACATATGTATCCCGGAATACGTACGGATGTTATCATTCTCCTCGCGCCCTTGTGTCAATTAGCAGTAAATTAAAGTAGTCTTCTAGCATCTCTCTGGCTTCATCCACCCCAAGTCCTGGGTTTAACTCGCTAGGTTGCTGCTGATTTCAAGCAATTTGAAACATATCCAAAAATGCAGGAGATATATATATATATATATAGAGTGAGAGGATATGAGATGAATTGTATGAAATCTGAGATGAAACTAATGAATATTACCTGACAAGGTATCTGAGGAAAAGAGAACAAAATATAAACACTCTTCAGATTGGTGTGATCGATGATCCACTCTCTCATGATATCATACTGGAAATTTCAAAGACAAGCTATATATATATATATGCAGTGAAAAATACACAAGAGTGATATTGATTCGGCTCATCTTCTCTCCGATACGTGTGTGTGTGTGTACACACGATTTGTCACAGACAAAAGACGAGCCGAACCAACATCGCTCCTGTCTATTTCTGCAGAATCGAGACTTCTGAGACTTTTCCTTTTTAGTAGTTCGAAGCAGATGATGATGTAAGCCCCTTTTCCTGTAAATTACACACTCATGGACTATCTGTGGGTTGATTTTGCAGATATATATGTATATATATGCAAGGAAGCACACAAGAGTGATATTGATTCGGCTCGTCTTAATTAGAAGCTCCTCATGATGATCCATAAGAAATGAAAAGATGAGCCGAACCAATACCACGCCATGTCTACTTTTGCAGAATCTACCTCTCTCTTTCTCTCTCTTTGTGCTAAGAGAAGCTTCAATTCTGTTCTGCGGAAAAACTGAAAACCCTCATACCCTATATATATACACAACTAACCAATGGCTCTCCAATAAATTATTTATATACATATATTTAACCCATCCACTAGAACTTCACTGTAGAGCCACGTAAAGACTATATATATATAAAGCATCTAGAACATTTATCGCGACTGATAGCTTCACAAAAGCTAAAAATCCACTATCCTCAAAAGGGACTAATTCTCTTAGCTTAAATAAGGCTGCCCAAGTGATGTGAGTGGACTTGAACTAGTCCTGGACATGTCAGGACTTACCCCAATCCTGCCTAATCTTACCAAACCTTACTGAAACCCTGTCTAGCCATGACCTTATTCAAGGTAGCAAAGTCTTGTCTGCTTAAGGTTGCCAATCCATACTACCTATTGCATAGGGTTAGAATGAAGGAATAAAACCATCAAAACTCAAATGTAACAAATAGATTTTGAATTGATCGATGTGATGAGAAGTCCCTCGTCAAATAAAGTTGGACTTAATAAATACTACTTCTGAATCTCTACATAGATAAGATCTAGTTTACTGTGCAATATGCACTATAAACTAGACATTATCTTAATGACAAGAGATAATAATATTTATAAAGGCTTTTGTTCTCTTCCCGTTTGGAATTTTGCCCCATTCCTTACAGCTTTTAGGCCATGTGAAGCCCTTTCAAAGTCAGGTACCACCAATGTGATGATTTGAAACGCCCTATCTAATGGCCCAAGTCATGACAATTCCTTTAGCCCAACAGCTGTAAGATCATGGAGTATAAAGAGAGGAAAATTCCAACTCCCAACTTCTTGATGTAATATCTATTTATCTAATTTGATTATATGAAGAAAGTTAATTGAGGTATTTAATATGAAAAGTTTTTTCTAAAACACACTAATAACCTTCCTTAATTCCCTCAATCACTTTCTTACTTGATTATTGTTAAGAGAGCATCAATAAAGGTAAATTAGGGAAAAATTAACAAATATACACTACTGCAAACAGAGGTTTTAACGTTCCTATTTTAGCACATTTAACTTTCAAAAATAGGGGGCGTTTATGTGAGAGGCGTAGTAAAGTGAGACTTTAGACGTCCCTTAAAAAAAGGAACATCTAAAGTCGTCTAAATTGGGACTCTAGACGTCCCAAATTTAAAAAAGGGACGTCTAAAGTCATTTGAATTTCAAATTTTCTGTAGATGCTGAGGTCATCAATTACGGAAGCAAACACAAGTTTCAGACGAGAATCCTCTGTAATAATTTTGTTGAACACAAATGCTAGCTTTCTTCAAACTTCTTTTAGTCAAATTTTAGAATTCAAAAATCTATTTTTTACCCAGATACATTGTACTAGATCTGATTGTGAAAAAAGAGAGGAACTCATATAATAATATAATAATAAACAGACAAACATGTAAAATTTGAGAAGTGATAAAGAGAGAGTTACCGTCGCAAATAGGGGCACCGAAGGGCATGATGAGAGGGGGGAGGATGGTGAGAACACCGAAGGAAAAAACCATTTGAATCTATAGAATGTGGGTCTCTCTCTGCAACTTCTTTCAGAGAAATTGAAAAATGTTGTGGGAGCGAGAGAGAGAGAGAGAGAGAGACATCCCTTTGTTTAATATAAGGCACGAATATCCCTTATATTCAATACAGCTTGTAAGGAAATTTTTAAATTATTTTAGACGTCACAAATCTTTAGACGTCCTAAATGAAATTTGAGACATCTAAAGTTAAAAAAAATTAATTTTTTTTACACTTTAAACATCCCTAATTCAATTTGAGAGGTCTGAAGTCCCACTTTAGACGACCCAAATGGAATTTGGGACATCTAAAGTGTAATATATTTTTTTTTGACTTTAGACGTCCCAAATGGAATTTGGGACATCTAAAGTTATCTAATTCCCATACAGAATTACAAAAATATCACCGTCTATGTTTTAGACGTCCCTATTTTAAAAAGGGACGTCCTTTAGGGTAACACAATTTATATTTTGTAGTAGTGATAGGCAATAGGTCTTAATTTAAGACCAAGATAAACTTCCCAAAGCAGTATTAGGTTTCAAGGTAGAAATGTGGTCACCAAAATATTGAACAATAACTTAATAGTATGCAATAATATTCCAGTATAATAAATGATAATAAGTTACGTTGCTCATATTTTATTGAAACTTTTTAATTACTCCCTATAAAGAAAGGTTAAAAGCTAAAACAAAACCCTTTGTTTTTATTATGTAAGTTACTGAATCGATCTATATACTTGCTCTTTCTTTTTCTTTTTTTGCCATATATTCTTGCTATTTCAAGCTAGCAGGAGTCGTATATTGTTTTCAATTTAGTTTGATATCCAGTTAATTTTTTTTTTGTTTGATGGTTTATGCAATGGATCATTTTTGGCCTTCGGTGCACCCACCTTCCAGGGATATGGAGTTAACCTGAAGGCCAACGCCGGATTTACCGACATGGGCCTCCGACAACCGACTAGTCCTGACACCCCCAATCTGATAGGCCCGACAGGAATTCACCTCTTTGAGACGCTCCAGGAGCCGGGAGAGAGCTCCCAACAAAAATTCTCTACACCTTCCGTTTCCTGAGATCAAACCCAGGAACGGATTGGTGTGGTGCAGATACCTACCCATCTGCGCCAACTTCCGTTGTTATCCAGTTAATTATTTTACCGTCAGTAAAATACCACAATGGAGGAGTTCGAGGAATCTTACCGGGTAGATTTGACTTTATAAAGTTCCAAATTAAATCTTTACTTGCCTGGGACCATTTATATTCAGATGATCAGACCATCATGCGAATTTTACCCCAAAGGAAAAAAGATGTTTACCTAATTGGCTCTTTAAAATTTAACTGAAGTTGAAGTAAAAATTCTGACAGTGTATGGAGACTGATGATGTTTGATACCTTTTTGTTCTTTTTAGGTCCATCAAAAGGATTTAATTTAAGAAGGATATCTAATTTTGAAGTTATTTTAGTGTAATATTAGTTATATTTTTACTGATATAATTTATTTATAATAGTATGACTGTATGAGCGTTTCATATTGAATGAGCCAACCTAAATCATCAAATTAAATTGCCTAAAAGTCAACAAAAGAAAAACAGTCAAAATCGATTCAACTATTGATTTGATTTGGCTAATTATGCATTCATTAATTAAAAAATGAACTATCACTATTATAAAAATTATGATATATGACAACTATTAACTTTGATACATAATGGTTCCGAATCGTCATATATGCGGGTGCTATAAAAGCGCTGTGCAGATACATTGCGGTTACAAACCGTTATTTATTCTGGATTTATATAGTGATTATAATATAACACCCATTATATATTGAGGCTCAGTGAGGCTATGATATGCTCATTGCTATGATAATAATTAACGGGCACATGAAAACAATAGTCATAATATATAATAATACTTGCATAATACATAACGATTCCAATTGAACAACCGTTATATATCTACTAACGATTCTTTCTAAACAACCATTATATATAGTTGATATAAATTATAAAAGCTAATTTTTTAAAAAAAAAATGTGGGAGGGGGCGAGGCAGGTTTTGCTTTTGAGATCCCCCTATATATACATTTACAGAACAAATCACAATATATATTTATATTTTCATTCATATGCAGAACAACACAACAAATCAAAATATATTTATAGTCATTCATGTTTATGTATACACTATTAAAACCAAAACATTAAAACAAATTAAACAAATCATCATTATTTATAAATTTACAGTCATACTATGTATTATTTACGCTCCAACTCAAAGTGCATAGATGTTGCCAACTCTTCAGCCATGTCTTCCATTTGTGAGTTGTTAAACATCATGCAAGAGGCATTAAAATTCTATGCGAAAAGGAAACAATAGATGAAAGTTATATATTATAATATATAACTGACCAATTGTATATCTAAACAAATTGAGCATTTAATATACCTTATTTGTATCAATATTTTTAGGACCATGACTGATTATGTCCTTCACGTACTACATCACACAGTACCTACAATCACTGCTCATGTCCGGTTTCTTTGGGCACTATAAAGAAATGAGAAGAAAAATTTTTCAGCCAGTTAGATATATAAATTATATATATGCTTCAATTTAATATTATAGTTATTGGTGAATAATATATATAACTTTAGAAACTACCCTTGGAAGGCATATCTGAAGCGATCGATGGTGAGGTTGCAATTGCTGCAGTCGAGGCCATTCTTCGTGAGGCACCTGTACATCGCTATGAGAATATATAATAAAAAATTATACATATATATAGAAATATGCAAGTTAAACTGAATTATAAGAGATGATGAATGAATAACTTACTAGTTAAATGTCTCCTGTAAGTATGGTCTCTTGTATGAATCCCTGCCTATAGAGTCATAAAATCAAATCTTTTTTCGAATTGGATTTGTCACTATGAGCGTCCAGTACTCCCTAAGTACAATAATAGATCACACCATCAGAACAGTTATAAAATAAATAAAAACTAATTTAAATAGAGTTAATGATATTCCCACCCTTGAATGTAAGGCACAAAGAAGTAAGTGTCCCTTCTGTCTAATGCCCTCTTGATGAATTCATCCCCCATAAACCTCACATGCTATTGCTTGAGATCTTCCTTCATGCCGTCATCCCGCTTATTGATTTGGTCAGGGCGGATGAACTTGATCTTGTCCTGTAGGTTGCAAGGGATGAGGTCATATAGTATAGGTGCCTGAAATGTCAAACAAACACATCAAAATGTAATCAAAGTTTTAAGCAACCAACTATTCAATCACAGTAGAAGAAATACCTCATAAAGAAGTTGATAGAACTTGAACTTGCCATGCCTTTATTCAGCACCTCAGAAATAGCTCTTGGCTTATAGCATTATCTTGGTCTTCTTGGTCAAAGAGCTCTCTTACAAATTTGATATATGTAAACAGGTTTGAAGCCAAGATCTTACTAGTGAACTTCTGGAGGAACTTTCGGGCAGATTGACCAATGGGCTTATTTTGTGAGGAAGACTTCTTCCCAGATTGATCATTGGGGGTAGGATGCTTCCTCTTCTTGGATTGAGTAAGGGTTTTGGAAGTAGGGGGCTTGGAATGGTTAGGGGTCTTGAATTTATTGATAGGAAGCTTTTTTTGAGTGGCCAACTTCTTTTGAGTAGGGGGCTTCTATACTCTAAGTAGACGGTGAGGTTACGCAACGGAGCTGCCCATAGCCCCTCCCATTGTATTTTTGTCTTTTGTGGGTATAAGGAAATGGTAGTTGGGTCAGTATTGGTGTTGATTTATACTTTTATATGCTAAGGAGGGATAGGGTCGTTATGAAGTGTGTTATCCTCCGAGCAATTCAACATGTGGCTTGTTGCAACTGTATGATGTTCAGAGCTATTGGCAAACACTCAACATCCGCCTTTCCCTCAGAAAGATCATGGGGGGAAAGGTGCAACTGCCTTAGTACTTGGGCTGCCATTTCCCCCTCGATGCTTCATAATACACTTCTTAATCAACTCTTGTGTGATAAATCATATTTATTCCTGCATTTCATCACGTTGTTTCTGGAGCTTTTCATACTTTTTGTCCTGATTATTTCTTCGAGGTTGCCGATGACCATAATATTTTGTCTTGATCAATCTAAAGCCAACACCTTTAAGAAGACCGGGATGGTCAAGTCCCATGTCTTTACCAATATATCCTCATCCGCAGAAAGGCAACCCCCTTATGTTGTAACTTCCTGAGATATGGCTTGCTGTGCATTAACAATAATGTTAATATTGATAGTTAATTGAAGACATTACTTCCATAAATCGGAGACTAATATTAATACTTACCATTTTATCAACGACCTCTTTCACCTAAGGGTCGTTATAAAAGCCATCTTTATTTTGCTTTACCATTGACCAAAGTTCATGACAAGGAGGTCTGCTATGATCCCTACTCTCAGCAGCCAACTTTTTAGCAATCCGAGTATACCCCTTTCACCCTTCCTTATAGTGATATTTATTGTTCTTCACCCTCCTCCTATTCACCCAGCTTAATTCCTACGATAGCATGCATCACTTAAACTAATATTAAACAAATACATGCATGTCTAATGAATTACAAATAACAATTACTTGGAATACCGGGTTGCGAGGTGAGATGACAAAATTTCTCCAATCATCCGGTTTGACGGTGGACCGAAGATCCATAGGAACAACTGTTTCATCAGCCTCTTCCAGATTCTGCAAATACGCTTTTGTCAATGTATGACAGAATGTAGGCAGTCAATTGCCAGTCTTCTTGACGACAAATTCCCTGATGTAATCTCCTTTTACTTGATATGCAGACTATAAAGCACACAATTCAAGTTAATATTTTTTACAAGTACATAGCAAGTAATTAGCAGGCATATATACCTTACCCTGATATTGTCTCAAATAACGTCTGCGTAATCTCTCTATACCCTACACCAGTTACCCATCATGATAGGAACGTTGGTCCTTGCCGTTAAGCTGATGTAGCTGTTGAAGTGTGATAGCTCAATAGGTTGAACGTCATTTTTTCATATCATGTGAAATCTTCTCCCCAAAGACTTTTCTTGGTTCACATAAGTCAAGGTGCAACGACCCTCCTTTATAATATATGGCACTCGTTCAAACATCTCTGTTGAGGTCTTATTTCTGGGTGGCATAAGGATGACATAAATACCATTGGGTATGTTATCAGAAGTAGATGCACCATCAAAACTAAGGGCATTATCAGTGTCACGGGAAGTAGAATTGGCTATTTGAACTGGAAAACAAAACTCATTCAGTAAACCATAGTGAACAGAGCAATGATTTTTCCAGAAAAATACAATGCACGACTAAGATAAAAACCTAACTAGGCAAGGCAAAGTGAAAAATAAGAAGAATATGAAATGTAAAATGGAAAATGCGAAATGTAGAAGAGACATCATACCCCTTAAAACAAGGACAATAAAGCACGCGAAGGAATGCGGCTTAGCTAGAACTATAAAACGAAAAAGCGATTTAAGGCAATCGAAGTGACTCGCGTGGCTGTTAGACGAAGTTCAAAGAAAGTAGTGGAGGATGTGGTTCGCCTGGATGGGATTGTCGACAGCCAGAAAAGTCAATTGGAGTTGTGGGGTTCAGAGGATGGTGTGTAACGTTTGACCAAAGACAAACGTGTTAAGTGTAACAACTTAAGAAAGTGAAGAGGCGCGAGATAGCAGGTACGTCTTTTAAAAGACTTAACGTTTGCTCATAGTCATAAATTTAGAACTGTTACGAAGGGTAACATTTTCTTATGGTTCCTAATTTACAACCGTAATAAACCTTTGAACAAAAGTCTATAATTTTAATATCACAGTTGTTAGGTTTTGTAAATGATTATGGTGATTTCTTAATAACTGTTAGGTATTTGACATAGTATTCTAAAAAGTAATGGGTTTTACATAATGACCGTTACTTATTTGACTTTTTTAAATAATTTTTAAAGTTGATTATTTAACCCTATAGTACAAAGAAAAAAATTTAAAAAAGAAAATGAGAGTTTGAATTAATTAACGAAAAATGCCTAAATTAGTAACGGTTGTTTACTAATAACCATGAAAGGCAGTTGTTTCTTTAATATTTTTTGGCTACATTTACTACAAAAAAAAAAATTAAATTTTCGACAGAATTTACCACGAAAACAATTTCATAGCAAATTTTGTGAGAAAAGTTTCTGATAGAATTTTTTCTGTGGCAAAATTTGCAGCCACAAAAAATATTCCGTGGCAAATTCTGTCGGGAATTCCATGGCAAATAATTTTGCCATATGATTTTCCGTGGTTAATTCCGTCGGAAAAATTTAAAAAATTATTTTTTAATTAAATTTAATTTTTAAAAAATATCTTTATAAAGATTAAAATTATGATATTATTAGCCATATAAATATTTAAAAATTAGGGTTAATACCATCTTTCATCCCTCAAGTTTTTCCTTATTTTGGTTTTGGCTCTTCAAGTTTCCAACCATATATTTTGTTCCCTGTAAGGGCAAAATGGTCATATAAAAATTTATTTATAAAAAATAAATTTTAATTATTACTTATTAATTAATATTAATAAAAAATTATTAATTAGTAATTATTTATTAGTTATTAATTAATGTTAATAAAAAATTAATTTTAGAAATTAGAAAAAATATAGTCATATGAAATTTATTTAAGATGTAAATTTTTTTAATTTGAAATTAATTTATATTAAAAATTATAAGAATATATAAAAATTATTTTATATTATTATTACATTTATGTATAAGAAAAAAATATATATTTATAAATAATTGATTATATATAATAAGATTATATATATATAATTGTGTAATACTAAAACACTAAAGCAGTCCAGCTTATCCGGTAAGGCATCACGCACGTACGGATGAGGTTGTAGGTTCGAACCAAAGGAGGTCAAGTTGAGATGCATATTCAAGAAAAAAGAGGCTGCGACACATGGCGAAGCCAGGCTGCACCACGTGGCTGATATGTGCTCCTGCGATGAGGTGGAGGCCGCTGGAGCTGCCACGCACCGCCCTCTGGAAGAGGTGGCTGCTGTCGGAGTTACCACGTGGCTTTTTAAAATAAAAAAAATAAGTTTGCAAAATTTTATTCCATAGGAAATTTGCGACAGAATCTGAATTCTGTCGAAAATTGGTTTGTCACACTATTATCAATGACGGAATCCATTCCGTTAGAAATTCCATCAGAAACCCTAAATTCCGTGGCAAATTTCGTCAGAAATTTAGTGTTTTTTATAGTGATTGCCCTAACGTTTATTTTTTTAATATTCAAAAAATAAAAAAGCAGTAGTGATTTTAAGTCAGCAATACTATTGCTGTCCTCCGCCTCCGCCTCGCTCGGCATATCATCAACGTCTAAGGAAGAAGATGAAGGGTTTGACTAGAAGTGATTATATATAACCTAATGTGATGAAGGATGAGGTCTAACTTTTTGTTCATATTGTAGACGTGTTTGGCTAGATGCCTTATAGAGAGGTCAGGGCTAGACAACACCTGCAGCAAAGCCTCAATTTGAGGAGGAGACTGAAGAGGAGGAAGAGGAGGAGGAGGTGGTGGTGGAGGCAGGGCTTGTAGAGGAGAAGGGTTGGGATGATGATGAGGAGGAAGAGGTGGTGGTGGAGGGCGAGTATGGAGATGAGGAGAAGGGCAAATGGAAAGAGCTCTCTGGCATTTGACCATAATAAGGGAGAGAATGATAAGGTTATGAAAATATGCTTTTTAGAAAAGTACTATGACCAAAATGAATATTTCATTCTAAAGTATTTAACTTTGGGAGAACTGATACATGGTGTCGGACTAAATAAGATTTTTGAAAAAGTGCTTTTTAGATTTATACTTTACATGACTGTTGCTTATTATAAAATGTCATTTTGTCGTTCATACTTTACGGTCAATTGACATAACCGTTATATTTGTGTTTTCGCTGAAGTAAGGTTGGAAGACAAATCATTTGTAACTGTTACATGACAGTTGTTTCAAAAGAACCATCACATTTGTTACTAAATAAATGACAGTTATTAACTACAACCGTTATTTTGGTATTTTCGCGAATTCTGCTTCACAATATATGACAGTGCTCATAATTAACCATTACTTTTAAGGGTTATATGTATCCTTGTGTGACCTTCGACTCGACATACATAACGTTTATTAGCTGTAACCGTTATGTATTAGGCGATATAAATACCTAAATTAAATGTGTAGTAGTATATGTACTCACATAAAAAATAAATAAAAATGAACTACTTGTGAGTTTTTTTTTAAAAAAAAAATTATGTGAAAGAATGCATTGAGGTAACCGTAATGAGATGTTTTAAATACTCATTTTCTGCTAGCATGTTCTTGAGGCTAATTTCCATAAAAGCTTGCAATAAGCTCTATAATAAACTCGTTTATTCAATTACATAAACATCTAATAAAAGTAAAAAAAAAAAAAAGTGCATACATATGATCCAAATCAACCAAAATAAAATACTAATTAATAGTATTCTTCATTTCATTAAACTAACTAACCAGGCTAATTCATTTTAATTTTGTTTCAACTTCTCATATGTTTGGAAGGGGAGAAAAATGAGGGGAAAATAATGGGAGGGAATACTAGAGAGGAAAACTTTCATAAATGGTAAATACATTTACTATTTTTAGAAGTTTTTCCTTCTAATTTTCTTTACCCCATAATTTTCTCTCCATCCAAACATAAGGTAAATTTGTATGGACCTTGTTGTTTTTTTTTTTTTTTGCCAGCATTGTATGGACCTTGTTAGTCCTTATAAAAAAGGGTTAAATTTGAATCCCACCTCATGAACACATTTATCCGATGATTTTATATACTCCCTCTGGTCCTAATTATAAAATAAAGTTGATTTTTTTGGAGAAATTAAGGAAGCCAATTAAATTACTTTAGAGTATTTTTATTTTTATTTTTTTCTCCAAACTAATTAATTTGACTAATAAACTAATAGATAATCTAAGGATACTAAAAATATAAACACTCTAAAGTAATTTAATTGGCTTCCTTAATTTCTCTAAAAAAGTCAACTTTATCTTATAATTAGGACCGAAGGGAGTACTGTATATGAAACTGCAAGCAATTTTAATTTATTTTAATTGCAGCCCCGTTAATTAGCATTCTTTTATGAAATACATAGCCCATGCATGCGCCAGGTGAGAGTTTTAATGGTTTGAAAGCCTTGCCTCATTGGTAATATGAGAATTCTTATCAGGATCATATTGCTACTTGTGCCATCTCACGTTGTGTAGGAGAGTCTTGTTTTAACCTGTATAACTCTGTCTCTCTGTGTGTGTTGGGGGGGGGGGGGGGGTTGTGTGTTTTGGGCCACTTTTACGACCAGGATATCATTCTTTGGGGTTTTTTTTTGGTACAAAAAAGTTTTTTTTAACAATGTGCAATTTGATCGAAGTCAGTTTGCCCACTTTAAAGACTAACTGATCCACTATAAAAAAAAAAAAAGACTAACTGATCCATCCCTACATTAAGTAGCTTAGGGTCTGTGTGTGTTACATAACATCATGCATATTATGTGTGTTTGATTGAGCTTATATTTAGATAATAAGTCCTTATTACATAAGTCGAGATAAAACTCTTTTCACATACCTACCTTATATACCGTGAATCACGATTTATAAGCGCTTATTACTCAAAAATAAGCTATTCCAAACTAGCATATTATTACATGACCCAAAATGCCAAGAACAAAGGGCATTATAATAGGCCATTTAAACTCAGTCTAACGCAAAATGTGTTACTAAAATAATTTATACCCAACACACACACGTTGAAGTGGATGACATTGCGCTAGCTAACACATCGATCATTGGATTCTAAAACACAGTGTTATTGCTTTTGTTTATATATGTTTTTGCATTTATACTCTGTATATGTATTTTATAATCTCATTAACTTTGACTAAAAAATAAAACACATCACGTGCGTTGAATTTGGCCCCGGGGCTCAATCTTAGATTATTATAGGCTAAGTGAAGCATACAGCGCTTATGAAATTGAAAAAGAAGATTAAATTTAGGGGACATATTATATTATTAATTAAACAACAGATATATTGATCTCTCCTTTACAGTTATCCCAATCACAAGCATATGGGAATTAAACATGAGAAGAAAGCATGGATTAAAAAAATGATACAAATCTAAAGACACACATAACTAAAGTAAAACATAACCACACATAGCCAAATTCTTTCTGATGATATAGCAATATTCAATAATGAAAAGTCTTGGTCGTCGTAAGAAATCATAGGGGATCTTTCTAAACCACAAATTTAAAAATTTTAAGGAATATCTTTCCGGAAGGGTGCTCATATAGACGCCCATAGCCTTTTCCTATTGATATATGTTATCCCCATTTGAACATATCATATACTAATTCCAGTTCTAAATATAAAATTCAGTTGATTTTTTTGAGGAGATGAAGTAATCTAATTAAATTACTTTAAAGTATTTATATTTATCATTTTTTCATCAAACTAATATGTCTCACTTATAAACTGATATATAATCTAATCATACACAATATATAATATGATCATGTGACTTATTTAGTTTCCTTAATCTCTCCAAAAAAAGTCAATTAAGTCTTATATTTAGGACCGGAGGGAGTAATATATACTCCCTCCGGTCCTAATTATAATAAAAAGTTGACTTTTTTGGAGAAATTATGGAAGCCAATTAAATTACTTTAGAGTGTTTATATTTTTAGTATCCTTAGATTATATATTAGTTTATTAGTCAAATTAATTAGTTTTAAGAAAAAAATAAAAATATGAATACTCTAAAGCAATTTAATTGGCTTCCTTAATTTCTCAAAAAAAGTCAACTTTATCTTATAATCAGGACCGGAGGGAGTATATATATATAGTTGCTTCCACTAATGACCCTTTCATTATTATAAGAAATCAAAAGGACTTTGGATTCTCTCAACATGCGTCGTGGGGTACATACAATTAAGCATGTGAAGTTCCTTCATCGAGTTAGGTTTTATTCTTAAAGAATCTATCTACAAATAGTTTCCCATCACCAATCTTATCGCACTAAGAAGTTTCTAAACATACTACTCAGGGAAATGTCACGGGTGGGTTGGGATACAAAGGCAACGCATTAAGCTTGGAGATTTAGAAGGCAAACAACAGGGTGACAAAAAATGAGATCATGAGCTTGAGGTAAACAACCTATAAACTGACCGAGTCTAACCGAGATTGATCTAAGCATAGGGTATAAGGTTTATCAACAAACTATTAGTTAAAATGGTAAGTGATATCACTCCTATAAGAAAGATAACACAAGTTCGAATTTGAATATAAGAATCTATATCTGTGTATCAGAGCCAAGGTGTTTCACATAAACCTCTCGATCATTCCTTAAAACCTAGATATGTCTTGCAACGTCGTAGCCTCAACTCTTAGCTGGTTATTAATCATCAAATAGTGCACAACTTTGTCCCCTATCGCATTAGTGCAAGGTTTGGAAAAACGATCCATAATAGTAAATATTAATACTCTCTAATAATATTTCGCATTATCTAAAATTTAAATGAGTGAGAAGTCATATAAATGATGGAGATACCAAGGATTTAAGTTAAGTTGTGGTGTTAAATCCATTTATATACTTTTTATTTTTAAAATAATATAATTCACGATAAGTTTTTTAGATGGGTGAATATAACTTTTGGTGTCCTTGAAGTTTGATCCAATTTTGGTTTTGGTCCCTGAAGTTTGAAATCGGTGATTTTGGTTCCTGAAGTTTCATCCAATTTTGGTTTTGGTTCCTCAAGTATAAAAAGGACTTGGTTTTTTCCGGGTCGGGTTTTTTAATTGGGTCGCCAAGTCTTTTTCAAATTTGAGGGACCAAAACCAAAATCGGGTGAAACTTCAGGGACCAAAACCACCGATTTCAAACTTCAAAAACCAAAACCACATATTTCAAACTTCAGGGACTAAAACCAAAATTGGATCAAACTTCAAGGACCAAAAGTTATATTAACCCTTTAGATTCTACATCAACAATTATATCTTTTTCATTGAAATATAGCCTGTTCACTCACTTCATCAGTGATTAGAAGAGAAATTCAATATATAATTTACATTATTCATATGTATTAGTTTTGAATCAAATAAACACGAAAAATTTGAAGTCAAGGATAATAAAAGAAGATCCAAATCCAAATCATCCACAAGTGAGCGGAGAATGAGAAAGTCAGACTTCGAAGTTAAGTGTGGTCCCCATAATTGATGGGCTTCTGCCTTCTATCTGCTATCTATTAAAAAAGATGTGTGATTTGATGTACATGCCTACCATAATGTTCTTATCGTATTGAGTACCTTCTTGTTTACAAAATCGAATTGACGAGTTCCAAACTGCTCCACCATTGTCTGTTAATTACTTCACATAAATTGAAAAATTAGTTAAAACTAGTTAAGTATAAATGATTTAATAATTTTTGAAAATTACCTTCAAACAGGTTAATTTTTTTTTTGAAAATGACAAGAGTGTATTGTAATAATATATGTACATATATTATTAGCTGACGACCTCACTGTTTAACTTTCTTTTTTTGCAATAAAAAATTTAGATAAGTTGGATCTTGAGAGCTCACTAAGACCTAGACATACCTCTAGACTTAAAAAAGTACTTACAAATCGACCACTAACAAAATTGTCATCGGTAAGATTTGAACCCACAACTTTATGATTATGAGTTAAGCCCCTGTCAAATGGATCAACCTTAGTTGATCTCACTGTTTAAGTTAAGGAATGAGTAATCTATTTTTCATCGTAAGCCTAAGCTGTGAAAAGTAAAACAGGAAGGCGTGTCAAATACTCAAATCAAATAAAAAAACACAGAAACACATGGAGGAGTCCACTGGGCTGAATATATGGGCCTAAGGCCCAAACAGGTTCTCATCAGAGCTGTCATCCGGTCGTCCAGTCCATCAAGTTGGGCCAGCAGGGAGAGGGCAGAATTGTTGACCAAAAACAAAAAGACTGAAAAAATTAAAAAGAAAGATGAAAATTGATGACGGAACCTGGGATCAGAGTCATCTCTCTCCTTCTGTCCAAAAAGAAAAGAGTCATCTCTCTCCTTCGCAGGACTGATTTCTGTCTCGCGCATCAACGCACTCGAATGCGGTTCATTTTTTGAGGTCTGGGTTCGAAGATGCAGTTGATGCCTTGTATGGAGGAGCAAGCCGTGCAGAAGCTGCTTTACGAGACGCGACGCCACGCTTCGGGAACCTACACTTCTAATCTCCCATCCCCATACCAGGTTCTGAAGATCTTATCCACCTCTTCTTTCTACATCTCACTTTCCTGATTTGTTTTCATCTTACCTGTGTGATGGATCATCCATGAAATTCTTAGCGAAATTTAGTTGTCATTATTGATTGGATTTTTCATTTACTCCTGTTTTTGTTCAAATTCAGGCAAATGAAGGTGCCAAGGGAGGCCTCTTACACTTGCTTTCGGTTCGAGGTATTTCTGGATTTTCAGCATTGTTTTCTGAGGCGTACATTTCTGAAGAAGTTCACTGCTCTTGTTGTGCTGATGAGTAGCGAAAATGCTTCATTCGTTATCATCTTTCTTTTGGTCTTCATTTACTTATTTTTGGATGTGTTTGTTCATTGATTCAATTGTCTAACAAGGGCAGAGTTTTCGCCTATGTTCATGTTGTTTAAGTTGATCAACATGTTCCATCTCAACTAAAACTGAGGGTTATATACAACTATCATCTGCGGTAGTAAGATTCTTGTAGCGCAGATTATGTAGTTTTTGTTCACCAGCTGTTTCCTGAATTTCGGCTAACATTGGTTCAGATCCAACTCATCTTCATCATTGAGCCTTCCCCTATGATAATTAACCTCTTTTTGTGGGTGCTTGTGTGCTTTGAAGTGAAGTTGCAAACAGGCATTGAATTTCATGTGTTAGTACAATGTGCATTGAATTAAAGTCACGAGGAGCATTTAAGGTTTTGGGTAGCTTGACCAGAGATCATAGGTTTAAACCTTTGTGTTGTCATTGTGCTAAAAAAGAAAAAAAACTTCAAGAGTCTGTGCATGTGGTGGAGGGGAAATGTAAAATTTAACCATTTTGAGGACTAACTGTTGCCTCGCTATTTTTTCTTTGGCCTGTACTTCCTATCAGAGAATGTGATAACATATTTTCTCAGTGATACCTGTTGTACACGATACATATTTTAAGGACAAGCTGCTTCAAAAAGCTGAGCTATTCAAAAATTTATATTTGGTTTGAATATAACCTACATTGTTTTCTTCACAGTAATTTTATGCTTCTCTCATGTTGTGAAGGTGTCAGTCAACTCAAAGAGAAATGGACAGAATATAGTCAACCCAAACGAATTAGAAGGTTTATATCTCTGTTTATTTCCCCAAGAGGCAAACATGTTGCTGTTGCAACTGGAAATCAAGTAACAATTCTGAGTAAAGAGGACGACTACCAGGAGCCATGTGGCGTTTTCAATTGTAAGATTTTATTCTTTATGTCCATAAATCTGTATTCTGTGGACCATTGGATGTCAATTGGAATATTTCAGTTTGGGAGTTCTTTTGTAAAATTGGTGCTTGAATCAATATATATGCTGATAGATAGTCCTCAAGTGGATCAGATAGGACATTGCAGCATGCATTCTGTTTTTATGTAAATCATTCAATAATTTTTTTAAACAAATTATAGCGTAAAGTGCATTGATGAAATGTAAATATTGGATTACATCACTCTGAGTTCTTTCTTAGACAGGAATAAAAAATTTGAACATACTAGAAATCTGATAACCTTATATGTGCACATATATCATAGGAAGCATCATGTTTTATGGTATGCACATATCATGTAAGATAGGATTTAGCAGCCTCTCCTTTTTGCCTTTTTGTCTTTTTGCCTGCTCATTAGATTATGTGAATCCTTCAAGCTTAGCTTGTCTTTGTATTCCCCAAAAAAAAAAAGAAAAGAAAAGAAAAGAAAAAGACTATGTGAATCTGCCTAGATATGTTAATGCTGTCTAGAAAATAATTATGCATGAATCTGTTGCATTAGCCTATTAGGGCAAGTTTCTGAAAGGAAAATTGTCTTTTACAATTTGTAACAACATGCAATACAGGCTGGCATAAATGATATTGAAAAACACTTGGGCTCAAATGGTGTTATTTAGTGTGGAAAACTGAAGTTGAATAATAATTCTTTCTGGATGCTTCTCTAAATTTGCTTCTTATGTGCAATTGGTCCATTAGGTCGCAGCCTTTGTACATTTAGTGTAGGAGCTTGGTCTGAGGACGGTGACATTCTTGGGATTGTTGATGACACTGATACACTGTATTTTATCAACGCAAATGGTGAAGTGATAGCAGAAATTATAAAGAAGCATTTGAAAGTGTCTTCACAAATAGTTGGCATATACTCCAATAGTAATTTAAATACGCAGAAGTCTTTCTTGTGAGTATCTTCCCTTCGTCTGCATTCCTTTCTTTCATTTTATTGTTTGAAGAAAATGAAACATGATCATTTTCCTGTTGGTCTGGAAATTATGGGTATAATTTTGTTTTTTGGATGACAAGACATGTCAATAGAATTTAAGAAACCTCTTAATAAAGGAATGTGAATTTGAAATGTTGGTTGTTTTTTCTAGTTGTAGGTTCACTGTCATTACATTGGATGGTTCACTTCAACATATCGAGATCAGTTATGAGCCAAGCGTCTCCTTTTCCAAGAAGATTTCTGATCACAGGAGTCATCTCTGTAACAATGTTTGCGCCTTTGACTACCGTCATGAGCTTAACCTTTTTGTGGTTGTTGCCTATTCGGCCACCATGTCTCTAACATCTAGCAAAAGCCCTGGTGTGTTTTTGATTTTTTCTCCACTTATCCTTTGTGTTATACAATTGTTGATTGTGGATTGGAGTGGTATTTTCCCTATAGCTGCAAGCTCTGTTTTACTTCTTGGTTTCAAGCATGGTGAATAGGGTGACTAGATTATTTTAGGCTGTTTCTTCTATTAATGTCATATGTGACTTCTGCCTGGTCAGATTCAGATAAATCAATTTTAATGAAGAAAGAAATATTACATCCTTCCTAATATATAAATATTTTATAATCCAAATTAAAGTTCTGGTGTCCCAGGGGATCTTCATCTGGGCTTGTTTAAAGTATGGTGAATTGTTCACAAACTGCAAGATAAACCTCAGCTCATTGCTTTTCTTGTATTTTCAACAATCTCTCTAAGCATGAAGCACTGTTGAATTTTATAGACTTTTGTCTTATTCTGTTGAGAGATTTTCTGGACATGCTTTCATGTTTGACATTCATCGATTCATCTACACAGATTCCCCATGTTTCAAAATCAAACAAAGAAATCCCTGTTCTTTATTTGGTTCAAGGAGTAGTTTATTGCTGAAATTTGCTTAAAGTATTTAATGTCTTCTGAAAACTGTGGGAAATGGAACTTTTCGTATCACATGTCTGTTGTTCCAAGTTCTTCATTCACTAGTTGTGAGATTTTTTAGGGTCCTGCTATCTTTCTCTTTGGCGCAAAAGTTCGATAGCAGAGCTGGAGCAGTTGTGCTCTATTCAGTTTGAAGGCATATATTTGAAACCAAAAGGCTTTAAAGGTCAGCTAACATATCCAAAGGTGCTAATCTCGACAGAAGGCACCTTTATTGCAGCTCTAGATTTGAGTGGGTCATTGCAAATTTTTAAACTGGACAAAGAAAGGCATACCCTCTCTAGATTTGTAAGGGGGAAGGGAGATGATTTACCTGGTCCTGATGATTTATTGAAAGGAGAGAGGGCATCTTTTATGGATATTATGGATTTTACTTGGTGGTCTGATCATATTATCACTACTGTCAATAAGAGTGGTGTGGCTGTGCTGATTGACATCCATGATGGCTCAAAAGTTCAGGAAGATGATCCTGCGTACTTTATGCCTGCTCTTGAGAAAGCACCAGCATCTAAAGGCCACCAATTTCTTTTGGCAAGTTCATCATGCCAAGAACATAATAATTCTTCTGATGTTGTGTCCTTGGATATGTTGCAGCAAATGGAGTGGATCATTGAAGATGATCTGAATCAGATTCACTTTTCTAGGTTGCACTGGTGCCTCATTTCATTTTCTGAGAAATCTATTTCTGAAATGTATCATATGTTAATCAACCGGAAAAAGTTTCAGGATGCTCTAAATTTTGCTGATAGTTATGGATTGGATAAAGATGAAGTTCTGAAGTCGCAGTGGGTGAATTCTGACCAAGGATCCTATGAAATAAACACGTTTTTATCAAAAATTAAGGACCGAGATTTCATACTTTCTGAGTGTGTTGAAAGAATTGGACCAACAGAGGATGCAGTGAAGGCTCTGCTTGCCTATGGTCTCCGCATCACTGACCAGCATCGATTTTCTGAAGTGACTTGTCATAACAGCAGTCAAGTGTGGGATATTCGCATGGCTAGACTTCGGTTATTACAATTTAGAGACAGGCTTGAAACATATATTGGAATAAACATGGGAAGGTAATGTTGGAAGTAATAGATTTTTAATTTTCAAAGAGTGGACCTTATGTTCTTATTGTTTTTGTCCTAATAAAATGCCATTTTCTGTCATGCAACATTTTCATTCTATTGTTTTGGCTCATTACCCTGTGTGATTTAGTAATTATGTAAACAAAGGAGGAAATAAATAAAAGGTTTAATTTTTATTCAATTCCAACTTCCAAGTAATGCACATTCAAGTATAACTTTAACAGTTTCCAACAATGAAAGTTCCTAAAATTTCTATTAAATTTTATAAAAATATGTTCATTTTCACCATGAAGGGTCAATTAGATAGGATAATGAACCTTTCGCAAATTACTTATGCAACTTAGGAAATGTATATCAAAACGTGCCAAAACCAGAAAATTGGAATTGGTTCATGGAATGCTCTCTGTGAATGAGGTGTGCACAGAGCCATCTTAATTTATTCATGTTTTTTTGTTGACCATTTCCTATATCCCCACTCTGTGCATCATCTCTTAAACATAACCTATATGCTTAAATAAATGCTTGCACGTGCAAGTTTATTGCCCTTGGATCACTATAAACAAGTCATTCAACAATTATTTTCATTCATTTATTATAATGGTTTCTACTGACTCAAGGTTCATTGACATAGTTTTATGCAGGTTTTCTGTGCAGGAATACAGCAAATTTCGTATTATGCCTATTAGTGAAGCTGCCATAGCACTCGCTGAAAGTGGAAAGATTGGTGCCCTAAACTTGCTCTTCAAGCGTCATCCATATTCATTGGCCCCTTCCATGTTGGAAATTTTAGCTGCCATCCCAGAAACAGTTCCTGTGCAAACATATAGGCAGCTTCTCCCTGGAAGATCTCCTCCTTCTGGTGTTGCTGTGAGGGGAGATGATTGGGTTGAATGTGATGAGATGATTTGCTTCATCAATGAGTCAGTCAATAGCCATGACATTAGCATCCAAGTGAAAACCGAACCTATTGTCAAGCATAGTGCTGGATTTTCTTGGCCAACAATTAAGGAGCTCTCAAAGTGGTATAAAGATAGAGCTAGAGCTATGGATAGTCTTAGTGGACAGTTGGATAATTGCCTCAGCTTGCTTGACTTTGCTATTTGCAAAGGTATATCTGAATTGCAGCAGTTTCATCAGGATGTCTTGTACTTGCACCAAATTATTTACTCTGATGACAATGATGGTGAAATATGCTTCAACATGAGTCTTGTCGCATGGGAACAATTGACAGATTACGTAAAATTTAAAACTATGCTTAAGGGAGTCAATGAGGAAAATGTAACTGAAAAATTAAGCAACAAAGCAATTCCATTTATGCATGAAAGATTTAATAAGATTTCCATAGTTGAAGATATTCATCTTTGCAATTCTGCAAATGAAAACGAAGAGGAACCATTTCTAGTCAGATGGTTGAAGGAAAATGCCTTGGAGAATAAATTGGATATATGCTTATCGGTAATTGAGGAAGGGTGTAGAGACTTTCAAAGTAAGGCCTTCTTCAAAAATGAGGTTGAAGCGGTTGATTGTGCTTTGCAATGCATATATTTGACCACAGTCACAGATAAGTGGAGTACCATGGCAGCAATATTGTCTAAGCTTCCTCAGTTGCGAGGTGTGATTCTGGTGTTGTAATGTTATTCAGATGTCATAACCTTTCATAGTTTGTTAAGGCATGGTATATTGCTCATTTGATGTGAAATAAATTGGAATAGACTTCCAATAAACTTTTTCTTATATTCCCTGATATCTTGTATGGTATAAGCTTCCTTCTTGTATGATGGTTAAAATTTTATCATAGAATTTATATAGTGCGTTTTGTATTTACAAAACTAAAAATTCAGGGATTTTTGATTCCCCTGGTTTTTGGGTGGTATGAGATCCCCACTAAAATGGCATCATATGCCTCCAGGCTTCTTGAATTTATTTATTTATGTATGTCACTCCATTTGCATGAAAACAAGAACTCAAATGTTTTATTGTTATTGTGACCAATATATTTTCATTTCTTAATAAAACCAGATTCCACATCTGACATGTTCTATGAACTAGTGATCAAGAAATATTTCATGACTTATACTGAGGCTAACCCTTGTGACTTAATTATTTTCCTCCTTGGTCCTTATAAGCATGTCTTTAGCAACTCAACATTCTAGCTATTCAATATTGGTTTTCTGTGTTTTCACTGTATATGTGATTGCATCATAACTTTGTTTTCAAGTTGTTAATGCTTTAAGTTGGGGAATACTTGTTCTTGATTCACAAAGGATCTATGTCCCATTGCAAAGCATATTTACATGTGTATCTTGAATAAATATTTGTTTCTACATTTGATTCATTATTTCTTATTGAACATTGAATATAATAGAAATTTTCTAAACGTTCAGATGGTGCATTGCAAGTTGAGAACCTTGAAAGAAGACTGAGAGTTGCAAAAGGCCATATTGAAGCAGGGAGGCTTTTGGCATTTTACCAGGTTTGTGTTTTCTCAATTTATAGGTGAAACTTTTGTTCTATGCATATACAGAAGGATTGGACAGCTTTGCTACTTGATGAACTTGCTCTTTTATTTTCTTTGGTTGTGTCACAATCTTAATCTTTCATGAGGAGGTTATCTTGTTCTTCCCTTTGTTTTTTTCTTCTTCAATATATCTTCTTTTGACATTAAAAGAAGTTGAAGAATTGTGACTCAATGTATTTTATGTTGTGGTATATTATTGGTTGTCATTAAGCATTGCCTTTTAACTCAGACTTTATTGTGTTATAGATGGGTTGTGTAACTAGTTTACAGCATGATTTCAAAAGTTGAGGTCTGAAGTATTTGAAAACAGGGTTAACTTATCATTATTGTTCTTAAGTTAGTCTGAGTTTACCATATACTTACGAATCTTTGCAGGTCCCCAAGCCATTAAACTTTTTCCTAGAGGCTTATTCAGATGGAAAGAATGTGAAACAGATTATTCGCCTCATACTGTCAAAATTTATTCGCCGTCAGCCTGGCAGATCAGATATTGAATGGGCCAATATGTGGCGTGATATGCAGTATCTGATGGAGAAAGCATTTCCTTTCTTGGACCTTGAGTATATTTTGGTTGAATTCTGTCGAGGACTTCTGAAAGCTGGGAAGTTTTCTCTTGCAAGAAATTACTTGAAGGGTACTAATTCAGTCACTTTGGCACCAGAGAAAGCTGAAAGCCTTGTCATTCAAGCAGCAAGGGAGTATTTTTTCTCGGCTTCTAGTCTTGCATGTTCTGAAGTAAGTTTAAACCAACTTGTTAACTGTAACATGGACATATTTGTAATGTCACCCTTTTGCATGAAAAGTCACTTGCTAAATCTTTACACAAAATATCAGGTACCCTAAATGTTTAGGAGTTGTGGTAACATAGTGACATATGCAGGGGGGGGGGGGGACTGAGATGGAGAGAGATATTAGGCTAATAACTGAAACCTTAGAGTGTAATTGCCATCTAACTCGCCTTCTGGAGCCATTTTCTCATTAAATAGAGGTTCTGGATATTCTTTAAGTGCCTTCTGTTTGTGCTAACCTTCTTTTAAATTAATTAGTTAACATTAGGCTGACAACTGAAACATTAGAATGTTATTGCTATCTAACTTACCCTATGGAGCCATTTCCTCATCAAATTGAAGTTCTGGATATGTTGTAGTGCCTTTTTTTTATGCTAACCTCCTTTTAAATTGCTTAAATTAATTAGTCGCTCACTGTTCAGATATGGAAAGCTAAAGAATGTCTTAATCTATATCCAAGTAGTGGAAACGTGAAGGAGGAGGCAGATATGATTGAGGCGCTAACAGTTAAGCTTCCAAACCTTGGAGTAACACTTCTGCCTATGCAATTCAGGCAAATAGCAGATCCGATGGACATTGTAAAGATGGCAATCACAAGTCAATCTGGAGCATATTTGCATGTGGATGAACTGATTGAGGTTGCCAAATTTCTTGGCTTACGATCGCCAGATGACATATCAGCTGTTGAGGAAGCTATTGCTAGAGAAGCTGCTGTTGCTGGCGATTTACAATTGGCATTTGATCTTTGTCTTGTTTTGCTCAAAAAAGGGCACGGTTACATATGGGATTTATGTGCTGCAATTGCACGAGGTCCTGCCCTTGAAAATATGGATGTAAACTCTCGTAAGCAACTATTAGGTTTTGCTTTGAGTCACTGTGATGAGGAGTCCATTGGTGAGCTTCTCCATGCATGGAAAGATCTGGACATGCAAGGTCAGTGTGAGACATTAATGATGTCCACAGGAACAAGTGCTTCAAACTTTTCAATTGCAGGATCGTCTACTCTCCCACTTTCTGATAAAAGCACTCCAAATATGACATACCTAAAAGGTTTTGTTCCAGAATTTGACAGTGGTAGCACAGACAACCAGGATGTTCATATTGATAAAGTTAGAGATGTGGTTTCCATTGTAGCTAAAACCTTGGCTGTTGAAAATGACACAGATTGGGCTTCGGTTTTGACAGAAAATGGAAAAGTTCTGGCTTTTGCTGCTTTAGAACTCCCATGGTTGCTTGAATTGAGTAAGAGTGAACTTGATAAGAAATTTGATACCGGAAAGCTGTACGTCAATGTGAGAACCCATGCTGTGGTAACCATTTTGTCCTGGTTGGCTACAAATGGATTTGCCCCAAGAGACTATCTGATTGCATCTATAGCAAAATCAATTATGGTGCCACCAGTAACTACAGAGGAAGATATAATGGGATGCTCCTATCTTTTGAATCTTGTGGCTGCCTTTAATGGGGTAGAGATTATAGAAGAGCAGCTCAAAAGGAGAAAAGATTATCAAGAAGTTTCTAGTATTGTGAATGTGGGGATGACATACAGCTTACTGCACAACTCTGGAATTGGAAATAACCCTGCACAGAGGAGGGAGTTACTGCAGAGGAGATTTAAAGAGAAGCTTTCACCACCCAGTTCTGGTTATTTACTTCTCTAATTCATTTTGTTTAAATTTTACTTATCTGGCTTTGTGGTTCCATCTATTTATATGCTGTTACCTTTAAATGCATAATTTGTTAATCAGGCTGAAATTGATTGAGGGTCATTTCTTCCACCTTTTCTTCTTGGTTAAATTACATTCAACACACATGATTTGTTCGATTACCACTTAATCACCAACTGGTATTTTATATCCAACTTTACAGAATTGCATGAATGTTAAAACAATGAATAATTTCATTGACACATTCCTATTTCACTTATATCTTTAACATTTTTATAGTGTTATGGCTAATGAGGGTATGAGGCTATTGCGTATTAATTAAACTACTCAATTTCAAAGGGCAAGCTTAATCCTAATATTAGCCTTGAAGGAACTATTGTCTGAATTGAAACATGTTTTCAATGAGATTGCAAAACAAACCACAAAGGCATTAAATGATGCCCTCTAAACCATGCAGGGTGAATTGTAATTTAACTTTTCTGTTCATTGTTTGCCGGTATCCATAGCTACTAAAATATTGTTTGCATTTTTATTGATTTGCAGATGACATCAATAAAATCGGTAAAGTACAGTCCTCATTTTGGAGAGAATGGAAAGTGAAGTTAGATGAGCAGAAGCGTCTGACTGAGCACTCCAGGGCACTGGAAAAAATAATTCCTGGGGTTGAAACGGAACGCTTTTTGTCTGGGGACTCCGCCTATATTCAGAGTGTTGCTCTCTCTCTCATTGAGTCTGTAAAGTTTGAGAAAAAGGACATTTTGAAAGACTTGTTAAAATTAGCTGGTACATATGGCTTGAATCGTATGGAGGTAAGAAGATTTGGGCCATTTGCAGGCATGTTTGAACCTCTCTGAGCTGGTGGTTCAGAGTTCTGTCCCTGCTCCCTTTAGTCTTGTCATTTATAGTTTAGTGTAAAGTAATATTAGGCTTCAGTGTAACGTAGATGTAGACCAATGCTATGCTTCAGGTGGTCTAGGGCTTGATGGGCTCTGACATGTTTGAGTTTGTTAGGACACTTGACAGCTTTGGAAAATATATGAAAAGTGAAAAGATACTTTTTGATGGCAGAACTTTGACTTGCTATTTTGAAGAAAGAACTTAAGAGTAGGGTAGCCATAGGACTACTATAGTTAAAGCCTATGAGTTGGGGGTGAAGAAAGTCACTTTTTGGGTCTATAAATCTTCCTTTGGTTCAGCATGAGGGGGAGAGCGAATTTGAAATTGGTCTTGGCCCCTTGGGTGGAGAGTGCCATTCCTCTCGAAAGATTGGCAACTTGTTGTATTGTGCTAGAGTATGTCCTGCAGTGAGAATTGTATCTTTATGTGTGCTTATGTAGCTTTGGTTCATGTGTTCAGTTTCTTTTAGTTTGTAATCGTCACTTTAATTGTTGTTCGTGTATCTCATTGTTGTGTTTTATTAAGTCAACTTATCCCTTGTAATCTGGTTTAGTGTGTGTTTGGGTAAGCCCCGAACTATGGTTTCAAAAGCTCTTTTCCATAAATCGAGATAAAACTTCTCTCACATACTTACCTCGTAAATTGTAAAAGCTATTCTCCAAAAGCTAATCCAAACATACACTTAGTTTTGTCAGCAATATTATTATCAGTTTCAAGCTTTATTTCTAGTTATTGTCTTTAGCTGTGTTTGGGAGAGGGTCCTAACAGAGTTCAACAGCCTGCTTTCTTTAAGGTTAATTGGCTATTTAAAATACATCCAGAGTTTATTAGATCTTATTATTTCTATTCCTTTCAGGTGTTATTGCGGTACCTAAGTGCTGTCCTTGTTTCTGATGTTTGGATGAATGATGATATTACATCAGAAATTACAAATTATAAAGGAGAAATAATTGGTACTGGTGCTGAAACCATCAAAACCATAACAATGAATGTATACCCTGCAGTAGATGGATGCAACAAGCCTCGCCTTGCTTATATATACAACCTGCTGTCAGAGTGCTACATGCAGCTGGATAAAATTGAAGAATTATTACCATCAATGCACCATGATCAAGCAAATGGAAATCTTTGGTCAGCTCATTATTTCAAGGTCCTCGAGCAAGAATGCAGAAATGTTTCCTTTATTAAAAATCTGAACTTCAAAAATATAGCTGGGTTACATGGTTTAAACTTTGAGTGCTTCAGCAGGGAAGTTTATGCCCATATTGATGAGAATAGCTTGTCAGCTTTGGCCAAAATGGTAGAGGCTCTTGTCAATTTTTTTAATGATGCATTACCTCAGGATCTCATGTCATGGCAAGATGTTTATAAGTATTATATCCTGAATATGCTGAGGGCTTTGGAGACCAGAGCTTCTGCTGATTTTGGCATTAGAACTTCAGAATACCTTCAAGGATTTATAAGTAAGCTTGAACAAACATATGATTTGTGCCGGATGTATATTAGACTTCTGACTCGCTCTGATGCTTTGGGGATCATGAAGCAGTATTTCACTGCTATATTATCTATTTACAATTCATACGGAAATCTGCCTGATGACTCAGCGTGGCAAGACTGCCTTATTATTCTTCTAAACTTTTGGATGAAGTTAACTGATGAAATGAAGGAAATCATATTGGATGAAAATATAGGGGCAACTATGAGCTTTAATCCTGAATGCTTAATGAGTTGTCTTAAGGTTTTTATGAGATTGGTGATGGAGGATGTCATCTCACCTAGTCAGGGCTGGGGTACCCTAGCTGGCTATGCCAACTGTGGTTTAAGTGGTGGTTTGGCCTTTGAAATTTATTATTTCTGCAGAGCTATGGTTTTTTCTGGTTGTGGATTTGGAGCTGTTTCAGAAGTTTTTTCCGTTGTATCATCAGAGTATTTAACTGGTTCCACTTCTGATTGTGGCACAGGTTCTCAGGGTCTTCCCCGTTTCTATTTAGATATTCTGGAACCCGTTCTGCATGATTTGGTCACTGGATCCCATGAGAACCAAAACTTGTGTCATATATTGTCATCTCTTAGCAAGCTAGAAGGTGATATAAAAATTATGAAATGTGTCAGACATGTAATATGGGATAGAATGGTCCAATTCTCAGATGATCTACAGTTACCAAGTTCCATCAGAGTTTACGTGCTAGAGCTTTTGCAGTTCATCTCAACTAAAAATATTAAGGGTTTCTCAACTGAAATGCAAGCCAACGTTGTGCCATGGGAAGAATGGGATGAGTTGCTTTATGCTGGTAGAAAGAATGAGACTGATGTTGATCAGGGGATATCAGACCACAAAGACTCTTCTAGTAGGGTTACAAATAATTTGGTAGCTCTCAAGTCATCTCAGCTTGTGGCATCAATATCACCCAGCATAGAAATTACCCCTGATGATCTCTTGAATGTGGACTCAGCTGTTTCTTGCTTTTGTAGATTGTGTGGTGAAGCCAGTACAGATATCCATTTTGATGCCTTGGTGGCTGTTTTGGAAGAGTGGGATGGTCTTTTCAATCCTGGCAGAGACGGGGAAACCACTGTCGATGTATCTGACAGAGGAAATGACTGGAACAATGATGATTGGGATGAGGGATGGGAAAGCCTGGAGGAAGTAGAAAGTGTTGCAAAGGACAAGAAAGAGGACTCGACTTCTGTTCACCCTTTACATGTTTGTTGGACAGAGCTTTTCAAAAAACTCATCAGCCTATCCAGGTTCAGTGATGTGATGAGACTGACTGATCGATCATTAGTGAAATATCGTGGGATATTGCTTGATGACAATGATGCCCAGAGCATGGGCCAGATGGCACTTGACATGGATTGCTTCAATGCTTTGAAGATGGCATTGTTGCTACCTTACAAAACATTGCATTGGCAGTGCCTAGAGGCGGTCGAGCTGAACTTAAAACAAGGCATCCCCAGAAAACATGGCAGGGACCATGACTTCTTAATTCTTGTTTTATCTTCTGGGATCATTTCGTCTATCATCACCAACTCTACCTTTGGTGCTACTTTATCTTATGTGTGCTATTTGATTGGAAACTTATCTCATCAATGCCAAGAAGCCCTGTTATCTGGTCATGCTCAGAATGGGATTAAAAATAACGATGATCATGAGAATGGATTACTTCTTTTCAGAAAAATCCTTTTCCCTCATTTAATATCTGAGCTCGTGAAGGCGGGTCAGCATGTTCTAGCTGGATTTCTTCTCACAAGATTTATGCATACCAATGCCTCGTTCAGTCTCATTAACATTATTGATGCCAGTCTTATTAGGTACTTGGAGAGGCAGCTCCAACTGCTGCAGGCCGATGAGTTCCCTGTTGAGAAAACATGCAATACACTAGAGAATACTGTTAGTAGCTTGAGAGGCAAGCTGAACACTTTGATTCAATCCACCTTAGCATTGCTTCGTACTAGTTAGATGATAAAATGGTCCATATTTTCCTCACCTTTGCCTGCCAGATTCTTCCGTTTTCTCCAATTGTGTTTGGAATATATAGGTGTTTTGTCTAGGTAGGATGTAGGAGTTTGTATTCTTGGAGGTTCTCTCAGAGGGTTGGGCTGATCAATGAGTTGTCCGCTTAACTAGCAGCTAAATAGACCTTCACAATTTCACATTTGTGTATTAAATAAATTAGAATTATTTCTGTACATTACATGGGAATGAGTATATGGCTTACTTTAAATTTTATTTGCTCATACTGATGTTGATTCAATCATGTATTTATGCGCTTGTTAGATAAGAATTGTCATCTTTGCGATACATCTTAGACATTTCATTGTCACCATTAATATGACAATGCATAAAACTTCAATTAGGATGACTGTGGAAACGAAAAATGTAAAGATTCGGAATGATGCGCTGTAGACCTCACTAAACGACAAAATTCTCGAACCATAAACAAACCCTCAGGTGCCTTGAAATTTTGGAACGAAGGCGAGAAATGTTGCACTACACCCCAGGCTTAGAGACGCTAAACAATTTTTATACTTGCTGCCAAAAGGATGCATAACTATTTTAATTTATCAGCACCAAACCGATTTCATACGATCGCGTAGGAACACAGGTATTGAAGTATTGTCACTCAGCAGAGAAAGGCTAACGTTCTAAACTGATGAGTCAAAAGTACACCCGTACAGAGACCATTATAACAGTCTAGTCAATAGCATCTGATTTTTTTCTTCTTTATTGGGTTAGTGAATGTAGCACTCAATTTATACTTTAAACCAATACAACAACATCAAAGTATTTATCCCATTAGGTAGGGTCGACTATATAGATCGTATGACACCATTGTGCTCTATTGAAAATCATATGATTAAGGAAATGCGGAAAAGGAGCATTAAGAGAATGTAAGTTTAACTCCCATTACATTAAATAGTAAAAATAAAACGATAAAAAGAAATAGCATGGCATGTATACCAATCCCATCAGGACAAACTGGAGATCCCTCCCCTGTAAAGAATAACATCAGAACTACCAAAATGGAGATTTCTCCCCTAGTAATATCCAAGAGACATCTATTGCACTACAGTATTCCTGCCAAAAGCACCAATGAAATTGTTCAACCTATAATTTTCGTTCCCTCCCTCCCATTTTTGGGCAGACCGGTATTCTTTTATCAGCTGGACCTTCATAGTCAAGTAGCGCCTGATGGCGATTAGACACAATCCAATATATGTAATAGAATGAAGCATCTGGTAAATTAGAGCCCCCCAAGCCTTCCATAGAACACCATTCACATGTTTAATGGCTCTGACTCACTGTCCCTGTCCTTCAATTCCCAATCTTCTGTTTCTGTTAACAACACATAAAATAATCAGAAAGGAATATGAACATAAGAAATTCTTAAAGTTTATATAGCAAAAACATCCTTTCTATCAAAAGAAAAAAACATGTTGCTGGCTCATATTTAAATTTGAAATAAGCCAAATGCCTAAGTGCTCATTTGAAATAACTTATTTTTAGGCAATAAGTGCTTATAAATCGTGATTTACGGTATATGAGGTAAGTATGTGAGAGGAGTTTTATCTCGACTTACTTAATAAATGTTTATTCTTAAAAAATAAGCTAATCCAAATATGCTATAAGTCAGTTCAGCGATACACAAAATACGGACTTAGGGCACTAAACACGGAGGAGCCTGAGCCTTCCAACGTAACCTAGGAAAATTAACCAAAAGTGGATATCTTCTATCATCCTATTTACATAACAATCAGCTCCCATAATTACCCATGCCGGCTATGTCATGACCTTTAAGAGCCTATGCCATAAGCAAAATGGACGGTGATTCTCTCTTGTCTCTATTAGACCCAAAACCCGAAGGATAAAAAATATGAGAAAGGAGCCTAATCCATTACTCTCCAATTTCTAGAACTCAACATAAAACAATATCAGAGTGCAACGTTTTTACTTGGCTTATCTGAAATCACCAACAGTCGCCTCTGCAAGACACATGCCACAAAAAGGAAAATAGAGCACATGCCAAACATAACAGTGATTGGGAATGCATCAACCTGTGAAAACAAGACATAAGAAGTCAGAATGACACATGCACAGCACTTTTGACTGGATAATTGCAGGTTTAAAACTGTATTAACAGGGTTAATGTTGACAATTTCAGGTTTAAACCAATTCAAAAAAAAAGTAAATTTGAATTCCAAGTTCTAGTAATCTGTGCAATTCGCATAGCAGGGTGTGAAACATACATTGTAGAGCACAACGCACACAAAAATGTTCAGAGGAATTCGGAAAAAGTTCATGATGGTGCTCCTGGCCTCCTCAGGAATGTATTGAGATCTCATCTTCATGATAGAAGGCCAGAATATGCCTACACAAGCCTCAAATGCACAGAAGCCAAAAAGCTGAATGCAGCCTGAGAATGAGATGCTTCCACCTTTCACATTGGAAGGAGTTACCAAGAACTGTTCCACAATAACCAAGTCATAACATAAGATGTAACTCAAATTTTTTACATCAAAAATAGGGCTGAAAAAGAAGGGAAGAAGGAAAGAGAATACTGAAACAATAGCATACAGTGGTCAGAATGGGAAGTATTAGTGATGCAGAAGAGATTAAAAAGACAATCTGCATGTAGCTCTCTACTCTGGGTGATGGATGAGCCATCAATCGAGATGCAAGTGAGCTTCCCAACATCGAAGATAACATGAATGTTGCAAAAATAAATCCATGAGGAATCTCTTCTTCATTTGGGCTCAGAGCAGGAGTCCATAGGAACACAAAGGTATACATTGAACCTTCAAAGAGAGATTGTATGGCACCTAACAAGGCAATCTTTTCATCTGAAACAGAAAGAGGTAACTATAAGTAAGCAGAAGAAATCGGCTACTAAGGATATATATATATAACGTACCATATGATTGGATACTTTGATGGCAGCAGAATACATACAAATAACAAACTTCTCACCTAAAGACATTCGATTTCATAATAACACCAAGAACTAGTTACAAATTACAAATGTAATAATTCTTCTGTTCCGAAGCCATCTAAACATTAAGCATTCCATACAGATACAAATGGATTGCTAAATGTCAGGAGTGCAGAACACGACCTGAGAGGGAACTCTATAACATAGAAATCCCAAGTCCCAACATTAGGCATATTTTACAATAAACTATGATTAAAAGAAGGCCAATTCAGTCCTTGTGTAGATTTAATGAACAAGTTAATTCAAAGTTCTGTAAATAGAAATATCATCTAAAAACAATTGGCCCTATACATATGAAGTGAGAATTCTACCAGAAGCAATGGCCACAGCAGCACCCTTGAACTGGGTAAGCAAGTCCTTGTTCTCAGCAGGATCACCATAGTTTTCTGACCATGACGATAGTATGATGGCCATGCCAACAGCAAGAAAGCAGGCAGCAGCATCAAAGGGTGCCACAGGTCCAAGAGACAAAGTATCAACAAGTACATTTCCAAAAAGCCCAGAAACAATAGCAACAAGACCGTTTCCAAGAAAAATAGCCTTTGCGAATGTCAACGATAACCATTGTTGTTCAAAGCCCCTCTGACAGGTGACAGGCAAGAACAATTCAAATGATCAGCACAAGGTGCAACAACGTAGATATCAAGACAATAGCTAAAAAATTTAAAGATGCAATAACTGTTTCATAAGACATGAACTTCAGCATCCTTTGTAGTCAATATATTTTAACAACAGAAAGTAGGCTTTAAGCAGGACATGAAAAGGCAATGCTAATGTAATTACATGGGGCATCTCACTTTGAAAATGCTAGTGTAATTTTTAAAATGCTTGAACATGGAATCCTTAAAGCAAATTTCTCAACAAACAAAAGATGTACTCTCAAAACCATACAGTCATCATTTACCTTGTTGTGCTCTGCAACAAGCCACGACTCAAATGCTGAAAACAGTAATGAAGTGGCAATACCTCCCAAAACACGGCCCAACATCAATATTTTATACTGCGGAGAGTGTTTGGTGATGCAGCTCAAAATGTAGGTTATGCAGTAAGTCACACAAGCCCTCTTCCGTCCCCTGATTTCAACATAAGAAGCATGACACACAGAGATGTTATGACAGCTTATGCAGCCAAAAAGCAAGATGAGTCAGTATGGAAAATGCATCTCACTGTTTGTCAGCCAGAGATCCCACAATGGTTCCAAACAGCATTGATGACCCAAAACCAGCAATAAAAAGTTGGCCAATCTCCCCTTTACCATATCCATATGTAGTGTACAGGTAGTAGACATATGGACCTTGCAACCAGTCTCCAGCTATAGTTATAGAAATAGCAACCCATTAGATTAACAAAAACTAAACAGTAACTTCACTACAAAAATTTCTTTTGAACATGCAAGAGCACAGAAGCGCCTGTGCACAAATCAAAATCAAATCCCTCCAAGCAGCTTCCAGTGTACATTTTTTGATTAATTATATCATTAATAGCATTTTATCAGGGTACAAAATCATTGGTAACATTCAGTTAAATTTGACAAACACATCAAATAAAATTGTACTAAATTTTCTCACTTTAATAGCTAAATAAGCTGCTGCAGTGAATAGCCTAGTTTTAATATCAGCCGCCTAGAATAGTGAAAACATGATTCAAAGAGCTAATATTAATTTTTTGCCAGGATAATTAAGTTCGGTAAGAATTATTGAACACAAAGGACCACAGAAAATAATTAAGCTTAATGTACTAATTTATTTCTGGATAACAAACGAGTAACGCTACTATTACAATTTACGAAGAAGGGAGAGGCAAGCCAGGAAGAAAAGATAAATTATGGCTTTCGTAATAATTCTTTTTCGTTGGTACGCCGCTTGCTTCTCGCAATATACATCTGAAAATTCCCTGACAAATGACATGCAGAGCCAAACACCAGGACGATACTATTCGCTTGAATTCAGAAATAGAACAGCAAAAACAAACTCTACAATGTAACCAAATCGCACGAGATCAATCAGAAAAATCACAATGATGAGGATTGATTCGGATCTCGACTAAAAGAACGTTAGCAATCAATCAATTCGAATCCAACCAAATCAACAAGAAAACCCCGAAAGACCAGATCCAAAGACACCAATTACGCACGGACAGAGACATTAAATAACGAACAGATTCGAGAAAGATCTAGTCAGATAGAGTAAGAACACAGATCTGAGGTTGAAAAATGGTTAACATACCCATCATGAGTGAATAAACGAGAAGGTAATTGTTCTTGAAGGAATTGAATGCTGAAGACGTGGTGATTCGATCCTTGTTGGTCTTGCTCAACTCGAGTGCTGCCACCACCGCACCCAATGCTCCAAACACGAGATAGTAGAACATCTCCATTTTCGGTTTCTCTTGCGATTTTCAGTGCGGATGCCAGAAACAGGTTAAGCGAGAAGAAGGGGGTGTCCGAGAAGAAGTGAGCAGAGTAAGAATTCTGAGACACGACGAGCAGAACGAGAGAGATTAAAAGAAAAAAAAGGGAGACGGATATATATAGTGGATGAAAACGGAGCTCCGATTGGGTGCGACGCGACCTGTATGAAATATGAATTCCGATACTGACTACTCCTACTATTTTCAAAGCCTGACCCTTGTGATTACCCCTCCAACTTTCTTTTTTAAGCTTTGACTCCGGGTAATGAGCTTTGCAAAAAACATTAGAAGATCAAAAATAAAAAGCAGAACATTTTAGTGCATGTTTGTTTAAGCTTTTTGCACAGTAAATAAGCCCTTATTACGCAAGCCGAGAAAAAACTCCTCTCACATACTTACCTCGTATACTGTGAATCACGAATTATAAGCACTTATTGCCCAAAAATAAGCTATTCCAAACACACACTTAATCACTTGTTGATTTTTCGCTTTTACGGTGGACCTTTAAGCATTATGTTTGTTTTGATGATTGGATAAATAACTTATTTTTACTTAAATTTATAGAATCTTAAGATTGAAAAAAAGTTAGATTAGGTAAAATGATGAGTGTTTGGATTAGTGATTGGACAAGTAACTTAAATTAACTTATGTAAAAGTTAGGATGTTTGTTTTGACTTTTGCATAAGTGACTTTTGTATTAATTAAAAGAAAAAAATTGAAAAAATTATGAAAAATGAAAAAATGAAGGGATAATTGTGAAAAAAGTTCTCATTGGCAACTTAATTGCCAATGGGACTTGGGAAGATATCTACACACAGAGGGATTTTTTCACAATTTTCTCAAAAATTAACTTTAAAAATTTGGTAATTGTACAATTTTAATAAAATTATATCAAACTCCTAAAGCGAAAATTGGTACACTTCAAAAGTTTTTTCTACTGTGCACCTCAAGCTTAAATCTTATAAATTATATCAAACTCTAATTTAAATATTAAATTCTAACTCTTATTTTCACATAACTCAAAATCTAACAAAATAAAGCGATTAAAATCTCAATAATACCTCCAATAATCCAAATAAATTATTTAAACTAAATTTAATGGGTAAAAACACTATATAGAAACTAATTTATGACATGTTTATAAAAAAACTAATTATAAAATCATAAAACAACTAAATAATAAATCTAAACTAATTAAAATTAATTCTTAATTATTCTCTACATTTCTACAGTCATATATTAATAAAACTCAAAACTTACCTAAACTTTTATCCCAAAGTATTCTCTAATTAGCAGAAGATTATTATCTAAAGAAAGAGAAAATTATTTAGAACATTTTTAAAAAAAAGAAATTTTATGATTAGAAGTGATTCTGAGTACCTCATTGATCCCCAAAGATCCTCAAAACAGAAACCATTGCTTGAGGCTTATTTAAAAAAGCCACACTTTGAGGCTTATTTAAAAGTAACTTAAAAGCTATTGAAAGCTATTGACCTACCACCCAACCAAACACAAAAACTTTTTTTTTTTAAGTCAGAAGCTGACTTAAGGGGGTCATAAGTAACTTAAAAGCACCCCTACCGCCGAAACAAACACACGCATAATTGTTTGAAACAGCTGTTGAAACTTTTAAAAACAGTTTTTTAATTATAATTTACGGTATATAAAGCAGGGTTCTGAAAACCGGACCGGACCGGCCGGTCCGGCCCGGTAACCGGCGAACCGGCCGGTTGGCCGGTCCGGTTTCCTTTTTTTTTTAAAAAAAAAAATTTTTTTTTTTTACTTTTTCCTTTAGAATTTCATACTATAAGTCTAAAATTTTCAATTTCTCACCGGTTTGGTCCCGGTTTAGCTCCGGTTTGGTCCCGGTTTGACCCACTGACCCTTAACCCAGTACCCCGACCGGTTCACTACCCGGTCCGGGTTTTAATACCTTGATATAAAGTAAGTATGTGAGAAAAATTTTATCTTAATTTATGTGAATAAACACTTTTAGGAATTTCAAACATAATCCCAAAGAAGCTAAATTTTTATTAAAATCAATGTTTGTTTAAAACATTAATACTTATAATTAGATTAGTTTATTAGTTATCATATGTCCAAAAGAGAAATGACATGATTTGATCGTGCTGTTCTAAAATTTATGAAGGATTAATTTAAGAGTATGTAATGTAATTTTGTTTGTTTTGACATTAATCAATGTATATATGTACGAGTATTATTTACCAACTTTTGTAATTTATCATGGACAATTGTTATGGCTCTTTTCCATCAATATTTTTTAATGAAAGTTTTTGATCGAATATGAATTCCCAAAACTGAATTAGATATTATTGTCAGAAAATGAAAGCGGGTGAAACATGATAGCTCCACATAGAGGTGGTAATGCGGGCTGCGGGTTTAGACCATCAGCCTACCCTCTTCGCAGGATTTTTCTTTTTAAATTTCACTCTTTTTTAAAAAATTTTTACTTTCTTTCTCTTTCACCCGCTCATATCACATTTCTTTTCTTTTATACATTTATGTTATGAAGTCAATTTCATTCTTACTTTCCTTTTTTTCATCTATTCACATCACAAAACTATATAAACACATTTCTTTTAAATTTAATAATAGTAGAATAAATAAATATAATATGAAAATAAGTGTCAAATAAAAAATATGGGGAATTAATTAAACACATCATCAAAGGAAAGGAGATAAGGGATATTAAGAGAGCATTTGAGGAGGAAAATAAAAAAAATAAAAAAACAACACTGGCCAGCCCGCGGGCTAAACGGGCTCAACCCGTTTAGCCTGAATTCAAACAGGCGGCCGAAAATCGGCCTGTTTTTGGCGGGCCGGCCCGTTTTACCGGCTCTAGCTCAACAGTGGTATATGAAAATATCATTATTATTGTAATATTGGGAAAAAATCTCTACTTCAACGGTACTCCTTTTATCAAAAGACAATCTCGTGACAAACTAAATAAAATGATACATAACCAATATATAGTTAGTCTAGTGGTGTAAGGTCTCGTTAAATCTCTCTAGATCTTGAATTTGAGTTCCAAATGAGACATTTATGTTAGGAGAGGCATATACAAGCTTCAAACCGGATATCAGATAATAATATAAAAAAATAAACAATACATAAAACTAGTTTCAACGGTTAGCCTACCAAGTAAGTTGTAATGAGTAGGGGTGGGCATGGGCAGGGTTGGGCAGGGCGAGACCCCTGCCCGATGCCCTGCCCTAAGGATGAATGGGCTGCATTTTGTAGCCCGATGCCCAGCCCAGCCCGCTTAAAGCCCTAACCATTTTGGGCTGGGTAAGGGTGGGCTTCCCTACCCAAGTGATAACGCCTTATCTTGTCCACTTATGAAAAAAATAATTTTTTATGAATTTCATAAACATTCCTGTAGTTACTAATACTATTTATGTCTTAACTTCGCCCTAAGTAATATAAACTTCAAATATATTCGATGATTTCACATCTTGGGATATTTCAAAATAAGTCTACAACTTGAGTCTTGAAATTTAAAAAATACCATATGTCTTAACAAATATCCATACTTTAAAAATTGAACAACATTCATAATCCATTATAAATAAGAAAACAAAATGATTGTAATTAAAGCCGTGAAGTCTAAGTAGTTTGCATCAATTCAATGTCCCAAAAGTTGATCAAATGATGAAGTATCTGGAAAGAAAATAAAAAGCAACTATAATTTAATACATCACAAAGTAAAGAAGAAAGGAAGAAATCTACTTGTAAATAGTGTTTAGTGGTTAGGGCAAAAAAGAGAGGATCAGAAGAGTATTATACAATAGACAATATATATTTTAAATAAAAATATATATATGAAATAATATTTAATTGATATGAAAGTTTATATTTTAAATAAATGAAAATAATTTTCAGGGCAGGGCCAAATGGGCAGGGCAGCACCCCTTGCCCGATGCCCGGCCCTGCCCGATTATTAGCCCGCCCAAAGCTGCCCAAAATTTTTTTGGGCCACTTTTTTAGGGCTGGGCTGGGCAATTTTTTACAGAGCCAGGGTGGGCGCACCGGGCTACTAGGCACCATGCTCACCCCTAGTAATGAGAAGAGAAACAAACAAAAATTAAAGAAAAATGAAAGGTCCAACAAGGCGACAAACATAAAAACAAAAACAAGAGAAAGACAGAAAAACATGAAGTATACATGCCCAACACACACAAAAAAAACACTATGCAACTACCAATATTGACTAGCCTTGCACGAACACACCAATGAAGATAAAGATTACCCCCATGGGAAGAAGGTTTCCTCAATGGCACTCTCTCTTCTCATCCTTCAGAAGTGCATGTGAACCGTTTAGTTCATTAAATAATGACCATCCATTTTGGTACCTTTTTAATATAATTTTGGTAACTTTTTTTTAACAAATAGGGCTAAACCCCAAATCAACTCCTTATCATCCAATTTGACTCGTGGCACTACATTCTCAACATCCATCATTCCATCCAAATCCCTCGAAGATTGAAACTTAGTCTGGTAACACTAATCTTGACCTCCCACTTTCACTTAAGCATGCTGAAGATCCTCTGCGGGAAATAATTATTGAATCCAGCATCAATATTCATCCGTTTCAATCTCCTCTCAAGAATGTCAGAATCAGTCTCTAGTTGAACTCTCTGATAACCAAAATCTCAGGAAATCTCCAAACTCCTCCTTATTTCCTACTCCTCTGCCTCTAACACTTCATAGATCCCAATCTTCTCAGCAAATCTATAGATCTCAATCTTATCCATTTTGGTACTTTTAAAAACACTTTTAGAACCCCTCAAACCTCAAATGCCTTAATACATAGTTTGAAACACCAATGACTTGAGCATTGGCGCAAATCATTTCCTCTTTCTAAGAATTTGAGCTTCAATGTCCTTCAAATTTTGAGGGGTATCATCATAAGATTTCACACAAAAAACTTCAAATTAATTAAAGAAAAGGGTAGCAAAGAAGAATAAGAATAAGCACAATTCAGAAAGATTACAGCTTCATCAAATCTATCTTGTAGGCGATGCTACTCTTTAGGTCAAATGTAATATCCCGAATTTTGGGATTGGAAGCTTTGGAATAAGCCTAAATTGAGTGGACTACTAAGCCCCGATTTAGTAGATGTCCCAAATATATTTCCTAATGATTCTAATATCTTTGGGGTATTAAGAAAGTAAAATGATGAATTTTGGAGAAAGTAATTATGTTTTCGATAAAATCGCCTATGAGGCAGTGAGCTTATCATAAGGTTTTGGAAGACTAAATGATAATTAAAAATTATGAGATTTTACAGGATGAAAGTAGACATCCTAAGCTTTAATTTGATAGGTCATATGAATCAATTAGAGCTATACAAAAAAAAGATAAGGGCGTGACATCAAACTCAGCACAAAGGGATGGAGAAGAAGAGCGAAGACATAGAGGAAGAGTTGTAATATAGATGCCTAACCAAATAAGTTGCTTTGAACAAAGCCAGAGAGATTCCCTCGTAGTGCCCAATGGTAGGTAACTATGATTTCTATCGCCAATGGGGTTCAGACTTTGACGGAAAAGTATTCGTGAATTTAGGGTGTGTTTAGTCAAATAAATGAACGATGAAGATTATGTTAAAGTGGATGGCTGATGAGATTTTAAAATATAATTTGTTAGATAATAGATACTGGATGTTACTAAAAAAATATTTTAGAGTGCAGTTTCAGTTTGCTTGTCAATAGTTACTACTGAAAAAATATTTGAAGGTGATCAATGCATTAAAAATTATTTTAAGATACTAGGTATCGCTAAAAAACTACTTCATGGCATTGATTGTTATTTAAAAAAAAAAAGGCCAACCCCTCTTTTTTAACACTCAAAACGATGTAGTTTTGGGATAAGGGAGAGGAAAAGGACGGAAACGCATGGGAGAGAAGCCGCGCACGATCATGCTACCCCTACACTAGTCCTGCACAGGCCAATGTGATACATGTATTACGGGCCCCACTGGGTCTCAGCTTGGGTTCAGTGCTGGGATATCTGGTTATTCCACATTTTCAAGTTCGAATTTTGGATTTGATAATGATTTATTTCTCTAGTCTTATTTATAAGTTGCTTTTAGAATGTTTCAATGAAATGAAAAAAAAAAAATAACTCTCATTTGTTTAATAAGCTGGAAAGGAAATAGCAAAATAGAAGTTGAAGACAAACAACTAATCAGGTGCCTCTTGCGGTGTCAGCTCTAACACTACAACTGGACCCAAAATCTGCAACCCATATGGATCATTAAGAGCTCGTTTGGCAAGGAGATATGCTAAGTTGTTTTCGTCTCGGTCAAAATGTTGAAGCTCAACTTGCCAACTTCTTTCACGCATGCCTTTTACTTCCAAAATCAATTGGCAATCCTCATGTAAATCATAGATATCATTTTGCAACAAAAGAATCACCTCAGCTGAATCACATTTCAATATGGCATCTCGTGACCACCTTCCCAGGCTCTCTTCAACCCCATTAAGCAACCTTAGCAGTTAAATGGTCTCCCCTGTCGAGGTTTAGCTTAAAACCTTCCAATACTCCCATGTGGGGATTCTTGAGGATACCGCCGCAAGCAGCATGATGTGAAATTCGCAAAATGGCCCCATCGGTTTCTATGATGATAGTTCTTTCCTACATGGAAGGGGTGTGGCCATTCGTCATCCTCAATTTGTCCATCAAGTTTGCACTTTTTAGTTTCCTGTGCGTATTGAACATGCTACCCATAATCGCCTCAGCCCTTCTCAATAAGTTCCCAAGCCTATTAATGGTACTATCTTGCGTTATTTCATTATGATCAAATTTTAATTCTCATTAACTATGTATTACTTCTTCCTATCCTTTTTATGATGAACAAATACCTAAATTGTAACATCCCAAATTTTATTCACAAAAAATATATTGTAATTATTTGAATAATTCAATAAAATTGTGAATATTTATGAAATTTGGATCTTATGAATTTTGAAATATTCAGGTTCATAAGAAAATTGGCAAATTGATTCAAGAATTGAATTAGATTACAAAGGTGATAGCAAAATCATAATTTTGCCAATTTAGCCCAAGATTAATTATTTTCCAATTAGTTGGAGTTAATTTCAATTAATCGAGGAAAATAAAGGAAAATGTATAAATTGAATATTCTTAGTGGAATAAATCAAGAATTGAGAAATTAAGGGGGATTATACATAATTCAATTATGTGAATTATGGAATGAGTAACAAATAATTTTTCCTTCCCTTCCTCTCATTATTTTCGTCCAACATGAAAAAAAAAATAAGGGAGAACAAATAGATTTAGTTAGAGTAAAGGGAAGAGTGGATGATTTGGGTAACTAGAGGGGATCTAGTCCCAATCCAATTGGACATAAATGATAGGAAGGCATGGCATAAAGTTGAATGAGTATGGCCTAAAGCAAGGGAGTATGATGGGAGGTATGGTGTACATGAAAGGTGGAGGAATCCTAACCATTGATGAGATCAATGGAGTAGAATGCATGGAGAAAATTTATGAAGCCTCATCCTTTCCCTCTTGCCTTCATTTTCATCCAAGTCACAAGGAAAAGAGGAAGAGAGAAGCTTAAGAAATAGAGAGAAGAGGAGAGCTCAAGGAGGAAGAAGTCTAAGGTAGGTATTGTTATTCTTGTGTTCAAAGCTTCCTCTCTTGCATAATAGCTTCTCTAATCTCTTTTTCTCCATGAATCACCATGTTAGCAAGCTAATCTCAAGGTTGAGGAGAGAGAGAGAGGACGTTCTAGAGAGAGAAACATCAAGGGTCAAAAGGTAATCTCCAAAAACTCAAATTCTTAGTGTATTGAAATTGTTGTTGGTGATTGTTGTTTGGTTTATGTGATTTTTGGTTAAGTTGTAAAATTGGAAAAGCCATAACCCTAAGGGGTTATGCTGCCCAAAATCCTTTAAATCATGATTATGAAGTGTTTAAATGAGTTAATCAAGGATTAGAAGTGAAAAAGTACAAGTTTTGAAAGTTAAAACACAAAGCTCTATTTTTCTATTTTTCTCTCAATATTTCAGCCAGACCAGATCTGGTAGTAGGAATTGGATTTTCATGAAATAAGTGGTTCTATTGGACTCAGTGGGCAAAAATAGGTGGGGTTACAGTTGGGCACTTTTTCGGTAGAGGCCGAAAAAGCATAATTACGAAAACGCCACTGAAATCCCTAAATAGGGGCTGTCAAGGGTATTTTCCTAATTTGACAGTGAATTTGGTCATTTTGAGTCCGGAAATGGATTCTTTGGGTGAAAATAAGTCAGAATAGCCTTAGTCAAAATTTTGAAAAAACGTGCCATCGGGCCGGGTACGGTGGGATGGGGCCGGGGTCCCGGGGGCATTTTTGTAAAATTTCATCATAGACTAATATAACCACCAGAAACACTATGGAAGTGTCTAAACGGTACATTTGATGTTCTACGATGAGGGATTGGCACGCAAATCGAGGCATGTTATTCGAAGATCAGGGAAGGGCGGTTAAGGTAGGGAACTTACCTCTCCTGCATGTATTTGATATTTGTGCTGGTGTATTGATGCATGTTATTGCTTTGCCTGATGATGTGAAACATATATGAATAATTGAAGCTCTGTTTCTGTTTATGCTATGGCCATACGTATGTTGATTGAAACATTGAGCATGTAGATATGTCATTGTGTGAGCATGAGTTATGTAATGCAAGCATGTCATGCATTAAGCACTTATCTTACATGCATATTGGTATTACTTTCCTGCTGAGATTCCCCAGAATCTCACCCTCCCCTACCAACAATTTAGACAGGAAAAGACAGAACGTATGCTGAGAACAATAAAGAGAACCGTACGAAGGGGATTGCGGTGGTGGAGTGAAGACAAGAAGATGTCTCCGTTCACTGAGACGTATTTAGACACCCACGTAGCACTGCGAGGCTACGTTAATTGTAATTATCAAGTACGAACCCGTATGAGAAATTTTCGTAATCGCGCACATAATATCAGTATATCTATGTTATTCCTATGTTGCCCATTGAACTGTGTATCGTTTCCGCAAATACTCTGAAATAGGTGAAAATAAAATGAGGGTGTGACATAAATCACATGGTTTAGAATGCTAGTTAAAAGAAATAAATATGTTGATATATAGTATCTTTTTCCCCAATTATACCATTATTAGTACGAAGTTAGCTTCTCTCCTTTGCCTTTCCCCTCCTTTACCCCCTTCAACGCCCTTGGATCAATATCTAATGGTCCAAATTTGATATTTTATAAAAATGTGAGTAAAATACTCTGAACTTTCTTGTGTTTTGCTTTAATTATATAGACCTTCCCTCCATTTTGAAAACATACACTTAAGTCTAAACCATCAACTCTATTAAGAATTTTTATTTTTAATGAAAATATATAATAAAATAAATTTTATTTACTAATTTACCCTTCATTATTACTAGAGCTGGGAATGCGGGCTAACCCGTGGGTTGCAGGCTGGCCCGCACTAACTCGAGGGCCATGCGGTGAGGGCCTGTGCGGCCCACACTTCTGCCGGCTGGCAAAATGCCAACCCTAACCCGCAGTATGCGGGTTGCAGGCCAACCTGTGGGCCCGCTTTTTTTTTTTGAAAAAAAAAATCCTATTTTTTAAAGAAGGCTGAAAAAAAAATTTAAAGAAAGCCGAAAATATGAGACATATATATATATATATATGAGTCATTAAATTTACTTTCCTAGTATCAATCATTTCTCTTATAAAAATTTAAAAACATAATCTACAATTCAAGAGATAAAGTTATCAAATTTGTCAAAGTTTATAAACAAAACATAATCTCATCCTCAAACAACCAATATATAATAATTTTATTTAAAGAAGAAGGAAAGAGGCTAAGATTTTTTCTCTTTGGATTGGGAGGTACCAAGATAGGAGTGGAAAACTTATAAGTTTTGTAAAATTATTATATGTAAAAAAAAAAATTTGCGCATCAACCCGCGGGTTATGTGGTGTGGGCCTGTGCGGCCCGCATTTTTGCGGGTTAGGATTTTCTCAACCCTAACCCATGAAAACCCGCGAACTTACGTGTTGAGCCCGCTGGTTGGGCTCATATTACCAGCTCTAATAATTACTAATTCCCTAACTTTGGCTAAAATTGTTTAAGTAATTTAAGAATTTCTTTTCTTAATTTAGTTTTTACTTAGCTGTTATTTTTTTCATATTGAGATAAACAGTTAATTAATTTAATTAATGCAGACATAGAAAAATTAATTAAAAATATGATTAATTCTTTTAATAGATACATACTTACATAAACGCATAGAAAAATTAATTAAAAATATGATTAATTCTTTTAATAGATACATACGTACATAAACGTGTTTATAAATGCTTGTGTAAAAAATGTATTTAAAAAATTAAAATTTAAAAGTAGCATAAGTTATATAATATCTCAAATTTACTTTATTAATAATATATGGTGAATAAAAATATGCCTTTTAAATATGTTTTCAATCACGGTGTCGTGACAAAAAGAAAGAAAAGAATATGTTTTTAATCATTTAAAAGAATAATAAATAAATAATTTTTAGTAAATATGATAAAATTTTTAAAAAATTAAAATTTTATAATATATTAGAAATTTTGAACATATATGTATTAGAATTATTTTTTTGTTTGTATAAAAAATTAGTTTTAGACAAATACAAATGCTTATTCATTTGTTAAAAGAGGGGTATTTTAGTTTAAAAAATGTTTAATAGTCAAACTTAACTGTCAACTAACGGTTAGATGAATGGAAATGGAATCTCAAATATATAAGGGAGATTTCTGTAACATGCACTTTGATTTTAAGGGAGGTCTACTTATGCTTTTAAAATAGAAAAGAGGTTTATATAATTTAGATAAAACAAAAGGATAATCAATATATTTTACTCTAAAAATATTATTACAATTTTATGTGAAAAAATATAAATAAATTTAAACAACAACAACCACATACAACACTCATATGACTATATAAGAGATGCTATTCCTTATAAAAGTGAGAGATAACAAGTGAAAATTTATTATAAAGAGATAGTAAGTAGCATATACTTAATTAGGCCAAAATAGAAAAACTAGTTTAAAATTTCAAATAAAAATGATTTATTTCTTATATTAAGAATAACCCATATAATTGTATGAGAGATATTGTTCCTTATAAAAGGACTAGAGAGAGTAAAATTTAATAAATATTCAACTTTACCCATATTTAAATTGAAGTAATGAATGAGAATAACTAAGATATCTAAAAATAATAAATTAAGAATAAAATTATACATTAATATGATAAGTTTAATACGATAATTTATTAAGAAAAAAAAATACTCTCCTTACTCTATAAATAAGATAAGAAGAGTAAAGTGCTTGCATTGAATACAGGGAAGAGTTTTGTGCAAAAAAATGGATGGAGGAGTAGATGACCATTCCTCTTTTTGACCTCAAAGATGGAGGGCCATTTCGCTTCCTACTTAAATATGCCCCCTTATATAGCTACTTGCAATAGTTAGGTTATACATATTTATTTAATTAATTAAATTAAATAATTTATTTAAATTAATTAATAAGATATTATCTTCTTAAATATATCCTATATTGACAATCGGATGGAGTACTACTCCTACTATAATGTGTGTATGTTACTGTAAATGTTAAATTTTTAAATTGACAATAATAACAACCACCACTTATAACAAAGAAGGCAAATACCTCCCTATCTTATTGTACTACTCCCCCCGATCTTTAATATAAAATATATTTGGAAAATCGATTTTGGTCCTAAATATAATATATATAGTGTTCATATTTATCAGTATTTTTCTAATTTACCCCTCTTGATACTCCCTCAACAATAATTGAAAAGGAGATGGAATGAGGGAATTAAGAAAAATGAGATTAGGGGCCTGTTTGGATCAAAGAAAAGGTTGAAAAGGAACGGAATGGAAAATAAAAGAATAGAGATGAATGGAAGATATTTTACCGTAGAGGCATTTGATTAGCACTGGACAAGAAAATTGGTTGATAAAATTTTTTTTGTTTGGTTGGAGGAAAATGAGCTAAAAGACATTTTTACCCCTGTTTAAAAAATATTATTTAGATGCCCATGTTTTCACTCTAATCCCTTTAACCATTTGTTCTCCATGGGTAACTCATGGTCATGAATTACTTTAAATAATTCACGCACAACCATGACTTAACCACCATAGGTTGCACATAGTAAAAATGTGGAAGAAATAACTCTATTTGCCCCTATTTTCTAATAACGTAACAAAGCAATAACCATGAGATACCCAGCAGTCACTTGTGGTCATACATGAATGAATGAAAACAACTTTAATCACATGTGTCTGATAGGTGGCTCATGGTTACCCATGACTAAAATTTTGTACTCTTACAGTTACTTACCCACCACCTACATGTGGTCATTGCAACTTTTTGTGTAATAATTTTACTCATGGGTATGCCATGGTTACAAGATAGTTATCTAGTTTTACTCTCAATCGTTACACACCCATCATCCGCATTTGGTCAACACTACTTCCCTCGTGTAGAATATCACAGATTTAACTATGTTTACTACATAAGTACTTTACGATCAGACTATAAGCCACCCAGATTTTTGCCCAGCTATGGAATTCCCACCACCACCTCTGGGGGTCAATGGCATCTTCTCTTAACTCAAGACAAAAAAAAAACTAGGGACCACAGGTGCATCATATTCAATGCAAACAATAACAGAACAACCACAACAATAGAGAAAAAGCAACCTACCTGTTTTTCGCGATTGATCGAATTAGCAACGTCGCAGGAAAAAATCCCCTCACCCTCTCTATTCTTCACCACCTTCTGTTTTTCCAGCTCCCGTAGTGTAAATGGCTCTAAAAAACTTCACCTTTTTATATCCCATTGCCATCACATTGGGGCCATTTCAATCCTTCACTGATTTTCAGACGTTCTGGAAAATGGGTTCCCATTGTTTTCAGTAGGGACCATTTTCAGTTAAACGCAAGAAAATGGGCGCCAATGGGAAAATATTTTTGGCAGAAAATAGCAAACCAAACCGCCACCGCTGGTGGGAAAATTGAATTTTCCCTTTCCCACCCCCAATTTTCCTCGATCCAAATGGCCCTAGGGTGTCTTATAAAATATAAGTTATATTAACTAACTTTCTTAATTTAACTAAATTAAATAAATATGTTTTAGAGGGTGTTTGTATTCACTTAAAAAAACTATTTTGGACCCAAATCTAGGTTTTCTAAAAAAACGTCTAAACACTCAAATTTTTCAAATAATATATTTTGACCTCAAAACATAGTTTTGGACACCAAAACCATGGTTTGGGCATAATCTATTTGTTTTTACTTTTTTCTCTTTGTGGGCTCCACTCTCTCACTCTCATTGGTTTTTTTTCTATTTGTGGGTCTCACGTCACATTCTCTCATCTTTTTTTTTTAATTTCAACGTTGTCTCTTTGTCTCTCTCTGTTTTTTTTTAGAATTTTAAAATTTTAATACTTCCTCTTATTTTTAATATAAGACATATTTATCTAATTTGATTATATTAAAAAAGTTAGTTAAATTAATTAACATTACATATAGACAAATTTATTTCATTTTTTGTATTAATTATGAAATTTAATGTTAAATAATGGGTTAAGATGTACTCCCTCCGATCCTAATTATAGGACATATTTACCTAACTTTGGAGAAATTAAGGATCGTGGTTAAATTAGTTAATCGTATTTATTTTCCTATAAAAATAGAGCTTGGAGATTGCCTCACACACAACTTCTCCAAGCTCTCACACAATCAAGCTTCGTCAATCTCCCTCATCAACTTCTGATATACTTTTATTAAATTATTATTATGTTTAATTATTATTGAGAAAGTATCAATAGGGGGTGTTTTAGGAAGAAATTAACAAAAATTAGAACTTTGTCCTATAATTAGGACTAAGTTCAACTCTCAAATGTTGTCATATAATTAGGACCGAAGGGAGTATCATTTTTAATGTTGTTAGGGGTTTTTCTCTCTTATAATTTAACGCCGTTAGGTCAAATTTAACAATTTTGCTAAATTTACATCCTTTTTAATTGTTTATTGTTATTTTCCATCTTCCAAAATTTATTTGTGTCAGACGTTCCTTAGGAAAAATTTGACTGTTAAATTTGGACATTGACTCTTAAATAATATATAAAATATAATCTTATTATTTATATGTAATTATAACAAAAGTTAATGTCCATTTTAGTAATTTGACCATGAAAAAAGCTATTCTGATCACAACATCCAAACACTCTCATTTTATCAAAACCATGGTTTCCCATAATCTATTATCCAAAATCTATTCTCCACTTTTTCTCCAAAAGCTATTCTCCAAAAGCTAATCCAAACTTTGGGAACCCCCTTTAAGCCCAATTGAATACCATAAGCTCAATTTCCAATTGAGAACTTAAATTTTGAGTGTTTGGAGAGGTCAATTGGCAATTACGCTTTTGCCAGAGCCCAATTGGGAGAAGCTAGAGAATGGAGATTTTATTTAAAAAGCTAATGACATTTTATATTAGATTGGGTTGTCTAGAAATTAGTTATATGATATTGGTTTTTCTCATAAAATATTTTTTAAATAGTATGTAGTATCAAAAAAATATTTTTTGAGTGTTTTTAACCCCTTAAAATATTTTTCTAGTTGTACCCACTACCTAGTGTGCTATCAGACTGATTGTAATTTTACTCACTTTTTAGTTGTACCCACTCAAAAATATTTTTTGAGTGTTTTTAACCCCTTAAAATATTTTTTCAGCTGTACCCAGTGTGTTATTAGACTGATTGCAATTTTACCTTTAATGTACTTTTTCAGCTTCAAAAATTAATTTAAAATATTTTTTTAGTGTTTTTAACCCTTTAAAATATTTTTCCAGTTGTACCTAGTGTGTTAAGAGACTTATTGTAATTTTACCCTTGATGTATTTTTTCAGCTCCAAAAATCACAAAAATATTTTTTTGTGCTTTTAACTCTTTAAAATAATTTTTCAGTTGTACCCAGTCTTAGGAGACTGACTACAGTTTTACCTTTAATGTGTTTTTTTTAGTAGTGAAGAGCACCCAAAACTTAGAATACTGGTTTATTGATTTACACCCACTCTAAAATATTTTTCAGTAGCACCTAATATTTTAAAGTAATTTTTAAACACTTACTTGATTTTTTAAATATTTTTCCACCCATTCTCTCTTACTATTATTATAAAAGTCACTTATGCTTAAATCAATTCAAACAAATTTCACTTTTGCAAAAGTCATTTATACAACCGCCAATCCAAATATAAATCACAATACATAATCTAGCTTTCACCAAAAATAATATTACCAAAAATCCAATTAAAACAAACCTAATTATCAATCGTTGATCCAAACACACAGTTATATCAAGAATATAAAGAAGTAGTATATAAGGCTTTAACTTTATTTCAAAACATTGTGATTATCAAAGTTGAAATGTAGTCAGGCCAACAAATGAATTGACTCCGATTTAATGCATTATTAAGTGTGTGTTTGGATTAGTTTTTTTTAATAACTTTTATGACTTACGAGGTAAGTATGTGAGAAGAATTTTATCTCAGATCGTACAAACCATAATTTGAAATGTTACCAAACACACACTAAATCACTTATTCCTGTAGTGTTTAAAGCACTAGTACTTCTTCCAGTAGGTCACTTATATTCATGGGTTAAGGTGTAAAAATATACATGTGATTGTCCTCGAAGTGCACCCAACACCAAATGTTTTTTTTAGGTGCAACAGTGACTATGTGATTACAAAATAGGTGCAAAAATACCCTTTGACCGTTAGTTTGACTTTTTGACTTTGAAAGTGATGACGTGTACGATGACATGAATGCTAGAGTGACATTTTGGGAAAAAAAAACTTGCTGACTAGTAAAGCTTTGCAATTAATATTACCCACATTTCACTATTTTAGTACCACCTTCGCTAAAGCAGATTCAAATCTGAGTGCAGAGTGCTTAACTCACTCAGCAGAGCTGTTGCCCTAAAAAACATACTGATTGCTTAATTTTTTCCTAACCCTAGATTCCCAATATTATTAAATTAAAATCATTATAATACATATATTATATTACTAATTTTTATTAAATTATATGATTTATTAGGAAAATTTGATTTTTAGCACGTTTTTTTTTCAGAATGTCACTCCAGCATCCATGTCATCATACATGTCATCACTTTCAGGATAAAAAAGCTAAACTAACGGTCAAAGGGTATTTTTGCACCTATTTTATAACCACATAGTCACTGTTGCACCTAAAAAAAGCATTTGGTGTTGGGTGCACTTCGAGGACAATCACATGTATATTTTTACACTTTAACCCTATATTCATTAACGTTTAAATGAATTGACCGGAGTCCTATGTTTTCCAAGAAATGGTGTACAGTGTAGCCTGTACGTAGACTAATAAATACAATTAATTTCAGTACCTCTTATCATTAGCTCCAAGCTCCCCTTTTCTCTTTTCATTAACTTATGAAAGGTATCTTAGGATAAAGTTGTCAAATGCATCATGTTAGAAATTGTATTCATAATTATATTTTCTTTTTCTTTTTTTCAAGACCTAAACATAATGTCCATTTGAAATCTTTAGCTGCCTAAGTACAATGTCTAACTTTCTCCCGTATTAAGCTTTTCTATAATACCCTTATTTACTGAAACATTTTTTATTTTTGCTCATTGAATTCTAATAATTAAATTTTAGAGGTATATTTAAATTTATTTTATGAATTCTCTATATATTAATTGTAAACAATCATACTAATTATTTTCTTTAGTTCTACGAATTAGTCAAATAAATATTATATTTTATGATCGAATGGAGTATATTATATGCTGAATATTTAAAGTATATTAGTATTATAGATATGTATTCATCAAAAAGAATTTTAGATATTTCAGAATTATTATACTTAAAAAAATGGGAAAATTGTGAAAAAATCCCTCATTAGTAACTTATTTGTCAAATGGGACCTTCGCGTGCAGATTATCTTCCACGTGTGCAGAATATCTTCCCTGGTGTGCAGATGATCTTCCCTGTATGCAAAATTCTTCCCTATACGTATGCAAAAATCTTCCCTACGTGTGCAGAAATCTTCCCTCCGTGTTCAGATATCTTCCCTCCATGTGCAAGATATCTTCCCAGGTCCCATTTAGCAAATAAGTTGTCCATGAGATCTTTTTTAGCAATTCTCCCTAAAAAAATTCTCTTAAGTGTAACTCGCCAGTCAGTTTCACTAAGTTTAGATTTAGGGTTTTACTCAGTCTTATTCAGTTGTTTATTTGATTAAGCAATAACCTTCACTAGTCAGAAAAGCTCTCTAATAAGTTCATATTTTCTAATCATGTTCTTTGATTTTAATTCTCTTTAATTTAGATAGTGAGACTTATGGGTTTCGGAATCGGCTACGATCCTCTGTTTTTACTATTCTCTTCCTATCATCTTCAACTCCACTACTCATCTTAGCGTTTAATTTGGAATTTGAATGATTCAGATTTAATGTTTTATAAAAATATTATTTTTAAATACTGTTTATTACATGTTTAAATTATCATAATTAAAATTTAACAATTTTGAATTTATTTAATTATTTTTTAATAATTTAATATTTTTTAAATATTTTTATAAACATAAATCTAAACCGCTCAGATTTTAATCTAAAAATTGAGAGATAAATAGTGGAGGGAAGATGATGAGGAGAGAACAATAAAAATAAAGGGCCGTAGCCAATCTCGTGCGTTTCCCGTTTCTACTCTAAATCATCTAACAATGGCGAGGTGCATGGTATTGTATTGTAGGGTCTTTCGCTATAACTCAATGTTGATGAAGAATTATGTGATGGCATTTTACATGAATTTAGACTGCATCATCATCATGTTAAATATTTTTATTAAAAAAATAAACCCACTATAAAAAAACACCTAAAAAACGTAACAAAAGGAGTGCTATGTGTTCAATTATTTGGGTGTTCTTATAGATTCCATTTCAAAGTCCTGGCTATCGAACCAATTTTAAAAAAAAATGAAAGGGGAAAGAAATTGAGGTGGAATGGGTTTCGTATTATAGAGTAAAATATAATTATAGCCAATATTTAAATTTAAATGCTTCATCCATATTCTTGTTCGTTTAGTGGCAGGATATGTAACAACCGCACTACATTGTTTGGCTACATGCTTCCCCAAATAAATGGAATTGTAGCAGAATGTCGGTAATGCTCCATTGTGGGTCTCGTTCAGTTGACCACAAGGTAATCAAATCAAAACCGGTCATTGAATCGGTAGGGGTACTGCATTAAGGATTAATAGGTTAGACTGGAGTCAAACTCAAACTAATTCAGAATCAAGTCAGTGAGAAATTAAAAATTTTAAGCTTATTAATATAAAATTATAAGAAAAAAAATTTAAAAAATTGATTTTTTAGAAAAAAATTCTGGACTAGATCGGTCTAGTGGCCAATCCAATCCTGATTATATTGCATGGGTTGACCATGGAGCTACTTTTTTAATTTAAGCCCTGACAAAGGCATTACTTTTTTTTTTAAAAAAAAAGGAACAACAAGTTTTGGTAAACCAAGTACAGGAGGCAAAATTTGGCCAAAAAAAAAAAAGTACAGGAGGCAAATTTGTGGTGACTGTGTAGATATAATTGGGAATATGGGTCAGACAGCGGGTTGCGGGCTGGCCCTCACTAACCTGCAGCCCGTACTTTTGCCGGCTAGCAAAATACCAACCCTAACCCGCAGTGTGCGGGTTGCAGGCCAGCCCGTGGGCCCGCATTTTTTTGTTTACAAAAAAAATTTTATATTTTTTAAAGAGGATTGAAAATATGAGACACATATATATGGGTAATTAAATTTACCTTCCTAATATCAATCATTTCTCTTATAAAAATTTAAAAACATAATCTATAATTTAAGAGATAAAGTTATCAAATTTGTTAAAGTTTATAAACAAAACATAAACCCATCCTCAAACAACCAGCATATAATAATTTTGTTTAAAGAAGAAGCTAAGATTTTTTCTCTTTGAATTTGGATGTACCAAGATAGAAGTGAAAAATTTATAAGTTTTATAAAATTATTATATGTAAATAAAAAATTTTGTGGGCATCAACCTGCGGGTTATGCAGTGCGAAACCCGCGGGCTCATGGGTTGAGCCTGCGAGTTAGACCCATATTACCGGCTCTAGTGTTAGAGCATATTTATAAGTATACTCCTGGCAAAAAAAAATGTATTTATGAGTATACTTACAGATAAGCCATTAATAAAATTTTTATATTGGTAATAGGATAAATAATGTTAGTGAAAAATAGTTTAGCATTAGTATAAAATAAATTTAATAAATTATTTTTAATGTTATCTTGACATAAATCCAAAGACCAAAACGCTGGTAAATTGACTAATTCTCTTCTATTTAGCCTGCAAAGCAGATTGATGATTTAGAACATTTTATTTTTTTATAAAATTTCGATCGCTTATTTGTTACTATGCTTTTTTTTTTTAAAATAAAAAAAGATAAGATAGTCACTTATGACAAACAGATCAGAGGATGTTGCCCATAGACTTACTGGATAACGTGTGTATTTATACGAAAATACAGCACTATTTGTCATTTTATGACAGATGCGACTACATATATATACTTTGATAGATGGCAAAAAAAAAAAAATATATATATATATATATATATACATATACTTTGATAGCAATGTAATTTTTTATATTAATATCATTTGATGTTGAGCATTAAAATGAATTTTACTTCTTTTTAACATCTTTCCGAGAATGGACGCTTGGATATTTCAAGGGATTTTCTCCCCAAATCCCCATAATTCATTGCCATTGTACTCCTCCGTTTTTTAATATAAAATACATTTAGGGAGTTAATTTTGTTCTTAAATATAAGGCTAGTTTTCATATTTATTAATATTTTCCTAATGTACCCACTATTGATGCTCCCTTAACAATAATTAAGAAGGAGATAAAATAAGAGAATTAAGAAAGATGACTAAGTTATTTTAAAAAATACATGATATATTAAATAATCTAACTAAATTTATTAATCTTATCAAAATAAATAAATATTTCTTATATTAACCACCGAATATTCTAAATTTGTCTTTAAACAATTCCTTTTTTTTTTTTAGTACAAATGAGGGACAAGCCCGAAATTAAATGCAATTAACTAAGTGGGGAACTAATTCCCATACAATCATGTAAAATTAAAGTCCTCAAATGTGAAGGACACGAGTTATGAAGTACAGTCCGTGAGAGGCCATCTTTTACAAAGCGATCAGCAACTGCATTCTGCACCCGAGAGATATATGTCAACTTTACCTCCCATTGCATAACAAGTCATTCGGGAGCTAAGTAACAAGTTAAGCCCAGCTGCAGATAATGGGCCGCCAGGATTTGAGGCATCTAGTGGGGATCCAAATCTAACTCGTGATAGGGAGACCTCGTTGGTAGGCGATCTCGTAAGTCCCTTGTAAGTGCTCGAAGAGCCCTGGGGCCGTGCCCTGGCCTTAGTAGGGGACTGGTGCCGAACCTACCTAAACTTTCCTGTATCAAAAAAAAAAAAATCTAACTCGTGATGGTGCATGAGGATTGGACAGAGAACATAGTGGCCATGATGATGAGAGATTTTCTATAATTTAAAATACTAATTAAAACCAACAGAGTTGGGTTTAATGAAAGGAGCTAGGTTCTTATTATGTGACAAATCAACATTCAAATTCCCGTTGAGAGAAACATCCACGTATAGTATCCAATAGTGCCTCAAACAAGATTGTCTCTAATAGGATGATACATATGCTTAACGAGAAAAAAAAAACTAATTAAATTGAGGTCTTATTTTTAACACCTTCCCACCAAGTTACATTTAGTAGTAGTTTATTTTATTTTATTTATATGAATGTTGATATGTTGGCAAGCCAATTTTAGGTATAGCTGGACATTAAATGCGAACACAATTCTATGTAAATTTTCTAATATAGACCTAACCTCTGGTTGGTTAGGAGTAGTTTAGCTTCACTTATTTTAAGCGTTTTTGTTCATAAATACTACCTCCTGTCTTTAATGTGGTGCATTTCGCAAATACGCTCTTGTATTAACTAGATGAAGTAGTGGAGTATAATATAAGAGAATGCGTATATATTTCTTATAATAGCCAATATTTAAATTTAAATGCTTCATCCATATTCTTGTTCGTTTGGTGGCAGGATATGTAACAACCTCACTACATTGTTTGGCTACATGCTTCCCCAAATAAATGGAATTGTAGCAGAATGTCGGTAATGCTCCATTGTGGGTCTCGTTCAGTTGACCACAAGGTAATCAAACCAAAATCCGTCACTGAATCGGTAGGGGTACTATATTAAGGGTCAATAGGTTAGACTGGAGTCAAACCGAAACTAATTCAGGATCAAGTTAGTGAGAAATTGAAAATTTTAGACTTATTAATATAAAATTCTAAGAAAAAAATTTAAAAAATTGATTTTTTTAGGAAAAAAATTTGGACTGGACCGGTCTACCAACCGGTTGGCCGGTTTCTCCGAACCGGCCAATCCAATCCTGATTATATTACCTGGGTTGACCATGGAGCTACTTTTTTAATTTAAGTCCTGACAAAGGCATTACTTTTTTTTTTTTAAAAAAAGGAACAACAAGTTTAGAAAAATCAAGTACAGAGGCAAAATTTGGCCAAAAAAAAAAAAAAAAAAGTACAGGAGGCAAATTTGTGGTAACTGTGTTAGATATAATTGGGAATACGGGTTGCGGTCTGGCCCGCACTAACTTGCGGCCCGCGTGGTGCGGGCCTGTGCAGCCTGCACTTTTGCGGGCTGGCAAAATGCCAACCTTAACCCGCAATGGCGGGTTGCGGGCCAGCCCGTGGGCCCGGATTTTTTTTTTTGAAAAAAAAATTTATATTTTTTAAAGAGGATTAAAAATATGAGACACATATATATGGGTACTTAAATTTACCTTCCTAATATCAATCATTTCTCTTATAAAAATTTAAAAACATAATCTATAATTTAAGAGATAAAGTTATCAAATTTATTAAAGTTTATAAACAAAACATAAACCCATCCTCAAACAACCAACATATAATAATTTTGTTTAAAGAAGAAGGGAAGAAACTAAGATTTTTTCTCTTTGGATTGGGATGTACCAAGATAGGAGTGGAAAATTTATAAGTTTTGTAAAATTATTATATGTAAATAAAAAATTTTGCGGGCATCAACCCGCGGGCTATGCGATGCGAGCCTGTGCGGCCCGTATTTTTGTGGGTTGGGAAACTCGTCAAAACCTACGGACTCATGGGTTGGACCCATATTACCGACTCTAGTATTAGAGCATATTTATAAGTATACTCCTGGCAAAAAAAAAAAAAGTATTTATAAGTATACTTACAGATAAGCCATTAATAAAATTTTTATATTGGTAATAGGATAAATAATGTTAGTGAAAAATAGTTTAGCATTAGTATAAAATAAATTTAATAAATTATTTTTAATGTTATCTTGACATAAATCCAAAGACCAAAACGCTGGTAAATTGACTAATTCTCTTCTATTTAGCCTGCAAAGCAGATTGATGATTTAGAACATTTTATTTTTTTATAAAATTTCGATCGCTTATTTGTTACTATGCCTTTTTTTTTTAAATAAAAAAAGATAAGATAGTCACTTATGACAAACAGATCAGAGGATGTTGCCCATAGACTTACTGGATAACGTGTGTATTTATACGAAAATACAGCACTATTTGTCATTTTATGACAGATGCGACTACATTTTACTTAAAAAAAGGCATATACTTTGATAGCAATGTAATTTTTTATATTAATATCATTTGATGTTGAGCATTAAAATGAATTTTACTTCTTTTTAACATCTTTCCGAGAATGGACGCTTGGATATTTCAAGGGATTTTCTCCCCAAATCCCCATAATTCATTGCCATTGTACTCCTCCGTTTTTTAATATAAAACACATTTAGGGAGTTAATTTTGTTCTTAAATATAAGGCTAATTTTCATATTTATTAATATTTTCCTAATGTACCCACTATTGATACTCCCTTAACAATAATCAAGAAGGAGATGAAATAAGAGAATTAAGAAAGATGACTAAGGTATTTTAAAAAACACATGATATATTAAATAATCTAACTAACTTTATTAATCTTATCAAAATAAATAAATATTTCTTATATTAACTACCGAATATTCTAAATTTGTCTTTAAACAATTCCTTAACAAGCCATTCGGGAGCTAAGTAACAAGTTAAGCCCAGCTGCAGATAATGGGCCGCCAGGATTTGGGGCATCTAGTGGGGATCCAAGTCTAACTCGTGATGGTGCATGAGGATTGGACAGAGAACAGAGTGGCCATGATGAATGGGAGATTTTTTATAATTTAAAACACTAACTAAAACCAACAGACTTGCGTTTAATGAAAGGAGCTAATTTTTTACTATGTGACAAATCAACATTTTTTGTCCAAAAAAAAAAAATCAACATTTGAATTCCCGTTGAGAGAAACATCCACATATAGTATCCAATAGTGCCTCAAATAAGATTGCCTCTAATAGGATGATACATATGCTTAACAAGAAAAAAAAAACTAATTAAATTGAGGTCTTATTTTTAACACCTTCCCACCAAGTTACATTTAGTAGTAGTTTATTTTATTTTATTTATATGAATGTTGATATTGTTGGCAAGCCAATTTTAGGTATAGCTGGACATTAAATGCGAACACAATTCTATGTAAATTTTCAAATATAGACCTAACCTCTGGTTGGTTAGGAGTAGTTTAGCTTCACTTATTTTAAGGGTTTTTGTTCATAAATACTACCTCCTGTCTTTAATGTGGTGCATTTCGCAAATACGCTCTTGTATTAACTAGATGAAGTAGTGGGGTATAATATAAGAGAATGCGTATATATTTCTTAAAATAGGCAAACAAGCACTTGGGATCCCGATATCCGAATTCCAAAGATAACTTGTTTTGGATAAAAGGGCTTGATCTTTCAACGACCTCCATGGTTACGTGGCATGTCCTTATTGGATACAGGTTCACGTGTAAAAGCCAAAGCCCAATCCTGCTTGTACTTCAAGACAAAACGATGACGATGAAGGATATCTAAATAAGAAGGCACTCCTTAACTACGAACCACAAACTCAGATTCTGAGACCAAAATATCTGCGACACACCGTGCTCCATATGCTCACTTCCCAGAAGCTACCCAAAACTGGGCACAACCCAACGCACTTCCATTAATTCCACGATTATAGTATCAATCTTCAACTAGGCAAGTTTCAAGAACCAAATTCGATCCCTCTCCCTCCCTCCCTCCCTCTCTCTCTTCTGAATCTTCAAACGATATGGCTGCAATCACTTCAGTTGCTCTTCAGTACTCATCCTCGTCCTCTTTACAATCCCAGATGCATTCCTCGCCATTGGTACCTTCTTTAGAACCCACATATGATCATAACTTGTGGGTTAGAGTGAGATCACAGAAATCCACCAGCCAAAGATTGTGCCCTCAGAATAATCCCAAGGGGTTAAGAATCCTAAGTTCGGCTACGAAACAAGCGAAATCACCAGGTACTTGTTCTAGAGTTTACTGAAATTGAAATGTTTATATATTCGGCCTTGAACACGTCATGCATGAATGAACCTTAATCCCCTCACTTTTCTTGGAGGTTTTAGCTGAAGAAGATTGGAAGAAAAAGCGAGAAGTTCTGCTTCAGAAAAGAGTAAGTCCCCATTATATCTGCCATTCTCAAATTTATACAAAGCACAAAAATACACAAAGTTTCATTCTTTGCCAGTGGTTTTGGTGCCTTTCAATGGAGGAAAACATGCTCATATAAATCGAGAACTAAGATATTCTTCAAGAGAATGCACATTGTGCAAGACACAACAGTAACACAAGCTTGACATGTTCTTTTGATGCATAAACTATGTTAAAGAATATAGCTATACTTGGACAATCTATAATAACCATAAAAAGATAAAATATTCAAAGGTGTATTCTATTGTAGGTGAGAAGTGTGGATGCCAAGGAAGCTCTGCGCCTTCAGAAAGAAAACAACTTTGTGATTCTTGACGTTAGACCAGAAGCAGAGTTCAAAGAGGTGAGCAATGTGTTCTCCTTTTCAACACTGACAAGAATAAAACACTTTAGAAGCTAATTAGTGGTTTAGTCATACTTGCTACGCTTATAGATTCACTAAATTTGCATCATTGTTCTTTCCCTTTGATTTGCATGAATCATTATATATGCATGATTGGGTTGGTGATTAGCACAGGCCCATCCCCCAGGAGCTATCAATGTACAAATATACAGACTTATAAAGGAGTGGACTGCTTGGGACATAGCAAGGCGTGCTGCTTTTGCATTTTTTGGAATTTTTGCAGGGACTGAAGAGAACCCTGAGTTCATACAGAGTATGATACATATTTCTTCTCATTAACACACTTCTAATGCACTGTTTACTAAAATGAGGAGGAAACTGATATGTCATTGTGTTATCTAGGTGTGGAAGCGAAAATAGGCAAGGATGCCAAGATTATTGTAGCTTGCTCAACTGGGGGAACCATGAAACCATCCCAAAATCTACCAGAAGGTCAACAATCAAGGTAATCCCTCAATCCCCAGTTATGAGAGAATGGTTAAGCTCTTTTTTGGTCCTAAAATACTCCCTAAGGTTCCAAATACATGGCGCCTTCTAGAAAAAATTCTTGGTCCATGTTAGCACCCTCTCCCAAACACAGCTAAAGACAATAACTAGAAATAAAGCTTGAAACTGATAATAATATTGCTGCCAAAACTAAACCAGATTACAACGGATAAGTTGACTTAATACAACACAACAATGAGATACATGAACAACAATTAAAGTAACGATTACAAACTAAAAGAAACTGAACACAAGAACCAAAGCTACAAAACACACATAAAGATACAGCACTCATTGCAGGACATACTCGAGCACCCAAAAAGTGACTTTCTCCACACCCAACTCATAGGCTTTGACTATAGCAATCCTATGGCTACCCTACTCTTAAGTTTTTTCTTCAAAATAGCAATTCAAAGTTCTGTCATCAAAAAGTATATTTTCCATTTTCATATATTTTCCTAAGCTGTCAAATGGGGTCCTAACCGTCTATAATATAAATCATTTGATGGGTTATTAATGAACTTTTTCCAAATATCACCCATATTACGATTTACTAGTAGAAGACTTGAAATCTAACATAATGTTTCTCTATGCTATTAAACATGGGTAAAGTTGGAAAAATGTTTCATCATCAGCCACCTCTCTATGGTTCTGGTGAGGTAGCTAGAGGTAGCTAGAGGTGATTTATAATATGGACTAAAGCAAGTGTAAGAGAATTGGAGAAGTTAGTGAATATGTTCCATTTCCTGTGTTTGTTCATGTTACTTCTTTCTACTACTGCACTACATTTCAATTTCTGCTCCCAGAATTCCCAGTATGCGTTATGTTCACTGAAAAGCAGAGTTGACTGGTAGTGACATTGATTTCAAGTTTGGTTGAAGTAGGATAAATTAGCCAAAAAAACAGGCCATTTGGCTGCAAGAGTGTTCAGTCATAAGCCCTAATATAAATATATAGTTTCCTGATCCTCAAATGGCTAATGTTGATATTTCCTACAGATCATTGATAGCAGCCTATTTGCTAGTCCTCAACGGCTATACCAATGTCTTCCATCTAGAAGGTGGTCTTTACGCGTGGAAGAAAGAGGAACTGCCACTGGTTTCAGAGGAGGGAAACTAGAGCCAGGAAATTGATTACAGCAAGGTTTAGTTTTGACCATTCGGAGAATGCAGATATATTTATTGTTGAAAACTACAGATGTTGTGTTACTATTGAATATAATCTAAGGTGTGATTTGAGTACGCACGAACTGATAACAAGAATGACGAGTTACTTTCTACGGCGATAGCATCCCCAGTCTATGCTGGAAAGTGGCCCCTATTTCTGAATTCCAGAAGCTGTCTGCTTCATTTAAAAAAAAAAAAAGTTTTTAAGCATTTTCACATTATGTTGCTGTCAATTCCATCAAGCACTCCAATATTGAAAACAACGAGTAACGACACAAGAAGAAAGAAAATTATTTTCATTATAATGCCTACGAAATTATTTTTATTATTGAGCAAGATCTCTTAGTTAACAATTTATCTTGAGATTGGTTTTTGACCGAGCTCAATAGCGTCATTTTTTATCCATGTAGCTGATCTCACACAGTGAAATAAGGCTTTATTGTTATATAATGCCTAAGAAATGAAGTGGTTATGTGACTCCTCTCAGCTCTGGCTTTACCTATTAAGCCTTTAAAGATGTAGGACATGAAGAGCACTATCATAACTTCTCCGACAAAGCCACTCATGTACACGACAACCTGGGATTCCTGCAACACCAGAAAAGCTTATCGTTTTGCAAATCTCTCCAAAGATGTGGTAAGGTAAATGTTTTCTCCTAACAAATCGATAATATGAAACTGCCACTGCCTGCAATCGCCAGTTCTAAATCCTGCCATCCTACAAGCAGCAATTATCAATCAAATCAGCTGATCACACAACACATAAAAAGTCATCCTGGTTATGACAATCCAGAAGGGAATTGGATGTGATGATTTGTAAAATCAGAACCGACATTGCATGATTGCAAGGTATAACTAATAACCACTTTACAGGTTGATGAAGAATTGGCAGAAAATACACATAATTTTCAGTATTTCGTGAGTCACTCATTTCCACTCCCAAAGGTTCAATGACTTGTTCAAAAAAGTGTACCTATCGGGTAAAAAACATGTTTGATGAAACTATGAAAGGAATAATGTTAGATGATAATGATGAGTAAATCTATAATATACATAAAGATAAGAATGGCCGTGGTCCTTTTCTTAACACATGTATAATTTGCATTGTAGAACATAATATGTTCGAGAATATTCCTTTAGAGCAGGACTCTATTGTATCATTGATCCTGTCCTAAAGGAATATTCAGAAGCATATTATATGTTCTACAATACAAATTATACACATGTTAAGAAAGAGACCACAATCATTTTTATCCTTATATATATATATATATATATATTACATATCCACTAATCATTATTATCTAACATTCCCCTCAAACGAAAGGATATAATTGATACAACCTGAGTTTGCTCCTAAAATAAGAGAACTTAGGATGAGATCACAACTTAGTAAGACAGTTAACCATTTGGTGAGAGGAAGGCACATAGCAAACATGAAGAAACTGAGAAAACACTAAATCACGGACAAAGTGCATATGTATTTCAGTATGTTTGCTCCTTGTATGTTGAACATGATTAGCTGCAAGGGCTTTGGCATTAATGTTGTCACACCAGATGATTGAAGGCTGTCGTATTCATTTCCTCAAGCTCATGAATATGAAGTATCCACTGCAGAACAAGTGAGAAAAGGCAGTAGGACTAAAATGATATCCACCTTTCAAATGCTGTTTGATGACCCCGATACTGGTTTCTTTCTCTCTTTGCTTGAAATATAATCTAGCCTTTTATATGTTTTTCACGGAGATGGTCTCATTCGTAACACCAACCTATGGAAAGTGGCTTCAGTCTTCAAGCTCCTATTTCTTGTTGGGCCTTTTTATGAGCATTAAGGCTGCCTCAACCTACTTGTGGTTTACGATGCATCCGGACCCAATTTTCTTGCCTTCCCTATAAACTGATCTCTGAGTTTTGTTTGGCTTGGTATTAAATACGCAGATAGTTTTTTTTGGGGTGAAATATACTAATAGTTTAGTGAGTGAGAGGGAACTCAAAATGATTTGATTGTTGCATCCTGAAATACATTTTTCATAAAGAAACAAATTAGCATTCAACTCATTATAGCTAAAACGGTGATGGTTCTGCTCAGTGCAAGTGCTGTATGTTGAGGAGCCAGGCAGGGAAAATGAATGTTCTATCATTTACCATAAAAAAAAATTTAAAATATAAGGTGCTCTTTCAAGCCAACAATCTTTTTTTTAAGATAGACTGGAAGGAAAATGGTACAACTTCTTGATTCGGACATCCATACGATCCGACCCGACTAAGTTTTACGCCTCCGCTTGCGAAGCTTCCTTTTCCGCGGGCCCCGACGGCAAATACTCCTCTTTCCTCTTGCTGCCGAACCGAAGGAGTCCATACAACTTGCGAAACTCCCTCACCATATGAACACTCTCTCTACCGTACAACTCATCGGGTTCGCCCAAATCCACGCTATTCCGACCCGACCCACCACCACTCAATGTCCGTCCCCTCCTTCCGTCGCTTTGCAACGCCATGATCACGGTTTTCAAAGCCCGGCTCGGCGAACTCCGATTCGTTATCATAATTTCGCCGATCTCGGCCGGGCTCAGCCTCGCCCCGATCTGGAAAACCTCCTCCACCTGAGGGAAAAGCTTGTGCTCCTTCACCCCCAAATGACTACCAGCTAAAATCTTGAAGGTGGAGAAATCGCATAAGGGGAAGTGTATGTGAACATCGATCCTCCCTGGCCTAATCACCATTGGATCAATCTCGTCCTTCACGTTCATCGTGAAAACCATCACCCGCTCTTCCCCACTGCAAGATACAATCCCGTCCATGAAGCTCAATACACCTGGCAAATTCAGAGCCGTTGATTTCTCTGTCAAGAATCGATCGAGATCCTCGATGACGATCACGGACCTACTGGTCGTCTGTAACAGAAGAGTCTTCAAGTCGGAGTCGTTCGAAGCCTTGGAGATATCGATATCGTAGACGTCGTAACTGAGAAATTTTGCCATTGCTGCGATGAAACTGGATTTCCCTGTGCCGGACGCACCGTAGAGGAGATAACTCCGTTTCCAAACACGACCTAATCGGTGATAGTACTGTTTCGACTTCAAAAACTGTTCGAGATCGGACTTCACCTTGTTCTTTAGCTCAGCGTCCATCGCTATGGTGTCGAAGCTCGCCGGGTGGGTGAACGGAACCGATTGCCACCGCGAGTTAGCGTTTCTGTCAGAATTCATGTAGAGCTTGACATCTTTTCTTCTTTTCTCGAGTTCATCCGCCACCGTGAGAATGTGCTGGAAATAAGGGAGAAAGATTCTGCGTTTGTCTTTCTTTCTAATTCTGAGAACCAGTGCTGAATTCGCGTCTCCTTTGAATTTGCTGTTCGTCCAGGAAACTTTAGAGCCGAGGAAGGAATCATGAACCGTCTGATTAGCATCGAGGTGAAGGAAAATTTCACTGGGATTGGAACTGGAGAAGAGGTTTGTGTAATCAGAATCTTCGATGGAAGGTAGTGAATTGAGGTACAAGAGGATTTGGCGGTACAGTTGATTGTCCTGGAAATGCTCATTGTAGAGTGGGATTTTGAAAGATTGGTAAACATGGAGATGATTTTCAAATGAAATCCACCATTGCCTAAGAATGCACAGAACCGAAGTTCTGCGGAGAAAACGAGCAACAAGGAGAAAAATAACTATGGCGAAGAAGATGGAAGAAATGGAGCTAGCCCAAATCATATTTGATCGAAGCTAAACTACAAATTTCTGTCAAAACTCAGAAAATTGGAATGATTATCCATGTATCAGGGATTTTTGGGATGAGAATATACTACTTAGCTTGATGAGTTTGAAGAAGTCAGGCGGTGCCGGCCAGCGGAAAAATTGATCGGTCAAAGAATAATTCTATTCTTGCGCTTTGGCCTTGAATATGTGACCAGAGACGGCTTCCCGGACCGGTCATTGATGTTGGCTTTATATAAGATTGAACCGGTCTGTATTTAATTTTTCGGGTTTTGACCCTTGGTTTCTGGTTTATATTATATATATAATATTTTGGGTTAGTTAAATCTTCTTCACCACCTTTTTTTTTTCTATACATACAAACACATTTATGTTCCAATGAATGTTATTAAGTAATCATGAACAAATGCATATGATAAGGTGCTCATGTGAATCGAAAAGTGGAACTTTAGGAAATGGCAGACTAATTGGTAAGCTGTCTTAATCAACCATATAACGAAAGTCACATAATGTGCCCTCATTATGGCTTTGTTTTTGCGTTTTATTAAAGTTTAAAAAAAAAACAAGAATCTTAAAATTATGAAAAGAATACCTCCGCTAATTTAATGGAATGAGAAAAGGAAAAAAAAAAGCATCTGATTATATATCCACATAGGAGTTCCTACGTTTTTTGTCCAATGACTTGTAATTAACGAAATAACAACAATAATATACATCTTGACGTCAATAAGCTTGTAGTGTAGCAGTATAAAAACACTCGTGTAGGTGAAAGGTTACAGTTTAATCCTACTTGTAATTTTAGCAGCTAGTGTTTACCCTCTAAATTATTATTATTATTATTATTATTATTATTATTATTATTATTATTATTATGACATCTTGCCCTTTCTTAACAACAAAGTAGTTGGTTAATGATGATCGGCTCACATAGACAACACATTCCATGAAGAGTTTAAGGCCAACCACAAAAGATGCTTTAATCCAAAAGGCCACGAAGGGGGCAGGGAAAAATCTTTAAAGGGCACCAGAAAAAATTGAGGAGTATAATATTGCATTTGAGTGCTTTGTTGGTAGTGTTCTTAGTTATTACCTCCTATCCTAATTATAAGGTAAAATTAACTTTTTTTTAAAGATATTAAGGAATTTAAATAAGTTACTTAATCACATAAGATGTTATGTAACCTTAGATTATATATTAATTTATTAGTCAAACTAATTACTTTGAAGAAAAAATAAAAATAAAAATATTCTAAAATAATTTAATTAATTTCCTTAATTTTTTTAAAAAAATCAATTTTATTTTATAATTAGTATCGGAGGAGGGAGTAGGTAATTTGAACTGGTATCTTGTGCCTCTTAAATCGGCGGCCACCCCTAGGACTTTTATATCAACTACTCATCAAATATTAATAGTCTAACAAATGTCAAACAACACATGCCATTTATTTTTGTTATGCCTTTTTATAACTCACAAACACCATAAAATTTATATTCACTCTTTACTTTTACTAAGAACTACACAGGTTTTAGAATTTCGCAATTCCAAGGATTGGGGTCTTCTTGTTTGTTCTATAACAAGTTTTGGTTACTCTGAACTCTGAGAGCCATTTATTGCATTTATTTTGTGGAGAATCCTCTTTGATGTACTCCGTCTGTCCCATATTATAAGATCCCTTCTAAAAGATTTTAGTGATCCAAAATATAAAACTCTATATAAAAAGTCAATAGCATTAGACTCTTCTTTTTCATGAATACCCTTATTAATGGTAATGTAGAGAGAGATTGTATAAGGAAAAAAAGTTAAAGGTAATTAAGATAGGTTGATTTTAATTGGAGGATAATATGGGAAAGTAGTAATGATTTTTTTATCATTTCAATAATACAAGCTATTTTCAATTACTTTTCTTAATCATTGTGAATAGTTGGAATACTCTTTTTTTTTTTAGGATAGGATCAATTGACAAGTACCCTATGTTAATACACAAACACACACCCACATTTGCACAGGCTTGAACCTGTGAGGGGAGAGGTAGGTGCCAGTTGAGCTTAGCTCATTGGCAATTTTGGAACTCTCTTATAATATGGACCAAAGGGAGTATATGATAATTAGTTAACTGTTTTAGATATATTTGAAAAAATAGTCAAGGAAATTATTTATCATTATTGTATAAAAAATGAATTTTATTTTTCTTAAGATGCCCTTCTCATGGAGAGAAAGCATTAGATGCCGGAGACAGATAATGAGGGAAAAAAAAACAATTAATTAGGGTAATGTGAGGGAAAAAGTATCAAGGGTCAAAAATAAAGAAGATTAGAGTGTTGGGACTAAAGTTTTGCCCCCTATCCATGAACAGTTGGCAATGCTCTTTGAATAATCCGACCAAGGATCGCCTGTGGCATGTGATGTGTACGATGTTGCGTTCTCGAATAATTAAAAATTTGTGGAAAAGAATTTGGGCGCAAACAATGAGCCGGCACGGATTGTTTGAAAGACAAAACTAGGAAGAAATTTCAAAAACTACCGCCTGCTTTATTTTGTTTTTAAAAAAATGTTTTTTTAATAATAAAATAATAAAACCTGTTTAGTAAACTGTTTTCAAAAAATTGTTTGTAAAAACAAAAGGTTGTTTTAAAAACTAAAGAATCAAAACAGTTTTTAATTGTTTTTTTATTTTTTTTCTATTTTTTATTTTTTAAAACTACTACTTATCCACTATCGACACTATATTATTAGGACGACTATAGTCATGTCACTTTAAAAACAGGTTTTTCAAAACAACTATCCAAATATATTTTTTTGTTTTTTATTTTTAAAACTTGTTTCCAAAAACTGTTTTATACAATTATTTATGAGGGGGAAAAATAGAGCATAAAATCACACAAGCCCTACAATGTCATATTCCCAAAATAATATATCAAGCTCTTCTCCCCCATGGCCTTTTTTTTTTCCTCGAGTTATAAGGACAGCCCCTAATTGCCTAAGTCACAAGTGGAATCAAACTCGCGACCTCCTAATTATACGAGAACATCCATGCTACTAAGCTCCAAAATGTTTGGTTCCCCTGTGGCTTTTTAACACATTCTTTATGACGTTGTAACAACATAGGGCAATCTTCTGTCCAGGTCACTCACCTTATGTTTCTTCCCTTGTCACATACAGTCAACTTAATTCTGGTGTTAAAAAAAGGTTTAATTGCACCTTTTATTACACTTAGGAGGGTAATATTGAGTAAAATTCACTATTGATTTATCTTTTTTGAAATTTTCACCTAAAACCTCGCTCAAATCAACCCACTTTCCATGACAAAATTTCCATCAGGTCATAATTTATCGCCAGAAAACACGAGCAGATTATATTATGTGCCTCTTGCGTGCCAATCATATGCAACCGTCTGTCTCCAAAATCCCAGGCTAAGGATATCCCTAGACATAAATGGGACGGACATGAAAAAACAAATCCCAAATCCTAGTTGAAACCATTTTCACCCTCCTTCACTTTTTCTTGTTTTGTTTGACACGGACCTTCTCCCAATAAGTAACAGTGGTCAGTAATGATGCAACCACGACGCAAAGTATCAACCAAGCCGATCTACAGTGGTCCCGACGGAAAACAGAGTGCTTATAATACGTGGTCCCCTCTCTTACTATGAAAGAGTGTGAAAATGATGAGAAAGAGCTCTTGCACCTTTCAAAAGTGAACCAAGTGTTCATCATCATCATGTTGCGCTGCTACCCCCCACTGAACCAGAAAGTACAATCATTCAGATCCCACTTCTTCACTGCATCATCATTGAGCGCTGTTGGCAACTTGGAAACTCCAACGTCTCCCTTCTATCTTAAGCTTATTCTGTTAAGAAGTTGTGTGTTAGCTCCAAATTATTACTCCTTTATCCATCATAGATCTACCACAACACAATTCTTGAATGATCAAGGACTGGCCTAAGATAAGGGTTTCACGTAATTGAGTGGAATAATGATATCAGACTCATCTTAATAATAGCTCACTGTAGGTAACAATCAGAACCTGACTGTTGAACCTCCTCTATTGAAAAATATCAAAAGCGAGTGACTACTTGATTCGCACTACCCACAAAACCACCCAACAGCCCAGACGAGGCTAAACTTCTTTTCTTCATCTTAGTGAGTTTTTGGAAATGAATGATATCCAAGACTAGCAGAGCATGAAGAATCTATTTTCTGTCGCTACACTCACTTGTTATTTTTATTCTCAATCATTCTAAGTTATGCATTTAAATATAAAATGCAAAGAATTCAAATCCAGGAGAAAACAGTAAGAAAATAAAAGACTATTCAGCAACACTAATATAGCATTCCGTAACAGTGTACCGTGATCATTCAACTACACACTACAAAAGGATTGGATTCTAAAAAGTTTTACAAAGTGGCAGATGCCACTGATCAATACATGAAGCTTATAAGAGGTCAGTGGTGTTTCTCTTTAAGCCATGTTAATCAAAAGTATAATTGTATGCTCAAAATGTGGTCAGGAACATTAAGGATCCTGAGCATCAGATTGGAGGTTAATAATTTGAGAAACCACAAGCTTAGATAATTCACTGATTGCATCTTGAAACTGGTAATCACCTGACTCCCTGTGGCCCGTCCATCTGGGTGAATGTAGGGTTAATCCGCTGTATTCACCTGCAGCAACCTTCGTTTTCCTTGAAGTGGCAAGGGCCTTCTCCAAATCTGACTGTAACAATGGCCTTGGAGCCTAAAACATTACAGACAAAGCATCTCAGTAATACCCAACAATCAATACCACAGCACTTCGTATTCTGAGACAGCCCCAATGATGACCATTCTCGACCTACTTCTTGACATCACACACCATATCTATAGTTCCTTTTGCAACTCTTATCAATTAATTACTCGCAACAAAAAGGAACACCAAAGGAAACGAGTTGTTAAGAAAAAAAGATATGTGAAGAAAGAAAATGCAGTTGCCACTATCTAAAATTTGTTCAAATCCAACAGGTTGTTTAAAGCTTTGAAAGGTTCATACTAAACAGAGATACTCTTCAATCAGGAAAATATAACTCTGGAGTCATAAATATTTTGAAATGCCTATACTCAAATTAGATTTCTTCTTTAGTTTTGTTCACAGACTAAAAACTGTTATGAAATGTACTCTGATCAATTTTCAGCCTTAGACGGCAAAACATCAGCTACTGGGAACATAGAAAACCTCAAGGGAGATCAGAAGTCAGAAGAGTGTGATTAGATAACTCACAGGAGACTGTTTTCCGTTTTTCTCTTCATCTAGTAGGTCCCTAATAGGGAAATAGGCAGCTTTCTTACAGAGTTCAAATAAATCTGAACCAGTATAACCCTCACACAAGCCAGCTATGCGATCAAAGTCAATGTTGTCTTCAATTCTCTCACCCTTCAAGATAACCTTCAATATCTCAACCCTCTCCTTTTTATCTGGAACTCCAATTTCAAAGGCTTGAGGAAGGCGCCTAAGTATGGCTTCATCAAGTTCTGAAGGACGATTAGTTGCCGCAAGGACCAGCACTTGAGCATTTTCTATATCAAAAAAGCATTAAATTTATAAATCCTAATCAAGCATACATAACTTGAGAATAGTAAGTATATCTGTGCAACAAGATTAATGTTATATTATTCACAACATGTTTTAGATATTTTGTCCAAAAAAATAATTGAATGACAATCTTTAAGAGACTCACGGTCTGTAGTAAATCCATCCCACAAGGACATAAACTCAGTTTTCATGTTTAATAATGCTTCATGATCTGTTGAACGGCGCTGGCCAAGAAAACTGTCAACTTCATCGATGAATATAATGGCAGGCTGGAGCTTATAGGCCAGGCTAAATACAGCTGCCACTGCAAAAGAATAGAAAACCATTAACAACAAAACAAACCAAATAATCAAACTTCAAATGAAGTTTTGGAACATAATTGTTTACACATTAATGAAAAAGGTAGTTGTTAATACAATTTAATAAAAAAGTCAAGGTAATATAGTTCTCCAATTAGGTGAGTACATGCAACAGAAAGAGGATATGGTAAGGTTGAAAAAGTGAGCAGCCCATCAAGCATGAAAATGGAGTAGGGGAGAATGCGAGGTGGAGGGACACATGGTGACATAAAAAGAACTTCTAGAAGAAGTTTGTTATGCTGAAGGTATGGTCGTGGAGGCCAAAAGAGAATAAGGTAAGCAGAACTTCAGTGAGGATTTGGGCAAGGGCCTAGTGCCATCAAAGCTGGGATATTTTCTCTCCTTTATTTCTGGGCCGTATAGCTGTTTAGATAGAAGCTAGAGGTACCCATCACTGGGTCTGACACTCAGTTGAAATCACTGTTTCATATAACAAGACGCTCCTGTTAATAAACAAATATGTTGAAAATTTTTGTCATGTGCCTTCTTCACATGGGCTGGACCCTCATTGTTGCATACAGACACGCAAACATAACATGTGACCTTCTCAACTTCAAATAGGAAAAATGGAACAGGATATTGGGCTAGGATCACCAGTAGTCCAGTAATAACAAACAGAGAACTCACTTCACTCGTTCTAAAATGGAAAAGGGATGGAAGGATGGGGTGACCTCTAATTTGAGATGATACTTGAGTTATTAAATTTTCTTCAAATTACCTGGTCAGTATAAACCTAGAAGCATCCATTTGAAAGGAAATATTAGTCTCGAGTTTAAACTAAACAAGTCAATCTTAAATATCAATGCAAAATATTCATCAAGGATCAGCCAAAGATAATGAAAACTTAATGCTCACTCACCAAGCTTTTGAGCATCACCAAACCACTTGCTCATCAGGTTTGATATCCTCACATTAATAAAAACAGCTCCAGACTCTTGTGCAATAGCTTTGGCAAGCATAGTTTTCCCAGTTCCAGGGGGGCCATACAATAGTACCCCTTTCTGTGGTCCAAGAAGCTTGCCATGAGAAAACAGCTCAGGTCGTTTAAGAGGCAGTATAACAAGCTCAAATAAAGCTTGCTTGATCTTTTCCAGCCCTCCAATGGATTCGAACTCCACATCAATGTCATCAGGATTTATAACATCACAAGCAATAACATCCTGCAGAATAGAGAAGTCTCTCCATGATTTATTGGTGTCTAGAAATGACAATATAACATCTGTGCCATCATGTATATGGTCTAAATTACAGCTAACTACATGCAAGCACATTGTTCCACCTACTAATATATCAGTCAGCATGCATCCATTAAAATTAAGCTGCTATGTTGACTGAGGAACAATTCTCATCTATAAGATGATATCTAATTGAAATATGAATGTTTTAGAATTGGGAATTAGGGTAGAAGAGAAGATTAGAGGGTGAAGAAGAAGTAGAAGAGAGGAGATTAATCTGAATTATTCACTAGACTTTATTAGCAATGCAAATCTGAATTACAATAGAGATACCTTGTCATGTATATAGGCATTAGAGCGGTTCATTAAAATAGAGGCACCTATCACCCTAGGGCTCTTTAGTCATTAGACACAGCTAAGGCCATGTTTGATTAGTGCCACTCCTAGACGACTAATGCCGCTAATGGTTAATGCCACTCATCTAATCAACTAAACTAACTAACTTTCAAAATGCTTTAATTACAATATCATATCAATAACCCCCCCGGGACATCCTTGACCTTAAGAATTAGGAACCACAGAAGTAGGGTATTGTTGAAAAGAGTATAGGGCTATCCAAGAGGCTTTTTCATCTAGTAAGCCCTTCCATTGGACCAAAACTTCTGTAATCATCCTGTTTCAACGCTTCTTAGTCCTTCGGTTCAGAGTTCTCTCCGGTTCCATGGCCGGAGGCAACTCTGGGAATTCAGTGGGAGGATGCCTAGGCCTCACAATAGGATCCGGGTATAGTTTCAATAGTGAAACATGAAAGGTAGGGTGAATTCTAGACTCCGGTGGTAATTCCAGCTTGTATGCTACTACCCCAATCTTCTCTATTACCTTATAAGTCCATAAAACCGAGGAGCTAACTTCTGAGAAGCTCTTGTCGCTGTAGATATTTGCCTATAGGACTTGAGCGTCAAAAACACGCATTACCCAACCTAAAATTCACAATCCGTCCTACGCAAGTCGGCCTTTTGCATCATCAAGTTCTAGCACAATTGTAATATAATGTGGTAGAATTGGGAATTAGGGTAGAAGAGAAGAAGATTAGAGGGTGAAGAAGAAGAGAGTAGAAGAGAGATAGAGAGAGTAGAGTAATCTGAATTATTCAATAGACTTTATTAGCAATGCAAATCTGAATTACAATAGAGATACCTTGCATTATATATAGGCATTAGAGGGGCTCATTAAAATAGGGGCACCCATCACCCTAGGGCTCATTAGTCATTAGACACGACTAAGACTATGTTTCGCTAGTGCCGCTCCTAAACGGCTAATGCCACTAATGGTTAATGTTGCTCGTCTAATCAACTAAACTAACTAACTTTCAAAATGCTTTAATTACAATATCATATCATAAGACCAACTTGGAAACACTACAATTCTTATCCACTCCCACTAAACAGTGTATTCTTTACTACAATAGCAACTGGCGATCAATCTCAAAGGTAACAGGTGCAACAAAGGTTTCCATGAAAACATGTTGATGATCAAGCATATGAAAGTGAGAGTATGGAAATGGACCCATGAGAGGGAAGGGTATAAATATCCTATTTCTATCGTCACCATCTATAAGAAATCACAAGAGATAAAGCATCTCTCAAAGCCTATGACAATAAACAATAAATAGCTACCTACTCAAGGCATCATGTATGTTATATATACCAAGAGCAAGTTCAAAACGAAATATAATATAATTCAAGATTACAAATGTCCCCGCACGTTTACAGCACTAGAATTGCACTGATAGTCGGTACAGTTGATAGCCTCTTTCAGTGTACCACAGACTATTTCAATCAATGTGCAGAGCCATGGGACATGACAATCACACATAACAAAGTTTTTAAGCATCCAAATGTAACTGAAAGTTTTTAAGCATCAAGATGGTTTAAATAGACCCCTATCGACATCCCACCACACTTTTACTGACAGAGGTGGCTTGAAAGTATTCATATAGCGTGAACGGTCAGAAGCAAGTTAGACTCCAGACAGTCCTTTTCGCAATTGTTTGTGCATCATAGGCATTTTCACTATTCGCGTTACTAAGACGTAGGCCTAGAGAACAGATACAATGTCAAGTCAAAGTTTTCCAAGTTATTAAGGGTGTAAGTTGCAAATTTTCAATTAACTAAATTTACCCTAGGCTAAACGCAGTTGAGAAAATAAGTTAAGAGGGTTTGCCTGTCACACAATCTCTTGTTATGCAATTACACAGCACATGCCTTCCGCATAAGCAGCTTTGAAATTGATGAAGTTTAATTGAATAGAAGGCCGACTTTTCCAATTCCAAAAGATTAAATTTTTATACTTTTTTTTCCAGACTATCAGGTTAGAACGAAGGAACATAAAATCCCCATACTCAAAAGTGAAATAAAACCAATCCTAACAAGCTCACACAGTTTAAATAATAATTTGCCAGCAACAAAATCAAGTACTCTCTGGAACAAGGGTATTCAGCAAAATCCAAATGCTGATAGCAATATATCAATAAGAGAAGCAAGAAAAGAAGCCGCACCTCGTAAGGGTTTGTCTGAATGAGAGGACGACCCAGGCGCTTGGCTATCTCCTTCTTATGCTCGAGTGCCTTCTTTGACGCCTCACGGTTCGGGTCGAGTTGCCGGAGACCCACAAACAAGACCAAGCAACTCAACGCGGCGCTCGCTGCGTACAAAATCAACTCCTGCAGGATCTTGGTGTCAGAACCGGCCATTATCTATTTTGCAGCAATTCAAAAGGTATGCGTCAGGAAAATTCAGAATTGAAATCCTTTCACAAAATTTTCACATCCACAACTATTGGAAAGAAGAGTTTGAAGTGCGAGAAAATAATAGAAGGCAATCGAATCAACGCAGGGTCGATCTGCCTTCCATATAGTAGACAGCCTTCTCGATGTGCGAGATATAAATGTAAACTCTAGCCGACTTCCGTCACTAGAAGGTATGCCCGAGGGTGGAACTAGAAGTAAAAAGTGAGATGTAAATAGGCCCAATGTGTTTTAGGGCTGCATTAAAAGGCCCAACCACATAAGCTTGTTGGGCTGCAATAGGTAAATTAGTCCCAGCTTGTGGCAAATTCTATTTCTTACCCAAAAAGATTACAATTGTGTTTTGGTAACCACAAGAAATTAAATCACTTCTAAATATTATTTAATCAGGTTGTACTTAGAAACTATATATTCTGTATTTTTTTAAAAATCTGTAGAAAAATTCATTGTGTAATACAGAATTACAGAACTTGCCCTAAAATTGAATAATACTTGAAACAAAAATTAATATATGAGTCTTGGCAGTGAAATTTCTTGGGTTCAAGCTCCAATTCTTTTTTATTTTTATCTAGAAAGCACAAGGAGAAGTGGAGAACGAGAGCAGGAGGAGCGAAAAAATTAAACAAGTAACTATTGTTCTAACCAATGATTATGTACTAAGATGTGCCAATTAATGGGAGTTTTTTTATTTTTTGGATTATTAACGTGGCATTTTTTATACCATATGCCGTAAGATCGTGAAAAACCTTGTGATTTGTTTAATTTTTTTAAAAAGGATAAAGTATGTGTATTAGACGATGGGAGAAAAAAGAATAAAAGGGGGATTGGAATCATTAACCTTGATAAATAAAAAAATTCACAGCAAATTTTGTTCGTTATATGACACAAATAATACTCTTCTTATCCTAAATTTAAGACATAGCTTATGATATAAATTATACGACAAATTAGGTCCTACGTATAAGACCCAGATAGTATATTATGTGCTAAACATAGTTATTAAAATCGAATCGGACCAGCCGAAAACCAAAGAACACGTCACCTTAGCCTGTCGGCTCCAGCTGGTTTGACTGGTTCAATTTTTTTATTTAAAAATTAATTTAGTGCGCTTTTTTTATTTGGACTTTTATATAAATACTCTGATCTTCCTTGCATTTTGCCTTAATTACACAGACCTCCCTTTTATTTTGAAAACATACATTTAAACCCAAACCATTAACTCCATTAAGGATTTTTATTTTTTAATTAAAATTTATTTTAAAATAAATTTTATTTACTAATTTACCCTTCATCATTACTAATTCCCTAATTTTAGCAAAAATTGTCTAAGTAATTTAATAGTGTTTTTTATTTTTCTTAATTTATTTTTTAATTTTTTAAATATTTATGTGTAAATTTTTTTCCATATTGAGATAAAAACTTAATTAAATTAATTAAAGAAGAAATGTATGAAAGAAATTAAAATTTAAAATTAATACAAGTTATATGATATCTCAAATTTATATTATTAATAGCATATGATGAATAAAAATATGTCTTTCAAATATGTTTTCCATCATGGTGTCATGACAAAAAAAAGAGAGAGAAATAAATATGTTTTTAGTCATTTAAAAAATATTAAATAAATAAGTTTCAATATACGATAAAAAAATTAAAATTTTAAAATTTAATAATATAATTAAAATTAATAAATTTTATAATATATTGGAAATTTTGATCATATATGATTAGAATTATTTTTTGTTTGTATAAAAAATTATTTTTAGGAAAATAGAAATGTTTATTTATTTGTTAAAATATGAGTATTTTGGTCAAAGAAAATGTATAATAGGCAAATTTAACAGTCAACTAATGATTGGGTGGATAGAAATAGAATCTCAAATATGTAAGGGAAGTTTTTGTAACATGTATTTTAATTTTAAGGGAGATTTATATACGTTTTTAAAATAGATGGGGTCTATGTAATTTTGGTAAAATAGAAGGATAGTTAATATATTTTACTCTAAAAATTATTTATGAAAAAGTTGAAAACAGGAGACGTCACTTGCGAATCATAAAAAGCAAGGCAAAATATCTGAGGTTGTTTAGAGTGGACCAAGAAGAAATTGGAGTGTGTGCTTTATGCAAGATCATGTGACTCTCTTAGGGTGTGTTTGGTTTGACAGGAGGGTAGGGGAGGGAGGGTAGGGGAGGGTGGAGAAATTACCATTTTGGATAAAAGAAACTTAAAATTTACCCTCTCATTTTTTTTAAATTTTGGTTTCCCGCCCAAAATTTACTTTCTCATTCTTTTTAAATTTTGGGTTCCCGCCCAAAATTTAAATTCTTTCAACCCAAAAAGGTAATTTACCTACCCTCTCTTTCCCTCCCTCCCCTCCCCTCAAACCAAACACACCGTTAGGGTTTGTTTGGTTTGAGGGGAGGGTAAGGGAGGGAGGGGAAGGAAGGGTGGATAAATTACAATTTTGGATAAAAGAAATTCAAAATTTACCTTTTCACTTTTTTAAATTTTGAGTTTCCGCCTAAAATTTACTTTCTCATTTTTTTTAAAAATTTTGAATTCCCACCCAAAATTTAAATTTTTTCAACCCAAAAAGGTAATTTAACCATTCTCCCATTCCCTCCCACACCTTCCCAAAAACCAAACACACCCTTACAGAGAGGAAGAGCGTGGGGTGATCTTGAGGCATGCACTTTCACCTTTTTGAGTGGTGGGATCAGACAGTAGCAACACTCACGTGGCATTGCTTATCTGAAATTAGAAATATTATTCCTCTTATGTGGTTCATTCGTGCTTCTTCTTCTTTTCTTTTTCTTTTTGGAGGGATGATCCTTTCATATGTTCTTATGATTATCTAGGTGACCCTTGGAGCGATCTTCCACCAGCTATAGCTAACGTACGTCCTCCTCCACCCACACTGCATACCTAACCATCCAACCAAAGTGAAGATATTTGCAAAATCACAACTAATACCAGTCCCCCACTTTATTCTCTTCTCTATTCACACTCCTCCATCTATTGCTCTTTTTTAGTGCCTTTCACCATCACTTAAATTAAATGGATGGTTTCAAATTTTCACTGAGATCGAATCTATGACTTCTTACTTAAGGGATAATGTCTATACGTTTAGGCTATATGACCATTGGCACTCCACACTTTTTATCATTTCATATATGAATATAGCCGGTAAAATGGGTAAGTGGCGGGCCCATGCTGGTAGCTAATGGGCGGGCTACACAAGCCTACCCCGTTCAGAGCCAGCTTAATTTTTTTTTTTTTTTATCATTTTTCATTTGATGTCATGTTTAACTAGCTCATCATATTTTTTATTTGATAATTTTATTTTCATATTATATTTATTTATTCTACTATTATTAAATTTAAAAGATATGTGTTTATATGTTTTTGTGATGTGAGTATATGAAAAGAAAAAAAGAAAAATAAAAATGAAATTAGCTTCGTAATACAAATGTATAAAAAAAATGTGATGTAGATGAGTGGAAGAAAAGGGGGGCGAGTATTAAAAAAAAAAGGAGTGAAATTATTTTTTTTAAAAAAAATAGGCGGGATGCCAACCCACGAATAACTCGCCCTATTTAGCTTACAAGATAGCCCGAATTGCCACCACTATATATGAATCACCTATTAGTAGCTCAACACACACACTTGTGTGCGCTTAGCTGCTTACTTCTCATTATTTATTTATGAGTAAAAAATTCTAACTAACTCTCTATTTTATCTTAATTACACAAACATCCTTTTTATTTTAAAAAATTATATAAACCTTCATTGAAATCAAAATATATGTTATAAACACCTCTCTTATATATATATTTTTTTTAATTAGACAAGACTTAGTCTTGGTAAGTTATAGCAAATACTGCATCATTACAAAAAAAATATATAACAACTAAGGACTACACAAATCTTAACTAATATCAACTGACATTTGATTTGAATAAAAAGCTAGTAGACCTCCCTTATATTTTTAAGATTTTTTTTTTCATTCATCCAATCGTTGGTGGGTTGTTAAATTTGACTCACCAACTTTTCTTTTAACCAAAATACCCCTATTTAACATAAGAATTATTTAAACATTTATATTTGTAAATAAATTATGCAGCCAAAAGATAATTCTAATATATATTTTCAAAATTTCTAATATGTTATAAAATTTTTAATTTTAATTATATTTATAATTTTAATTTCTCATCATATTTATTGAAACCTGTTTATTTTGGGTTTTTTTAAATGGATAAAAACATATTTTTGTTGTCATATAGTATAAATAACATAAGCTTAAGATGTCAACAAAAGTTGATTCGTCTGATAAAGAGTTGACTCATAACCTACAATGCCGTAAGTTCAAATTCCACTATTTTGAACTCAGAGGTATTCCTTAGTCCTGGTGAGCTCCCAAGACCCAACTCACCTTTTTTTTTTTTTTTTGAAGTTTGCAAATGTTCAAAAACAAATTAGAGATTTGATATGAGGAAAGGTGGATTAGTAAATAAAATTTATTTTAATATAATCTTTAATTAAAAATATTTTTTAGAATCTTTTTTAAATATTATTAATGAAGTTAACGCTTTTGACCTAGGTATATGTTTTCGAATTAGATGAGAGATCCATGTAATTTGAGTAAACCAAAAAGGTGGCCAAAGTATTTTATCCTTTATTTGTTTGATCTTGTTTGGTCAATTACCATGCGTTCATTGTCCATGTATAGATTCATTAGAAAGTACATCTGAGTGTAGAACACACACAAAAAAAAAAAAAAAACACACACACACACACGCACACACAATAATTTAGCATAGAAAGGAGATTAGGAGCAAGCTTTGCAGGTAAAAAGGTAGGAGTCCTCAAAGAAATACTTTAAAGAGTCATTTCTACTTATGTAGTACAATGTACATACTTGATTAAAAAAAAAACTTATGTAGTACATACTCTCTTATTTAGTTACGTTAGTGTTTCTCACTTTTCAGTCTTCACTTGTAATCTGGACGCACTCTTTTTAAAGCCAGCTGTTTTTATAAAAAAGTCGTAGAAATTAAATTATACGGGTCCCCCTTAAATTTTGCCAAACGTATTATTATACTGAGACATTGATTACATTCTTTTAATCTGCGTCATTTATTTTAAATATATACCTTCAATGAATCAAATTCATTAAAATAAATTGGCCTCCAATGATTTTTCCAACCAAAACTTCCTCTCTCAGCTTAATTGGAAAAAAAAAAAAAAACCGTTGTGTTCTTGACAGGAGATTTCAAATATATATCATATACTTTTAGTATTTTATTTAATTTTGGGGAAATAAACATCATGTGAATGAAACTCTCATTTCACTGGCAAAAAAAAAAAAAAAAAAAAAAGAAACTCTCATTTCAAGAGGTCCCCCCAAATTCTTCATCCCAATGTCCCCGTCGTATCCCACTCAGTTAATCGTCTGTGTCATAATGTTTGTTTAGAATAGTTTATTTTTAGATAATAAGTACTTATAAATTATGATTTACGATATACGAAGTAAGTAGGTGAGATGAGTTTTATCTCGATTTACGTAATAAGTACTTATTCTTAAAAAATAAGCTAATCCAAACACTCATGTATATGGTTTGTCATTTTTCATTGTTATAGTAGCTGGATATATATTTACAATATATATATATATATATATATATGTGGTCCACTTTCAAGTTTCCATCTATCGACATTAATTTCTTTCTAGTTCCTATAATGCCATATTTATACACCAAGTTTATTTTTTAAAATTATTACTCCCCCTTGCATTTATTATAAAAGTCCAAATTTTGAATTGCCGGGGTCTTGTTAGTAAAAGCCCGATAATAATTATCTAAAAATTTAATGAGTTTTTTTCATTTTTATCTTTCATTAATTATATGTACTACATTAATTAAAAGGTTAGTGATACCTGTATTTATTTTATTTTTCTTCCATACTTAAATAATGGCATGCTTTAAAAATAAAATTTATTTTAGATATATTTATTATTTTTAATTAATTTTAACATTTTTTAAAACTACATAATTCGATTATTGAGTTCACAGTATTGTTGCTGATGACAAAAATAATATAATCCCTGTTGAGCATGAACATGCTTGAAAGGAAAGTGGTAGCACTTTTGAAACTTCAACCTCACCCACGTCCTATACCCCATTTCTTGAGTCAACGTTACTACAATTTAAATTATTTTTTATCAATAACTCGCAGCCGAACAAGTGTTCAAGTATGTGGAGCCCTATTCGGGGAAGTGGGTTGTTTAATGCAGTACACAATCCTAAAATTCGCATTCAGCTTCAGTTTCTGTGTAGTACATTTACATTACTATGTTGTCATTTTTGCAGTACATAGTTTTGCGTGTTTTACTTTTCCTCAAGTATTTATTGTCCCATTTAATGGCGGGTCTCCCCACGATCGCCTTGCTTCGTGGTCTTCACTATCCTGTGACCCATTATTTGTGGGTTTCGTGAATTCGTTAAATCCATCGCATCGGGTCGGAAATCGCCCTGTCCGTACGTTTCGTGCCGTTTCTTCGATCGTTACTTCGTTTCAATCTTCAAGCCTAACACAGAAACACTGCGTCCTTAAAATCCCTAGGTGCCTGTCAGGAGCACGACGCAATCTTCTAGAATGAGCTCGAGTAAGATATTTTAATGGAGGATCTCAGAAATTTCTGTATCTGATACGGCTCTGTCGCTGTCTTTTTTAGATTTAACTGTTCTATTACACGAGTACAATTGTTTTAATCTGTTTCTCCAATCAGATTACGAATGCGCAGAAAAGTGCGGAAGCAATTGACTGTTTTATTCTGTCTGAATAATCTATTAATTTAATGTGAACAGACCATGTGATGAGTGAAATGGCGACTCTTAACAACGAAGGAGGCAGAGAAATTGAGAATTTCGATAAGGAAGAAGCAAAAGAAGTTCGAGCTGAGCCTGAAGACTTAACCAGAATAGCTCCATGGAGAAAACAGATCACAATTCGAGGGCTCATAGCAAGTTCAGTGGTTGGAGTAATTTACAGTGTGATAGCAACGAAGCTAAACCTTACAACAGGACTCGTCCCTAACCTTAATGTCTCAGCTGCTCTGTTAGGCTTTGTTTTCATTCGAAGCTGGACCAAGATCCTCGACAAGGCTAAGATAGTTTCAACACCTTTCACTAGACAAGAGAACACTATAATCCAGACTTGTGCCGTTGCATGCTACAGCATCTCAGTAGGAGGTAGCTAGAGATTTTGGTTTATTAAAATTCTCTGCTTTAAGAACAATATCCACTGTGTCTGCATGTGTAATATTGTGATATTATATATTGTAGGTGGTTTTGGGTCCTACTTATTGGGGTTGAATAGGAAGACGTATGAGCAAGCAGGGGTTGATACAGAAGGGAACGCTCTTGCTAGCACTAAGGAACCTGGACTTGGTTGGATGACAGGTTTTCTCTTTGTCACAAGCTTTGTTGGGCTCTTTGCTCTGGTTCCTCTTAGAAAGGTATATACTCTTGTTAACTATGTGGAAGAATAGAGGAGTGTTGGGGGATGCAGATTCTGATGTTGTGACTTGTGACAGATTATGATCATAAACTACAAATTAACGTATCCAAGTGGAACTGCTACCGGTGTTCTTATCAACAATTTTCATACTAGTAAAGGAGATGGAGAGGCCAAGTATGGTTCTGTGTACTTTCGTGTTTGAATCGGTATGAATCTGTACTGTTACTAAAAAGGTTTCAAATCTTATTGCAGGAAGCAGGTTCGAGGTTTCATGAAATTCTTCTCGTTCAGTTTCATCTGGGCTTTCTTTCAGTGGTTCTATACGGGTGGAGATACATGCGGATTCCTGCAGTTTCCTACTTTTGGATTGCAAGCCTGGAAGAACTCGTGTGTGCTTCTATATCTTGTTCTTTCTGTTAGTCTCTGTTTTGAATGAGTTTGTGTTTTACTGATTGAAGCTTCTTGGATAATGCAGATTTTACTTCGATTTCAGTATGACTTACGTTGGAGCAGGAATGATTTGTTCTCATCTGGTGAACTTATCTCTGCTTCTTGGTGCTGTGCTTTCGTATGGGATTATGTGGCCCTTGATCAGGGGACTCAAAGGGGAGTGGTACCCTGCTAGTTTATCAGAAAGCAGTATGAAGAGTCTAAACGGATACAAGGTTTTGAATTATATACAATCACGTATAATGCATATCGAGTTCATTTTACCTCAATCCTTTTTTTTTGTGTGTGTCATTTTCTTGTTACAGGTTTTTATTTCAATCTCATTGATACTTGGTGATGGGCTTTACAATTTTGCCAAGATCATGTACTTCAGTGCTACAAATATCTATGCCGAAATGAGAAGCAGAAACCTTCAAGTTTGTGAGTAAATTGCCCCTCGTAACCTTTAGGTCCTGGTACCGTGCAATTCAAGCTTAATTACAACTAATATGAAATTACTTATCACGTAAGAATTAGAATATACAGAATTTTTTGTTTAAAAAAAGCAGCAGTGATAATAACAACAAATATCATCTCCCTAATTATAAGTGGGGTGGCTACATATATTACCCATGGCAACACTACGTTCGAGTTTGACATCCCATCTTAGCATTGACATTAGGTGGGTGACAAATTGCTGCTTCAGTAATAAAATTAATTACTAGTTGGAGACTGAATTTAATCCTAAATATAATACCTCAAACTATTTTATCTTCTAAATTTATAATTTTTTGTTCAAATTATCCAATGACTATACACACTAACAAATTTCTATAGTTGAAATCAAAGATGATATTTTAGAAAAAACAATATACTCCCTCCGGTCCTAATTATAAGACAAAGTTAACTTTTTTGGAGAAATTAAGGAAGCTAATTAAATTATTTTAGAATACTTATATTTTTAGTATCCTTACATTATATATTAGTTTAGTAGTCAAATTAATTAGTTTGGAGAAAAAAATATAAATATAAATACTCTAAAGTAATTTAATTGACTTCCTTAATTTCTCCAAAAAAAGTCAACTTTGTCTTATAATTAGGACCGGAGGGAGTATATATATTTTACAAATAATTAGTATAACTAATTTTCTTAATCTACTCAAATTAATCAATTAGTTTTTATATCAAAGAAAGAAAGAATGGAGTAATTAATTCCTTAATTAAAGATTCATGAGAGTATACCATATGATGACAACTTTTCTAAATGTTCTTTAACATTAGGAGCACTCTCTAAAAAAATGTTACTTCATATATCTTTAATATAAGACATATTTAAAAAATTAATTTTGATTATAAATATAAAACATAATTTTTATATTTATCAACATTTTTCTAATTTATCTTTATTGATGTTTTTTCTACCATAATCAAAGAGGAGGGGAATGAGAGAGTTAAGAAATATAGTTGGATGTTTTAAAAAATATATGTTATATTAAGTAATTTGATTAACTTCTTTAATCTAATCAAATTAAAAAGAAATGTGTTATATTAAACAGCGGAGAAGTATTTGAAAATTGAAAGTGGTGAGTGGAACGATCATGATGATTTGTAATATTTTTTTTGGTCACAGCAGGTAAGTGGTGTGTTATATTAAACAGCGGAGAAGTATTTGAAAATTGAAAGTGGTGAGTGGAACGATCATGATGATTTGTAATATATTTTTGGTCACAGCAGGTAAGTCGGACAACCACCAAACACAGCCACGGGATAATCTGAAACGAAACGAAGTGTTCTTGAGAGAAAGCATTCCGATATGGCTGGCCTGCGCAGGATACCTATTCTTCGCCGTAATCTCCACGATCGCCGTCCCTATCATGTTCCCTCAGTTGAAGTGGTACTTCGTAATTGTCGCCTACCTCCTCGCTCCAGCTCTATGTTTCTGCAACGCTTACGGCGCCGGGTTAACCGACATCAACATGGCCTACAACTACGGCAAGGTCGCTCTCTTCATTCTCGCCGCCATGTCAGGCAAAAACGACGGCGTCTTCGCCGGACTCATCGGCTGCGGCCTCATCAAATCAATGGTCTCGATCTCATCAGATCTGATGCACGATTTCAAAACCGGACACCTTACCTTCACTTCTCCTCGATCAATGCTCCTAACACAAGCCATAGGCACAGCGATCGGATGTTTGGTGGCTCCGATGTGCTTCTTCCTGTTTTACAAGGCCTTCGATGTTGGTAATCCGAACGGCGAATACAAAGCACCGTATGCTATCGTATACAGAAACATGGCGATTTTGGGCGTTGAGGGCTTCTCTGCGTTGCCAGAGCATTGTTTGGAGCTGTGTTACGGGTTCTTCGCGTTCGCGGTGGCGGCCAATTTGGTGAGGGATGTGAGCCCTAAGAGGTTGGGGCGGTGGGTGCCGCTTCCGATGGCGATGGCGGTGCCGTTTCTGGTGGGCGGTTACTTTGCCATAGACATGTGCGTGGGAAGTGCGGTGGTGTACGCGTGGCATAAGTTGAACAGTAAAGAGGCGAGTGTGATGGTGCCGGCGGTGGCGTCGGGCTTGATTTGTGGGGATGGGTTGTGGATTTTGCCTTCTTCCGTTTTGGCTTTGGCTAAGGTTCGTCCTCCACTATGCATGAGTTTTTCTCGAGGCAATTAAGTAGTAAAGGAGTAAATTCCATTTTGACTGGGATTTAAGTAGACTAATTGTACCAGGTCAAAAAAAAAAAGTAGACTAATTGTATATTGTACCCTGCGAGCTTTATGTTATGAGTTATGACTATAGCTTAAGTCATATTGAATAGACGAATTTTTGAGCCGCTTGAGTCAGATTCATTTTTTTCTCGAGGTGGGGAAAAGAAAACAAAGGGTTGGGCCAAGTTTTTTTTAAGACACTTATTTTGAATACATTGGGCCCAGTTTAACGATTGGCACTAATATTCATAAACAAATATTAATTAATTGAGAAGTGATCACACTTGTTCATGTTTGATTCTATCCAGCAACACAATAATTTTTTTTTTTGATCAAAGCAACACAAACAACATCCTTTTCGGTAACATTGCAGTTTCGTTCTTACTCATGAGATAACGAGTTCGCATCACCTACCCAGCTCATTCATGAGCCAATGAGTTCAAGCAAAATGACGTCGTTATGGGGGATGAATTTCAAAGCTCATAAATGCCATGAGCATGTAATGCGGACCCTTAATCTTTTAGTTCATAATATGAATTGCTTTTTTTATTAATTAGGCTTGATCTAAAATATAAGCCCCGTTTTATGATATTTAGAGCATTTAATATTTATTTTTTATTTTGTCTTTCAATATAATTAAACTCTATAAATAATTCATTCAATGCGATTAATGTAGTACTAACTTTTCGTCAATCACATAATGAAATAGTTGAAAAGCTACTTATAAGTACGGACAGAGGCAATAAGGCCTGCCATGAACAGTCACTTTCTGAGGGGATTGTAATTGATTATGGGTCACCCATTGGAAGGGATGCGCCGACCCATCACTACTACTCAGTGTGGGTGTAGCCCATGGATCAAGAGAATCTTTGACGGATTACAAAGCTATGTAAAAATATTATGGACCACAATTGTCAAGCCTAGGGAACCCCTATCAGTCCTATCAGCCTTGACATTTTAAACGTGTATTGTTTGGTTATGAATCTAAAAAATAAGTAATTTTTACATAATTTTGAAATTTTATAAAAATAATTTATGATATATAAATTTTATTTAAAAAACATAAATTATTTTAATTTTACTTGTAATCATTAAAATTATTATTCAAGCGTTTTCATATTTTAGCAAATCTTCTTTCTATGTGGTCATTTGGAATAGCTTATTTTTGGATAATAAGTGCTTATAAATCGTGATTCACGGTATACGAGGCAAGTATGTGATATGAGTTTTATTTCAACTTGCATAATAAGAACTTATTGTCCAAAAATAAGTAATATCAAATGCATACTATATTTAACACACGTGGAGACGACTCGGAGCAATAACATAAATTACATAGGTTTTATAATAAATAATTACATGATTTTTTTTTTTTCAATTTTTAAAATAAATGAAATCTCCCCTCAAATAAAATAAATTGCATTTCTAAAATTACTTGTACCTTTATTTTATTCAAAGAGAAATATATATTTTTAAAATATAATAGAAATATATGTACAATTAAATAATAGAAATATATGTTATTTATGCTATCATTCTATGTTTAAAAAAATCATGTGATTTTTAAAACCATAAAATAAATTCATATAATTTTGATTAAAAATTGTATAATTTATTCGAAACTACATTTTATTCCTATATATTCTTTCAATTTCATATGCCCTTTACGCATCTCGATGGGGCATAGCGACTAATGAGATTGAGCCCATTGGCTATTGGCTAATAAATGCGGGAAAAGTTTTGGAAAACCCGCCTGTTTTGGAAAGCGGTGGATTAGTCCCATAGTTTAAGTTTGAGACAATGACAGAAAAATACTATTTGAACTTTAAAATCCCGCTGACAAGAATGGTAATGGGATTGACAAGAATAATAATGGAATTGACAACGCAAATTTTTATCAACGAACTAATTGGGGTTTTTGAAGTTTAAGTAGTATCTTTTTGTCATTCTCCCTTTAAGTTTTGTCATTAGTACTCCTTTTCTGTATTAATTTCTCCTTCCCGTGTTCCAAGATTCATCTTGCTGTTAAAATTAATTAAGTGCATGTTTGAATTAGCTTTTAAAAAATAGTTTTTACGGTTTATAAAGTAAATATATGAAAGATGTTTTATCTCGATTTATTAAAAAATGTTTTTAAAACTATGGTTTTATGATTTTCCAAACACTCATTAAAAATAATAGATATAAAAAATTTATTATTTTGCTTTGAATATATACTATTCTTATTTATAAGTGGTAAGTAAGAGGGAGTAATTGTGAAAAAATAATGAAAGAATATATAAAAATTAATTAGAAGTAAAATTAGTATCAACACTAAGTATAGGATTAATCTAATAGTATAAAACTCTACTAAATCTATTTAAGTCTTAAAACAACTATGAACCTTGAAGCACCGATACCATTTAATTCTATAAAACAAAGGTAAAACTAATAAAAATGCATTTAATAATTAGATAACTTCAAACTGAAAAAATATACTATAATTTAAATTCTGTAGGCAACAAATATTTTGATGAGGTGATTAGGAGGGTCTTAAGTATTGGAGGGAGCAGTATGAGTCATTAATCCCGCACACCATTCTCCCCCGTTGCACTTATCAGCGAATCCGTTTCACAAATTCTCACAAGCAACAACGTAACTGACGTGCTATCTTGACTATCCTCACTGGCGAAACTACCCTTAGATATAATCATTTAATGGCCTCACTTTGTGGTCACTTCTGTAATTTTAATAAACTGTAAGGCCATTTTTTGGTTCTTCAGAACGCCGCTTTATGAATAAAGGCCTCAGCTCACAGTTCACTCGCCACTCACTGTGTGCTTGTCAGTATTTTGGCACCGAAGGCGAACCGTGTCGAAGGAGCGAAGGCCCTCTCTGGTATATCTCTAGTTAAACAATTTTCCTATCACGAATCTCTAATTCGTACTGCTTTAGTTCATGGATTCTTATGCTTTCATGCATGGAAGAACAAGAAATTGCTGTTCATCTCTTGAAATCCTCTTTTTGGCCTGATTGATAGTTGTTCCATTTCCAGATTCTTTAGATATTCCTTTTCTCGCTGTGAATTTGTGTGGATTTGTCTTCATTTTTTCTTGATTCTGAATATATTTTGGATTTGTCGTAGGTTGCTGTGCCAAAATGGCTTCAGATCCAAAATTTCACTCATTCGAAGAAGTGGCGAAGCACAATCAAATCAAAGATTGTTGGCTTGTTATATCTGGAAAGGTCAGTATCCAGTATTCCGATGTTTCCTTTGCATGTTTAATTTTATTGGATTGACTGGTGCTGATAAAAACGAGGAATCAGTTGGAAACGAAAAATTCTTCAGCATAGTGTGTGTGGATGCTTTTATTAGTTTGCCAGTTCAAGAATTATGCATATAATGTTTTGGTTTTCTTGTTGAACTCAGTATACTTAAATCTCTGATTTCCCGTGAAATCTGCCGATTGTGGCGTTCACTTGATTGATTCAAGGAGATACTCATCCTGCATATGCATTATTAGTTTCGCAGAGGCTTCAATTATGAATGACATTGAGGGAGACGTTTAGTACTTGACATTTCACATCATTATGTGAGATATTCTTAAATATGGGATTTCCGTTATCATCGTCATCTTAAAAACCCGGGAATCCAAGATCTTCACAGTTTGAGTACCCTTTTTGTAATTTGAAGGTTTCTAGCATCACATTGAATTTAGATAATGTTATCTTGATATCCTACTAACTGATGAAATTATCAACTGAACCACCCAATTCCTCAAAAACTGTTTGTTGCAATGGAATCAGCAACGATGAGTGGTCCTCAAGGTGGTGGTGGTATGATCTGCATGCATTTTTATCTTAAGAAGGGTTCAGAACTGAGTAACTATATTTGCATTAACCTAAAGATTCGTGGAATCAGGTCTTTGCTTCTACTTCCATGATAACAGCCCATGACATTCTGTTTTGTGGAAGATGTTTTTGTTCGAAGCTTAGTCAGCAGGACATTTGGCAAATGTGTTATAGAGTGGATCTTCCTTTTGTATGTTTCCAAGTTACTGGCTGCTTCTCTTGGCAGTAGCAGTTATTATAGAATCTCATTGTTCTGTATATCTGCCGTCCCCTAACTCATCCATTCTACAAGAAATTATCCCTAGCGCATGTCTAGTAAAAGTAAAATCACTTGCACGATTCCGAGCATGACCTGATTTGGTCTAAACTTGCATAATGACATGGTCTAAAATAAAACTAGGAACCATATATGAATTCCCTTTTCGGCAAAACATATGGTAAAATAATTTGCCAAAGCTCATTTCAATATTGTAAGTCGTTCTTTTTATCTTTTTTTTCAATTGATGTAAAATCCAGAAGACAGTTGGACCTAAACTTCTGACTACTAGTTATCTTCCAGTGAAATATAATTTTTTTAGATTTAAATCGTGGAAAAGAGAGTTTTCATAGGGGGTGGTGGTTTGGAGGGGGTGGGGAGGGTATGGGGAGAATTCAAGTCTCTTCATAAAGACACGTTGTTTGGTGGGGAGGTGGATATAAATATTTTATTTGCCAAACTCTGTAGAATGGCTGATGTACCATTACCGCAAGGAATTAATAGTTATACTGGTTTGAAACATCAGTTTTATCATGCTATAACATTGATTGCTGTCAGTTAAATAATTTCAGTGCTCCAATTAAACTAGGTGTATGATGTGACCCCATTCATGGAGGATCATCCTGGAGGTGATGAAGTTTTGCTATCCGCTACAGGTATGCATATTCCATTATCTGAAGATCATAAGCCCAGGTCACCATAATTAACTTTCTATGATCAATACAGGGAAAGATGCAACCAATGATTTTGAAGATGTGGGACATAGTGATTCTGCTAGAGAATTGATGGGCAAGTACTGCATTGGCACTATTGATGTATCCACTGTCCCAAAAAGTCGGGTCTATACTCCACCTAAGCAAGCTCCTTACAATCCTGACAAGACCCCTGAATTTGTGATCAAGATATTACAATTCCTGGTCCCTCTCCTGATATTGGCTTTGGCCTTCGCTGTCCGACACTACACCAAGAAAGAGTAATCCTTTATTGCTTCCACTTTTAGGTGTCTCCACTCTCCATAGAGCCATTTCCAAGGACGGTGTTAATATTTCTTCTTTCTTGTGCTCTTATCAAAACTGGATTAAAGTTCATTAAGCCAGTATTTTGCGAACTTAACTTTGGCTACATGATTAGTGGCAATATGATTGAGGAATCTTTTCTTGTTTATGATGAGAAGATGATACCACCATTTTCCTTCGTTTTATTCTTGGCAAGTTTTAAACCTACTAGCGTTCTTTCCATTACTTCAATATGTTGTTTTAATATTGGGTGTGTTGGGATTGACGATTGGATAAGTGACTTATTTTTATTTAGATTTATGGAATTTTAAAATTGAAAAAAAGTTATATTGAATAAAATGATGAGTGTTTGGATTGATGATTTGATAAGTAACTTATGTAAAAGTGAATGATGTTTGGTTTTGCTTTTGCATAAGTGGGTTTTGTATTATTTAAGAGAAAAAATTGTAAAAATTATGAAAAATGAAAAAATGAAGGGATAATTGTGAAAAGAGACCTAATTGACAATTTAATTGTCAAATGAGACCTGGGAAAATATCTAATTTTTTCACAATTTTTTTAAAAATTAACTTTGAAAATTTGGCAATGGTACAATTTGAAAATAAAATAATATCAAACTCTAATTTAAATTGGTACACTTCAAAAGTTTTTTCTATTGTGCACCTCAAGTTTAAATTTTATAAATTATATCAAATTCTAATTTAAATAGTAAATCCTAACTCATATTTTTACATAGCTCAAAATCTAACAAAATAAACTGATTAAAACCTCAATAATACCTTCAATAATCTAAATAGATTATTTAAACTAAATTTAATCGGAAAAAAACACCATACAAAAACTAATTTATGACATGTTTATAAAAGAAATTGATTATAAAATCATAAAACAACTAAATAATAAATCTAAACTGATTAAAATTAATTATTAATTATTCTCTACATTTTTACAGTCATATATTGACAAAACTCAAAACTTGCCTAAACTCTTATACCAAATTGTTCTCTAATTAGCAGAAGATTACTATCTAAAGAAAGAGAAAATTATTTAAAACATTTTTTATAAAAGAAATTTTGTGATTAGAAGTAATTTTAAGTACCTCATTAATCCCCTAAAGATATAAAAATACTCCTCAAAACAGAAGCCAACGGTCATTTGGGCCATTGAGTAGAAATAAGTTTCATTTCCTGACTTATGCCAATCGCAGCCTTTAGCTTATTTTGACTGAAACATAAACATTGAAACAAAAATTATATTGGAAGCACCGCTGGCTTCTCCCGATTGGACCCATAAATCGACCGATTGCACCTAAATCGGTAAAACAAACACTGATTGTTAGCAATAAGAATCACGTGTTAGAATAATGAGTAATTTTATGAGTGAAAACGCATTCTTATACTTTGATTACGTACGTACATACACACATTGTCTTTTAAACTTATTTCTGAAATTAAATTGATAATTCAGAATTGAGCTATTTAATCTTTAAAATAGTTTGCCCTTCTACTTACTGGCTTGGCCCTTTCGAAAGAAAAGGATTTGCTTTGGCGGGTGTATAGAGGATAAAGTGGCGATAAGAGGGCGAGCTACGGCAGCCTTAACTCAAACACTCTAGTAGAGCTAGCAGCATATCAACTTGAGTTTCCCTCTGGTAGAGAAAGGTATAGAAAAATAGACTTGCTGGACTAGCTTGCTTTCTTTCCCGATAGGCTTATCTCTGGAGGACACACAAGAACAGACTAGATTGGACAAGAGTTGAACAGACTAGTCGCCTTCCTCACTTTCGGTGAGTAAAGCAGATAGATAAAGCGTTTCGCCCCGCCCTAATATAGCTTCTCTTAGGATAAGGCCTTGCTTCACTCAACTTAAAGGGACTTCAAGAGTCCCAAGGAAGACTAGTGAACGACTTAAGAAAAACTCCTTTCTGGGCCTTGCAAGTGAACTTGAGGCATTGATGCTATGTCGAAGAGGTTGCTCCCCGTTTAGACCCGTCAATTGGCGATATTAGAGTTTTGCGCCTATACTATATAAGGAGGGTTTACTTACATAATACTGTATAAAAGTTTTTCAAACCAACTAACATAAGAATGGTACATATATTTGACTATTAAATTTATAAATTTTGAGTGAATTTAGCTAGGAATTTAACATTCATTTGATGGTTGATTGTACATGCTATAGTCAGTTTTTATTTTATCGTCACTTTTATTTCTGACTTTGTCTTCTTCCTCTTAAATAGATACACAGGATTTGGTGTGTGCAGTCTGCAATGAGTAACTCTACTGGTTTCTTATCAAGTGGAAGTAAGAAAAAAAATACTGGATTAAAAGTTAAAAATTTTATCCCCTAGCAATTTCATTTGATTTCTTTTTTGAAACAAATATTGATATCCTTAATATAATGAAAATGAGCAAAACACCCTCCCAAAGCCAAACCTGGTTTTGACCATTGGATACGTGTTGAGGCTATCGGAACCACGGGAGGGATTTGGCTCCTTTGGAATGAAACCAAATGTTATGTGCGATATGTTTCCTCCTCTACTCAAACATTACATGTTGGAATTGACAATGAGGATATTTACTTCTACCTTTCCTATCTTTATTGTGAGCCTTGTTTAGCTCTCTGTCAATCCTTGTGGGAGGATTTGGTTGATTACGGAAATAGTGATTGAAGACTTTAATGCTTATTTATCAAGGGAGGATAAGAAGGGAGGCTTTGGTCCAAATCTTCAGGCTATGCGCCAATTTAATGATTGCATTCAACTATTAGAGCTTATTGAAATGGAATGTGTGGGCGACCATTACACGTGGGAAAAAGATATGTTAAAAGAGAGAATTGACTGGGCTTTTATAAACCGGAATGGAATCTTAAATTTCCTCTTACCAAGGGTCCACAATCTAAATAAGTTTGGTTCTAATCATAGACCATTGCTCCTCAAAAGTTCGGTTGAGGAACCACAGGCTAGAAGGAGTTTCACTTCCAAATTTGATGCTGCATGGATCCTAGAAAATAATTTTAAGGATGTCATCAGGAAGTGTTGAAATGAGGAGAATTGGGGGAAAAAGTTGATATGATTGCGAATGAAGTCACTAAATGGAACAGAACTAAAGTTGGCAACCTCTCCAGGAAGAAACACACGCTACTATAAAGAATAGAAAGTGTGGATAAAGCAAGATAGAGAGGGCGTAATCAATACTTGAGTTAGGTGGAAAAAGAGCTATTGAAAGAATATAATAAAATTCTGGCTCAGGAAGAACTTCTTTGATTTCAAAAATCAAGATGTAACTGGCTAAAATAAGGAGACAGAAACAACAAATTTTTCCATACATCAACCATTATCAAGAAAAGAAGAAATAAGATTGAAGGGCTTAAGGGAGCTAATGGGGAATGGATTTTTGATCCAAGAGAATTAAAAAATATGGCAGTTAATTATTTCAAATCTCTTTTCTAAAAAAAAATCACTCAACAAAACCAAATGCAAACAGATAATCAGTTTCCACCTCTAAGCAATATTGATAAAGCCATGATATCGAGACCTATGAGCGAAGAGGAAATCAAGCTAGCAACTTTCAACCTGGGAGCTTTTAAAGCTGTAGGTCCAGACGGCATTCAAGCAGTATTTTATCATGAGTACTAGAATATCATAGGTGCGTCAGTGTGTGATATGGTCAAGGGTTTCTTTTTTAATCCAAATACTGTTAAGGATATCAACAGTACTAGTATTGTGCTTATACCAGAGAGTGAGAAGCCGGAAACTATAAAAGATTTTCGGCCGATCTCTCTTTGTAATGTGAGTTACAAAATTATCTCCAAGATCCTTAGCGGTAGACTCCGAGCAATTATGAGCAAAAGTGTGGGACATCACCAATGCAGCTTCATAGCGAGCAGACAGAGTAGTGACAACATAATCATTGCACAAGAGGTGATTCATTCCATGAACCTAAAGAAGGGCACTAATGGTTGGTTAGCAGTGAAAGTGGACTTGGAGAAGGCTTATGACCTCCTGAAATGGTCTTTTATATTAGATACCCTAAGAACTATTGGTATCGAGGAAAAACTGTGTGAGGTGATTATGGCTTGTATAACAACTTCTTCCTTCAGGATTTGTTGGAATGGCGATAGATTTGACAAGTTCCTCCCATCAAGAGGTATTCGACAAGGTTACCCAATCTCTCTATATATTTTCATTTTATGTATGAAAAGATTGAATCACCTCATTTTGGATGCTATAGAAGACGAAGATTGGAAGGCTATACATTTGAGTTCAAATGGCCCTCCAATCTCTCATCTTTTCTTTGCGGGCGATCTCATCCTGTTCAGGTAAGCAACAAGTTTCCAAGTGGACACTATGATGGAATGTCTAAATCGATTTTGTGAAGCCTCTGGAATGAAAATAATCAGACAAGAGACAAAAATGTGTTTCTTCAGAAATGTACACATCTCACGGGCTTTGGATCTTAGTCAAAGAACGGGGGTTGGCTTAACATGAGACTTAGGGCAATACCTGGGCATTCCTCTTATTCACGAAAGAGTGCCATGTGCTACCTTTGCCCCTTTAGTGGAAAAAACAAAGAAGACACTCGCGGGTTGGAAAAGGAAACGTTTGAACATGGCAGGTCGTACAACCCTCATTAAATATGTTCTTTCTACCCTTCCTTATTATCATATGCAAATGATGCTGCTTCTAAAAGGAGTGATTAAGGAGCTGGAACGTCATAGTACTATAGTAGAGATTTTCTATGGGGAGATAATGAGGAAAACAGAAAACTAGACCTTACTTTGTGGGAAATGATATGTAAGAATAAGGAAATTGGTGGTCTTAGGGTTCGCAACCTGATAAGACAAAATGAAGCATTTATAATGAAATTGTGTTGGAACATCATCAATAATCATGAAGCCTTATGGGTAAGGGTCCTGAAAGGAAAATACAATTGTGGTGAGGAGCGCATGCCAACAATCCATAGAAAAATGTTATCCTCTCTCACTTGGAGAAGTATCTGTGATGTTTAGGATAGTTTCAAAAAAGGTGTTCGAGTAAAAATAGGCAAAGGACATACAACCACCTTTTGGTATGACAACTGGTCAGAATTGCAGTACCCCCTCACCAACCTCATGCAGAGTTATGAACATTTAGTGGACAAGAAGGAGAAGGTATTTGATTATGTTGACTAGTGGGGCAATTGGGATAAAGTTAAGCTAGAGTTCTAGTTCCAGCTAAACATTGCAGCTCACATCATGAATGCACATCTAACCAGAGAGGAGAGAGGAGAGGATAACTTTATTTGGTTACCCTCAATTGACAGTTATTTTTCTATTAGATTTGCCTATAATTTTGTTCTTGTAGGTGACGATCAACAAGATGATAGATTTTGGAAGAACCTATGGAAGTAGAAGATACCAGAAAAAATAAAGTCCTTCATGTGGCTTGTTTCTCATGACAGAGTCCACACGGAGCAAATGCGAGCAAGGAAGGGTATCAATCAAGATGCAAGATGTCTTTTCAACTGTAATCAGGAAGAAGATGTCATGCACCTGTTAAGAGATTGTAGAAACGCAAAGGAAAGGTGGAGATCAATAATTCAACTGGATCACTAGGATACCTTCATGAACCTGAGTGGGAAAGAATGGATCAAATGGAATTTGAACCAGGAAGCAGGAAATGAAAACACCAGGAAAATCTTATAGGTTGTGTTATTTGGCTATATATGTTGGGATATATGGGCCTTTTGGTGCAACCAGTTGTTTGGTGAAGAGCAACAATCAAATTATGGCAATGCTAATTCAAGTTTTTTCAAAGTGTATTGGGATCAGGATCTCTTATCCAAATGTTCCTTCTATAGCCATAAATAGGATGAGCATGTGAATACTACTGGTACAATAGGTTTTGTTAAACTTGAAACAAATGCTTCAGTTCTCGACTCAAGAAGAAGCGGGTGTAAAGGAGCAATCAAAGGATCTCAAGAGGAGTGGCTAGGAGGCTTTATATGTAAACTTTCTTCTGTGTCGGCGGCTATTGCATAAATACTAGGAATCATACACGGCCTACACTTGTACTGAGCTCGAGGGTACGAGCATATCGAAGTAGCTTCAGATTGCATTGAAGCAGCTAATCTAATCATCAGAGGATGTCTTACCGACCATCCTTATAAAGATATCATTGATGAGGCTAAATCCCTTCTTCATAGAAATTGGACTATTGTAATCCATCATGTGCCTGGGAAATTCATTAGTATAGCGGATCGTTTAACCAAATTGACTCATAATTTGATAGGAAACTATTGTATCCTTGATCAACCATCACCTCTCCACTAAGGTGGTGTGCTTGATGAGGGAAAATAAGATTGTGCATTTCATGTTTTTGGTTTATTTTGTTTCTCACAGCTTTTAACTCTATTTTGAGTTTTATGATGTACAGTTCACATTAAAAAAAAAAAAAGCCGAACCTGGAGGATTTGCACTAATTCCGTGGCCACAAAAGAAAACCTCTTTTGAAAAAGTGCTCTCTTTTTCTTTGTCCTCGATGCTCTTATGAAGTTAAATCCCTGAAACATCTTTTTCTCCTTTGTGATAAAGTTCGTCGTTCAGTTCTCATGTCCCTTTCCCATTAAGTGGATGGTCACGATAAGACTGGTTATTTGATCTGTTTGATAATACTTCTTTTGGGCGAATCTAAGAAAGTCTTAAATTTTTCTTTTTGCCTTCGGCAAGTCTTAAATTATTTTGATCTCAAGTTTATCTGTAAAATTACTTTATGATACTTGAATTTGATTTCATAAATCTGGATACCACGTCTCTTAGTTGAAATGATTAAAGTTTGAGCTTTTTGATTTGTTGTGTTAGGTGTCCTCATTCTTTCTCATTGATGGTCCGTTCATAAATTAACTTTGAGCAAATTGAGGTTCTAAATTACTAATCCGGTTGATTAAGTCTGGTCTAGTCTGATCTCAGGCTCCTTCTAGACCAAACTAGACTTCGAGTTGTTTAATACAACCTGTCCATGAAACAAATTTGAATTAGATTTTGTTTAGTGTGCAACCCTACTTTGATCCAACTTGTCTAGTGTAGTGAAGCACTTTTTAGGTAAATTCAAAGTTTTGTTTTCGAACATTTAGCTCGATTTGTCATTAAGTTTCTATAGTTTCAAAATTTTAAGCCCTCCTGACTCCTGGGACTTTCCACTAGTTTCATCCATCTCAACGGCCATCCCTACAGCGTTTTTTAGATCAGTAAACGTCCTGCCCAGTTGAATTAACACGAGGACTGCCACGTAATGAATCAACAAGCATGCCATCCAAAATAAGAATTGACTTCTTTCTTCTTCTTTTCCTTAATTCAATATAAATATACAAGTTCTAAATTTTGAAAAATCAAAGAGAAAATTAATCTTTTGGTTCATATGATTTTAATTAATTTGTAACTCAATCTGTGTATTTTTGACTCGATTATAACTCAGTCTCTAGAGTTCCAACCATTTTATAATATAATCCCTCACCTTTATTCTAAAATATAAAAACTAAATTATAAAATAGTTAAAACTATAGGGACCGAGTTGCAATGAATAAAAATTCAGAGATTGAATTACAATCGAGTTAAAACTATAAAGAATGAGTTGAACTGAGTCAAAATACAGGAATTGAATTACAACACAATCAAAACAACAAGGATCAAAAGATTAATTTTCCCAAAAACACATCAGGCCAGACCCTCAGCCAACCCAAATAGAGATCATCAGACTAAAGTTTGCTATTCCATAATGATGAATTCATTCATTTATCGAACGTTAGTTTATCTTCTTTATCTTGTTGAAGATTTCATAAATAGCATATTTTAATACAAAAAACTCGATTTCTAGGCAGAGGTCTTACCCTTCCAAAATTTTTCTATGGCATCACCGAAACATTTTCTTTTTTTCTTAATAGAAACTGGAGTTCATTAATTAATTAGAAGATTAATACAAAGCAACGGCCCAAAATAAGGCAAGACATCAGATCCTTCATTAACCACCACCTGCATAAAGAATAGGTTGTGGTTAATCAAAGATGACAAAAGACTCAGTATTAATGAGCTAACTTCGCAAGTCCATCAGCTTTTCCTGCAAGACATAAGCAGACCCATTATATAATTTTAAATTGTCACCAAAGAGCGGGAAATGATAGGCCACAGCGATTACATTCTTATTCTACACCAAACTCCTAACAAAACCAACAATCTCAGTCGATTAATTTTGTTTCATTTGTCATCATCAGTATCCTGAACAACCAACATCTCCCTTGCTACATCAAGTACCTACTTCCAAGGTATTCAGATAACCTAATCTGCAATCTAGCCAGCAGCCGATGAGTCAGGCATAGATTTGGGACAAAGAGAGACTACTTAAGCAACACGCCCTGCACCCCCTGCCTATCGCTATGGTGTTCCAGTGAGGCAGAGAATGAGGAGACATGTTTCTGAATGAAAATAAATATATTTCGTAGAAGCTAAAAAAAAAGACAGAATTCCAGGAAGTGACTGAACCTTTTTTTTGTGGGGGAGGGGGCAAAAGGAAAAAAAACCACAGGCGAGCCAAAGGGGGAAGAACCACCGTCCACCATAACCGTCGCAGAAACCAACCCAGCCAAAGTAAGTAGGAGTGAGTTGAAGGTGATGAAGTCTGCAGTGCATACTCTTTGGTGCTGAAGAGACTAGTTGGGAGAGGTCTGACAGAGATGAGATCTTAAGGCGAGAATATAAAGAAGTTTACTTATCAGCTGCGGTCATTGGAATGATGTCTTATTTTATCATGAAGGGTGACCACCAAGTTATGTGCATCATCTAGCAGCTTCCAAACATCGAGATGTCCAGCCATGCCATTACATTCCCTGATGATCTCGTCCATGCTGCTATACTTCTCGATAATCAGCTTCCTCCTTTGCAATACTGAAGCAGCTATTGCATAAAGCAATAAATCTTCGGTTGGTGGAGCACGCTGCCTTATTCTGCTCCATGAAGATTTCCCAATACCTGCCCTTATTGCAGCTTGATCTGCCCACATGACTTCCCAGAGGCAAAGAGTCTGTTCAAATGACAATTCTCTTCTGAACAATACCACCACCATCCTATAGACAAAAAAGCAATCCTCGGCCTGTAGTTTCTCCAGGTGCCTATATAAGTGAGAGTCCTTAAATTTTATAATTTTTGCAACAATGTTTAGTTGCCTCCTAATGCCCACCTCATCAAGCCTAAAATTTTGCCGAGCCTTCTTCATGAAACCAACAAAACACCAGAAAGCTTCATGATCATCCAATATAACACTAACTATAGGAGATAGCAGATCACTCATACCCTGGCAGTAGCCAATTTCAGGGTCATATAGTGCATATGCTTCAAGTATAGCAACTAGTCGAGCGGCATGTATGATTTCACTAGGTTCTAGGTGACCATAATCTTTCAAACCAACACCCTCAGCAATGCATTTTGCCTGATTTTCTGATACTGCAGCTTGAGAGGGGAAGTATTGTATCCATTCCGTGTTGGCACGTATAGCATCAAGTCGAATAATCCGTTGCCATGTGGAAAAATCCTCATTAGTTACAAGTTTTGTTGAGAGTTTTGTCTGAAAAGAAGAATCTTCCTTGGTTGCTGTCTTAGGATCATTATCTTCTTGATCATCCATAGAGGGGAAAGTTTGAATCTCCTCAGGTTCATCAGATGAGTCTGAATCTGAGTAATCAGAGTCCAGTGCAGAGGCATCAGCATTAACAGTAACATTAGAAACATCAATTCCTTCCAACAATGCAGTGGATGGATCATCTGAGTATTCGACCTCTGGGCTCCTTTCCTCACTAGAAAGAGATTCCCTTGCACTAGTTACCTCTTCAGAACTAGGAGAACCAGAGCCTTCATTGAGATTCCCACTATCTCTTCCATAGCTGAGTTCACCAATTTCACTTAACTTTAAGCCCCCATGGTGCTTTAAGAGTTGCCAGCATTGTCTGCGGAGTTTCTCATATCGCTTTCTGTTTTCAAATATTTGGCATGATATTACCACAATGTTTAACCCAAAAAGAGAAGGGGAAATAACAAACAAAACAGAGTTGACAGGGTACCAAGGATGTAATAAACAATCAAGGATGTGGAGATTAAACTGGTAATCCTACCTATGTTCAATTCTCATGGCATCCCTTTCTTCTTTGGTGCTGTCCAAGCCATAGCTGTTTTGAAAAAAAAATTACGCATTCAGTAAATTAATCAAAGTTTCCCTGAACATGCCACAAGTAGTGAAGTAATATCATGCACAAGGAAGAACCAAATTTAAGCTATTATGTAGCGAAAATTGAGGTTCATCCAAAGTATACAAGGATGTAAAACGGTACTATCCAAAAGAAATGAAACTAGGAACAGTATGCTTACACTCCAAGCAGAAATGGCCAAACTTCTGCCCGAATACTAGGATCAACACCCTGAATGATTCATTTATAATGAATTCAATTTCAAATGTAAGAAAATGTCACAAAAAAACAAATTTAAACTCTAGATCAGAACAATGATATACTCACTCCACTGCGAACTCTTTTCAAGAATTTAATTCCACCATCACGGAGTCTCCCATCTTCTGTAAACAAGCTTTTCCACTGCTGAGGTGAAAGCACACGTTTTCTTTTCCTGCGCGACCATGGTGATTTATGCCGGCCCCTGAAAATTCTCCAGAAAAGAATGATTCATTACTGCCTGGGTGTAAATGAGCATTATATAGAGAATAAGGCTAAAGATGACCATAGGAGAAAGGCTAATACTTTCATATTACAGCGCTCCACCATCATGGACAAATCATTACAAGCAAATAGAAGTTGTTTTCCTCCCATCACAAACAAAAAAAAAAAAACAAGTATCTAGAAAGTATATAACAAAAATTCAATGTCAACACTGTAATTCCAAATATTTTCTTTATATTTTATATGTTTATTAATTTGAGGCAAAAGTTTTTTTGAGGAAAAAAATCTTGCTTCCTCAGTGCTAAAACGTAAATGTTGTTTCTTAACTACACATTTTTAATATATTTATAAAGAATAAGTCCAAAATATCAAAGCCATGTTACGGAGCTGTGGCGCTTAAGTCAGATGTCCGAGAAGGGATGATTAAGCAGATCTATTAACAGACTATGTATAAAAGGGCCCAGAAAATGTCATTCTCCAGTCTAAAAAATGGACATGTAAAGAGCTCATTGAATAAACTCTGGCAAAGATCTTATTTTTTAGCTTAGGATAACGATAAAAACAGGATATACTGCAAAACCAGGGTTTGAAATCTGATCAACATCATTGTAAAGTTGCATTGATCCAAGCCAGTCACCAATGGAATCCTAATAGGTGATTCAGACTCATTCATTCAAAAAGAGAAGTAGAGCTGATTTTTTTGTGTGACAAGAAATAGAGCTTAGAACTAACAGATAACTTAAAACAGGAGGAACGGAACTGAAATTAAAAGGCGCCCACCGGAGAGTGGTGTAAAAAAAGGATTACAGAGATCTGACTCCCCCCCTCTTTTTTCATCTTCGACTTTAAGCCCAGACTGATATAAAATGACAAAAACACTCTAATCTAAGGCACATGGTTCACTCAAAAGATCTAAGACCAATGGACCACTCACCAGAATTGGGCCATCGATACAATCAATCAATCAAGCAGTAGAACGTAAAAGTAAGACCAAAATGCATCTGAACAAATCATTGAAACCCGTCGGAGAAAATAAAAAAGTAAGAAATACAAACCTAATTTACATGATCAACTAAGATGGCACTAATAGTATGATTTAAGGATGCTAATGACCGGAGATCTGAGACAAGCAAAATAGAAACAACATAAATCTGGTTTCTAGAAACTCTAAGCCCTGAGAAAACCAAAAAGAAAGATCAAAAGGAGAGAATAACTCACCGATCAGAGGGAGAACAAGAAGAAGCCGGCGAGGAAGAGGTGACAACGAACAGAACCGAACGCAGAAGGATCCACGAGGAAGATGCCGATGACGAGGAAGGAGAAGAATTCGAAGATGAGGAGGATGAATGTTGGCTTCGTCTTAGGGGATTCATCTATATTTACACTTTTTTCAGTGGAACAAAATCGGAATCAATAACATTATCATCTACGCCTGACTTGTGTTTCTTGTGGCACTATTCTCGCTTCTTATTACAGTTTCATCAGATTCCCTCACCTAGTGGCACCACAGAAAATCACATCCACCAGACCCACCCTGTCCAAGGCCGTGAAGACCGCCGTCAAGGTAGACTGCGTCGCAGGCGCGATCATTAACGAGAATCGACGAGAGCCACCGACGGAGAAAATGGTACTGTAACTGTTGCTGCCGCCGCTGGTAATCAAGTGAGTAGATGTAAACATGGAGGAGGAATAAGGGGGAGGGAGGTTAAATTACTGGAATACCCTTACCCTCCTCCTCCTCTTTCTTCTGATGATCCTTCTTCCACCTCGACGAAGAATTCTTCCAGATTTTCCAGAGAGCGAAACACGAAAACCAACTGCTTCGGTTTCTTCTGCTTTTGCACTTTGATTTTGTCGTGAGAAAGGGCAACTCTTTATCTTTGTCTCTCCTGATGGGGAGAGAGAGAGAGGGAGAGGCTAATGAGACTGGGTAAGAATCTATAAGCATGTGTTCGCTTTCCGCTTTACTTTGAAACAATCCAATGCGGACAAAAACGATGTCGTTGGCATGAACATTACCAACTTAACCTTACCTTAACTTTTTGCAGTTTTTTCACCTTAAGGTTATCATTTAATAACCTTTCTATCATTTCCTGTCCTGCTAATCCAATCATAGCAAGTAAATTATTGGTCAAAATTCACTATGGTGGAACGCTTAATTCAAAATTTACCTAGCATAATTAAACAAAATCAAATAATGCTCTATAGTCTATACACTTGTAAACATGGTCGAATATATATGTGTGTGTGTAACTATTTTTGTTGGCAAAAAAAGAGTACAACTATTTTTGTACGTTTGTTATATATCGTAATGTGAAGATAAAATGATATACGATGCTTTATTGCTCCTTGTTTTTATGATTTTCTTTGTCTATAAAACAAGAGATACGATGCATACTAAATATTAATGGATCTATTTAATTATTATCAATGACAAAATTAATACTTAAGATTTTTTAAATAAAAAATTATTAAATATTAATGGATCTATTTGGTGTGCACTAACGATTTTTTTTTTTTTTGGCCGAACAATGCACTAACGAATTAAAGACGCGTAATTTTCATTAAAAAGGAACAATAATGGATATCGTAAGTCCTAAGCTGTTAACAACATAATTATGAATTGATGGTAAAATGAATGGCTGGCCTGCCTGGTCAATTATGTTTATTCATATTTCATAGAGGCTAATTAAACCAATGCTGATTATTTAATTAGATATATTTTGGCTTCATATATATATATATATATAATTGTGTGGAGAATATATTTGAAGTTGTGTTGTATATGATTATATACAGCAAACAGAATCTCATAATAACATTAATCAAATCAATATTAATCCAGTCAGTCCACATTTCTACCATAAGACCACACGCTCTTGGGATTTTTAACAAGGTACTGAAAACCGGACCGGACATTGAACCGGTCGAGGCACTGGGTTAAGGGTCAGTGGTTCAAACCGGGGTCAACCCGGGGGTCAAACCGGGGGTCAGACCGGGGTCAATTTAAAAAATATATATAATTTAAATGTTCATACATACCTTTCAAAAAACTATATGAGAGTTATTTTTCAACTAATAGTCTAATATAACCTCTTGAACCTAATACCTACAAAAATATCATTAAATATATAAGGATTTTTCCCTAACCAATGTTAAAAGTATTCCATAATCCTTTTAAAGCTCCTTATAAATAAAAAAACTGTTAGGAATATTTTTTTTTGAAAAAAAAAAGCCAAAATGACTTCATTTGGAGTGTAAAAAAGTAAAAAAAAAAAAAAAAAAAAGGAGCAAACCGTGACTAGTCCGGGTCAGGCCGGTTCACCCCGGTTCTAACCGGTTCACACCGGGTCAGACCGGGTTGACCGGTTTCTCCCCTCACCCGGACCGGACCAGTGACCGGTTCACCGGTTTCCGGTCTGAACCGGCCGGTCCGGTCCGGTTTTCCATACAATGATTTTTAAATGACGTGGTTATTGCATTCAGATTCAAGACATACTCTTATATCATCTGTCGTGTTAGCCATGTCATCCTATGCAATGCAAACTGTACCCCTCCCTTTGGGTACCTGTGATGAGATAGACAAAAAGTGTAGGAACTTTCTTTGAGGAAGTACATCTACGAATCAAAAACCCCATATGATAGCTTAGGGTAGGGTGTGTTCTCGGGGGAATGACGATGGATTGGGCTTAAGACAGGCAAGGCTTCAGAATCAAGCTTACATGATGAAATTGGGGTGGAACTTGGTACACAAATGAGATGCACTGTGGGTTCGTTTTCTTCGTGATGTTCCGGTTTGGAGATGGACATCTGATAGTAAATTTGCTCTAAAAGCGGCTTACAAGAGGTTAGCTGGGCACGATAAAAACCAAAATTGGTTTGCATGGAGGCCCATATAAAAGCTTAAGGTTCCTCAACGTTACAAAATATTTTTGTGATTATGCACTCATTGACAAATTTGGCACGAGCTCAACGGGGAATTCATACGACTAAGATGTGCCCTTTTTGTCAAGACGAAACCAAATCTATTCTGCATGTTTTTCGAGACTGTGCGATGGTTAAAGAAATATGGAGTGAAACGCTACCTAGCCAATGGCATAAACATTTCTTTGACTCAACTGATAGAAACACTTGGTTAACATGGTGTTTATGCTGTTGCGATCAGGTGCACGGCTACGAGTTTCGACACTAGTTTATGGTTTTATGTAGGCACATTTGGTTGGCAAGAAATGACTATGTTTTCAACAATAAACAGTGGAGTAAACATGAGTTATTGGCACGTACTAGGTCAGTGCTGTCTTGGGGTATGTCCAGTCCAATGCAACTGAAGTCTTACATTGAATGGTGCCCTCCACCTACCGGGATGGTTAAAGCTAATACAGATGGATCCAGGAATGAAGCGTCGAGGTGCTATACATATGGTGGGGTGATCAAGGATGAACATGGCTTTAAGGGTTTATGTTTAGGATTGGACGCAGGTCGATGATCACAGCAGAAGCCTGGGGAATTTTATGGGGTATGAAGTTGACTTAGGAAGGAGGATTTAGGCATATTATTCTTGAAAATGACTGCAGCGAGGTATTAGAGCTTATTCAAGAAACGGTATCCGATGAACATCATGATGCTACAATAATCTTAGAAATTCAGTCGATGTTGAACCAGAGTTAGTATTTAGGACCAGAGTTAGTATTTATTTAGCTTTTTAGAAGTGCTTTTGTGGCGTTTAAGGCAAGTATGTAAGAGAAGTTTTTGTCTTGGCCTATAGAAAAATGTTTAGAAAAGCACTTTTTTTTGTCCTTTGCCAAACAAGCACTTAATTAATGTGAGAGCTACCTAGAAATTGAATTTGGTCTTAAATATAAGATTCCATTCCATTTTATCTTTTAAATTTATATTTTTTTTAAAAAAAAAGTATCCATATTGAATTTACACATTAAGGGGTTTCTATTTAGGATGGTCATGATAAAAGCTAATATTTTAGAAAAACTAAGATATGCTTGTTACCAATAACTAATATAATTAATTTCCTTAATCTACCAAATTAAATTAACCAATTAGATCTTATAATAAGGATTGATAGTAGTATAAAAGAATATGAATGTGCAGTTAAAGAAAAGGTTAAGATGTATTCAACACTTTGAAGTATTTTTTTTTGTACACCCAATATCTTAAAATATGTTGTGATACACCCAGCACCTTGAAATACTTTTTTAGGTGTGTCCAGCACCCAAATTATTTTTTAAAGCATTATTTAAGGCGTATCTAGCATTCTAAATTATTAAATTTTCTAAGTGCTAAGTTGCACAAAAACGCTCTTTAGGGTGATGGACGCATCTGAAAAATAAACTTCAGAATGCTAGATACATAACAAAATACATAAGGACACTATATACAGCTGAGCAAATACTTTAAAATGTTGATGCATCTTATACCATTAAAAAATTATGGATATCCATCAATGGCGCCTCAACACAGTAACTTCAATAATTTTATATGAAAATATTTATGTCAAATTTCTTATATTCATTTCGTCTAGTTTTTCAATTACAAGTGACCATATGTCTTATTTTTAAATTACTATCATTTAATTATAAGCCCATATGAAAAAGAAATATAACATATAATTATATGTGATTGAAGAACTTGACGGAAGTATAGTCCTATCTTATATACTATGCATATATGTACAGATATTTTGTATACATTTACCTAATTTTTGAATATTGAAAATTGGCTATCTGTACACATAGAAAATAAAATGCACAATAAATCATCTAAATAACTATCTCACATATTTATCATAAATATATTTTAACAATATGAGATAAAATTTCTCTTACATAATTATCTTATGCATAATAAATTACAATTTATAAGCTGTTTTTAAATACTTTAATCACCATTTCAAACAAACTATATAATATGAAACTCTTGGAAAACCCCATAATTTTTTTTTTAAAAAAAAAACGTACAAATCGAAGACCTAAAAATCATATCAGTGGCTCCATGTTGAAGCACCACTTGATTAATTCACTGACAAGACTACAAGGCCATGATTAAGGGTTTTAAAGGGATTGATTATGTGAAGCAAGATTGGAAAACTACTATTCACTCAATTGACTGAGTTTAGTCATCATACATTTGTGTGTCCGTATATATATTGCTATATTGATATTATCATCCTCAAGATTTTGACCCTTTAGACATAATTAAGTGAATATGGTTTTAGTGGGTAAAAAAGTAAATATTTTCGCATCTCCTAAATATAAGACATAATTGAATTTTTTTTAGATATTCAAAAAGCTAATTAAATTATTTTAAAATATTTATATTTATCATTTTTTCGCCAAATGATTTTGCCTAACTTATAAATTAATATATAATCTAAGGATACGCAATCATATATGATTAAATAACTTATTTAACTTCCTTAATCTTTCCAAAAAAAATTAACTTTATCTTATATTTAGAATCGAAGGAGAATTAGTTTTAAAATATGTAAAAAACTCGCTCCGTCTGAAATTTCTCTACTCATATTCCTGATTTGTTCATCCCACTTATTTTTTACACTGTTGAAGTATTTAGTTGACCTTGTCCTTTTTATTTTATTTTAAAAAATCTATTGGATCAATTGAACCAAAACTGATTTTTTTTTTATTTTTTAATAAGATCCGGGTTGAATTTGAGCAGGAACCGTGAGATGAGTGAAGATATATATTAGGGGTGTTCATAAAGCCCAGAGCCCGGTACGCCCACCCCGGCTCAATAAAAAATTGTCCTGCCCAACCTAAAAAAAAGTAGCCCGAAAAAATTTGGCACGATCGGGCTGGACATTTTAGCGGGCAGGGCCGGGCATCGGGCAAGGTATGCCGCCCTGCCTAGTAGGTATATAATTATATATATTAAAATATGTGATATAAATATTTTTTTGTATAATAGTTTATAACTTTATATAATTATATTATATTATATGTTTTATTTTATTAGGCTCCTTTGGTATTATATATTATTTATGATTTTGTTTTTCTTTCTTTATCTAAATCCTTTCTTTCTCGGCTTGGTCTAGATCCTTAGGGTTCGAGGGTTCTATCTGGGGTAGTTTTAGAACTTAGTACTCGTTTTCTTTTCTTTTCTTTTTCCTGAGCTTGGTTCTGTTTTTTTTTCTAGACAACAGAAGATCAAAGGTTTTGTTTTCATCATTTATTTGTTGTGTAAAGCTTGTGATTTCTCTGCATATGATTTTCTTTTTCTTTTTTTTCCTGAGCTTGGTTCTATTAAGGTCAAGGGTTTTGTTTTCAGTAGTTGGAGAAGGAGTGGATATGGTTGGCTAATGGTGATTGAAGAGGTTTTTTTTTTCCCTGAGCTCTCCATATTAATTATTGTCATGGAAGCTGTTTTTTTTTCCCACATAAGGTGTGCGTAGGGCATCTTTGGTTATGAACCTGTTTGTGCTCCCTTGAAGAGTAACTTCAAAGTTGGGTTGATAAATGTTGGGCAGGGCAAAACCCACCCTCGCCCAGCCCACTCACGCCCAGCCCAAAAATGCTGGGCTTCTAGGGCCAGAGCTGGACATCAGGCTGTAAAATGTAACCCAATGATTTTTCGGGCAGGGCATCAAGCAAGGGCTTCGCCCTACCCAGCCCTGCCCATGTACACCCTTAAATTATATATACTTATGCCACCATACCTGCTGATACTTCACGTATATCAATGCATCAAATCATGGAATAAATTTCTTACGAAAATATATTGCCCATAAGACTAACATAGCTCGTATTATATATCAAACTGCATATAATTAAATAATTATGAAAAAATATGTTTAGTTCACACAAATATAGGTAGAATCAAGTATATTTTCTTATATATTGTAGGACCCTATAAACGTACGGTATTACACTATTGATAAATTCTGTGTAATATAAAAGAGATAAGTATCCAACATCTTAAAATATTTTTCTAAGGACATTCAGTATTCTAAAATATTTTGTGACTCACATAGCATTCTGAAGTATTTTTCATATGTATTTAACACCCTAAAATATTTTTTTGGCGCATTCAACACCAAGGTAAAAAAATTCTTTGAGGTACTAAACACATGAGAAAATACTTAAGATATTGGTTACACCACGAAATATTCAAGAATGTTGTACACACCTAAAAACATACTTCATGCATCTTAATCATGATGATGTAGTTTTCATTATATAAAAGGGGAATCATTGAAAAAGAACTCTAAAATAGTGAAAAGACATAAAGGTGATCCGAATTTGTATATTCCTGAAAAAGTGTTAGTGCCTGAACTGGAATTAATTTGAAGGAAATTACCGATTTGTCAATCTGATGTTAAGAGAAAAGAAGTGAGAGAGAAAAGAACATGGTGGGGGCGAAAGAAGGGCAAGACGAGAGGGAAGGAAAAAGCTGGCGCTATCCAACCGAAGTGAGATATGTACTTTTTGAGTCTACAGTGTTCTTCCCTTGCCTAGTCAATCCTCAATCATAATTTTTTCCATCTTCATTTGGGTCGGAAATGATGAATTCAGAGCTGGGTATTTGGGTTGGAGGAACATGAACGTTGATGTTTGGTTAGAGAAAGAATTGTTGATGATGGCTAAATCTGGTAGGAGGTTGCGATGGTATAACAGGTGGGTTAGTGGTATGGGGGTGAAGAGAAAAAATAGGGTGAATTTTGTAGGAAATGAGTAAAATGAAGTTGAGAAATCCTAATGCAGTATGTGAAACACTGAAGTGGGCATTTAGTTTTCTTTTTCTGAACTGATAGTGTGCTAATTTATTTGTTGCAGGGAACTTAACAAAATGGATGAAAATATTAAATCAAATTGTGCAAAGGAGTTGTTTTGTTATTTTCATATAGGGAAAAATTTGAAAGTAATAAGGAAGGTGAAGTTAAATACATTTGACCTGGACACACATGAAGGACTTGCAAAAATCCTAATTCATATTGAAATTCAGTGTTCATCTATGAGGCATAATCTTTTGGTGTATATATACTTTGATTTGACCCTTATGTGTTTTTTTTTGGATGAAGAGATGGGGTAGATGGGGAATCATATGTTGTAAGTAATATATATAGGGTGATATCAATGCCAAAGGAACATTAAGAGGAACCATTATCGTAATGTCGTGTTGTCATTGAAATGTTAGGACAATGTTAGTTGTTGCTGGTTTTTGGGTACTGTCATGGGCTTAGTTTTTGTATGCCATTTGATACTCCATTGTTGTTTATTGTTTATGTAAGGTCATACCCCATTATGAGGTCTATATGTCAGTATGTCAAGGTTTGTTAGTACAGGTAGTCCACTCCATTATTTTGTAACTAATGTATAGGGTCGAAGAAGAAGGATATTGTCCTCTTTTGATAGAAAATGATAAGACAATTGCACTGTCATGATGTATTGATATTTACAAAAGAAAGTTGTGAAAGTAGTGAAGTAACATGTGAAACACTTATCTAAACATGGGGAAAATGTAATCGTTTCTTGACGACCACTTAACCAAAATTGCGTACAACCATGCAAGTGTCAGGGATTTTGTAGTGCAAGTTGATAAAAAGTGCGTGAAATTGAGAAAATGGTTATCTAAACTTGCGAAATACTTAAAAAAAGTTGACAACCGGTAATATGAAATTGGGAAAAGCATGCAAGGGTCACGGGGATATTGTTGTGCTAGTGGAGACAATAGTGAAGGAATCTGCGAAAATGTTTATATGAACTTGCGAAAGCCTTATATAAAAATGACAAACTCTTATTGAGAGTTTTTCTTCTTTATGTATCCAAAAAAAAATGACAAACTCTTATCCTTAGTTGGGAAAAGCATGCAAATGTCAGGGAATTTTGTTGTGCTAGTGGTGAAAAAAGTAAGGGAATATGTGGAAATGTTTATCGGAACTTGCGAAAGCCTTATAAAAACTTGATATACGCTTATCTGAAATAGAGAAAACCTTCATATTTTCAGGGCATTTTGTTTTGCGAGTTCAAAAACATGTCGGGAACCTGTGGAAATGCTAATCGGAACTTGCAAAACCCATATAAAAAATTTATATATGCTTATCTGAAATGGGGAAAACCTTCAAATTTTCAGGGTATTTTGTTTTGCAAGTTCATAAACATGTCAGGGAACCTGCTGTAACTCCCTTCATGATCAAGGTCAAGATTAAGTTCATAAAATCATGATTATGTGGAATTAGAGACCATAACACGGTTTGGGACTTAATGAAAGTTTCTTTTGCCCAAAACAAGATTTTTAACAAAACTTTTCTAAACCTGTTTAATAACGGTCTCATATTCACACTTCAATTTCACAATTGGCCTGTACAATTCGATTCCATTTATAAATATTAGAGTATAATGTAAATTCCTGACACACTCTGGTTCTGTTAATCGAATAAAGGTTTATACAAGGCATAATGCCTATAATCTACTTCCCTTAACTTGGGGATTACACAAAACTGCACCATACTCCATTATACATAATTGTTTCCCAATGAAAAATCTAAAATACCAATTACAAGTATGATAACCAAATATTCCAAAATGAAACTCCTATCTGGAGCTTTAACCACTCTTTATCACCCGCTCCCCCTTTGATCCTTCGGCCTTGTCTAAAATTTGTTTTGGGAGAGTAAGATTCTAAGGAATCCCCGTAATGTCAAATCACTCATAGTATGCACAGCTATAAAGCATGAAAGCAAATCATCACACACACATAACAATTACAACGGTAGTTACAGTGGCAAGGGCATATATGACTTGTGTCACCCTTACATTTGCTCGCGCTGAAGTGCTCACATTGTATTGCACATTCACATGTTCATATCACATATATCACCACTGCTGGGATCCATATAAAATAGTTCACATACATACAGCCACACTGGCCAGATAATCAAAAAAGAATCCACAATTCCACAATACAACCTCGGTAATTACAACGGCAAGGGTAGGTGTGATAGCCATCATTCCCTACGACTGCTCACGCTGTAATGCCCTATGGCCGATAACACATATACAAGTTCACAATGGCCTCATGCTAAAGATTTTTCACAACACAACAATGATAAGTCATGCATACCAAACATCATACATAACATGAGAGAAAATTCACTACCTTGATCCTTCCGTGTATGCTTTGGCACTGGTCTCTCCCGAATAGGGCAAATATCAAACCCTATAATTCACAATTAGGGACGAAGTGTTATTCTCTATTCCAATACTCAAATAACTTCATATCACTTAAATTAGTTATCATTTATGTTATTTAGGAAGCTACAAATGCCTTTAACAAAAGCCCTAAAGGGTTGGAAGAACTATCCCAAATATCCTCTTTTGGAAGCACAAAACTGATTTTCCACTGATGTACTTGAGTGAAGATGGCCTCACTCGAGTGATGATGTTCGGACACTCGAGTGAAGAAGACCTCACTCGAGTAATGGCCTAATGCTCACTCGAGTACTATAAAGTGAGGCACAAAAAGTGCTAACCGGAGAGCACAAGAAACTTACAGAGAAGAGAAGCACTCGAGTGAAAACCCCTGTCACTCGAGTGACAGCTTAACACTCGTAAGTGTTAAGGCACACTCTTGAAACTTGGCAGCGAGTGACAACTCGAGACGAGAGTTCATGGTGTCAAATATACCTGCACTCGAGTGAGAGCATGCTCACTTGAGTGAGAACCCACAACACTTGCAAGTGAGGCAACACTTCCAGAAGTGCAACATGAAAGCTGAAGGCAAAAAGGGAAAATGCACTACCGTCCTCGAGTGGACCCCAGATCGCTCGAGTGATGCTTATTAGAAACTGGAAAACGTAGAAAAATTGACAGCACTTCCAGATTTTACCCAAGTGTTTTCAATGATCCCAAAGCCTCAATCAAAGTTATTCCTACATAATTTCACCCAAGGAATCACATGGAAGCATCAAATTTACCAAATTCCTATTCCATTATCATGCTTTGGTCTTAAGCCACAATCAATGCAAATTTCTAAAATCTCCAAAACTAACATTTCAACTTCTATTCCATTTCTATCTATCCAAAACTCATACCAAGACACCATTTTCCATAACCATAACATGCCAAACTACCAATGACCCTAATTTTCGAAAATAACGTCAAAAATCCCAAAAATTCAAAGTTCCATCATTTGGTACAAAACATAGATAAAAAGGTTTGTTTCACTTACATCTTCAACTTTTCCAAAGAGTTTCTTAATTCTTCAACTACCAAATTTTCTTGATGCCACGAATCACCACCAATGGAGAAACTAGAACCATGAAAATGAAGCTCTCAAGTCAAGGATCAACTTTAGAGAAAAGAGTTTTGGCATTTGAGGTCATTAGCTTACCTTAAATCAAGCTCTTCTTCTTCCCTTTTTCTTCAATAATGGCGCTGGAAAATGAGAGAGAAGAAAGAGATGAGATGAGTGTGGAAGAAGAAGGAATGATGACATCCCCCCAAACCCATGCTTGTCCAACGAAAAAGGAGGGAAAAGAGGAGAGAGGAAAGCAATAAAATATGAAATTTGACTTTCCAACTCTCTCATTCTACCAACTTGCCAAGTGTCATAATTCCATTGGCTCTCATAAAGTAAGTAACTAATTAGTTACTCTAACCACTCCATTAGCCATTTAGTCATACATCTCATTTCCTCTTAGTTAGTAATTAATTTCTTTATTAATCACTGACAAATTTATCAACAATCTTTCACTGATTTTGGCACATTTACCGAAATTGCCACAAAACACATAATAATTTAATCTTCAAATAACAAATTATCTTCAATAATTATCATTAGCCCTTAATCAAAATTTGGGGCATTACACATGCGGAAATGCTAATTGGAACTTGTGAAACCCTTATAAAAAATTGATATACGCTTATTTGAAATGGGGAAATCATTCACAATGTCAGAATTTTGTTGTCCATGTTCAAGAACATGTCAAGGAACCTAAGGAAATGCTTATATGAATTTGCGAAAGCGTTATAGCAATAGGACAACAGGTTTATCTGAAATTGGGAAAGCCATGCCACTTTAGAGGTATTTTCTTGTGTAAGGTGAGGAAAATGTTACGTACATTGCAGAGAGTCTTATTTGAACTTGCGAAAATGTTAAGTAAATTTGTTAAAATGTTATTTGAATTTGGGAAACCAGTTAACTGTCATAAGTTCGGAAACACATTTAACAAGATAATACATGACTAGTGTTGTGAACCAAATTGATTCATACATCTAACCAGCGGAAAAAATTGTCTCTTCCAACATGACAACACACATAAACATAAAAACTAAATACATAATAAGCTGTCAGACATATTAACCATGTCTTTTTGTTGTGGTTTGTGTATGGGGGATGAGCTTCAAAGCAGTGTCGCCACGTGAATTCAACGGATGATTAACTAACCACCACATTATGTCACTCCTTAATTGCTTAATCTCATCCTACAAATAAGTCAAGCGTCAATTTGTAGTGACATGTGAAGTAAAAATGTGGGGGTCAAAATTTCAGCACACTATCAATTTAGAGAAAGAAAATTAAATGCTCACTTAAGTGTTTCACAGATTTGCATTAGGGTTTCTCAACTTCATCTTATTCATTTCCTACAAAATCCACCTTATTTTTTCTCTTCACCCTTTTACCTCTAACTCACCTCATATACCATCACAGCCTCCTACTTGATTCATCCATCATCAACAATTCTTTCCCCAACCAAACATCAACGTTCACATCCCTCCAACCTAAATATATAGCTTTGAATTTATCATTTCCTACCCAAATGAAGATGAAAAAAATTATGATTGAGGATTGACTAGGCAAGGGAATAACACTGTCGACTCAAAAAGTACATACCAAACTTCCGTTGGATAGCGCCAGCTCTTTCCTTCCCTCTCATCCTGCCCCTCTTTCGCCCCATCATGTTCTTTTCACTCTCACTTCTTTTTTATTAACATCATATGGACAAGTGGGTAATTTCTTTCAAATTTTGTAAATTCCATTTCAGACACTAGCACCTCTACTGGAATATACAAATTTAGATCATCTTTATATCTTTTCACAATTTTGGAGTTCTTTTTCAGGATTTTGTGCTCGTTTGGATAGATTATTTTTGAGCAATAAGTGCTTATAAATCGTGATTTACAGTATATAAGGTAAGTATATGAAAGGAATTTTATCTCGACTTAAGTAATAAGTGATTGTTTTTAAAAAATAAGCTAATCTAAATATGCTATTTCCCTATATATATATATAATCAATGTTGATATTATCTTGGAAACCTAGATATTTTTTGTTACTTTAATCAAAGTAAAATTTAAAGTTGGTCCCAAAGCAGTGGTGATTGTCATCTAAAGTAACATCGACTTTCGCGTCAAGTAAAAAGATCAAAATCCCCAAATAAATGCCAGTCAATATGGGTGGGCGCAGAGTATTTCATTTTGGATATCCAACAACGAGACCAAGCAAAGCAAAGTAAAAAGCGAGGAAAAAAAGGTACCAAAAAATAAAAAAGCGAGGGAAAAAAAATAAAACAGAGAAAATGATATGAAGAGGTAAAGTTATATGTAATAATCGGCTGGGGGCGGTACAGCTACGTTACGTAGTCAAAAAGACAAATAGTTGTATCGATTTTTTGGTCAAGGACACACCAACTAGTTGGTAGAATAGTGGTATTACCAATGCAGCATCCTGATTATATTGTTTACATGCGGGATGATATGTTATAGTGGGTGAGAATTTTAGTATATTAGGTTATCTTTAATCCAAGCTCTTGTCTTGGCCCTATGTATCTTAAAAAAAAATTATATGTAATAATGAATAATTATCCCACATTTTATCCATATTTTTACGTGGGAAATAATTACTTACCGGACAGAGAAGAAGGTTGTGGATATGGAAGAGAATGAAGAACATTTCTTCAAGGAATGGAATTAATTGCGTGTGATGCTTCCTCGATTTTTTGTGAGGCAGATATTTGCTTTGGCATGATTAGTTTTAAAAGAAAATAAAAATGATGATGACGAGTTTAAAATTTTAAACTTTCTTTCACATGTATGTTTTTTTTGGGTACTCTTTTTCACCCATGAAATTTCTTGAATAGTAAGGACATCTAAATACAAGGATACAATTTTTTAAACTTGCTCACAACTCCCTCAGAAATCAGAATTAAAAAAGTAACATAATGAGCACAACTCATGTAACCATCCATGTAAGTTTTACTTCCCTAATATTGTTGTGTTTCAAATAAAAATAATAATTGTAATATTTTAAAAAATATATAATGTAACACCTCAAATTTTATATTCACCAAAAAATATATTATAATTAATTGAGAAATTTAATAAAATGGTGGGTATTCATGAAATTTGGAACTTATGAATTTTGAAATATTCATATTCATAAGAAAATGGACAAATTAATTCAAGAATTGAATTAATTTACAAAGGTGATAGCAAAATCATAATTTTGCCAATTTAGCCCAAGATTAATTATTTTCCAATTAATTGAATTTAATTTCAATTAATCAAGGAAAATAAAAGAAAATGTATAAAGAGGATTATTCTTAATGGTTTAAATCAAGAATTTATAAAATTAGAGGAACTTATGCATAAATCAATTAAGGAGATTATGGAAATGTTGAAAACCATTTTTCTTCCATTCTCTTCAATAATTTCGCCTAGCATGAAATGCATTGGGGGGGTGGAATTCATTTAATGAAATTTAACATGCTAAGCACCATTATCATATGAAGAGGAGATTAAATGATGATTAATTTCATGAACACATGTCCAAAATGCTACAAGAAAAGAATAATGATAACAATGGTAAGGTGGGTATGACATGAAGTATGGACATAATGATCATGATAGGGTGATGGTAAGGGAGCAAGTAAGTCACATTATTAGGGAAGTATGGAGCAAGTAAGGCATAAAGTGAGTCAAAGTATGGGTGAAGGTATGGAGGGGGGTATGGTGAGAAATATGTGTCACCATAACAACTTTTGATGAGATCAATGGTGTAGGATCAATGGAGCATTTTTATAAAGCTTTTCTTTTCCCTTCCCTTTATTCATTTCGTCCAAGCCACAAGAGAAAGAGAGAGAGGGAGTGCCTTGGAGACTTTGAGAGCTAGAGAGAAGAGGAAGAAGAAATCTTAAGGTAAGAAGCAAAATTCTTAAGGTTTTTTATGATTTTGTCCTAGATCCTTCTTTAAACCTTGATTCTTCATGCATCCATGATCTTAAAGACACCATTCTTAGCTCAAGAAGAGAGAGAGGAGACGCCTATAGAGAGAGGATTCAATATCTCAAGAGGTAACCTCACAAACCTTAGATTTAAACTAGTACGGTGTTGTTAAGGTTTGTGTTTGGTTTTGGTGATTTTTGTCAAGTTTGTAAATTTGGAAAAACTCTAATCCTAAGGGATTATGTTGTCCAATTTTTTTTTGAATCATGGTTAAGAAGTGTTTAAATAAGTTAATGAAGGATTAGAAGTGCAAAAGTACAAGTTTTGGAAGCTATAACACAAAATTATATTTTTTCCATTTTTCTTGAAATATTTCGGCCAGCACTGTTTCAAGGGGTAGGAGTTGGATTTTCATGAAATAAATAGTTCCATTGGATTCAATGGGCAAAAATAGGTGGGGTTACAGTTGGTCATTTTTTCGGTAGAGGCCGAAAAAACATAATTACGAAAACGCCCTTAAAACTCTAAATTAGGGCTATCAAGGGTATTTTTGTAATTTGACACTGAATTTGATAATTTTGAGCCTGGAAATGGATTCATTAGACGAAAATACGTCAGAATAACCCTAATCAAAATTTTGGGAAAAACGTGCCATCGGGCCAGGTACGGTGGGGCCGGGCTGGGATCCCAGGGGTATTTTGGTAAATGTTCACCATAAACTAATATAACCATCATAAACACTATGTAAGTGTCTAAACTGTACAATTGACGTTTTAGGACCAAGTAGAGAGCTCGAGGGATTAGCAAGTAAATCGAGGCACGTTATTCGAGAATCAGGGAAGGGCGATTAAGGTAGAGAAGTTACCTCCCCTGTAAGTATTTGATATTTATGCTGGTGTATTGATGCATGTTATTGCTTTGCTTGATTATGTGAAACATATATGAATAATTGAAGCTCTGTTTCTGCTTATGCCATGACCATACATATGTTGATTGAAACATTGAGCGCACAGATATGTCATTGTGTGAGCATGAGTTATGTAATGCAAGCATGTCATGCATTAAGCACTTATCTTGCATGCATATTGGTATTGCTTTCCTACTGAGATTTCCTAGAATCTCACCCTCCCCTACAACAATTTAGACAGGAAAAGATAGAACATATGCTGAGAATAAAGAAGAGGACCATACGAAGGGATTGCAGTGGTGGAACGAAGATGGGAAGATGTCTCCGTTTCACTATGATGGATTTAGATGCCCATGTAGCGTTGTGAGACTACATTAATTGTAATTATCAAATACGGATCCCTATGGGGAATTTCCGTAATTTTGCACATAATATCAGTATATCTATGTTATCTCTGTGTTGCCCATTGAACTGCGTATCGTTTTTCACAAATACTCTGAAATAGCTGAAAATAAAATGAGGGTGTGACATAAAATTAAACAATTAAATTGTATATTAAATTTCTGGAAACTTCCCAAAAATAAGGGAGAAATGAGAATAAATACCTTTTTGGCAAATTAATTACTGAATGCCACCAAGCGTGCAAGTCATCTTCCATGTGTGCAAAAGATCTTCCGTTATGTGCAAAGAATCTTCAGTGTGTATACAAATTTTCCATATAAACATGCAAATCATCTTCGGTTGTGTGCAAAATATCTTCAATTGTGGTCAACATATCTTCTATTAAAGTGCAATCGATATTCTATGGTAACATTTAGCAATTCATTTGCTCAACAAGTATTTATAGGAAATTTTCCCTAAAAAATAATCACTTCCTGAAAATAAATTTCCTAAAAAATAAAGTCATGATCTGAAAGAAAACATTGAAGGCCACATTTGTTGAGCTTGTCGGACGGTCATCCTTAATTGCCGCCTTGAGAAGCGACTATGGGCTATAGAGAACATTAATTTATTAATGATATACTCTTCGATTTTAATTATAAGATAAAATTGATTTTTTTGGAGAAATTAAGGAAGATAATTAAATTATTTTAAAGTATTCATATTTTTATTTTTTTCTCCAAACTAATTAATTTGACTACTAAACTAATATATAATGTAAGGATATTAAAAATATAAACACTCTAAAGTAATTTAATTTGTTTCCTTAATTTCTCTAAAAAAGTCAACCTTATCTTATAATTAGGACCATATGAGTAATAGATAGGCTTCATAATTTTAATCAGGCCCATGATTATTATTATCATCATCTAAAATTACAATTTATCAGTAATTAACTAATTAATAATTAAAGGAAATCAGGCCTTTATTATATTAGGTTGACCTGAATCTTTCAACTTGTGATGATGAAGGCAGCTTTAGATCCACCACCCATATTACTTTTCCATATGCAAATCTCCAAGTCCTAATCCCATGTTTCCATAAAGTGGCCATGCCATTATTAAAAGGAGCTTTCTGCAATTAGGCCACACCTCTCATTGTCTTCATCCCCATTATTCTTATTATTTCCTTTTGGAAATTACTGAAAAATCCCCTTCTACTAAATTTATTGTCCAGAGTATCTGAAATTCGTTGAAGGACCCATATAATACATATTCAGTGGGTACAATTATTCTTCAACTGCATGCAACCCATCTTCATTCATAAATCGAAGATATGTTACACATGACTGAAAAAGTGTTACACCCACTAAGATAAATTGCATTTAGATCTAGATCCTTAAGTACCCTTGAGTGATAAATTTTACAAAGAAGCTTTTCAGCATTTTTTTTTGACGGACCGAATTTTTCAAGATATTAAAATCTGGATCGGGTTTTGAACCGGTCGGGGTACTAGGTTAAGGGTCAGTGGGTCAGACCAGGGCCAAACCGGAGCTAAACCAAGACCAAACCGGTGAGAAATTGAAGATTTTAGGCTTATAGTATAAAATTCTAAAGGAAAAATCAATTTTTTTTTAAATTAGTAACCCGGACCGGTCTACTGGGCTCCGGCCGGTTCGCCGGTTTCCGGGCCGGACCGGCTGGTCCGGTCCGGGTTAATGAACACTAGAATTTTTAGATAATTATTTGATATTTGAAAAGTATATGACGGATATGTTAAAATTAAAAATAAATTTAAACCATTTAATATTTCAAGCGATTTCAAAAATTAAACACTATGAAAGAGAGAATCAAAAGGCTCAAGGGTGAAGATATATGCTAGTTTTTGTACGGAATGGATTATGGGCATGCAGGACAAGATAAATTGATTTCTTTTTTGAAAAATAAACAAATAAATCCAAAATAGTAACATGGCCTCTTAACTCTATATTTAACGTTATATATATGTTTGAGGTTGCTTAGGCATCAATAATTTGAGAATCGAGACGCTAATGCATGTCTCACTCCATGTCTAGGTCAAGCATGTGGGTAGCTTATAGGGGAAATGGTGTGGAAAATCAATGCCTTATTATTTAATTATGAAACGGAATTTTATCATTAATTTCTTTTGCTACTCCCTCCATTCCTTTTTTTTTAGCTATCAAATTCTCAAGCTCAGAAAAAAGATTTGAAATAATTAATTTGAAATGACTAATCTTTATAACATCTCACTCAAAAACCAGTAATTAAGATGGTGATCATGGACCGGTACTCAAAGAGTGTTGCGTGTTTAATTAATTTGTTTGTTTGTTTTTTTTAATGCAAAGAAAAGAGCATAGAACGATTGATTTTGGATTCTCCCAAATTAAATCACTTATAATTATAAGATTTGGAAAGCATGCATCTTAATAGAAAATGGGATAGTTTTCCATACAAATAATTAAATAATGTATTTTAACCAACAAATTGTTGGTTGAGGTGGTAAGGGGCCTCACTCTGTAAAGAGAATAACACATATTCGAATCCTGGGAAGCCAACTTATTAGAAGAGATAAGAACCATCTGTCTTATGAAATGAATATCTATTTATTTCAAGTAACTAATTCAACTAATTTTCTTAATTTTCTAAAAGTAGTTATTTAGCTTCTATGTCTAATATCAGAGGGAGTAATTTTTGTTTTGCCCAGAGGGAGTAATATTTTAAATTTTTAAACCACACATAAGAAAAAATAACATTAACAAGCACACATATATACCTAGCTATACTAGGGAGCAGTAGTGGTGTTTGCTTACCAATTTTAAATATGCAGTTGTGTTAAATACAGGTTGAGAAAACTTTATGGGCCCGTTTGATACGTTGGAATTGATTTTGATAGAAATGGATATGGAAATGGAAATAGAAATGAGGACTAAAAGTATGTTTGGTATGTCATGGAAATAATATCTAATTTTTGTATAAAAATACCAAAATGTCCTTCAATTTTTTATTTTTTATTTTTTTTGAAGGTAGTGGAGGGTAATAGATGGAAATGATCATATGAAATTGTAAATTTTAGGTATTTTGATGGAATTGATTGGGTGGAATTGAGCCTATTTGGCTTCTACATAAAATTGAAAAATTTTCTAATTCCATCATACCAAACAAGCATCATGATAGAATTGATCCTCAATTCCATTTCCATCAACTCTAATTCCATCATACCAAACATGGCCTATATGATCCTTCTAAACAACAATGTGTGTGTGTGTGTGTGGGTGTTGGGGGGAATGCAAAGAAAGAAATAATACGGGCTAGTGGGATTGCTTTATGCGTTATGGGACCTGTTTCTTTTGATGGGAATTCAACCGCAATGATGAAAGAGAGATTCCAGAAACTAAAGAGATAGTGACAATAGCCACTATATTATATGTCCAAGGGGTGTGTTGTAAGTTTTAACAACTTGCACTCACTTGTTACCTTAAAGCTTGTCTCTCATTATTTTATATAATTATTATGCCACTCTCCCTTATGCTAATTCCATCAACTTGCTGCTTCTCATTTCAACTCTCACTTCCCCCTTGTCACTACTCACTACCATCCGGGATTTTCATTTCATTTTAATTTACCGATATAATATAATATTAATTATTTCGTATACATTACCCACCAACATTTAAAATAAAAGTAAAAATATCAGCATCGCTAAGTATAACCTAACACCGTTATTTTTTGTGCTGGGGCCTACACTATTTTTTCATATGCATAAGCCTTACCACCAGAAGTAAGGGTGTTAGGTTATACTTAACAATCATGACATTTTCATATTTATTTTAAATATTTATGGTTATTTTTACACCTTTAAAAAATATATGATGCTTGACCTATGTTTTATAAAAGCTCATGGTTTTTGCATTTTAACCCTTATGTATATATATGTATTGTTTTTTCCGGAGCTGCACTCAGAAACATGAGATAATTAAGCTATAGAACAGAGCACTAACGTACGTATGTGTTTGAGGAAATGAATGGAAGTGGGGATACCAAGGAATACTTTACTTGGAAAAAGAAACGGTTCAAAAGCCAACGGCCATATAAAACCTCAACTAACACGTAAAACGGAGTACTGTGAAATTAATTAAACAAGTAAAGGGGATTGCCATGTAAAGAGTTACGCCTACCAATTTTTTTTTTTTTTTGGTCGAAGCTACCAAAATTTCAATATCCATGTGCTCACACTTAGTAATATCATTCACAAAAAGCAAGTCGTGAGTGAATATGATGTTCTTGGAGGGGCTGTTAAGGCGCAAAGATCCATCAACTGGATTTTAATTCTTTTTTTAAAATAAAATAAAATAAAATGTTGATGGAAAGGTTTAGTGATATAATAAATCATGGATTAGACGGCAAAACAAATCATGGATTAAAATAATAGGTATGATCTAATTTAATTAAAAAACACACTAATTTCTGATTGCCTAATATATACTTCCTCCGGTCCTATTTATAAGCAACTTTTTTTCTTGATTGCGAAAAACGAACTGGTAGTTAAAAACAATAAGTGTGTCAAAAATGTCATGTTTTTTTTTCCATATATACCCATATTTATGAAAAAGAGTATAGGAGAGAGAATACATAAAAAATATGAGAGATAATGAGTATTTAATAAGGGTAAAATAGGAAAAAGAAGCTAACACTTTCAGACAAAAAATAAAAATTGCTTATCAAAGGAACCAAACTTATAAGAGAGAAAATTATTTATAAATAAAACCAGAAGATTATATATTTGGTTCTTCCAAGATTGTCAATGGGACAAGTCAAGAACCTAACATCTCTGGATGCTGATCCATTTTTAAATGAACAGGCAAATGAATGGGCCATGCTCAAGGGATATGAACGCAGAGTTGACCCATTCAGCTGGCCCCTTTGTTTACCAAAGAAGCAAAGAATTTTCATTTTTTTAAAAATAAAGTTTATCACGTTGTTATTATTTTAATTATCATTTTTATTGACTTTTAAAGCTATAGTATAGCACGGGAATTTCTTAATTCTGTTTTAATTCTTTTTTTTTTTTTTTTCAATTCTCTTGAAGTTGGGGCATTAAAGAATTTTACTCATGTCTCATGCACGAACAATGGCGAAAATAGTCATTGAGCTTGACCCAAAAATCCACCGAGTGGCTCTTTTAAGGTTGAAAAATTAATAAATTATTAAACTGGTTTTTATATGTCCTTAAACCTATCAAGAAGATAAAACAAATTTTGTAAGCAAAAAAAAGATAACACAAAATTTTTTTTTGGCCCAAAAAAATAACACAAATTTGAATTTCAAGAAATACATTTATTAGGAAGGGTAAAAACCCTGTGTGTTTCTAAATCTTTTATTATATCCAAATAAAAAAAAAAATTGGTCACTATGCTTTACATTAATGTTTCATTTAATCTATATTATTTTTTTAAAATGTTTATAGATAGATTATTAATTCATGATTAAAGCTGATTAAAGTAATAAAACTATTAATTCGCGAACAAAATAACAGAGGGAGTATGATCTTAAAAAAAAAAGCATAATGATCAGTAGGGCTGAGCATTAGAGACTGAAGCCCGGTCAACCTAGCCCAGCCCAACCTGGTCCAAAGTGTAGAACGATCTGAGCAAGGAACCATACCAACCAGACCGGATTGGTTGTTCAGGCTAGACCAGTTCCAAACTGAGCGATGAGAGAGTCATGAGACCACTTAGGGGTATTTAAACTATCCTGATCCAATCTCGAACATTTTAATTTCAAGAATTTCTCATCTCATTTTAAGAATTTCTCATCTCAATCAGGACCGGGATTGGGATTACAATTTCCCGTCCCAACCAGGACCTTTTGTTTCCTATTCCCGTCCTGGTCTTGTTTTTTTTTAAAAAAAATTTTTACCTTATAAATTAAATTATCATTTTATTTTTTATATGTTTTACTCTATAAATTAAGTTATCATTTGATAAGAATAGTATCACATTTTTAGTTGGAATTAAACCGTATGTATCGTGCTATTAATTCAAACTATATAGTGTATAAAGATAATGATGAAGATGATAATAATAATAATAAAATGTTATTCTTCAATTCTAGATCAAATTGTGTGATTATTATGGTCTTGTTAGACGTTAAATGATCACTTTAAACCAAGGTTATTAAATCGGTACCGGTCAATGAACCAGTCGGGATACTGGGTCAAGGGTCAGTGGGTCAGACCGGAGCTAACCCGGGACCAAACCGGTGAGAGGGTGAGGCTTATTAATATGAAATTATAAAGAAATTAAAAAAAAATTTAAAAAAATATAAAAAAAAAACTAAACGAACTGGACCGGTTTTCTCACCATGTCACTGGTTCTCGGGCCGGACCGGCCGGTCTGATCCAGGTTTAATAACACTGCTTTAAACACTATATTATGAAAAAGTTAACTAATATAATAATATTTTTTAAATTTATTTTTTAAGAAAAAAAACTAGGATTTCCCGGGATCAAGATCAAACTGGGATAGGGATGCAATTTACATCTGGGCCAAAAATTTAACTAGATTATGAAAAATTTAACTAATATAATAATATATTTTAAATTTATTTTTTTAAAAAAAATCAGGATTTCCCTGTCTCCCGAGAAAATCAAATTGGAATAGGGATGCAATTTGCATCTAGGCAAAAAATGGGGACCGGGATTGGGGGATCCTGATCTCAGCCTGGGTCTTGAACACCCCTAGACCACATATATGCTCCTCTAATCCTTAATATAAGATATATTTACCTAATTTAATTAAATTAAAAAAATTAATTCATATAACATGTAATTTCTAAAACACCCTAATCACCTTCCTTAATTCTCTCATTCCCTCTCCTCTTTGATTATTATCGAGGGAGCATCAATAAGGGTAAATTAAAAAAATATTGACAAATATAAAAACTTCGTTTTATATTCAGGATCAAAATAAAATCCCCGAATATATTTTATATTAAGAACGGGAGGGAGTATCATCATACAGTAATATCTAGAAAAATAGAAAATCAGTAGGGGGGGGGGACCGATAAGTAATGAAGTTTTTCTTAAACACATTATAACTTCATCAAGCACTATAATTATCTGTCCTCTTATTGCAGCCATGGGGGTGAGGAATACTTTCCAAGGATAACCTACGACTGAGATATCAATATTCAGCAAGTGGCCTTGTTCTCATATCAGAATAAACATTACAGACAAAATACTCTATTACCACACAGACTCACAGCCAAGCTGAGGGATCTACAGCTTAGAAGCTGCTTCTTTGTCCAAGAACCATTTTAACTCAACCTCAGGTGACACCAATTCAACAGGCAGCTTCTCAGAATTCTCAGAAGCTCCCAGTGCAGTATGAACCGCATGTTCCTCACCAGCACCAGTGGAAGTCACCACCATTGCAATGTAATCAGATGAATTGATAACCGGGAAGGTAAAGGTTATTCTCTCAGGTGGTGGCTTCGGAGAGTCCTTAATGAAAGTGACCCATCTTTGATTCTCTTTCACAAGAGGATGCCTTGGAAACAGAGAAGCTACATGCCCGTCAGGGCCCATGCCCAGCAGCATCAGGTCAAATTTTGGAAAGCCAGTGGCCGACGATAACGGCAGCACTTTGCTCTGGACCAAGTGCTTGAGACACGCCTCGTAGTCATCAGCCGCTCCCTCCGCTGGCAAGGTGTCATTGATGGCATAAACATTGCCCGGAGGAATAGGCACCTGCCAACAGATACATTAAGAAATTACTAGCAGGTGAGGCTGATCATAGAGCATCCAGTTTAAGACAGAAGGAAGATGGTAAATTTATGTATCTAATTTCTATGATAATATAAAATTTATAGTTGGTTGAACAATTATGCTTAGTGTGTGACTCATCTAAGGTTCATATTCTAGTTCCAGTCAATTGAGCATTCTACCAAAGAATAAACTAAATAACTTGAGAGTTGAGAGTGTCTTCACCTTTCCTGAAATCTTTAACCTCTTACATAATTTAATAGATATAAGAATTTACTCATCAAACTTGTGAACATGTTCAAGTATATCTCCCATATACTTGTATCCTTCTACTCACCTTCCTCTCTTTATAAATATTTCCAGGGAAACTTTTAAGAAAAGCATCTTCCACCTAGTTCCTTAACTGGGTTTCAACATGCTATTTGTTTTTTAACCATGCTTTCAACTTGAACTTAGAACTTATCACCACTTACCGCGATGAATGAAACAAAAATTTCTGTTACAACCCCAAAAATCCTTAAAGTCGAACAATATTGTTCTGTTTTCAGAAGTTAAATATTGAAATCTCCTACGACACCTGATAACTCGTCATCAATGATTAAATAAATATACCTTGGAGAGAAATCCATCATAAGCAAGCTTGTAGTTACTATCTTCATGAGTCTTTGGCACCACCCTCTCATCCAACCAAAACACATGCCACTTAGACCAATCAACACTATTAACATGGGGAGATTCCACCAGTTTCCTGAAACTCCCAACATGAAACACCACGATTAACAAACCCTAAAAACTAATACACCGCAATAGCTATGATGCCCCATTGAATAGGGAAAATCGGCGCATTTTAACATGAAATGAAGAGGCCAAAATTTTCAATATAGAAAAGTCACCTGATATTATGTATCAAGGTGCCACCAGACAGAACGACGGTGAAGGAGCCTTTCTCCTTGGTGAACTTATCAGAAAGATCGGCGATGTAACTGGCCAAAGACACGGCCAGATCATCCTTTTCGAAGACTTCCACCTTCTTGTTGTCGGACTTTGCAGTCTCTGCCATCGAAGCTTTCACTTGAGCGAAAACCTATTACGATTCACACCAAACAGAGAAGAAACCCCTATATAGGCAAAAAGCGCGCAAGAGGAGTTACTATGGAAAGTGGAGCGAGAAGAAGACGGAATTGAGCTATCAATGTGGTGGAATTTGGATTCGCTAAGATTTGGAATTTGGAACAGGAAGTGGATGGGACTAGAGGCCATTCAAAGAGTAAAAGAATGTTTGGATGAGCAAAAGAGTGTTTGGACGAATTCTTGGAAGGTTTATAATTATTTATATATATAAATCGAGATAGAACTTTTATGTTTATCTTATTTTATATATTATAAATCATAATTAAAAAATTATTTTTAAATACTCAATTACTATTTTAATGGAGCACTAACACAGCACACTGCACTTGTGGGTCTTAGGGAACAACCATCATTAGGCACTGGACTCGGAAGAGCAACAGCATGTGAAAGAAACCGTACAAATATCATTCTATTTCAAATTCATGGTCGTTCCTATTTTCTCTTTTCCTTTTCCACACCCTCATCATCTCCTAACAGCAAAATTCCAAGCTCCGTTCAGGCTACAATCCTATTCATAATTTTATTATCATGGGAGTTCGACTCAACCAAGTTTATTATTCAAATTGTTAACTTTACGCCAACTTGTTTAACTCAATAATAGACCTAAAATTTATTAGAGTTTGTCGCCCTTGTCGTTGAACTTATTCTGTGATGAAAAATTTGGATGTATTTTCTAGTACCCCATTGTGAATTATCGTTGATACTCTGGATAAACATTAGATGATCATTAGTGTGGGAGTGAATAATTAAAACAGCGAGGTTTCTTCCCAATAACATGTTTGGACTTTTGAAGTGATACCCTCAGTTCTCATGTTCTTTTATTGTCACAAGGATAAATCCTTTCCACCGGTTATCTGTCATCGAGACATCAAAATTCAGCAGTACCTCCGTTCTCAAATCAGAATTACCATTACAAACACAAACACACAAGCAGACAACATAGATCCATTGCTTAGTTGAGGGACCTACAGCTTTCAAGCTACTCCTTTGTCTAAGAACCATTTTAACTCCCCTTCAGGTGAAACCAATGCAACAGGCAGCTTATCAGGATTCTCAGAGTCTCTAAGCGCAGAGTGAACTGCATCTGCTTTACCAGCACCAGTCGACACAATGGCAGTGTAAGCTGAAGAATTAATGACCGGAAAGGTAAAAGTTATTCTCTCCGGGGGTGGTTTCGGCGAGTCCTTGATGAAGGCGACCCATTTGTACCCTCTTTCATGAGAGGATGCCCTGGGAGTAGAGAAGCCACATGCCCATCAGGGCCCATACCAAGTAAGATCAGATCAAATTTGGACCAGGAAGTGGATGGGACTTGAGGCCATTCAATGTGTAAAAGAATGTTTGGATGGGTAAAAGAGTGTTCGGACGAGTTTTTAATAGGTTTACAAGTGTTTATATACGTAAGTCGAGATAGCTTTCTTATTATATACTTATCTCATATATCAAAAATCACAATTAAAAAGTTGTTTTTAAAGACTCAATTACTATTTTATAGCATGTTTGGGATCACGATTTTTTAAAAAATAAGTCTTTATTACGCAAGCCGAGATAAAACTCCTCTCACATACTTACCTCGTATATTGTGAATCACGATTTATAAGCACTTATTACTTAAAAATAAACTATTCCAAATGAACATTTTTTTTTTTTTTGCAAGCAAACGAACACTTAATCGTGCACTAACAACTAACACAGCACACTGCACTTGTGCGTCAGGGAACAACCATCATTAGGCACTGGACTTGAAAAAGCAACGGCACGTGAAAGAAACCGCACAAATATCATTCTATTCCAAATTCATGGTCCTTCCTATTTTCTCTTTTCTTTTTCCACACCCTCATCATCTCCTAACGGCAAAATTCCAAGCCCCGTTCAGGCTGCAATCCTATTCATAATTTTATTATCATGGGAGTTCAACTCAACCAAGTTTATTATTCAAATTGTTAACTTTTTTTTTTTTGATACAAAAGAAAAGCATAAAACAAAATTAAAAATAAATACAAAACTAAGATAGCTGCATAACGCTAGCCAACGTGTCAGGACCCATAATGGTCAAACCAGGGTAGTCGTTCAAAGCTGTCTTGGCAATTAAATTAGCTCTAGAATTCAAATTTCTCTCAATATATTCAATCATCACAACCCAGTCGCGTCGTAGCATTTCTTTCGCTTCCATGATGAGAGACCAATCTTCGTGAAGGTCAGAAATATCATTCAGAAGAAGATGTATCACTTCCTGAGAGTCGCTTCTCAATCGAACCAGTCTATGACCTCCCTCCCATGCTCTCTTCAAGCCCAATAAACAACCCCAGATTTCTGCTTCAAGAGATTCACCATTCTCAAGCCTGAGACGAAAACCTTCCAATATACTTCCATTATGGTCAATAATAATTCCTCCACATGCACATTTTCCTTGCCTCTGAGAATAAGCTCTATCGACCTCTACAGTAGTATAACTATCGACGTTGTGAAATGTAGAGCCTTCAACTTGAACTTGATTGTTTGCAAGCTTCGTATATTTAATCCTTTTCGTAGCTTCCATAAAGCTTCCTAGGATTGCCCTAGCCTTAGCATTAATTTGATTGAGATCCATGCTCGGACAAGAGTGAATCCTCTCATTACGATCCCTCCAAATGAGCCAACAGATTATAACAAAGAGATATTTTCATTGCTCCATATCAAGCCCATAAGAATGTCTCATATTCGCCTGGAACCAGGTATGAATATTACCCGAGAAGAACCTGTCATAGACGGATGGGTGAATGATTTTCTCCCAGATATTCCTAATGTCCTTGCAATCTCTAATTGCATGAATTTCATCTTCAATGAACTCTTGACAACGGTCGCAACGGCCGTTAGGATGAAGGGACATTCGTTGCTTCCAGCTATTAGTGATAAGTCGTCCATGTAACATAAGCCAAGCAAAAAGCTTACATCTTTGGGGAATTTTGAGTTTCCAGACATCACCCCATCTACCTTCTAGAGAGACCTCTTCGTGAGAGAGAACCTTATATGCCGATCGCACCGTGAAGGAACCATGCTTTTCAAATTTCCAACGAGCTCTCTCAATACCGTCTCTGTCTGTAATTAACTGGATACCTTCTTGAACCTTAGGCCAATTTTGTTTAATTCCACTCCAGGTGTTGGATCCTGGTTTTTTGGAGTTAATTCGTGGTATGAGATCATCACCACAACCATACTTGCTTCTGATAACTTTAGCCCATAGAGAATCTTGCTCTTTAATCAATCCCTACCCAAGCTTCATCATATAAGCTCGATTCTGTTGTCTTATATGCTTCATACCTAGACCCCCTTTAGTTTTCTCAGTACAAACCTTATCCCACGCCACTAGATGCATTCGTCTTCGTTCATCTGATGAACCCCAAAGGAAGTTACGTGCCTTCTTTTCAATATTTTCACAAACAGATGCTGGTAGGTTGGTCGTCTGCATGTTATAAGAAGGCATCGCAGCTATGACTGATTTAACTAATGTATCACGGCCTGCAAGAGAAATTCTTGAGGCATGCCAACTGCTTAGCCTATCTTTAACTTTATCAACAAGATGCTGGAAAGTTTCAGTAGTAACACGATCATGGTGCAAAGGCACACCCAAGTATTTCCCAAGATTCCCTGTGATTTGGAAGCCCAACTCCTCGCTCATTTGTCGTGCTCTATTATGATTAACATTTTTTGAGAAGAAGACTCTTGTTTTGTTTGCGTTCACTTTATGACCCGATGCATTGCAAAATTTATCCAAGCAATCCTTGATCATCTCGACTTGGTCTATATTTGCCTCTGCAAAAAGTAACAAGTCGTCAGCAAAAAATAAATGGGTAATAGGAGGACCATTCTTACCTAGTCTGATCGGTTTCCATCGCTTAATAGATATCATATGTTGAATGATGTGAGCCAATTTCTCCATACATATCACAAACAAGTATGATGAAATAGGATCTCCCTGTCTGATGCCTCTAGTTGGAGAGAACTCCTCCGCTCTACTACCTTCCCAGAGAATTTGCATAGTTGGAGAGGAGATACAGGCCTTTACCACCTCTATAAGACTGTTTGGAATTTGGAGTTCCTCTAGGCAACTCATAATGAAGTCCCAACGCACTCGATCATATGCTTTCTCTAGGTCTATTTTAATGGCCATAAATCCCTTCTTTCCTTTCATGTTTCGCATAGAATGTATCACCTCTTGAGCAATCACAATATTATCAGAGCTGGATCTTCCCGGTACAAAACCACATTGGTTAGGTGAAATAACCTGAGGAAGAAGGCATTTAATACGATTAGCAATAATTTTAGTAATAATCTTATAAATTACATTACATAAACTGATGGGACGAAAATCTCGAATAGTTTCTGGGTACTCCCTCTTAGGAATAAGCACAATAAAGGTATGGTTGATATCTTTTATTGATGCTGGATTCTCTATAGCACTCTTGACCATTTTGATGACAGAAGGACCTAGGATATCCCATTGACTCTGAAAGAAGAGAGCATTCAAACCATCCGGGCCTGGAGATTTCAAAGCCCCCATGTTGAAAACCACTGATTTGATTTCCTCGTTGGATATATTACTGTGGAGACGTAATAAATCTGCCGGATCAATCGTTGGGAATGGATAGATAGATAAATCTATTATTCTGCCATTATTTTCCTCACGAAAGAGATTAACAAAGAAGTCAGTAGCAATATGCTTAATTTCGTTTGCATCATCGGTCCATTCACCCGAGTCTTTCATAATGACTTCAATTTTGTTTCTCCTCCTCCTACCATTAGCACGAGCATGAAAATATTTTGTATTTTTATCTCCCATAGAATACCAATTACACTTCGCTTTCTGAGCCCATAGAAGATCTTCCTGTTAGATATGAATAGTTTTGATGATGTCAAATATAGATGTTAAATATGAGCAAAAAGTCTGTATGATATAATTATCTTCTACATTGACTAACTACTATATTTAATGTTGCATATTTTGTAGATTAGTCATAAACCCGATTGTGGGTTGATGCCTCATATGTGGAGAATGATTATCAAGAAGAAAATCAAGAGACAAGGGATTGAAGAAAGAAGGGGGAGCAAGAACTAATAGGAATATCAAGCAAATATTGAAGATATCCATCAAGAAGATTGAAGTTGGGTTATGAAGAATGATCATCAAGAGGAAAAATAAGAAGAAAGAGATTAAAGAAAGAAGAACTTGCAAGATCACATGAGAATATCAAGATTCAAGCTCCTAGAAATGATACCGGAGGTTTCTATGATCATACGGAAGTTAGAATGGGTCAATACGAGGCTAAAATGATGTATACGGAAGCTATGGTACCTTTGGGGATGATTACCCGAGTAATCACTCGAGTAATATGGCATTTTATGATTTTGGAGGTGTTTACTCGAGGCCTTACTCGAGTAATCTGCCGGGTTATTTGATGAATTACTCGAGGCGGAACTTGAAGTAATGGCACTCTGTTTTCGCGCGACAGAACAGAGGTTCGGTATTTTGATGATATCTCTCCAACCACATGTCGGATCGAACTGAAACCGGTGGCATTGGAAACTAGACTTCCAACACGAACTTTTGACACCAAGATCACATTCAAAGGAGTTCAGATGAGGGAGATATGATCTGTTGAAGTTGACTCATGAATCACCGTCATATTCCAGGACAGTTTTGGTATTTTGGACATAACTCTCAAAATACATATCGTATTGAGACGAAACCGGTGCCATATGAAAGAAGACTCAAAGAGCTTTACATGGATATATAATTTGTCACATTTGAAGCTATATCCTAAGAGCTATGACTTCTGGAAGTTGCTGCTCGTGAGTTCAGAAATGGTCTAAGAACAGTAGATACTCTTTGGATCATAACTTTCTGTACACAACGAGTTTGGAGCTGATTCTTGTTGCATTGGAATATAGATCATGAGGGCTTTCCGATGATATATAATTTGCCATGTTTCGAGTCAAAATCAAGAATTCACTTGAAGGCACCACTCGAGTAACTAGTTGATAACAAAAGACGTTACTCGAGTAGCTACTCGAGTAACCAGGTAAATCACGTGAAGTTGCTCTCGACATTTTGTACGACTGCTAATGTTACTCGAGGAGGTACTCGAGTAACCATGCGAAAACTTCAAGTCACTACTGGAGTAAATCACTGTTCATGAAGAGTTATTGACGAAAACTTCAAGTCACTACTGGAGTAAATCACTGTACATTGATGAAAACTTCAAGTCATTACTGGAGTAAAGCACTGTTCATGCGAAAACTTCAAGTCACTACTGGAGTAAATCACTGTACATGAAGAGTTATTGACGAAAACTTCAAGTCACTACTGGAGTAAAGCACTGTGCATGAACAGAAAACTTCAAGTCACTACCCGAGTAAGCTATGCAAAAAATAGAAGGTCACTCGAGTAGTCACTCGAGTAACTTGTGAAGAAACTTGATGTTTACTCGAGTACGTACTCGAGTAATGCTTCCCAGGAAAACAGAACAACGTCTCGAAAATTCTGGAAATCAATGGAATGATCATATAACTCATTCTTATTGCTTCTAATCACTTTAACACTTCATTGTATTAGTGTTTAATGTATTTCTCCAGGAATACAATGAAGATATGATGTGAAGAGTCAAAAGGTGAATTTGCGGAAGAGAAGCGTCAACGTTCCAACGGCTAGTTTTCAAAAACGAAGAACAGTCAAACAAAGCTGCGCACGCTCTAACGGACATGTTCCAACGGTCATTATCAACACATCTATATATATGGGAACATTCAAGAAGAACAACAATGAAAAACGCAGAAGAACATGATGAGATTATGAATCATCCACTTCTACTCAAATACTCTCTGTTCTTATCTATTTTCCACATCATGTATATTTGAGAGAGTGTTTTTGTATTGTACTTCAGTATTCATCATATCCACTCTGTGAGAGAGTTTATAAACACTTTCAATTGTATTTCTGAATTGATCTCAAGGTAGAGGGACCTTGAGTGGGTTGATTTCCTTACGGGCAAGTGTAGAGAGAATCGCCGGTAAGACTTTCTACTCGTAAGACTTACAAGGTGCAAGCAGTAGAGAACGTTGCTGCTCATAAGACTTACAGTGGTGTAAGCAGAAGAGAACGTTGCTGCTCGTTAGACTTGCATAGGTAAGCAGGAGAGAAAGGTCTTCGGGATTGCTCTACTCGTAAGACTTGTTGTAAGGGGGAGTACTTGGTGAGAACTTTGTAAAGGCTTTTCTTGTGCCTGGATTAAACAAGAAGATAGTGGATTTGAAAATCTCAGGAGGAGCCTGGGGACTGGACGTAGGCCATCACAGATTGGACCGAACCAGGATAAATCACAGTTTGCACACTCTCTTCCTTAAACTCTTATATTTCCAGCATATATTAACTGTTGATTTATGATTCATTACTTTCATATTTATTGCTTCCTCTAAGATGCAAAAAGATTTACAAAGTTCTTAAGATTTTTATCTTACACCCAATTCACCCCCCCTCTTGGGTGTCAGCCGGTTCTAACATTTGGTATCAGAGCCGGACTCTTGTTTAAAGGACTTAACCGTCTCAAGAGTTTATAATGGCTGATTTTGGGTGTTATATGCTTTCTGAAGGTTTTGACTACACTGTTCCACCTATTTTGAAAGATATTGATTTTTGGTTTTGGAAAGCTAGAATGACATCTTTCATAAAAAGCTTTGATTATGATATGTGGAATGTTTTTACAAATATCTTTGATTTCAAACCAAGAAAGGATTGGACAGAAAGAGAAAAGAAAATGTTTTCGTTAAACATTAGAGCAATGAAAATTTTGTATAGTGCTTTAACTGAAAATGATTTTGAGAAAATTAGATTATGCTCTACTGCAAGAGATATTTGGGATACTCTTGATTCAATGTATACTTCTAACAAGTGTGTTGAAATTGAAAGTGTTGATAGTTCATGTGAAACTAAAAGCTGCATATCTACGATTCATGAACAAGTGAAAGTTGACAATGAAGATGGAGAAATCATAGAACACTTCCATGATCTTGTCAACATAAAAGAACAAGAGGAAGATGATTCCCAAGAAGTGCTCATTACGGACGAATTTGATGGATCATCCTCTAGAGATCAAGAAACACATATGGTAAACAATTCCAATTCTTCTGGAGTTATTTTGAAAACTGATTTTCAAAGTTTGCATAAAATTGTTTCTCAACCAAGTGTTGATTCTATTCTGAAAAGCAAAAATGTTTTCAATCATGCTGGAAAGTTTATTGGAAAGAAAGAATGTTCAAATGAAATTTATTCAGGTTTTTACTCTCTTGACCGACACAATACTTGCATAAAATCTCATAATGCATATCATCATATTATTTGCAATTATTGTGGTAAATCAGGTCATATTTCTCACACATGCTATATTAGAAGAAATTCTAATGTGAGGAATAAATGTGCTTGGATTCCTAAAACACAAGTGAGTTCAAATGCTAACGTTCAAGGACCCAAAGCAAAATGGGTACCAAAATGTCCATATGGTGTTTCATGTGTGCAGATTGATCCTAGAAAAATTGGACAAAAGGGTACTGAGAAAATGAAGAAGATTCCAAGAGTTTCTCATGCACCAAGAAAGAGGTTCATACCATCTATATCGAAAAGAAGAACTCTCGGAGCACCCATTGCTAGAACTGCAAAGTTTAATCACAAAGAAATGCAATGGAGAAAAAGAGTACGTTCTACCTCAAGAATGGACTACCATAGAGTACCACTCAACTATCTTGAGGAGAACAAGAAAAGGAGGATCTCTCAAGCATCAAGTACAAGACTCCTGGAGTCTATGTATTTTGAGAGACGATTGCCAACACCCAAAGCAAGATATTCAAAGTATCAACATCATAGAAAAATGCAGTGGGTAAGCAAAAGCAATCTTCCAAGTATCTAAGGCAAAGGTACACAATGATAAAACCTCCTATGTTATTGTCCGTAATATTTATTGAGGTTTTAGATTTTGGAATCTTAGGAATGAGCATTGCAAATGATTTTGAAATTATATTTTCACATCCCTTAAAAAGGCATTTAATAGATTTATTTATAAAGGGATTGCAATGCTCAATAGGATAATTCTTTATGCATATATAATGATTTGAAAAGAAAATATTTCTTTTATGCATAAAGATATGTTTAATTCATTATGCGCAATTGCCTCGAATTGATTATATTCTTAGAGCATGTGAATTTTATCTTGATTCCTACAAGCTAACAAGAAATGGATCCAATCAATGTTGGATACCATGAAGAAAAGAAATTTATATAGTTCTGTAGAATAAGAAAAAGCTTCTCAAGACTATGACCACATTCATATCTTGATGATGCTGAAATTCGGAGTTTGGATCTTGGTGCTGATTGTGCAAAGGAGAGAAACCAATGTTATTCCACCAAAATCAAGCAAGCTGTCACAAGGACAATTACGGTGATATCTAATCCTTACTCTATACTGTGATTATATGAATTATTTATTTTGAGTAATGAGAATTTGTTCATTATTGCATTCATTTAGCAATCAATCCTTCATGATTGATAATTTGTTTATAGATTGCTAAATGAACGATAAGTGAAATTGTGCATAGTTTATCTATCAATTTATGTTTTGAAGTGCACAATTCAAAAATGTGTTTTGGTTTCATCATGTGTTATAAAATTGCATACCATTAGCAATCAATCATTTATGGTTTTCAAACTGTTTTTAGATTGCTAAATGGACTTAAAATGAAATTGTGTATTTGAGTTTTGAAAAGTACATTTCAAAAATATACTTAGATTCCAATTCATCTTGTTTATAAAAATGCATACACATTATTTGAAAATTACTTAATATTGTTTGCATTTAAATTGGTTTCAAAATTGGAAGTTAATATTTATGTATACTGTAAATCAGAAATGCTTCAAATTATTCCACTAGAGTATTTCCCCATCATTGACATATTGATCATTAATCTTAAATGTGTTATCCAATGCTTGAACTCCTCAACCATTATTTTCTAACAAGTTAGACCTTATGTCTAACAAGTTAACTATCTATATGAGTTTCAAGTGTATTTCCTAGAAAAGAATCTAATATGTGAAAGCTTTATGCCTAATGCATAAATCTTTGGTTGGCCATGTTATTCCAAGCATTATGAATGTTCATTAGTGCATTGAATCTTAATGCATTAACCATTATTGTGGAATAACTTACCAGGATAATATTCTAGAACTCTAGTCATTTGGATCAATGAGTATGTGTTTCATCATCCATAAATTTTTATACTCATCCTGTTGCTCAAATGTATTACCATTTGTCTTCATCCATTCTTTGAGTAACTTGATCCTTCTATTCAAATTCTTGAGGTGAATATCCCTATTCTTCAAGACACATCTCTAAAAGTCAAGTTTATCTCTTGGTCAATGGCAAAGTCATTGTGTTTATATACATCCTTGAAATTAAGTCTTTTTGGCTAATTCATTTTCAATATGACTTTTGCTCTTGGAAAATTCTCAAACATGTTAAACTCCAATGTCTAACATGTTATCTTAGTTGTTCTCTAAAAAGGAAGCTTTCTGGTATATGTATATTTAAACTATTGACTTTCACCATTTTCAACATAAACATTGATTATAAACATATTTCAAAGATGAGTTTTGCATATATTCAAAATCTCAATTTTACAATGCATTGTCATGATTTGAAATTAAATATGAGATTTGAATCAATGTGCGTATCTCATGATCATTCTTGAAAAATCTGATTTCATTAATGATTTATCATTTTATAATAGTTGGTCATTATAAATAGATTTTCAACTCTCTTTGATCTGACTTACCTGCCTTGCATGAAAATTTTATCAATGACATATCTTTTAAAGTGTATTTACAAATTGTCATTGATCTTTGAAATTATCATTCTTGGTATTATTTGTTCATTACCCTTTATGATTTAATTGCTTGAATTTATTTAATTGGGTAAAATTATATTTTGGTCTTTGTTGATTATTATACTCTTTGCTCAAATATCATATGATTCAATTATATAAGAGCATAAGAGTTATAATGTCTAATATTATATGGACCCAAGAGAAAGTTGGGTACCAAAGAGCATTTATTTATACTTTTGCAGGAGTTGATCAAAATGCTCTACTTTTGGATACAAAGATCAAAGGCTAACAGAGAAGGCATGATTAGCAGTATTGCAATGTGAGCAGAAGCAAAATCTGTGGTATCGTTTAAGTGACACCACAAGTAAGTAGCTAGTGATGTAGCCAGAGAAAGAGAAAGAAGAAGAAAATCTCTTAGGTGAACCTAGACGAGATTCATCTCAAAGCAACTCAAGGCCAAGAATAAGTTTAGCCAATATGAATCTTTGTTGCCTACCCACCTTCCATATTATTCCAAGGTGATCAGAAGATATTCAGAGGAAGATGCTGAGATGCACAGAATCATCAAGCTTGGTGAGCCTATGAGGATTCTCAACTACAATCCTAGCTCTATGTTTTCACAAAATTATATGATATATCTATACTAGAGCTATGGTGAGCAAGGCCAATTCAATCGCTTCATGAAAGGATTATCACACAATGGCCTATATTATTAGTGAGAAGGAAAGGAACGTCGGAGAGATCATATCTTTCAAAGATATATATACTTCCATAGGACTTACTCCAAGTAATCAGAAGTTACTTCAAGTAATCTGCAATTACTTCAAGTATACCTTCAAGTAATTCGCAATTACTCCAAGTAAATCTGAAACTCACTCCAAGTTAACACAAGAGGCATAGAGGATGAGAGCTGAGACTTCAAGAATAAATGAGAGATAACACTTTGCTAGAGCTGGTCTCCCTGGTTCTTCATTCTTTGGTCCATCTATCCAAGGCTATCTGAGAAAGGAGCTCAACAATCCCACAGAGCTTGCTGCCAAACAATGTTGAGTTCATCACTTCTGTGAATGACAAGATTAGAAGACTCTGTGATTTGATCAACCGGAACTTCAAGGCCTTATTCCGAGCTCATCTTGGTATGCTTAACTGATCACAGAAATTATGCTTCAAAATCCCTCCATACTGATCACATCGACAGACAATGACTAGCCAATGATGCATTAATGGACTTCAGAGGATTATGTCTCGAGTGATTACGATATTACTCGAGTGAGGTATTGTATTCTTTAATTCAAATTCTCTGAGTTGCATCACTCAAAGTGAACACTTGAGTAATGACTCAAGTAATACAGGGTTACAGCCTTAAAACCCTGAATAGCATCATTATTTTCAATACTTGATTTCCCTCCAAATCTTCATATTTTCATACTCATTCTCTTTACAAAATTTTCAATGGTTTTTACAAATTTAGGAGAGTTATTAATTGTATTACTCATGATGATTTTTTTTTTCAAAAGCCATGCATTCATTAAGGGGGAGCTTCACATTCACATGTGTTTTATATCTTAAAAGCTCATCTCTTTTATTGAAAGAAAATCTTTTTAACATACTCATCTGAATTCACTATTTTTTAATTAGTTTTGATGATGAGTTATTCTTATATTTTCCTTTCATGATCTTAATTTTTAACATATCATATAGAAAGGATGACTTTGATTTGTGCAATAAAGTTAATACTTGATTGCACCAACCATTCTCCTTGCAAGAATGTTTTTTATTTATAACAGGAGAATTTGTTCTATGCAAGATCATTCCTCAACACACTAAAAGGAGAATGTATCAACTTTGAGGACATATGCTTTAGCGCTCAATCAAGGGACAACAACATTTCAAGCAACAAGAGTTTAGACACCTCTTGAGAAGCAAAATTGCATAGCAAAAATATGATAAACACAACATCATGGATCTAACACAACAAGAAGAGAAGGCAATGGATTTCATGGATCAATTATCAGCTTGTTACATCCAAATAAGCATTGAGCATGCTGAACAGAAACTCAACTCAATTGAGGAATCTTGGCAACAACATGAACATACATCAAAGTTGCATAGCAAGACGTGTGGAGAACACAACATCATAACTAGCATTGCTAAAGAATAGAGCAATGGTCTTCATGGAGCGCTTCATCATTTTCCAAAATCCAAATGAGCATTTCTAAACCCTCTCTTTATATTTTGAGTTTACTTTGCATATTCTTGACTATGGAAGTTTCCTTGAAAACTTTTCCAAATTGTTTCAAATTTGTTTTCATGAAAACCATTTTTCATTTACATCAAATTATAAATGAAACTACTTTCAAAACGGGGGAGAGAAACTTGTTTTCTTGATGCATTTATTTTGATTAATGGGGAGAATGGCATTTTTCATTTGATTTCATATTTACTTCTCTACAAGTCTTTCTTCTTTATACTTCAAACTTTTTGCTGATGTCAAATAGGGGGAGAGAAAGGCAAGAAAAATATATTGTTCTTACTTAGTTTTTATAACTCATACATATTTTTCTTGAAGGATTTATCATCATCAAAAAGGGGGAGAATGTTAGATATGAATAGTTTTGATGATGTCAAATATAGATGTTAAATATGAGCAAAAAGTCTGTATGATATAATTATCTTCTACATTGACTAACTACTATATTTAATGTTGCATATTTTGTAGATTAGTCATAAACCCGATTGTGGGTTGATGCCTCATATGTGGAGAATGATTATCAAGAAGAAAATCAAGAGACAAGGGATTGAAGAAAGAAGGGGGAGCAAGAACTAATAGGAATATCAAGCAAATATTGAAGATATCCATCAAGAAGATTGAAGTTGGGTTATGAAGAATGATCATCAAGAGGAAAAATAAGAAGAAAGAGATTAAAGAAAGAAGAACTTGCAAGATCACATGAGAATATCAAGATTCAAGCTCCTAGAAATGATACCGGAGGTTTCTATGATCATACGGAAGTTAGAATGGGTCAATACGAGGCTAAAATGATGTATACGGAAGCTATGGTACCTTTGGGGATGATTACCCGAGTAATCACTCGAGTAATATGGCATTTTATGATTTTGGAGGTGTTTACTCGAGGCCTTACTCGAGTAATCTGCCGGGTTATTTGATGAATTACTCGAGGCGGAACTTGAAGTAATGGCACTCTGTTTTCGCGCGACAGAACAGAGGTTCGGTATTTTGATGATATCTCTCCAACCACATGTCGGATCGAACTGAAACCGGTGGCATTGGAAACTAGACTTCCAACACGAACTTTTGACACCAAGATCACATTCAAAGGAGTTCAGATGAGGGAGATATGATCTGTTGAAGTTGACTCATGAATCACCGTCATATTCCAGGACAGTTTTGGTATTTTGGACATAACTCTCAAAATACATATCGTATTGAGACGAAACCGGTGCCATATGAAAGAAGACTCAAAGAGCTTTACATGGATATATAATTTGTCACATTTGAAGCTATATCCTAAGAGCTATGACTTCTGGAAGTTGCTGCTCGTGAGTTCAGAAATGGTCTAAGAACAGTAGATACTCTTTGGATCATAACTTTCTGTACACAACGAGTTTGGAGCTGATTCTTGTTGCATTGGAATATAGATCATGAGGGCTTTCCGATGATATATAATTTGCCATGTTTCGAGTCAAAATCAAGAATTCACTTGAAGGCACCACTCGAGTAACTAGTTGATAACAAAAGACGTTACTCGAGTAGCTACTCGAGTAACCAGGTAAATCACGTGAAGTTGCTCTCGACATTTTGTACGACTGCTAATGTTACTCGAGGAGGTACTCGAGTAACCATGCGAAAACTTCAAGTCACTACTGGAGTAAATCACTGTTCATGAAGAGTTATTGACGAAAACTTCAAGTCACTACTGGAGTAAATCACTGTACATTGATGAAAACTTCAAGTCATTACTGGAGTAAAGCACTGTTCATGCGAAAACTTCAAGTCACTACTGGAGTAAATCACTGTACATGAAGAGTTATTGACGAAAACTTCAAGTCACTACTGGAGTAAAGCACTGTGCATGAACAGAAAACTTCAAGTCACTACCCGAGTAAGCTATGCAAAAAATAGAAGGTCACTCGAGTAGTCACTCGAGTAACTTGTGAAGAAACTTGATGTTTACTCGAGTACGTACTCGAGTAATGCTTCCCAGGAAAACAGAACAACGTCTCGAAAATTCTGGAAATCAATGGAATGATCATATAACTCATTCTTATTGCTTCTAATCACTTTAACACTTCATTGTATTAGTGTTTAATGTATTTCTCCAGGAATACAATGAAGATATGATGTGAAGAGTCAAAAGGTGAATTTGCGGAAGAGAAGCGTCAACGTTCCAACGGCTAGTTTTCAAAAACGAAGAACAGTCAAACAAAGCTGCGCACGCTCTAACGGACATGTTCCAACGGTCATTATCAACACATCTATATATATGGGAACATTCAAGAAGAACAACAATGAAAAACGCAGAAGAACATGATGAGATTATGAATCATCCACTTCTACTCAAATACTCTCTGTTCTTATCTATTTTCCACATCATGTATATTTGAGAGAGTGTTTTTGTATTGTACTTCAGTATTCATCATATCCACTCTGTGAGAGAGTTTATAAACACTTTCAATTGTATTTCTGAATTGATCTCAAGGTAGAGGGACCTTGAGTGGGTTGATTTCCTTACGGGCAAGTGTAGAGAGAATCGCCGGTAAGACTTTCTACTCGTAAGACTTACAAGGTGCAAGCAGTAGAGAACGTTGCTGCTCATAAGACTTACAGTGGTGTAAGCAGAAGAGAACGTTGCTGCTCGTTAGACTTGCATAGGTAAGCAGGAGAGAAAGGTCTTCGGGATTGCTCTACTCGTAAGACTTGTTGTAAGGGGGAGTACTTGGTGAGAACTTTGTAAAGGCTTTTCTTGTGCCTGGATTAAACAAGAAGATAGTGGATTTGAAAATCTCAGGAGGAGCCTGGGGACTGGACGTAGGCCATCACAGATTGGACCGAACCAGGATAAATCACAGTTTGCACACTCTCTTCCTTAAACTCTTATATTTCCAGCATATATTAACTGTTGATTTATGATTCATTACTTTCATATTTATTGCTTCCTCTAAGATGCAAAAAGATTTACAAAGTTCTTAAGATTTTTATCTTACACCCAATTCACCCCCCCTCTTGGGTGTCAGCCGGTTCTAACACTTCCTGGATGAGGACTTCTTCCAATTCAAGCCAAAGCTTTTTCTGAAGCTGATCCATATCAGAGGTAAGCCCTGTCATTGCAGTAGAATTAGAAATCCCATCAAGTCGATTCATAAGTCTTCTTTTCTTGTGACCAAGGTGACCAAAAACATTATAACTCCATGTGCCCACTTTCGTAGTGAACTTTGCCACATTAAGATCCCAGCAACGCTCTTGGTCCCATGTATCCTTTACCATTCTTGTAAAGTCTTCATGAAGAACCCATGAAGCAATAACCCGAAATGGCCTATCCTTTATAACGTAAGGCTCTTTGATTGTAGTTTGCAAGAGAATCGGTCTATGATCAGATTTAAACCAAGGAAGATGCTTGACACAAGCCTCATTGTAAATATCCATGAACTTGTTATTTACTAAGACACGGTCAATTCGGCTCTCACACCCTTCTCTCTTCCAAGTAAAGAAAGGACCATGGCAACCCAAATCTTGTAGCTCAAGATTCTCAAACCAACAACAGAACTCTTTATCAGCTGAAATAGGATGATAAGCCTTTGATCTTCGCTCATTTTGATAGAGAGTAGCATTAAAGTCCCCACCAATTAACCACGGCCAGGAATTGTCAGGACATAGATTGTTTAAATCACACCACAACTGCCTTCTTCTGATCGGGTTAGTGCTAGCATAAACCGAAGTAATGAAAATTTTTTCATTTCCTCGCTCCACCCTCATATGAATAAATTGATTAGTTTTGGTAATAGTGGAAACACTGTAACCCAGGTCATTCCAAGCAAAACAAATACCCCCACGTAGCCCTTCAGCTTCAACAACTTCAAAATGATCAAAACCAAAACGACGACAACGAAGGCGAATCTGAGCTAAGTTAGCTTTAGTTTCAAATAAGGCCATAAAATCAACCAGATATCTCTTTTTCATCTCTTGTATAAGCCCCGGCATTGATTTGGAACCCGTACCCCTACTATTCCAGAAGAGACAATTCATGGAGTACCAATGGAAGGGGATGCATTGCTTATAGATCCCCAATTAGCTTCAGTAGAAGAGGTCATTTCCACCCCCGTTTTTTCCTCTAGATGCATTATGTCAATGGGCTCCTCCGATCCTTCAGTAACCAAAACTTGAAATGGGTTAGGAGATTTTAGAAAATGAGGTCTCCCTTCTTGTGCTTCAGTATCCACAGGAATCCATTTTTTCTGAAATTTAGTTCCCTTCCCAAGAACATGGGAACCCCCTTGTTTTGCTGTTACATTTTTTGACTTTCTCGGCACATTTGGCGCATGTCTAGAAAACTTATTCAGATTATCACTTGAGAGATTTTTCCCATTCTCTAACTCTGAATTTTTCTCCTTAATATCAGCTCCCATTAAATTGTCATTGACGTGCGAGACTCTCCCCCCGCTTTGATGAGCAATACCACTGTGATCTTTGTTTCCTGATTTGCGTCGCCAAGGTCGTTGCACCAAATTCCATGTTCCCAGACCCTCCTTCTTTGACTTCATGTCGGCACTAACCATTTTGGTTTCTTCCATAATCGTTCGAGTGCGTTTTTTATTCAAATCTGTAGCACCAGGAACTTCAGAAAAACTATCTGCGCCCGTAGTCTCATTAACTTACGGCATAGCTTTAGCCGAGTTAACCCCATTTTCGGAATTCGGAGTCATTGTCTTCTCTACCGTAGCTTGATCTTTTACACTATCTGGACAAGCATCTTTATGATGACCATATCTCCCACACCCAAAACAAATCAGATGCAAGCCCTCATATTCAATACATCGACGACGTCCAAATATGCTAATAGCTGATTTCAATCGTTTCTTAAGATCTATCTCAACACAAATACGATCATACTTTCCTCGTTCACTTGCATAAGTAATACGGTCAATTTTTAATGTTTTTCCCACTAAAGAGCCCAATCTCTTCAGACTAACCACATTAAAAAATTCAAGAGGAAGCAACGGAATCCTTACCCAGACGGCTGTTTTCCTTTGCACTTCCGCACTCCATGGGTCGAAGTTTGGTCGCCAGCGCTGAACTACAAGATAATGATCCGCCACCATCCATGGTCCTTCTTGATAAATCCTCAACATGTCTTCCTCATCCTCAAAAGACACCACGAAGAACCCATTGTCAAGATCCCTTGTTGTAAATGGTTTACTAGTCTGCCACAAGCGAGACAAGCTAACTCTCATTGCCCAAATAGGAATGTTCTTACCAAGGAGTTTGATAATCAGAGACCTCTTCCATGGTGCACACCATAACTCATATTCCTCTCTAGTAAACTTGAAAGTGGGGCAATCCTCATTATCAGAATCTTCTTGTACCTCCTCCTCGTCAGTAATTTTCTGAAAAAAACCTTGCAGTCCCTCAATATACTCAGCCCATGCATCATCAATAACACTGCTCCCTTTCTTGTCCTTCGAGACTTGCACATTTTCAGATCCAAGAAGTTTCTCCTTGAAGGATTGACCCTGACCTTTAAAAACATCATCATCTTGGTCATTCGGATCATCTGGACGACCATGCCTTACCTTTTTTTTTACTCGCTTTAGCTTTTCACTATTTTCCATATTCTATTTTCCTCACAATCAAGAAAACTTCTCCTAGAATTCAAAACAAAAAATAAAACACAAGCAAGGCCAAAGCTCAGATCAAAACAAAGGGACCGATTAGCACAGAAGAGCCAAACAAAGTGCAAGATCTTCACAACGCGATAATCAAACCAATCAGAAAAACAAATCAGAACAGAACCAATGAGCAAATCAAACGCAGCACCGAAAAATTCGCTTGAAGGCAGATAAAAACTGCAAAAGACTAGATTGGAGTTGATCAAGGCTCAACCAGGGAAGATCCGAGAACGCAATCGACAGAGAGCTCCGATACAAAGAGAATCCGAAGTTCACTGTTGCGAGCTTAATGAAACACAGGGCAGGAACCACGAGCGACGTCGACTCCGGAAGAAACGAAGATCAGAACGCGAGCGACAGAGAGCACCATTAGCGACAGAGAGCACCCAGCGACAGCGAGCACCGAGAGCACCGTTAGCGACTCAGCAGAAGAAGTTCAGTTCGCCGGAAAAGAAAAAACAGAGCGCCGCAGAAAACAGAGACTCCCAGCGTTGCAGATATAAACAGAAGCTCCGACAGTGCAGATCCGACCGGCGACCGTCGACGCTGAAGGTTACTGTTGCACTGCAACGGTAATCACGACAGAGGAAAAGCTCTCACTGTTCACTCAGAGAAAAAGCCCTCTCAAAATATTTGTTCGGGTTCAAATTGTTAACTTTACACCAACTTGTTTAACTCAATTAATAGATCTAAAATTCATCAGAGTTTGTCGCCCTTGTCGTTGAACTTATTCTGTGATGCAAAATTTGGATGTATTTTCTAGTACCCCATTGTGAATTATCGCTGATACACTGGATAAACATTAGATGATCATTAGTGTGGGAATGAATAATAAAAACAGTGAGGTTTCTTCCCAATAACATGTTTGGCCTTTGAAGTGATACCCTCGGTTCTCATGTTCTTTTATTGCCACAAGGATAAATCCTTTCGACCGCTTATCTGTCATCGAGACATCAAAATTCAGCAGTACCTCCGTTCTCATATCAGAATTAACATTACAAACACAAATACACAAGCAAACAACATAGATCCATTGCTTAGTTGAGGGATCTACAGCTTCGAAGCTGCTCCTTTGTCTAAGAACCATTTTAACTCCCCCTCAGGTGATACCAATGCAACAGGCAGCTTATCAGGATTCTCAGAGTCTCTAAGTGCAGAATGAACTGCATCTGCTTTACCAGCACCAGTCGACACAATGGCAGTGTAAGCTGAAGAATTAATGACCGGAAAGGTAAAAGTTATTCTCTCCGGGGGTGGTTTTGGCGAGTCCTTGATGAAGGCAATCCATTTGGTACTCTCTTTCATGAGAGGATGCTCTGGGAATAGAGAAGCCACATGCCCATCAGGGCCCATACCAAGTAAGATTAGATCAAATTTAGGAAATCCGCTTGCTGATGATACTGCTATCACATTGTTCTTGACCAAGTGCCTAACACATGTTTCATAGTCATCAGCTGCTCCCTCAGCTGACAAGGCCTCATTGATGGCATATACATTGCCGGGAGGAATTGGAACCTGCCAAGAGAAACATGCAGAAAGCATTGACTGGTAAGTTTGATCATAGTGAATCGGGTGAGAAATGTAGAAAGATTGTATGTCACAGCCAATTGTAGTGTTTTAAACAAGCATGAATAAACTGAATAACACGAGACTGCCTCTGAATGCCATTCAATCCAAAAATGGAGGCTTCTGAACCAATGAGAATTTACACATCAAACTTGTGAGCATAGATAACAACATTCAATCAAACATGGGAGGCTTCTGAAATTCTAAACAGAATTTAGTAAGATTATGATGTCATCTTATCATGCTTTAACCCCATTGTTTAGTAACATTTCCGTGATACTTTTATTCTTGGGCGCGCTTCTTCAGTTGATAATTGATAAATATTTTCAACAAATGTTTTCGAGGAAAATATATTCCATACAATTCCTCGAAGGCGTTACTCACGTGCTATCTTTTTTAACAAGAAGCCTTCAACTCGAACAGATAAGCATTTCAATGGCAGAAGCAGGGCCAGTTCACAGTCCCACATTTTAAACTTGAAACCAACCCTCTTTTGTTACCACAATGGAATGGAACAAAAATACCGTCTTATTGCAAACCATCTCAAAGATGAATAACACTTGTAAATTCCGTAGCAGTAAAAAACTTAAATCCTCTATGACATTCGATAATTCGTGATCAATATATACCTTGGAGAGAAATCCATCATAAGCAAGCTTGTAGTTACTATCTTCGTGAGTCTTAGGCACTACCCTCTCATCCACCCAAAACACATGCCACCTAGACCATTCAATAGTATCAACATGCGGCGGTTCCACCAATTTCCTGACATAAAAATTCACCAATTTCGCCGCATGAGAAACTACTATTTATGTTCCAAGAACAAAAAGCTCCCCAAGATAATCCACACCAACTGATACAAAATCCCACCGGAAAAGAAAATGGAGTATTGTAATACGGAAAAACCAAATTAGTAAACTGACCTGAGATGATGAATCAACGATCCACCAGACAAAGCGACCGTAAAAGTTCCTCGCTCTTTAATGAACTTAGCAGACAGATCGGCGACGTAATCGGCCAAAGGCACGGCCAGCTCGTCCGTTTCAAAGACTTCCACCTTCTTGTTCACCGACTTGGGAGTCTCCGCCATCGAGATCTTCACTTTGGGGGAAAATCTCTTGGGATTCGCGCCAATCAGAGAAACCCCTTTAGAGGTAAGAGCGCGGCTTAGGAATTTCTGCGAGAGCTGGGGCGAGAAGAAGGAAGGAGTTGAGAATGATGGTGGATTTAGGATTCGCGTAGAAGGGGAAAATGAAGGGGAGGAGCGAGTAGAGGCCATTCAAAAAGCGCTCACTCTCCTTATAGTAGAGCGTAGTTGCTAAACTTTTATCACGAGTCAAAGGACTTGGGAACAAAGTTGCACATGAATGAGACCTATACACACACAAGTAAACCCTTCTAATTGTGACGCTTCGCTTGATAAAAGGGCGCTTTGACACTTGTGAATCAGATATACACTTGGCTTCTTTATAAATTCTAAATAAATTAGAAGTTGATGTTGATTTTAAATATAAGGTATATTTTATATGTTTATAATTTTTTTTAAATTAATTGTATTAACATTTTCTTAACAATAATTAGATAAAAAAAATATGAGCGAATTAAAGAAGATGATTTAGGTGTTTTGAAAAAAAAGATGTGATATCAACTAAATTAACCAATTTACTTAATCTAATTAAATATTAGTTGATTAGGTTTTACATTAACTAGATCAGTGTAACATAATTTGATTGTGCTGAGTTAAAACATGACAACAAACTATTTTACTTTAGTGAGGTATGTTAAATTCCACCCTTAAGGGCTTGTTTGATATGAGGGGAGGGGATGGGAGGGAAAGTGGACGGAGGGAAAATTTTTTTGAGTTGAATTTAAAAAAATTAGAGAAGTGGGGTTAAAAAATTTTAATTAATTTTTCTTACTATTTTATCTTATATATTCTCTTTATTAAAATTTTATTACCCTACTTCTTCAATCTTTTAAAATTCAACTCATAAAAATTTTTCATCCCCTCCCTTCCCCTCCAAATCCCTCACACCAAACAAACCCTAAATGTTCATTTATAAAATGGTTTTTAGTTGTTTTTAAGGCGTAGTTTACTGTAGTGAGTATTTAGATCCAATTCATTTAAACTTTTAGCTATAAAAAAATTATTCTAGTTCACAAAATAAGAAGACTTATTCGAGAGTTTATAACAAGACTCGTTGTTGTAAGTTCATAAATCTAGCTAAGACTTGTCCTAGCTCAAACCTCAAAGAACCTGGCTTTTACATAGCATCTTTCCCTTGTATATATACAACAGAGAGGTGCCAAACATAAGGAACAAATATGGTTGAAACAGGGCTTCATATGAAAACCAGAGAGAATAATATCATTTCTCTACACTTTACCAAAAAAAAAAAAAAAAATCATTTCTCTACAGAAGTAGGTTAAAGAGCTTAGAAGCAGCACCTTTGTCCAGGTACCATTTCAATTCCCCATCAAAAGGAGAAACCAATTCCACAGGAAGCTTGTAACCTTTCTCATGATCTTCCAAAACAGAGTCAACCGTATCTGCTTTACCAGCCCCTGAGACCACAATCGCTATACGGGAAGAAGAATTAATCACAGGCAACGTAAAAGTGATTCTCTCCGGCGGTGAAATTGGTGAGTCCCTTAAAAAGGAAACCCATTTCTGATTCTCCTGCACAAGAGGATGACCTGGGAACAGAGATGCCACGTGGCCATCAGGACCCATATCAAGCAGCATCAAGTCAAATTTTGGAAGCCCAGTGGCTGGTGATGAAGCTATCACTTTGCTCTCAACCAAGCTTCTCACTGTTCCCTCGTATGCTTCTGCTGCTTTATCTGCTGGTTGGGTATCATCGATGGTGTGTATATTGGAATCAGGAATTTGCACCTCCCCACCAACGTAATATCAAAAAAACGAAATCAGGCTTTAGATTAACCAAATCAGTAATTTTATGTCGGTAGCAATATATTTCCTCTCTCTCTCTTGCTATTTATAAGGTACTTCCTCCGGTACTAATTATAAGATAAAGTTGATTTTTTTGGAGAAATTAAGGAAGTCAATTAAATTACTTTAGAGTATTTTTATTTTTATTTTTTTCTCCAAACTAATTAATTTGACTAATAAACTAATATATAATCTAAGGATACTAAAAATATAAACACTCTAAAGTAATTTAATTGGTTTCCTCAATTTCTCTAAAAAAGTCAACTTTATCTTATAATTAGGACCGGAGGGAGTTTTTTTTTTTTTCGATACACTTTATAAGGTATTTTTAGCATATGTCACATGTGACAAGAAAAAATTTAAATTTTATGGTATTAACTCTATCATAAAATTTAACTATTTTTTAATTTTATCTCTACTTAATATACATCATATCTCATGAAAACTAAATCTACATAATAATAAGTGAAAAGTAAAATTATACATTTATATGAAAAGTTGTTCGTGCTACAGAGCCAAAGTTTCTTTTCTCTTTAGCTTGTATATAGGACCAGGGAGTACCTTGGTGAGAAATCTATCGTGAACGAGCTTCCAGTTACTTTCCAGGTGATTCTTTGGTACGACTCGTTCATCCACGAAAAAAACATGCCACTTGGACCAATCTACAGAGCCAATATATGGGTCTTCAGCTAATTTCCTGAGAATTCAAACCCAGAAAAAAATTATCAAACTTTCTCAGCAAAACAAAAGTAGCTAATAAGTCGAGTGGCTCTTGGTCTAAAAATGGCTTACCTGAGGTACTTGACCGAAGCCCCACCAGACAAAACGACAGTGAAAGATCCTCTCTCTTCTATAAATTTCTTAGAGAGTTCAGAAACATCATGGGCCAAAGTCACTGCAAGATGTTCCTTGGAGAATACTTCCACGTTCTTGAAGCTCTGTTTTGAGGCCTTCACTTTGCCAAAAGATCTCTTGGTGCTAACCTCAACATGAGAAACCCTTTTGTGCCTCAGAGGCTGGAAGAGCAATTTCTGTGTAGCTTGGGGTGGCGACAAAAACGACGTCGTTGAGGAAAGAGACGGTGAGTTTGGTGATGAAGAGAATAAGCTGCTCAGGGTTTGTAAGGCGCAGGAAGGAGAGAAAACTGAAGAGAAGGCCATTCTTAAGGGGTATTGAATCGAAATACGTACTGAGTTTTGGTTTGTGATTTCATCACCCTCACATATTTATGTCACAATGGCTTTTATTCTTTCATAATTGTTCGAAGCAAAGCACAAACCTTTGTCAAAAAATTCAAGAAGAAGCAAAGCACAAAGAGTGGATCCTTTCGCTGGCAATGGAAGCAACAGGGGCGTTTGTTCGTACACGTGAATGCTTTAGTTCAATGTTACTTAATCAAAGACAAAAGTGTAGATAAGAATGACCTAGCTCGTTTTTCTTTAATTATTATATTTTACTGGACGAGTACTAATTGTTAGTGGATGTTGAAAAACATTCAAGAAAGTTATTAACAAAGTATACGTACTAAATGGAAATGTCCATGAATAATAATCAATATGAGAAGCTGATCCGTGGGTGTTTGAGATTTTTTTCAACAAGTACATTTTATGATGCTATCAACGTGCAGCTCCATAAGTTTAAGATGACAGCTGGGAAATGGAAATAAATAAATAAACCTTTCAACAAATAATAAATACTCCCTCCGGTTCTATTTATAAGCAACTTTCTCCTTGGTTGCGCAAAACGAACGGGTAGTTAAAAACAATAAATGTGTCAAAAATACCATGTTTTGTCCATATATACTCCTATTTATGAAAATAGTATAGGAGAGAGAATAAATTAAAAGTATGAGAGATAACGAGTATAAGACATGAAAGAGAATGTACATTTAATAAGGGTAAAATAGGAAAACGAAACTAACATTTTCAAACAAAAAGTGAAAGTTGCTTATAAAATGAACCAATCTCATGAGAGAAAAAGTTGCTTATAAATAAGATCGAGGGAGTATTAAATAAACACCATAAAGAGAACTGGCCTGAGGAGCTTGATGATTCATATTACTAATGAACAACTCTTTTTGTAATGGTAAACTGGGATTCCTTGTACGTGCCCCAATTTATAAAATATAAAAATCTGTTGCACGTTGAAACACAATGGAAGGAGAAAGACCTATTATAAATAACATAAAATAAAATATAAAAGAAAGGGTTAAAGTTCATTTTTTCTCTAGAAGTATCTTCAAAAAAATAATTTTATTTTAAAAGTTTTTTTTTTAATAATGTTGTCCTGGAAGTGTCAAAAGTGGAACAATATTACCCTACTGTTAGCAAGTGTTAATTTTAATTGTTAAATCCCATATTTAACTAATTAATGCATACGTGGCAGCCAAAAATGAGATCTCACCACTCCACCTCATTCTCACACTTCATAATCTCTCCCTCTTTATATTAAGTGCATGTTTGGATTAGCGGTGGAGAATGAGTTTTTTTTTTACATATGGATTTTTGGAAAAATTAGATAAGAAAAAAGTCAGATTGTAGATGTGATTTGTATTTGGATTGACGGTGGCAGAAATGACTTTTTTTCTAACATTAAACCTGTTTGGATTAGTATTTGAAAAGCACGTTTAAATAGGAAATAATTGAAAAGAGCATGAATCTTATTAAATACTATATATATATATATATATAAGTTGTATATATTGTGATAATTGAAGTAAAAAAATATTAAAAAAATATGATAAAATAAAAAAGGTGAAATTATTATTGAAAAAAAAAGAAAAATATATGAAAGTACTTAATTAAAAAAGGATAAATTTATATTTAAATTAGAATACATACATGAAATGTCTTATTATTGAATCATAATTGAGCTTAAAATGTCTTTTTTGTGATTAAAAAAGTTTGTATGAAATTAAGGTTAAAAAAGAGTAAATATGTCATATATTTTATGACTTGCCTTGATTGATTAATTTTTAGAATAAAATGTATTAAATTTTGGATTTATTTTATTTGCATATCAATTTGGTGAAAATTACAGAAAAAACCCAGAATCCTTGGAAAATACAAATTGATGAAGGAAGGCACCAGAGAAAATTGCAAAAAAGGGCCCATAAGTTGAGTTGCAGAGTGTCGGAAATAGAGGTTGAGGTCATCATCAAATCCAGAGACTTTTAAGTATTGGTGTGTGTCCTATTACTCGATGGGCAATAAATGTTTTGTTTGGTCATACACTTATATTTTTCAAAGGCTTTTAAAACTCAATCATGCACCCAAGTTGCAACAATTCTACAGCACTTGATGTGTGCTTTTGACTGTGATCCAGTGGTTGAACGAGCTTCCACCATCATCATCCTTTCTCTTCCGTTGGCTTCTTCACTCAGAGGTTGAGTTGTAGAGCGCCGAAAACAAAGACTTGAGCTTCTTTCATCCTTCTCCACTTTCAGTCTTCCACCTCCACCCAAGCACAAAGGATCAGCCGCTAGAGAGAAAAGCAGGCAACGTGGGCTTCTTCCAAAAGCCACGTTTGTAGGAGAAGCGTAGTGAAGGGTGACACCTTCCCAAATGGTTGAAATCACGGTCTCATCTCCTACCACGCGATTGTACCTTCGAACGCTTTGCCAAACAGGCTCTAAACAAAGCAGAAAATCCAATTCACATGGCGCAATTAGTATATGATTGCCATGATAGCTAGATTGGACTGATTTGTCATGTATGTGTTGTGAGATTGAAGCATCAATGTCAATATATAAAATTAAAAAGAAAAATCAAAGAGGTTTAGTGAACGGCTAATTTTGGATCCGTGCAAGTCTTTAGTTTGTGTGTGCGTGTGTGCGTGCACATATTTGTTTTAAGAAGAAACAAGCTATATCTCCTAATACGTTGTACGAAAAGTGTAACATTCTTATTTTTAGAATATAATTATAATTTAGAGATAATTATGAATCTAGTAGTAACGTTAAAAAAAAGGGATTTGATTAATAATAATACTATAAAAATAATAATATATAAAAACTGTGGGCGCCAAATTCGGCCCCCACAGTTGAAAAATGAGGGAGGCACCTCCTCATTATTAAATTATTGGAGGATGGGGGTATTATAAATACCCCTTCTTCCTTCTCACTTCACGTAGATCGTCTGTGTGGAATGATTGTGCAGAAGGCGGTGTAATATTGATAAAAGTATTTTTACATATTTGGGAATCAATAAGGTACTCAAATTCATTTCTGATCACAAAATTTTTTTTATGAAATGTTCTAAATAATTTTCTCTCTCTTATACTAGTAATTTTGTGTTAATTAGAGAAAATTTTACGATTAGGATTTTGGACAAACTTGAGTTTTGTTAATATAAGGCTATAGGAATATAGAGGAGGATTAATAGTTAATTTTAATCAGGTTACTTTTGTTATGTAGTTGGTATATAATTTTATAATGAATTTTCTATATAATTAATTTATGAATAATTCTATATTAGGCTTTTTATCCGCTTAAATTTGGATTAAATAATTTATTTGGTTTGTTGGAGGTATTATTGAAATTCTAATAGGTTTAGTTTGGTAAATTTTGTGGTATAAGAAATTATAAATTATAATTTGATATTAAGAATTATATTTTTATATGATTTTAATTATGTGGGAGTTTCAAATATTGTTTAATAATTAGATTATATTCATATAAATTATAAGAAGAGATTTAGTTATTCTAGGAGGTTGATATTGATGATTTTATAATAATAGATATGTTAAAGGTAAAACTTTAATTTATAAAATTAAGTGGTTGACAAGAGAGAATGGTATAGAGGTTGTTTAAGGATTGTTAAGGAGGTCAGAATATTTAAGAATAATAGTTGTAGGGGGAAATTGGAGATGAATTATGTAAATTATTTATTTTAGTATTGTTTGGGGTTAATTGTTATTTAAATTGATAATTTAGAGTTTTCTTGGGATCGGTGATTGTTCGTGTTTGGTACTAAAGTTAAGGTTAAGCTTGGAATTGAGGTAACCCGAGTTAATTTATTTTATATGCTTGTTTTGGACTATAAGGTGTTTTCTAAACCTTACTTTCATTTATATTACTTGTATGTGTTTTGAACGATTATGTGTATGTTTGAATATGAACCTAGTTCAGTGAAGTAATGTATTTTTCAAATTGTATATATGAGCATAGATATTATTAAAATTGTTACTTTGTGATGGTTATGATGTTTTAGATGGAATATTGTATAAGGTATGATAATTTGTAAATGTTTTGAGAACTATATTCATATACTATTTTTCTGTTATGGGATATGGTGATTTGTGTGGAAGAGATATGGTGAAACTGTGCCCATCGGCTCTCTCATTCCTGAGCTGGATTTTGAGTTGAGTGTTTTGGGCGGACACCTCCCTGTTACGGTATATTAGTGGTGGCATGGGAGGGGGCAGTATTCTTGAAGTGACAAGCCAACCTTTGGCCAGGTATACTAGCATTGATAGGTTGTACCACATCCAGAAGCTATAAGGAAGAGCAAGATGGATGAGTGGGGATGGTTCCAATTGTTAATCATATTATGTGAAGTTTAATTATTGAGAATATTATTAATATTATATTAGTTAAACCTGCTTCTCTGACTTACATTCTTTTCCTGCATATTTTGTAAATTAATTTTTGGTTACTGAGACTTTACGTCTCACCCTGTCGTTGTAAATATTTTTCAGGCAAGACTTCTAATTTGGCTAGAGGCCAAGGGGAGCAACCAGAGGCATAGACGCTGAGAATCCTGTAGGCCTCTTATGGTATTGGTGTTGTATTATTTTTTATATTGCCATAATAGGGCATTTCATATTTTCAGAGATATCATATTTACTGTTTGGATAACTGTTTTAGAATAATTATTTAACTTTTGTTAGGCGTGAGGTCTTATTTTCGTATTCTAAGTTTTGGTGGACGTACAACAATATATGTGATGGAAAAATTGTTTTGTATGAAATCTTAATTGTGGAATTCAATGTAGTAAAACTCGTGGGTTGTAAGTTCTTCTGTTGTTATGTGTGCCCTGAGTAATTAATATCTTTGTAGTGGGTTTGTGAGCAAGTTTGTGCCTTGAACTCTGATATGTTTTAGATAAGAAATTGTTTTTGATTATCATTGGTTAACCAGATTTTATAAAATCATTACAGATAATTATTGTTTGGAGAAAGGGTTGTTTCAAGGAGTGTTGTTGGATGCAAGACCTACCAAAATATTACTTATTTGAATTAGACGTATAAGAACAAAATTTAGTAGAAATCTCTCTTCATTTGAAAAATTATGAATTTATTCTTTAGAAATCCAATAGGTTGTTTATGAAGTTAATTATTATCATTCATAAAAACAAGAGAAAATTTAATTTTAACGTTATCAATATCTCAAATTAATATCTAATCATAATCAAAAGTCGAAATAAGAGTTATTGTCATATTAGTATCTTTATTAATATCCTAATTAATAATATTCCATAAACTTCCTTTTATATATTTCCAAAAATCTATAATGCCTTTGAAAAATAATGAATTTTATTTTTTTCGGTATAATTGGTTACTCATGCAATAATTATTACTCTATCATTCATCAATGTCAAAAGCCAATTTATTTTTAAAGTTAGCAATATTATTTTGAAATATTTTTAATATTTTGATTATTACCCTAATTGTAATTATTGTGGTATTAATATCCCAATTATTAATCAATATTCAAAAACTTCATTTTCCACCTTTGCATCAATCTCTATTCATATTTTGGTTGCTTATGAAGTTAATTATTATCATTTATGAAAATCAAAAGGGCATTTAATTTTAAAGTTGTTAATGTCTCAATTATAATATTCAATTATCATCAAAAGTTGATATAAGAGTTGTTATCATATTAATATCCCAGATAATATTTCATAAACTCACTTCCTTATATTTCAGAAAATTTGTGAATTATAATGCATTTGAAAAATAATGATAATATCCGAATAAATTTGAATAATTTGGAAACAAAATGCATAATTGTATTTGTTTTTCAAAATAGGAAATTACTCTAACAGATAGTAATCGAATGAGTGTAAATGTAATTACGTATGGACTAATATGATGGTGTGATTATCTAGCATGTTTTGTAGTGAAACAAGTATTACGAGATTTCTAACATAAAGTTAATTGATGATGATTGATTATTGATTGATTGATAGCGCGCAGGGACTAACTTGATGGCATGATTATCCAACCCATTTTGTAGTTAAACGGGCTTTGAAGCTGGTATTACAAGATTTCTACTATGAAGTTGATGATTGATAATCTCCATAAGGATCTAAATTTGATTAAAAAAAATGACATTAAAAACCTTTTAAAAAAACGTGAAAATCACAACTTTACTAGGAGAATAATTAAACTCGTTAATATATACTTTTAGCAGCATGTTTACCAAATATTTACTAAAATATTTCTCCAGCTCTTATTATATGTTACTACTCCCCAATATTTCTCCAGCTCTTATTATATGTTACCACTCCCCACTACAACCTTTTGAACTTCGACAGGCTTTACTCTTCTTAATTGCTCAAACTACTTCAGAACTTTGTAATACATTTTTCCCCTTGTTTACTACTCAATTACTTCCTCCGGTCCTTTTTATGAGAGCTTAAAATCTGAATTGTCTTTATCCTTTTTGTAAGCGTCCAATAATAGTTGTCTGAAAATTTAATGATTTTTTTTTTTCATTTTTACACATCATTAATTATATGTATTGCATCAATTAAAAGGTTAATGATACTTATATTTACTTTAGTTTCTCTCTTACTTGCCCCTCATAGATAAGGCATATTTGAAAAATAAAGTTTATTTCATACACACTTAATATTTTTAACTAACTTTAATCATTTTCTTAAATCATATAATTCGGCTATTGAATTCTTCTAAATAGGACTGGAGGGATTATTTGTTAGGGAGAATTACTATGAGGTAGTAAGGAAGGGGTTTAATTACGAAGAAGACTCAATGATAAGTGAGGTGTTGTCATTTCTTACACAGGAGCTTGTCATTGCATACTCTTCAAATGTTATTGAAACTTCTTGACAATTAAGTTCTTTCATTGGGACTTCGTAATAATTCTCTCTAAAAAACATGTAGTGTTGGAATATTTTAAAATAAAGAGATATATTTGTTAAAAGGTCATGCCATTATAAATTAAGAAAATTACATAAAGGGTTGTGTAGGGAGTTATAATGCCAAAGGTCACCAAGGTCAAGTCTTTTTAGTTTTTAAATTAAAGGCACTTATCAAAATGTGTGGTAACTACCTACTTAGTGAAAGGTTGTGTTGGTTTTTAAGAAAACCCTCCTAAATACTATAAAAGTGTAACTCTTTATGGAAAAAAAAGCTACCCCTTTGGTTCAAAATATAAGAACCAAATACTTACTTTACATTTATCAAGAAGTTAGTTAAAAATAATAAATATACAATATATCTACTTTATCTTCCCAATATACCCTTATTTATTAAGGGAATAAATAAGAGATATAACAAATAGGAAAAAAGAAGAAGGAAGAAATATAATGTAGATGAGAAGAATGATGAGAGAGAGTGTGATAAATTTAGAAAAAAATCATTAAATGCATAAACAAAAGCAAAGTGAGTCTTATAAAAAAAAAAAAGCACGCCCCTTCACAAGTTTAGCTCTTATATTTTGAACCAGAGGAAGTATTTAAGTTATGTTAGTTCATGTCATGTGTTCATGAATCTAACATATGATTATGACTTATAATTGAAGATGTAATATTTAAAGAAACACCATTTTAAAACATCACTTCATGGTCTCTAAATACACTGCACCATCCCTTCATTTATTGCATGCAATAGACATCATATCATACCACATAATAAAAGATCAAACTCATTGCTTTTGTCCAAAAACACACACATAAATAAAGTCAAATTATCATTTTATAAAATTCATTGTTGTGTTTGTAAGAGAACTGTAATTAATTATAACATATCCAGTTAGACAAATATAACAAACTATTCGTTAGAAGGTTATGGAAGTCTGTTACATTAGTATGACACGTGTATAGCTGAGATGTCCATATAAACACTATACATATCTCTCTCTGGGGAGAGGGGTGTCTCCATTGATTTCCCCCTCCATGTACTCTCTATTGGGAGTATCTACCATTAGATCAACTTTCAATAGTTGAGATTTACCATGATAGATTTTTATTGTAATGATATTATTTATATATTATTAAATCTCAACCATTGAAAGTTGATCTAATGATAGATACTCTCAATGGAGAGTACATGGAGAGGAAAATCAATGGAGACACCCCTCTCTCTTCTCTCTGATGCTAATCAAGTATCACAATCCTTTCACTTGAGTATTCTCATTTTCTCTCACCCTTTGCGCTACTCTAGTTCCTTTCATGGTATCAGAGCATACCACAGAGCAATCCTCTCAAACTTCTGGATCCATAGATTCACTCTTCTTGCAACAAAAGGATGTAGTTGCTTCAATCATCTCGTCCTGATCAAAATTGAGGAACATAACTTCCTCTTTTGGAAGCAACAAATTTATACGGCTATCGACGATCATGACCTGCTGAGTTTGATAACACTGTGAAACCACCAAGTCGATATTTTGCCACCAGCAATGATGGCGAAGGTTTCATTCTAAACCCCATATTTCGCAATTGGCAGAGGCAGGACCTGTAGGGTTTCGGGCGTACTTGAAGTGTTGTTTCGAATTCTTGTGGTACCCATACGAACTGGATCACCAGGACTTCGGCTATCTTACACAGTAAATTCACAAGAAGAGAAGAAGAGAGAAAAGGGTTTCTGTTCTTACTGTCTGGTTTTTTCTACGAGAGAATATGTCCCATAATAAGCAGAATGCGAAGCCCCGTTGAATCACACCTGTTCCCACCAAAACCATAAGGAAAACTGTTCCCACTTTTTTTTTTAATTTTAAATTCTTAGGAAATATTACCAACTAATACCTAATATATTTAGATATTTTATTTAATCCCAAAACTAATGAATTTGGACCTAATCCACAAGGATGCACCAAGAACAACTCCCATAGGACCAATTATTGATGTCGACCTCCATGTCAAAACAATCCTCGCAAGGATCGTTGGCTGTGTGACGTCTCTTCAAATCTGGGAGAAGCTTCATACACACTTCGCGTCCTAGATGAAGGCCAAAGTTCGTCAACTCAAAACTCAATTAAAGGCTACGAAGAAGCACAATCTATCTGCTAATGAGTACCTGTTGAAATTGAAAGGTACTATCGATGCTTTGGCTGCAATCGGTCATCCGGTATCTGAATCAAACCATGTTGAGCTTATTCTTGACGGATTACCTGAGGAGTATGATCCATTTGTTACAGCACTCACCACTCGAAAGGATCTGTACTCGGTCAATGATCTCGAGGTGTTAATTCCTTCTCAAGAGGCTCGTATTGAGAAACATCAGAAAACTCCTATACTGAATCGGCTACAGTAAATCTAACTCACACATCTGATCGTGGTGGCTCCTCACACTCGAATAGAGGTCGCAGTGATCGCGGTCGAGGTAATCGCTACAGAGGTCGTAGTGTGGCTCTTCTTATAGAGGTCTCCTATCTTCTACTTCTAATTCATCTTCCTCTAATAAGAATGCTGTGATTTGTCAATTGTGTGAGAAGAAGGGTCACTCTGATGTCCAGATTTCATTCTTTTCTAATATTTATGTTATCAAGGATCTCAAAATTGAGCAAGAACTCTTTCGTGGACATACCAAATAGGCCTGTTTCCTCTTTATGACATTCTCAAAGTCACTCCATCTGTTCGTAGACACGAGCCACAACCAGCTGCTCTTGTTTCTGAGACAAAAGACAATTTGTCATCTAGTTCTGTTTTGCAATTTCAATGTAATTCTTGTTCTTTTGTCAATTCCTCTGATGTTTCCTCTTTTAGGATTTGGCACAACAGGTTAGGTCATTCCTCTTCCTCTGTTGTATCTCAAATAATGCAGCTGTGTAACATTTCCAATAATAAAAAGTCTATTTTTTATTTTTGCAATTCTTGTTGTCTTGCAAAATCTCATAAACAACCATTTCCTCATTCTCAAACTCAGTATACACATTACTGATGCATCTAGTCTATATACATGGTTCTATCCCCTACAAGCTAAGTCTGACGCCCATGCTACATTTTTAAACTTCAAGTCCATGTTGGTGTTGCAATTTAACTCCAAAATTCTTGCTGTGCAATCTGATTCTAGTGCAGAATTCCTTAAACTAGGGAAATATTCTATTGAACATGGAATTATTCATCGGTTAAGCTGTCCATACACCCATGAGCAAAATGGTGTTGATGTTGAGAGAAAACATAGGACTATTACTGAAATTGGACTTACTCTATTAGCCAATGCTTCCTTACCACTCACATTATGGCATGATGCCTTTCATACTGCTGTGTACATTAACAATAGGTTGCCTACTAAAGTGCTTGGAGGTATCTCTCCCTTTCAGAAGCTTTATGGAAAGGTTTCCACTTATATAAACCTTTTCGTACGTTTGGTTGCTTGTGTTTTCCTTTCACTCGGCCATATAACAAGCACAAGATGGAATATAGGTCTGTTGAATGCATTTTTATTGGCTATAGTTCATCCCATAAGGCATATCGATGCTAGGATCCACAAGGCAGGGTGTATGTGTCTCGCCATGCAATTTTTAACGAGTGTGAGTTCCCATATATCAGGCTTTCTTCTAAACCGTCCCCTTCTACTTCTCAAACCTTTCCTTCCAACTCTCTTCCTCTGGCCAACCCACCGATCCTTTCACCTAAATCGGTCCAGTGTAGTGTTACTGATATTTCATCTTATGCAGTTGTGTCTTCTAATGCAAGTCATGACACTCCCCCCTCTGCTACTCCTGTGAGTTCTAGCTCTTAGTCCAGTAGCTCCTCTTCAGGTGATACTCCACTTCAACCAGCAGCAGCACGCACCATGACTACCAGGTTTATGAATGGGATTCATAAGCCCAAAGCTTTGACATTTGATACTTATGATGCTGAACCTCAGTCTCTATTAGCTTCTTTGAGTTCACCACATTGGAAGAAGGCCATGGAAGAAGGTTATGGAAGTCTGTTACTTTAGTAGGACACGTGTATAGCTGAGGTGTCTATATAAACACTGTACATATCTGTCTCTGATGCTAATCAAGGATCACAATCCTTTCACTTGAGTATTCTCATTTTCCCTCACTCTATGCGCTACATTAGTTCCTTTCAGTCTTAGTTTAAGTGTTGAGAGTACAATCCATATTCAAGGATTTTTATTGTATCTTATACTCCCTCCGGTCCTAATTATAGGACAACATTTAGGAGTTGATCTTGGTCCTAATTATAGGACAAAGTTTTAATTTTTATCAATTTCTTCCCAAAATACCCCCCATTGAAACTTTCTTAATAATAATGAAACACAATAATAATTTTATAATACACATATGTATTCTATAAAGTGAGTAATACTTACAACTCATTAATGTCACATACACCTCAATTCTACTGTTTCTTTTATTTTTTTTAATAAAATAATTTTGAAACCCTAAGAAACTTTAAGTTAACGCATTTTGATAGTTTTTTAAAATAGAGAGTAATACATGTTGTTTGTGGTTTTTTCTTGGCTCTCAGGCGCACTAGCTAGAGAAATTAATTCTCAATCTTTGTAATGAATAGATCAAATTTGACTTTGTTAATCAAACAATAAGTTCTGAGGTCCTTAACTACAATTTCCTTAGATACAAGAAGTGCTCCAATTAATACTCAAAAGTTAGGGCATTTTTGGAAAATAAATAAGATTAACCAATTTAACTACTATTCTTAACTTCTCCAAAGTTAGGTAAATATATCCTATAATTAGGACCGGAGGGAGTAGAAAATTTGTCCATCAATTCAACTTACACCCTATTTGATAGGAATAAGTAGAGGCAGATGAAGTCTAAAAGAAAGTGTTTCTCACTTTATAGTGATGCACTCTTAATAAATGTAATCAATAGGAATAGTTTCAAAAAATATTTATAAATTTAAAAGATAAAGTAGATTGAAGTGTTTAGCCCCACAACTAGCTACTATATATTAATTAGAGATATTGGATATCCTATCAATCATTTAGTTGAAGTATTTACTTCAACAGACTGATTGATAGGTTACCTATTCCATATTGAAAATGTTAAGCAAAAACATTTCGACAAAATAGGAATTACACGTACTTAATACAATAATGATATTTTATTGATGAGAAGGCAGTGCATGCATGTGTGGCAACTGCCAAGAAGTCACAAAGCAAACAGCATATTCATAATAAGGGGAAAAAACAAACAAAAACGGAACATTCGATGGATCTGCGAGAGGACAGACGACGGCGTAGACGTACCAATATTTATTTGTGAAAAGCCGTCGAGAATGATCCAACGACAATTAACAAAGAAGATATACAAATTAATTAAGAACGGCGTTGGTCGATGTGGAGTTCTTCCTTGAAGATCCGGGAAGCAGCATCCTTATCCAGGTACCAAGACACATTTCCTTCTTCAGGCGAGATGAGTTTCGCCGGCAACTGGCGATTATCAGCTCCGTCCATGAGAGAATAATAAACTGCATTTGCATATTCTAAACCAGACACCACCATTGCGATGTTTGAACTCGAATTTATCACAGGTGGTGTCAGAGTCAGGCGCGGCTTCTCGTCAGTGTGCTGGACGTGAGTGACCCATCTCTCTTGCTCATTAAGAACTGGATGATCAGGTATCAAAGAACCCACACTTGCATCTGCCTCCATGCCCAGCAACATGAAGTCGAATTTCGGAAGCCCTCTACGAGAACTCTCTATCTTGTCCTCGGCCATCATCTTTCGGAGGATCTCCTCGTAACGATCTGCTGCTTCTTGCCTCGCTATTAGTTCGTAGTCTATGGAAACCACATAAGGCCCAGCTTTTTTCACCTGAACAATAATTATAATAAGAATGAGAGTACGTGAACTTGGGTTAATTTACACGATCATGGAATAATAACAAATCATCATATCAAAGTTTATACTTTATATTTCCGATTTTAAATATAAGACCCATTAATTTTTTTTAGAGAAATTAAAGAAATTAAATAAGTTACTTAATCATATCATATGTTTTGCATCATTAAATTATATATTAGTTTATAAATCACACAAATTAATTTAGAAGAAAAATTAAAAATATAAATAATTTAAAATAATTTAATTAATTTCCTTAACGGATCCTAATAATATAATAATACGTACCTTGTTGAGAAATTCATCGTAAACTTGTGGGTGGAGGAGCTCGTTGGGGAGAAATCGCCTTTTTAAGTCATAGCCCCCCACGACCACATCCTCTTCCACCCAAAAAACCTTCCACCTTGCCCAATCTGTTAATGTGATCATTTCAGGACTCACCAACTTACTGAAAATCCAAAAGAACCATGTATACGTCAAAACTATATATATATATATATATATATTCATTAATGGAGGTCGTTGTTTTATTAATTGCAATTCAATTAGAGAGATTGACTAATTAGATCAATGATTAACAAAGGTATATAATGTGAAGGGAAGTCCTATTAAATTTGTTTAAATAATACTCTTCCGGTCCTTAATATAAGATACATTTGGGAGTTAATCTTGGTTCTAAATATAAGATATAGTTTTCATATTTATCAATCTTTTCTTAATTCACCCATATTGATGCTCCATCAACAATAACAAAGGAGGAGAATGAATGGGAGAATTAAGGAAGATGAGTATGATATTTTGAAAAATACATATCATAATAATTAACTCAACTAACTCCCTTAATTTAATCAAATTAAATTATATATCTTATATTAAAGATCAGAAAAGTATTTGGTATAGAAAAAACAGCCCTAACATATATCCCTCTAATCCTTAATATATGATATATGTAGATAAGTTAATTTTAGTTTTAAATATGATTATATTTTTTATATTTATCAATTTTTTCTTAATTTATTTTTATTAATGCTCCTCAAATAAGCAAGAAGGAGAGAAAATGAGGAAATTAAGAAAAAAGGCATATGTTATATTAACTAATTTAACGAACTTCCTTAACCTAATCAAATTAGATAAATATATATTATATTAATAACCGAAAACTATGTACCGACTTTAGGAATTGGACGGAAGTGGTATCGGCAACAGCAAAGGAGAAGGATCCTTTTTCCTCGATACATTTTTGGGAGAGTCGAATAATATCATGAGCCAGAGAGTAAACAAGATGCTCTCGAGAGAACACTTCCACGTTCTTTCTATAGCGCTGTGCCTCAGGGTCGGTTGTTGCCATTGCCTTCACCTTCCCAAACGACGATCTCCTATTGGTGGATTTCAGGGGTTGGTTTTGGTATTTCCCATTTGCTTGGCCACGTGGCAGCATCATCAACGACGACGACGTCGTTTGGGACAGTGCTGGGCATGGCCTTTGGACGCCCAATAAGGGCCTTTTTGGGGTTTGTGGGACGCATAAAGAAGAAGAAGCCAGGAAAGCAGAGGACATGGCCATTTTTTTCCTCTCAGAGAGTGTTGAATGAGATTAAGTAATATATAACACTTGCGTTTTTAGCTCTCAAGTGTTTGTGGTTTCTCATCACAATGTGACCCCCCCTATTTATATGTCAATATTATATCCTTTTCTCGTTCTAAGAAGCAAAGCACACATTCAAATCTTGGGATTCTTTTGCCACTATCACAAGCAACTTGATTTGTTTCTAAAGTTAGATGCATAATGCTTTTGTTAAGTTCTTTAGGCATAGACTAGGAGAAGCAAAGACCTGAGATCAGTCGGCTTATAGCTTTTTTCAACTTGAAGCTATATACGTTTAGCCTCCTTGAATTTTGAAGTACTCTGTCACTAATTAATTTTATTCATCATAGTCTCCATGAATCTTTCCGAAATATATAAGTTATGCATGCTTATAATTATATTTAATATGTGAGTTACCATGCCGAGGCCATTTACTTCTAATCAAATTAAATCACACAAGGTAAAACATTAATCCAATCCTTTTAATTTACTTCATTAAAAAACGTAAACTAACATTCAAAGGGTATATTATTTGTTCACTCTAATTTATAAGTATTGTGAATATTTCACTAAGATTTGATACTGCAGTGCAGTATAGTATAGGGCTCCTGTGTAAAACAAATTAAAGCCTGAGACAAATTATTCCATACTTTCGTACAGTGAGACAAACAATTTGCTTCATATATATATATATAACTTATAAATGATGGGATTGTTTGATAATGATAAGACCCTTTTATAGATTTACATGTTATACATTGATTTTACCAAGCATAAACATACAGTCGTACAAAAGTAAACCGAAGGTGCTGTACGCTATTAATGAACAACTCGATCTTTATTGGCCAAAAAAAAAAAAAGGGAAGAAGAACAACTCGATCATTTTGTAATAGTAAAGTGGGATTCCTTGTACTTTCCCTGTTTATAAAACAAAAAAATCTGTTACATGTTGAAACACGTTGGATTTGGACTGATTGTCATGTGTTTGTGAGATTGAAGCTAGCATCCATACCAATATATAAAATTAAAACAAAAAATCAAAGTGGTGCTGTGAAAGGCTTATTTTGGATCTCGAAGTCGGCTAGAAGACATTACATGTGGAGCCGGAGAGAATAAGCTTTTGAGCAATGACGATCATATACATAGTGGTGCTGCAGATAATATAATCCTCTCATGCTCATGATGCGAAAAATGCAAATCCTTGTTTTGTTATAACTGTATGGACCACCCAATATATAGTGTTTTTTTTATCCTATTATCTAGTATTTGAGTAACTGACTTGGTCGATATTTTGCGACCAAAATATCTCTCCCCAAAAGCCTTTTTTAATAAGATGGGGATCAAACCTCAATATTTATTCACTTTGTGATTTGGTTAATCCACCGCTAGATCAAGTATCTTTGGGTGACAATTGTTGCGATGTTGATTGTATTTGCTGTAAGTGTAAACAATGCGTTTTGATGATAAAAGAATGAAATATTAAAAAAAAAAAACACACAAAAACTTTCTATACCAATTATGCATTAATTGGTGTGAAAGCTTATTTTCTACACCAAAATGTAAATTAAATAGTCTAACTTTTATTGTTGTCAAATTTGCAATTTGACTCACAAAATTCGCTGTTTTTATGTTTCTACCTACGCAATTGCGTCAACTCACTCTAAATTTATGCTAACTATGAGCCCGGTTAAATTCATAAGTTTGTTAGTTGAGTTTACCGTTTTTTCATTTCTAACTTAGAGAAAATCATGTCATTACAATTAAACTAACTTTGCAAGTTTTTTGAATTTTATTACATGTTTATTTACTTTATACATAAACTTTCATTCTAAAAGTTTCTTTGCTAATAAGCATGATAAACTATAGATTTTGATTATTTTAATTTCAATTATTTAGATTAGAAAGATATTTAAATCAAGTTATTGAGATTTTTATATTTTATCACTCTGACCCTTTTTACAAGTCAAGTTTAAGAAAAAATTTGGTCCTTATTATAAGTCCATTTGAAGAGTTATTAATGTCAGTATTACAATTTCACCCCGAGTAAAAGTAATTAAAAAAATGAATTAATTCATGTTGGAAAGAGAGAAAGATGAAAGAGATCGAGTTGATAATACCATTCATAGATGAAGGTAAAAATGGAAAAATACATCAATTTAAGACATATTTAATGAGTTAACTAATTTTTTTTAATATATGAGAATTAAGTAAATTGGACTTATAAAAAAGGCCAGAGTAGTAATTATTCAATCATATATTTTTAATACTCTTATTTATTGATAAGGATAAACTTTAAGGAGTTTACTCTCCTGCCATGAGTTTGCCTAAACTCATAAGCCTGATAGATTTAGTGTGTGTTTGGTTGAGCTTATGTGTGCGTTTGGAATAGCTTATTTTTGGGCAATAAGTGCTTATAATTCGTGATTCACAGTATACGAGGTAAGTATGTGAGAGGAGTTTTTTCTCGGCTTGCGTAATAAGGGCTTATTTACTGTGCAAAAAGCTTAAACAAACATGCACTATATTTGGACAATAAGTCCTTATTACACAAGCCGAGATAAAACTCATCTCACATACTTACCTCATATACCATGAATCACGATTTATAAGCACTTATTACCCAAAAATAAGCCATTCCAAACGAACACTTACTATTTTCCACACCTATGTGACTTTAACCAATATATATACAAGCTTGTTAGAGCTGCATTAATTGATATTGTTTGCGGGCTAAACCAATATAGAAAATCAACTTTCTAAATCGGTTAAGGATATAATCAATCTAAAAAATATGATTTTTATCCTGGTTAAACACATAAACAACGTAGAAAGTAAATGCATATTTTTTTCTTAACCTTATTTTTTTACCCGTTAAATGCAACCGGTGCCTAAAGTCATTGTAGTAAGACTCCCCACGTACGTAGTCACGTTCACAGTACACCAGTTGTATCACTGGTCCCAAATCTGATGTAAACAACTTTTTTAAAACCATAGTAAAACAAGACTCTATGTATATTAAAAAAGAGAGAGACTTTTTGCAGCAGTGCCGATTGACAAGGTAGCCATGTGTGCCAGGTCACAAAGTAAACAGTATATTCATAAAATAAGGAAAGCAAAAACAGAACAATATTCATGGATCTGCGAGGATCATCATCGACAATATGATCAGACGAGAACGAAGAGATATGTATATTAATTAATCACGGCGTTTCTCGATACGAAGCTCTTCCTTGAAGATTCTGGAAGCAGCAGCTTTATCCAGGTACCACTTCATGACTCCTCCTTCTACAGGTGAGATTCTTTTAGCAGGCAACAAGCGATTATCAGCAACTCCTTCCATGAGAGAATAATAAACAGTATTTGCATTATCAGAACCAGACACCACCATTGCGATGTTTGAGCTCGAATTTATTACAGGTAGTGTCAGAGTCAGGCGCGTTGTCCCGTCCTTGTTGCTCTGGACGTGAGTGACCCATCTCTGTTGCTCATTAAGAACTGGATGATCAGGTATCAGAGAACCGACGGTTCCATCTTCCTCCATGCCCAGCAACGTGAGATCGAACTTAGGAAGCCCTCTCCGGGATCTTGCTATCTTGCTTCCGGCCACCATGTCTCGGAGGATCGTCTCGTAACGATCCGATGCTTCTTGCTTGGCTATAAGTTCGTAGTCTATGGAAACCACATAAGGCCCAGGTTTTTTCACCTGGAGAAGAATAATTACAATAATAAGTCCGGTAACGTTAGGTTTGTTCTTGGGATAATAACGAATCATATCAAAGTTTATAATCTCCCTCCATCTCACAACATAGAGTGATTCAAGAAAAATAATTTGGTTCAAAATATAAGTCAATTTTAAGATAATTAATATTCATTTTTCTGTTTTGTTTCCATAATTAATACTCATTTTCAATTTTGCCAACTAATTAAATTTTCAATCGTATTTTCCCATAAGGACAAATGTGTAAAATTTTTTCAATTTATGATATATTTAATGAGTTAGGTGTCATTTTTATTTCTTATTAATTAGTTAGAGTGCCTTGTATTAATGACATGTACGTACCTTGTTGAGAAATTCATTGTAAATGATCGGGTGGAGTTGCTCGTTGGACAGAAATCGCTTTTTAAACTGATACCCAGGCACGATCACTTCCTCTTCCACCCAAAAAAACTGCCACTTGGCCCAATCTATCGTTTTGATGATTCCGGGGCTTACCAAATTCCTGAAAAATTAATCAGACGAAGAACCATATATGTCAGAACTATATATGTTCATTAATGGAAGTCGTCGTCGTTATTAAAGCATAATGCACCGACCTGAGGAATTTGACGGAGGAGGTGTCGGAGAGAGCGACGGAGAAGGACCCTTTATCGGCGATGCATTGTTCGGAGAGTTCAACGATATCATGGGTGAGAGAGTCAAGAAGATGCTCGCTAGAGAATACTTCTACGTTCTTAGTGTAGTTGATATCCTCGTCCAGGGGTGATGCCATTGCCTTCACTGTGCTAGACGATCTCCTATTGGTGGATTTCAGGGGTTGGTATTGGAATTTCCCTCTTGCCTGGCGAAGTGGCAGCATCAACGACGTCGTTTGGGACAGTACTGAGTGTGGCGTTTGGACACCCGATAAGGAGGGGCTGTTTGGGGTTTGTGGGACGCATGATAATGAAGTAGAAGTGAGGAAAACAGAGGACAGTGCCATTTCTCTCAATCAAAGTATTGAATGAGATTTAAGTAACACTTAATTGCGATTTAGCTGTGAGTAGTTTCTCATCACAATGCCACCCCTATTTATATGTCAATATTATATTCTTTTATGGGTCACAGAAGCAAAGGCCGTCGTCACGCAAGGCACTCATTCAAATCTTGGATTATATTCTTTTCCACTATCACAGACAACTTGATCTTTAGGCATAGACTGATCGACTAAGAAAAGTACTAAGATCAGTACGTAGCTTTTTTTCAAGTTGAAATTAATTATATTTAGCCTTCTTAATTTTTTTTATTGCCAACAGCCTCCTCAAAACACTCTAGTCTCACTTAATTTTTTTTTATAACAAAAAGTTCATCAGGTGAGTTCGTTGTGGGGGCTCACTAGGGTCAGGACATGCATTCAGGTTTAAAGAGTGCTTACAAAAATACTTACAAAATGCTTACCAACAAGGCCCTCACATCGGCAATAGGATTTGAATTTATGACCTTGTGGGCTATGAGTTAACTCCTTACCAATTGAACCAACCTTTATTGGCTAGTTTCACTTAATTTTATTCGTGAATCTTTTTGAAATATATAGTTATATAAGTTATGAATGCTTATAATTTGATATGAAATTATTTTTTATTTTTCCATTTCATTTAAAGTTAATTATAATAAAATTACCTTAAAATTAATTAATAACAAAACAAATAAATAATAGGGATTTCATGATATATACTCAATGTTATCAAACCCGGATCGGATTGGCCGGGTCAACCCAGAAACATGCGACCTGGCCATGGAACTAGTTCATGCAATACCTCAACTCGGGGCTGGCCTGGGGTCTTGGGGAATCCCCAACCACAACCCGAGCAACCTGACGAGTTGTTGGTTGACCTAGGTTGCCTATAAGAAAAAAATTTCCATGTTTTTTCAAGGGTATAAATTGGATACCGCAATATTGGTTGAAGTTAATGATACTTTTGGTATTAATGAATATAAGTTTAGTTATTAAAGGATTGTAGGTAGAAATATTTTATTATCAATTATCTATTTTGATATTTTACTGGGAAGAAAATTTAATGATAACTTATTCTAGTGTCATTGGATAGTGGATTGATAGTTTGATAATATGATATCAATATGTCAAATAAATTGTAAAGAATGTTGGATAAGTATACAATTATTTTATTATTGTTTATTCAAGGTTATGAATTGATATTTAATATTTGAATGGTATGATAAGAATTTAAATTATTTTTTATTTTTAAATTCTCCACAGATTTGATCCCTGAGTTGACTCCGAGTTAACTCACTAACCCTTGACCCACTAACTAAACCGACTCATGGGCCGGTCTGAATTTAATAACCTTAATTATAATTGGAGGAATTTTTAGGCTCAAACTAAACTAGATCATGAGTCGAGTAAGACAACAAAAAAATTACAAAACTCTTCCACCAAAGTATTAAGCACAAATGCATTTTCATGACTCAAATTTAAAACTCCGGATTAAACTAGTTCAATCCTTTAGTTCTTTTTACCGTAAAGATAATTTATTGAAAAAATAATAGGAAAAGAATTTTAAAATTGTAAAATCTCAAATCAGGCTTTACCAGAAGTTGACAAGATAATAATGAAACTTGATAAACAACTCATTTCATGGGAAAAACCTCATTTGAGATTTTATAATTTCAAAATTCTTTTTCTATCATTTTTTCTAATTTATTCATAACTAGCTAGGAGTAAAAAAAACATAAGTCTTAACAGCAGGAAAGGAATAAAACTGGTACAACCCTTTAGTTGAACAAAACGCTTGAAAATAATGATGGATGACTCTTTTTTAAATAGTAAAGTGAGATCTTGTGTAGTGTCTCGATTTCTTAAAACATAAAAATATGCTACAACGTAGTGGAAGGAACAAAATATGGTATAAAGTACAAATGTAAAATAGAATATAAAAGAAACACGAATCTTCTTTAATTTATAAATGTACTTGAGCATTGTATATTAAACGCAGCAGAAAATCCTACTCAAACAGCATAAAGGCATGATTGTCGTCTTTGTGAATTGTAAGATTGAAGCATCAATATCCATAATATAAAATATAAAAAATGCAAGAGGTTCAGCGAACAAATTTGGATCTGTAATTCTGTATAGCGAACTCGATATATATATATATATATACACACACACACACACCCTTTGAGGGTGTGTGTGACACGTAAAGTGGTAAATTCCACTATATATATGAAAAATGCTCCTAACGGCTATGTACGCATGGATCCAAATTTGATCAAAATGACATGAATAAAATTTTCTTCAAGGAATGGAATAATCCTAGTAATGACAAACATTTTTCAAGTTCGTTATTATCAAAATGTTTTAGAATTATCACACATATATTTTAATGTCATAAATTTATTATGTAAATTTAAATCATCAGGGGAAAAATTATATTTATACATCTTCAAATCAATCATAACTGTAAGAATTTTGGGTGTACCTGGAATCCGATAGACTCGCTGAAGTACCGGCACGAAACCAGAGCATCGATATGGACCCCGATTATATTACACAGCAAATACACCAAACACTACTACAAAAAGGGGCTTTAACCTCCCAAATTTGGCACTTTTAACGTCCCAAAACGGGGGGACGTATATGCTGGGGGCGTAGTAAGTTGAGACAAAAGACGTCCCAAATGGTAGGGACGCCTAAAGTCTGACTTTAGGCGTCCCAAATTAAAATTTGGGACGCCTAAAGTCCCCCAGGATGGGACTTTAGGCGTCCCAAATTGTAATTTGGGACGCCTAAAGTCCCCACAGGGTGGGACTTTTGGCCTCCCAAATTTTAATTTGGGACGCCTAAAGTCCCACCTGGGGGACTTTTGGCCTCCCAATTCTTAATTTGGGACGTCTAAAAGTTAGGTTTTTTTTTTATACCATAATTTACATTCTGTATTACCCAACGAATTGAAACTGCAGAAACAGAATAAAAGATGGATTCATAAACCACACTGTCCGTTACAAACTAGTAAGGACATCCAGCACTACAATCTTTACTATATATACATACAATAACCTTTCATGCAACCTACTACTATATATATCAACAAAAAACAACCAGAAAGTGTCAAAACGCTGTCATCACACAAGTACAAACTGATATAAAATAACAAGTTTACTGCTCTAAATGTTGAAGAAGATGTCCAGCCAAAAGATCTCTGATCAAATCAAGGTCTTCACGTAGGTAGGCATCTTGATTATCAAAAATCTGAAAATTAGAAAGTAATAAGCTTTGATGAAATGAATCTCAAGCAAATGAATTAATTAGCATTTCGATTAGAACACCAAAAATATTATCATTTGAGAATGAAGAAGCGATTACCTTTTCAAAATCGCTAGTAATTCCACTTTGAGTTATGTTATACATATAAAGTATAACATAATATCCGCATTCAGTGTTGCCAGGTTGCCGAGGGCACTTTTAATCAAAGGGATGCAATTGGTTGTTAAAATCAATAAAGGTATGTCTAAAAGGACCGTCAATGAAACAATTATGTAGGATCGAATGTACTTACTATGGGATAAAACCACTTTGGCTTTTTAACAACCATACCCTCGCGTGACCCACCTAGGATTCTATATGTTTGACAAGCACTATCATGAAAAGCAAAATGAACAGAAATTAGAACCATTCATTTATTTTTGTTGTCAATGAAATACAAACAGGATAACTTACGTGTCGAAGACGGATTTTGTATCTCTGTCTGGCTTGTTACTCAAGGGATCAAACCAATAGACTACGTTGCGGCGGGGACATATAACACACAAAGTCCAGTGGTTTCTTTAACAACATATACACATTAAAATGAAGTTAGATGAGTGAGAAGACAATTATTTAGTAAACTTCTGAAATTGACAAAATGTAAATACGAACCGTTGGACAATGGGTGCTAGATAACAACGAAGTTTGGTTTGTGCCATTTGGTAGCCGACATAGTGAGTCCTATGCGCCACAGTACAAGTATCCCCTATCGTATTCGCAGGACATAAGAATCCATACCAATTACCTCTTTCCATGTTTGCGCAGAGATCGTGGAAGGTGCTATAATAGAATTAAAATTAGGAATCAATTCTTGAATGTATGAAAACAAAAAACCACTAAATGAATTCTATGGGAAAATTGAAAAAAAACTTACCGGACTGCAAATTTGACCCAGCTTGCATCTATCTCCTCCAACCTGATAAACTGCTTGAGATCTTTATAGTCAATCGTGTAGGGATACTCCACTTGGCCCACAATCCCTGGAGGCATCTTCAAGTCAATCTGTTTAATGCCCTTGTAGATCTGTTGCAGCCGTGCTAATAAGGGCCATTTGGTCGCAGCTTCGTCATCCTTTTAGAACATCAAAAAACAAATTGTTATTAGGATGCCAACAGATTTTCAGTAACAGTAAGGTAATTCCTACCATTGGAGGTGTTGCGTCTGAACCAATAAGATTGCGAGGCCAAAGGATGAAAGATCCTATCGCTTGACCTAACGTGCCAACCTCTGGATCGGGAGCAGGGATGGCTGTACCTTCTTCCCCCTTTCTAACACTCGTCACATTCACCCTACAAAAATCCTCCGGAATTTGCTGATTATGGTGGGTGGTAGCACGTGTGTGAACGAGAGCATCAGCAACAACACGCAACAGTGGATCATCCAAATAGAGGATGCAAGGGTCTCCCGACACTGGAGTGGGAGAAGGGGCGCCAAGTGGTCCCGACACTGGAGTGGGAGAAGGGTGGCCAAGTGGTTGCTCCAGAGGGTTGTAACTTCCTCTGGTGCTATTGAAGGCCGGGGATTCCTGAGTTCGAGCCTCGTTCCTTGCCCTTTGTGCTTCAAACATCTTTGCCATTTCAAGTTGAAGCTCTGGCAAGAGCTCTTGTCGGAGCTTGTCGCGAAGGTTGGCCTCGATCTCTCGTTCGAGGTCCTCTCGAATCTTGGCCACAACGTCCTTACTAGGTCCAGCTTGTGACGAATAACGTGGCTCTCGTCCAAAATACCTCGCGGCACTAACTCCCCGTGTCTCTCCTCGAACACGACCAAGGTCATCTGCCTTCCCAATAGCCGTTGACAAGATGTCCATCCGTGTACTTGGATTGAATGAACCTTGGCTACTCTGCTCGTCCAGGTCATCCTGTAGCATGCAGTTTATCGTAAATGTATCGAAAGCACTCGCGACATGTAAAAAATTAGGTACTTATGGTATAACTACTTACAATCCTCGCAGCAACCTCAGCAACAGTCGGATTTATGTACTTCCCAGCCTTAATCCTCCCTGCCTTCCATTTTTTGTGACGTGGAGGAGGTGCCGGTGGCTGGATAACAACGCTAGGATCAGATTCCGCTGCTTCCTTCATTTTCTGTAACTCTTCTGCCATCATTTGCCGCTCAAGCTTCCGATATCCACCGCGAGACATGAAATGTTGATATTTATTTTCTGCTTGCCTCTGGGCATTTGCTGCACTTAATTTCTATGAATGAAAAACGACAAAAAATGAATCAACGATATAAAGTATATGAAATCAACGATATAAGTAGTTCTATACCATGACAGAAATCTTACCAAAAACTCAGGATCTGCTCGTGATGCCGCAAACAACCTCCAGTCCTCTGGAGATAAATATGTATACTGTGCATATGGATCGTTACCCCTAAGGGCCCCTCGAATGTAATGCTTTGTTAGCTTATTCTTGAAACCTTTCCATCGTACACGAACCTCATCCATCCAGTGCCTATGCATCTCTGTGGTGTCGGGGACATCGTATGTTTGCTGCAAGGTAAAACATAAGATTATTATATTAGAAACAATAAGAACAAAGCTACAATGCATCAAAACTTACATACCAAAAGTTGCTGCCAAATCATGTCTTTCGTTTTTGGGGGAACCAATCTCCAATTATCGTAGGTAATGCGCACTTTGCTTCGAGCCAAAAGTCCTATGTAGCTAATGAAGTGGTCTTCCTCAGGACCAACTGGATTCAGATTGTCATCGAAGTCTATATGCAGCCTCTCCTGTTGATGTTCATGACGTGCAACCAATGCTCCCATCTTTGTACAGCCTCTAACCCTCCTTCTTGCAGGGGGTTCAACTCTAGGAATTTCGTCATTGCTAGAGCTTTCGTCATCTCCACGCCTCTCGTCATCACTAACGTTGTCCATATTCCTGTTAACACAAAAAGCATAATCAGAAACGTAAGTAAATTGCAATGAAAACACATGTATATAGTAAGCGGGAAGTAAAACAGAAAAAACACAGTTCTCGTTTATAAATTAAGGTCTTACTCTAGATTGTTTCCCATAGTCCTTCACCATGGTCATTTCTTACAGCATATTCGTCATCATCTACCAATTCTACTTCATTTGTTCGAGGTGTAGTTGTTGTGAAAGGTGGTGTGTCATCAAGGTTGAAGGTTGGATCACCATACTTCTGTTTTTTACTTTTAAGGACAATGGACATATTTTTGCTGGCAGGATCGGTGACATAAAACACTTGCTTCGCCTGGCTTGCTAAAATGAAGGGCTCTTCTCTATAGCCAACTCTTCGAAGATCGACTGAGACAAATCCAAATTGTTTATCTATTACCACGGCATTGTTGCTAACCCACTTACATTTAAATAAAGCAACTTTGAACTTGTTGTACGTCATCTCCCATATTTCTTCTATAACTCCATAATAGGCCATAGACGCTAATATGGGGTTTTTGTCTCTCGAACTGGAAAAGTGCATAGATTCAGCTTCTACCATAACCCCACTATTTTGCATGGTACTTTTGTCATCTTGCTCTTTGGTATAGAAAGAATAGCCATTTATATCATAACCGGTCCAAGTAATGACCTGAAACGAAGGCCCCCAAGCTAGCCACTCGATTGTCTCAGACACACCGATCTCGTGCAAAACCTTTTCCTCGAACCACTGCATGAATGTCTTGTTTTGCTCAATAGCAATCTGCATGTCATTCTTCCTTGGATTCTTGTTCTTCAAGGTGTTTCTGTGTTCATTTATGTAAGGTTGAACTTCTTCCATATTATTCAGGATATACAAGTGGGCTTGCAACACCTCTTCACGAGGAACATTCTTCACTTTCAGTCCTCGTGTTCCCTTGCTTCTCCCTTCTTCATGCCGAGATTGTTCCTTCTTCCCTGACATATAATCTTTGCAAAACTCCATAGCCTCCTCAACTACATATCTTTCTACTATTGAGGCTTCTGGTCGATAATGATTTTTAGAATACCCTTTTAAGATCTTCATGTATCGCTCGAAAGGGTACATCCACCTCAGGTAAACTGGACCGCATAGCCTTACCTCCCTCACCAAATGAACTACCAAATGCACTATTATATCAAAAAATGAAGGCGGAAAGTGCATCTCTAGTTGTGACAAAATAATATAACCCTCATTTTCTAGTTCATCCAACTTTTCAGTGTCAATGACTTTGTTACAGATAGCATTGAAGAAAACGCACAATCTGGTCACTGTGTTTCGTACTTCATCTTTCATTATGCCTCTAATAGCTACTGGTAATAGTTGTTGCATCAACACATGATAATCATGGGACTTCATTCCCACTAACTTCAAATCGTCCATTGAGACACATCTTCTCACATTCGAGGAATACCCTTGCGGCACCCTCATTTCATGCAAACACCCACACAAACTTCTTTTCTCTGCTTTTGATAGTGTATGCGCTGCTGGCTCCATGTATGCCCTCCTACCATCATCTCTTAGTTGTGGATGTAATCGTTCTCTTATTCCCATATCGACAAGGTCTAATCTCGCATTAATCCCATCCTTAGTCTTCCCTGGTATGTGTAAAAGCGTACTGATAAGGCTATCACAAACATTCTTCTCCATATGCATCACATCAATACTGTGTCTCACGTCTAGCGAACGCCAATATGGAAGATCAAAGAAAATGGATCTCTTCTTCCATATGTTCTTCTCACCCGCAACCCTCTGATTCTTACCAAAAGTGACATGGATACGTTCCACTCGACTGTAGACTTCCTCTCCGGTTAGTGACTTTGGAGCTATTCCATGCTCCGGTAAGCCGTTAAACCGCTTTCTTAGCCTACGATACGGGTGGAACCGATGAAGAAACCTCCTGTGGCCAAGGTAGACAGTTTTTCTTCCATGCTTTAGTTGTTGGAAGTTTGTGTCTGCTTCACATATTGGGCATGCTTTGTGACCCTTCACGCTGTACCCTGACAAGTTTCCGTACGCAGGGAAGTCGTTTATCGTTGTGAAAATCATTGCACGTAGCTTGAAAGACTCCTTCTTATAAGCATCAAACACATCTACGCCTTCCTCCCACAACTTCTTCAAGTCCTCAATCAAAGGCGCCAAATAGACATCAATATCGTTCCCTGGCTGTTTTGGTCCAGAAATCATCATAGATAGCTTCATATACTTACGTTTCATACATAGCCAGGGAGACAAGTTGTATATTACAAGGAGAACCGGCCACGCACTATGTGTGCTAGTAAGAGTTCTATACGGATTGATGCCGTCTGTACAAAGCCCAAGCCGTAGGTTTCTCGGCTCGCTGCCAAATTGAGGGAATATTTCATCTACTTTTTTCCATTGTGGAGAGTCAGCTGGGTGCCGAAGATATTTCCCATCAGATATTCTCTCATCAGAGTGCCATCTCAACTTCTTCGCTTTTGTTGCACTCGCAAACAAACGTTTAAAACGTGGTATTATTGGAAGATACCACATAACCTTTAAAGGTTGCCTTTTACTTGTCACATCACCACAACCACCATCTTTTTTCACTTTGTATCGTGCAGTTTTACACTTAGGACACTCACTAAGACCTCCGTACTCATTTCTGTACAGTACGCAGTCATTAGGGCAAGCATGTATCTTCTTATACTCCATACCCATTGTAGACAGGATTTTCTTGGCCTCATACATACGATTTGGAAGTACATTATCCTCCGGAAACATATCACACAATAGTTCAAGCAGCAATGTGAAACTACTATCGGTCCACCCACAAGTTGCCTTTAAGTTAACCAAATGTAATGTTCCTGTCAGCCGCGTGTACTTACTACCACTATACAATGGTGTCTCTGCATCACTCCGCAGGCTATCATACTCCTGCGACTGCGCAAAGGATTCTGCCTCAACATCGTTAATCATTCTCTCCATTCTATCTTCATCTATGACATCCACAGCTTCCTTCTTGTGTGACGGACAATCAGTTACTTCCTCACCATGCCATATCCACCTTGTGTATCGCAGATTTATTCCATCACAAAGTAGGTGATCCTTTATGACATCAACATCCCGTCTACTCTCATTCAAACAATTGACACAAGGACAAAAAAACTTCCTATTTCTTGCAGGAGCATTCTTTTTAGCGAATTCAATAAATTCGTCCACCCCTTTCTCATATTCTTCACTAGTTCTCAAAGCATTCATCCAACTATGATCCATTTTATTACCACCTAAGGCATTACCAATAACATTCACGCGTTTAGTACAATTCTCAAGGACATATGATGGGATTGCCTAATTAAGTTATCAACCCAATTTAGGATTTTAAAATATGGGCTTAATAACTTTATTGCCCCCTCCTAGCCTCATCTCTCCTATTAAAAGGGTTTCAGTGCTATGTAACTTGAATTTTTAATAAGTATATGTATATAAAATTAATGTATAATAAAATAAGATTAAATTAAAGAATTTTTTTGAGGTTTGGAAGAATTAAAAACAAAACGAGTTTCATATTAACAAAACAATTTTAAGTTGAGTTCTTCCAAAAATAAAATTGTTTTATTGAAAATATTTAGATAAAAATCATTTAATGAATATTGGGGTTATCGTTTTCATTTTAAGTTTTGGCTTGAATTATTCTTCATAATTCAAGAATTTGGAATTAACAAAACAATTGTGTGTAATTAATACAAGAATTTCTTTAATTTAAATAAATCATATTTTATTTTATTATATATACTAATTAATGGTGCAGGAACAAGACCAATGAAATGGGGTGATGCCACTACGTGTGTATGGATAAATCTCCATTGCCTTATAAAAGCTACATTTCCCTAAAACTGAACAACAGGGATCTATTATACTTTTAGAAAAGCCGTAGAAACGGCTTTGTATTAACAGGGTTAACATATTAAGCTTATTATGAGGTTTCAAATTAAACGGGGTTAAAGATAACAAATGGTTTCGCCAAATTCATGGTAGGATTTTAATGAGAGGTTTTAACGGTTTCATGAACAACTATGAATTGTATTGGTTTCATGTGGCATACACTAATCAATTATTGGAAGAAACTTTTATGAGCCACTTTCATTATGTTACACTTGAACATATAAATAAATAAAACTTCAAAAACTTTGTCTTAAAATTTAATACTCTACTTCTAATCGTTCTTATAAATCACTTTTAACATGATCACAATAGTCAAAGAAATCTTTAAATCTCATTAACTCTACCTTTAAATTTAAAACCTTTCTAACTACATCCCTATTTAATATAACATTTTATCTTATAAGAACAAAGTTTACTCAATAATTAACGAGAGGCATATTGAAACAGGGGAGTAAACCATATTCTGTTACAAAAAAAAAAACCATATTCTAGGGCCGACGAAGAAAATAATAAGCACAATCTCAACCATTTAATTTATTTTTCAAAAGCAAAATAAACCATATTCTGTTACAAAAAAAAACGAAGAAAATCAACCAACCTGATCAGGGCGCCCCCTAGCTACTATGTTTGAGAGGTAGAGAAGATGTTGGGGCTCCACCCACGCACAACAATGGAGGAGAGAGCAAAACCCACTGTGGAGGAGGTGAGGTTGCAGCCGTGGAGGAGGTGAGGTTGCAGCCGTTCAAGAGGAAGAAGAAGAAGGGAGGAGGGAAGAGTTCAACAAAGCTAGGGCCGATCGATGGTGGAGGAGGGAGCTTGAACAAGGGAGGAGGGAGGAGTTGAAGAAAAAAAATACACAGGAGGAGGGCCGACGGTGTGGGTGGGAGAGGAGGAAGAAGAGTAAAGTTGTTGAGAGGATGTGAGGTAAGGGTGAGATGGTAGATGAGAAGACCGCATGTCAGACAAGTGTCTGACATGCAGGGGACGCCTTTAGGCGTCCCAAATGGTATTTGGGACGCCTAAAGGTGACTTTAGGCGTCCCAAATGCCATTTGGGACGCCTAAACCCAGCTCCTGGCGCTAAAAATAATTTATGAAATTTATATTTCGCGCCAGGAAGCACTTTAGACGTCCCAAATTCAAATTTGGGATGCCTAAAGGTTCCCCTACACATATATAATTACGAAAATGCCACCGCCTCCCTTTTTAACCACCCAATTTTCAATTTGGGACGTCTTTGGGGGTGGTTATATCTCAATTCTGTAGTAGTGAAAGAGAGGAAGATAAGAGAACATTCTTATGAGAAAATCTTTTAGAGGGAGAATTGTGTATTATATCATCATTGGTCTTCTCCCTTAATCTCACACCTTATATATATATATATAGTGTAGATACGGTTACATAGGAATAGATGTAACCCTTAAACGTATGGTTACATAGGAACAGATATAACATTTAAAACATAAAGGGTATGACTCTTTATAACTTGTATATCTCCATGAAGCCCCTCTTGAATTGGGCTTGGGCCCTAATCCACTAAGAGCCCGTTTGGTATGATAGAATTGATTTTGATGGAAATGAAAATTGATATGAATATAGATATGGAAATGGATATCGAGATGGAAATGGGCTTTAAAAGTATGTTTGGTATGTCATGGAAATGAGTTTTATTTTTTATATGGAAAGATTAATAAGCCCTCCTAAATAAAAAAAATCCCAAAAATAGATCAGACGAAGTTCGACGTTCCCAAAACAGATGAGGCGAAGTTCAATCTTCATTCTCCCTTCTAAGTTCGACCTCGTCGCCGCTGTGCACGTGTCCATCGGAGAAGAGGGGGTAGACGGAGATGTGGATTTGGCGAAGCGAGCCCAAATCTCACCAAATCAGACGAAGAGGAGGGGGAAGAGCTATCTTCGCTGCTATTGCCAGTGAGGGAGAGCTGTCGTTCCCGTGGTTGTCATCACCGGTGCTAGATGCCACCGTCGTTGTCGTTGCCGGTGGAGGGGGACAGCTACCGTCACTGGTGAGGGAAAAGAAGTCGCCATCGTCGCCATAAGTGAGCAAAATCGCCAGTGAGTAAGGAGGGTAACGATGGAAATGTAGGGGTGGAATTACAAATCTTGCCTTTTTGTGTGGAATTGATCTTGGTGGAATTGGTCTCAATTGGGTTCCATGTGGAAATGGAATTTTGTCAAATTCCATCATACCAAACATCCTCAAGACATGGAATTGACCTCCATTTCCATTTCCATGGGATCAATTCCTGCGTATCAAACGGGCCCTAAGGGTGGACTAATAAATTCCAACATCTCCCACTCACACTTAGTGGATTAGATGTGATGGGTCAACTCTCTTTCTCTTACTTCTTTCATACTAGGTGTTTTGTCGTGACCACGTGGGCATGACGTCTCCATTTGCGCGCTTTGTACTAGAAATTCCTTTTTACAAAGATCAGCACAAGACAACCCTGTAGTGCAGCTTGATATTGATATAATGCCAGGATGTTCTAGATTTACCAATATACACTTTACTCATGGCCAATCTAATTCCTCTTGAGTCAGTATAAAACTCAGATTGCCTTTCTCATATGCATAGTATATGCACTTATGAAATCACAAAATAATAACATAAGGGACCGGTCTCAAACACCAGCATAGGTGTGTATATTTTAGGTAATAATCTTTCTTTCGCCCATTTATTACTTTGATATGTATCAATCGTTTTCCTTACATAATACCTTTAAATCGCATCAATCATGATCATAGGATAAAATGCTAAAGTAGCATACATTGGAACATATTTCCATGATAATGTCAAAGTCAAAGGACATCAATGAAGGGGTTAACCTTTATGGGACTCACACAGCAATAAAGCAGGGATCTATTTACTTACTTCCTATTTGCGGTTCTTTAGCACATTTGATATCAATCACATGCTACGATGTTACTCTTATACTTTAAGAGCATATGTCGTTTGATTTTATCATTAATACCGTATAGACTTAAGTCTGCACACTCCCAGTATCTAAACTCAAATTCCTAACTCTACTTATATTACATGACTTCAATTTTGAAGAATTTGTTGTCTGGAAACAGATATCATGGACGTGGGTTTCCATGATTCGATCCATATTTTTTTACAATCAAGGATCTTATCTCGACTTACTCTACTTTAAGTCGAAGCGATATAGTTTGTGTTTCTTCTCTACCATATTAGCACTCTTTCTATTTTACTGGTGAACACAATTGTCTCATCTTTGCACACTCCTCCTGAATGTCAAAGGCGGTCGCTTGTGTGAGAAAGATGACCTCACCAACCTGTACGACATACTAGACATTGTATATTTAGACAAACATTAAAAGTCAAAATGAAGTATCATTACTCCATACTTTATGTATGCCAAAAAACTTAACATGTTTCTCATACATGTTTTTGCTCATTAGGTTTAATTAATGGACTTTGCATATGAATACATTGCTCAACAACAACTTTATGTGCTATAACATCTCTCATTTAGCTATACATTTGCATTTAGTCTATCTATTATGCTTAGGGTCTTTTGTTTAGACAATGGCTATGTGCATTCACAATACTTTGACACTAAAATTGAGTATCTAATGTCTCTCACAATGGTTAGACTAATACTAAATTACAAGCCCTACCATGAGTATATATCTTGTCTTGTATATATCATTGCATACATCATACTACTAAAAGTATCTATATGGACATTCTTTTCCATTATCTTCTTGGTTGGTTCAGTCAAGAAAATTTATCAAGACCTAAACTCACTCCTAAAGTCACTGAGGTATCCATGGGATTGCATTAACTTATTTTGAACCATTTAAGAATTTTCTGAATGTAATTCTCTTATAAAAGAGAGGAGTCTTCTTAAACTATTTCTTTAGACCTCAAATCCAACAGCTTTATCCATAGTTTTACCCATGAACTTCTTTTTCAAAATTTACTAGCACAATTCTTTAATAGGCACTACCAAATTCAAACTATATATGGCTAATAGTATATCATCACAAATCATTTACCAATAGTTTTCTTCAACCATTTAAAAAATACATTAGGTTACCTCTCTTTCAAAACATCATACATCACTATCTAGACGATTGTATCAATCTATAAAAGGACTTCTACAAAAACACATGAAGTCACCACTGTATGAAACTTTAAATACTACTTTTAATGAAATCTAATAGTCATTGCATATAGATTTCTTCATCCAGATCATCACTCAAAGTGTATGTTTTACATCCACATGATGTAAATTTAAATTCAAATAGTTAACTATTGCTATATTAAAACTAATTTAAATGCACAACAGGTGAGAAAAAAAATGCCTTCCTGTTATGCATATCCCTCTGCAACAACAAGTCTTATACATATCAATTGATTTACCCACTTTTCTCCCAAACCTATAGAACTCACTAGTTCTCAATAGCCCTTTTGACTTGACAGCAGATCAACTGATTCTCAACTTAATTCTTTCTTAAAAAATTCACTTCCCTTTCTATTGTTTTCTTCCATTCTCCCTTGACATGGCCTCTTGTACAGAATATAACTCATCATCCTCTTTTAGAATGACCATGAACATGTTTCTCAGTTATCCTTTTTCTCATGAACTTTTTGCATTTCATATTTATTTTGTCTGGTCTCTTTATTGACCATTCTTAGCTCCCACTCTAAAAAATAATTGAGGATTATTGACATGTTATGTGCTTCCTTGTCCTTGCGTCTTGCAAAGATGCAATGTGATTAGTTTCACCCTTAATTGAAAACTAATTCACAACAAATATGGTACCTTTAAATTCTTTCACAACAAATATGATACCTTTCAATTCTTTTTTTGTCATAACTCTGTCATCATTTCACTCTTAAAAAACGTAACTCTTATGAGCTCCCACTTACAACCACTATGGGAATTTGCAACTGACCCTTATGGTCTATAAAAACTCATATTTAACTTTTATTTAGTCCAACATTTATAGGGTATGGTAGTGACTCTTTTAGAGGATACATGGTTAAACCTAAGTTCACATAACTTGATGAAACCAAAGATGTGTGCATGTGTACTAATCCACCAAAAGTGAACTAGATAATACTCTCATACTCACATTTGGTGGGTTAGCATTAGGCATAATATGTTTAACCATGTCTAATAGCATTCCATCATGCCTTTATAAACTCCTTTTAGGCGATGGAGTTCCTCGGATAGTTATCTATTTATTTATCCCTTTATTTCCACAGAGCTAACTGAAAATGGTCAAATAGATGCTCACTCATTTGATCAATTCGTAGGACTTTTAAAATTCCTATCCAATCGATTCTCGAACTTCATTCACATATTGTTTAAAGCAACAATTTTCAAACTTATGTGAAATTAAGTAATAACATGAGAAATCATCAACAAAGGTAATAATTTATCCAGCTCTGTGTCTTACCCTCAAACTTATAGGACCACGTGCAACGAAATAGAATAATTGCAATGTAAACTCAGTTCTAGTATCTTTCTGAAAACTTTTTATTATGTTATTTCTAAAACCAAATTCCATGCCTTTGACTAGTAAGACATATATTTAAGTCAATACTTAAATCAGAAGAAAAGGCAATGCAATTATGCACAAAGAATTTACCAAACAAAGAAATTTATTGAAAGAACGATTGAATCGCAACTATACAATTTTATAGGGCAATTCATACTATTTTTGTTTCCCTTGTCAAGCCATATAGGTCTTGTAATCTTTTCTAACATCTCAACTTCAGTATTACTATGACTGTTTGTCAATGGCTTGACAACAAATTATTATTTTTATAAATACCATATATTTTGATTTTCCCCATTTAGTTTAGAAACTATGTTCTTGGTAGCCTCTCTTGACTTAGCTACTCAAATTATCCCACACACAAGGTTATTCATAATTTATTTAATTCAATAACTTATCAATAATATAACACATGGAAGTATACAACATTATGTACTTGTATTATTCTTGACTATAAAAAGAACAACATCATTGGGTTTATGATCAGGAGAATAAGTTTGTACCTCCCATCACACAGATTCCAAGTATGTCATTATTGTCTATCAAGAATTGCATACAAGTACCTTAAATAACATGCTCAATTATTACTCTCAAAAGACTCATTCTCTAAGAGCTCCCACTTAGATAGAGCATATGAAGCTCTTGAAAGACTCATTTTCCATGAGCTCTCACTCATAAAGAGTATTTTGACTTTTATTTCTTCATACTTTCATCACATTATATTCATAATGTCTTATAACCTCTTATCTAGGAGTTAAGAAAACTTAATAGTTTTTCTAAATTCTCTATGCATTTCATTTATTCACATTTTAATTTCCAGCCAAAAGTACTTCCTCTAAAGGGTTAAGTCTACATGCTTCTCAAACCTAGTTTGACATGTTTTCCATAACTATTATTTTTCTAAAGTTTCAAGAATTTTGTGTCTCTTATTATTCCAACAATCTTTCAAATTTTCTAAAAGAAATATCCCAAATTTTTTATTCAAATTATATTTGTTTCTTGATAGAAACACTTAGTATGTCTTCTTAAATCTTTTATAGTTTCAAGTATTAGGGATTTGGATTGGATTTAGGACTTTGTTCTTCTCTTAAGATGGCCTTCACTCCTTACTCAAAGAGTGACATTTCCATGAACTCCATCATGATCCAAAGTTTGGACATATTAAGAAATCTCTATATTTTGATATTTTCTTTCACTTTGATCCGACACCACTTCTTTAATATTAGATCATTCACTTTCATCTCCTTGAGATTTCTCAACATTCAATTCTTGACATTGAATTTCTTAAGATTTAGGAGATTCAAGTTCTACTTAGGAACCAGCTTATCAGTTCTCTTCCAATTACTCCTTTTATTTCATTTCAAGACCAATTTACTCTGGGTTATTTTCCTCTTGATCCTTCTTTGGGTCTTCTCCTTCTAGGACTCAAATAGGCAAATCCCTATTTTCTTTTATTACTTAGAAACTCAATTCTTCTAAGTAATTTATGTTTGGATCAACATTTAAAACTTAAAAAAAACTTGTTCATCAAAGAAAAATTTGTTTCAGTGCTTTTCAAAAGAAAACTTTCTTGATTCATAGTTATCTCAAATAAAATAGTCTAACTCATTACAAATATTTAAAGAATATTTAAACCCCCAAAATCAGTAAAGTGGCACTGAAAACGTAAAACATAGATCCAAACATATTTTAGAAATAGACAAATAATATGTCAAAATGTAGATTATAAATTTAGGGATTTTTTTATTAAAAAAAACTGTGTCTCAATTTGGAGCCCAAATGCTCCTTCACAGAGAAAAAAAAATATGGAAAAACGAAAATAACCTGCCTAAATCTATAAGTCTTGTCTGCCTCAATGTATGAATTGTTCTTTTTTTTTTTAATTTGAGCCCAAATAGCCATCTAAGCCCTCATTCTTTTTTTTCCCTCAGTTCTTGCATAATAACAGAAGTCCCTTTTAAGCCCATAAGTATTTTTTTTAAAATAAATATTCTCAGTCCAAAGCCCTGTGAGCCCAAAACAAAAAAAAACTGTTTTTTAATAACAGAAACCTTAAAATGCATAGGGAGGTGTCGTTTTATCCCAACGACATCATTTTCGAGGGGTTGGAGGTCTTTTCAACCTCTCGCCGGGTCACACCAGACCCGGATGGATACTGGGTTGGGTCTTTCGGACCCTTTTCTTTTTTCTTTTTTGGCAATATCTCCCTCTTCCAGCCTTTATTTTCAACGAAATCGGTCTTGCTGGAATCATCTGTCTACCCTCTACATGTTTTCAACATGAATCAATCCATAAACATGATTTTTTTCAATGACCCAATGTCAAAATCAAAATATGGTCATGTCCATTCCCACTGCTTGTATCCCGGAATGATTTTCAAATTGTTTTGGATTTTTTTCAATTTTTCCTCCCATTTCCAATGACAGAATATGATCTGGAAGTTTAGTTTTCGTGGAAAACATTCTCATAAGTTCAACTCCCATTAGTTTGGCAAGTCTCTGTTTTGTTTGTGTTAGAATATGAACGTAGATTGTTAAAAGTTTCATGTGAACATAGATAGCATGACATTGTTGAAGAAGATAGTCGGTGGTAGATAATCTTTGATTTTGTTGGTTCACCTACTCCATCAATTACGGGTGATTTGTCTCCGTTTATATGTGTATATATACCTTGTAATCTTCTCATTCGAATGATATGAATGGAAATAACATTTCAAGAATATTTAGTTTACATGGTACCAGAGCCATACCTTGTTCTCAGTTCATTTTTTCTATTTCATAAGCATTTTCCATCTTTCTGTTCACAACTCCAAACACACTGTTCACCAAGTCTCAGATCTATCATCTCCGCAACCTATTAAGCTACACGCGCCTCACCATCGGACTCAGAAGCTCAAAATCGGTGCTACCTTGAAGCGGCATCCATTTCCGACCAGGGGTGAGCATCCACGCGCCGCTGCACCCTCCGCCGTCGACGACACGCGCCGGCGCGTGAGCAAGATTCCGGTGAGCTTTTCCGGTGATCTCAACGGCGCTCAGATCGACTTGCCAGCCCCGTTCCATCCTTGGTACCCATCTGGTCTGATTCTCACTTTGAATTTTTTCCTTCTCTATGATTTTGTGAAGAACCAGGGAGCTTCATGCTTTTTTCTGAGACATTTCAGTTCCACCATTTGTCTTTTGGTTCAGTTTTGGTGTTATTACACTCTAAAGAGTATTTTTGGTTAACGTTGGATTCCAATTTGTGGAGTGTTGTGGCTTACGTGGATGTGACTTGCTTTTAATTATTTCAGGAATTATTAGCATCTGTGACCTCATTCTTCCTTTACATACCTTAAGCTTATTTTTGCTCACTATTGTAGTTGATTATTCCACATGGCTGAATCTAAACCATCTGATATGTTACCTATGTCTGCTAAAATTACCGATTCAAAATTGAATTGGACAAATTATAGTGACTGGAATAAAACTGTCAAGCTATATCTTTTGGGCATTGAAAAGGAAGTCCACTTAACTCAAGACCCCCCTTCTGGTGATGATGATAAGAGTTTGGCATGGTCAAGGGCCGATGCTCGTATTTTCTTTCCAATTAGAAACTCGATTGAACCACAAATTCTATCTTATGTTAGTCACTACAACACGGTCAAAGAACTCATAAATTATCTTGAGTTTATGTTTTCCGGTAAAGGTAATATTACTCGGATCCATGAAGTTTGTAAAGGTTTTTATCGTTCTCAACAACAGGGACGTTCATTAAAGGATTTCTTCTTAGACTTCAAGAGGTTATATGAAGAAATGAAAGTACTCATGTCTCCACAGGCGGATCTTCAGACACGAATTAAGAATATGGAACTACAAGCCATCATTCGTTTTCTTGAAGCTCTTGATCCTTCGTATGAGACCATTCGATCTCAAATTCTTGCTAGTCAAGAGCTTCCATCTCTTGAAGAAGTGTTCTCCAGGGTACTTCGTGCTGATAGAGTGGTTCGTCCGTCTAATGATTTGAATGCCAGTGCTTTAGCTGGGCGTGGACCATTTGATAACAAGCCATTCAATTCCAAACAAGGATATAGCGGTGCTCCAAATATGCATTCTGCAACTATTATCTGTAATTATTGTAAGGAACCTGGTCATATTAAGCGAAATTGTCAAAAATTACAGAATAAGCAACAACATGATCAGCAACGTGGTTTTGCCCATATTACACAGACACCTGATTCCTCAGACACTGGTCAATCATCTGTAAAAGCACTCGCTACAGGTAATTCGTCTTCTGGTCTCGCAACTACCTCCACAAAATGGGTCATTGATTCTGGCGCTACCGATCATATGATAGGTAATCATCAGTTATTTTCATCATATGTTCCTTATGCAAACCAATCCTCCATATTCGTGGCCAATGGATCCTCTGTCTGTGTGCTCAGTTCAGGCACCGTCAACCCCACCCCATCTATTTCATTATCCTCTGTTCTTAATATTCCTGATCTAACATTTAATCTTCTATCACCCAGTAAATTAACTCATCAATTGAACTGTTTTATCTCATTATTCCCTGACCACTGTTTAATTCAGGATTTGTCGATGAAGCAGATTATTGGTAGAGGTTATGAATCTGACGGCCATTACATTCTTGATGATATGGTTCCATGTTCTGTTGCTTGTTCTAGTGGGTCATCCTTGTTCAATATCCATTGTCGTCTTGGTCATATGTCACTTTCGTCCTTAAAGAAGTTGTACCCTCAATTTTCTTCCGTGTCTACTTTAGACTGTGAGTCATGTCAGTTTGCCAAACATCATCGTGTTCATTTGGCACCTCGCGTCAATAAACGGGCTGTGTCCCCTTTTGAGTTAGTACATTCTGATGTTTGGGGTCCTTGTTCTGTTATGTCCCAGACTGGTTATCTTTATTTTGTTACCTTTGTTGATGATTTTTCTCGTACCACTTGGCTTTACTTAATGAAACATCGTTCTGAATTATTTACTCACTTTCATAATTTCTGTGCTGAAATTCAAAACCAGTTTAATACTTCTGTGAAAATCTTACGTAGTGATAATGCAAAAGAATATTTTTCCACCCCGTTCACCGACTACTTGCAAAATCATGGTATTCTCCACCAATCCTCTTGTGTGGATACCCCTGCTCAAAATGGTGTTGCTGAGAGAAAGAATCGACATCTCTTAGAAACTGCACGAGCTCTCATGTTTCATTCCTCTGTCCCTAAAAGTTTTTGGGCCGATGCAGTGTCAACTTCCTGTTTTCTCCTTAATCGCATGCCTTCGGCTGTTCTTGACGGAGATATTCCATATTCTATTCTGTTTCCCATTACTAAGATGTTCCCTGTTGACCCAAAACTCTTTGGTTGTGTTTGTTTTGTTCGAGATGTCCGTCCTAGTGTTAGTAAACTTGATCCCAAGTCCTTAAGATGTGTTTTCCTGTCTATTCTCGAGTTCAGAAAGGTTATCGATGTTACTCTCCTGACCTTCATCGTTATCTTGTGTCTACTAATGTTACTTTTCATGAGTCCTCTCCTTTCTTCACATCTTCGCCCGTCTCTGAGTCCCCCTCTGTCATGGATTACACTGATGATATCCTGGTCTATTCTGTCCCTATCTCCCCAGTACAAGCTCCTATTCAGGAACCTGATATCATCAATGATACTAATGTTGCCAATGTTTCACCTTCCCCAGTTCATGCTTTGCCGATTGATTCCGTTGACACATCCCTCATTCCTGGTTCTGTTTCTGTCGATCATCCCCTTGCTATAACTGAACTGCCTGTTCCAGATTCTCCTGTTGATACCACTGATTACCTGCCCATTGCCCTCCAAAAAGGTACCGGTCCACATTGTCCCCCTAAACGATATGCTGACTGTACCTATCCCATCTCATCTTTTGTATCCTACCAAAATTTGTCCCCTGCTTCCTTATCCCTTGTTGCCACCGTAGATTCCATCTCTACTCCTTCTACTCTTCACCAAGCCCTGACTCACCCTGGTTGGCGTGCCGCAATGGAAGATGAAATTTTGGCCCTTGACAAAGCTGGTACCTGGACTCTTGTTGATCTCCCGCCTGGAAAGAAGGCTATTGGTTGTAAATGGGTGTTTGTTGTTAAAACCAACGCTGATGGTTCCTTGGAACGTTTAAAAGCACGGCTCGTTGCTAAAGGATATGCACAAACCTATGGTATTGATTATTCCGAGACTTTCTCTCCTGTGGCTAAGCTCACCTCTGTTCGTCTTCTTATCTCTTTCGCTGCCACATATCATTGGGATCTACATCAATTAGATGTTAAGAATGCATTTTTGAATGGTGACCTACTTGAAGAAGTTTATATGGAGCAACCTCCTGGGTTCGTCGCTCAGGGGGAGAATAGGAAAGTGTGCTACCTTCGGAAGTCGTTGTATGGTCTAAAGCAAAGTCCTCGTGCTTGGTTTGATAGATTTTATGATGTAGTCAAGAAATTCGGATTAAGTCAAAGCAAGTGTGATCACTCTGTGTTCTACCAGCAATCTGATTCAGGGATGATTCTTTTAGTAGTATATGTTGATGACATTGTAATTACAGGAAGTAATATTTCTAAAATCTCACAACTTAAAGTCTTCCTAAACTCTCATTTCCAGACAAAAGATTTGGGGTCATTAAGATACTTTCTAGGTATTGAAGTTTTGCGAAGCAAGAAAGGTATTCTTTTAACTCAAAGGAAGTACGTTCTCGATCTTCTAAAGGAGACTGGAAAGCTTGGAGCCGCGCCAAGCAGCATTCCCATGATTTCGAATCCCTTCCTAGATCTTGATGCCAGTATATTTGATGAACTTCCTGATGATTTGAAGAAAAAGATTGATCCAGAGAAATTGAAGCCATTTCCATTTCCTGAGAGATATAGAAGACTCATTGGGAAACTGAATTATCTTACAATAACTCGTCCTGATATAACTTTCTCAGTCAGTAGGCTCAGTCAATTTATGACATCACCAACGGTGGCACAATGGGAAGCTTTAGAACATATCTTGCATTATTTGAAAAGTTCTCCAGGTCTTGGTATTCTTTATACAGATTATGGGCACACTAAAATTGAGTGTTTCTGTGATGCGGACCATGCAGGATCCAAAGCTACAAGACGATCCACTACAGGTTACTGTGTGTTTGTTGGTGGAAATTTGATATCTTGGAGAAGTAAGAAGCAAGGAGTTGTGTCAAAATCTAGTGCAGAAGCGGAATATAGAGCTATGTCACAGTCAGTACAAGAAATTGTGTGGGTAGTTCAACTCTTGAAAGAAATTGGAATCACCACAACATTGCCTGCAAAATTATGGTGTGACAATAAAGCAGTATTTCATATAGCATCGAACTCTGTGTTCCATGAACGAACAAAACATATTGAGATTGATTGCCATTTTATTCGTGATAAGATCAAAGAAAATATTGTATCTACAGGGCACATACTATCCGACGATCAACTGGCAGATCTTCTGACAAAAGCCTTACATGGGACAAGGGTTCAATATCTTTGTAACAAGTTGAGCATAATAAATATATATGCTCCAACTTGAGGGGGAGTGTTAGAATATATGAACGTAGATTGTTAGAAGTTTTATGTGAACATAGATAGCATGACATTGTTGAAGAAGATAGTCGGTGGTAGATAATCTTTGATTTTGTTGGTTCACCTACTCCATCAATTACGGGTGATTTGTCTCCGTTTATATGTGTATATATACCTTGTAATCTCCTCATTCGAATGATATGAATGGAAATAACATTTCAAGAATATTTAGTTTACAGTTTGCACTGGTTTTAAGGGCTCTTGAAACTTGATATTTCTCATGCTTAGATATAAAATGATGAGTTTTCTGGACTAAAACGATAGTTCTCTCATGACCCAATCCAAAACATGAAACTTCTGCATACTAACGCATAACATGGCTCCTGTTCTTTTATGATTCTAAAATTCATGTGTTCTAAAACTTTCAACTACTCTATGTTTTCTCATACTCTAACTTTATAACGTCCTGGAAACACAAGGGAATCATAAACGACGGGGAGATAAAAGCATGTATATATATATATTAGAAGCAAACTCAAATGTAAGAGTAAACACTCTAAAACATCTTTAAACTATATACTTAATATTATAGTGTCATATACTTGTACAGAAACATGCAGGGGAAGATCAAGATCACAAATTTATATGTAAATAAATATGATTGTATATATTGGAAACGTCATGCATTAGGAATAATATTTCAGAAATCAATATAATTGGCCTCTATATGCATATCATATGATATCAAAATATTGAGATTATAATATTATATATGCTATCATAATATGAAGGCCATAATGTCATTGAAAACCTGGCTCTGATACCATGTAAAAATTTTGGGCGTACCTGGAATCTGATAGACTCGCTGAAGTACCCACACAAAACCAGAGCACCGATGCGGATCCCGATTACGTTACACAGCAAATACACCAAAAAGAGGAAAAGAAGAGAACATTCTTATGAGAAAATCTTTTAGAGGGAGAATTGTGTATTATATCATCATTGGCCTTCTCCCTTAATCTCACACCTTATATATATAGTGTAGATACGGTTACATAGGAATAGATACAACCCTTAAACGTACAGTTACATAGGAATAGATATAACATTTAAAACACAAAGGGTATGACTCTTTATAACCCATGCCTCTCCATGAAGCCCCTCTTGAATTGGGCATGAGTCCTAATCCACTAAGGATGGACTAATAAATTCCAACAATAACTTTGCTAGAAAAAAGTCACAGATGATATTCTTAGTAACATGTTTACCAATCATGCATCACTGGAACGAATTGGTCATTAATAATTGAACGAATCGGGGTGGAGTGGGGGAGATGATAAATGGAATGAAACGTGTCATCGCATGACAGCATAAAACTCCCAATAAAATTTTAAACGATGAAGTGTTCCATTCAATTCCTTTTGAGAATTTAAATGAAAGTTTTTGACGTAATTAACTCGCATTCTCCCGAATATTATTCATTATCAACTCAAAGCAAAACAAAGCAACGTATATTTATTCACTAAAGCCATTGAAGTATAATGAGATATGTCTTTAATACAAATATGTGTCTTTATGGTATTACCCATCTAGGTAACCTAAGTCATAATAATTAACTATAAAAAATTATCGACTTAATATAATGTTAACAACATTGATTCGACGTGCAGCTCTCTAGTATGTGAGATTCAGGTCTTCCTATCACGAGTTAGAATTGGCTTTGGGAGAGCTAATTAGATCAGGACTGTCCGGATCTAATCTTGTATCATCCAAATTTAAAGTTTTTTAAAATGATGATTTTTTAAATAAAACATTTATTTTTTAAAAATAGTAGCAAAGAGATTATTTTTATTTTAGATTCTATATATTTTAAAGTATTTTTTTAAATAATATAAACTTTTAAAAAATAAATCCGGACCGCCATATCAAATCTAGAATGTTTAGAGCTTATTAGCTCTCCTTGTTAAGCAAAGTGCTTAGCTCATGAGTCACATACTTGCCAAACAATAGTATAACCTCTTTATAGTCATCGGAATGATTTGGATGGATTAGATTGACTTTTTCTACTTTTGCATTTTTTTCTGAAAAAAATTATCTTAACATGTACAAAATCTAATATAAAGATAATCTTTTTAACTGTCAGCTTTTTAAAAAATAATTTTTTATTTAAAAATCATCATTTAAAAATATTAAATCTGAATCATTAAAATCCTATTTGAACAATGTAGATCTTGCCTCATTGATTAGCTCTTGGTGCTCATCACTAAAACTAGTTCCTCTTTTATAGTCATTTTGGTAGCTCCATTCCATTTTTGGAAATCTCCCATATACAAGACACCCGAACACTGCCTTAGCGCAGAATTGAGTTGTATGTCTTTTTTTATTTTTGGGGCAATTAGAAGGGTGAACACTAACTGCTTCGTAGTTAAAAGCTCAAACTCCCGATCTCCTACTTTATGAGCAGTTTTCACGTCACTTACCGTGTTTATGATTTTGTGGGCACTTGTATTTTGCAGCTTTTACTGTACTCTACAACCATTTATACATAGCTGAGATATATCCTGGCTGATTTTTGTATAGCAAGTACTCTAAGTTGCTGGTAAAACAAAAGTACTCCAACAGTTTTATTGATACGAGGTAGTAATAAGTTATGGATTGCTTATATATATACTCGAGCAATTATCAATAAATATTCCAAGGAAAATGTGAAACAACATCATTTAGGAACGTACAAAATACAGATTACATCTTACGTACTAGCTCTTCTTGCTAAGCAGAGTGCTCAACAGGGAAAGGGAAACTGGTTCCAACAGTAATGACACATCAAAATAACAAGTTCTTATTGATATGCTATAGTGTGTGACGCTGCCAAGTGACATGACAGAGACCAAACACCATGCATGCTCATTCATTCACACCGAATGCAAAAAGCAGAGACGACAACATTATCATCATATATCCACCTGCGACCACGACACAGGCAACCATACCATCTTTAACTTCTCAAAATTAAAGCAGATATAATATTTAATTAATTATTAACCGATGGAGATCTTTTCTCGATATGGATTTCTTCCTTGAAAAGCTTAGAAGCAGCAGCTTTATCCAGGTACCACACCAGTTCACCTTCTTCCGGCGAAATGAGTTTTGCCGGAAGCTTCCGAACCGGAGTTGCTTGTGGATAATCGTCCTTAAAAGCAGAATAAAGTGCATCAGCATTTCCAGAACCAGACACCACCATTGCGATGTTTGAACTTGAATTGATAACCGGAAGAGTCAAAGTCACTCTCGTCACATCCTTGTCCTCAACAGAAGCTACCCATTTCTCTTTCTCATCAAGAACGGCATGATCCGGCATTAGAGAAGCCACACGCCCATTTGGTTCCATGCCCAGCAACATCAGGTCGAATTTTGGAAGCTGGTTCTTGTTTGATTTCGCTATCTCGTTCTTCGAAACCCAGATTTCGAGCTTCTTCTGGTAACGTTCCGCTGCTTCTTCCTGATCTGATAGGTCGTAGTCCATGGTGTAAACATTTAATTTCCCATCTATTCGTGATACCTGAACAATAATTACCAGTACGTTAGATATATATAGGGTGCATAAGTTAAAGAAAGTTAATACTACCTTCGTAATGCAAATTGCACTAACTAGATCTTATATCACCTCTAATCTTTAATTTAAGATTAGGTTGATTTTTGTTTTAAAAAACAAGCTGAATAAATTATTTTAAAATATTTATATTTATTATTTTTAGATCAAACTAATTTGTCAGATTTGAGAATTAATATATAATTTAATATATATAACATATGTTATAATTAAATTATTTATTTAATTTTTATAATCTCTCCAGAAAAAAATTAATTAAGTTTTATATTAAGTGTTGGAGGGAATATTAAAGATACAGGAGGCAGTGCATACCATGGTGAGAAATTCATCGTAAGCGAGCTTGTGGTTAATCTTTGCGACGAGTTGATCGTTGGGCTCAAGTCGCTTTTTTAATTGATCTCCTGGAATGAACACTTCTTCTTCTACCCAAAAAATTTTCCACTTTGACCATTCTATTGTATTCACGTATGGAGGTTCCGCCAACTTCCTGAATATTAATTAATCCGAGCCATAAATATACAAAATCATCATCATCATCATCATCAAACTATATTCATTAACTGCTAATATTTATTGTAATAAAATAATATTTTTAAAAAAAAAAGCAGTGATGACCTGAGGAATTTGACAGAAGGGGTATCGGAGAGAGCAACAGAGAAGGATCCTTTGTCTTTGATGAATTTTTGGGAGAGTTCAGCGATATCATCCGCCAAAGAATCAAGAAGATGCTCCTCTGAGAATATTTCCACGTTCTTAAAGATCTTATCCTCCTTCTTTAGTGCCTTCACTGTGCCAAACGATCTCCTGTTGGATTTTTTCAGGGGTTGGTATTGAAATAACTGTGATGCTTGGGGTGGCACTGGCAGCATCATCAACGACGACGTTTGGAACACTGAGAGTGGCTTTGGGACACTCAATGGCCTAGTTTGTGTTTGTAGGACGCATGAGGAAGAAGTGAGGAAAACAGTGGGCAAAGCCATTTCTCGGAGAGTCCGATGAAATTAATTAACACTTGTGTGTTTCAGTTGGAGTAGTTTCTCATCACAATGTCACCCGTTTTTATATCTCGAGTTTTATATATTCTTTTCTCGGTCTAAGAAGCAAAGGCAAAGCACATTCAAATTTTGGATTCTTTGACCACTTTCACAAGCACCTTCACATACGCATTGTTTGGTATTTGGTATGCTTTAATGAGACAAAATCTAAGATTTACCCCACCACCAACTTGTTTTAAGAAAAAGAGTAAAGGCAAATATATATATATATATATATATATAAAAAGTGGTGCCGCCTATAGTTTGGGTCAAAACTAGTTTGTTTTACGATGTGAAAGAAAAAATCTAGTTTGTTTCATGTCATTTATAGCTTATTACTGGAATGCTTAACACTTAGAAGTATTAACTCTTATTTAGTAGGAATCATTGTGTGTCATTCCTTTTTTTTTTTTTAATCACTGTTCTACATTAAATACACACCCAGCGAGATATGAATTACTAGCAATGAGAAATATTATTTATAGTGAATGAATTAATGACATATAATTTATTATAAATTTTATATTTTATATTTACCTTAGGGCAAAAATAATCATGGACTTAGTGATATATATATATAGAGAGAGAGAGAGAGAGAGAGAGAGAGAGATTCCGTGCAATAAAATACTACACAAAAGCAATAAATATAGGACTGAAAAAAATAGTTCCACACTTTTATGCTTTATCCTTTATGTTTGCATTAGCCATTTTTGTATTACGTTATATTAAAATAGGCACCATCATTGACATGGTGTTCGAAAGAAGCAATCCAACAAGTTGTGGTCGTGAATATTAGACTTTCAGTAAGAGATATACATACACACCCACACGCCCTAAGTTTGGGGAAATATGAATAATTAAAAGGATTAATCCCTGGCAAGGCTGTACAAAGACAGGACCAGACCATGTTCAGCTTCAACTCGAGGTCTAGTCTCTGAAACCACCCCGGACTAGACTTTATTGCCCAAGGTAAATCAAACCGGGTTTGGTCCAGGTTGAAGATTGGTCTATCGGACCATAGTTCTTTAAAAAGACTTTACCTAGATGAAGAGGTAGTGACATTATATTCATACTCACCCTGTCTGAACAAGACGGATTAGGGATGAAAAGAAAAGGAATGCTCACAATATCCATGAGTGAGATCTGTACAGATAGTGGCAATAATGAAGCCGACAACAAGCTGGGCAGGGATGAAGATGGGGATGATGGTAAGGTGAAAGCCATTTTAGTATTTTACGGGGTCTTTCTAATTTTCATAAAACTCGAGCAAGGCATGCGAGGAATATTATTTCAACTCTGAATGTCCAGGTGAAGTCTCCAAAATCAGACTCAATATAATATACTCTCGTATTTGTATTCTATTTTTTAAATAAAGCATCGTGAATGTGATATTATTAATCTTATCCTACATTTATTGAAATAATTGAGAGGTTAGGTGAAGAGAAGAAAGGATACTAATTTATTTTAATTGGAATTGAGGGTATGAAAGATGTTTAAAGAGCAATTTTGAGAATTTGATAATATTGTAAGTTCAATACCATATAAGAACTCTTTAGGATTAATATAACATTTGTTCCTTCAAATTTACCTTCATTTTGATTTTACTCTTTCAAGTTTACTCCATTTAAGTGTAGTTTCAAAAAAAATTTGAAATTGGGATTAGCAGTGTTACTTTTGCTTATGTTTAACTAACCACATCTCCAATACTCCTATGCATATGATAGAATCTAAGTCCGAGAAAAAGCAAAGGACCCACTTCAACTTATTCAGGAGTGGCATGTCGACAGTACTGCCTTGCCCAAAGCTCCATTTGCATTTATTCAGAAATGGATTTACTACTTGAAACAGTATACTTGCAAAAATGAGATGGCGAATGGGTCGAAGCAGAGGTAAGCGAGGCTGAAAGAGAACTTTCTAGTGAGATCCAAACTTTATGGAAGGAAGGTCGAGATTTGTCTACTTAACCATTCATGTCTTCTTTTGCGACAACTGCGACAAAGGAACAAACCCTTGGGCGGCAGTCGCTGCGTAGAATAGTGCCTTACCTTCACCAACTACAAGTTTAAGTTAGCGTGGTAGAAATTATTTGTTTTTAATATGATTTTTATAAAAATCATGAAGTTAGATTATAAATATAATTTATATTTAAATTAACGATGACAAAAATGATTTTTTTAAAAAAGCTAAATTTTTGAGTTTTTTCTCAAAATCTGCTTTTAACAAAAAAGTCAATCCAAACAACTCATTTTTTTCAAAACTAATTCCACGTGCTGTTTTTCAAAAAAATCCACGTTTGAAATGGCGGTGATGCTGTACGATTGACAGGCGTTCTCAGACAGGGAGTAGGTGGATGATTGATGGACGTTCGACGACTATGATCCCTCCTTTGACCTTCGACGAACATCCGATGATTATGATCCCTCCTCTGCCCTAACTTTCCTTCCCCCCCCCCCCCCCCCAAACCTCACTTCTGCAACTCTACCTTCTACGATTGTTTGATGGTTTTTTTTTTTTTGGAGAATTACATTTAGGTCTAAAAAAAATGAAAAAATAATCCTTATAAATTATAAAATAAAAAAATGGTCCCATTAACAATTCCATAAATCTATATTGACAACTTCAGGAGCCTGTATTGACAACTCCATGAGACTATTTTTTCATTTTACAATCTATAGGAACTATTTCTTCATTTCTTTTCTTCCTTAGGACCTGAATGTAATTTTTCCTATTTTTTTCTTTTATTTCCCTTTTTATATAATATTTTTTAAATCCATGTCATGTCAGCTTATTAAATTTGCCTAATAACAGGGTCAGTGACACATCAATAAAGCCATTAACGGTTTTAAATGGAATAAATTTAAATGATTAAAACTTCTTATTTAAAATTTCAGAAATCAAAACTAAAACGATGGTAAAGTTCATGGATTAAGCAGTGTATTAACCCACTTCTCTAATTAAAAACTTTCTTTTTTAAGACCTCGCCCCCGCTATAGCCCTCCCCTTCACAAAAAAAATATAACCAAACAGGGCCTTAAAAGAGGTTAGGAGGGTCTCCCTTCCATTATTTTTTTCTGGGTTTAAAAAAGATAGTTGGACTTCAGTGAAAATAAGTGATACTACTGCTATAAAATAAAATTGCTTATATTGTAAATATAAAAATTTTAATTCTAATTACAAATAAGTGTTTATTTTTGGGAAAATTAGGATAAAGGACAAAAAAATAATATTTATTGAAGATGACTATAAAAACTGTAATTATTTAGAAAGACCAAATTAAATATTAAAATATAAATTTAAAAATACCAAATTGCTCCTGACTAAATTTCCCACTTTTCTTTCAATTTTTTTAAATAACTAAATCTTCTGTGTCTTCTTTCTTTTGCTAAATCATCTTGTAATTTTATTCATTCCAATCCTGCGGTTTGGAATCTCCTCGAATTCCTTAAAAAGTGATACTTCATCTTTTTACTTGTTCTATTTGGGAAAATTCCTTAAAAAGCAGGGTGAATTGCTCGAATTCTAAATTTACTCATTAAGTTTAACAAATTTTAAATCAAATCAAATGTCTTAAAATAGCATTTCAGAATTTGAGAATTTTATCTTACTATCCTTCATTTGCTAAGCCTCGGTTTAGCAGCTGTTCCAAATCTCTTCCCTAATGTTTCTTATATCTTTGGGGCATTAAAGAAAATAAAATGATAAATTTTGAAGAAAGTGATTATGCTTCCAGTGAAATTTTTTGTGAGGCAATGAAAATGTATTGGAATTTTGGATGACCAAATGATATCTAAAAATTATGATATTTTACAAGGTGAAAGTAGACATCCTAAGATTTAAATTGACAATTCATATGACTCATTTGAAGCTATATACGAAGAGTTATGAATTTTTGAAATTTACCTAGCAAAATTGATTAGTTTTTGGAGCATCAGTCAAAGAAATTAAATCTGAGAATGTTGTGCTTCCAAATGGCTAAATTCCATATTTTTCCTTAAAACTAAACTCAATAAGGGTTATATAGCCTTTGGAATCACTCCAATTTGATTTTTCTAGAATTAGTTATGATTTTTTAAAGTTGGACAAAAAATCTTCCAGAATTTTCCTTAAATCCAAAATTTTGGAAAATTAATAAATAATTAAAGGATGACATAAGCATTATAATATATCATCATCCTCCTTATTCAGCCCTAATTTCAGACGCCATTCTAGCAACCAAGAGAGAGAAAGATTTGAGAGCTTTTAGAGAGAGAAAGAGAAGAAATCTCGCGATATAGGTCAATTTCTTCAGTGAATTCGTGTCACGCCCTTATTTTAATTTCACATTTACCAGAGTATTAGCGGAAAACGATATGCGGTTCGGTGGGCAACACAGGAATAGTATAACTATACTGATAATATGTGCATGATTACATAAATTCCCCATAGGGGTTTGTACATTATACTTACAATTAAGGTAGTCGCACAAGGCTACTAGGGTGTCTAAACTCACCCAGTGAAACAGAGACTTCTTCCCGTCTTCGTTCCACTATTGTAATCCCTTCATACGGTACTCTGCATTGTTGTTTGCATATCTTCTGTCGTCTCCTGTCTAAATTGTTGGTAGGGGAGGGTGAGATTCGAGAGAATCTTAGTAGGAAACAGATACCATAATGCATGCATGATTGATGCTATGTGTATGACATGTTAGCTTTATCTAGATGTATGCTCCATAATGACATTTCTGCATGCTCAATGTTTCATACAACAAGACTATGGCCACAGTGAAAACAGAAACATAGCTTCATTTATTCAAATATGCTCTACACAATCAAGTAAAGCAATCACATACATCATTACACAAGCAAAGATATCAAATACATGCAATTAAGGTAAGTCCCCTACCTTAACCCGTTTCCGCCTCGAAACGCGTGCCTCGATCTACGTGCAAACAGCTCGGGGCTCCATATTCAATCCTACAATGTCAAATGTACTATTTAGACACTTCCATAATGTTTCTGGGGGTTATATGAGTCTATCTTGAAAAATTACTAAAATACCCCCGGGGACCCGACCCCATCATACCCGGTCCGGCTGTACTTTTCTCGAAATTCTAACCTGGGCTATCCTGACATATTTTCGCCCAAGGAATCCATTTCCGAACTCGGAATTATCAAATTCAATGTAAAATTACGAAATTGCCCTTGGCAGCCCTACTTTTAGGGTTTTAGGGGCGTTTCCGTAATTATGCTTTCTCGGCCTTTTCTGAAAAAGTGCCCAACTGTAACCCCACCTAATTTTCCCTCCTGAACTCAATGGAATCATCAAATCATTGAAAATCCAACTCTATGGTCCATTTATAGCCCAGACCGAAATATATGGGTTTTCCAGGGAAAATCGGGGTTTTTCGGTTTTGGCTCCGTAAACGCCTTCCTTTCTACTCCTAACCACTTTACTGACTATTCCATTAGGTTAAAACTACCATTTGGTATCAATTTGGGCAGCATAACCCCTAGGGAAACCCATTTTCCATTTTTACAACCAATGGCAATCCGGCGAAATTTCACCGATTAAATTGCCCACAACAGCCAGAATAAGCAATATACAAAAGTTTGGAAGTTACCTCAAGCTCCCACTGGCTTTTCTCAAAGTGGCTGAAACCCTAGCTCTTGAAAAATCAAAAGATGAGCTTCCAAACCTTGAATCACATAGAAGAATAGCTTAGGAGCGGAGTTATACGCATTAGGAACCGATTTACCGAAGAAATCACTTACCTTTGTAAGTTTTTCCTCCTCCTTTTCTCTCTCTAAAATCTCAACTTTCTCTCTCTATTTCAGAGCTGTGCTGCACGGTTTGGCTGAAGGAAGGAGAAGAATGATATTTATTATATGATATTTACTTATTACACCATTTTTCCAAAATTCGAATTTTACAAAATTCTGGCAGATTTCTGCCCAAACTTTGAAAAATCATAACTAATTCTAGAAAAATCGAAATGAGGTGATTTCAAAGCCTATAAAACCCTTATTGAGTCTGGATTCAAGGAAAAATATAGAATTTTGCTTTCTGGAATCAAAAAATTCCCAGAATTTCAATCTTTGCTCATTGTTCCAGAAATTTCACAGTTTTTCTGTGTTGACTTCAAAAATTCATATCTTTTTTTGTATAGCTCTAATTGATTCATATGACCTATCAAATTAAAGCTTAGGATGTCTACTTTCATCCTGTAAAATCTCATAATTTTTACTTATCATTTAGTCTTCTAAAACCTTATGATAAGCTCACTGCCTCATAGGCGATTTTATCGAAAACATAATTATATTCTCCAAAATTCACCATTTTACTTTCTTAATACCCCAAAGATATTAGAATCATTAGGGAATATATTTGGGACATCTACTAAATCGGGGCTTAGTAGTCCACTCAATTTAGGCTTATTCCAAAGCTTCCAATCCCAAAATTCGGGATATTACAATTCGTACCTAATGCGTATAACCTTATTCCTAAGCTTCTCTTTCATGTATTATAAGGTGTTGCAAGCACAAATTTGGGTGTTCTAAGGTTAGGGTTTCAGCCACATTAAAGAAAAGCAAGTAGAAGCTTGAGGTAACTTCCAAACTCTTGTATATTGACTATTCTGGCTGTTGCGGACAATTTAATCGAAGAAATTTCGTCAGATTGTCTTTGTTTCCGAAAATTGGAAAATGTGTGTTGGAAATGTTATGTTGCCAAAATTGGGTTTAAATGGTATTTATAACTCAATTAAATAGTTAATAAAGTAGTTAGGAGTAGAAAGGAACACGTCTACGGAATTAGATTTCAAAAACCCCAATTTTCCCCGGAGTTCCTATAAGTTCCAGCCAACTCTAGAAATGGGCCTTAGAGTTAGATTTTCAATGATTTGATGGTTTTACTGAGTTCAGGGGGGAAATTAGGTGAGGTTATAGTTAGTCACTTTTTCAGAAAAACTCGAAAAAGCATAATTACGAAAACGTCCCTGAAACCCTTAATATGGGGCTGCCAAGGGCAATTTTATCTTTTGGCAGTGAATTTGGTAATTCTAAATCTAAAAATGGATTTTTTGGGCGAAAAAATATCGAAATAGCCTATGTTAAGATTTCAAGAAAAGTACAGTCGGACCGAGTACAGCGGGGTCGGGCCGGACACTCGGTGGCATTTTGAAATATTTTCACCATAGGCTAATATTACCACCAGAAACACTATGGAGGTGTCTAAATGATACATTTGGAATTGAAGGACTGAGTTGAGAGCCCGAGGGGTTAGCAAGCATTACAAGGCACACAAATCGAGGAGAAAAGACTTTAGGTAGGGAACTTACCTCTCTTGCATGTATTTGATATTTGTGCTGATGTATTAATGCATGTTATTGCTTTGCTTGATTATGTGAAATATATATGAATGGTTGAAGCTCTGTTCTGTTTATATTGTGGCCATAGTTTTGTTGCATGAAACATTGAGCACGCAGATATGTCATTGTGTTAGCATGAGTTTATGTAATGCAAACATGTCATGCATTAAGCACTTATCTTGCATGCATATTGGTATTATTTTCCTACTGAGATTCTCTTGAATTTCACCCTCTCCTACCAACAATTTAGACAGGTGAATACAGAAGATACGCATATATCATTGAAGAGAACTATATGAGAGGATTGCAATGGTGGAACGAAGACGGGAAAATGTCTCTGTTTCATTGAGACGGGTTTAGACACCCTAATAGCCCTATGTGGCTACATTGCTTATAATTATCAGGTACGAACCCTTATGAGGAATTTTAGTAATCATGCACATAATATCAGTATATTTACGCTATTTCTGTGTTGCCCACCGAACCATATATCATTTTTCATAAATACTCTGGTAAAGGTGAAATTAAAATAAAGACGTAATAGGCTAGCTCTTGTGTGTCCGTGTTAATGCTAGACGTTTTGAATAAATTTCCCTTATGCTTCACCCGAGGCTTATTCTTAAGTCTTGATCGGTTAATTCTCTCAAGCTTCTAAATCAAATTTGATCTGCTAATAGTGGAGCACAAAAAATGGTGGACGAGGGAGAGAGAGGTGGTGATCAAAAGAGAATCAAAGGATGGATAGTGAGATAAAATTATCAAATTCTGAAAATATATTTGAGGACATCTGACCTAATTTAGGATTAGTTAAATTTAATGACACAATTTAAATTTAGGTGATTCAATTGTCTTTTAAAATAACTTTCCCTTTCTGTTTCTGTATATTTGTTTAAATGTCATAGACCTAAGTTATTTCTAAACTGTTATTATTTCTAATCCATATTTGAAATAGTTTACAGGGCAAATGAAGAAACTGATGGTAAGATTATATCAGGTTTTTTTTATTATTATATTAGGATGCTTCAATTTTGATACGATTTGCATGACATTTTATTATTATTACTTGATCTTACTAAAAAATTTTGACAAGATATGAAATGATTTTAAAATTTTGTTTTGATGAAAAGATTTTAATTGATGATATGACGTTAAGAATTTTTTTTTTAATTGAATGATATCATGTTGATAATATATACCCTATATAAAATTGATAATATAAATGGATAGGTGCTGATATTAACATAACTAAATGATATATTGATGATATGGATATGGATCTTGGTGTAAAAAAGTTAAAAATAGAAGTAAAAGATATGGGTATGTAGATTATGGGTAACTTTATCTTTTTAAAATTGGTAATGCAGAAGAAAATGTTGGAGATTTGATAGAGGTAATTTAACATTTTTTAAATTTATGTTTTGGTATTTAATTTTTCTAAATAATTATAATTTTTAATAGTCCTCTTAATGAATATCATTTTTTTTCTAAATCCTTAATTATAACTTTCCTTTCATTTTATATTAACTCTTATATAGTCTTTAATTCGCATTTATAGTAGGCAAAAAAAAAATTCTCATTTATAAAAATTAAAAAAATTTAATAATAATCACATTAATTCATACTAAAGACATAATAGGCCCTTTCTAAAAATAATACTCCCTGGTGTGTGTATACATATATAAGTAATATTAATTTTGGGAAAATTCTTGAAAAATAACTTTAAAAATACTAAGTGATAAAAAGATATTTCGACTATTCATAATGCTAAAGAGATGTAAGGGCTTGAATTGTCATTTTCAAAATTAAATGTAAATAACAAAAATGTCCCTCTAAGTTTAAAAGATGTTCTTTCATTTCTGATAAGGGTTTAATAAATTCAAATAAGGTTTTAACAAGTTATGATAATATTTTCACAAATTTCAATTCAAAAATCATCACTTGTGATGCTATGATGACAGTTTATTGAATCCCATTTATGATAAAATCTTATTAAAACTTGTTAAAACCTTATTTAAACTTGCGAGACTCTTATTAGAAGTGAGAATCAGTATATTGTCATTGTAACAAATGATGAATTTTGAATTGGAATTTGTAACAATCTTATCAGAACTTATTAAAATTTTATATAAATTTATGAAACCCTTATCAAAAGTATACCTTGCCATTGTAGGAGGTGATTATTTTTTAAGTAAAATTTGTGAAAATCTTATCAGAACTTGTTAAAACCTAATCTGAACTTGTTAAACCCTTATAAAAAATGGAAACATGGAAGTATTGAAGTTAGAGATATTAAATTCAAATTCTCTCTCAGTGAACAGTGCTTCTTGTCATGACATTACCGTTGCAGAGCAACGGTCATCTTGCAACGTCGACGATCGCCGTGTGGGTCTGCTCCGTCGGAGCTGCTCTTTGCAGCTGTACCGCTTGGAGGCTCGTTGTATCATCGTCGAACGTGGAGGAGCTTTTTCTCTCTGGTTTTGGGCTCTGTTTTTCTGAAATTAACTTCAAGAACAAAGGTTACCTTGAAACGTCGAAGATCGCCGTTTGGGTTTGCACAGTCGGAGCTGCTCTTTGCAGTTTGCACCGCTTGCAGGCTCGTGGCATGGTCGTCTAGCATGGTAGAGTGTCTTTTCTCTTAGGATTAGGCTCTGTTTTTCTGCGGTGTTCTGTTTCTTTTCAGCATTTACCGAGAACAAAGGAGAAGGATCTGTTTTAATCTTGCTTCAGTTTGTTTGTTTTTACGTTGGAAGTTTTTTCTGTCTCAGCTGGACAAAGTCGTCGACACTGATTCTTCATTATTTGAAGAACGCTGATCTTGGGCTTCTAGTTTCAATTTCAGTCCTCGGTGATCTGTGGAATGAAACGTTTTACTGGCTTTCCAAAGTTTTCGGAGATCTGTGTTTAACCTGAGAACAAAATGGGAAGCAATATACGTGAACGAGATAGAAGTTGTGAGAGAGTACCTCCGGTGCCGACATCGGAAGAACAAGATGCTATGGTAAGACGCCGAAAGAAAGTTAGAGATGGGGAGGATGAGTTCTCTGAACACCAATCCCTTGTACCAAGGGTAGAGGATTGGATGACTAATGCAGAGGTGGTGGAGGAGGTTTCTACACAACAGAAGAAATCTTACAAGGAAGCTTGTGTTGATATACCGATGGCGGGAGATATGTCTGACGAGGAGGAAGAATGGTGGCGTAGGGATGGATGGAAATCAAGAATTGAGGTTGAGATCACTCAGAAAGGTCCAAATATTGTTGTCTCACCGGAATTCCATCAAAAACTAGCAAAGAAATGGAGGACTTCTCTGATTGTTAGGCTTCTGGGACGTATTGTTCGTGAAGAACAACTTGGTAGAAAGTTGCAGCAACTATGGGGTCGAAAGGGTGAGGTAACAACGATAGAAATTGGTTCTGGATATTTCTTGGTTCATCTAACAAGCGAGGAGGATTATGAGTTTGCTTTGACTGGTGGCCCATGGTTATATATGGAACATTACCTAGCTGTACAGCCATGGAAACCTGAGTTCGATCCTGATGCTGGGGAGGTACCGAAGATCGCTGCATGGGTACGTATTCCAAAATTTCCAATTGATTTTTATGATAAGGGTATCTTATACGTTGTGGGTAGTCAGATTGGAAGGGTGCTTAAGGTGGATAATAATACATTGAAACAAACAAAAGGTCGTTTTGCTCGATTATGTGTTGAAATAGACCTGAATTCCCCGCTACTCCCATAAATTATGATTAATGCCAAGGAAAAAAAATAGTATATGAGGGTCTACACCTTATATGTTTTTCATGTGGGAGGTATGGACATGGATCCGAACATTACTCACGAAAGAAAGAATCTGGACCTTCGGGAGTTCAAAGTTCGGAGACTGAGTGTGATGGACGAACAGCGGATTCGACGTCAACTAACCATAACCCAAAAAGCCATAACCTATGGTGAATGGATGGTGGCACCCAGACGTCGAAGGATGCAGCGTGGCACCGGGGGAGAATTGAATATCAGACGGGGAGGGGTACGTGATTTGCATAGAAACAATAATGGTGGAGGATCAAGATTCGCAGCATTGACAGATGAGAATACGGAAGAGAAAGGAAATAAAATCACTTTAATGGCACCCAATAATTCAACACATGATGCTACAGAATCTTCATCAGTCCGAATAATTAAATCATGTGGGTCCTTGCCTAGTAAGAAGAAGCTTGTGATGATTAATTCTGGGACTAAAGAAAATGTGGTGGAACGTAAGACGGATTTGGTGAACCCAATGGAACATTATCAACAAGTGAAGAATAAAATGGTAGACCAAGATAATTCTAGTTTGACCTCAGAAAGTGGAAAAGTTCATAATGCTAGGGGCTTGGCAAAAGGTTTGAATGAAGGAAGGAAGAGAGTCGCGGGATCCTCCAAATTGCAACCAATTAAGGCCTATTCGGGGACGCCTTTAAAATCAGAAGGTGTCAAAATTCAACCACCAAAATCTAATAGAAATAGTGCTTCTGACCCTATTGATCCAGGTGCAGGTAGAAAGATTAACTATTCTACTAGTATCAATCTCCCAAGTGAGGTGGGTGATGTTGTTATGAAGGAGTCAGGTGAGGGAGCTTACGGGCCTACGTCCCAGTAGTGTTTTCCAGAATGTTGGAAATCCTTTATCTTTCATTATTTGTTTAATGATAGTTATGACATGGAATACTCGGGGTGCCGGTGGTGCCTCTTCTCATCGTTTAATCAGTGATATTATTGATAAACAAGGTGTTAATCTATTTGCACTATTGGAACCTAGATAGGAGGGAATAAAGGCAAAGTTATTAGCTCGGAAGATTGGATGGTCTAATATGCATGTGGTTGATGCACGAGGATTTAGTGGGGGCATTTGGTTATTTTGGGATTCAAGTTGCAACTTTTTGATTATTTCGGCGGGTGAGCAATTTGTCCATGGAATGGTCAATGCAGGAAATGATAATGAATGGTCCCTTACAATTATTTATGGACATCCTAATATTTATTCGAGGCGCCTGCTATGGTCTTCCTTAAGAGACATTAGCCAGGTTGTTCGTGGGGGTTGGTTGGTAGTTGGGGATTTCAATGCTGTTTCGTGTCCTGAGGATAGATGGAGCATGAAAATTCAGGAAACCAGTGGAGTTGACAAATTTTTCCGAGAGTGGATTACTGATACTGGATTAATTGATATTGGCTTTAGTGGTCCTCGATTTACATGGGGAACGTCGTCTAGTAAAAGCAGAATCGATAGAGCATTGGTGGATGGCAGATGGCATGCGCAGTTTCCAAATGCTTCGGTGCTTCATCTACCAAAGTACAAATCAGATCATTGCCCCATTCTGGTTAATACTGACAAGGTAGCGCATGGTGAGAATAAACAAAGGCCTTTCCGTTTCTTCGCCCCTTGGATTATGCATGATGAATTCTTAGCTTTTGTTAAGCAATAATGGAATGTTAAGGAAGATTGGAGTGGATCTTTAGAGAATTTTACTGAGCAACTGAAAATTTGGAACAAAGAGGTATTTGGGAATTTAATTTATATGAAGAACAAGCTATATGGACGTCTTGATGGGATTAATACCACAATTGCTAGAGTTGGGCCATCAGTGAGATTAGAGAATTTGCAATGTGAATTATGGAAGGAACTTGAGAAAATCTTGGCCCAGGAGGAAATTATGTGGATCCAATACTCTCGTGCTACTTGGTATATTCAGGGTGATCGAAATACAAGATATTTTCATTCAAAGGCAAATGGTCGAAGAAGAAGGAATCGGATCTTAGCTCTTAAACTTGATTCTCAAGAATGGTCTTATGATGAGCAAGAAATACGAGAATTTGGCAGTAATTTTTTTGAAGATCTATATACGGAAATGAGTACGTACCAGGGGTCATTGGTGTTTGGGTGTACTTATCCTGAGATTGACACAACTGACAGATGTGCTTTGGGAAGACAGGTTGATGAAATGGAAATTAAACGAGCTTTGTTCGATATGGGTTCTCTAAAAGCTCCGGGTCTAGATGGTTTAAATCCTCTTTTTTATCAGAGCCAATAGGATACGGTTGGTCTTTCAGTGACATCTTTGGTTAAAAGGGTATTTTCTAATCCGGATTGGGTACATAATATTAATGATACTCAAATTGTACTTATTCCTAAAATTGATCATCCACAATCTTTCCGTGATTTTCGGCCAATAAGCCTCTGTAATGTAGTGTATAAGATTGTTACAAAAGTTATATCAAATAGATTTAAATCTATTATGCCATTGATTGTGGCCCCGAACCAATGTAGTTTTGTGAAGGGGCGCCAAAGTACTGATAATATTATTCTAGTGCGGGAAATCATTCACTCTATGCGGAGCATGAAGAAGAAGCAGGGATTTATGGCAATAAAGATTGACTTGGAGAAAGCATATGACCGAGTCAGATGGAGTTTTCTTTTCGAATGCTTGAATGAACTGAGGATTCCTAAGTACCTCTGTGATGTCATAAAAGCTTGTGTATCTACTCTGCAAATGCAGTTACTTTGGAATGGATGTGCTGCAAAATCTTTTTTCCCTTCCAAAGGAGTTCGTCAAGGAGATCCTATCTTACCGTATCTCTTTGTTATTATGATGGAGAGGTTGGGGCATTTAATCCAGACTGCAATAGAAGATGGAGATTGGAAACCTTTTAAGTTGTCCAGGCAAGGTATGGCTATTTCTCATGTCTTTTTTGCTGATGACCTTATTCTGTTTGCAGAAGCAAATATGGATCAAGCCGGGGTGGTGAAAGCCATACTGGATGATTTCTGTGATATTTCTGGTCAGAAAGTAAATAATGCAAAATCGCACATTTACTTCTCCAAGAATGTGGGTAATACGAGAAGAAAGGACATTAGTGAGTTCTTGAATTTTTCCCTGTCTTCCAACCTGGGAAAATATTTAGGAATGCCAATCTTGCATGGGCGAAGTACTAAGTCCTCATACAGATTTATTCTTGATAAGATGAATGTTCGACTAGCAAGATGGAAACCAAACATGTTATCGATGGCAGCTAGACATACTCTTGTATCATCAGTCATGTCGGCTATGCCATCTTATGCAATGCAAACTATACCCCTCCCATTGGGTACCTGTGATGAGATAGACAAAAAGTGCAGGCAATTTCTTTGGGGAAGTACATCCACGAGTCATAAGCCACACATGGTCGCTTGGAGTCGTGTTTGTTCTCGGAAGAATGATGGTGGACTAGGCTTAAGACAGGCAAGGATTCAGAATCAGGCCTACATGACGAAATTGGGGTGGAGCTTGATACACAAACGAGATGCATTGTGGGTTCGTTTTCTTCAGGAAAAGTACAAGACGGGTAGTGATTTGGTGCCAAGAGTAGAAAAAAGACGGTCAGAATCAAGCACATGGAAGGGGATTAGACAAAATTGGGAAAGTGTAACTGATAGTATTGCTTGGAAGATTACTGATAGAACTTCGGTGTCTTTTTGGCATGATCTATGGGTCCCCCATTTTGACATATTGGAGAGTTTGACACTTCAACCATTAACAGATGAAATAAGGGAATGGAAGGCGGCCGACTGTATTACTCAATCGGGTTAATGGGATCTAGATAGGTTTGGACATTTATTACCAAAAGATATCATGGTTGCAATCCAAAGAGTGAATATTAACCGCAATACTAGTGGTGATTTTCCTATTTGGAGATGGACATCTGATGGTAAATTTGCACTAAAAGCCGCGTACAAGAGGATAGCTGGCCAAGGTGAAAACAGTTCTTTGTTCGGATGGAAGCTTATATGGAAGCTGAAGGTCCCTCAACGTTAAAGAATGTTTTTGTGGTTATGTGCTCATGGTTGTTTACTAACTAATTTGGCACGAGCTCAACGGGGAATCCACACAAATGAGATGTGCCCTATTTGTCAAGACAAGACTGAATCAATTATGCATGTACTTTGAGATTGTGTGATGGTTAAAGAGATATGGAGTGAGTCATTACCTAGTCCATGGCATCGGCATTTTTTTGGCTCAACTGATAAAAACATTTGGTTAACATGGTGTTTACGCCGTCGTGATCATGTGTATGGCTACGAGTTTCGACATTGGTTTACGGTCCTATGCAGGCACATTTGGTTGGCAAGAAATGATCGTATCTTCAACAACAAACAATGGAGTAAGCAGGAGTTACTGGCACGTACTGATTTCGTGCTGTCTTGGGGTATGTCTACCCACATGCAACCTAAGTCTTATACCGCAACAAGAAGGGGTTAGCGGCTTCCACCTGATGGGATGGTTAAAATTAATACAGATGGATCCAGGAATGAAGTGACGGGATGCTGTACCTGTGGTGGGGTGATAAGGGATGAAAAAAATGGATTTATTCAAGGGTTTATGTTTAGGATTGGAAGCGGATCAGTTATCACAGCAGAGGCCTGGGGAATTTTGTGGGGTATGAAATTAGCTTGGGAAGGAGGATTTAGGCATATTATTGTTGAGAGTGACTACAGCGAAGTACTGGATCTTATTCAAGGAATGATTCCCGATGAACATCATGATGCTACTTTAATCTTGGAAATTCAATCGATGCTGGAACGTGCCTGGGATGTGGAGATATTACATTGTTGTAGGGAGGCGAATAGGGTGGCGGATTACTTGGCAAAAAGAGCATGGAATATGATGGTGGATTTTCTTGTGCTTGACAGAGAACCTGATGAAGTCAAAAGTCTGATCATGGAAGATGTTGCGAACCAATATATTTGTAATGAGTTAGTAGAATAGAGCCGGTAGGGCTATGTTTTTCTCCTTTTCTATAAAAAAAATGGAAACATGTTTTTTAAACTCAAAAGGATATTTTTGTTACCTCCATTTAATTTTAAGAAAGACAAATCAAGCTCTCACACCTCTCAGATATTATAAATATTCAAAATATCTTTTTGTCCTTTGACATTTCTAAAGTTCTTTTTCTGATATTTTCCCATTAATTTATGGCAAAGAGTTTGATTGAAATGATGTTATGGGAAAATTTCAATAAAGGACCACTGTAACCAATTGATATCAAATTGCCCCCAAGAAATATGAAATTTCACTACAGGACCTTGGGGGCAAATTGATATTAAAATTTATGTTGAAAAAACTAAGGTATTAAAACTCGGATCAGGTATTGAACCGGTCGGGGTATTGGGTTCAGGGTCAATGGGTCAAACTGGAGCTAAATCGGGACTAAACCGATAAGAAATTGAAAATTTTAGGCTTATAGTATGAAATTCTAAAGGAAAAATATAAATTTTTTTTTAAAATTTGAACTCGGACCGGTTCATCTGCCGGTTCACCGGTTTCCAAGCCGGACCAGTCAGTCCGGTCCGGGTTCCATAACTTTGGAAAAAACAACACTACCCTTGTTTATTTTTTTAAGTCAACTTTTTTCAATTGCTGGGGCAATAGTTCCTAGAGCGCCGACCACAACTCCGAAAACCAAAAAATTAAAAATTCCAGTAAAGAGACCAAGTGCGGGTTTGAGGGCCCCCTCTCTTCGCACCCAAATGGAGTTATAACCACTAGTTTTTTTTATCAAATTGAAGAACTTCATTCACTAGAAATCAAATTACAGACACAGAAAGTCTGAAACAAACCAAAACGAAAAACTGAAATTAAGTTTACAGACACACCAGATACTACTAAAACCAAAGAAAACCAAAGAACCAACTGCAGCCAAAATCTTGCAGGTCAAAGGTATGGGGTCATTTTTCATTCCACTATGATCAAATGAAAGGGCGATAGAGAGTGGTTGTCCAAAGACGTGCTCACCTGAGCCCACCCTCTTTGGTGCCAATATCGCTGCAAATTCAAACGCAGCTTCAAATCCACCCCTTATGATAGGAGAGTGGTTAAACATCTGGGATTTGAGAACAAACCCCAGAAGAACAACAATCATAGTAGAAGAAAGCCAACCTCCCACACAACCAACATTAACCCACAAAAGAAGGCAAAACCAACAACACCCAAACATCTGCAAAAGAACAACAAGAAACAAGATTGAAAGCAAAAACATCAAAATTAACAGGGGCGACCAAGACACCAAAACCACTACCAAAGATGCCCCCCAACTTTGGTAGAACCAAGCAGAGGAACTCATGGTGGCAGGGTGGCTGTAGGCCAGCCACCAGCCATCAGAGAGAAAAGCGATGCAGGATTCACCTCTTTCAAACCCAAGCACAAACCATTCCACTGCTTGTGCGCATCTGGCACTACTAGAAAAAAGGGTTTTAACGTCCCTTTTTTTGGCCTTTCAACGTCTGAAAACAGAGGGACGTCTATGTGAGGGTCGTAGAAAAAAACGTCATTAACGTCTGTAAAATTGGGGACGTAGAAAGTGAACTTTAGACGTCCCCAGTGAACTGGGGACGTCTAAAGTGGACCTTAGACGTCCCCAGTTGAACCTGGGGACGTCTAAGGTGTCGCCAGCAGTACTTTGCACGTCCCTTTTTTATTAAGGACGTTGAAAGTTTTTTTTTTTTTTTAAAATGGACCTTTTTTACATATTGCACTGTCTGGAAAATATGTAAACTGCAGAAATAGAATTCCAACAACAGAGTAAAACAACAGCAGTTCAGCAGAATGAAAACAACAACAAACACAGTGATCAACCCAAGGCTACTACATGGCACACAAACTTTCAAACCACACAAACTACACAACAATCTATATCCAAGTCTACTACATGCCACACAAACTTTCAAACCAGACAAACTACACAGCAATCTATATCCAAGTCCCCAGTTTATACAATAACCAAGACGAAAATCCAATCCATATCCAACAACAATAACGCTAATTATATGTACTACCACAAAAGTATGTCCTACACAAACTACTAAAGACTTTACTCTTCTGGTACACGTTGAAGAAGATGTCCAGCCATAAAGTCTCTGATCATATTTAAGTCTTCATATGAGTAGGCATCTTCATTGTCAAAAATCTGTAAATTAGAAAATAAGCTTAGATGAAATAATGAATGAAGTGAATGAATTCCCATTGAATCACAACACCAAGAATATTATCCTCAGAGAATAAAGAAGCGATTACTTGTTCAAAATCTTTCGTAATGCCACTCTGAATGATGTTATACATATAAAGCAAGACATAATATCCACATTCCCAGCCGCCAGGTTGTCGAGGGCACTATAAATCAAAAGCAAATGGTTAAAATCAATAAAGGCATATCTAAAACGACCGTCAATCAAAAGAACTTGATTTGAAACTACGTACCTTTGGAAACAACCATTTTGGATCTTTGCCACCTCTACGTTCGCGTGGCCCGCCAAGTGCTCGATACGTCGTGCATGCGCTATCATGAAAATGAAAATCAACATAAATTAGAATAATTCATTAAGTCAAGAATCAAGAAGCAATGAAATACAAAAAAATAACTTACTGGTTGAAGACGCTTTTAGTTTCTTTGTCTGGTCTTCTATTTAAGGAATCAAACCAGTAAACAACGTGCGACCGAGGACAGATAACACACAAACTCCAGTGATAACTATCACAACATATACAGATTAAAATTAAGTTAGATGGCAAGGCAATTATTTACTAAAAATCTCAAATACACAAAATTAAAATGAGTACCCTTGAACAATCGGTGCTAGATAACAAGTATACTCATCCTCTGACAATAAGAAGCCCACATAGTTCGTCCTTCGTTTCAATGTATTCTCAACCCTTGTCGTATGTGCAGGAGACAAGAATCCATATAAATCAACTTTCTGAGAGTCAATGCATATACGACGGAAGGAGCTATAATAGAATTAAAATGATGAATGTATTAGCTAGTTAAAATCAACTTAACTAAATGAATCAAAAAATGGGAAATAAAAAACTTACAGGATTGCAAATTTGCCCCATCCAATATCTAGCTCCTCGAACTTCATGAACTGTTTAAGATCATGTTTATCAATTGTGAAGTGATACTCTGTATTCTGGCCCACAATCCCTGGAGGCATATGCAAATCAATCTGGCGAATGCCTTTATAGATATGCTGCAATCGTGCTAAGAAGGGCCATTTCTCTGCTTCCTGCTCGTTCTTTTAGAACATAAAAACACATACTGTTAGTAGGATATCAACACATCTCAAGTAAAAGTGAGGTAGTTCCATACCATTGGAGGTGTTTGTGGTAACAAGCCAATAAGATGTACAGGCCAAAGGATGAAAGATCCTCTCGCCTGAGCTATCGTGGCAACCTCGTCATCAGGAATAGGGATGTCTGTACCTTCTTCCCCCTCTCGAACACACGTCACAGTCACCCTACGCAAATGCTGTGGAATTTGCTGATGGTGGTGGGTGGTAGCTTGTGTGTGAACGAGAGCATCTGCAACTACACGCAGCACTGGGGCATCCAAAGAGAGGATGGCAGGTTCTCCCTACGCTGGAGGCGGAGAAGGGTCGCCAAGTGGTTCCTCCGCCGGGTTGTAACTTCCTTTGGTGCTGTGGAAGGCCGGGGATGAATGGGTTCTACGCTCGGTAGTTGCCATCTGCGAGTCAAACATCTTCTGCATTTCAGCTCGTATCTCAGGCATCATCTCAAGACGTAGCTCTGGCAACAGCTCTTGTCGGAGCTTCTCGCGAAGGTTGGCCTTGAGCTCTTGTGAGACTTCCTGAAGAATCTTGGCCACAAGCTCCCTACTGGGTTCAGCTTGTGACGAATAAGGATATGAGGCTAAGCCAAAATACTTCGTGACACGAACTCCCACTGGCTCCCCTCGAACATGACCAGGGTGATCTGGCTTCCCAATCGCCGTTGACAAGATGTCCATCCGTCCACTTGGAGTGAACGAACCTTGGCTACTATGATCTTCCAGTTCATCCTGCAGCATAAAAGTTATCGTAAGCACTCCCAATATGAAAAAATAAGTTTGTAATTATGCTCTAACTACTTACAATTCTTGCGGCAACCTCAGCAACAGTCGGATTTACGTACTTCCCACCCTTAAGCCTCCCTGCTTTCCATTTTTTGTGACGTGGTGGAGGTGGCGGGGGCTGGACCACTACGGTAGGATCAGATGTGGCTGCTTCCTTCAATTTCTCCAACTCTTCTGCCATCATCTGTCGCTGAAGCTTCCGATAACCACCACGAGACATGCAATGTTGATAGTTATTAGCTGCTTGCCTCTCTGCATTTGCTGCACTTAATGCCTTTTAAAGGAAAACAACGAACACCGAATCAATAATGTCAACTATATTCAAATAAAACACTATGATTACAGAAATCTTACCAAAAAGTTTGGATCTTCTCGTGATGCCATAAACAACCTCCAGTCCTCTGGAGACAAAAATGGATACTCATGACATGGATCCTGACCCCTCAAGTCCCCTCGAATGTAATCTCGTGTGAGCCTGTTCTTGAAATCTTTCCATCGTAGACGAACCTCCGTCATCCACTCCTTGTACATCTCCGCGGTGTCAGGGACATCATAGGTTTGCTGCAAGGTAAAAACATACGTTAATTATATTTGAAGCGATAGGAATAAAGATATAATGCAGTTGTATTGAAACTTATATACCAAAAGTTGTTGCCAAATCAAGTCTTTGGTTTTTGGTGGAACCAACTTCCAATTAGCATAGGTAATGCGAACTTTGCTTCGAGCCAAAAAACCTATGTAGCTAATGAAATGGTCTTCCTCCGGACCAATTGGTTTCATATCTTGATCAAAGTCAATATGCAACCTCTCCTGTTGATGGTTATGACGTGCTACCAATGCAGGCATTTTTGTACTGCCTCTAACCCTTCGTCTCGCAACCGGTTCACGTGTCGCATCACCTTCAGGCCTATTCATTTCATTGTCCCTATCACTTGGAGAGTCACCAGAGTCGTCCATATTCCTGTAAGCACAAAAATCATTGTCAGATAGGTGAATAAATTGTAAGTAAATGAATAAACTGAGACGTAATAAAACAAACAGCACACATTACTATTTTCTAAGTTAAGCTCTTACTCTAGATTGTTTCCCATATTCCTTCACCATGATCATTTCTCACAGCATATTCTTCATCATCTACCAATTCTCTTTCTTCAATTGTTGTAGGTGGATTAATTGTGAAAGGTGGTGTGTCGTCAAGGTTGAAGGTCGGATCACCATGCTTCTGTTTTTTACTCTGAAGTACAATGGACATTTTCTTATTTGCGGGATCTGTGACATAGAACACTTGTTTCGCCTGGCTTGCTAGAATGAAGGGCTCATCCCTATAACCTACTCTTTCAAGATCAACTGAGACAAATCCAAATTGTTGATCTATTACCACAGCATTATTGCTAACCCACTTACATTTGAATAAAGCAACTTTGAACTTGTTGTAAGTGATTTCCCATATTTCTTCTATCACTCCATAATAGGCCATGGATGCTAATATGGGGTTTTTGTCTTTCGAACTGGAAAAGTGCATGGATTCAGCTTCTACCATCACCCCACTATTTTGCATGGTACTCCTGTCATCTTGGTCTTTTGTGTAGAAAGAATACCCGTTTATATCATAACCGCTCCAAGTAATGATCTGAAACGAAGGCCCCCAGGCTAGCCACTCTATTGTCCCAGACACACCGGACTCATGCAAAACATTTTCCTCAAACCACTGAATGAATGTCTTGTTTTGCTCAATAGTAATCTGCATGTCATTCTTCCTCGGATTCTCTTTCTTCAATCTGTTTCTGTGTTCCTCTATGTACGGTTGCACTTCTGCCATGTTATTCAGGATATAAAGGTGTGCTTGCAACACCTCTCCACGAGGCATAGTCTTCACTTTCAGTCCTCGTGTTCCCTTGCTCCTCCCCTCTTCATGCCGAGATTGTTCCTTCTTCCCTGATAGATAATCGCTGCAGAAGTCCATAGCCTCTTCAACAACATACCTTTCAACTATTGAGGCTTCTGGTCGATAGGGATTTTTAGAGTACCCTTTTAAGATCTTCATGTATCGCTCGAAAGGGTACATCCACCTCAGGTAAACTGGACCGCAGAGCCTTACCTCCCTTACCAAATGAACTATCAAATGGACCATTATATCAAAAAAAGAAGGAGGAAAGTGCATTTCTAATTGGGACAATATGATATAACCCTCAGCTTCCAGTTCATCCAGCTTTTCAGTGTCAATGACTTTGTTACAGATAGCATTAAAGAAAACACACAATCTTGTCACAGTGTTTCAAACTTCATCTTTCATAATCCCTCTAATAGCTACTGGTAACAGTTGTTGCATCAACACATGATAATCATGGGACTTCATTCCCACTAACTTCAAATCGTCCATTGACACACACCTTCTCACATTCGAAGAATATCCTTGTGGTACCTTTATTTCATGCAAACACCCACACAAACTTCTTTTCTCCGCTTTTGATAGTGTATGCGCTGCTGGCTCCATGTATGCCCTCCTACCATCATCTCGTATCTGTGGATGTAACCGTTCTCTTATTCCCATATCAACAAGGTCTAGTCTCACATTAATCCCATCCTTGGTCTTCCCTGGAATGTGCAAAAGTGTACTGACAAGGCTATCACAAACGTTTTTCTCCACGTGCATTACATCAATACTGTGCCTCACGTCAAGACTACGCCAATATGGAAGATCAAAGAAAATTGATCTCTTCTTCCATATGTTCTTCTCACCCGAAGTCTTATGATTCTTACCGAGTAAGACATTGATACGTTCAACCCGACTGTAAACTTCCTCTCCGGTTAATGCCTTTGGAGTCATTCCATGCTCCGGCAAGCCGTTAAAACGCTTTCTTAACCTACGATACGGGTGGAATCTAGGAAGGAACCTCCTGTGACCTAGGTAGACCGTTTTTCTTCCATGTTTCAGTTGGTGGAAGTGAGTGTCTGCTTCACATATCGGACATGCTTTATGCCCCTTCACACTGTACCCTGAGAGGTTTCCGTAGGCAGGGAAGTCATTTATGGTGGTGAACAGCATTGCACGTAGCTTGAATGACTCATTCTTATACGCATCAAACACATCTACGCCTTCCTCCCACAACTTCTTCAAGTCCTCAATCAAAGGCGCCAGGTAGACATCGATATCGTTTCCTGGCTGTTTTGGTCCAGAAATCATCATAGAAAGCATTACATACTTGCGTTTCATACAAAGCCAGGGAGGCAAGTTGTATATTACAAGGAGTACTGGCCACGCACTGTGTGTGCTATTAAGAGTTCCATACGGATTGATGCCATCTGTACAGAGCCCAAGCCGAAGGTTTCTCGGCTCGCTGCCAAATTCAGGGAACATTTCATCTATTTTCTTCCACTGTGGAGAGTCAGCCGGGTGCCGAAGATATTTTCCGTCGGATATTCTGTCATCCGAATGCCATCTCAACTTCTTCGCCTTTTTTGCAGTGCCAAACAAACGCTTAAAGCGCGGTATTATTGGAAGATACCACAAAACTTTTACAGGTTGCCTTTTAGTCTTCCCATCGCCACAACCACCATCTTTCTTCACTTTGTATCGTGCGGTTTGACACTTAGGGCACTCACTCAGGCCTTCATACTCCTTTCTGTACAGTACACAGTCATTAGGGCAAGCGTGTATCTTTTTATACTCCATACCCATCGTAGACAGGATTTTCTTGGCCTCATACATACGATTTGGAAGTACATTATCGTCTGGAAACATATCACACAACAGTTCAAGCAGCAATGTGAAACTACTATCGGTCCACCCACAAGTTGCTTTTAAGTTAACCAAATGTAATGTTCCTGTGAGCCGTGTGTACTTACTCCCAGGGTACAACGGTGTCTCTGCATCACTCCGCAGGCTGTCATATTCATGCGACTGCGCAAACGATTCTACCTCAACATCGTGAATCATTCTCTCCATTGTATCTTCATCTATGACATCCACAGCTTCCTTCTTGTGTGACGGACAATCAGTTACTTCCTCACCATGCCATATCCACCTTGTGTATCGAAGATTTATTCCATCACAAAGTAGGTGATCCCTTATAACTTCAACATCCCGTTTTCTCTCATTTAAACAATTGACACAGGGACAAAAATACATCCCATTTTTTGCTGGAACGTTTCTCCTAGCAAATTCAATAAAGTTTTCAACCCCATTCTCATATTCTTCACTTGTTCTCAGAGCATTCATCCAACTATGATCCATTTTATTACCACCTATGCCATTTCCATTTACACTCAAGTTTAGAATAATTGAAAACACGGGGAATTTCCTTTTACAAGTATGTTTTTCAAAATTTTGGCAGCATTTCCCCTTAAAAGTGAGACATCCCAAAATCAAAATAACAAACCATCTCAGCTTAATATTTCAAAAACATATTCTATGCAATAATCCTGTTTATATTTTATTGTTTAGATTCAATTTTTGAGCCAATGAAAATTAATTCACTAGAGATTATTTTCTTACTATTTAACAACAACATCTACAACAACAATAAGAACAATAATTATAATAATAATAATAATTTATTTCTTAAGATTTCAATTTACCAATTTCTTAATTAAATATTCTTTATGAAAAATATGAATATCTACTAAGTAAATAAAAAATATGTTTATTCATTATATTCTAATTGAATGATAAGTAAATATGCTTGTTCAATTTTGTCAAATAATGAATATATATATATATATATATATTAAATACAATTATATATACACTTCAGCAGCCCCAAATACGCAGGGCAGTATACATTGCCTAGTGTCTGGTCTTGCTTAGTACTTGGCCTAGCTTGAAGATAATTACATAATTTATGGGTTGATTTTTTAGTTAATGAGAATTTCATGTTTGTCAAAACAATGGAAAAAATCAAAAGATTAAAACTTGATGTGGTACGTATTAAATTCAACAAAATCAAAGATAAAGCTCAAGCACAAACCACACTTCAATTCCAGCACAGAACAAAGGCATTTTCCTAATCATTCACAAATTCATTCAAACCACACTTAAATTCCAGCACAGAACAAACGCATTTTTCCTAATCATTCACAAATTCATTCACAAGTTTAGTTTTAGCTAACCTCAAGCACAGAACTTTAGAGCAGATGACGACCCACGGTGGTAAGAGGAGCCCGACTGTGGAGAGAATGAGAGAGAACAGTGCAGAACCAGCAGAGCAAAGATGCAACGGTCTGGATGAAATAGAGGCTAAGAAGGAACAAGAAGAAATAGGGGAGAGGAGAAATGGCCTCGCATATTCAGAAGTGAAGGTAGGAGAATAAAGCAACAAGCAAGGGAGAGGGCGGGGACGGAACTCAAGGAAGTGAAAGAGTAAAGTAAAAAAAAACAAGAAGCAGGGGAGATGGGACGGAAGTGATGAAGGAGAGGGAGAGTAGAGAAAGTGCTCAGAAAAATCTGACACTCATGACCAGTGCATGTGCTTCAGCCTAAGACGTCCCCAGCTGGTCTGGGGACGTCTAAAGGCACCCTTTACACGTCCCCAGCCCATCTGGGGACATCTAAAGGCACCTTTAGACGTCCCCAGACCAGCTGGGGACGTCTAATATAATCTTTAGACGTCCCCAGCGGGTCTGGGGACGTCTAATGTTCATCTTTAGACGTCCCCAGATGGCTGGGGACGTCTAAAGTTTAAGCTTTAGACGTCCCCAGGCCATCTGGGGACGTCTAAACTGTCTTTTTTTTTTTCCCGCCCTACATAAGCTTTTCTGGAGTCTTTAGACGTCCCCATGTTTGTTGGGGACGTCTAAAACAGTCTTTAGACGTCCCCAAGGAACATGGGGACGTCTAAAACGCATTCAGGCGCGAGATTCAATTTTTTTTACGACCCAACCTTTTCAACTTTGATCTATAATTACATATATGCCACCGCCCCATATTTTGGACGTCCCTTTTTCAAAAAGGGACGTCCTTTAGGGACTTTATATGTATATTCTGTAGTAGTGTGGCTTGGGGATCTTCAGATTCTTGTTCCCGACAATCTTTGAAGCTTTGGCCACCAACAGATTCCACGACTCGTTTCCGTTCAAAGTCAAGCCCCAATCCTTGATCTCACCCTTGTCGGACGAAATCTCGAACAAAAACCAACACCCACTGCCAATCACCGTCACCATCTCTCTCACAGTGGGGGAGATCTAAACGAAGACGCCAAATAACTCCAGCAACAAAAAGCTGAAAAAGCTCTCACGGGGGAGAGAGAAGAGAGCTCTCACGGGGGGGAGAGAGAGATTCAGCTATTTGGCATAGGCTCAATTATAACCACTAGTTCACTCAAGCTCTTTTGTCTATATGTGCAAAAAAAAAAAGATATGTAATAATCTATGTCCCCGTCTACTTTACACCATAATCAACAAGTGTCTTATACATAATAAACAAGAAAAATAATCTTATAAATAAATGAAATAGTACTATGAACAAGTCAAATTAATTTTTTAATACTTACTCATTAGCAACTGTGTTATATATTATGACTAAGTGAAATAGTCTTATGAACAAGATAAATTAAGTTTTTAATAATTACTCATTTTCAATTTTATTATAAATCATGAAGAAATATAATAGTTTTATAAACAAGATAAATTAATTTCTTAATAATTATTCATTTACAAGTGCCTTACACTTCATGAACAAGTGAAATAGTCCTATCAAATAGTTTTAACGTAATTTAAATTAATTTATCTTATTCCAAAAAGTATTTAAGATAAGTAGAACTAGGAGGTGGCAAAGACTATAAAAAACAAGCAGGAGACCTGAGAATTAAAACTGACGCGTTGTGATTATGTGTTATTTGATTAATTGATTTTGACTGAACTTTATAAAAATGAAATGTTTTATTATTTCATTAAATTAGTAATTATTAAAAAATTAATTTATCTTATTCATAAAGTTATCGCAGATCAATGACTCTGTAGGGTAGGACTCTGAAAAACTAAAAATAAAGTGAGGTAAATACATAGGAAAAATCCCTTTAGAAGACAGTTGAATTATCTAAATTCTAAATTGAGTCATTGAATTCAACAAATTATAAATAAGGTTTGATATCCTAAAATATAATTGCATAATTTGATAACTTTATTTTACTACCCTCGTTTGATTCTCTCTCACCCAAATTGTAGCCATCGTCTCATCTCCTTCGTAACTACAGATTTGCCATCTCCATGTTTCATACTTAGAAGGTTCTATAGTTGCCACTCATGTTCAGCAGCATTTTCATCTTTGTCGTGTCTGTGCTGGGGGATCTTTGTAGAGGATCAATCTACTTCTTTGCATCTATTTCTAGAAGTATAAGACATGGGATTTGCTCAACTATTTGCAGAGATGTGGTGAACGACAAGAAATTAGATGAGATCAAGAGTTGCTTGATGGATAGTCGCGTGTGTTGGAATCTCGTAGTTCATGGCCACTCTCATCTACAAACACCCAACGGCAATGCAGGTTATTTATTGTTCACCGTTAATGACTTGTGACTAGATTTAAATATGAATGAATTTGAGATGTATTATACAAAAGAAAAAGGTTCACACACATCACTTTCATGAAGATTTTCAAAGTCTGAAACAAAGCAACAAGCAGATCCACAATCACCGAGGAGACGAGCTGGATTTTTTTATTAGGCTAGATTCTCGAGAATAGTGGCCATAATGTGGGAGAGGGCAAAGGATAAAATAAGTGGTATTAAGGTAAAATTATCAAATTCTAAAATCCAATCTTAAGATATCTGACTTTATTTTTAATTTATTCAATTTAATAACCTAATTTAAAATTTAGGTAATTCATCTGTCTTTTTTAAAAAGATTTTCTCAAATATATAAATAAAAATATTTACATATTCTGAAATTCTTTGGTAAACCCTAATTAGAAAATCACCTATATATAAAGAACTATCAACACAAAGAAACCCTATCGAACAGAGGGAGGAGGCGCAAAGTAAATCGGCCGCGATGCAGATCTTCGTGAAAACCCTGACCGGCAAGACCATCACCCTTGAGGTCGAATCTAGTGATACCATTGACAATGTCAAAGCTAAGATTCAGGACAAAGAAGGCATGTCTCTTCGTCGTGTGGTTGAATAATGTGATCGATGATCAATTTTGCTCCCTATTCTTAACCGTGGTTTGTTGTTCTCGTATAGGCATTCCACCGGACCAACAGAGGTTGATCTTCGCTGGGAAGCAGCTGGAGGATGGCCGTACTCTTGCCGATTATAACATTCAGAAAGGTTAGTCTTACAATTATCACTGCCTTGGCTGTTTGGACGGCTTAAAAGCGAGGGAAATTATGTGGGAAAAATGATAGCTGAAGTTGTCTGTGTTTTCCTTTCGATCCCAACAAGAAAAACGAACAATCCTTTCAATTGTCTCGAAAGGATTTAGATCATGGAGTGTCCTGTTTTATGTCTACCGCTAGTGTCTTTCTGGGAAAGACACAAGAGAAGCATTGATTAGTTTGTTATTAGTCAGTTTCAATTCAATCTATGGTGGGCCAACTGTGAATATCGAATTTTTATTTAACTGGGCAGTGTATGAACACTTGATGTCATAAACTTCTTTTTGCCCCCTGTTGAGTTATGAATTTTATCGGATCCTTGCAGAGTCCACATTGCACCTTGTTTTGAGGCTTAGGGGTGGCATTATTGAGCCGTCATTGATGGCATTGGCCAGGAAATACAATCAGGACAAGATGATCTGCCGCAAGTAAGTTCACGCAGAATGGCTTTATGTTCTTAGTAGGAACTCAAATTATTTGTTGCATGTGATTTGCCAGGAGGAAACTGCTCCCAAAATATTGATTCTGAAAAATAACACGACCCATCAATCCGTTGAATGTACTTAAGAGACTCTGATCTGCGGAATTTTGATTATGTTGCTTTTTGGCTTTCTGTCTCTCTAGTTTGATAGCAAGAACTTTTTCAGTGTTGTTTAAAATGAATGTCACCATCAGCAACTTCCAAATTTTAGTGGGACTCGATATTCTTCCTTTCAGACAATGATTGGGAATCATATGAAGTAGGGTGTTTTTGTCGTAACGAAATATATCTTTCTTGTAATGTTGTACTTCTCTTGCTCAGATACTGCTTACTGGATGTTAAATAGATGGTCTGTGTGGTTTCGGACCAAGGCATAATTTTGAGTTTCCTCATATGCCAATTCCCGGTCCGGAGAGATATTAGTGGTTTAATACTTCCATTTAGATGAATTTGCTTGATGGCTTGATACTTGCCAGTAATGTAAGATCATTGCTGTACTTATACTCACATGCATCTTTGCAGGTGTTATGCTCGTTTACACCCTCGTGCTGTCAACTGCAGGAAAAAGAAGTGTGGACACAGCAACCAGGTATGCCATTATGACAGTTTTTCATACTGTTTTTATTGTAATTATTGTAGTTTAATCGCTGTGTGTATTTCTTAAATTGCAGCTGAGGCCAAAGAAGAAGATCAAGTAAACTGTTTCTTTCGCAAGTTTTCGCCTTGGAGTCCTGATAGCTCTTTAGCGTGCTAGAACTGTAGTTTTGTAGTTGAACTACAAATATTTTAGTAATTGCACTGGCATAGTTCTTTTATGTTTTTTCATCTTTTGTTTGAGATACATTCAAGCGAGTTATGTTTCCGTTTTATGTGACAACACTGCTTCCTACCCGTGACAATAATCTGGGTAACGTCCTTGTTTTACCTTAGCCTTGTTTAAATGGTTGCTTTTTACTAAATGAATGAAACTTGTACACGTCAACCTTATACTATTAATTATAACTTGAAAAAAATCCCAAAAGCTTTTTAAAAATTTAATCTCACATCGACATTTGAAGAAAAACGCACTCTTCACATCTAACTATCTAAGAGGGCTGCGCAGTTGAAGTATTCTATATGCCAGCAAGCAAATGATGTTTATAACGTTCACTTAGAATTCAGGGTACAGACGCTTTAGAAAGGCGTATTGCTTCTTACGTAAAGTTTAGCAGTACTTTCAGGCCGACCAAAGCAAAATATGAAAGAGCGAAACTGGCTGGTCCACATGACTATCTAAACCATCAATCAACGTCGAGCGTTTCCAGGTCTTCATCTTCTGTTGAGGCCACGTTCCATCCCTTAATAATTTATCTGTAATACATGTCGATCTATATCAGGTGGTGTTTTCTTTCTTTCTCTGTGGTCAAAGACACAAGGTATGGTGCAACTTATAGAAGTATACTGCAGAAGGTATGGAATGTTAAAGAGGGTTGAGAGGGCACGTACTTGGTTTGGAAAATGTTTTGGATCATCTTTCTGGGAGACTCCTGTGCTGCAAAATCTAACTGACGCAACTCATCTGAAGAGAGGCGCCACCCAAGAGCACCTAAATTCTCTTGTGCTTGTTTTATTGACTTCACTCCTGGTATTGGAATTGTCCCTTTGCGCACACACCAATTTATCGCTACCTGCCATCATATTACCAAACCATTTGATTCCTACGTTATACATATATATATATCACTAGGGTGGGGTGGGAAATATTTACTTGTGCCATGCTTTTGCGTCGTTTGTTTGCTATCTCACTCAGGGAACCCAACAAAGGCTCCAATCCAGGTAGGATTTGTCTAAATAACAAGCCACTGCGAAGCAAGATTATAAATGAGTTTCTTCTACTCAAACAAGCTAATAATGCATAATGTCAATTAATGGCATGACACGGATAAAAATAAACTTAATTATCAACACACCGAGGCCCAGTTGGAAGTTTCGATGGTGAATATTTCCCAGTAAGCATTCCAAGTCCTAAAGGACTATAAGCAATCAAGCGAATACCTAGAGAATCACATATATTCTTGATCTCTAACTGGTCTCTCCCCATGCTTAGCAAAGAAAACTGCACCTGCAAAATTATTGAGATATGGAGAACAGTGGGAATACTGGCAGAACAAGACAATTCTGCTTGGTGCCTACACACAGCTAGGGACAGCCCCATATCCCAAAAAAACTCAGCAGCTTGAAGTTTCTCGGGTACTCGTGTTCATCAAATTGATGTTCTCTTCAAGAAACGCAATAGGTATGTAAATATACAGCAGTTACCGACTTGTAACTTGTAAGTATATTTTGTTTGTAATTTTATCTTTTCTTTAAAGCATCTGAAAGACATTTATCGGTTAAGACAGACCTGATAGTCAGACTTTAGCTTATTTGTCGTCATTGAGAGCCTCGGACAATAAGTAACTGCCCATTTTGTGAAGTAAATCCTGCTACTTCAAATTATACAGTTAGGAATAAATATTTATTTACTCACCTGGGCTGAGCACAAGGGGACTCCTCGGGCTTTCAAATAATCATGTATCTTCAATAGTTGCTTCGGTCCATAATTGCTCACTCCAACAGCTCGAACTAGACCCTGAAAGGCAAAATGGTTACGATTATAGCGTACTTAATCAATGATACTGATATGACTGTACTATTGAAGCAACTAATAGCATTCAATGTGCATGCATATGGTCAGTTGAATTTGACAAAGTAGGATGGAAAGTGATCCAAGTGAGTTATAAGGAGGAGGTCAGGATATCTTCCAAAGTCCTTCCTCTATATTTTACATTCCCCCATTTGGGAGATTTGAAGGAGAAAGTTTTCTGAGTTAGGATTAGGGGTTCATTCCACTTCTGCTTTCTTTGAATTTCTTCCTTTCATCTCTCCAACTCCCAAATACACCCTAAAGATTGTACACTCAAAAATCTACTATATATGCACCAAGTAATCCTACCACTGAACATCAGTTATGGTAACCTTCTCATACATTGCCACTAGACCATCCCAAAGAGCTCGCTCCTGCAATGGAGCATAATTGGCAGTTGACCAATGTAGTTGTCCTATCCCAATTTGTTCAAGCTGCATTCGATCTAACGATGCCCTGATAATTTATTAGACTAGAAGTTAATATCAGAACAGTAAGACAAAGCAAGCTTCACTTTGTAATGGGAGATTGGAGGTCAGGAAGAATTTGAGAAGAGTGCATCAATTAATCAAGTAATTATTTAGGTGGAACTACAACATATGAGGGATAACTTATAAGAATACCTGCAAGCATCCACGAATTGGCCTGGCGTAAGGCGCCATGGATATGCCGCAAACTTTGTGGCAATTACTATCTCACCTTGGCCCCCCTTTTGCCCTGAGTACACAATTTTGTGAAAAATTGGCAGAATTCATCATATGATAAGCTAGTACGTTTTCATGTGATGACATAACAGAGGAGCTCTTGTAATCCACTAGTATGGGAGAGGACTTTTTTTGGCGGTATTCTCAGTTACAGCAATGCTTATTCTTATATGGAGACTTATTTTGCTATATGCTCCCTCCGGTCCTTGATATAAGACAAATTTACCTAATATTATTAGATTAAGGAAGTTAGTTAAGTTATTTAATATGAAATGTATTTTCTAAAACACCCAGTGATCTTTCTTAATTCCCTCGTTCCTTCTCCTTCTTGATTATTGTTAAAGGATCATCAATAAGGGGTGAATTAGGAAAAAATTGATAAATATGAAAACTATGTCTTATATTTAAGATCAAAATCAACTCCATAAATATGTTTTATATTCAGGACAACAGGAGGGAGTACATGACATTAATAACAAACATTAATGTCAACCAAACAGCCATCACTTATGAAGGCCTAACTACATGCATACCAAAATCGAACCAGTTGGGTGTGAAAATAAAGAATTGTATGACAAACACATTCTTACACCCAGCAACTCATTAGTTAATAGACAATGTCATGTTTGTTTGCAGTCCTCCAATGAACAAGCTTAGGAAATCTCTTCCATCATCTGATCAAGTTAGTAAGATGCTTTGCACATGGACATAACCGAGAACTAACTGATAAAAGTGAACCACATGAGATCATGTTTTGCCATTAACTGAAATTCAGAAAGGAATCACAGAATAACCTTGAAATTCTCGGATGAACTTTCCCAGAAGCTTCTCACTCTGCCCATTTAATCTTCCTGTCCCATAAGAGTCAGCAGTATCAAAGAGATTGACCCCATTCTCCACAGCCAAATTAAAGATTTGTTGAAGTTCAGTGTCCATCGATTCCTGGTATCCCCAAAGAAACTGGTTGCCCCACGCCCACGTTCCAAACCCCATTGGAGATACGCTAAGCGGACCCATCTTTACCTACCATTGCCATTGAAGCTTACTATTGAAACACCCAGCCTCAAAAAAAAAAACCAAACTTAAAAAGGGAAGAAATTGTAATAAAGGCAAATCCCGCATACCTTTTGCCTTGGCCAGAAGGGAGGGAATTTGAGAGGCTTGAACATGGAAGATGAAGGAAAAGGGTTCAGATTAGAGGGGCCGAGAGAGCAAGCCGAGAGTGCCATCACTAAATTCTGATATTACCCGCTATTGAGCTGAGCCAACAATCCCCAATGTCTAAAGAGCTTCAAGGTTCCCACAGGAGGCAGTTTTATTGGCTGTGTGGTAAGTGGTAACGATTGAGTAATCGACCTCGCAGTGAATAGTTTAGTATGGTCGGGTGGAAAGGGAGACGTAAATGAGCATATTCCTGTGTATTTTTACGAAAAACATATTACTTAAATGTCAAAATTTTAAATTATATTAATTATTTATTAAAATGAATTATTAATTGCTATTAATGCTTACAGATAATAAAAATGATTTTAAATTTTAAATTTTAAATGGCATTTTTTTGTCTTTTTCTCACATTCTTTCATTCTTTCAGCGTTAAAAAATAGTAATTCATGCAATAATCGTATGCCTTTTTAGAACTTTCTTATTTAAATAATTTGTAAGTTAAATATAAAAACTATGAATATAACCAATCATAATCATAAATAAAAGCTTAACTATCAATATATGCCAATATATATATATATATATATATATATATAAAAACTGAACAAATACTATTATTTATTCAATATCTACATTGGATCTAGTGTTTCTTTTCTTTTTCCTTTTCTCCATTCCTAGTAAACCATGTTTCTTTATCACTCTATATGTCATGCACAAGGTTATTCTAGTTAGAGTATAACTAGAATGTTGCTGGTGTAACCAAAATATTTGCTCTTTTCCCCATAAAAACATATAAAATCCAGTATTGTTTACACATTAACCAAACATCCTACAAAGATTAGTATGTTGCTTGTATAACCAAAAAGATAATAAGTTGCCAAATGTGTATCAATTTTAATATAGGTGTCCCCAAGTTACAAAAAAGGCAAGTGTCTGGGAATGTGCATATCAAGAGGCTTAACCCAAAAGTTGAGCACTGGATTTTATAGCTGGATCTGCATATTTTCCTTATCTATCCCTGGTTAATGTTTTATAACAGCATTGCTCTTTACTGGGTTACTATCCATGCCCCAGTATTGACGTATTGTAAAAATTAAACAGAGTTAATCAAAGTGAAACAAGACAGAGTAATGAAATCAACAGATAAACTGTTTTATTTTACTCGAGCAACACCAAACATATATATATATATATATATATATAGACCCCATCCTTGATGTGTGCCAGTCATGATCTGAAAGATTACGCACGCCACTTGCATAGCTCATGTATCAAGATAGGAATGGGGTAAAGAGTAGAGCTCTTGGGATTGGTCACCTTCTAAATCAAAAGGGGAGAAAAAACAAAAAGGGCAAAAAAAAAAAAAAAGGACCACAACACTGCATGGATTAGAATGGCTTGCAAGCCTGAACAAACAGAGACACAGCACATTTTGTTGTTGTTCTTCTTCTAAATCTCAAATCAGTTGGCCGAAACTATCTTCATTCTTCACTATATCATCGCCAGAACTTTCAAGTTCTCATCTTTGATCTTCTAGGCCGAGCCAACATACAGGAATAATGCTTTGAACAGCTCTGTTCCTTTGTTCAAGGAAGCATGCAAAGAAAAAATGCAGTGAAGTGTGAGAGTGCAGGCACTTTTCGTTTTCAAGTCCAGAAATCCAACCATTGTGAACTACAAGGTTGATCTAAGAGGCCACTTGGATCCCCACTGCTGTACCATTTTTCAAGCTCGTCCATTCTCAGAAGTTGGTATTCTATATCCTCACAATACCCATTCTTATTCTTGCTCATCATTTCACTTTGATCTTGTAAATGCATGCCTCCTCTGTCTCTGACCTCATCCAAACCCTCATAAGAAGAACTTGGCTTTACTTCACTACTCCCGCAATCTTTACTCTTCTTCCCTTCATCATTCTTAGATGTCTCCATCAGATCATGCAGATTCTGCAACTGTTGTAAAAAAAACAAAAACAAAAACCAGATATCATAGTTACAGTAAGGAAACTGAATTTGCTTCCTCCAAGATTTTTAATGAGTAAAGAAACATGAATATTTAATTTACCTCTACTTGCAAGGACTCCTTCTCTTTCTTGAGGGACTCAAACCTCGATACTAAATTGTCATACTCATCTCTGAGGTTCCTGTACTCTTGCTCTATCCATTTGGATTTCCCTCTTGCTCTTCTGTTCTGAAACCATATGGCTACTTGGCGAGGCTGCAACCCAATATCTCTTGCTACTTGGATCTTCTTCCTTGGTTCTAGCTTGGACTCTGACTCAAATATGCACTCCAATGATCTGATTTGTTCATCACTAAACCTCCTCTTGTTCACCACTTTGTTCTTCCTCCTTGGATTCTGAGGTGGTGGCTCTGAGCAGCTGATGAAGCTTTCTTCTGATCCTTGAATATACTCTTCATCAACCTCCATCATTGAATTGAATCACTGAAACTGTAAGAAGCAGAGGATTTCAAAGCCTGTGGTATGGGATTGTTTGTTTGGACTTGAAAAAAAATACTTGGGTGCTTTCAAACTTTGATGGAATGGTTTGGTTTTCGGCTGAAGAATATGCTGTTATAGCCATCAAAGAAAGTATGTGGGAAGGCCATTTCTGTTACGTTATTGGAACTTCAAATGGAAGGGTCATTGTGACCTACAGAAATTAGATACCGTGTGGCCCTTACTTTCTTTTGCTCTGTAAAGAGTCATCCTTTGCCTTTTTAATTGTAGGCTATCTGTAGGTCCAATGGCCAATACTTCTTTTTCTTTGTTTCAAGAAGAAAATGCCAACTTGTCACCCACACATGCCCACGTGTCTGTCTCATTTTCATAGCCAAGAAGAAAAAATCTGCGGTTCTTACTTCTTACACGCTTATCTGTAACAGTGACCTTTTCAAGTACCTTCTGGTTTTTTTCTTTTTTACCTACATGCTATAATAAATTTTTAACCTTTGGCATAGCATCTAGGCCCATGAAGATGCATTTTGGCCCCCCGCCTGTTGAACATTAACGCTTTAGCAGTTGTATATATCATCATGTCCCTGCTATAAATATATATATATATATATATAGTAAGAAATGATAGTGACAAGAATAAGATGTTGCATTAATTAAATTTGGGTTCAAGCTGAATTGAGAGAAACTGTTATTATGTCAATAATAATGAACTAATGAGCCTATTATTGCTGTTTTTGTTTAAATACTCCTTCTGTCATAAATGTAGAATCTAGTTTAAGAGTGAATGTTAGTATTAAATGTAATGACCATTTTCCATTTTATATGTTATATTATTATTTTTCTCTCAACTAATTTATTTAACTTATAAACTAATATATAATCTAATGGTACACTAAAATATTCTAAAAAAATTATGTCACACACATTAAAGACCAGATAAGTATGTTGACAATGAACTCTTAATTATCATAATCTGTCATGGTTTCCGAGGTTCCTTGTATGTTGGTTATTAGTCAAACAAACCTATCATGTTCAATAGTTATTATGAAGATGACACCATTATATTGCACTAAGTAGCGAGAAATAGTCACTCTGGACTCATCTAAAAGACAAAAGACTTTCGTTAAGCTAATTAAGAGCTTTCCTCAAAAGGTCTTCTTCGATTGGTATGATCCCTTATGATCCAAAAGTAAAATGAGACATAATGCTAGCTACTAGCTATTTAGTTTACCACACTGAAAATCTAATACTATATCCGGTCCTAATTATAAGATAAAGTTAACTTTTTTGAAGAAATTAAGGAAGCTAAATAAGTTACTTAATCATATCATATGTTATGTGTTTTAGATTATATATTAGTTTATTAGTTAAACTAATTAGTTTGAAGGAAAAACTAAAAATACAAATACTTTTAAATAATTTATTTAGCTTCCTTAATTTCTCCAAAAAATTAATTTTCTCTTATAATAACGATTATGAAAGGAAAGAGTTTTAGTTTTTTGCTAACGAGTGGACCTTTAAAAAAGAAATCTTGAAAAGTCACGCAAATTATCAATCAACAATCATCATGTATCGTAAACAAAATAAAGTTAGAACCTTTTCTTGCTTTCATACTGGAGAAAATTATATGAAACTCGGACCGTAAAATCTCATAAACATGAAATTTAAACTCTTAAAACTATAAAATCCTTTTTATCCTATACTTGAGTTAAAAAACAATACTCCCTCGAAACTGGTCCTTAATATAAGATATACATGAAGATTTGATTTTAGTTTTGAATATGAGATATGGTTTTCATATTTATCAATTTTTTTCTAATTTATCCATATTAATATTATCTTAATAATAATCAAGAAGGAAAGGGAATAGAAAAATTAAGAAATGTGATTAAAATGTTTTAGATAATACATGTTATATTACCTAATTTTTTTAATCTAATTAAATTAGATAATGTGTCTTATATTAAACAGGGAGTAATATTGAAAATTGATTATGCAACTTCTACTTTGTAAAATCAACACCGAGGGGCGGAAAACAATATTGTTACACAAAAGTCACAATGATTAAGGAAAAAAAAGAAACACTTTGTTGCCCAGCTAAATGCAACTTGTCGAGTGATAGTATTCTCGCAGCTAATTTAGGAGGGAAAAGACATTTTTCACTGCAGTGAGATTCCGCTCTTTTGTTTTTGAGGGTAGACAAGAAGATAAGATTTGAGGCATTTAATAATGCTGAGAAAGGATTCCATCAGAAAGAAAAGGAGTCATCGATTTAAGCGCCTAACAAAGACAAAACAAAACTTGTCGGGTTGTGAGGTTAAATCAGAGAAAGCAAACTCTTACACATATTCACGATCATACCATGTGGCCATGGACAAACCCACTGATCTCCCCTCGCTTCCCCCTTCTTTTGTTTGTTAGCTAAACTATGGATCATACAACAAAAGTCATTGTATCTGAGGTTTAAATATTTAATCCTCACCTTCATGATCTTTCTTTCTGTTCATGGTTTTTAATGGTCTTGCTTTTTTGTGGGGTTGGTGAGATGTCTCTCACAAAATAATGAAAGCTTATAAGGTCAATAATATAAAATATCTTGTAACGAATACAATATCTTAAAATATTTTTTAAATATAATCAGTATTTTAAAGTATTTTATGATAGACTCAATATTTTGAAGTATTTTTCAGGAACGTCTATCACCCTATAATACTTCTTTATTGAATTTTACACTTAATAATTTAAATAATTTAATGTATTAGTGGACATACTTAAAAAAATACTTTAGAGTGATATATTTAATAAAATAGTTTATGGTATTTAACGCATTTAAAAAATACTTTAAAGTATTATGTGCATAAAAAAAATACTTTAAAATAATATATGCTTCACAAAATACGTTAAACCACCAAATGTACTTAAAATAATACTTCTAGTTTTACCTTACCCCCCATAATATAAATAAGCTGAGGTTCGCTGTACTAAGTCAAAAAAATCGCATGACAAGTGTTGGGTTTCTGTATCATATTGAGAAAGCAATAATTACACGCAAGGAAAGCCACCATTATCTTTGTATCAAAAAAAAAAAAGCCACCATTATCTTCCACATCAAGAAGCAGCTTCATGGAAATTTTAGGTCTCTTGCTCGTTCTGATGTTTTCCCCGTTTGATTTTGCCCAAACATTGCTCGTCTGAAATAGTGATTGGAATCTTTAAAAACAACTCTTTAATCGTGATTTACAGTATATGAGATAAGTATATGATAGGAATGTTGTCTCTGACTTACATATATATATATATATATATATAAACACTTATAAACCTTTAAAACACTCATCATTCACATTGATTGAGCCGCCGACAAACAGGACATGAAATATTGTTACAACTCTACGCTCGCACGTTTGGCAATGAGAGAGAAACTACGTTTCTAACTCAGTTAGGCGTTCGCTTTCTTTATTGTGAGCCACAAGAGAGCTGACCAGGTGCCAAAGTCTGGAAGCTAAGAAAGAAGATGGTTCCTCTCGGTGTGATAAAGTGTTGAAATGAACAAATTTCTCATTATATATACGGAGTTATATATATATTAATAACTAATCGTACATACCGCCTCCTATATATATATATATATATATATCCTTAACATAAGATCACAAATTACACTTCCAACAAGATATTATATTAAGAACCATAATGTATATTTATATTTATAATCTCAATAATTAAAACTTAATCTAATAATAGAGACATTAAATGAAGAAGAAATGGATAGAGGGGTCAATGGAGACATTCCTTTCCCATATAATCATATACTCCATACGGTCCTCAATATAAAACATGTTTGAGAAGTTAATTTTGGTCTTAAATATAATACATATTTTTATATTTATCTATATTTTCTTAATTTATCTTTATTGATGCTCTCTCGATAATGATCAAGGATGTAGGAAAGAGGGAATTAAAGAAGATAACTTAATTATTTTAAAAAAATACATGTTATATTAACTAAAATTAGGTAAATATGTTTTGTATTAAGGACCGGAAGATGAAATTAGTACTTGAAGTGTGAAATAAAGTCCATGCTCTCCCAAATCTTCCTGCACATGGGATGTGAAATTTACTTTTCAACGAGTTATGCTAATTAACCAAATGCTTACGGTTATTATTTGGTCATAGATTTTTACTTATTTGACAGAGGACAATGAGGGTAGGTGGTAGAGCATTATCTGGCCAACCGGGTTCACTCTTTAGAAGTGGCTTTTGCCTTCTCAAGAAATCGAACTCAAAACCCTTTCTACCAAGAACAATGCCTTTTGGTAAAAAAGTAAGTGTCTTTTCACTCATACATATGTGTGTGAGTAAATACGAGTGAAAAACACGTAAATATATTATTGCCTATTGAGTCTAGTACATCTAGTGCCTGAGGTGCCCTTCAACCTTAACGTGCTAGAGTAAGGAGACTTGTTATATCAAAGAATTGAACAGAACATATATACAGCTCTAAAATTGAGGTTATCAGGTTATGAAAAACCAGCAGAGACTGATACAAACAATTTCATGATTCATTGCATTTACTGTATATTAAAGTGGGATTTGGTAATTGGTACAAGTGGAAAAATCATTCCTAAATGAGATGTGTCCAGATCCAAGAAAACCGATGAGAAGGAGCCGCCATTTATTTCGGCTGTTGGAAGAGAAATACTAACAATGAGCCATAAAAGAGAAGCATATACTACAGTACTCAGGGACTGTGTATCTCTTTCAAGTTAAACGTGAAAAAGACACCAACGTTTGTCCCAAATGAACATGATTAAGCTTGCTTTTCGTTTGGGTAAGCGCAGATTATCCAACAAGTAGACATGTTGTTGTAAACGTCAAGCTGGGGAGAAAAAATTAAAGATGTTCAATTAAAGGGTTGGCCAATGGGGTTTAGCTAGGTGTCACAGGGGAAGAATCACTTGTTGTAGTGCCAAATGGGGGGACCCACAGACACAATTGGCAAGCAAAGTTAGGTAATTAGGTGTCTAAAAGTCAAAGTTGAATTGATGAGTCTTCCAATCATTATTCGGGGTGGGAGTTAGATTTGCTGTAATCATTTGTGAAAAGAATCACAGGTAATAGAAAAAAATCAAAACCATTATGTGTAATACAATATTGCCTCTCATTTAGTGCTTCTCCTTTGTCTATACTTGGTCAAATCCCACGAGTATAACGCAACTAGATTTTTTTTTTTTTTTTACCTGAAGTTAATTTTTGGAGGCTTCTCTCTCGTTCCATGATATAAGAAACAACCGTCATGCTTACTTCATCCCAAATTATAAGAAATATTTACATAATGTTTTATTTTTTTACTTCTTACTTTTTTATTTTGTCCTTATTTAATTATCATTATTTAATTTTAATATAATAAATTTTTATAAGCCCCATAGATCTATTACTTCTACCATATTTATTTCTTTATTCTCTCTCTCCTACAAACTCCTTATTACAACAATATTCTTATTCTCCCTCTTATTTCCTATCTCCTCATAAATAAGGGTATTTGAATAAAAAGGGACTACAATTTTTACATATTTATTGTTCTTAACCATTGCTTCAAACGGTGAGATTCAGTTAAACGTTTCTTATAATAAGGAAAAGAAGGAATAGCTTTTTTTTTTTTCCTTTTCTTTTGGTGACAATATCATCATCTATCACTATCCCTGCTTGATTTATTCTATAGTTAAGGTGTATACAGATAGAGTTAATGTATAAATTTATCCTGAAAATTTTTGTTCAAGAGCAATGTTTCCTTGAAAGGTTGTTTGAGTTCAGTGTCATTTCAAAAGTTTCAAAACATAGCAATGTTATCTTACCTAATTAAAAAATGATGGTTGACTGTTAACATTTTTAATGATAAAAGGTAAAATTTTTCTATTTTATGTTTTAACACTTCCAATGCAACATAAAACCCAAAAAAACTTTTAAGATAACACTGCTCATGAGTGAAAATTTTTTGAACAAATTTGCACATTGACCCAATTTATAAAGATCATGTATAATTTCATTTAGGCCGCATTTTTATTTGGATATTATTTAACTAGATATGCATAAATTTTAACATATATGTGTATTTTTATAAACATCGGTTAGGTCAGTTTGGTACGAGGGTAATGGATGAGGAGGGAGGGGAAAATTTTAACGAGTTCAATTTAAAAAGATTGATTGGAATAAAGTTACATTTTTTTAATTTAATTTTTTTACTCTTTAATATTACATCTATTCTTTATTAAAATTTTATAACCCCAATTTAATATTTCTTTTAAATTGGAGCCATTACAATTTTTCTTCCCCTTTACTTACCTGATACCAAACACTCCCTCCGGTCATAAATATAGGATAAATTTGATTTTTTTGGAGAGATTAAGGAAGTTAATTAAATTACTTTAGAGTACTTATATTTATATTTTTTTCTCTAAGTTAATTAGTTTGATTAATAAAATGATATATAATCTAAAGATACACAACATATGATATGATTAAATAACTTATTTAACTTTCTTAATTTCTTAAAAGAAAGTCAACTTTATCTTATATTTAACACCGAAGGGAGTAGACTTAAGAGTGTTGCAATGGAAATCAGTATGTTTAATACAGGGAGCCTTCTTCTTCCTCTAATTATACCTATTAGTATATTTGTGTTGCTTCGGATAAGTCTGATAGCAATTTGCAATAAGGAAGAAAGATAAGATTAAGGGTAAGTCAACAGATTGTTGAGATCCAAGTTGAAAAGGCAGCCTCCAAGAAAAAGAAAGGACCATTATATTGTTTAAGAAATATTAGAACGTTACAGTGCGTTGTGGGAAGTAAAATTTATGTTTTTTCAGGTATTTATAACTAAAATTTAGTTAATTGCAATTTAAATCCTCCTTCATTTCTCATTAGTTAATCCCATGAATATGTGGCATCTCAAAAGTTGTCATGTTTATCCGAAACACTCTCACGTCAATCTTTGAAGGTAAAAAATGATACTCACTCTTGTATTATATATAAGATAAAGTTGATTTTTTTAGAGATATTAAGAAAGTTAATTAAATTATTTTAAAATATGTATATTTATCGTTTTTTCTCAAAATTATTTTACCAAACTTATAAACTGATATATAATCTAATGACACATAATATATAATATGATTAAGTAACTTATTTAACTTTATTAATCTCTCCAAAACAAGTTAACCCTGCCCTATATTTAGGATTGGAGGGAGTACAGTACTACCCTATGCTTAATACTCCCTCATATTCTAAATATATGGCCCATTTTATTTTTCAGAGAAAGTAAGGAAACTAAATAAGTTAACTAATCATATTTTATGTTATATATCATTAGATTATATATCAATTTATAAATTAGACAAACTAGTTTTAAGAAAAAATGATAAATATAGATACTTTAAAATAATTTAATTAGCTTTCTTTATTGGTCAACACTTAATTAATTTTCTTAATATTTCCAACAAAAAAAAACAACTGAACATGATATTTAGGATTAAAGGTAATATAAAGCTTCGTTCATTACAAGTGTAATGTCAGGTACCATTAGCTAGTTTAACTTGAATTAAACTACTTCCGGCAAGAGCCTTTGTAATCTATCACATGAAAACTTTCTTATAAGTTGAAGATTGCAAGTTTAATTCCACTTGTAACTATTTTATATTCCCTATAGTCTTTAATAGAGGACATATTTAGAAAGTTAACCTTGATTCTAAATGTTAGATATATTTCCCATATATATACTGGTCAATATTTTCTAAATTTATCCTTATTGATATTCCTCAACAATAATCAAGTAAGAAAGAAATTGAGAAAATTGAGGAAGATAATTGGACACATGGGAGGGGGCAATGTTCTTAAAGTGACTAGCTAACCTTTAGCTAGGTATACTAGCACTATTAGAATGTACCACGTCCAGAAGATATAAGGAGGAGCAGGACAGATGAGCAAGGATGGTTATAATAGTTAAAAGTATTATATAGTGTTTTGCTAATGAGAATATTCTTATTATAGCCGATAATCATACTTCTCTAACTTACAATCTTTTCTTGCATATTTTGTAAATTGATTTTGATTACTACGACTCTATACCTCACTCGATTGTTGTTAATATTTTTTTTAGGTGATAACTCTGATTCTGGTAGAGGCCCAATGAAGCAACAAGAGTCACAAGCGTTGTGAGCCTTGTAGGCCTCTTTTTGTATTGGTGTTTATTGATTTCTATATTGTCATTATAAGACCCTCATGTTTTTTAAATATTATATTTATCATTTTGGATAACTGTTTTGAAATGACTGTTTAATCATTGTTGGCCCTGGGACCTTATTTCACTTTGATATTTTGGTGGATCCGCAATCCTATCTTGTATTGGAAGTCATTTTGTGTAGACCCTTTTGTTTTAGGGTTCGGTGTTGGAAAAATTAGCGGGCCATGTTTTCTTCTATTTGTTAATTGTGCCTTGAGTGTGGATTTTCTATAGTGGGTTTGTGGGTGGGATTTATACCTTAAACCCCGATGTATCTTTCTTAAGACTTGTTCATCAGGTTTTATTGGAATATTATGGTTAATTGTTTACTTATGAGAAATTGTCTTTTCACATATTTACCTCAAATGTCGTAAAAACACTTTTAAAAAGTTAAAATAGACGGACACTAGGAATGGAGAGAGTATATTGTATGTAGTTAAAAGAGAATAATTCATAAGATACTTTTTTCCGCACTCACAAGTCACCTTTACCCATCTAAACTACTCCCTTTTGTCCTCAATATAAAGTATAATTGGGGAGTTGATGTTAATCCTAAGGCCTATTTATTATATTTGTTAATATTTTCCTAATTTATCAATATTAATACTCCGTTAACAATAATCAAGTAAGAGAGAGATAGAGGAATAAAGAAAATGATTTGGGCATTTTAGAAAAAGATATCACCATATTAACTAACTTAATTAACTATCTTAAAATACAATTATAAATTATAAACTAGTTTATATATTTATCTTTCACAAGTCCTTTAGAATGCGGTGGGTTTTCATATATTTTGGGCCGAAGGGGCCAAGGTAATTCCTGTCATTTCTTAATTTGATGAAGGGTTTTCTCTTATCAAGACTTAGAGTGTAAAGAGTTTTTGTCTCCTTTGATAAGCACAATTTTCAAGATTCAAACGCCTGTTCTCTTACTTACAGAATGAAATTACTCATCATCTCAACCAACAGGTTGTTTGTTGTTCTTAATTTTTTACAGAAAAGAAAAAAACACACTGAACGACAAATGGGCTCAAGAATGTGCTAATAAGGTTGAATCCAGGGTCTGTGGGCCACGAAACAATGGGTTTAGCCCAAGCACAAGAAGTAGGCATAAAATAAAACACGGACCGCATAAATTAATTTCAACAATTTTCTTTCATATCGGTTCAAAAAAAAAAGTCATATCTTAATTTAAAATAACGATATAAACTTATTCATATCTGTGTAATATATATGACTCGATAATCGATATGAGTCTTTGTGGGGAATAAAAAGATAATCGATTTGCGGCTTTGGTTTTTTATTGGTTAATTATTGGAAAGTCACCTTTACTATTGTCCATCTATAAGGGCGGAAATGAGCAGTGATTATTTAGTTTTTCTGAGATAGTTTTATGAAAATTTTGTTTTCAATTGAACTGCAACACACACACACACCCGCTGCAGTATTTTCTGACCGACATGCATGTACCAAAGAAAGATATGCATACCGCAGGATTCGATTTTGAGGTTAATAATAAAAATGAATCGTGTCAGTTCAGGTAGGAAAAAAAACGTGTCAAGTTTTAAATGGTTTACTTTGTAAGGGTTAGTACAAACACATGGGTATGGAATCTACATCTAATGTGAGATTTTTGTTGGTAAACAATATGTAAGTATCCCTCTAAACTCTCTTTTAAATCATGAAGTCTACTTTTGTTTTGTTGTTCTTTTATTTTTTTGGTATAAATCCTATACCTAAACTCCCTGATCCTCCAGACCTATTTCAAGTTGCATTTGGACTGACTTGCAATTAATTTCTTTCTGCGGGTGTTTAGCGTGGTTTTCTCTTAAAAGAACGAATATCCGGAAGGATATAAATCTCCGCAGGTGATTGTGAAAAATAACTAATAGAATGAATTTCGTAAACCTTAATTTGATCAAATATTCAAAGCTAGATTATTTTACATATATTTATTTTTATAATCTTGTTATTTAAATAATTTTAAAAGGAAAAATCCCAAAAAACTACGTTTAAAATAAGAAAAAGAAAAATTCGAAAGTCTAATATCACAAATCCCAAATTAGATCAATGGGAGGAATTTGGGATTTGTAAATATGCTCCTAACACTATTTAGGAAGCTTAAGTTGTCAATATGTATATTGAAGTTATTAATTGTGATTTTGAAGTTATTATTTTTTATACTTAAGTTGATTGTGCATCGCAATTAATAATTTCAGTATATATTGACAATTTGAGATCCCCAAATATCAATAACTTTATAGATAATATTTTGAAGTCACACATGTCAGGTGTCAGCGTCACTGACTACTTAACTTAGGTATAAAGAATAAAAATTAACAATTTCACTGACAACTTGAGCTCTCCAAATACTATCAATGGCAAATTGTTCATTTAGAATTATTCACAAATCCCAAATTCCTCTTAGTGGTCTCACTTAAGATTGGTGATACTAAACTCCCTAATCTGTCTTTTTCCCTATTTTAAACGTTTTTTTTTTTTTGGAGATGTTTCCATTTTAAAAAGCCATAATCATATATTGATTCCAAATAAATAAGTGAATGCCTAATATCTTGGCTGATAGATCGCAGGTAAGCGAGAAAGACAGAAAGTTCTAATTTTAAACCTCACCTAACCTCCATAGCTGGAATCCAGGCCCATGCCCCTCCTCTCTCTCTCTCCCTCTCTCTCCCTCTCTCTCAGAGACTCAGTCTTTGCGCTTGACTTTCACTTTTGTTGGAATAAAAGCCGAAACGCGTTACTTTCTTCTTCTCATTCCCTCCTCACACAAAACAATATCCAGAGATATCCTCAATTTCCGCAGCCTACCTAGCTAGCTTCTTCGGATCAACAACCTATACATCGGAAGCTTTCATCTTTTGTGGGGATTGCTGTCTGGTCCAAAGACATATTTATATACTAATATATGGCACACTCATAAATCCAGATAGATCCTGATCTCTCAGAATTGTATGATATAGAGTGTGTCTTCGGACCAGGCTTCATTCCCCTCAACTACAGCTTCCATCTTTATATATAGTAATGATCCATCATGTCCAGGTGAGTTTTATTTCAATCTGATATATATGATGATGATGATGATGATGAATTGATTCAGTTTCTGTTATTGTGCGTGTGTATTGATGTTCCTTCTTTTGGGGTTTACCTTATATACGTGCGTGAGTGTGTGTGGAATCGCTAGCTAACTGAATTGGATTAGGCGCAATCATGAAAGTTTTGACTGCAAATGTGTACCGATCCATATGCCCTTGACCTTAACCGTACGAGAGGCAAAAGGCATCTATGATCATTGCCCTTTTTAGAATAAACCTTTGTGTTCTTATTATTATCATCATGGTTGTTTGATTTTTCAGTTTGTAGTAGTCAGTCTCCTGTCCTATATATCCATCATTACTCAGATCACAAGATCGCTGCACAGTCTGCAACTGCCTTCTTCTTATATCATTTTCTACCTTCCTAGGGTTTTCATAGCTTAGCTATTCACCGACCTATCAAGTTGTGTGTGTGTGTGTAGCTGATAATTGGCTTAAATTTATTTTCAGCCTCATAAAATGGATGGCCAAAACCTGACAAAAGCAAATTAACTTTCAGCTTCTACTCTTATATGAATTCATTATTGTATTGCATATATTAGTGGGGTGTGACTGGGATTTCCAGGCTGCTAACTCTGCATGCCATCTATATTCTGAGCTTTACCAGTATATATGTTGTTAAATTATTAAATTTCATAGTGTGTGTGTGTGTGTGTGTGTTTTCCTTCTCAATGGAAGTCAAATGGGTGGAGAAGGATGTGAAGTTGAAGCAATATATTGGGGCTTTAATTTGGCACATTATTCTGTCGAATAGATTCTATTTTATTATTGCCCTCTCTTTTTTCTCTTTTTATAAAGGAGCTATCTTTCTGCTGTCTTTTGAAAAAATTCGTTCTTTTTTATTCCTCTTTATTTTTTTAAATATATACACCAAAATACTAATGTATATAAAAACATCCACTTTATCAAGCGCTTCTTCCAATGGCTGCATTTTATCTTATGCTGTTGCCATTAATACATAGAAACAGAATAAACTTTCGGCAACAGTAGATATATATGAAGTCTCAGTCATGTCTTACTGTCAAGTTCGTACAACTTCAATATATATATATATAAAAGAAAAATGAGAAATTATAAGCCAACTTGATTCATATATATTATTATGTTGAGTCATTTCATCCCGGTACGAAAACAACTAACTTTTTTCAGTTGCTAAAGATCATGATTAAAGTAGTGGACTAACAGTAAAAAGACTCATGATCAGCGCAAATTAAGAAAACTTGAATGAGTATAGTTTTCTTTCGTGAAACTTGTCCATCGTTAATTTGTTCATTTCCTACAGTAGTATCTTTTTAGATTATTAACCTAAACACACACACACAGCACTATATATAAGATCAGTCCATCAAAATCATATAAATAACAATTTGATTTAAGGGATCATATATGTATATATATATATGTATGTGTATGCTATGAGAATTGAGAAGTATAGGGGAAGCTTAATAAAGGGACTGATAAATGCATATAATAAAAAGGACGATAGAAGTAGTATATATAAAAAGAAGCTCAAGATATGAGATCTCAGAGCCCACTTATTTACTTGTGTGTGGATAAAGAGAGATTCTGACCTCTCGTACATTTCTCAGCACTGACTAAAGAAACTGTTATAGCCAATACACATGAAAGCTTTCTGCAAAAATCTGTTTTACGCAGCTTCTTTCACAACTATAACTTCACAAATCGATCCATATTCTAAAGAATAATAAGAAAATAGCTACTCGTCTAATTCACTAGTGGTAGGTGGGTTGCAGGTGAGCAACACACGGGCAAAAGCAAAAGAATAATTATTATTTAGTTTTTTTTTTGGGGGGGTTTAAATGAAAATATGATGATGATACGGGTGGAACAGAAAGTGATCACTGGAAATGCAGGCTTCATGTGTTGCGAATTGTTTGTTAAGTTGGTGACAAAATCATAAGTTCCTCCTCACTTTCCTACTTTACTTCCATTACTTGGACATATATGTTCCTTTTATTAATTTATTGTTTAATCATTATATTTTGCTATAGTGCGCAGGATTTGAGAATCATTACTCATTATCATAAGGTTGCCTCCATTCTGCTTTTCTTATTACTTAAAAACAAAACTCTCTCTCTCTCTCTCTCTCTCTCTCTCTCTCTCTCTCTCTCTCTCTCTCTATACATATTCATAAAAAAGAATGGCTGTCCCCCATTAAACCAACTGCTCATAACAAAAGGATATTCACCAACTAATTAATTTAATTAGCATAGTTGAATTTTAATTTTTAGATATATTTTTATACATAGGGCACAGAGCTCAGAATGAGTTAATGGCCTGTAAGCATTGGGATTCGGTCCTTGCAATTTCTTTACTCCATGGCCCATGCATGTCAAGTTTTTGCAAATTAAAGATTCATAATATTTGAAATTATGAAGCTTTGATAATTTTGAAATTTGTATACACCATTCTATTTAAAAAAAAAAAAGGAAACAAGTCTCTTTAATTTTTTTACACAAATTTCTTTTCAGACTCGCAACTTGGGCTTCATGGGTTTAGCCCCTCTTTTTTCGGTCCAACAATTGGTTTTGGACTGAAATAAAAAAGGTTTCCTAAAAGGATTGATCATTATGGGACAGGCCTCGACAACTGATCTGGGCTACCCCATAGCAACATTAACCCAAATAGGCCCGAATGTAATTAGATCATTCTTGGGCCTTAATGGGTTGGGCCCATTAGTTGGCCAAGTTAGGTTTGGTTCTTTTTCTTCTTGCTTTTTTGTTTTGGCTGGAGCAACGACCAAAATAAGGGTAGCCGATGATAGATTTCATAGTTTTTTTTTCCTGCGCGCTAAGCATGGTAATAAAGTACTTCCTCCTTCGATCCTAAATATAAGAAAAAATATGTTTTTTATATACAAAGAAATATAATTAAATTACTTTAAAATATTTATATTTATCTTTTTTTCTTTAAATTATTTTGCCTAATTTATAAATTGATATAATCTAATGATACATAATATAATATGATTAAGTAACTTATTTTGCTTCTTTAATCTGTAAAAAAAAAAAGATCAATTTTATCTCATATTTACGAGCAGAGCCATTACCCTAAATATCCCAATTATCATTTCGACCAAAAAAAATATCCCAATTAGCAAAATATATTTCCTTCCTGCATTATCCTAATTATGAACAACATACGGTTATAGTCATGATTTTGAAGCTCTTGGTTGGGTTCTGTTCAACTATAAAGCTACACACAAGTAATTCAACAATACCAACCCATATGTCTAAGGACACTTTCCCTGTAGGTCATATATCCTCCTCCTTCCACTTTTCCGTTGACATCACATTGAGTACAATTAGGTTTTGGCCACCATTTTAAAATGTCAACAAATACGTCTTAAACGCGCATGCTTAATTTTTCCGCCTCCACTATTCATACTAGCTTTAGTTGGAAGTTGTGGAACCATTTTTTTCTTTTACAAAAAAAATTTAGGTAAGTTGGATCGTGGGGCTCACTAAGGCCAAGTTTAAATAGCGTTTACAGAGAGATATTTATAAATCTTCCACCAATAAATCCTTATATCAGTGAAATTTAAATCCACAACCTTATAATTATAAGGTAATCTCTTTACCAACTAGACCAACATTTATTGACCCATAGCTAATTCAACCAATTTATATATTTCTAAAGTCAGAAAAATATTATTAAAACAGGATATTGTCAATAAACCAGACCTTTCGTGTTGGTTTTCACATTACCATTTTCAATAAGGATAAACTTGTAAGATGGGAGGGAAGGGCGTGTTGGATGTTTCCTTGTTGTTGGAAAGGTGATTAAGGAGGCGTGTACATATGGAAGCATATGTGTGGATCCAAATATCTGGTACCTTAAGGAGGAAGAAGAGAGACAGGTATCTTATCTTAGGGAACACTTTTAGGAACTTGTATTAAACGAAACTACTGATCAAAATATACCAAACTTAACTAAAATTTCGTGTATGTTATGTACGGAAACAATAATGCAGAAAAACTGGGATTTCCCACTCCCGGTCCAGGTTTTTGGCCAGGATGTAATTCCGATCCCAGCCCAGGTCTAGTTTGGTCCCGGTTCCGGTAATCCCGGGACCGGGACCAAACCGGGAAATCTTGGTTTTTTTTAAATTAAATTTAAAATGTATTATTATATTATTTAAATTTTCTGTAATCTAGTGTTTAAAGTGATTATTTAACACCTAATAAAACCATAATAATTACACAAATTGATTTAGAATTAAAGAATATAACATTTTATTTTTATTATTATTATTATTATTATTATTATTATCACCTTCATTATTTTCGTTATTATCTTTATACATTATATAGTTAGGATAAGTTTTACGATATATATAGTTTAACTCCAACTAAATATGTGAGATGTATTTTATCAAATAATAACTTAATTTATGGGATAAAAAATACAAAAATAAAAGAATAACTTAGATTTTACGAAAAAAAAATGTAAAAAAAGTAAAAAATCTGGGACCGGGATAGGAAATTTCTGAGAGCAAAATGTTCAGGACCGGAACATTTTGAACACCCCCATATTCTTTTTTTTTTTCCCCCATAACACCCCTATATTCAATCATCCGCAATTCTTGGAGGAGCAAGCGAAGCCAGCCGTCTTCCTTCTTCTTCCACAGCTTTCTTGATGCTTCCGTAATTCCTTATATTCTCCTTCTCGGATTTAGCTTTCTAATTTCATTTGATTTTTCTTCTACTTCAATTTCTCTCCCCTTCATCAAGTTTTTATAAATTGAACGGTTAATATTTAACAATTCACAAAATTATTATTAAACCGTGAAATTATTAAAAATAAATAAATAAATTCAAACGATAGAAACCTGAACTAAATAGTCTAAATTCATAATTAAAAATATTTTATAAGCTATAAAATCCTTAAACCCATCCAAAATTTAGTTTGAGAGTTGACATGGAAAATGAAAAGAAAAACAAAAGAAAAGTGTTGAAAGAACCGAATCCCCAATCCTATCGATACGAAGATTTTATTGGTGGACAATCTATAAATATTTTTGTGAGCACTCTTTGAGCTTAGAGGTATGCCCTGATCTTAACGAGCCCTCACGACCCAACTCAATTTTTTTTAAAAAAAAAAACCGAGAGAGAATTGAGTCCCTTGGCTTGTTTTTATTGTTCCTTCTTTATGGATGCGCTTTCAACCACAACTACAGAAACTCATCAGTTTGTGCTTCTCTATAATTTTTTGTCCTAAATAATCTTAGTGGACAAATTCCCACGAGTCATAATTACTCCACCATCACTCCCGTCAAATCTACCTGTTAATCAGTTTTAAATGGGATTCAATTTTTGCACTTTTGGCAAAACTTGATCCGGTCTTCATCACTCAAACTTTCATTGCTGGGAATGAGGAAGAAGTACGTGTAATTGGCGAAAACCAAGAAATGATTAAATGTTATGATGATTGGATTAGTGGGATCTGGATCTGGATCTGGACATATAAGACTTTATAAATTTAAATTTACATTAAAATTTATCTGGAATTTCAAATAACTAGTTATTTTAAAGGGTTAAAGGGTAATTTTTCCCGAAAGTGTAAAAAATGGAACAATTTTATCTTGACGATTATCTCAGTTAATTTTAACTGTTAGTTGGTATAATATGATGAACTGACAATCCACATATCATTCACATCATTCTTATTATGATGTAAATTTACCCTAGAAGTCTATATGTCATATACTTCATTTTTTTATAAAGTTAGATTTAAAATTTTCAGGGATTGTGAGGGACACTCAAGTGGAAAGAAAACAGATGTTGAGCAATTTTTTTTTTAATAAATCAAACGGTGTCGTTTGATTCAAATGGAGGGATATGAAGAGACCCCACTCCCTTATTTTTCATACCTCCAGACAAAGGATTTTGAATGCGTGAATTTCAAATCTAAAATTTAAATACAAATCCATCTATCCATCCAAACATTATTAAAAAATTGAGGCCGTTTAGTCCAACTAATACTAAACACCTTCTCAACTTTTTCTTATATATAAGGTTTTAAGTTCAACACTCATAAACATGACAATTATGTGAGTTCTTTCCGCTGCATAAATGTTGACAAAAAGAAATCATTTGCAAATTTTGGTGTATGGAGCAAAGTTTGCTTTACATACATACTTGGGACACATTATGCTTATTTAAAATAACGATTGGAATATTTAAAAATATTTTTTTAATCGTAATTTACGGTATACAGGATAAGTACATGAGAGAAATTTTATCTCGATTTATGTAAAAGAACCGTTTATAAACAATCTCAGCATCAATCCAAACATACCCATTATTAGTCTGTAATCCTTGATGTTGGGAGAGGGTAGTCAGGACATGTCATCGAGAAGGCAAAAGAATATGAGAGTAAATGAGAAGGAATTGGAAGGAAAGAGAGGGTGATGAATCAGATTCTAAAATGACCAAAAAAATGTGGAAAAAGATGCGCCAACTGGAAAGTGGGTGAGACGTGACCGTGGTGGTAAAGAACAAGATATTATTTTAAAAAACACTAAAGGTCGGGCGCCTGACCCTTCATTTGTTTTTTTAAATGTAAATAAATCATCAATCATTTTGCTTTCTACAAAAGGCATAGTCAGAATAATTAGCACTCTGAAGTTGCAAACTTCCAACCCCATTTTCCTCATTGGGCCCTCTTTCCACATCTTTTGTCAAACACCTCAAAATTTCTCCCCCACAGGCCACAGCTCATCTTTTCCCTCCATCAGCTTTTTTGCCAAATCCAAATGCCCACACTAATTCTATTTGTTTAGTAAACATATTCTCTCTCTATCTATATATACATACAGACTGAGAGAGACATCACTGAAAATAAAATAAAGCCTATCAGTTATGTATTCATTACTCCCTCCCTCCTACTCAAAAAATAATTCACTTCCAACCATCATATTTGAATAAAAGAAAAGCGATTAATTTGTTAAATATATTTTAAATTGAAAAGAATATTCCAAATTTATCCCTATTAATTGAAGTTTTAAAGGAGACAAACAAAATACAAGTTACATTTTAAAAGAATTTTTTGGCCCATATTATAAGTTACTTTGAAAGCAATTAATGTTTATTTATCAATTTTACCTTGATAATTAATATATTAGGAGATAAAGTGGATTGGGGCCTTATATTTAGAATTAAAACAAATCCTTGCCTAACTCCAATATTTAAGACTGGAGGGAGTGTTAATTAGCTTGGAAAAGAATTGACAAAAAATATTAATTACCCTCAAAATGATATGTTATATGGGCTAAAAAATTCTTTTAGGATGTGACTTGTATTTTGAACAGAACGAAGTACTTCCTTTAGTCCACAATGCAGGTCGCTGCCAACTAATTTACTGAAATCAATAAATAATAGTTAATATATTAAATATATCTCAGATTAATAAAATTATAACTTCATTCCTATTAAATGAAGTTTTGAATGATATACTCTAGAAAAAAATATAACAGGTCACAATTAAGTATTAGTTATATATAAAATTAATAAATAAGTATTGATTACTCTACATAACGGATTTATACTGTGCACCAAAAGATTCAACAACTTATAAGCGAGTATAGCCTTGTTTGGTTTATCATTTTCTTAAAAAATAAGTTTTTATTACGCAAATCGAGATAAAACTCCTCACATACTTACCTCGTATATCGTGAATCATGATTTATAAGCACTTATTACCTAAAAATAAACTATTTCAAACGAACACTATATCATTAATTAAAAAGGATTCAAATGAGTTTCCTGGTAGATCATATGTGTATATCTACCAGGAAACTCATTCGAATATATATATATATATATATATTTGGGGGTGTTGGGGACTTATTTGTTTTATTTTATTAATCCAAGCTTTGGTTTGCCTTTTTTGTAAAACAAAAATTATATGGAGGAGAGGAAGAGGAAAAGGAGTTTTTTTTATTTGTTAAGTATAGATACTTTTTTATTGAAGGTACTCTTATTTGAGGTACAATTAAATATTAAATATGGATACCTCCCTTAATAAAATTTAAAATTTTAATTTATCATGTTGTAAGTAACTAACTCTTTATACTATACCTAACCTGATTGGTAAAAAAAAAAAGAGCTGGTAATGGAGAATCCATTGGAGTGATGATGCCTCGGACCCACAAATCTCCAAATTATTGAGATAATATGTTGGATGACACTAATCTTGCAACAAAATCTGCCTCTTTTCTCGCTCGTCCTTTGCCCTGCCCCCATTCTCAAGGGCATTTTTGGCACTCCGTTTCAACTTCTCCCTTCCTTATAGGGTACTACGCCAACGTACACCTTCCTGGCTTCCCACCTCCTCTCCCCACTTTCTTTTCTTTTTATTTTAAACAAACAAGTCAATTCGTATTATTTTAGTCAATATTCCACCATCGTGTTGCACCATTCTCACTTTATCTGTGACGTCAGTTTGATGTCATTTTATTAGAAATTTCCAAGTCCCTAAACTCTTTCATTGGCCATCCTCCACAATTCTCGTTTCACTTGCAACTTCCCCTACATACACAATTTGCTAATATATTATAGGGTTAAGTTGTAAATTTTTTATATGTGTACCTAACATAACTAACTATTTTTATATATAAGAGTGGATATGATCAATTTATTTGGAAGCAGATATAATAAGGTCGTTAATTCAAATTAACTTCCATTACTTATTGTATTGTGGATCCTATCAGTCTTATCACTCTATTATTTTAATGTATTTTTAGAAGAATTAATGTGCAAATTTAGCAATAAACTACTTTTCTATGGGCATCCAACACAATTATTTTTATAAAAATATTTATAAGATAGATATGGGCATTTACATAAAGGCATTAACATTAATGCCCTTACTTTATTTTTTCATAAGAGCATTTACAAGATAAATATGGCATTTATAAGACAAATAGAGGGATTTAAATGAATCCAGTGATTTAAAAAATCTTGGTCATTCACATATTTGTCTTGTAAATGCTTATATTTGTCTTTTAACTGACAAAATTTAATTTTATTTTGACCTAATGGGTGCAATAAAAAAATTTTTAACTCACCACATTTTTTAAAATCTATTTATTTGTTTTGTAAACGATGTTATGAAAAAATAAACAAGGGCATTAATGTAAATGTTCATATTTGTCTGGTAAATGCTCTTATAAAAAATAATTGTATTGGATGCTCATAGAAAAATAATTTATTACTAAATTTATACCTTAACCCTTTAAAAATATATTAAAATTATAGAGAGTGAAAGACTTATGAGATCCACAATGTCAAAAAATAACGGAAGTTAAATCTCCTTAACGGCGTTGCTATATCTGCTTCTATATAAATTGTTTATGTCTATTTTTATACCTAAAAATAATTAATTGTGTTGGGTGATTATAGAAAAATAATTAGTTGTTAAATTTACACCTCCATCCTTATATATTCCCTCCTGTTCTTTATCGCCTCAATTACAATTTAGCAAAGAAGGCTCCTAAATATAATACATTGTTTCTTTGTGATTTTAAATATGTGCAAAGTTAAAAAAATATTAAATCTTTAGACAAAATTAATGAGTCAACTCTTTAACTCTGATGATGAGCTAGTTAGATATAGCTTAGGATGTGGAAAAATTTAGATATGGCTTAGAATATGATTACGATAATGTGTATAAAATATTGAAACTTACTCAAAAACTTATAAGTTTTCTTGTTATTTTTTAGTTAAAGAGATAATTTTATTCTAAAAGTTTCACTGAGAGACAATTTTATTTTGGAAGTGTTAAAAAAATGAGCAATTTTGTATTAGCCGTTATCCTAGTTAATTTTAATCATAAGTTGACCAAATATGCTGAGTTAACAGTTTACATATCATTCACATCATTTTTGTTAAGGTGTAAATTTACACTGAAAGTCCATGTGTCATTTACTTAATCATTTTTCAAAGTTGGATTTAAAATTTTTGGGGTAAATTTTCATTTTAACAAAAATAACGTGGATAACACGTGGACTGTCAGCTTAATATATTTAGTTAACTAGCAGTTAAAATTAACTGGGATAACAGTCAGAGCAAAAATGTCCCTTAACCCTTAATTTTTTTACATTAAATTTATCCTATTTGATTTGAAATATCTTAATATTCACATCAATCTTTAAAAAAATATCCAGAGAGATCAAAATACACTTCTATAATTTATTCCCAACCAACAAGTCAAGAATAAAAAATATTTTTTAAGATAGAAATAAGAGACCGCGTCAACCAAAAAAGAGAATGATTTAGATTAAATCATCAATTTACATAATATTTTACTTTTGTTCGCCCCTTGAAAAAAAAAATATATATCTGTAATTAGTTAATTCTTGACCCAATTAATTAATTAATAATAACATACAAAAATCAACTCACTTGCAATGTATGGAAAATCGGATTGGACCGGCCGGTTCAGACTGGAAACCGGTGAACCGGTCACTGGTCCGATCTGGTTGAGGGAAAAAACCGGTGAATCAATTAGCCTGGTCTGACCCGGTGTAAACTGGCCTGAACCGGGGTGAACCGAACTAGTCATATTTTGGTCTTTTTTTTTAAAAAAAAAAACTTTTTTATACTCCAAATGAAGTCATTTTGGTTTTTTTTTTAAAAAAATTCTAACAGTTTTTTATTTAAAAGGATTTTGGAATACTTTTAGCATTGATTGGGGAAAAATCCTTATGTATTTAATGATATTTTTGTAGATATTAAGTTCAGGAGGTTATATTGGACTATTAGTTAAAAAATAACTCTCATATAGTTTTTTGAAAGATATGTATGAATATTTAAATTATATATATTTTTTCAATTGATCCTGACCTGACCTCCGAATTGACCCCAGTTTAAACCACTGACCCTTAACTCAGTACCTCAACTGATTCAATACCCAATCTAATTTTTAATACCTTGCTCACTTGATGGTTTAAGTATTTTATTGCTATTTGCTTTGTTAATGGGAGAGGGAAATTTCTTGTGCTGTTAACTGCTTTCGCGGGTGATGGTGTGCGGCCCCCTTCGCAGTCGGTCAGATTTATTATCCTCTGTGGACCGTACCTCAGCTGACGTTTATCATGCTGGCCCCGTTTAAGGTTGTTCAAGTTGCATCACAGTATCGGTCTCGATCCCGATTTGATCACAGTCCTATAATTCAGAGTAGGACTGAGATCAAACAGGAAAATCCTATTTTTTTTAAAAAAAATTAAATTAAAAAAAATATTATTATACTAATTACTTTTTTTATAATATAGTATTTAAAATAATTATTTAACACATAATAAGAACATAATAATCACACAAATTGATCTAAAATTGAATAATAACATTCTTCATCATCATCATCATCATTTTTGATATTATTTTTATACATTATATAGTTAGGATTAGCATCACGATATTTACAGTTTAACTCTAACTAAATATGTGATACACATTTTATCAAATGATAATTTAAATTATGGGATAAAAAATACAAAAATAAAATAAAAACTTAGTTTTTAAGGAAAAAATTTAAAAAATAAAAATAAAAAAGTCGGGACTGGGATGGGATTGGGATCACAAAGTGTGTGCCCGGTCCCGGGTCCAATAGATCCCGGTCCAGGCCGAGATGAGAAATTCCCGGGATCGGGCTCGGACAACCGGGATTAAGACACTTTAAACACCCTTAGCTCCGTCTTATCTCATACTTTCTGGCTCTTAAATATAAGACATAGTTGATTTTTTTTGGATAAATTAAATAAGCAAAATAAGTTACTTTATCATAACATATATTGTTTATCCTTAAATTATATATCATTTTATATGTTAGGCAAAATAATTTAAAAAAAATATATATAAATATTTTAAAATATTTTAATTAATTTTCTTAATATCTTTTTAAAAAAATGAACCACATCTTACACCTATCATACGAATACGAAGGAGTTCGTGTGTTAGCTTCCGGAAAACTATGTCTGGCTCATAACAATATTTCCGGACATGTTTCAGAATATAATATGTTCAATTTAAAATATTATTGTTAATTTTCTGACGTAGTTTCTTTAACTATAAAATTTTTAAACTAATTAACCAACCTATTCTATCTATTAATTGTTAATAAAGAATAATTTTGATATTTTGTGCATATAATAAGGGCAAGAAGGAGCATATTAATAAGCACTTCAAAAACATCCTTCATAAATTATAAAGGGTTAATATAATAGTTTACCCTTATTTTGGTTTTAATTAAGGGTTAAGGAACAAATTTACTAACGAAGTTTTAAGGAAGGAGCGTCTGGTACAATTATATTTTAAAGGGGTAAAAATATACATAAGGTTTTAAACATGGAGCACCCAGCACAAAACCCTTAAATTTTACTTAACAACATTAAATTATAAGAGAAGAAAATCACTAATGGCGTTAAGTCAAATTTAACAGTTTTGTGCTGGGTGCTCCACTTTTAAAACCTTATGTGTATTTTTGCCCCCTTTAAAACATAATTGTGCTAAACGCTCATTCCTTAAAACTTTATTAATAAATTTGTTTCTTAACCCTTTAATTAATATAATTTTTAAACAATAAGTTTTGGTCTCTCAAGATTCCTTTCGTCTAAAACATTAGTCTCTTTAATTTAATAAAGACCATAACAGTGTTAAATTACATGGATTAATGTTTTAAACGGAAGGAAACTTGATGGACCAAAACTTATGGTTTAAAACTATAGGAACCAAAATCAAAATGAAGATAAACTATAGGATCAAACATTATATTAACCTAATTATAAAATATAATCATGACAGATCAATACATTTCAATGATACTCGTAATTAGTTATTCATTGCAGCATTATATTATAATTATAAATAAATTATGTGAACTATAAAAAAATAAAGTGAGAAAAAAATGAAGAAACAACTAACAAGAGAGATGAGTTAGATATCATTTGCGTGGTTGTTGATAAAAAAAAATCAAGAAATACCCCACAAAACAGAAATCTTTTTGAGAGAGTGTCAGAAAAGTGTTCTCAAAATTGGGAAATGATAGATGAGTTTTTTTACCAAAAATTAATTAGAAAATGTCAAAACGTGATAAGTAATTCCCAACTTCTGGATTTACAAAATCACCCATATGTTATTTTCCCAATCTTTTTTATCTATTTATTTTGGTTGGTATTCTGTAGCTGCCAAACTCCCTGGATTTTTCTCTTTTGAAAATGCCACGCTGTGTAACTTGCACCAAACACACATATGCTTTCGAAATGTTCTTACAGATATATACTATTAAAAAAATATTCAAATAATTCATAAAAAACAATCAAATAAGCATGAAGATTCATTTGTATACCATTTTAAAGATTTAAAATATTTTTGAATATGAATTTCCAATATTTAATATAAGATATAATTTTTAGTATAGTTGTGTTTAATTCTGCACCATAAATATTCGTATTGCGTCAAGATCACACGTTTTACTTTACCCAGTAATCTTCAAATGTTTCGTTCCTATTATCTTTTGGGTCAAATTTTGATCCCGAATTTAATTCAAATTCGTAAACAGTTTGTTAACGTGTATGGCAGCCCTCATCAAAAAACCAAAAAAATGTTGTGAACAGGGGTTGCGCCGAAAGCCGTCTCTTTCAAGATAACGTCTTCTTTATCAAGAAGCAAACGAACCTATGAGATGTAGTTTCTGGAGGCACAATCTCAAAGTCTATGTTTTTGGGTCTTCTACTCAAAAAACTACCCCCCGAATCTTGGAGATGCTTTTATTAATAAGTATATGAGAGAGATTTTATCTCCTTATTTACCTAACAAAACAACACTCATTTTGTTTTTAACCGAGTATTAGTACTTACTCCAGTTCAAAATATAATAAATATTTTATAAAGAAATTTTGGTTCAAAAAATAAAAGATTAACAAAGTAATTAATTATTATTTTTTACTATTATCCTTGTAGGAAAAAGAAAAAAATGACAGATAATAAATGCATTTTCCAAAACAGCATTCTTTAATAAGGATAAAATAGATAAATTTTACTATCAAATTTAAGATAAGATGTATTAAATGACTTAACTAGCCTAATTTATTGTTGACGCCTTATATTTTGATCCGGAGGGATTACATGCTAAGAGATTATTTTTTCCTGACCAACCATTGGTTAGTTAATTAGCAAGTCATGATACAGATATAACTTGAGACAACATTATTAATGGAATGGACTGTTATTTCGAGGTGACAGACCCTTTTTTTTTGTCCGAGGAATATTTAGCTGGTAAAAAATGTAACACGCGTTAAACGCAATGTCCCGCGTTTTGATTAAAAAAAAAACAGGGTAACAATTGCCGACCATTATTAAATTTTATGTGACTAGTTAATTACTCTTTCACGAATACCCTGGGAGTAAAAGGTGCTCCTTATAGTTCGACCAAAAAAAAAAAAGTTGCTGCTTAAGCTAAAATCAATCTAAAACTCTATTAGTTAATTGATAATAAGCTCATAATAATTACACAAATTGATTTAGAGTTAAAGAATAATATTATCTTCTTCATCATCATCATCTTCATTATTATCTTTATACAATATATAGTTAGGATTAGTATCACGATATATGCGATTTAACTCAAACTAAATCTTTGATACACATCTCATCAAAGAATAATTTATTTCATGGGGTAAAAAAAAATGATAACTTAATTTATAGGTTAAAAAAAAATGGGACTAGGATCAAGATGGAGATCGGGATCTCAAGGGTGACCCCGGTTCCTGTTCTGTCTCGGTCCCAGATGGGATGGGAAGTTCCCAGATCAAAATGTCTAGGACCAGGTCGATACTAGAAATTGACAAAGGTGGCATTAACAAAGCTAGAAATTACTAAATGTCTGCCTTCATTAATGGAGCTGGCATTTTATCCCATTTTTTAACAATCACAGGTATTTTTGTATATGGTGTCAGATGCATATGCGGGATATGTATATTGGTATTTTTGCATCTTTATCCTTGAAATAATAATTTAAAAGTTATTAAAAGGGGCCCATAAAACCATAAATTAATAGCTGTTTGTCTTCATTAACGGAGCTAGCATTTTTGTTCAATTTTTTAATGATCATAGATATTTTTGCACCTAAAAATTGTTAATGGTGTTAGATGCACATACAGAATATGTACATAAATATATTTACACCTTCACCCATTTTTAATTACAAGATTGATATTCTTTATATTCTACCTCACTTGATCTAAAAATACTAAACATAACTAATTCAAAAAAAAAAAAAATCAAACCGTCAAAATCAAATATTAAAAAATCAAGACAATAATAAGAATTGTGGTGAACATATTGTTCTTTATCAGCATACCCTTAAAAATATAATTACAAAAATTACGAGACCAGAGACCTGAATCCAAAATATTTGTTTTTCCAACAACATTGATTGGGACAGAAATGTAGAACATTGAAAAGGGGAAACTCCGAAATTAACAATTATTCCCCATACGTGTAAAGGACGGCGAGAATAGTAATTAACCACAACTACCTCATCCTCATGTACATGTTTCGGCGGTCCAGACTCCAGAGGTAGAAATTAATTTCCTTACGTTATTTTTATAAACAATTTTTTTTAGTGGGTTGTTTTTACACGCAATATTTTTGTTGGGTCTTAAAATTTAAATTATTTTTTTACTATTCTTAAATTCATAATTTTATATTAATTATTCCTCGTTTATTATTAATTCTATTTTATTTAATTATTTATTACATATTTATTCTTATATTTTATACTCATACTTTCTTAAATTTATTACTCTATGCTATATTTGATACATTTATTATTTTTAACTAATCTTAACCATTTATTTATTTTATATAATAAAAATAAAAATTACTTATAAAAAAAACAATTACTGTATTTATTTATTAAAATGGGATGTGTGCAAACAGGGCCTTAAGCCCACAGCAGCATCGTGACATCATAACCAGAGGGCCCCACAAAAAAGGTTTTCACCCCCACCACAACAATATATACCTCAGCCTTCACCTCTCTCAAATCCTCCTCCATCTTCTTCCTCAGTTCCTGCTCTCTTTCTTGTTCATACATGTATATGTAGGGTTTTCTCTCTGCGTCTTCCACTTTATTATCATGTCCAATATCCCCACCTCTCTCACCGACTCTTCCCTCGCCCTCTTCTCTCTCGCCATTTCTGCTTCAGATCCCTGGCCTTTCTCCGTCTTCTTATAACCCTCTTCTTCTTCTTCAATAAACCCTTTCTTCTTCTCCTGATCTGCGTCGACCTTTTTTTCTGGGCTTATATTTCTTCAACATGGGGTTCGCTGCCGCTGGAGATAGTAACGTTAACGGTAACAGTAACGGCAACAGTCAGAATCAGAAGCAGCACCACCATCACCACCATCTGATTAATTTTCATATTCATCTTCCTCACATCCACTTTCTCCACCACGAGAAGAAGGAGGATCTGAAGGATATTCCGAAGGGTTGTCTGGCGATTTTGGTTGGTCAAGGAGAGGAACAGCAGAGGTTTGTGATTCCGGTGATCTACATCAACCATCCTCTCTTCATGCAGCTTCTCAAGCAGGCCGAGGATGAATATGGTTTTGATCAGAAGGGTCCCATCACTATTCCCTGCCAAGTGGAGCAGTTCCGCACCGTCCAAGGCATCATCGACAAGGAAAACCCCCACCACTACCACACTTGGTGCTTCAAAGCTTGATTGATTACGTGTCTGTTCACAACTACATATATGTATACTTGTTCGATTTTTTCTTGATTTCTGCAACACCCAGAATGGGTTGTAGAGAGGATAATGACGAAAGATCTGGATTAGGGTTTGTCTGTGTTCATCATCAATATGACGAAATTAGGATGTGCTATTATATCAGATGATTGTATATATTTAATTATACCTCTGTGATCTTTTTCTTTATGAGTTATCCGAATAGCTTTAATTTCAGCTGTGTAATGATGATGCGTATAATTAATTAATGAACGTGAAGGAGTCAAAAGAAGGAATTAAAACAGGAAAAGGGATTAAGCGATTAGGTGAGAACATGAATAAGGGATAGGGGATACAGCAATATGTGTTGTGCTGGGAGTGTGTGGTGTAAAAAGAGTACAAGGATGGGAATATTGGGAGGGGGTCCATAGGGACAAAGTCATATATGGTGTTCGTGTTTTGGGCTGTTGTGGTGTTGCTTTCTTTGTTTTCTAATCAAAGTATGGTTTTTTGGCTTTGCTTTTAATTTGTGATTTCTTGCAAGCTTGGTGTATGGTTCTTAAGGGCAAACTGTCCCACTTGTCTCTGTCCTTGAGTCCTTCACACATATGTCCCTCTCTCTCCCCCTCTCCCCTCTTCTTGTATCACAAGCTTTCAAGCCAAACAACAAGGACACCACCGCAAGTATCATAAATAATTTCTGACCAGTCCATAAAATAGAATTGCTTTTTTTTTTTCCTTTTATATTTTTGGTAATATTATAGATAACGGATTTTTCGGGCCAATTTTTAAATTTTTAAATATATTTCAGTTCATCTTTGATTTTTTTTTTAAAAAATAAATTATCTTCTATAATCTAAATTCATTGTTGTGTTATTCATTTTTTCTATATTGGGAATATTTCAGCTTTAGGCGCAGCTCTTACACCTGAATATTTATTGATTTTAACTTTTTAGTTTTTTGTTTGACCATGTTTTAATTTTTTTTATGTTAATAGAAAGCAGTTTAATCAAAAGTTCAAGACTACACTGTTTTTCGATGGATATAGAACTTGTTGTTTATTAATAAATTTATCATATTTCATTGTAATTTGAAAATCAGATACCAGGCCGAACTTACCTAGACATTTTGTCATCTTTTAAACCAAATATAGAAAAAAAATTTACCCTTTCAAACTATTTCATTTTTAATAGAATTATCCCGGTTCAATTTTTTTTCCACGAAGAGCTGATTTTGACTTGGGAATCACCATCTCAATCCACTTGATATGAATTAAAGAAAAAAAAAATCTATTTAAAACATATGAAGAGTTCTGGGGATCGAGTCAATCACCAAATTCCAGACGTAATATCCTCGTATTTATTTGCTTAATGAGGAAAACTTTTCTTCCTCCTTATCCTCTTCCTGTTCTAACGGCTAAGCAAATTATTAAGCTAATTTACCTATAAAATAAAAATTTAGGGATGTAAGTGGAATTTTAATTTCCACCATTTATGATTGGCCCTATAATGAGCCGGCTCGGGCGCTCGGCTCACATGAACATCTCCAACAGTTCAACCAGTCTCATCATCTTTGCTGGCCAGTTCCCATCTGAGTTTCAGCCTTTTATTCCGTCAAGCAGATTTTTTTTTTCCTTTTTTAATTTTAAATGTTCGAACGGTCATTCCAGCCAGGAACAAGACCAACTAATCCTCACTTTATCAAGTTGACGGATTATGGGGACGCGCACTTTTTATTTTTTTAAATTCTTCCGATGACAACGAACATTTCCTTTTAGTGTGCCGGCTTTCTTTTTTCTTTTCTTTTTTTCTGGGAATGGATTTTATATGCAAATCTTTATCATCTCAGTTTACTTACTTCACAGTTTCCGTGTCCCTATCGGTGGTGGTTAAGATTCTGATAAATTAACGAGGAAAAAAAATTGTAACATATTCAAAAAGCTAATCTCAAGATATTACATATGTATGACACTGCTGTTCCGGTTCTTACCTGGGGTCGTTTGAAAGCTAACAAGTCGTTTGGCATACCATATTGGGGCACGTCTCTTAAGTTTGACCAATTTGTTAAGGTACAGACAAAAACAGAGAGGCTAGGATTAGGACCAAATCTCAATTATTTATAGCAAAGAAATTATAAAAACAATGTTTGACTTACAATTTTCTATAGGCATGTTCTAGTGTTTCTCTATATCAATCCTTGTTCCCGAAGACTATCATCACCGTGACCTATGGAGAGCCATGAACTGGCTTTTGACTATAATAGAAAACGTGTTTTAATCTCCACACGAAATGCCTTACAAGATAAACATGTGCCATATGTGTTCACATGTAAAATTCAAGGACAATTTTACTTTGCACGCAAATTACATGCCAAGGAATACAACAATATGTTAGCTCTATTTTTCCCTCCATCTCACTCTGCCCACCCATAATAAATAAAAAAATATAGTCCTTTTTTTGTTTTTTTTTGCACCGTTTCCTTTTAAAAATCAAATATTAAAAGGAAAGAAATGAGGAAGAAAGTAGACACAGGCTAATTTCAATAATCACTAAATGATAAAAGACTATGTGATGGCTTTCATCAATCATACTTGCTGTCGCGGTCTTGGATTTGAACTACGTATTGTGACCCCGTGCAAGTACTTGGTATATCCATTGAAACTTAGTTTTCCATCAGATTTCCTGATCCAATCACTTAGTACGGTGTAAGCTGAAGGGCCCAGATTCATCTCCTGAGACGTATTATTCAAAAGTTCAGTTGGTTTTATGATTTAATGGAATGATCAAGTATAGGTGCTCCTACAGAAGCATGCATACCTGCGCCAACTCCTCAACTGAGATGACTCTGTTTCCTTCCCGTTCGAAATGCTCAAAAGCAGTGGCTGCAATTCTATCCCAGTCTTCATGAACCTCAAGCTGGTATACACTGAGTGCCGCGGCACAAAACTCTTCAAAATCCAATTTTTTATAAGCCAGCGGCTCCATCTTAGATAAAGAAATATGAAGTTCAGCATAAGAGATTTGCACAAGAAAACCATAGTTTCGCAAGGATAGAAATTATGACAGTTCTAATTATTTATTAATACAATCTAGTTGGGCAGGAAATATGACAAATGGTCCCAATCCGCTTGAATTTTCCATGAATGCTCAACTTTACACTAAGTGCAGCATGTTCAACATTTAACTCACCGCACAACATGCGGTGTTCATGTTAGAGATTATATTAAAAAGTATAAACTATCTTAAGGCCTTCACTCAAACAGGTTGTGCCTGAACAGTAACTATCTTTGACAAATTTTATCATGCAAGTTAGGTATAGACTACCAAATCTTGCTAGAAATGCTATAAGCTGGGCTGGGAGAAAAAGATTTTAGCAGCAAAAAGGAGAAGGTGGGATGTATCCTGAATTGAACAGAAAAATACATTTAAAAAGAAAAAATGAAAGATGTCTCACCAAATTTAAAATGTCGGGGACCCTTGATTCCTTCATGGTATCAGTAGCATTTTTCATGAGAGCCTGCATTTTCCTTTGATTTTAGTTTATAGATTGTGGGAACACTTGCAGTTAGAATCAACTTAAAGTGTATACTTCACATGAAAAACAGATTATGGTAATGTTGTATGTCACAAACACCATCTCAATGTCAGAAAAGAAAAAGAATTGTAACACCAACCACTAACCGCTCTAAAATTGTCAAGGGAAACAAAACCATTGTTTGGTTCTAATAGGCTAAATTGTGCTCTTAGGAAGACGAGTTCATCTTCTGTCAATGCTTTTGAGAGAGCCTGCATAATTAATGTATAAAAACCAAAGAAGATAATGTTATATTTAAGATAGAAGGTGTATATTTTTAATGGCTGAATAACAGGAGACTACCTTCACTGCTGCTCGTTTTAAAGGTGTAGCCCGCACATATGACTTGACTGACCTGAAGATTGAAATGTCTAATGGAATGGCACGTTTTTCATTTCTCAACCATGAATGAGCTGCAAATATGCAGGTACCTCTTCATCAGTAGAAGTCATAAAACTAAATCTGGATGTGTGTGTGAGAGATAGCGTTTCAATTGCAAAGATTCAATTATCAAGTCAAGCAGGGTCCGAGCAGAACATTCTAACCGAACATACCTAGAGCTTGGGCAGCAGTCATCCTCTTTCTATGGTCCTTGTTCAGAAGCCTCTTTACAAAATCTTTGGCTTCTGGTGATATTGATGGCCAGGGTGAATCATCAAAGTTAGGAGTAGCTCTTAGGACAGACCGGAAGATTCCTGATTCAGTGCGTGCCCAGAATGGTCTGCTTCCACATAACAATATGTATGTAATAACTCCGATGCTCCACAAGTCTGCTTCCACACTGTAGGATCTATGGAGCACTTCAGGTGCAACATAGTAGGCACTGCCAACAATATCATTGAGGCGTTGATCTGCATGAATAGTAGAAGTAAATTGTCAGAGCTAGGGCATCAGAAACTATAATAATAGGGTTGTTGATTGTAGGGATCCATAAATAATTTAAAAAAGAATCTGAAAAACATTTGCCGTTTTTGAAATCAGGAGGCAATAAAAAACTAAGAATAATTGAGAACTGTGCTTCGAGACGAATCTCCACCAGAAGAAATGCTCTACAGGTAAACCTATAGGATAGGTGGCAGTGTTGGGAAATTGAACAACTAATAAACAACAATCAATTGAAAAAAGAATCTAATAATTGGTAATACGCCTTCATGCTGTTGGCCAAAATGCAGAATGACATGGCTTCCTAAGTCATGCAAATGAATACAAAGATTTCCATAAGTATTCCCTTGGAGCTTTGCCAAACTAAACTGAACTTAATGTGACAGAATACGAAAAGAAAGATAAAACAAACTAATTAAAGGCCCAAGTATGTTAAGTGTGACAAAATATGAGTTTATATACAACTCTCATTTTCATTCCTCCATTTGCAACTTCTCACTTTTACTCACATCAAGTCCTCCCCCTCCACCCTCCTTTTTTTAATCTTTCCAAAATGTCTAACCACCCAATCCGCGAGTTTCATGCCATACTTAACAAAGCAGACAGCTTTAGCATGTTGAACACACTAGATGAAAATAGTGGGAATTAAAAATTTTCTTTCGGGTCATCCGAAGAAACATAACCAAGAATATGGAAGATAAATGTGTCAACTTCTTAAAAAGAATTTATACCAAATGCAGAAATAAAACTTGATTTTATATTCTAACTCGACATCCTTTAACAAGCATCAGAATTTGATTATCCTAAGATGTCCTAAGAGATGACTAACTAAAAAATCCAGCAATCCTAGTATTGAATTCTCTTTGAGGAAGAAAAAATATACCACCAATATACTAATTTTGGCATCATAAGACTCCATCCAGTTGGTTAAAACTTAAAATGGGATTTGAAAGAGTCATCCTAACAATCAAAACAAAAACAATTGGTAACAGAAAAAAGAGAAGCGGAGAAATGTGAATCAGCAGTCATAAAGCTACCTACAATATCGCAGGATTATCCAATAAGACCAACAATATTTGAGGCAATGAAAAGATTAGTAGCCAGTCATCCTAAAATATGCTCTTGCCATCATATTTTCCATTATAACTTCCCCAAAGGATTGGCTGCCTAGTGAGGAAAATAGCTTGCATAGAATACAATCATGAATTACAATATGGTAGAAGTACCACAATACTATTATCGTATTCTGTTGATAGCACAAGAAATGAAAAGGCGTTGAATATATATAATAATTTACAGTGGGATAAATGACTTCTAAGTTATTCTCATTTCTCTAGCAGTTTGAACGTTTCAGTTAAACCATCCTGGTTATACACCAAAAATGAACATAAAATGGATTAGCAACTTAAATATGGTACAGATACAATGCAATAGTAATCGATGCTACCATAGATAAATCAATAATTACCTGGCCTAACAAAATCCGACAGACCAAAGTCGATAACCTTCATGGGAGAATCATCTTCTTTTGAGACAAAAAGAAAATTCTGCAAAACAGGCAAAATATACAGGGTGACAAATTATAGACTGGAGAGATAATTATATACCTTCACCAAAACAACATCTAAAACATTATCTTCACAATTCCATACCTCTGGTTTTAGATCACGGTGAACAACTCCTTGAAGATGGCAAAAAGCAACTACATCTAGAATTTGTACAAGAATTGCTTTAGCATCATCCTCTGTGTATCTTCCACCTCTTTACAAATTATTCATATTACAAGAATCCAATTAAAATCATGATTGTCAAACCAAACCATCTCAAAAGTACGGAGGAAAGAAGCTAAACATAGTTGAAATGATGCATAGCATTTCATTTATACCTTGAAAGAATTCTGTCAAGTAGTTCTCCACCCTCACACAATCTGACAGGAAAAGAATACCTTAACGTCAGAAAAAACACAAAACTCAACAATTATAGATATTTTATGCATAGACTATTTATCTATTAAATTAAATCTACCCATGTTAAACACACTTGGACGCATGAACCTGGGATGAAAGTCCTTGATTTCAAATAACTTAAAAAATAAGCCATGTGCATGAACCAACCACAAAACAACTCTGGATATAATTTTAGTATGATTGAAAGCAATATTTGGAAATAACTGTTTGACATACTCCATCACTATGTAGACGTTATTAGCATCCTCAAATACATCATGAAATTTCACCAAGTTATTATGTCCAGATAAGGCCTTCAACATCTTCACCTCCCTCCTTACATCTTCAATTGATATTGCTGTTGTCATCTGCCATACAAGAATCAGTTACAATTATCTTTAGTAAGCCAGTTTAATCAGGCAATGTGAGCACAACTTAATGAGAGTTCAATTCAAGTTGATGCACATTATCAAACAGATTTGAAAGTAATTATGGAAGTCATCACAAATTATAAGTCAAAATGATCATCCCCTCTATGCCAAATAAAGCATATATGAAAATAGGAAGTGCACAAACCTAGAGGCGCCTTTTGACAAACATCGAAGACATATAAGTCAGCTATCAAAAGTCAAGTAGCCAAAATCAGAGTTCACATTATTTGATGCCCATGGTGATTCGAGTAAAGGAATGTTTTTCTTCCTCATTTTTTCTACCAAAAAAAGATATTTCCATGTGCATGTAAATTTCATTGCCAGGTCATGAAAGGGACTTCATGAACAGCATCAAATTAAGATATGAAATTATGGACCAAGTCCCTTCCGGGTTCACAATATACATTCTTACTTTTAAATCTACAGCAAAGTACTGATTGTTCACCACTACTAACGTCCAGCAGAGGTAAACTAACTAGAGTTTAGTAGACTCCAAAATGTTTAAGTAATACTTTCCTCTTTAATTCCCGTCCAAAACAAGTTTTATCTGAAGTTGTTCATACTGCAATCATTTGTTTCACTAAGGGATTTTCAAATTGTTCAAGGCCGAACAAGCATTAGCATCCAAAATCTATTCTCACGCGAGATTAACTCGGAATAATAACAACATGAGCTGGTCGTGCTGTTGAGAACTACAAACAGTGCACGAGAAAGAGATATTGGACGTCATCGGTAACATCATCCAGGAATGCTGAAAATATCTGTTACCCCGGGCGCTTCTATGATTACATCTATACAGCATTTGTGGACTGGAGATGATCCGAAGGGAAAAATGGTACCTTAAATTTTCCAAGAGGCGATCTTGACCATTGAATCATCTTTGAATCCAAATTCAATAGTTACCAAGTAATTATGTATCACATTTGGCCAACATTGCGTGGAATTCCAGTGCCTAAAACTCATGTTATGGAAGAAATCTGAATGACCAAGACCAGAGTCAACTCATACCAGCTCACAGGAAAAGAAATTGTCCATTTCATCTCCACAGGCTATATAGTTAAGTTATTCATTTTTTGTCCATCGCAGATTTATATAAAATGAAGGGACAAATGCATATACCATGCTTCTCTCACCTTAGCTTTCGATATGATTTTTACAGCTACGGATTGCCCCTTGAGGTCTCCCTTCTTTGCTTTCGCCCAGCAAGTATGACCAAAATGTCCTCGACCTACTTCTTTTCCCAGCTCATACTTGGCACCAATATTCTTTGCATATCCGAAGCTCTTGTCCAACGGCCTCTCTCCCTCTCCACCTTCGGTTTGCTCCTCGGGTATCGGCCCATCCTTCGGTTTCGTCTTCCCCTGCCGTCTCAGTAACGCCGCCATGATCGGCTTCGCCGGCGATGGAGGAGGAAGAGGCCATCTGAATTTCCTACCCGGAGTTCTAGCCGGTGATGGTGCCACCCCAGGCGGGAGAAGGCTAGGGAAGGGACTAGTGGAGAAGGAGTGAGCGGGAGTATTCCTGCCAGGGGTTGCATCACCAGCTCCTGACACTGAGTTGGCGGACGGCAGGGGCGATGCTGCCGGCTGCGGCGATTTAGGGCGGTGATCGGCTGTAACAGTTTCATTGTTGACAACGGAAACGCTTTTACTGCAACAATGCCCCATAGCAGGGTAGGACGACCCAGACGGTGATCGGGAAAAGTCAAAGGATCCAACAAAGTAGAAAAAGCGTCGCCGGCAAAAATTGAGAAGCCACTATAAAGAGAGAAAGATGGAGGTAGAAATGCGAGCAGGTGAGACAAGACGGAGAAGGAGAAGAAAAGGAGGAAGGAGTAGACGGAGGAAAAGAAAATGAAATAAATTTGAAAGTCAGAGGAGTATTACGATACTCCAACCGTATCAATCAATGGCTGGAACTCTGCCTTGGAGCTTCCTAATGTATTTACTCCTTCAACATTTGCTACTTTCTTCTGTTCATTTCTTTCCCTAGAAAGTTCTCCTTTGAAGAATCAACAGTAATCTATCTCATTTATAAAAACACGTCTTAATATTAATAAAATAACATTCAAATTTAGTAGTATTACACGGATCTTTTTTAGTTTTTTATCTTTTCAATATTGAAGCCCTTTTCAAATCGGTTGTTGCATTAAGCCATTAAAGTCTCTTTTTCAATCTTAAGGGCGAATCCTAATTTTCTGGCCAAAACAAAAAAGTGTGAATCCTAATTTAATTAATGCATCTAAAGAATAAATTATCATTTTGTATCTAAATATAAGTCATATATACCACTTTATCATACATCAACAAATACATTAAATTGATTAATTTTTCTATATTTGTTTTGATTAATTTTTTTGTCTCTCTCTACTTTATAAATAATTTTCATATTACACCTCTCTCCTTTTTTTTTTCTTTTCAATACAAATTAAATAGGGATCAAATTTAAAAAATGTCATTAATTAGTTTACTAAACCAAACTTTTTTTCCTCTGAATGACTTATATTTAATCACATAGTGTATATCCAATAACTCCAAAATTTAAATCCAATCAAATGAAACACACATATTGAAACATTAACAATCCAATCCATGTGATAAATGTTTTGCACATGAAATTTGGTGTGCTAAATAATTAAATATATAGCTTATTTTGGTACTTGGTCTAATCTCAATCCAAATACTTATATTTGCAAATTGCAATACGCTACTTTTTTTCCTCTCTGTTTGACATTATGTGTTGATGTTGAATAGCTGTTTGATGGCTACCACTAAACCATCACACGCACACTCACACGTATTCAGTTAGAATGCGGTTAAATTAATTGGTTGGGCTTGCTGACATATTTTTTTTTTGGGATAAATTGTTGTCTTGTTAGGATTTACCTTTTCAATTATATACACATATATACACCACTTGCCGCATTATCCATTAAGTTGTGCGATAAATTAAATTAAAGCATATAGATTAAAAAAAATACAAACTGTATTTTTTTGACCTTTATACGAACAATATTTTCACTCTATTAATTCTGCAGATAAATGAATACCGTTAGCTTTCAAAAACCAATATATTATGCTTAAATTATCCCAAAAAGGAAGGTGTGGGACAGCAGACAATTTTGTGACTCACTCCCTCCATTTCTAAATTATTGTTATCTATTTGAGATTAATACACGTGGATTCTTTGATAAAAAAATACAAGGGGATTAAGAAGTTTTTAACTGCAGTAAAAAAATATTATTATCTCCGATTTTAAATATAGGACATAGTTTGTAGTGTAAATTGAATTATAAATTATGTCCTATATTTAGGATCAGAGGGAATACTATACATTAAAATAAAACACCTCACTGAAATTTCAGGTGTCCCGCATGTGAAATAATTAATTGATTTTAAGGGAATAAATAATTTTTCGAAGAAGTAGCAACATCCAATTTCCCTTGTGAGTTATCATTCCATTTTTCTTTTCTTTTTCTTTTTCTTTTTTGCCAGCGAGTTATCATTCCATTATTATTTAGTCTAGTTGGTTTAACATATAATTAAAATAAAATATAAGTAAACGTACGAATAATCTGGTAAAATATAACCTAAACTCTTAATTCAGGACTAGGATGAAAGATAGACGTATATACGTTATTCTATAGTCTATGATCAATATGTAAAGACGAAGTGGAGTGTATAAAATCAAAGGTTAATCTGTAAATTTATTTTGAAAGTTTTCCCATATAAGAATTAATTATCTTGATGTTTGTTTTTATCAATATTACCTCATCCATATTAAAAAATGAGCAGATTCATCATAACTATTAAAAACCAATGCTGATCATTTACAAATTAGCATTAACCACTTTAATGAGAACAGGTAACATTGATATGTTTTTAACACGGCAGGTGCAATGTCAGTCAACCAAAAAACTGAGAAATGCCTTATGAATGAAAACTTTTAAGATAAATCTGGGGAAAATCACTGTGAGGTCCCATGGAAGCAAAATATTCTCAAAAAAGTCCCAGGAAAATCTGAAATATCTGAAAAGTCCCTAGGGACTTTTCAGATATTATTTTCAAATGCAAAAAGACACACATGCCCTAATGAAAATTTAAACTCTTCTTCCTCAATACGAAAGAGAGACCAGAGCGGCACAACCCCAAATCATCGCGCAGAGGGCCAAATCGCGTTCCAGAGGCCAAATCGCGTTCCAAATCGCGTCTCCGTTGTCGTCCGGTGGCGTGCGGTGCGTGGCCGTGGTTGTGCCGTCATTCGCTGATCGTGTCCGTCGCTGGTGGTCCTCGCTCACCGTCGGCCCTCGCTCACCGTCGGTGCTCCCTTCGTTCGCCGTGCGTGTCCCGTTTCTGGTCGGCGTCTTGTGGCCGTGTGTGGGTGCTGGTGTTGCAGTCGGCTGCGGCTGCGTCTCCGTCGGTGGTGTCTGGCGCCGAGAGTCGTCCGGCGTTCCTCCACTTCGAGACTCCATCGGTGCTCCAGTCGAAGGCGCCATTCCCGCCGGTGAGTGAAAGAAATCACCGTTTCTCATTAATTTAGGACTCCACTTGTTGTTGGATTTAGGATTTAGGCGCCATGGCTAAGCTCATTAACCAGTTTGCCTTCTTCAATGACTTTGCTGTCTCCATGGCTAAGCTCAGTAGTGTTGGTGTTCTCACTGGTCAGAATGGTCAGGTTAGACTCAAGTGCGGCTCTGTTAATCCACATTAGATTAAAATACATAAACCTCTCGTTGATATATTGTGGAGACTTTATTAATAAATCTAGCAGTACAGTGTAGATAGATGAGTAGTCTGTTACTTTAAGAATACAGGTGGTGGAATGTATTATGTAGAAAAACTGTTGCGAGTGCTTTTGGTATTGTAAGCTACTTGGACGTGTTCACTGTAATGTAATAGCGGTTGTAACTAGCTTGTGGTTGAATGAGCAATTTTAGGTATGGACCTTAACAAACATATGTAGACTGCAAAGTAGGATTCTATTCTTCTCATGACATGATGGGGGGGAAAAACCAAAATAGTGGATCCATGAAGCTCCCAAGAAATCCACCCAAACACACTATGCATGGAGAGCTTCAAAAGTCATTGGAACAAATCACTATACCTAATACAGGTGGCACTTAACTAGGTTTTTTAAGTATCTAATTAGGGGTTCAATCTCTAACGGTATGTGCGGAGAGATCTCGTGACCAACATTAAAGCCCTTTTGCCTTTGAGAAATCTACGGTACGAGAGGGGATTAGGAATAACTATACCTTATTCCCAGCCAAAAATTTATTGCCTCACTGGAGCCAAAAGAAGATTAGTTTAATGTAAAAATTTGTGTTTGGGATAATTCTTAAAGAAAAATGATTTTAGACCAAAAGTGACTTAAAAGTTGAAGCTAACTTTTTCTAATTTTTAAATTTTCTTTAAATTTAAATCTTCTTAAACTGATTTTTCAATATATTAGCAACTTAAATTTATGTCAAACTCTTTTTTTAAAAATAAAATTGTATTTAAGTATAAATCACGTTACATACTTTTATCTACACACACACACAATCACGTTAAATAAAATTGCCATTCCCGCCGGCGTTCCTCCACTTGTTGTTGGATTTAGGATTTAGGACTTTGATTTAAGTTGTGTAATTTTCTAGTAACAAAAATGGCATTTTGAGAGATGATTGTGAAAGCTTTGTTTGTAGAGTCTCTTTCAGTTCAGGTCTTGAATCATTTGGATAAATTTAGGAAGGAGAAAGACTATAGGGCTAAGAGAAGCTTGGCATATTAGTTTGATAGGAAGAGGAAGATTGGGCCCGCCCCATTTCCTACCCCCTTTATTTAGGAAAGAAAAAAAAATGGCATGATCTACATTTAGCTCCATATTGTAGGTAGTAATTGGTTATGGTTTTTTTATAGATGCTTGTTCATATGGCATTAATCTATACCTCTTCAATGTTAACTTGTTTATATTGCGGCTTTACTGTTTATAGTCTCTGCAGCTTTATTGTGCACCGTTTGTTGACTTCCACTGATAATATTGAGTTGTTTTGTGATAAAACTGAACTGTGTGGACTTGGGTTAGAGTTTTGGTGCAGTGACTTGAATTTGTTGTCAAAATGTGGATGTTTGCTGAACGGTATATTCCAAAGCTTTGCATCCATCGCTGAAATTCTGTACACTTTGTTGAGTTTGGTGAAATTTCTGATATGAGCTTACTTGTCAAAATTTGCATTTGACATACATATTGATTGCCATGGTAAGTTGTGTGACTTTAGGTGCATGTACTGAAATGTCAAAATTTTGGGCAATGTTGGAGGTGAATCTGATTTGTGACAGTGGAATTTACTGGTTATAAGCTATGCAAAGCAGTAGTCTCTTGGTGGCACCAAACTAGTGTTGTGTTGGAGTCATTTTCGATTATTGTTTTTGATATTGAGTTTTAATTTGCACATGAAAATAGTTTGAATCAGTGGACTGTACTCTGTGTTAAAGCTCTTGTTACTGAGTTTTGGAAGGATTGGATTAATTATTATGTTTCTGGTTAAGTAAAAAATGGCGAACAAAAGAAAAAGGGAAGATAAAGAAGAAGAGAGGCAGCCAAAAGTGTCATCGTATGTATTGTTCACGCAAGAGTATTACCAGAACAAGAAGAAAAAGAATGAGCCGAAAAGGCCTTTTAAAGAGGAGAGTAAGTCGGTAAAAGAAGCTTGGAACGCTTTGAAAGATGATGAGAAGGAGAAATATAAGGAGAGGGCAAAGAAATTAAGGAGAGGGGAAAAAGGGAAAAAATATGTTGTTCCATTCCTTACTCGGTGTGCCCCTAATCAATTTATAGAGGTGTGCAAAAGTTTGAAGAACAGAGAAGAGCGGATGGAACGGTTAAAGAGAATTGGATTTGATAAGTTGGTCAACATAAGCTGTTCACAAATCCCTCGAGACTTATGTGGGCAGTTTATGGGTGCATTTGACCCTCCAACCAACAATGTTTCCATTCGAGGGAGGTCACTCCACATTCGCTCGGAAGATGTAACAGAATTTATGGGGTTACCGTGTGTGGGCGGGGACATTGAAAGAAATGCGATGAATGAAGACAAAGATTTTCAACAATTAAAAACATTGTATGGCACAGTGCCATATAAGACAATTGGGAAATGGCTGATTGAAAGAGAAGATGATGCAGATTTTGAATTTCTCTTTATTATGTACGCATTGGGCACGTTGTTGTGTCCCGGAGCCGGTGTTAAGGTTAGTGACCGAGTGTTAAAGGTGTTGGTGGCTACACAGCCAGCTTTTGGAGACAATGATTGGGCTACCTTTGTGTTGAGTGAACTTTCAAATTCAGTTGGACAATACAAGAAAAAAGTGAGCAAAGGGAAAGCTTCAGGAAAAATCAACGTTGGAGGGTGTATATATTTTCTTATGGTAAGTGCAACATAAGTTTTCATTGTATAATGATTCCTAAAGTTCTACATTAAATGTTGACATTTACTTATGTTAAGTTGTTATTCACATTGTATGCAGGTTTTTTGCTTACAAAAATTTCCCCTCGGTGAACTACAAGCCTCTAAAAATGACGAAGCAGTACGATATTGGAATGATAAAAACGTGAAGAAGAGAGTGCAAATAGAGAGGCACAGCAACCAAGGGTTGCTACATTCCGTGGGGCAAGTAGTGGGGGGTCCGGCCTCGGAATTGCATCAGCAGAATATTATAACACACCCGGTAAGTGATGAACTTTGATGTGAGGCTTACATACTTTGCATATTATTGTCACTAATATTTCCCTCATAATTTGTAGGAATTGAAGAGAACATATGAAAGAATTATGTCAAGGGTGGTGTCAATTGTCCAAGAGGAATTGGTTTCCCTTGAGGCAAGGTTGTTAGGGGGGGGAGAAATGGATGCAGGGGCAGAAATTGATGAACAGTCATCGTCAAAAAATGACGATGAACAACCCTCCTCGGGAAGTGAAGCTGAAAAGGCTGCCATACGAAAAGGAGATGATGAAGTTTGGAGCATACATGAAGAAGATGGCTCAGAGGAAGATAATGAAGGTGAACCTAATAGGTCAGCCAACGAGGGGAAAGATGAGTGTTCTGAAGATGTACTAAAGGGGGAAGAAGAAGTACAATTGAGAAAATCGACAAGGGTCAAAAAGCCTGCTCTTGTCTCTCCCTGGGTGACAACCATGACTAAGAAAAGAACGAAAGATGACAAGCACAAGGAAGCTTTATTCCAGCTGTGCACAACGAGACCCAACAAAGAGGATGCACAAGAGTAAGTAATTAAATGTCTACTATCTATTTCTAGTTTAAGAACAAAAACTGACTGCAAAATGCTTGTTTGTGTAATAGGCTGTTTGTGGAAATGTATGACTATTTCGTCACACGAGGCGAACTATATTGTCTCCGTGAAAGGGGGTGGATCAATAATAGGGTATGTTACATATACATTGACAAGAACTGATACTTTGTTACTTTAGTACGATATGCACTAACTTTTGAGCTATTTTTTCTCAGTTTATGTCAATGGTCGCAAGGACATTAGTGGGGGATCAATTACAGAACTCTAGTCGAGTCAGTAGACACATCTTTTCATCAGAGTTGATGGAAAAAATGTCGTCTGACCCAAAGAAGTGGTCCTGGCAAGCGCATGAATATGAGATCCTTCCTGAGCATATTCGATACAACATTGGGGATTGCGACTTAATCTTTGCTCCTACATTGCGGCTTGATCACTGGTTCTGTTATGTGTTGGATACCAAGACATTGCGTTTCTCTGTCCTTGACTCGCTGGTTGACCAGCTCACATATGCAAGATTGCAAAAGAGGGAAGAAGATGGACTTTTAGAGGATGAGAAGACAAGTAAGAAGAAGAGATTGAGCCAAAAGCAACAAGAAGAATTGCGTGGCAAGGAGCGGTTGGCAAGCCAGTGTGTAAGCACTCCAACTTAAGTTTATGCTTTATTTTGTAAATGTTGTTCTTGCTGTGTTGTGTAATGTCAACATTATTTGCTTCTTGCAGAGAGATTGCATCATTAGTGTACTTCGCAGGGTTAAACCAGAATTATTTGGCAAAGGAAGAGAAATACCTAAAGACATCAACTGGCCAAAAGTGCATGTCCAAGCTGACATGTTAGTATTACCTTTTTTTTTGTTGCTTTATTCGGTTGAAATGGTTGGTTGTGTTTCATATCGTTTGTTCCTTTCTGTTTGCAGCGATTCGTGTGGCGTCCATGTTCTTTCATGGTTATTCGGTTGGGATGGCTCGGCACAAGACAAAGGGGGGTATACGATGCCTAAGTTGTCTCCTGAACAAATTCGGCAGATTAAGGTCGATTCGTTATGGTGGCTTGTGACACATGACAGGAACATACATGCCAAAAAGGTGCTGTCCATTGCAGGTGACAAGAAACAAATGCAGGGGAATAGAGACAAGTAGCATTTGTGATGTTATTATGTACATATGAACAACCCTCCTTGTGGGTTCTTCAAGAACCTTATGTCTTTGTGTGACTATTTTGTCATTGTAGGAAGGGCAAGAAGAATTGCTTTTTTGTTTACTGCCATGTTTAGGTTACAAGGAAATATTTTCAACTGGTTACGGCTATTGCACAACTGCATATGCCTTCTTGTACAAGTTATAACATTTAAGTAATAGGGCGTTATTACAATGGTGATTTTTACAGGTCTTCAAGCGTTTATTGACAACAGGTTATATGGGTTTAACAACCTCCAACACGTATTTCAAATTAAAGAAGTTTTCTTACGTTATGAATAATGTGTTGTTTACAACTCCTGAAGTGTGTATTAACAATCTGATGAATTCGTTTTACAACTTCAAGGTGTGGCGATTTGCTTTTGCTTCGCCACAGCGCAACAACTGCAAAATGACATGAAAAATGGCCTTTTCTGATTGTCAACCCTTAAAGCGTTCATTTACAACCCTGTGAGTTCAATTAACAACCTCGCCCGCGTTTGTGTCTTACAACGTTCTCTGACGTTAAGGGTTGTAAATGAACGCTTTAAGGGTTGTAAATGCTCATTTACAACCCTTAAAGCGTTCATTTACAACCCTGTGAGTTCAATTAACAACCTCCCCCGCGTTTGTGTCTTACAACGTTCTCTGACGTTAAGTGTTGGCAAAGTAGCTATTTACAACCCTTAAAGCGTTAATTTACAACCGTTTGAGTTCAATTAACAACCTCGCCCGCGTTTGTGTCTAACAACGTTATCTGACGTTAAGGGTTGTAAATGAACGCTTTAAGGGTTGTACATGAGACATTTACAACCCTTAAAGCGTTCATTTACAACCGTTTGAGTTCAATTAACAACCTCTCCCGTGTTTGTGTCTAACAACGTTCTCTGACGTTAAGTGTTGGCAAAGTAGCTATTTACAACCCTTAAAGCGTTTATTTACAACCCTTTCAGTTCAATTTACAACCTCCTCCCATCGTTTTCTCACCGTAACTCTTTGATGTTGAGATATTTACAACCTGTAAAGCGTTCATTAACAACCCTTTCAGTTCCTTTCACAACCTCATCGCGTGACTGCAGCAGTACTTCTGATGCAAATTTTCATAACAGCTGAATTGTAGCATATTTTATCAAGTGGTTGGTTGGTTGTTTGCCTATTGTATGAAGTAAGTTAGACACATGCACAAGTGAATAGTAAGTCCCCCATGACTTTATAAAGTGCACACCTCACCACTGTCACCTAAGGAACCCATGATTTTAACCACTTATAATGCCTAATTACTTAAATTCCTGCTGCAAAAATTTGACAGCAACTGGTGAAAATTTTCACAACTCCTAATGTATGTTTTCACAACATAATGAGTTTTGTTCACAACTAATGCAACTGATGCAAATTTAAACAACACATGCAACCTAATTTTCCAACTTTCTGACAGTGCATGTCACAACTTAGTAGCATATCAGATCCACATATCAATTTACATTGAAATATTAAGTTGTATGAGTAAGGGGGTATTTTCGCCTACTCATTTAACTTAATATCAGACTATTTGTGTTTAACTACACCAATATCCGGACCCGTTCAAAAACCAATACGGGTCACAGGAAGGCACCAGTTAATGGTGTATATATACATAATCCAAAATAAGTAGCTAACAAAAGAAAGTACATAATCCATCGTTTTAGGTTGGATTTGGATTTTTGCAAGTCCTCACGGAGTGCCCAACCTCATGACATCGGCCACAATGATAAAGCTTCTTGTTTTGAAACTGAGATTCCCTTCTTTTTCTTTTCGGCCTCCCTGCCGGCCTTGTAGTTGTTGGCGGATCCAAGAATGTTTGTGTCAGCAAATGTGTGACAGTCAGAGAATCAGCTCGTGGACAATCATGTGTTGCAACTGGTCTCATGGTGTTTCCATATATTTTCTCCTGTGCTTCCACTTTCAGCCAATCATGTACAAATGTGTACACATTACCATTGAGTACCTTAATTGCTGCACAAGCATGGGCACAAGGTATTCCACTCATTTGCCATGCTAAACATGTGCATTTTCTTTGAGCAAGATCTACATTGACATAAATTGTCGCTTCACCACATCTAGTTCGCACCGAAAAGTTATGGTCTCCATAATATACTGCATCCATATTTTCCGCATAGGTAACATGCTGCAGCACTTTCTCTTCAACATTGGGTCCAACTCCATTTTTCCAATTGGCCATTGCCATCTTGCTTGCAAGCAATTTCCGTGCCAATTTGTCCCGATGCTCATGAATTAGTATTGACACGCTATGCTTCCTCTCTTTCAACATCCATGCATTAAACGACTCCGCAATATTCGTGGTTATGTTATCCCACCTATTGAAAGGAAACTTGCTCAGAGCCCATTTGTCAACATCCCCATTGGTCTCCACCCATTGTGCCAATTGTGGATTGAACAATCTTAATTTTCCCATTGCACTTATAAAGTCCTCATCCAACCTTGCATAGGCAATTGCATCAAGAAGCTTGAGTGCAGTCTCTTTGGTAGTCGCCGATGTACGTGCTCGACCTCTATTGATTTTCAAGAACTCTGCACTATAATTTTCCTTCACATGCCTGTAGCAATAGCCATGTCGCTCGCTGCCAAATATTTCTTTAACAGCACCGATAATTGCATTATTGCGATCTGACACTATGGTTATCATGATTGATCCTATTGTTTCTTTCAAATTGAGTAGAAACCAAAGCCATTCATCATATGTTTCACCACTGACAATGGAATATGCTAAGGGAAACATTTGGTTGTCTGCATCGTATGCACAAGCTGACAACATTGTTCCCTTATAAGGGCCACTTAGATGACAGCCATCTATATAAACAATGGGCCGACAACCACCTATAAAACCTTTAACCGAGCAACCATAAGCAATAAATACCCGCTCAAATCTATTGTTAGATGAGCCTTCCCATTTTGCAACTGTGTCTGGATCACTTTCAATCAATCTATCACATATCCAAGGAATTGCTTGATAAGAGTCTTCTACTCGTCCATTTAATTCCTTTAACGCTCTTTCTTTTGCCCTATATGCTTGAGGGTAGTTCAGTCGCACCCCATACTCTCTGTACAAGTCTGCTCGAATTTCATTGGAAGTCTTATCGATATTGGACCTTAAATCATCCATTACGATTGATGATGTCAAGCTCGACCTGTGTGGATGCCAGACTATTAGGCTGTCCTGTGCATGGTGAATGTGTTCACTTTTGTATGTTCGAATCGTTAGAAACTCTGTATCTTGATGTTCTCCTGATGAATAAGCACCCATGTACCACGGACAACCACTAACCTTACACTTCACAATTATCTTCTGTTTATTATTCTTCACAAATTGGTATGAAAACTTGTGTGAAATACTGTATTTATATAATGTCTGACGAAGGCTCAAACCATTCGGAAATATCTGTCCTTCTCCAATAATTAAATCCTTCCATTTGGTATGATTCATTCCCGGTATGGGCGTTGGCACCAATTGAGTACAACATTCCAATGATGGGACATCTTGACTTTCATTTAACAAAGGCGGTGGGGACATACACAATCCTCCAGCACCTACAAACATTTGATCAATCCTGCAATAAATGACAAGTTAGACTTCTCTTTTGCATGATTAAGTTACAACAAATTACTTTTCTTAAGATAACTCGACTTACACTTCTTGCTCTTCCATTTGACCATTAAATGTTGGGACTGTATTCTCATCATCACCATCGTCTTCAATGTACACATGACCATATTGTTCATTATATTTCATAAAATGATCCACCCCTTCATCGTCTACAAGATCCACAAATGTTGATGTATCAATAGAAACTTTGAATTTCACTTGAATTTGATTACTTTCATTTCCCGTTATAGAAGATATGATTTGTAGCAACTCCTCATATGTTGTACTTTCTTTTATGCATCTTGTTCTTACCATACCACCAACATATTGCGTTTCATCTCCTCCGACATTTAAAAACTTCCCCCCCACATGAATGAAACACAATAGATTCTTCCCAGAACTAGTTGCCATCTTTCATGATAATCTGCACCATGAAGTTCGTATTAACAACTTCCAAAGCTATATTAACAACTGTATATGCACATATTAACAACACTTCTTTTACAATCATATAATCAAACAAAGCACAATCACATTCAATGACTCCCACTTTAAACAAAGGCATAACTTTGTTGGGTTTCCAAACAATAGGCCTTTCTCTCTATTACATTGCCTTAAAACTTAAAAAATAGCACAGTTTTTGTATTTACAACTCAAACTGTTATATTCACAACTACTATTGTACGAATTAACAACTACTTAAGCTATTTACATATCACCCTTTTCACATCAACCCACCACCATGAGAATCAACTTTTCCCACGTCAAACGTCCAACTTTCTCTGTTTTGTTCCACAATAACAGAGCATTATGACACCCAAAGCCATTTGCTGTATTAACAACCACTTCAGTTATATTAACAACACCAACTGCACGAATTAACAACAATTAAATTTCTTCCCATATCACAATTTTTACAGCACCCCACCAACCTGAAAATCAGCTATTCCCACTTTCAAGGTATCATTTCCTCTGTCACCTCCCCAAAAAACAGAGCACTATCACATTAACACTACCCAACCTTATTCAAACCCCAACTATAACGCTCAAGCTCATAACTTTACCTAAATCATGTCATTACTCATCTACCTCCTACCACTTTGTCCACTATTGCCACCAAGCACCAACCTTTCACCACCATTCAATTTCACTTTATCCAAATATCACACAGAACCAAAATCAAAAAATTCAGTTTCGTGTTCTACCTCGGTTCCAGTACGTGGAGCTTGCAAATTTGATCCTTTACCAAGAACTTCAACATTACACTTGATCCCTTCAATGTTGGAGTTCACACCAGTCCCTTTCGCGTCGTTTCTGTGTCTCCGGAAAAAAACTTGCGCCTTCCCTCCTCTTTCTGAAGCTTCTACTTTTACATTAACAAGAGGGGCATGTGTGTCTTTTTACATTGGAAAATAATATCTGAAAAGTCCCTAGGGACTTTTCAGATATTTCAGATTTTCCTGGGACTTTTTTGAGAATATTTTGCTTCCATGGGACCTGACAGTGATTTTCCCATAAATCTGCACTTTTTTAAGTCTAAAACTAATACTCTCTTCGGTCATAATTATAAGATAAAGTTGATTTTTTTTGGAGAAATTAAGGAAGCCAATTAAATTACTTAAGAGTATTTATATTTTTAAGATCTTTAGATTTTATATCAGTTTATTAGTCAAATTAATTAATTTGAAGAAAAAAATAAAAATAAAAATATTCTAAAGTGATTTAATTGACTTTCTTAATTTTTCTAAAAAACTCAATTTTATCTTATAATTAGAATCGAAGGGGTACTATTTAAGTATTTATATGGCCTATATCGTAATTATCAACATGGACTGTCCTTGAATTTGACGAACAAGTTCGATCATATCAATAATTATTTTGTCCGCGCGATTCGGTAAGTAATAATTACCAGGATGAGAGCGGCATGAAACAGCAGTTCTTTTTTTCTTTTTCTTTTTTTCCCATCATGAAACAGCAGTTCAATATAAAAATATGTGCACTAATATATCACTGTGATGTATAAGTCACACTACTTTTTTTGTAATAACGTTGACCAGAGACATAAAGCAAGCTTTTTTTTATAATTAATTAGCAGACAAAATCATCGTCCTCTAAAGTTGACTAATACTTTCATTCAAAATTACCTGGAGGCCTTGATATGTAGTAGCAGTAGTAGTATTACTTTTTAAGTTTTTATCCATTAGCTATCAATGTTAATGAATAAAAAATGCATTTTGAATAGAATAAAAATGTAAATAAGGCAAATTAAATACGTTTGATTTTGAGAAGACGAAAGAAGGTTTATGTGCTCGCATGTATAAATAAATCAAATTAACATCATGTGTGGAATGTGGAATTAATTTATAAAAAAAATTACTTTAAAGTTTCACACCAGAAATTTAAATACCAAAAAATTAAAGAACGGTCAAAGCATGCCCATTTACTCAAGTGAAGGCATCACCATCCTGACTAGAATTGGAAGCTAACAATTTGATGGCCTTATTTTTTTTTGCTACTATTTGTAGCCTTCAGGCAGGAATGTGAGCAGATGTTGAATTATTCTTTTTTTTTTTTTATATTATTATGCAAGAGGTTGAATTATTCTACGAGTATTTCAGGGTTATTAAACTCGGATCGGCCGGTCCGGCCCAGAAACCGATGAACCGGCCGGTAAACCGGTCCGGTCCGGGTTCGTATTTTTTTATAAAAGAATTTTAATTTTTCATTTAGAATTTCATATTATAAGTTTAAAATTTTCAATTTTTCGCCGGTATGGTTCCGGTTTAGCTTTGTTTTGGCCCCGATCTGACCCACTGACCTTTAACCTAGTATCCCGACCATTTCAATGCCCGATCCGAATTTTAATACCTTGGTGTATTCTACGAGCTCAAATAACATCCGCTTATATTTGCTTTTAAAATATGACACGAGTTTTTTCTCTTTCTTTCTTTCTACTTTTAATAGTGATAAACATAAATGCTTGGGTAATGAGTTGCAAATGTTTTTAAAAAGAATGCTTCTAATTTTTTTAATATAATCTTATTATGTTAGATTCGAACATTACCAAGTCTAATTATAGATAAATATCCTAAAAACATTTTATACATTCATACATATTTAAATTTGAGACCATCGGCTTAAATGGGAAAGCCGTTTCCCCGATATGAACACCTATTGATTAGAGTACTCTTGGTAGTTTTAATTATTTAAAAAAAAAAAAGAATGAAAATAGAATGAAAGAGGATAGTTGTCGGCCCCGCAACAATCGAGCGTATCGCAAGGCCTTGTCCTTTTTTGTTTTTTGAAAAAAAAAAAAAGGATAAATGAGGCCTCTTCGGTATGGCTGTCTGAGGAAATTACGGTGGGTTTTTTTTTTTTTGTCAAGGGGAAAAAAACAAATTTGGTTGGTCCATGCCTAGTTGAGATTCATTTACCCATGCTGCCAGTTCTAGCTAGTGTGTGACATGGGGAAAATGAACGGATTTCAATTCTTTATTTCAAAACTTGAACCAAAACTTGCTCTAGACAGGCAATAATCAATCAATACTTTATTTCTTGCCACTAAATATTGACAATTTTGAACAATTTTGACGGATTTCAGGCATACTTGGAATCCATTGACTCTCGTAATTCTCACACGAGATCGGAGTACCGATATAAATTTTGATCACATTTATACGACAAACTCACCACGTGAGAGAAAATAGCTAGAAAAAGAAGTTTTTTATCGATGTATCAATAAATAACCCCCTCAAACCCATGTGATTCCTTAACACATATGGGTAGTTACTCTCATTTGATTTTTGAAGCTTAAAGATAAAAATTTATATTTGAACTCATATTACCCTTTATTTACATAATAATCCCGTTTATATTGAGCTTGAGCCATAATCCATCAAGGGTGAACTAGGCATATTCTTAAAAATTCTAAACATATACTAGGCAATAGAAATACCAAGGCCTGTTAGATTCTAGCAAATAAATTAGCCGTGGTACCAAGCTACAGTATTAACCCACAAGTACAAAGATTCGGGTTCGGTTTCTCTCATTGTCCCTTTTCTCTTCATCTCTCATAATCTTTAAATCATGTTCGTCCAATCAATTTGAAAGGTAAAAAATAAGTCATGTCATCAAGTTATCACTCCTTCTACTTTTCTCTCATCTTTCCAATCAACAGTCCAGATGGACTCCTCTTCCTAATCAACGATTCAGATAGGCTCATGAGGGATGATGAGAAAATGAGATGATGAGAGGATCTGCTTCCCAAATATTCATATATATGCCAGGATTTGGGGCCTCTGTTGCCTCTTCTCTGTTGCGCTCTCTGTTGCGCCTCCATTTTGGAGGGCCTTCCCAAATATATATTTTTATGATTTTTTGGATCATTAAATTCTATACAAAATGAGTGAAATTCTGACATATTATGGGTAAAAAATGGATCTGTTTTCATTTTTTTTTTCAAATACTTTTCACAAAAAAGTACTTAAAGTGAGAAAAAAAATACACACCAATTTTCTGAAAAATCTTTAAAAAATTATAAAAAATTGAAAACATATCCATTTTTTACTCATAATATGTCAAAATTTCACTTATTTTATGTAGAATCTAATGATCTTAAGAACCATAAAACCATAACTAATTGGTAGTAGCATAAGTGGCTTTTAGACCGGGTATATATAAAACCGGTTTTAAAAGGGTGGGGAAAAAATAATTTTAAAATTTTTCATATTTAAGACCGATTATTATTGATAACCGGTCTTAAAAGTTTACAATTTTTAATTTTTAAAATATTTTGATATTTTTAAACCGGTTTTATTTATAACCGGTCTAAATAATTTTTTTAAGACCGATTTTTTTGAGAACCGGTCATAGAAATTCTATATAATTACAAAACTGCCGCTGGTCAAATTTTTTATACATTATCCGCTATAACCGGTCTAAATATGACGGTTTAAAAAGAAAACTTTGTACTAGTGTATTATCAGAAGAATATTCAAGTTTATCTTTTTAAAAAACAATAGAGTCTTTTACAATGATATATGACAAACAAAAACAAATGTTAGATTATCTAACAAATTATACTCATACAAAATCACTCTGTATCTCCCAAGAAATTATTTAATAAATTGAAATAATTTTGGGAAAAAATATGAGCTGAGAATAAACTGGAATAATTATTTAAAAGGGAGAAGAGATAGGAAGAATAGGGTTGATGCTTTTCTTCCCCCATAATCTGCAAATATCAAACTAAGCTGCTTTTGCCTCATAAGCCCAATAAACTAGAAGCTACACCCACTGGTGGAAAAATGACATTTTAGACCGGGTAAAAACGATATTTTAAACTGGTTTTGGATGAGGTATTGACACAGTCGGTCTGAAAAGTAAAAAGTCTGTTACTTTTTAGACTGGTTACTAAAAAATAAAGTTTTTAAACCAGTTGTTGATAAAACCAGCCTTAGACTGGTTATATGACCAGTCTAAAAAGTCATACTTTCTGAACTGGTTTATCAACAACCTGTCTAAAATGCTATTTTTTATACTGATTGTTTCTAAAAGGTTTCCATTTTTTTAAAAAATATTCCTGTTAAAACATTTTACCCAACAAATCATTTTCCCTGTTAAAACATTTTACCCAGCAAACTATTTCAACAACATCCAAATAAATTCTTCTCTTACACATTATAACAAACACCTTATATAGAAGCATTTTAAAACACAATTTCAATCGGTATAATACTTACATCATTCTTCCCACACCCCACATTCTACAGAAACAACAACAATAAATCATTCTTCCTACACCCCAAATAAATTCTTTTCTTGCACATTCTCATTTTATCAAGCATTTCAAACTACAATTTCAAATGGTGTAATTTACATCATTCTTCCTATACCCCACATTCCACAGAAGAAACAACACTAAATCATTGAAAATCAACACATTATCACATACAATCGAAAAATTAAGGTATGCTGCTACACATTTTTATTCCCCTATTTTAATATTATAGTTTGACAAAAAAATCAAAACTTTAGCTAATAACAAAATCAAAACACTTTAATTGATGATAGAGGAATGTATTGAGAAAGAACACAATAGACAGTAATCCATCGCTGATGATCACTAACTGGCTCCGGAGCATCTACACTAGGACACCTCAGATCCTTCATTTTCCTGTGACGACAACAACAAAAATAGTTTTATATATAAAATAACTATATACATAATTCAAATATAATTTATGAGAACTACTTTAGCTAGCTAACCTTTAAAGTAGTTTTATAAAGGGATATCCTCCCATATCCCTTCATGATAATTGTTTCTTATGCTGTGTTTATTATCTGCTTCATCTTCTTCGTTCAATTTTGGTAGACCCTTAGAAAAAGAATGAGTCTTAAGAAGATCATTCATTGAATGACTTTTCTTATTAATATCAATGAACTTTTTTTCTTAGAGAGCTACATAGCACATTTTATTTACCTGATCGGTAATATAAAACACTTGTTTCACCTAATATGCTATAATAAAAAGGTTCATCTCCAAAACTTCTACTATTCAGATCAACTAATGTAAATCCTAACTGATTGATCATCACACCAATGTTGACATTAACCTACTTACATTTGAAAATGAGAAATTTAATTTTAACATAAGCAACCACCCAAATCTCTTCGATAATCCCATAAAAAGGTATGACTACCAATCTAGGGTTCTTATATTTTGAACTAGAGAAGTGCATAGATTCAGCCAGTAACATAACACCGCTGTTCTGGACGGTGCTCCTATTATCTAGGGACTTCATATAAAACGTATAACAATTGATCACAAATAAAGTCTAACTTATGACATCAACCTCAGAACCACGTGCTAACCATTTAATTGTATCAGAAACATATTCTTCTTCGTCAACCTTTTGTTTGAACCAATGTGTAAAAATTTTGTTATGCTCATTAATTAACCTTTGTTCAGTCATTCGACTATTTTCTTTCCGTACAATCTCTTTATGAGCATTAATGTAATTTTGAACTTCATTAACATTATTCAAGATGTACAAGTAGACTTGTTGCAATTCATCAGGATCCACACTCTTTACTGTAGCCTCACGTCTACTCCTTTTTCCATCATGACATTTAGGAAGCCCAATATGTCTTGCATTTGACAAGTTGTAGCGACAAAACTCCACGGCTTCTTCAAAAACATATTTCTAAACAATAGATGCTTCAAGCCGATTTGCATTGTTCATATACCCTTTTAGGATTTTCATAGTTTCTTCAATTAGGTACATCTATCGTAAATATATAGGGCCATACAACTTTATCTCCCTCACTAGATAAACAACTAGATGTACCATGATGTCAAAAAAAGAAGGAAGAAAAAGCTTCTCAAACTGGTAAAAGATCATATATCCTTCGTTTTAGTTTTTCCAATCTTTCTGTCTTAATAACTTTACTACAAATAGTATTGAAGAAAAAACAAAGTCTAGTCAAAATATGTTGAAAATCATATTCGACAATGCTTCGAATAGCTACTGAGAGTAGTTGTTGCATTAAAATTTGACAATCGTGAGACTTTAACCCTACTAACTTCAGGTCTTTCATCGACATAAACTTCTTAAAATTTGAAGAAAACTTTGAGGGAACTTTGATGCCATGTAAATACTCACAAAAACTTCTTTTCTCATCCTTAGACAAAGTATGAGAAGTTATAGGACAAAAATTTCTCTAACCATATGGCTTTGGATGCAAGTCTTCTCGTATTCAAATTTATTGCAAATCTAATTTTGCCATCACGCTATCCTTTGAACTACCTTGTATGTTGAGCAGTGTCCCAACAATACTATCACATACGTTTTTCTCTACATGCATGAAATCAATATAGTGTCTCACATCAAGATTGAGCCAATATGGAAGATTGAAGAAGACATACCTCCTTTCCCATTTATTTTTTTCATTACTACTCTTTACAGTCTTACTAAAGATAACATTAATTTTTTTTCACCTTTTCATAAATTTGCTCCCCAGTTAATGCCTCTGGAGCATCTTTAAACTCTTGTCCACCTAAAAACGGTTTCTTTAATCTACGATATGGGTAGCCCTGTATAAGAAATCTCTTATGGCCAAGATAAATGTAACACCCCAAATTTTATATTCACCAAGAGTATATTGTGATTATTTTATATATTCAATAAAATGGTGAATATTTAAGGCCAAAGGAATTAAATATTGAAAATTGAAAGTTGAATGGTGTTTTCAGTGAAATCGCCTGCAAGGCAGTGAGTTTTTCATGTGACTTTGGAAGATCAAATGATGAGTAAAAATTATGAAATTTTATAGGGTGAAAGTAGACATCTTAAGATTTAATTTGATAGGTCATATGAATCAATTAAAGCTATGTACAAAAAAAATATGAATTTTTAGTTAGCCCAGAAAATCTGAAAAGTTTCTGGAGCAGCGGTCAAAGATTGAAAATTTGGGAATAATATGATCATAGCTAGTAAAATTTCATATTTTTTCTTGAAACTAGACTCAATAAGGGTTCCATAGCCTTTGGAATCACTCCAAAATGATGTCTATAAAATTAGTTATGATTTTTCAAGCAGAAAATTTGCCAGAATTGGCATTATTCTAAAAATTGAAAATAAAATGTGTTAAAAATTGATTAATGGAATTAAAATGCCAAGTGTCATGATTATACGAGGAGGGGATTAAATTATAACGAATTTGTATGAGCACATGTCAAATTGCATTAAAATAATGCTACATGGACAAATAATGATGAAATGGTATGCTACCTTAAGTGTAAGAATTAGTGTAGTTAGAAGAGTAATGGTTTAGTTGGAGCATGAGAAGGGGGAGCGCGTTTTTTTTAAAAGCTAACATAGGGAGAAGGCTAGTTCAATGTTAAGGAGAGTCAAAGGGAGCAATTATAAAGGAAGTATGGTGGTTGGTAAGTGTCACTATGTCAACCCTAAGTAAGATCAATGGAGTAGAATGAATGGAAAAAAAATTTATGAAGCCTCATCCTCTTTCTCTTGCCTTCATTTTCGTCACTTGCAACAAGAAAGAAGAGAGAGAAAATCTTAAGGAAAGTTCAAGCCAAGAGAGAAGGAAGAAGAAAAGGATTAAGATAAGTGGAGATTTCTTAAGGTTTTTCCTTCTAATCTTCCATAAAACTCTTCTCTAATCTCTTCCTCTCCATAAACTCTATGGTTTAGCAAGCTTATCTTGAGATTAAGAAGAGAGGGAGGAGGTGCTTAGAGTGAGAGGATCTAAGAAGCCTAAGAGGTAACTACACCAAACTTAAATCTATACTTGTATGAAGTTGGTTTTGAAGTTTGTTGATAGTTTGGTGATCTTTGGTTGAATTGTAAAATTAGAAAAGTTATAATCCTAAGGGGTTATATTGCCCAAATTTCTTTGGATCATGATTAAGAAGTACTTAAATGAGTTAATAAAGGATTAGAAGTGAAAAAGTACAAGTTTTGGAAGCTAAAACACAACTACATTTTTTCAATTTTCTTCAAGAATTTTGGCCAGCACTGTTTCAAGGGGTAGGAGCTAGATTTTCATGAAATAAATGGTTCCATTGGATCCAGTGGACAAAAATAGGAGGGGTTACAGTTGAGTACTTTTTTGGAAAAGGCTAAAAAAGTATAATTATGAAAATGCCCATAAAACCCCAAATCAGGGCTGTCAAGGATATTTTCATAATTTGATAGTGAATTTGATGATTTTGAGCCCTGAAATGAATTCTTTGAGCAAAAATACGTCAGAATAGCCCTAGTCAAAATTTTGGGAAAGCGTGCCATCGGGCCGGGTACAGCGAAGCTGGGCCGAGGTCTCGGGGCATTTTGATAAATTTTCACCATAGACTAATATAACCACAAGGAATACTATGAAAGAGTCTAAAATAATACTTTGATATGTTATAACCTATTTCTTATACATTTAATATTTTAGAATAGAGTCGGAGGCCGGACACGACACGTTTTATGAGGCACATCTAAAAAAGAGTTTATAACGCTTTGAGGTTGGGACATTGTCCTTCATACATCATGCCATAGTTATATGCTAGGGTGGATGCCAATGTTTGTAAATGCACTTTATTAATTAGCATGAATTACCTAAAGAGAGGCAATTAGTGCCGGTGTGCACTTACATTGGGAGTTGACAGAAGACCAACCGATGTAGATCGTGGGGATGGGCCCTACTCATATTTACATGATGATGATGTGTTTATATTATTCATTAAATGGTGCATACTTTGGCACATGTCATATTTACTTTTCACATTTTCTATGAACGATAGCACGTTTTTACTGGGATTCATTGGAATCTTACCCTATCTTTAAATAAACATCTCAGCGGGTGCCAGTGGGTTAAAAGGCAGAGGCGTAGACGCCGGGAAGTGATTGGCACGTGTCTCGAGAAAAAGACATAATCGTGGTTATAATTAGTTTATACTTAGATATTTTGGAGAATTCTATAAATATTAAGTTTTCGCTGTATTTTCTATATTTTGTTGACGAACGATGTGGGATTGTAAATGAATATTTTTATCGGTATAATTGTACTTTTCTATATACCAATTGAACTCTGTCTTTATTACTCTTCAATTATCGAAATGGAAACGGGTGTTGATAATAAACCGTCTTTCTTGTATGTAAATTACCAACAGATCAAGCCATGAACTATGTATACTGCTTAGGCTGCCAAAAGGATTCATACCATCCGTGCTAAGCCCAAGCGTAAGATTCCTAAGTTCTTTACTGAAACTAGGAAATAATTGATTGATTTTCTTCCATTGGGAAGAATCAGCCAGATGTCGAAGCTTTCTATGGGATATCCTCTTATCCCCATGTCATCTCAATTTTTTTGCATCGTTTTCATGAGCAAACAATCACTTGAACTTTAGTATGATTGGAATATACCACAACATTTTTGCAAAAGCGTTATTTGATTTATACCTCGGGGTTTCACATATCAGACACTATTATTTCTCTTCATGCTCTTTTCTATACAATATGCAATTATTAGGGCATGCATGGATCTTTTTATACTTCATCCCTAATGGACACAATATTTTCTTAGCATTATAGTATCGATAAGATAACAAATTATCATCTGGAAGCATGTCCTTAAAAGCTTCAAGCGTTTCTAAAAAACTCTTGTCACTCCATTTATGTCGTGCTTTCAAGCTTACCAATTTCAATACTACTTTCAACAAGTGGTATATTTTACACTCTGGGTATAGCGGCTTCTTAGCATCGTTGCACTTACTACCATATGTATGTGATTGCTCAAAAGCCTCTTCTCCTACATCACAAATAATATCCTCTATCCAATCATCCATATCCGTGTCATTATTATCAAAGGTCACTTCCACTGTTGAGATGTACTTGGCATTTCTAATTCTTTACCATGCCATACCTATACTGTATAACTCTTACAAAATCCTTCACAAATTAAATGTATGTATATATTGGTAGCACTTATTCGCTTCTCATTCAAACATACCACACAAGGGCAATAAAATATCACACTATCATCATCGACATTTCTTCTATCAAAGTCTAAAAAACCTCTCACCTCGTTATCATATTCAACACTTGTCCATTTAGCTTTTATCCAACTATGATCCATATATTTCAACACCTTATAGCACCCTATCCAATAGCAAAGTGATAGACAAAAAAACAACAACAACATAGTTTTTAGAGATTTCAACGAAATTAAGAAACATGCATACTAGGAGACAATAACTACACTTGTAGCAATATACCAATAAATTATAGCATGATAAGAACTAAACAACATTTGATAATAAAGGTATATAGATACAAGTTTTAAAACTTGCATTGCAAAGCTATTCAGAATTTTCATAACTTTATATTCAATTCAAACCCACATAGCAAATATCATAGTGTGATCATTAACGCAATCCAAGACAAGAATGTATAAATAAAATATCATAATGTGATCATTAAGCTAGTATATGAAGTTATCATCACTGAGTTAATGGCGAGAGCAAGATAGAGAGCAACATTGTATATATTCAAACAAAGCCATAATCACAAAATAAAACACCTCCATTTCCTACATCAAGCATAACAAGATCTGATGCCAGACATGGTTAAACCCACCTGAAATAATTTCAAAAGGATCAAGTTCAAATTATTAACAGTGATTAAAACAAACCTGGAAAGTTGTTTCACGAGTAGTTGCTCTTTGTGCTCCTATTTGGAAGAAGAACGATCAGCGATGCTTTTAAGGGAAGAGGACTCGAAGCTAGAATGTTATTGATTGACGGCGAAATGAAGGTCGACTACTAGAAAGGTATGGATAGTGACTCTTCTTAGGTTAATACATACCCAGCCCAATGCTGGCCCTGAGATTGTGAATGTTACACCCTAAAATTTATATTCACCAAAAATATTGTAAATATTTGGGAAATTCAATAAAATGGTGAATATTCATAAATTTGGAATTTATGAATTTTATAAATGTTCATTTTCATGAGAAAATAGGCAAAATAATTATGGAATTAATTTAGGTAATTTAAAAAACCCAATATTAAGGTCCAAAAATGAAGAAATATTAGAGGAAATATTTGGTCCAAAAATATATGAAAATTGGGCAAGGAAAAATAAGAAAAGAAATTGGAATAAAAAGGTAATGGCAAAATCGTAATTTTGCCAATTTAGTACAAAATTACTTATTTTCTAATTAATTGAATTTAATTTCAATTAATTAATGAAAATAAAGGAAAAATATATATTTTGGTCAATTTAATTTGAATTTATGGAAAATTTGAGCAAAAAGTATAATTTTGACCAAAATTGAGACTTTACGCGTATATGTAACTGGAACAAGTTGTAAAACTAATTGAAACCATAGTGATTGACCCCTAGGTGTCTCTTACATGCTGCAAGAGGAAGAAAATATTGGTTGGGCTTAATGAGCTTGGTTACGTGTACATAGGATTTATGTATATAAAATTGATTTTAGAATTTTTGGAAATTCCATAAATCATTAAAAAATCATATAATATAATAAAAACACTTTTCCATAATCTTCCTCAGCTCATTTTCTTGCCCTAACAGATCTGAACTAGTGAGAGAGTGTGTGAAATTCTAGAGAGAGAAAGAGAAGAAAAACTTGCAAAGGGAAGTGATTTCTTCGGTAAATCGGTTCCTAACACGTATAATTCCGTTCCTAAGCTACTCTTCTATGTGATTAAGGTTTGGGAAGCTCATCTTTGGGTGTTCAAGGACCTAGGGTTTCAGCCAAGAAGAGGAAAAGCTAGTGGGAACTTGAGGTAACTTCCAAACCTTCGTTATTAACTATTCTGTTGCTGTGGGCAGTTTAATTAGTGAAATTTCGCTGGATTGCCATTGGTTTTAAATTTTGGAAAAGTGTGTGCCTAAGGTTTATACTGCCCAATTTTAGTTCAAATGGTTTTTATAACTCAATAAGATGGTTAATAAAGTGGTTAGGAGTAGAAAGAAACACGTTTACTGAGCCGAAATCGCAAAACCCCAATTTTTCTCGGAGGATACTATAATTTCGGCTAGGGCTGTTGAAGGTCTTAGAGTTGGATTTTCAATGATTTGATGGTTCCATTGGGTTCAAGAGGAAAAATTAGGTGGGGTGACAGTTGGGCACTGTTTCGGAAAAGGCCGAGAAAGCATAATTACAGAAATGCCTCTAAAACTCTTAAAGTGGGACTGCCAAGGGCAATTTTATATTTTTATATTGAATTTGGTAATTTTGAATCCGAAAATGGATTCTTTGGGTGGAAATACATTAGGATAGCTCTAGTCAAAAATTTGGGAAAACATGCCATTGGACCAGGTACCACGGGGCCGGGTCGGGGTCCCAGGGGCATTTTGGTAAATTTTCACCATAGACTAACATAACCACAAGAAACATTATAAAAATGTCTAAAATGATACTTGGCTAGGTTATGACCTATTTCTTGTACATTTAATATTTTAGGATCGAATCGAGAGTCGAAAGTTGACACGTTTCACAAGACACACAAAAAGGGGTCGATAGAACTTCGAGGTAGGGACATTATCCTTCATACATCATGCCATAGTTTTATGATTGTGTGGATGCCATTGTTTGTAAATGCGCTTTATTAATCAATATGTTTTGCCCAGAGAGGGGCCAGTAGTGCTAGAGGCACTTACACTGGAATTGGTGAGAATCCAACCGGTGCAGATTAGTGGGGCTGGGCCCTACTCATATATACATGCAGATTATATGTTTATATTGTTCATTAATTGGTGCATATATGGCATATATCATATTTACTTTTCGTATTTTCTATGAACTATAGCATGTTTCTACTGGGATTCTTCGGAATCTCACCCATTTTTCTAAATAAAACATCTCAGCAGGTGCCAGTGGAGCAAAAGGCAAGGATGTAGACCAAGGAAAGTAACTGGCATGTGTCTCGAGACAAATACAAAGTTCGTGGTTATATATAGTCTATGTCTAACATACTTTTGGATATTTTGTAATAGTGGTATATATTGTCGTATTCTGTATGGTTGACTTTGGATCGTAAACAAATACTTTTATCAGTATATATGTACTCTTCTGTGTGCCTGTGGAACTTAGTCTTTATTACTATGTGTATATCGAAATGGAAACGGGTGTTGACAGTGAACAAGAATACCGTTGGTTAGAATGTGATATTAGGTCTAGAGAGAAAAATTGCTCCAGATTTAGAGAGAAAGAGAATGGCGAAGTTGTGAACAAAAACACCGTTAGAGAAATTTCAGGGAAAAGTGAGTTTAGAGAGCAAGCTAACATTCGGCAATAGGAAGAGAAGAGTGAAATTTTAATTCGGGCGTGCACATTTAAGACCGATTGTTTTAAATATATCTTTTAGACTGATTTTAAAAACAACTGGTCTAAAAATTTTCAACTTTTAGACTAGTTATAAGATATAACCAGTTTAAAAAGTAAAAAAAAAATTATGGGTCTCTTATTTAGATCGGTTATAGAAATAACCGGTCTAAAAAGTATATTGATTTTTAATTATTTTTATCCTTTTAAGACTAGTTACTTATAAATGAGGTCCAAATAATATCTGTAAAACCTTATATCTAGGGAACCGGTCTCAAAAGTTCTCTATAATTATAAAAATGCCACCGGTCATACATTTTAAACTTTATCCCTGTATAACCAGTCTAAATGACCCGGTCTAAAATACATTTTTTGTACTAGTGGCCGAACATATATAGCCAAAAAAACTCAAAAGCTCTAAATCTTGCTTTTACCTTCCAATCTAGCTTTAAGGGCTCTAATAAGCTACCGAAAACACACCATATGTTGCCATTGAGAGAGAATATAATCACGAGAAAAACGAAAATGGGTTTGAGGTGGGTCCTACATTGCTTTGATAAAAAAATATAAATATGTGCTCCCTCGAATCCTTAATATCATTGTTATTAAACCCGAATCGGACCGGTCCTGTTCGTGAACCGGACCGGTTCAGTAAATTGTTTTTTTAAAAATCCTTTATAATTTTATATTAATAAACCTAAAATCTTCACTTTCTCACTGGTTTGGTCCTGTGTTAGCTCCTATTTGATTCCGGTATGACCAATTGACCCAGTATCCCAACCGATTCACTAACCAGTCCCGGTTTAATAACCTTGCTTAATATAAGACTTAATCAACTAATTTAAGGATATTAAAGAAGCTAAATAAAATACTTAATTACATCATGTTTCTTTCTTTCTTTATTTTTACCCAACATATAGCATATGTTTCATGGCCTTTTTAAAATATTTATATGCATATCATTAGATTATATATTAATTTATAAGTCAATTAAATTAGTTTAGAGAAAAATGATAAATATAAATATTTTAAAACAATTTATTTAGTATTTCAAAGAGATCATGAAACATGTGGTATAATAAATCATTTTATTTAGCTTCTTTAATTTTTCAAAATTAATTAACTAGATCTTATATTAAGGACCAAATAGAGTATTATTTAATAAAATTTATACAATTTTTAATCATTTTACATCTAAACTTACTTTTCATTAATCATTTAAACAAGATATGGTTTGTCAAACTAAATTTTTGATGAAAGCCAATCAAAACATAAAATCACATTACATAGTATGACTTCTATCTTATATTAAGTTTTGTGAAAGTCTTCTAATCCAAACACAAACATTATTGTCTTTAAAAATCAAGAAAAATAGAATACCACTCAGTGCTTATTTATAAATCACTCGTACCTCATTATCATAAACCAAGAAAAGTATTAAGAGCCTGTTTGGGTTCACGTTAGCACGCCTAAAACACGCAGCCGACCCCTAAAAGCACAGTGGCGGTGAACGAAGGCCATTTGGGTTGACGGTGAGCTCCACTAGGCTTCTTCGCCTATTGTGCTTCTGGAATAAGCCCACAATAGTTGCTTTTGCTGCGACGACAAGTTCACGGTAAGAGACAAGAGATCTCAGAACTAGACCTTGATTCTCTTCCTCCTTGCCACACCACTGCCGACTTCATTGCAGTGTCATCGAAGAGTAAGGGCTTGCCCGTGAGTTGCGAATGTGCTTGGAGACAGAGTGAACGGTATGGTGAGACATAGAGCTAGAAATGCTAAGGATTGAGTGGCGGATTAGAGGTTCTTAGACAGAGCGAGCTTGGCAGTGGTAGAGTGTTAGCGACCATTATTTGTCCGTCACCAACCACGCAGCATCTTTTGTTATTCACCATCGCCTAAAATGACCCTCTACTTCTCTCTCATCATAGAGGGTTGTGACATTAAGGTAGAGTTGGGACTGTGGAGCTGTTGTGACATGGGAGAACTGAACTTGGTGCCATTTCTGAGAGTTTGAGGAAAAGAAAGAACTTCACTCACCACTTCGCCATTACCTCCATCTTTTTCCTTCTTTATCTTTTCCAAAGTCACGTTCATTGCAGCAAAACACCACCGACGACCATATGAATAGCTCTTTCAATCTCTCAACTTCGTCCAACTCCTATTGCAGAAGAGGAAAATGAAATAGTAATAACGGCGCCGTCTCCAATCTATCTTCAAGGAAGAAGAAATTCTAACCGTTGAGCTCGACTCTCTCTCTCTCCTATTTGGTCTTCACAATGAAGGTGAAGAGAATTTAGAAGATGATGAATAGCTAAATCCTCCGCTTCTCACAGTCGCCTCTTCCCTTCAAAGAGATGATCAACAGTGCCCAAAACCAGCTTATACTCTGTTTTCTCGTCATACAAAACCATACAAAACACACATTGATATGTTCACTATGGTATGTGGGGAATGGCCGAATGGGAGATTTTCTTTTTTTGGATTTTTTGGGGATTGTTTAATAATAATTGAAATTTTTTTATTTTATCAAATTTTAATTTTAATTTTTCACTTCAATTATCACAATATATACAAATAATATATATATATATATATGTAGTATTCAATAAGATTTATGCTCTTTTCAGTCATTTTCTATCTAAATGGGCTTTTCAAACACTAATTCAAACAGGTTTAAGGTTAGAAAAAAGGTTACTTCTGCCACCGTCAATCCAAACACAAATCACATTTACAATCTGACTTTTGCAAAAGTCAGATTGCAAAAAAAGCAACTTCTCCACCGCTAATTCAAACGGGCACTATATGTATCACTTTTTTCATATATGTTCTTATTTAAAAAAGGGTACATATTTTCTCTCACATCCCTTTATCTCACTATATTTACACCTCTTTACATTTATTAACATAACTCACATAGGTTAAATTTGACAAAACGTCATTCATTACTACCTTCGGTTCTAAATATAAGATCCAGTTGATTTTTTGAGGATATTAGAGAAGCTAATTAAATTATCTTAAAAAATTTGTATTTATTGTTTTACCTTCAAACTAATTTGTTTGACTTATAAGTTGATATATTATTCAGTCATAGACAACATATGATATGATTAAGCAACTTATTTAAATTCTTTAATTTTTCAAAAGAAATTTAATTAAGTATTATATTTAGGATTGGAGATATTACCTTACAAGTGACTTATATTTTAAATAAAACTTTCCTTGTACCACTTATTTAAAAGGGTTAAGGTGCAAATTTATTAATGAAGTTTTGTCCGAGGAACGTCTGGCACAAATATCTTTTAGAAGGGGCAAAAATACCAATGAACAATTAATAAGGGGCAAAAATACCAATGAATAATTAAAAATGGGCATCCACCACAAAAACCGTTAAATCCGTACTAACGCCGTTAGTACGGATTTAACGGTTTTTGTGCCGTTAGTACGGATTTAACGGTTTTTGTGGTGGATGCCCCTTTTTAATTATTCATTAGTATTTTTATTCCTTCTAAAAAATATTTGTGCCAGATATTGCTCGGATAAAATTTCGTTGATAAATTTCCACCTTAACCCTATTTAAAAATATGAGTGGTAGAAGGAATGACCAATCCACGCGCTAGATAACGCGTGAACCCATCACATTAAGTTGTGACATCGGCCTATAAATGGCGGGAGCATCATCGTTAGCTAAGCCTCTCACGCCCAATCATCTCTTTGCATCACTCCCCACTCAGACTCAAGACTCTATAGATAATTACAGTCCAATTCTTCCAAAGACTCTTGCATACCAGAGCCCCTCTTAATTTTCCTCCTCCTTCCATTTGCTATCGCTTTGTTCCGTCAACACTCATTGTCGTTGCCAATAAAAGTTTCGATTTTAGGGTTTTGCGTATGATTCTTTTAAGAAACTAGGGATTTTCCTCAGACGCGACGAGCGGAGACGGGGGACAGAGTTGGGTTTTTTCGTTTCAATGGAGGCCACGGCCGGTATGGCTGTTGCTACCACCGCTCGCGGGGCTTCTCTGCAGATGCCGCCTTCGTCCCGGAAAGAGTGGCGGGCCATTGGGGACCATCATTTAGCCCGAACCCCGGGAGACGAGGTAGTGATTTGGTGCATTGCATTTACTCGTCTTGGTGTATTGCATCGTCTCGCCTTTGTGGTTTAGGGCGTTAGTCAGATGAAAATGCACATCATTAAGTTTAGAGCTTCCTCATTGATGTAGATCGAGAGAACGATGACATTTTGTTTCTTTCTTTTCTTATGCTTGGTTTCTGGGTTTCATATATCTTCTTATTGGCCACATTGGCGCCTGGGTTTAGCATTTAGTTTTTTATGCTTTTCTGTATATCGGTGGTTACTTGTTTCAAGCATTACTTGATCTTAGGTTTTATTCGGGACGAGAGTGTGAATAACAGATGTCATGTGACCCATTTCTCGGGCTTAGGTTGACAATGTGGCCACTTGCTTGATTACACTTCGGAATTTGCTGGTTTAAGCAAAATATCTTATTTAACCTCACTTTAGTTGTTCTCAGGTTCAGTTGTGTATTCCCAGGAAGCTCAAAAGAGTAATTCAATTATCAGCTCTTGTTCTTCTAGTTTTCTTTCTTCTGGAGTGATCATGTTTTTGTTTTTTTGTTTTAATTTTTGGTTCTGGGAAACTTTAGTCTGGCTGTCAGGTAGGCTCTGATTTATTGTTAATTTAGTTCACAAGGACAAATGAAAAAAGCCAACTTGACAACTATGTTGACATTTTCAAATCAGAGCGGTGCATAATAACAAACTGAACCCGGGTGTATTAGGAACATTGTCTACTTCCTCATCATCCGAATCTAGCTGGTCAAGTTCAATTTTGAGTGGATAGCTTTGCAGATTCAGGGAGTTTTATGTTGAAGGCCTTGAACTTTGTGTTTTATGTTGTTGAGGTTTTAGTTTTAAAGGTTTGATTGCTTTCTATTTTTCAATACTTATGTATGCATCTGGTTGAGGAGGGGACTTCGTTACTTTCCTTGTTGTGTTATTTGTTTGATTGTGAGCTGGACATCTGCTGATGCCTGATGTGCAGGAACTAGAACAAACAAAGATAGGGCAATCGGATGAGAGAACCATATATGAGGTAAGGATGATGTTGCCAAAAACTTCCTTTTAGCATTTGGGTTCTAGGAATGTGACGATGATTTCCTTTTTTTCAAGGTGCAGCAAGGGAGAGAGCCTCTTGATGTTGATTTTTGTTCAATAACAGTGGATGGAGCACTAGACAGTGATATCATGCCGCAGCAAATTCACAATGTTGCTAGACAAAGAGAGAAGCTAGGGCGTGTGGAGATTGAGTTGAGAGCGCAGACGATTGCAAGAACTGGGATAATGGAAATGCAAAACAGCTTTGATGCTCAACTCAAGGAGCATGCTAACACTACCAGCAAGCTTCAGGTATATATCTAATATTTATTTGCACTCCAAAGTTTGAATTGCTCTGCTCAATAAAATGTTTTTTGAACTTAAACTTAGAAAAAATGCTTGAATTAAGTTACATGTTTGAATTTTATGCTTTTAGCCAGTTCGTCATTCTGAGTCTGTTCTAAATTTATCGATTTGGTTTTGCAGGAGCAACTCCTTGATAGAGAGCACAGAATACATGAGCTGGAAGGAAAAATGGAAGAGAAAGACAGAGAGCTTCACGCTATTAAATTAGAAAATGAAGCGGTTTGTCAAAGCCCCTTTCTCTGTCACAGAGTTATTGATATATTATGCTAATATGCTAATTTCCTGTTCTATTCTGTTAGGCTTGGGCTAAACAGGACCGTCTTCGTGAACAAAACCAAGAGCTTGCAACTTTCAGGTTATTATTTATTTTCTCACAGTATATGAACATGCAAATTGTCATATGGACATGCATTTTGTTAATGCATTCATTTAGTTTGAGAAAAAGCAGTTTTCATGTATTACATTGTTGTTTAATTCCCAAAGCGGATTTTGTAACATGGTTTGTTTATCCAGCTTTTTATCCAAACTTTTGAACATGTCTAAACAAGTAAAGCTTTTTCCAGAAGGGAGCATGATCATACTGAAGCTGAAAGAGCCCAGCATATTAAACAAATACATGACCTTCAAGAACATATTCAAGAAAAGGAGAGGCAGCTTATTGAGTTGCAGGAACAAGTATGCTCAGTTGACTGTGTTTTTTATGGAAATGTTTGCTTAAGTTTTTGTATTTTACCTTTTCTAGTGCCCATTTAAATTTACATAGTTGCATTCTGCTCTTTAAAAATTTTCAATACCTTTTTCATTTTGATTACTGGAAGCCTTTGAACTCTGCCATTTTTTATTTGTCGTTTCTCCAAAAGTTTTAGCTGACTTTTTTTTTTAGTTTACAAGTTTTTCAGTTTTTAGCACTTTCATGGGCTGATGGTGATTCTGACTTTCAGCATAGGGTTGCTCAGGAGACCATTATGTTTAAAGATGAACAGTTGAGAGAGGCCCAGGCTTGGATTGCTAGTGTTCGTGAGGTGGATGTTTTCCAGTCAACAACAAACCAGACATTACAAGCGGAACTGCGAGAACGTACAGAGCAATATAACCAACTCTGGATGGCTTTCCAAAGACAGGTTGGCTTGCTATTCCCCTTTTCTCCAGTGATTCCTTTTTTCCCTTGTATTAACCTGGTCTTTTAATTGATTTTTCCTTTCATCTCAGTTGCTTGCTGGTATTGTATGAAGATTTACTGGGTATATGGTTTTGGTTTAATGACTCACTGCGTGTATTTAAGCAATACTATAACTCACTATGATGTTAGTCTTATGCGCAGCTGTATTGACAGTACAATACATTTTCTTTTCTTCATCAGCTATATGAGCCCCTATCTTTTGAACCATTATTAGTATTGCATTTATTTATTTCAGTGTTGTCAATGACAATTTCCATGACATAATGGCGTGGCAGCCTAGAGCCCATCTGCCTTCCATAAGACTTCCAAGAAGGGGCGGACTCTGGCAGTGCAATGGTGCTTGTCATGTGATAACATTTTCTCTCATCAGTTCCCATTTTTTCTCAACTTCAGTCTAGTGGCTTGTAATCATTGTAGGTAAATTTGTCTCTTGGTTGCCTATGCCAAAAGTAATTAGTGAATTAAATGGAAATCCATGACATGCACTCAACATCTAAGGCATGACACTTGAACTCATGCTCTCTGAAATCATCTTAGTTCCTGTTCAAATTGTCAGTTTTCTACTTTATATTTTCTTTCAATCTGTCTTACTTGTCCTGCAGATCTCTGCTCTTTCCTCCTCCCTCCTTTTTAGGTCTCCTGCCTTTCTAGTGCCTGCCAAAGATATATAGTGTCCACTGTTAGTTGTGTTTGCCCTTTGTATGTGTTTAATTAATTTTACTCTTTCTTTTCAAATGCCCACCTTATCCTCAGCATGGCAGTTTTGGGGCTTTCCACCATTGGCTACTATATGCTATATGCCTTTGACTACTTTTATTTTTTTTTTAATTTTTTTGTTTTAATATGAGACTGTAGATGGTGGTCGTTCACCCATGGTAACCGTTTTTGGATTGATGTTAGTTTGCAGAAATGGAGAGAGTTCATGTACATGCTGTGCATCAACTTCAACTTGAGCTGGCTGATGCAAGAGAAAGAAGTGGAGCTTACAATGATGACTCAAGAATGTCCCAAACTAGTTCAAAACAGAATGCATCTCAGTTTGTGCAGGATAATGGGAATCAATTTGAAGTAAATGGAAGCAGCAGTTCTGGTGGAAATGATGGTCTCCTTCCAAACAAGAATTCAGAAAATGGTCTACCTTTAGCATCTACTGGCAATGCACCAATCCAGGTTGGGTGCTAACAGCTAATTACTTTATTTTTTCCCCAATATTTTCAATACTTCTATACTTTTGTGAGGGGGATGTGGATTGAACTCTTGAATCTTGATAGCTTTTGAGTGACTGTTATACAGAATGTTGCTTGTGGATCTTCCCAGCTTTTGATAATGTTTGTGTGTTGGTTAAATGCTTCAACTGACTACTCTTTACCAGGACATGTGATAAGTTTATACACATTATTACATATTATTGATTTAGTCTGCTGTAGTTTAGTTTTCAGATGATCTAATGGTTATACATAGCGTTGCTTAGTTTGATACTCCCCGCATTTTCCAAACAATAGTCACTTTGGGGTTTTGCACGTAAATTAAGAAAGTTAATATATAGCTCTAAATATAACAAAATGTCACTTTTTTACTAAAATACCCTTAATTATTTTGTTTTAGTAGTTAATGCCTCTCTGTTAAATTGAAGGGTAAAATGGTCGAAATCATAATGTTTTTAGACTTCTAAAGTGACAATTGTTTGAAAAGGAGGGAGTACCTTTTAGTTTATTATATTAGATGATAGCCAAATTATTCTCACCCTGGGCTTTTAAAAATCTTTTGACCTCATTTTGTTGTTCTAGACCGAACATGTTCCTGGTGTTCATATTGCTCCGTCATCTTTGCTTGGGATGCCTCCATACATCCCTCCTGGTCAAGTCACTGCAATGCATCCATTTTTTATGCATCAACAAGCGGTCCCCGATTCAGTTGCATCGCATTTTCACCCGGTACCAACAATGTTACCTCTGCAACAGTGGCAGAACCAACAGGTATTGAAAGGAATTATTTATCTTTAATTTTCTTGGTAATGCATGGTGTTAGAAAATTTAATTGCTTTCTTCAGGCCATCTCAGAGGGTTCACAGGTGTCCGAGAAGGATGATCATTCATCATCTCAAACTGATCAAAATTTGATGAGATCAGATGCTAAGTTAAATTATGAAATGTCTGTTAATGGACAAGGTCTTAATAGGGACTATTTGGATGTTCACATCCGTCAAGGGGAGGAGTCTCAAACTCTTATTTCATCATCTAATGGGCAGACACAGGTGTTAGTTTGGATTTTGTCATTCATAGTGATTTAACTCCCTCCCTTGATTTTGCATGTGAATACTAGTGTTGCTAAGCCTAAAGTTAGTTATGGTTGTTCAGTCTGTTGATAAAGGGCAACTAGAAGATTCCCAACCAGATCAAAGCCTTCAACAAATTTCATCCCACTTTCATGATGTCTTAAGATTGAATTCTTTTGATCAGAACAGTGAAACAAAGGTTTGTTGCTACCTTCTATTCATGTGATCCCCTTTTATTATTGTTATTATCAATCAAAAACTGGGTGGTCCTATCATGCTGATCTTGCTATGTATGTGTTATGTAATATATAAATAAGAGTTAATGGCTAGTTGAGGGCGTTAGTTAATAAATAGAGCTGTTAGTGATATAGAATGAGAGGCGGTAGTTAGCAGTTAAGTGAGAGGAGATATTATAAATACCTCTTATGCCTATTGTAAGGATCATCATTCATCTGAATTGTTAGCAATAATACTTCTGAGTTCTAGTTCTCTTTCCTCTGTTTCTCTTCTCTTCTCTCCTCTGTTTCTTTCTCGACTCTCTATTTCTTGATTTATTCACAAAAGTGGTATCAGAGCTGTCCCTCCTCGGCTGTTCCCCTCTACGCTTTCGTCCCTCAAGTCTCACGCAATTCAAAGACATCGTTTATGGTCCTCACCTGCACCATGGACGATTGGTTCCAAATCATCGAAGGGCGCCTGGACACAGTGGATTCTTTGCAAGAACGTGTCGATGGGCTAACGAATCAAGTCCAGGTTTTGGCCAACGGTATTGAACACATCGATGGTACAAGTAGCAGGGGCAAAAACGCTTAAGGTTTATGGAGTTTGGAATCGGTTCAAGTGGTGTATGCAAGGACTTGACTTTTGTTGTGATTTTTGAATCATTGATCTCAAGACATTCGATATGGTCTTGGGGCTTAAGTGGTTGAGATCCATCAGGAAGGCCTTTTGGGACTATGAACATCTTATCATGTTCTTTTACCATAATGGAACCCTTTGCAATTACAAGCCACACCTTCTTCCTCCCTCGAAGTGGTACAACTGAAGTGAGTAGAGGGAGAAATTATACATCAGCATCAGGCTTACTTGGTTCAGCTATTACAACCCCGCAAATCTTGCACTCAGCACTGCTTCGCTATTCAGGATTCCCTGTAAACGAGTCACGAGAAATTCAGGTCACATTGGAAGCATTTGCTGATGTTTTCGCAAAGCCAAAGGGGTTGCCTCCATTGTGCCCTGGCCATAACCACCCCATAATTCTCCAAGAAGGCACTAACCCCCATTAGTTTAAAACCTTATCGGTATTCAGCAGCCCAAAAAGGATGTCATCGAAAAACAGGTGGCTGAGCTAATTACCAATGGGGTTTTGCAAGAGAGTTCCTCTCCTTTCTCGGCACCCATTGTCTTGGTTAAGAAAAAAGATGGTTCTTTGGTGCATGTGTATTGATTATCATGAATTGAATAAAAAAACTGTCAAGAACTAGTATCCTATTCCCCTTATTGAAGATCTTTTTGATGAATTAAGTGCAGCTAAGTGGTTCACTAAGCTAGATTTGCGCGCTGGGTACCATCAGATCAGGATGATGCTAGATGATGTTTATAAGACAGCATTTAAAAACCCATGTTGGGCACTATGAGTGGCTTGTGATGCCATTTGGACTCACAAATGCTCCAGTGACGTTTCAGGGCTCTATGAATAGCATTTTTCACCCTCTCCTTCGTAAATTTATATTAGTATTCTTTGATGATATACTAATATAGTTCTTCTCTGCCAGATCATGTTCGGCATCTTACTGAGGCCCTGAGGATTCTACGTGCGAACCACTACTTTGTCGAGAAGTCCAAATGTTCCTTTGCAGCCCAGACAGTGGAGTACATTGGCCATATTATCAGCCAGGGCACTGTAGCCACTGATCCCAAGAAGGTGCAGGCAGTAGCAGAATGGCCTATTCCTACGTCTGTCAAGCAGCTTAGAGCCTTTTTGGGGCTGGCAGGATACTGTAGACGTTTTATTAAGGGTTATGGGGACCTAGCAAAGCCTTTAACAATGCTGCTCCGCAAGGATGCTTTTGTATGGACAGAATCAGCAAGTGCGGCTTTCAAAAGGTTGAAGGACATGCTAGTTTCAACCCTTGTTTTGGCTCTACCGGACTTCACTAAAGAGTTTGTGGTTGAGACAGATGCGTGTGGCATTGGGATTGGGGCTGTTCTCATGCAACAAGGTCAGCCACTAGCATTCTTTAGTAAAGCACTGGCGCCAAGGCATTTGAATCTTCCAATCTATGAAAAAGAATTAATGGCGGTTGTGCAAGCTGTGGAGTATTGGCATCAATATCTTGAGAGGAGTAAGTTCATTATCCGCACGAACCAGCAGAGCCTTAAGTATCTGCTGGAGCAGAAATTAAAAACACCCTTCCAAATGTATTGGATTGCTAAATTGTTAGGGTACAATTATGAGATACACTACAAAAAGGGAAATGACAACACAGTGGCCGATGCTTTGTCAAGATTTCCTGGTTCACAGCTGTTGCAGATTACTCTTAGCACTGCTTCTCCTGAATTGGTTGACCAAATTAAAGGTAGTTGGGTAGCTGATGCTGAGTATACGGCTTCAGTAGCAGAATTAAAAGAAAAAGGGGGGGTGTTTGAATAGATTTACCTGGGATGGCCAATACTTAAGGAAAAACAACCGGCTAGTGTTGGGAAACGATGCTGATTTGAAGAAAAAGGTGTTAGAATGGCTTCATGCGGGGCCTCAAGGTGGCCACTTTGGGGTTCAGGCTACGTATCACAGAGTCAAGAGCTTGTTCTGGTGGAAGCATCTGCATAGGGATGTCGTTAATTATGTTAAAGGGTGTGACACTTGTGTAAGGTGTAAATATGAGACTGTTGCGACACCAGGACTACTACAGCCTCTTCCGGTTCCTAGCAAGGTTTGGGAGAGCATCACAATGGACTTCATTGAAGGCTTGCCCAGATCTGGAGGTAAAGAGGTAATTTGGGTAATTATTGATAGAATGAGCAAAGATGCTCATTTTATAGGCCTCTCCCACCCTTATTCTGCTTCTTCTTTAGCTCAATGTTTTTTGGATCAGATTTATAAGTTGCATGGAGCCCTAGTTGAAATAATAAGTGACTAAGACCCCATTTTTATTAGCAATTTCTGGAGGGAGTTTCTTAAGGTTCTGAAAATAGAACAGAAATTATCTTCAGCCTATCATCCGCAGAGTAATGGGCAATCTGAAGTTTTGAATCGATGTGTGGAGTCCTATCTTAGGTGTATGTGTTGGGAATCCCCTAAAGAGTGGACCCAATGGTTGGCCTTAGCAGAGTGGTGGTATAACACCAATTTTCACACTGCTACCAAGGCCACTCCCTATGAGTTACTATGTGGACAGAAGGCTCCCATTTACTCTCCATATTTGCCTAGATCTGCTATTGTAGAGGTGGTGGATAGAAGTTTTGAGGCACGAGAAAGGATGCTTGCTGTTCTTAAGCATCATTTGCATAGGTCTGCTAATACAATGAAATAGAAAGCTGATTTGAAAAGGTCTGATTGGGAATTTCAGGTGGGCCAATGGGTTTTTCTCAAATTGCAGCCTTATAGACAGATTTCTGCTGCTACAAGACAGTCTCAGAAGTTGGCTCCACGGGTTTTTGGGCCTTATAGGGTGCTAGAACGTGTGGGACCGGTTGCTTATAAGGTGGAATTACCACCTGAGTCTAGGGTCCATCCTACTTTCCATGTTTCTTTGTTTAAACTCTGTCCAGACCCTAGTGTTAGGCAAAGGCATCCTCCTGTTGATTGGCCATCAATGCCTACTTCATTATACCCTGAGAAGGTTTTGAGCAGAAGGGTTGGAAGGAAGAAGAAATGTTTAATTACTGAGGTTCTAGTCCAGTGGAGGGGACTTCCGGATGAAGAGGCAACTTGGGTCTCTATTTATGTTTCAGCAACAGTATCCAGAATTTTCTGTTCCTACCCCTTGAGGACAAGGGTTGTTTTTAGGGGGGGGGGGGCATTGTTATGTAATATATAAATAAGAGTTAAGGGCGTTAGTTAATAAATAGAGCCGTTAGTGATATAGAATGAGAGGCGGCAGTTAGCAGTTAAGTGAGAGGAGATATTATAAATACCTCTTATGCCTATTGTAAGGATCATCATTCATCTGAATTGTTAGCAATAATACTTCTGAGTTCTAGTTCTCTGTCCTCTGTTTCTCCTCTTCTCCTCTCCTCTCCTCTCCTCTCCTCTGTTTCTTTCTCAACTCTCTCTCTATTTCTTGATTAATTCACAACAGTATGTTTTAATTCTTCTCAAAGAAGCTAAAGACGGAAGTTACCACAAGTAAATATTTGCATTGGTTTCCATTATTTTGTGAAAATGTGTAGGCTGTCTGATTTTTGAACAAAAATTTCTATAATTCTGCCTCTAAAGCCCTGCACATGATGTGTAGCAGCTATTTTAAAAAGTAGTCTACCAGCCATTGTGGAATATATGGACAGTTTTCTTAATGAATACCAAATAGTGTTGACTGGAAGGGACACAAAAATGGATTGCAAAAATTAACATTAGTCTGACTTCTGTTCTTGCTTAGACGATGAAAAGCTTGTGTTTGTTGAACAGGATGAGAATGTCACAACTGCAGCAAATCATGGGCTAGAGGACCAAGTTTTGGTGACAGAACAATTAAGCTCTGCTGCAAATGCATCCGCTCCCCAAATCCATTCAGTTAATCATAGTGAAATGACAAAAAGTTCTGCTGATACCATCTTGTCTGAAGTGTATGCCTCCCCAGGGCAGATGAATTCCACAACAGTTACTAGGTCTTTAGAAGCTGCTCTCCTTGATGAAAGGGCATTATTAGCGTGCATTGTTCGAACTATTCCAGCTGGTGGCAGAATTCAAATTAGTTCAACGGTGAGCGAGTCTTAACTTTGAACTCTTAGATTCTATGTGAAATGGGACTTGTGCGTCCAATCTGATTTAGTGGTTATGCAATGTTTTAAAACAGCTTCCTAATAGACTTGGCAAGATGCTTGCGCCTCTACACTGGCATGATTATAAGAAAAAGTATGGAAGACTTGATGATTTTGTGGCCAATCATCCTCAAGTGAGTTTTACCTTTAAAGCTATAAGTTAGGATGTATAAACATCTATAGTTTATTTGCTGGACAACCTCAGTGCTGTAATTTTTATTTCAGTTGTTTATGATTGAGGGTGACCACATTCAACTTCGTGAAGGAGCACAAAAAATGGTAGCAGCCACTGCAGCTGTTGCCAAAGTTGCTGCAGCAGCTGCGGCTTCATCTCCTCATTCTTCTTATTTGTCCACTGTGGCCGTTACACCAATGGCTCAATCTCATCGCCTAAAGAAAGCTCCTTCAATTGATTCCAAGAATGTAAAAACTGACAATACAATTAAGGAATATGTGGTCATATCTAAAACTACATCTGATGGTCCCCTAAAGATACCTGCAATGCAGCATCAGCAGTCTAATGGCATGTGTTTCAGTGTTACTGGGGCCCTCTCAAATGTCAAAATTTTGAGTAAATCTAAGGATTCCCATCAAATGGATGGCTCTGAAAATAGGCCTGTTCAGTCTTCTGTGCATTTAACTGTTGGCAACGGGGTTAGCCTAGACAGATCAAGTATGGGCAGTGCCCAAAATGCAGGATCAGCAAATGGGAGGCTTGGTTCAGCCTTTTCTGGGAAGCTGCAAACCAGGTATACTTCTTTACTGGCTGCTGTGTGTAATGGTATCTGTCTTATGCTATCACGTTTCTTTTCAAGACAATAGATGCTTGAATCAAAAAACTGTGCTGTGTTTTTGTCAGGGCAACTGCTGTGGCGTTCCCTTCTCGAAGATAGTGAGTCTTCTACTTGGATCTTTTTGAAACATGTGGTTTTTTTTCTATGCTATCATGATAAAGTCCCCTCTTTTTACTGCATAAGAAAACATTTCTGCCAGTAATAATTGCTAGAACATATGGTCCTTGTTGCAAGCAGTTTAATATAAATCCCACACTCAACCATATCAGATCATTAGTATTAGTTTTGATGTATTGGTGGAATGCATGCATGGATTTTTGTGCAACTCAACTAATATAGCGCATGGATGATATGGTATTCCTGATTGTACTTTGGTGCACCTTTCTGATCTCTCTGAACTGCCTTGATATTGAAATGCCTTTCATGACATCTGAGCTTCCTGTGACAGGAAGTGCGGAGATTCAGATTCATGACACTCGTTGAGGAGCGGATATTGTGATGTTTATAGAATTTGTGGGAGAATGTTCTGTGAGAATTGAATAGCCATGTATTGAGTACTGTACAATTGTGATTTAAATTGTGAGGGCGTTCCTCCTTTTGGTTTATTAAATTATTTTTCTGTTCATTTTGGTGTGTATCTACAATACGAAGGCTTCAATGCCCCACCACCTGGACTGTGCTCTTCGTGCCCACAATTGAATTTGAGATCCAATAGCCACCATTTGGCTTGTGAATGTTTTGAAAATACTAGTATCAATCAAACATAGTCAACGTTTTCGTTTGCTGTTGGCTTCCCGTTTCGACGTGCCTATGAAGGACTCAAGACCTTGAAACTCAGACGATCTTGAATTTGCAAGCTCTAAACTGAAATTGAATTATACAGAAAAATCATTAAGAGCGAAGAGGGTAATTTGCAAGCTGTGTATAGTACTCCATGAACATTGAGAATCATATTGCACAACCGTCACTTAAATTTGAAGACTTGTCATTTTCTGTTAGATGGAGATTGGTGTTAAGATTGAGGAAAAAGGCATTTTGTTTGATTTCGGAGCTGTTGCTAGTTGCTATGGGATCTGCAACTCAAATTTCCATGTTTGCGGTAACATAATACTTTTAAGAAACTAATTGGCCGTAAAGAAAATTACTGAATAAAAATTCCCCTGCATTCAATTGTACATTCATCACTTAAATTTGAAAGCTAATCATTTTTTATAAATTGCAAGACTAAATACGCAGTTAATAACAGTAAAGGATTGAAATGAAATTTTATGCAAATATAAAATACTAAACGTTTGTTTTAGTAGGTCTGTTAATTATTTATGCTAATAAAAAAATTGAGGAATGATATAAATTCAAAACTAAAATGTCAAATAAATGAGATATGTTTTTTCTTTTTTGGGTACAAGATATATGTTTTAAACTAGGGTTGTACTAAATTATCCAACTAAGAAACCATGAAGCTTTTTTGCTAAGCACAAGTATCCTTTTATTGAAGACAATCTTATTTGAAGTATTGTTGAGTGCTAAATGTGGGCATCTCTCCCAACGGGGATTCAAACTTTGGTTCACCACGTTGTGGAGACTAGCCTCTTCCATTAAACCCAACTCCCATTAGTGAAACCATGAAGTTAACGCCTAGAGAATGTGATCTTTTTTTTACCCCGCCAGGCCCAGATAATGCAATCTAAACCAAGAAGGGACTTTTTTCTGTGGGAAACAACAGGAAGGCCCAAGTCTTAACATTGGTTTTTCAAAAATATTCAGTTTGGGTCCAAACCCCATCACATCGTCACGACCAAGTTCCATATCATCAGTAACTGTTAACAGGAGAGAAGGGTCGGGCCCATACTCTCATCGCTACTGACCCATTAATAACGCGATGAACAAATTAATCTCCAACCGAAATGTAGCTAGTGCATCGCTAATAAATTACCTTAAACCTAAGTTACGGTAAAATCGAAAACTGAAATGATGAATTTAAGAATCCCTTGAACTAAATTTATAAATGGGTCAGAATGCGTTTTGCAATTCAGCGGTAAAAGGAATACAGGAGCATGATCGGTAAGGATTTCTGTAGGTATAAGCTCAATAACATTGGATTGGAATGACAAAAAAATATGAAGTGCTGATCACTTTTGAGTCAGGTTAGCAATCATATTAACAGAATTTCATGGTCAAGTACTTCCACTGCTACGGCCAAGCGGTGACTTCCCGAGAGACCCACTGGAACTGGCATCTAAGCCAATTTGGTTGATGTCTTGCTTACCTGACAGATTGATACCAAGTCTAGTTTGGGGGCTCTGGTTACTGCCACTGTTGGCGCCAGGAAACCTATTTACCTGCCCTTGCATGAGCTGCTGTTGCTGGAAGAAGGCTTGCTGTTTAAGTTGCTGCTGCTGATCATTCAACTGGAAAGGCAATTTTGAAGTTGAAAGATCTGGTTGTTGCAGAGACATTGCTAGAAGATGTTGCTGCTGATCTTTCACATCCAAAGGCAACATCGGAACATCTGATTGTTGTTGAGACATTGCCATGTGAGGTTGATGGCTGCCTTGTCCTTGTTGCATTACAACCTGGGGTGACTGTGGCACGGTTTCCTTGGAAGTGAGCAAAAGTTTCAATTTGAAACGGACTATAAGTGGGTAAAGTTTTGCCATGAAGTTATCCCATTTGAACATGAGATATGAATAAAATTAAGAGACCTAAGTATAATGATAAGCTCAAGAAACATCTAGTGATCATGTTTTTGTTTGTAAACTTGACGACCAAAAAACTGCATCAAAATTTTTCCTCATTTAAACCAGGTTTGGCTAGAGCATGCACCGAGTGCTAAGATTACCTGAGGGGTTATGGATGCTTGAGATTGAGCATCGGCAAGTTTGGCAAGAAAAGTCAAGTTCTGCTGAAGCTTGGCTTGATATCTGTATTAGGTGAAATGTTAAGAATCAGTAAAACATGCTTACAAGGACATAACTGTAGTCTGCATAATAAGGCACAATTAAGCCGTTGAGAAAGCATAAAAAAAGTAGTATATTTAGCGAAAATACAAAAACAGGAAGAAATGTTGATCCCATTATGAATTATATAATGCCTTTGATTGACTTGACCTTCATCAAAGAAGAAGAGATCATTTGAAACAAGTGATAACAAAAACCTCCTGTTTATGCTAGAACTTCAATCAATATGTAGTGAATATATCAATGAGAATTTTGATAACTGCTTATCTTTTTGAGAATTCCTATGATAACTGCTTATTGCTGCCCTCAATTTAGACATTAGAATACAATGAGTAAATAACACAAATCTGACATTCCAGGAGTCAGATTCAGTGCAATGGTGCTAAAAATGAGTTTATTGACGAGGGGAGAAGAAAGAAAAGAGAGGAGCAGTCCCTGTTGATATAGTTGTCTAAATTATTTTTCGCTTCTTCATTATTTATAATTGCAACTGATAAACAGATATATCTTTCCTTTGAACCAGGTTTTCTGAGCTTTGACTTCTCAGAGAACCTATTGTCCCAGTCAAAAAGATCCAAAAGGGACATGCTAAACAAGGCAGGAGGTTAAGAAGGGTGATTAACAAAAACGGTACAGAAGATCTACAATAGTGTTTCGTGAGCATGTTGCTTCTTGAATTCATGATTCAATAACAAGAGGTTATCTTTGACCCAGCTATAATTCAAAGTTGGCTACAGATGAAAGTTCTCCCTAAACATTTTTTGCTGTCTAGATCCCACTTGCTCCTTATTTGGCTCAAACTTGTTATACAAACAAGTGTTTGATTGTCCTGTTTATAAAAGGTAAGCATACATATTAATTTATAACCTGAAACTCGAATTCAGATTTCATGTGCTAGTGACCTTTAAACTCTTCATTGACAACATAAGATATGATCTATTGTGGATAAAAGGAATAGGGTCAATGTCTGAGGGTTTCAAAGCAGATTGCCAAAGAGTACTGAATGCTTTGCAAGAGAATGCAGCAGAAATGCTAAGTTTCTCTCTACAAATACAAGCAACAGATGAAAGTGATTCTTGAGTATGGCCACTTACTGAGCAACCTCACTGGTCTTTCCCATGTTCTGACCCTCCATTATGGTAAGTATCAGCTGCTTATTTTCCTCCAAGTACTGCACAAGAATCACCGAAGCAAGGATAAGCAAGAGCCCAGAAAGTCAAAATTTAAACTGAACCACATTCATAGCTACTCAGCCATCATTCCCTCAATGGTTCTGTCAGAAGTTCATAATTTAAAAATCATTCCTCAGACATGTGAATATAAAATTCTTTAGACGCACATTCCATTAAACAATGTAGGTCCCTCTTTGGCTATGAAGAACACACACACATCCGTAGGACCGTTATATGCCAGTAAGAAAACAGTTCAAGATTCCCATTGGGTGTCCAACTTAAAAAATGAGTTGTCATAACACTTCGTAATCAACCAACGACTTGACCCTTTAAAAGGATTGCCGCAAAGAGAGCCGCCACTAAATAGTACGAACTTTTATTATGAAACGTGCTTCTGGCAATTATCTCAAAAGACGGCAAATTTAGCGGAAGTGGAAAATAAAAACTGATAACTTACAAGACAAGGAAAGAGCAGAAGTAATGTAAACCGCTTTCTCATCTCAAAACAAGGAGACAGGGAAAGCCGAAAGTCACATTTCTAACAACGCCATAACGAACATTGAAACACTAGATTAAATCGACTAAGAAACAACGAAGTATGAATAATGAAACAGAACAATGATTCATGCTAATCGTTGGTACCTTTTGAATTTGCTCAGGGGCGAGGTAAGTGACAGATGCCAAAGAAGGATCACCGTTGAGCATTTTCGATTACTGCTGCGTCTTCACACTGCAAAATCAGGAACCCTAACCCTAGTTCTTCCAGGAAATGAGCGTCAGAGTGATCCTTTCTAAGACCCGCTTTGGCTTTCTCTATGGTTGGTAAATTTTGGATATATATACTGGGGCTACAGGGAGCAAGAATGGCCAAGTACGGCATTGCATATTAAACACGGTATGCCACTGTACGCGTATCAAAAATAACTACTTAATTCCCCAAAAATAATACTTTATGCTATATTATTAAAAAATTAGAAAAATAGTACTCCGTAGTACTTTAACAATAACTTAATATCAAAATCGGAGTTGACATGAGATTTGCTTTAACATTTAAAACTTTAACTATGTTTGAAATAGTGTTTTTTTTAGAAATAAATGTTTATTACATAAGTCGAGATATCACATATTTACTTCGTATACCGTAAATCATAATTTATAAGTATTTATAAGTTAAAAATAAATTATCTCAAACAAACATTTTGTGTTTTTTAAAGTGTATTGAGTATGCTTTTATATTTTTGTATTAATTTAAATTCAGGTTAAATTTTATTTTAAAACAAGATTTAGCCTCCCTTTGATAGCAACCAATTGAACGGAGTCCTTTTCCAATGTCAAAATTTGATGAGGATGATATTCTATATACATGTAATTATTACATATAAAAAAAAAACAAACACACACCCCAATATATATTTGAGGTGGCGAATACTTTTACATGTAAGATAGAGAGTAAAAGTTCGAATTTTGGAAAAGCATATGTTAAAAGAGATAAAAACATTCTGCACTCTTAAGTTTTGAAAAATGAGAATCAGATTTAAAAAAAAAAAAAAAAAGACTCACACACACCATCTAAAAAACTTACCATTTTATTTGATTTTGTGTCTCAGTTCATCCCATTTTTAGTTTTTCACCTACCAAACTAACTCTCACCGATATTTTTTTTAAAAAAAATGAAATTATTTTTTTGGTTTTAGCAGGGATAACTCCTAGAGCACAGTTGTTTTATTAATAAAATTTATGACTTTACTTGATGAGGCGTTCATATTAAATATGACAAGACCCAGGTAGACCAATCCCGGAGGCCCAATATTTTCTATCCGAGGGAGAGAGAGGAGACTCGCTACGACGTCGTTTTTCTCTGACTGAAAAATAGCGTGGGAGCAGCCGGTGTATAGACTATAGAGCATCAGATTCAGGGGACAACGTCAATGGTTTCTGTTGGGAGTACAAGATTCGGATCCTTCTTGGCCGGGCTGCCACGACGGCCTCCTTTATGTCTTTCTGCATCCTTCAAGAAATCATTTACTCCCTCCAATGTTTAATATATATTCTATTTATTTGGTTTGATTTTATTACAAAAGTTAGTTACAGTAGTTATATTAACATATATTTTTTAAAATGTCTTAATTATTTTTTTTTTATTTTTCCTCATCTTTCTTTTATTTGATTATGATTGATGGAGCAATAGAAGATAAGTTAAGAAAATATTAATAGAAAATGAATATTATATTTAGGATTATGATAAATTATATAATTAGGTCTTACATTAAAGACCGGGGACTAATAACTCAGTTTTTTTGGTTCTCAAGTTTGGTTCTACACAGCTGGCTCTACCCCATATGAATTTCTTGACTGTAATATCTTGAGTAACTTCATTTCTGCGTTCCTTCATGTTGAAACAAATCGTGGCCAAATCCCCTTGCTTTAAAGTTATTTTGTTGTCTTAGGAAGCTTAAGGGGGTGTTGGATAACTAAGAGACAGTTATCATAAGTAGGAGTAACAAGTAGGTTCTGTGTTGACATCTGGTTTCCATTATTAATGCAAGTCAGTCACAAATGTTGAATTGTTTTGGCAAGGGTGGCTTGTGTTCCTTCACTTGCAGTTGCATTTTGTGTCCTTTCCACTTGGTCTCCTTAATTTAGAAATAGACAATGTTGTCTTCTTTTCTTTTCTTTTTCTCAAAAGTAAAGAACATGTTGCTACTGATTTCTGATGTCGTACGCTAATACAACAATAACTGCTCTGCTTTCGCTGGGCAATTAATAAATCCGTCTAGGTGCGAGAGAAGGATGGAACTCGGAGCGATTAATGTGAAATACTATTTGAATTGATTGCTGTATTCCGGTGAATATGCTAAAATATTAAGTTATGATATTGTACGCCAAAGTATTAATTAGTAAACTAGACTGATATATATATATATATATATATATCAGAACAGCTAGTTGTAGAAGCGTAATAGAGGACGAGTACGTCTATCATAATCATCAAAGCCATTTGGAGTTCCGCTTCTGACGCAGCATTGATGGGCAGATCTAGTCGTGGATTCAGATTTTGCATTTATCCTCAAGTCACGTTACTAATGTGATGAGGAAGATGGCCACCTGGTATTTATTACTTCCTCGCTCCTCAGTACACATGACCCAGTGAGATAAGGAGTTAATTTTGGCACAAAATATAATATCTTAATTCATTTTATTTTTTAATTTTTTTTTTATAAGTATTCCTGTTGATTGTATGTATTATTAAGACAGTTTTTATTAAAGGGGTAGTTTAAATACACATAATTAAATAAAATAATTTTTAGAAACCAACATATATTTATCACAAAAAAATAATTTAACGAATTTTGTTAATGTTCTCAAATCTGTTACCTAACTTATATTAACTTATATATCAATTGACAGGAAAACTAACCTTATGCTAAGATGGACGAAAAGGTGGGAAGAAAATAGGTGGAGGGAATACTTGAAAGAAAAATTTTAAAAAATAATAAAGAATTTTTTTTTACTATTTTTGTGATTTTTCCACCTAATATACTTTCCTCCTTAGTTTTCTTATCATAAAAAAATATAGGGTAAAAAGTAGGGGTGTTCTCGGAATAGTACTGGATCGAAAAATTCCATTCTCGATCTCAATCTCTGAAAAGGATTTAGGAATGTTTTTCATTCCCAGTCCCTTTCTTTCTTTTTTTAAATTTTTTCCCTGTATTGAATTTTTTGTTGTGTTTTCTTTAATCGAATATAAATATATAATTTGTCCAATATTATATTATACCAGGTTATTCTAATACAAATATTTAAAGTGAATTAAATGGAACGATGAGCTTCGTTGTAGGCCTGAATGACTGAATCTGCTTGGTATCAAATGAAAGGACAAGAAAACTAACAATTATTCTTATTTTGGAAATCAAAATAGCATCATTTGATTAGTTTTCTAGTGCTTGCTCTTTATATAATATGCTTAAAGTTACCGATTCAGCTGCAAAAAGTATAAAAACAAGAGCAAAAACTTAAAATTATTTAATAGATAATAAATGAAATTAACTAAATAAACTAAAAGAACAGGTGTTAGGGATTTTCACATTTTCTTTCTATCTTGGATATTTAATAAAAAAAAGTGTGTGTATGCATACATACAGGATTGAGAAAAAATCGGGATTAAGAAGTTTCGATCACGAATAATTTTTTCCTATCCTGAATTTATTTCACAACGGAAAAATCCCGTCTTGATTTATTTAGAATTGGAACGAAAATATCGGCGACCGGAAAACGTTGGACACCCCTACGTAAACGACATGAGTAGCGATGATTGAAAGAGGTGTGGGGGTGGTGAATGGTGATGAGTCAATTTGGGGTCGAGCAAGTTAGGAAGGGGATGGGGATGGGGGAGGAAGGGGGTGGGGTCCAGCCCAATGAGTGAAATGGTCCAAAAGGGAGCAGTAATTACAAAGGTGGCCCACAATAGAAGGTTGGGCACAGCTGGCTGTGGCCCTCGTGTTAGAGCTGTCACTCAATAAAATGTCTCTTTACTCTTTTAACTTTATATTTTATTTTTGAATTTTATAAAGTGTTTTTCAAAGTTCTCTAACCCTTACTTTATTAATTTTATTAACAAAAAAAATGTTGTAATTGAAATAATAAATGTCGACAAAATAAAACATTTTCTAATGCTAGCATTACATATAAAGTTTATTTTTTTTAAAAAATAATGACAATTGACAAAAAAAAAAAATCATTTGACATTTATATGTTTTTTTGCCAGCCATTTGACACTTATAATGTTAAGGTTAGATGACCAAACTTTATGAAATTCGGGGGAAAAACCTAAGCTTTATATAAAGCTAGAGAAGTAAATGTGTATATAATTATATATGCCATACCCATGAGAAAAGTTGCATGAATCCATGAGCAACCGAAGTAAACACGATAGGGCCTTATATAAAATCTGAGTCGTCCATTTTTGGTCATCCCATGATGGTAGAAGAATTAAGGGGCAGAATTTGTGTCTTGGGATAGAAAGAAATAAAAGGGTAAGACAGGAATTAACGGAGACGCCCCTTCCGGTGTGATACATTGGGTATGTTCTAGAAAGAAGGAGTGATCCTTAATATAAATATTAAATAACTTCTTATTACTATTTTGTGCAACTTAAAATGATTAAAAATATGTCATATCATATGGTCAGGGATATAACCCCTTTTGACACTTGATTGTAAATGGTTTTCAATTATTGTGAATCTTGGGACATGAATTTGCATTTTTTTTAATGGGAGTGAAGCTACCTACCATTACAATAAATAATTTATTGATCATATAATGACGTTCTACTCTAATATAATATGAAAGTATCTAACAATAATCTTATTTATTACTATAAAAATGTAAAGTGATTCAAATTTCAGATGGATGGGTTAATTAGGAGGGACTTATATAAGTGTGAAGGTAGCACAATTAATAAATAAAAGGGTTAACGCAATATTTGGTCTCTCAAATTTATTATTATTTTAGTTTTAGTTTATCAAATTTTAAATTATAATATTATTCTTTTTAAAACACTAATACCTATAATTTAATAAAAATTTAAATCATTTTATTTTTGAGGGACCCAAACCGACCTTCAAAACTGAAATAATAATAACATTGAAATCCCAAAAACTGTATCAACCTTAAATAAAAAGAGAACTGAAAAATATAATTGAAAAAATAAAAGGAGGGAGGGGAGGTTGCTTGGAAAGAAGATAAAAGTGGTCCCTATGGGGATTGGATTGGATTGGAATGAGATGAAAATAAGAAACGATTAATTAATAATAGTAATAGGAATAATGAAAGAGGGTGAGGGAAGGGGAATGAGATGTTTCCTGGGCGGTGGTAGGTTTCGGAATCAACCGACACGAGAGAGAAAAAGGCAGAAGGCCAGGTATAGCATCCCATCCCTCTGGCTGTTGGCTGTTGGCTGTTGGCTGTTGGCTGTTGCTTTGCTTTTGGGGAGTGAAGCCTCACCCCAACAAGCGGCACCCCCCACGGATTTGTGCTTCTACTACTCCTTCCCTGCTCCCCTCTTCATGGTGTCTTTTGGGTTTTCTCAAATTTATTTTTTTTAGTTTTTTAAATCATTAAATTTTATATAAAATAAGTAAAATTTTAATATATTATAAACAAAAAATAATCTGTTTTTAATTTTTCAAATATTTAAAAAAAATGCTTAAAGTGAAAAAAATACACCATTTTTCTAAAATATTTTTAAAAAATTATAAAAATTTGAAAATAACTATATTTTTTTACTCATAATATATCAAAATTTCACTTATTTTACATAGAATTTAATGATTAAAAAAACCATAAAAATATATTTAAGAAAATTTCCAAAATAAAAGAGCAGTAGAGGGCGCAACTGGGGGTGACCCCTGCCCACCCCCCACACTTTGTTCCATGATTCCTTTCCCTCCCTTCACCAACGAACACTTCCTAACTTCTTTCTACCCCTTAACCCTACACAATAAAACTTAATTTTAACTTCTTTTTGAGTCCGGAAAGATACTTGACCTTGGATACAATTGACCTAACCTTTTTTTTGTTATATATATAAAAAATAAAAATTTCTATACAAGTTACTTAGAGTGTAATTAATATTTATTTGTCAACTTTACTCTATAGTTAGTGGTTAAATATGATTCTTTGCATTTTTTTCTTTTTCTTTCAGAATCTCATTTAATAGAGTAGAGTTGCATTTTCTTTTTCTTTTTTTCAATTTGAGACTGATTTAATAAGTTAACTGTAATTCCTTAATTCCAATGAATTGATTGACAAACTTATATTGTGGATCGGAAAAGAGTATGTCACTATAATTCTATATATAAGTCATCTTACAAACAAATAACTCATTGATGTGATAAGTGGTTTCACCCCACAAAAAAGAAAACACATATTTGAGTTTCAAAATGCGTGATCGTTAGAAAACGTGAAAATATTTTGCACTCAAAAGTCTCGGAAAAAGACCATTCTCTGTGACTTTAGGATACCTTTCATCAAATAAGAAATATAGATCATTTTTAATTAATTCACTTGTATTAATAAAAGTAGTTATAAATATTATATTTATAATAAATTTAGAAAAAAAGATATAAAAAAATTTGAAATTATAAAATCTAAAATTAGATTTGTTTTACTGAGAGTTGATAAGGGAATAACAAAACTTAATAAACAATTTACAACTCATTTTATGAGAAATATTTAATCTGGAATTTTACAAATTCAAGATTATCTTTCTAAATCTTTTTCCCTAAAATCTAATTTGTTTTTATATTATCTTTAATAACTGTACTAAATTTTAACATCATATTAATTTTTATCCTCTCTAACTATGGACATATATTAAAAGAAATATTATATACCTTTAAACCTACTGTTTCTCTTATAAAAAGGTAAACAAACACATTTTAAATGCATGCTTGAATTAATGATAAAAACTGTTTTACTAACATGATGTATAATGTACGCAATAAATACACGAAAGTTTATTTTGATATATATATATATATATATTTCAACCATTGACTCAAATAGATATTAAAAAAATCATATTTATATAATGCAGACTGGAGGTATCATCATCGTGATCAATAAGCATCCTAAAGAGTCAAAATCATCATTAATTAAACAACTACCTCGCATGTGGCAACCTTTGTTTGAAGCGTCAACATTCTCATGCCCCATCCCAAACATCATAATTTTAAATATTGCTAGCTCCACTGCCCCAAAAAAAAAAAAAAATTTATGGGAAGAAACTTAATTTAAAAGCATATGATGTTTTTTGGTTAAAAAAAATGATGGAATCGTCCAAATCATTTGGTGAAGTTTGTCGCCCATGACATTGAACTGTCTCTCAACTGCATCTGAATCATTCCTTGCTTATTATTTTTTCAGGGTCATGATTCGAATTCGAGTAGTGTCAAAGAAAGCATTGTTTCAATAATTGGGAAACATAAAGAGGGAATTTTAGAGAGAGAGAGAGTGACTGAGTGAGGCAGAGGTGTCGCGTGGGGGATGCAAGTACTACTGAGGCAGACGCTACAGCTGTCATCACTGCCTCCCCCGTCCACACACGTTTTTCATTTTCCCTTTTATCATTCCCTCCTTTTGCTTTCCCGCCTCCGTCTGTCCCTCCCTTTTTTAATTAAACACCAAAAACAAATACTCTCCTCCTCAAGAATTCCAACTTATATTTAGGAATGACTGAAACTCCTCCCACCCAAAGCTTAAAATAAAAAAAATACTTTTTATCAAGTAAAAAAAAAGTATTGAGCAAATTTGCTTTAATTTTTATATCAGATTCATTTCATTTCATTTTTTCCCTGCAAGGACACGAGTAAGGGGATCAATAAACAGTTAGTCCTTCGGTGTGAGATTCTATTAAATCTCTTTAATTTAAAAGAGACAGTTATATATTTTAAATTAAATATTAGATGATAATATTAAAAAATAAGACTCATGTATGGGAGCCTCAAGTTGCGCAAGGAAAATGTGGGGCCTAAAGTCAATTTAATATCTATAAGTGTATACGCAATCTTTTTGTCAGTAAGAGATTTTATTTATAGTATAAATTTCACGGTAAATAAGTGACTCCCTCTTATTTTAAATATAAAATGAATTTGATTTTTTTAGAGATATTAAGAAAATTAATTAAATTATTTTAAAATATTTATATTTATTATTTTTTTAAAACTATTTTTTTTAACTTATAAATTGATATATAATTTAAAGAAACACGATATATGATATGATTAAATAACTTATTTAATTTGTTTAATCTCTAAAAAAATCAACTCTATCTTATATTTAGTACAAAAGGAAATATTATATTTAAGATTGGCGTTAGTAATTAGTACTATCTTCTGTCCTTTTTATAAGCAATTTTTTTTCCTATTAGGATTGATCTTTTTTATAAACAATTTTTTCTTTGTGTCTCAAAATTTAAACTATTTTTTCCTTTTCTACCTCTATTAAATACACATCTTTATATTAATTATCCCTCACTCACCACTCATTCTCTTTTATTTACTTATTGATTACACATTCTCTCTCATATTTAATGCTCATATTTATTATTCATTCTCTCTCCTATACTTTTTTTATAAATAAGGGCATATTTAAAAGAAATATGATATTTTTGACATATTTATTATTTTTAATTTATTTTAACTACTAATTTATTTTATATAATAAGAATAAAAATTGTTCATGACCAAAAAAAAAAAGAGAGGAGTAATTACCATTAATATTCGAATCCCTTTTTAAATTTTAGTGCACCACCCGATTGGATCACGATCTGCGGCGCTTGTATTTTTTTGTGGTTGGGCCATCCGGGCCGCTGAGTTGTTTGCCCCTATCCAACCAATAGTACAATCTCGAAGGAGTCACGCGCCTGTCCATAACGCTAACGTTGCATTCTGACACCCCTCAGACACCGTGAGTTAATTAGCGCGTCTACAGCCTCGCGGCATCCACTCCCCTCACGCGCCTTTGTCCATTTTAGTCCCCACAACATGGCGAATAATAAAGGAAAAATGACATTTAGGTCCCAAGATACAGAAAATATACTAAAAAACTCCATTTAAAAAATCAATAGTCAGAAAAGTCCCTAGTGACTTTTCTGACATGAATTCCTAATGTCTATTTATAAAAATAACCCCCACTGAAATAACTAAAGAAAAAGCACATAGGAGAAGAGGGCAACACGTTTTTGTGATTAAGCCATTAAGGAAACAGAGAAAAAATGTACAGACGAAGAGCGCAGGAGGTGGAACATTTAAGAGATACAACGTGCTGTTAATGTTGTTTGGAAACATCTTCTTCTTCATCGTCCATGTACGGGTAGGCAGGTACAGAAGCGAACTGGAATTTTTTTTTCTGTGTGAAAGGTTGTTGGATTGAGATTGAGGGGTTGTCAAAGATTTAATCTTGGGCTCAAAAATGGAGTAAGTGATAGGTGGTAGACAAGAAATACTAAGAATTTGCCATACATATGATTTTGATCATTGAAATTGGGGTTTAACCTTGGGTGTGTTGTGTTTATTTTAGAGTGCTCTATTTTTGCGGCATAGTTACAGAGGAGCTGCTATTTTTTAAGTGAGAATGATGAATGTGATTGTTTTTCCTTGCTGTGAAAACGCTGAAATAAAAATAAAAAATTGTTGTAAATTTGTGCAGATGTAGTTGTTAATATGACAGTTGTTGTTGTTGTTAATATAAAACCTCTGTTGTGCTCTGTTTTTGGGTAAGTAAACAGAGGTGTGATGTACATTGTCGCTGGTTTGTGTTATTAGAAAATGTTGATATGATGATAAAAAAGTGTTGTTAACGTGTTATAAATTTGTGCATATGTAGTTGTAAATATTGCTGTGGAAGTTGTTAATACAAAACCTCTGCTGTGCTCTGTTTTTGGACAAGTTAACAGAGATGTGATGTACATTCTCGCTGGTTTGTGTTATTAGAAAATGCTAATATGATGATAAAAAAAAGTGTTGTTAACGTGTTGTAAATTTATGCATATGTAGTTGTAAATATTGCTGTGAAAGTTGTTAATACGAAGTTTGACTTGTGCTATGTTTTTTGGGAAGTAAACAGAGGTGTGGGTGTGGTTTATGTTATTAGAAAATGCTGATATGATGATAAAAAAAAAGTGTTGTTAACATGTTGTAAATTTGTGCATATGTAGTTGTAAATATTACTGTGAAAGTTGTTAATACGAAGTTTGACCTGTGCTGTGGTTTGTGTTATTAGAAAATGCTGATATGATGATAAAAAAAGTATTGTTAACGTGTTATAAATTTATACATATGTAGTTGTAAATATTGCTGTGGAAGTTGTTAATACGAAGTTTGACATGTGCTATGTTTTTGGGGAAGCAAATAGAGGTGTGGGTGTGGTTTGTGTTATTAGAAAATGTTGGTATGGTGATAAAAAAAGTGTTGTTAACGTGTTATAAATTTGTGCATGTGTAGTTGTAAATATTGCTGTGGAAGTTGTTAATACGAAGTTTGACTTGTGCTATGTTTTTGGGGAAGCAAACAGAAATGTGGGTGTGGTTTATGTTATTAGAAAATGATGATATGATGATGATAAAAAAAGTGTTATTAGCGTGTTGTAAATTTGTGCATTTATAGTTGTAAATATTGCTGTAGAAGTTGTTAATACGAAGTTTGACCTGTGCTATATTTTTGGGGAAGCAAACAGAGGTGTGGGTGTGGTTTGTGTTATTACAAAATGTTGATATGATGATTAAAAAAATATTGTTAACGTGTTGTAAATTTGTGCAGATGTAGTTGTAAATATTGCTGTGAAATTTGTTTATACGAAGTTGTGCTTCTAGACATTTTTACCTCTGTTTCTTAATATAAAATATTGATGCAAATTGTGCTTCTAGACCTTTTTATCTCTATTAATTATAAGAAATAAAAGGAATTTATTCATATTGACTTTTGGAACCAATCATAGATAAAGGTGAAATTGAAAATTTAGCCCATAGTTAATAAGTTAATTAACTCTCCTTGATATTTAAGAATTAGTTAAAAAGGATTTATAAATAGGATCAGAGTGATATGATTCATTAATTAATTTATAATACTAAGGACAGATTACAAATGAAGAAACTTGATTATCAAAATGTTATAACAATAATTGAAAATTGTCATTCCCTATCATGAAACTTGTTATTATATAATCTGCTGTTGTTATTGGGACTTGATAATTAAGTTCGCTCTTTAAGACTTCACAGTAACTCCCCTCGTACTAAAATGCCCACTTGATAAAATGATAAGTACCTATGATTTATTTGTTGTTATTCATATAAAAATTAGAATATAATGTTCATTGCATCTTATCGCTACTCAACAAGAATTAGTTCTTGATATTTTTTATCTAAGAATGTAGGAAACATTTCTTATTAGTCCCACCGGGAAAATGTATCACGCTCAACTCAACAAACTATTTTTGTTAGCATATCTGTCCTTTGCCTTGCCTCTCTCAGTAATCGATTGGGGCCCAACGACAATAGTGCATGTTTATTTTATTTTTTAGAGAATAAATTTTATAATTTATAAACTGAGTATATAAAATTTTTTTTTATCTTATTCTATAAAAAATAACTTCTAAAATTACGATTTTATGATTTGTCAAACTGCACTTAGCCAATATGTCTCAACAATTTTTGGTGCCCAGTATTTAGAACACCTTCCACACTCAAACGAGGCTGTTTGGGGTCCCTCTTTGTCCTCTCATCTTTGGTTGGTTGGGACAAAATGGGCGGGAAGGATGAAAGGAAATGACATACTCATACTATCATGCTTTCTTAAATGTAGTGTTCGTTTGGAATAGCTTATTTTTAGATAATAAGTGCTTATAAATCATGATTCACGGTATACGAGGTAAGTATGTAAGAGGAGTTTTATCTCGGCTTGCGTAATAAAGACTTATTGTCCAACAATAAGTGATCCCAAACACATATGTAGAAGTGTAGAAGTTAGTAGAGTTATTTATTTTAATTTTAAATAAAAATATTTAAACAGTCTCACAAATTTATTCTTCACATTATTTTTAAAGATAATTTTGTTTAAATCTAGCTGAAATACTAAAATCTAAATCTAGGTTTACATTTTCAATAAATTCTTGATAAGGCCAAGAGGCCTCATTAAGAATTTTTTGTATGTTATTAAAAGACCAGAATGCCCCTCTATAGTTAAAAAAGAATATTGAAAGTAGGTGTGATGATTATTTCAACTAAATTCAATTGGAGTTTTTCCCAATAAAACAATTGAAAAATTAAGATAAATAGTATATGATAACGAATTAAAGATTTATGGAATTTTCTGATATATGTTAAGATTAATTTTATGATCTTGCTAATCAGGCTTATGCTAATTAATTCATCTTCAATCTTTCTCTAGGAACAGGGGGCTCATTATACATTTAGTGCAAGGAGAATTCACGAAACAAAGGAATGGTAATATTTTAAATAGTATTCTTACATGTATATAATATATAATCTCTTGTTCATCTGAAAAAAAAAAAAATCTCTTATTCGTGATTCAATTTATTCACTTATCATTGTTTTGGTTTAAAATTGAACGCGTAATTCTTAAGATAATAATAGCATATGATGATTTGCATCTATACTAACCATGGTGAATCTTAAGCTCAACGGAGTGATCACATAAACTGTAAACTTTTCCTCAATTTGATTATAGCTTTTTAGTTCTTTTTTATTTATACAATGAAAATGTGATATTGACTAAATCTTGAAGATGCATTGATCAGGCCAAAGTGATCTACGAAATCGTAAAATTAATCTTTTTTTTTTAGTTGATACTCATAACGTTTAAAGCAGAGAAAATATCAAAAAAAAATGTTTTAAAAACAATTAAAACAAAATTAAGCATACACCTATTTAAAATTTTTTTAACTACATGGGGAAAATTTGGTCTTCTAAGAACATTTAGTAGATCACCTTGGACTGAATTTGTTAAAGCCTAGGCCTTTTGACCTGATTTAGACTTTAAACGTGTGTTTGACAACATCCTAAACTATGGTTTGCGCAACCTGAGACAAAACTTCTTACACACACTTACCTCGTAAGTCTTAAAAATCTATTAAAAAAAGCTAATCCAAACACACACTTTGTTAAAAGTAGAAGTCTGAATTTGAACTTTGATATTTTAGCTGTATTTAAATAGGATTTTTCCTTATTCTTATTAACTGCACTTATTAAAATAATTTTAATTGAGTAGTAGTTTATAATATGGATGATTAAATGAATACCTGTAAAACTAATATATATACACATTTTTTTATACAAATAACTAATTCTAAAGATCATACATCCAGCCATATGAGCATCAAATACTAAAATAAAAAATTTTCCCTGCCCTCCTGCAACATCAATTCGAATTTTCTGTACAAAAAATACTTGCGTTATGTGTAATTACAAATTTGTTCAATGAATTATTCAATTTGAATCAAATATCAGAAGATCATAACTTTGAAGCTTAACTAAACTGATAAAAATCACTCAACAATAACATCATTCTCCCAATACAAGCTCCATACACATCTGATTTGAGAAATTAAAAGCCTCCGGACACGCAAAGCAACTCTCAGCGACTCAGCCCAACCTTTTGCAAACGAATATTCCGCAAATTGATGCTGCCTGGTAGTTGGTACATTCCCAAAACACACAGTAGCGTATGATAACCATTTATATCCATTACGTATTTTCATGTTGTACAATAGTCATATACCATTCACCAAAGACAAGTATAGAGGCAGTAGCAAGGAATGGTACTTGCTTTTGTTGCCACTGCAAAACTGCAAGTGAAATCCGTGAAAGGAATTGAAGTTGAAGCAACACTGAATATGGCAGGAATATGTAGCTAAGCTAGCACCATAGCACTTGAAGTCTCGAAATGGAAGCGTATTCTGATTTCTTCTACATTTACCATTCCTATTACCATGTTCGGGTGAAGAGTGTGTGAAACGTTAAAGAACCAAAACGGAGGGCGTTACAAACAACAGCGAAGGTACAGCTCCTAGGGATTGGAGGGAGTATCTTGTAAAATCTTGAGGTGGGTATGGAAGGAAAATGATAGATACCACAATAATGATGAGAGAGAGAGAGAGAGAGAGAAAAAAGATGGAGTCACTTTCACTCATTTGTCTGCTAGTGTGTGGTGCGAATGTTGGAAGCATGGAAGCAAAGCAAAGGCCGAGAATGGCGGCAACCCTATCCCTCAATCATCCTAAATCCCCACCCCAACCTTCTTCCAACCACTACCAATACCAGAGAGAGAAATAGAGAGAGAGAGAGAGAGAGAGATTACTCGTAGCAGTCGTACCAGTGTGGTGTGAGTGTTATTAGCACTGCTAGAACAGGGTTTATTAGTTTGCTTTGCCTCAAAAGTTGGGTGTAGCGCGTGGTTTCCTATTAAGGAAAAGTGGGGTGATTTTGATTAGGCTGAGTTGTGTGGGTGAATCTGGCGTGTAAGACAAGGAAGAGTGAAAGAGTGTTTGTTGAAGGATTCGCTAGTAAGAGATAGACAGATGATGATGAAGATGGTGCCTCATAATCACCACCACCGTCCATTATCGCCATTTGATAACGATTCCTGTGCTGGGGGTGGTGGTGATGGCGATGGTCCCACCACGACTTATTCTGTGTCTACTACTATGTATAATAATATGACTCATCATCATCAACATCATCATAATAATATAAACGATCTTGTTAGTGGAGCTTCTGTTTCTCCTGCCGCTGTTGCTGCAGCAGCTGTTCATAGTGGGGGTGCTGCTGTTAGAACTTTGCAGCCTTTTGACATTTCCACTTCCCCTGCCTTCAAATCCCCAGGTTTGTGTTCATTTCATTTTCCTTCTGGTCAAAGCTCACTCACTCCTGCTTATATTTTATTGGGGGTTTCTTGCTCCATAGAAAAATAGTATAAAAGAAAGAGAAAAGGAAAAAAAAAAGGATGAGAGTCAGAAGAGAGAGAAGAGAGGATGAGGGTGGTGCTGTGTTTGTGTCTGAGTCTCTGATGCTTTGTGTGGTGTGTTTTGGCTGTGATTGTTGTACATAATAGGGGCGATGGCGGCTTCTTTAGGATTCCCTTTCACAAATGCTCAATGGAAGGAACTTGAAAGGCAAGCTATGATTTACAAGTACATGATGGCCTCTGTTCCGGTTCCTCGTAGTCTCCTAATCCCCACTGCGCTCACCTCTGCTTCTTGCTCTCCCTGTATGACCCTCTCTCTCTCTCTCTCTCACTGTTTGTATCTCTGTGTATTGTTCATTGTGCCTTTTTCTGCTGTCTTCATTGTTTGCAATATCTCAAAAGTTCATATCTTTATGATGTCGGTTCAGTCTGGCTTATCAGTGATATCTTTGCCTTTTCTCATGAGTAGTTGATGGTGGTTTTAATCTGAGGCTGTCTAGTAGCAGCACTGATCCAGAGCCAGGGAGGTGCAGGAGAACTGATGGAAAAAAATGGAGATGTTCTAGAGATGTGGCTCCTAACCACAAGTACTGTGAGCGTCATATGCACAGAGGTCGTCCCCGTTCAAGAAAGCCTGTGGAAGTTCAGACGGACGGCGGCGGCGCCGCCACCACCACCGACAACAACAACAACCTGCAAAACAAAAGGGCTCGCCAAGGTTTTCATCATCCTTATCCTGCATCTGCAGTTACTGTGGCTGTTTCTGGTCCCACCATCACAAATGGTGGATCTTCTTCTCAGTTTCTTCAGTCTACTACTAGCGGTCAGACATTTCATGAATCTTCCCTTTCTCTAGACAAGTATGGTGTCAAAGCAGCTAATTTTGGATCTTTGGCTTCTGTGCCATCTGATAGCCAACCCAGGTGGGTGAGGATGACTTTAAGTTTTTCAGTTTGGTTACTGTTAACTTTTTTTCTTGATAGGTTGATTGATTCTTCCTTATTCTTTTCCTTGGGCTTTGGTTTTGAGATCAGGCACATCTGTTTGGTTGGTCAGAAATTTTAAGAAAAGAAATTTATAAAGGTTACGTTTTTTTTCCTCCTAAAGAACATGACTGTGATCCCTTGATCTTTAATCCTTTAATATTAATATGTGTGTGTATCCTGGACAAAAAGGAAATGTTTGTAGTTAAATGTCTTATTCCTTGTTCTGAGTCGTAGGCGCAGAGAAAAAGCTGTATTTGATGTTGTTCTGTCACAATAGACTTGACTTGATGATTTAAACGTGTGAAATGAAGGGGCTTGGACTGGATGCTGAAGGGAGATCCCATTTCCATGGCTGCTTCAGATCAAGAATGGCAGCCTCTGATGCAAGCTAAAGCTGATCTGATTAAACAGAGTCCCTGCAACAACAACAACAATGCCACCATTTCAAGTTACGAAGATGTTCTGTATCTGAGTTCCTATGCGTCTTTCAACTCAGAACTGGACCAACAAAACAGACGTTGCTCTCTGTTCGTTAATCCTCTCCTTCCCATGGAGAATTCAGAGTCCCTAAAACCCAGAGGATTCATTGATGCTTGGTCTAATGCAGAAACAGTGGAAAACAACAATGGCAACACCAGCAAAAGCCCTGTTTCCTCAAATGCTAAACTGCCCCTTTCTTCTCTTGATTTATCAATGGGTGGTGGCTCTGTGGGGGATGAAGAAATGGGTTCTATTCACATGGGTTTAGGCCTAATGGAGCCTGATGGAGATACAGAAAATGGCAACAAAACCCATCTTTCTAATTGGCTTCCTCCTGCTGCACCCTGGGCCGGTTCAACAACACCTGGGGGTCCCCTGGCTGAGGTTCTTAGGCCAAGCGCGGTGGCTTCGGCCACCGAGGCCGCTTCCAATCCGCCGTCTCCGGTGATAACAAATGCCGAAGCTGGCAGTCCCCTGGCAACAGTGGTGTCATCTCCATCTGGGGTTTTGCAGAAAACACTGGGATCCATGTCTGATTGTAGTAGCAATAGTAGCCCAACAGTGGCATCTTCAAGGGCCAATTCTGAGTTTGCCTTGCTCTTGTTCAATAAAGCAAATTAGGGTCTCTTTTTTAAGTTGAGCTTCTTTAATTTGGGATGGTATCAAGTATTATGTAATCTTTGATTTGTTTGGCTATTTAGTTAGCTTACAGATTTTCTGGGTGTTTTGTATACTCACAAAATCTGCAACTTGTGCTTAATATTACTGTGAAGAAGAAGAGGCTGTGTTCTGTTTTTCAGGTGGGTATGTTATCTCTTAGGGGGACCGTTCTGTGCGGTTATTTATGTTTCGTCCGAGGGAACTTGACATTGACTAGGTCAACTCGCCCTTTCATCTTGAACCTTCGACAAGGAAAAATTATCTTCAAGAACACTTCTCAAATTTTTTTGCTTTTTTGTTCCCTGCTATCTCCCATTAGTTAATCCAAGATCGAATCTTTTTTCCTTCTTGGGCAACAACCCAATAACTATGATTGTTTGTCTCACTTTTCAATGCAACGTGTCAAATATTTAACGCCGTTGGGTAATACGTGTCACCCTTGAGATCTTGTTTGGATATGTTGAAATCTGGAAACACTAAATTCTCTCCCGCACTTTTTTTTCTTCTCCTTTATCTTTTGCACGAAACCAAAGGGGTGGGTGGTCACAGAGCTGGGGCGTGTCAAGGACTCGGTACTTTTGGTCCTACCAATGGCCGAAGAAGAAAAAGGTGTATTATCATTTCAATTTTTCATTAAGTGGAGTTACTACTACTGTTTCTTTTGAGTTGGTTATTTCAAGGGGGACATGAACTTCCTCGGCAGCTTCAAATTGGGGTGATCATGTCGAAGCCCATAGAGAATTATGTCCTGTTCGAGCAGAATCAGGAGGGTCCCATCCTCCTCGTAAAGTTATTAAAAAAAAGGTGCTCTATCAAGGAAGCTCGAGACCCTCGTTTTCTTGAGGTTTTGAAAATATAAGATCAATGTTTATCTTGCCGTACGTTTTTTGTTCCCAGCGCAAAGCTCCATTCCCGAATATGAATACTTTATTGGTGAAGTTGGGAACAAAACTGGTTTTAAATACTCTACGATGAGCAGCAGGCGGATGATAATTATTGGGTATACCGAAGGCTTAGATTTCAATTATCCGTGGTCAGCAGATGATGAAATCAATAATTTTGACCCATACATGCTTGTTCTCTCTTTTTTTACTCCTATAAAACCTTTCTTGAAAACTGTGGATTAAAGAACCTGTCAAAGCATAAATTTACTAGTAACGCAACATGCCTAAAGTTGGAAGGAACCGATACCATCTTCTGCAAAAGGCTGTAAAAGAGGAATATGAATGCGAACACAAAAATACCCCACTTCATTCAACAAGATTAGAATTTTTTTCCTCAAAAAAAAAAAAAAAAAAAAACCCACCTCACCTAAAAAGCTTCTATTGACCCTGTTCTTTTCTAGTCGCGGAATGGGTCTACATACTATATAGGAACGGGGCATATTCCTCTGCACCACCACATTAATGCTAGTTAATTAAGTAAAGAAAAAAAAATTCTCAATTGTTAGATTGAGATCATTCATCTGTACTACAATTAATAAGGTTGTACAATTTGAGCTAAATAATGTTGGACAACAAACACTAATAGAATCAAATCCTTGAGTGTTACAGTGTTGCTACTTTTGCGGGCTTGAAGTCCTCTGCCTTGGTGCACTCATTGAGCGAAGCCGGGCCTTGGCAGAAGCAGTGGCAGCCATATAGTTAGGCACTGAACCGTCTTGCACTGAATATATGGGCTCCGTGGTGCAACGAGGACTCGCTGATGATGAATGTGCCTGAAGAAGATTCTGCTTCATCTTTCTAGGTGATGGTGTCACTATTTGGGGCTGTAAAGAGACCTCACAGTGGGCTCTATGCATTGGTGAAGACAAAGCAAGCGTATGGCTTCTAAGTGGAGAATTGAACTGAGGCTTGTAGTTATATCCACAACATGTGTTTGAGTAAGGTCTAAAAGTGTCTATTTCAACTATTTTGATAGGGTCTCTTTGATCAGACGAGGATCTTCCTGTGCTTTGATCTCTGTTCAAGCTTCTCCTTCTTCCTGTTCCAATCCATGGATCAGACCATCTAGAGATTTCCTCTGCCTCTCCCTCACTGGCACTGGGGTCCGCGCAAGTTCTCCATATCTAGTTACATAAAGCAACAAGTTGGCCAGTGTCGTGACAGTACTAATAATTTTTCAGGTTAAGAAACTGAAAACAAAGGTTTATGAAACTGGCTAAACCTGTTGAGAGAAAGCATCGGCCAGGTCCTCTTCTCGTTTCGAGGCAACTTCCTTGGTTTTCTTTAGAGAAGCTCGAATCTTTTCTATGGTTTGTACTCCATCATCTCTACAGTACTGCAGAAGAGTAAATAAAACATCAGATATAGAACTGGCATATCTTTCAGAACACAATAATGTTGAAGGATGAAACATACAATGGACTTGATGTCAGTTAAATGTGACACCCATGCATTAGAGGAATCACTCAGTCTAGAACCAGAGCTTCCATGTTGAGAAATCTTCTTAGCTCGCTGTTCACATAGCCGAGTTTGAACTCGAACAAGAGCTTGCATACACTGAAGAGTAAACTTTGCTCTTTTTCTGACATTATGACCTCTCACTAATGCCTGCAGCTTCACTAGTCCTTTAAGTGCCCTTAGTGCTCTTCTTGCCTTTCATATGCAAATCATCAAAACGCACAACAATGAGGGATCCTCATTCTCAAAGATATATATATATATATATATATGTAGCAATCAACAAACAAGTCAAATCCTCTATTTACCAGATAACCTCTGAAGGCTGTTTGAATAGTGGTTGCAGCATAATGGCGTCTGACAAAGATGGACGGCCTTGCCAGTCGAACAGCTTCCACGGCCGCCTGAGCAGATGCCACGGCCGCCTGAGCCGCAGCTGTAGTTGCCATGGCTACTGCAATGACGTGTCCTTGAGGATCAGAATCAACTACCTCAGACACATTACTACTTGCTGCAGCAATATCAGCAACAGTAGTTATAGTTCTTTCCTCAGAAAGCTGATGAGTTACTACTACTGTTTCTTGACCCAACGCCTTCCTAAAAATCCATCTTCGCTTTCCCCTCTTCTGCGTTATACACATTCACAAAAGAAATCAACCACTGTGCGCAGAAAGTGAAATGGCAAAAGCATAAGGGTGTTTGAAATTGTATACCTTTCCTCCTCCTCCTCTGCTCTGGTTCTTCTCTTCTTCTGCTACTGCTTCTCTTATCGATTTCTTTTGTTGGCGACCTGAAAGCCCTTTTCACTGCAGTCAGCCAAGAGCTTGCTCCTACCTTCCCCATGAAAACATAAAACACTGCTGCACAAAAATCTATAACTTAGGCAGGTCCAATTCTTTTCTGCTTCTCTGGGTTTGAGTAGTTGGTATGTTTAAATGCAACAAGCACAGGAGATCAGAATGAAGAGGGTAACAAACAAATCATAGGAGTCATTGCTTTTGATGACTGAAATCATGTCAGTCTGATGCATGTGGGTTATAGCAAGTCCATGCATTTGGGAATAGCGAAGACCTCCATCATTATGTATGCACTAATGCACATACGGGGTTAATTACTTTTGCAGTAAATAATGCTTAAAACTTTGGTGTTTTCTGTGGCGTGTTTGATATGGTGCTTTGTGCCAGTGGTTCGATGCAACCTTCAAAGTGAGAAAGTACTCTCGATAATGCAGAAAGCTGAAATTCTCACAGGAAGCAAGTAAAAGAGAGGAGGTTGTTTATTATTCTATTCTGCTTCCAAGTAATCCAGTATATATGGTCATTAGCGATCCAAGTAACTTGATTCTCTCTCTATCTCACACACACACAAACACGCATACACCTATATATAATCATTATATTCTAGTTTATTGAAGACATGCATGTATAATTAGTAGTAAATTTTTTTAGAACTTTTATGTTCGTTATATATAAATATTTATATATGAGTGAGAAGTTTGTAAACACTGGCGGGCCTTGATGTTTACCAAAGTGGGAGAGTTTAAGATTGGAGGATAACTGCATGAGATCCATGAGGCTTTTTTTAATTTATTGACAACAAAGACACTGACACAGTGAATATATGCTCCTCCAAATAGGAACGGAACTTTATTTTTTATTCGTAATATAGGGGATTAGGCTGTGGACCAGTCAAACTTCATTGGATTCTCCGGTCATGCTTTAAAAGTTTATCGTTATTTTCTGTATCTGCTGGTCTCACTTGCTTGGATCCAAATCTGAGTCGTACTCGGCCCACTTTGCATTTAAGAGCTTTTCCCTGATGTGCGTGGGCCACTATTAGTTGTGTAGAAGTGGGAAGCAACAAGCTTTTTATGTGTGTGTTTGTTTTAACGTTTGGAGGTAGTAAACGGATTTAAACAGTGATAAATTGAGATTGAACAATGATCTGGATTTATATGGGTGTTTGTTTTAGTGATTGGATTTAAGATGAAAAAATTTATAAGTTGGAAAAAGTCATAAGCCTCAAAATGAAGCTTATTGGAGCTTATGTGCATGTGTGTGTATAAAAAAATATTAATAGGAGTATTTTTATATTTTTGGAGATCAATGAGGTACTCAAAATCACTTCTAATCACAAAACTTCTTTTATGTAAAATGTTCTAAATAATTTTCTATTTCTTTAGATTATAATCATCTGCTAATTAGATAATACTTTGGGATAAGAGTTTAGACAAATTTTGAGTTTTGTTAATATATGACTGTAAAAATGTAGAGAATAATTAATAATTAATTTTAATCAGTTTAGATTTATTATTTAGTTGTTTTATGATTTTATAATCAATTTTTTTTATAAACATGTCATAAATTAATTTCTATATAGTGTTTTTACCCATTAAATTTAGTTTAAATAATTTATTTGGATTATTAGAGGTATTATTGAGGTTTTAATCGGTTTATTTTGTTATATTTTGAGTTATGTGAAAATATGAGTTAGGATTTAATATTTAAATTAAAGTTTGATATAATTTATAAAATTTAAATTTGATGTGCATAATAGAAAAGATTTTTGGAGTGTACCAATTTAAATTAGAGTTTGATATAATTTTATTTAAAATTGTACCATTGCCAAATTTTCAAATTTAATTTTTGAGAAAATTGTGAAAAAATCTCTTCGTGTGTACATATCTTCATAGGTCCCATTTGACAATTAAGTTGCCAATGAGGGCTTTTTTCACAATTATCCCTTCATTTTTTCATTTTTCATAATATTTTCAATTTTGTCTATCTTAATTAATATAAAAGTCACTTATGCAAAAGTCAAACCAAACATCATTTACTTTTACATAAGTTACTTATCCAATCGCTAATCCAAACACTCATCATTTTATCCAATCTAACTTTTTTTCAATCTTAAGATTCTATAAATTTAAGTAAAAATAAGTTACTTATCCAATCACCAAAACAAACACACCCTATATTTATTTGCTACAGGATTTGCAAGCGAGTTCATGTAAGGTGAGAGTGCTTGGAGTGAAAATATCAGTGTATGTATGTACAAACGAAACATAAAAACGACTTAGTCCATTTAGTAAAAGGTTTGTTTTATAACCATAAGATTGTGAGTTCAAATCTTACCGTTATGAAGATCTTATTAGTGGGCAATCTTGTAAGTATCTCTGTAAGTGCTCTTTGAGTCTAAATGCATACTTTGACCCTAGTAAATCCCCAAACTTTTGTACAGGAAAAACTACAGCTATAGTTGGACAGTGAGCTATATAGTTTTAACTAAGGTGGATATGATATTTCAATTATTCAAATGCAAATGACTTTACTTCATTGATTTAAATTCATAGTACCATCAGCAGAGTGGGGTTTACCTTACCTTATGGTCTGGTTGTTACAAGAAAAATACAGGGGGAGGCATGAGGAAGAAAATTGTTTTATGAGTTTGAATTAAAAAAAAAATGAAAAATTGGGATTAGAAGTTTATAATTAATGTTTGCTATTCTTTTATCTTATATATTCTTTTTATTAAAATTTTATAAACGTACCTCTTTAACTTTTTTTTTAAAATCAATCGAACTAGTTAAATTTTTCCCTCCATTTCTCTCAAACCAAATGGACTTTTAGATGCTAAAAAGACTTTTAAAGTAATAAATTATACTACCTTTAAATCTTAATATAAGAGTTAATTGATTAATTTGAGTAGATTAAGGAAGTTAGTTGTATAAATTGGTTATTTGAAACAAATATAGATTAATCTTTTTAAAATGTCATCTTTCATTATAACTACCGTTGGATAGAAATTTCTTAATATATGTAATTAATAAGAATATTTTTTAAAAATTATAAATATAAGAAACAATAAACTGAGATTTTATATTTAAAATCAAATTCAATATCTAATGCTTATATCAAGGATAGAGGTAGTATCCATTATATATAGAAAAAGGAAAACATATTTGCTCGGGTCTAAGCTTAGACGCGCCTTTTTGACATTTAAATGTGATATCATTATCTTTTACAAATGGATCAACAAGATAGAATAGCCATGAAATGGAAAATTGCTCTATGAGAAAATATTACTATCTCCCGTTTTTAATATAAGATATCGTTAATAGTATAATTTGCATCAATATTTTATATTAAGAAACAGAGGTAATACAATTAAGCAAAGATATTTCCAAAATTCATTTACATGATAAACTTTTTTTCTGTTTTTAAAAGTAAAAAGAAAATAATTTAAATTAAAATAACCATAGAAGATCAATTCCAATCGCGTTGACCCCTAATTTCATAAGTGATTACTTAATTGAACTTAAATAAGCACAAGTCTAATATGTACATGTAAGGCTGTTAGGTATCTTCTTTCCTACAAGCACATCAAGTTATCCGTTAACCAAGTACTCCATTCTACATGATTTAATTGAGGGCCTAATATTCTACATTTCCTTTGTTTATGCTCATTTAGAACAAGGCAATGATCAGCCCCAATATTATCTCTCATGTTTTAGGACAAGCAAGCACCACTAAAAAGAGGGGCTATTTTATAGTGGTTAATTTGTTACATTTGTCACGGTTGCTTAAACTGCTCCTAGGTGGTCGCGGTTAAGGTTCTTAAACCACTACAAATGCTTCTGCCAATGCTCGTCCGCCACTTGGCGCCAGTTGAGACAATACAATTTTGGGTTCTACAAGAGCCAGGACACCATTACCTTGATGTCGTGGCACTAGAGAGGAATTATGCATTTTTTGACACTGTTGCTGACACCTTAATTAACTTCCAGAGAGCCTAATTAACATGACTTTGATTTTTACCTCTGTGATCTCCATTTTCTTATATTAAAAAGAAAATAATTTAACATGACTTTGATTTTCTTAATTACCTCTTGCTCAAAATGCTTAACTCCGCCCATAAGAAATCAACAATTATGAATGAAATACTTGTTTACCTCAATTCTATTATCCTGTAACTCATTTTCTTAATGATATTCGCAACATGGCTCAATTATTTTAATTTTTCTTTTATGAAATTATACAAACGCTTGCTGCTATGAATTGATAACTCTAAATCTTAGCTCAAACATCGATATCAATAAATATACGACATCATGTGCCATCAAAATCAATCACAAATTAACTGGCCAAGTGTTTGATCCTAGTTAAGAAGAAGATTGTAACTTATAGTCTCCTCGTTTTTCAATTGACGAAGCCAATGTTTTAAAAGCCGGATCGGAAGTCGAGCCGGAAAGGTCAACGGATCATGGTTCAACCGGTTGGAACGGTCGAGGCCGTTCGGTCGGACCGGTGACGTAATAATTAAATTTAAAAATAATATATATTATTTATTACGATTAATCTTCAGTCCAATTTCATATGAAGTTAATAAAATCATAAATACCATTTAAGGAAGACCATTAAATCAATCATCAACCTAACAAAATGTATTAACAATAATGATTTCATGACTTGTCAAATATTGGTAGCTCTTGATTGATCCAAGCATGAGTTTCTTGAAAGGCATTAGACCATACCACTCCGATCCTATTTATAATTTTTTTTTTTACAAAAAAAAATTGGTCCTATTTATCAATCTAGTTTCAGTGTAATAAATGAGATTGTGATAATTTTACCCCTATTTATTGTACAAATGAAGAAATAATTTAAAGATAGATAGAGAATTGAAAAGTACCCATTTATAAATGAGGGTATAGTCATAAATTTACCCCATAATCATTGAATCAATTACCTCTCTTTGGTATGTGAAATTTAGTTAAAATGAATTTATAAATACGACTAGAGTGGTAAATGTCATCAACATATTGAGAAAATGACCTAAAATTAAGACCTTCAATTCAATCTCAATACTTCTAATTTCATCCTTAGCTTAAGGATAAACCTCATTGCCTTTTTCTTCAAAAGCATTTTTATAAAATAGTTTGCAACAAATCAAATTATTAAAATTAGTAACATATAATATACTTGGAAAAAAAAAAGTAACATATAATATAAATAAAATAAAATAACATATCTAAAATTTATATGCCATTTTTAATTTTTTTTTCAGCATCAAATATAAAAAAAAATTGCAGAAAAAAAAAAAATTTCTAGCTTTTTAATTGGACCGGACGGTTTTTGAAAAACCGGTCCGGTTTCCGGCTCAATAACGGTTGACGGCTCAAAACCGGCTAAACAACGGTCCAAAACGGCTCCTTTAGAAAAACGGCTCAATGCATAAATCCGGCCCGCTTCAATGACCGGCCGACGGTCCAACCGGTCCGACCGCCCGGTCCGATCCGGTTCTCTAAATAGTGACGAAGCACAGTGACAGTTTTAGAATTAACTTGGTGGCCAATTTCCACAAATAGTATATAAGAACAAAAAGCTATCGCAGGCATTCAACGACAACTGTACAATCGACTTCAGCTTAGTGTCCCTATGAGCATTCACGGTCCTACGTATAGACTTGTATTAGCCGGAAGAATGGTTTGCCTTTTGTAATTAGTTAGGAAAATAACATATCAGGAAGAAAGACTCGTTTAGGAGCTTATGAAAGAGTATAACATATTGGCCTCTTTCCGTGAGGAGCCCTTTCCGTGGGTTTAATCTCCAATGGAGAGAGCTTCCCTCTCCATTACGGAGTGTAACTCCCTACCCATTAGGGAGAGTTTTCTTGACTTTGATGTTTGGTCGAGTTGGTCCCCCTTTCTTTGACAGTCGTCGGGGAAGGGTGTGTCGACGGGAGAGTTTCTCTAAGCCCACCTTTTGGACATTTCAGCGTGACGGACGGAACTGAGAAATTCTATTTTTTTGGGTACAAAATTTTTAGCTGGTTGGGTCTCAGCGGCATGTCTCCAAGATCAAACATAATTTTATAGTTATGAGGTAATTTCTTCACAATTTGGACTAACAGTTGTTGGCTCATAAATTCTATTTGAATGTGTAAAACTCTTTTTATATGGTACGTTTAATTTATTTTTACGCATGTTTTTTCTAAAAAAATAGAATTGCAGAAGTAAAGAAAATTGTACTGCAATCAAACCTATAAAAACATCACTATTGATGCGAAGGACTGTTTTATAATCTTAGTAACTAGTACTTATAAATGCTTCGCTAAAAAAGGAAAACATATTTGCTTGTGCCTAAGCGCACCTTTTGGACATTTCAGTTTGGTGTTTTTATCTTTTAGAAATGGGATTTAATGCGATGAGCGAAATAAAATTGACATGAAATGGAAATTCAAATCGCTCAATATATGACAAAATTAAAGATCACAATTAAACAAAGATACTCTGTTTCCAAGACTTGTGCTGAAAATGGAGAAATTATGGGCTGTTTGATTTTGTTTTTAAAAATTATTTTTCTGTTTTTAAAAACAATAAAACCTGTTTGGTAAATTGTTTTTTTAAAAAATAAATTAAACACTAAAAAAAAAATAGTTTTTAGTTGTTTTTTTGTTTTTGTTTTCCTATTTTTTTATTTTTTGAGGCTGCCACTTATCCACTATTGACACTATATTATCAGTGACGACCACCGCCGGCGACCGCACCGCCACATCACTTTAAGAACAGATTTTTCAAAGAAACTATCCAAGCATATTTTGTTTTTTGTTTTTTTTATCTTTAAAACTTGTTTTCAAAAATTATTTTTTAAAACTGTTTCTAAGAATAAAAAAATAGAGAATAGAATCAAACAAGTACTATATTATCAATCCACCCCCATTTGAGCCCTAACCTCCTCTCTGGTCTAAAATGCCTCAAATGATAAAAACAATTTACTTATTTGAAGGAAAACCCTAAAAAATGTGTTTTAAATAAGGTAATCAAACTCAGACCGGTCACTGAACCGGTCGGGGTACTGGGTTAAGGGTCAGTAGGTCAGACCGGAGTTAAACCGGAACTAAACCGGTGAGAAATGGAAGATTTCAGGATTATTAATATGAAATTCTAAAGAAATTTTTTTAAAAAGTTGATTTTTAAAAAATAAAAAATAAAAAACTTAGACCGGACTGGTTTACTGACCGGTTTGGCGGTTTCCGGGCCGGATTTACCGGTCCGGTCCGGATTTGAGTACTCTGATTTTAAACACTTGGCCAATGATTAAACGAACTCCTTCTTGTAGAAAATTAAACATGGTCAAAGAATAGTAATATATAAATAGAACTCAACAATAGAAGAACAGAGGGGAGGAGAGATGCTCAAAAGGCGGGAAATGCTAGCAGGACGGTAGAAAATCTGGTTTGAGTCTTGCCCAAAGAGGAGGAGGAGAGATGCTCAAAAGTGTGACATTGGTATGCTCTAAACTAGAATTCCACCGCATTTGCCTGCGTTGGCACATTGTCATGCGTACAAGTCCACTCTTTTTATTAGCCATTTTATTAGTCCAAACTCACACGTTAATATATACACTTGGACTCCTTTAGCACAATAATGTTTTGGACATTTTTTTGACACATTGTCATGAGTCCCTCATTAACTTGAAGGAAGGGCCTTAGTAAGGATGTGAGTTTTCCAACTCTAACAGTTAGTTTTAAAGATAAAGTTCCCTCAAAGTCCAAGGATTTATAATTATTATTTACAATGATGCTTTTATTGAGAATAACAACCAAAGATGGCTACTTACAGCTACAGAGGGTTCTAAGTAGCCAGATGGACTGACCAGTAGGAAACCGAGCAAAAAACTGAGTGAAGTACTGTAGTATGTAGTATGGAGTTGCAGAGATGTCAACTATTGAGGGGGTGCATTGTATTGAGTCCCATCTTAGAGGATTACCTTGAAAGGGGGGCTTAAGACTTTAGTCCCCAAGTCCAACCTCTAGCTTTTAAAATATAATTCTAAGGGTTTACACTTGTTACACACAGTCGCACAATATTTACAACAGGAAATTGGTCTCTATGGATCGAAATTGACAGGGCGGGGAAAAACCAATTTCCACAGCAAGACCATTAAATAGAGTTAAGAGTAAGCGAATGATTTGCCTTTTATAATTGGTTAAGAAAATAAAATATAAGGAAGAAAGACTCAATTTTAAATTTGATCTAAAGAGAAATAAATCTTTTGAATTAAAGAATATAAATTAAATGTAAGGAAGAAATTAAAGACTCAAATTGGTCTCACGAACAAGAATAGTTTTTTTTTTTTTTTAAAAAGAAGTGTTGCGATAGTATTGTGGGTCTATAAATAGCGGTTAATGCTTCCCATACATTTACAAGCTAAAGTCACCATGGGAGTGATGAAGAAGATGAAGTCATTTGCTTCTGTTATGGCCATAACACTGCTTTTACTCGCCATCTTCTGCAACAACCTCGCTTCTGCTGAGTTCAAACTCGGTAACTTTCCTTTTCCTTCCTTCATTCTAACGTTTTCCCTCTATATATATATATATATATGTATGTACGTACGTACGTACGTGCCCATTATATTAATATTTCGTTTAATTTATGTCTTGAGTTGCAGGACGGACACTTTCGCAGGTGTATGGCAGTCCTGGAGGATACATGTACAGCCCTCCTACTTACGGCGGACCTTCGCCTCCGGGCCAAGGATACCGCCCTCCTACTTACGGCGGACCTCCGCGCGGAGGATACGGCCCTCCCGGAGGATGCGGCCCTCCTGGATACGGCGGATATAGCCCTCCCCCTCCTAGTTACGGCGGATACAGACCTCCGGGATACGGAGGATACCGCCCTCCCTACTCTCCCTCAAAACCATAGTTATGATCATAAGTCATAACTTACTTATTCTGGTTTATATTATGTGCCTTTTGGACCTCTATAAAAATAATAACTTAAAATAAACGGATCCAAATAAAGCACTGTGTGTCCTTAGCTTAATTATGGTGTCCAGAAGTTAGTTGAGAACACTATATCTACGTTTATCATCAGTTCTCACGTGGCACACACAAACACCAAACCTTCTGGATAAGTTTCTTAGTTTTTGTACTCCCCCAGTTTATGTACTCTACCCCCACTCCTGTTTAATAATTAATACTCTATTTACTACCTCTGTTCCCACTGTTTTACTTAATTAATGTTCCAAATATAAATTAATATACGTACATACTCATGGCTTATTAAATATTATCATCGGTCCTAAATATAAGATTCAGTTGATTTTTTTAGAAAATTAAAGAAACTAATTTAAATAAATTTAAAGTATTTATATTTATCGTTTTTTCTTCAAACTAATTTATCTGAGTTATAAAATGATATAGAATTTAATTATGCATAACATATGATATGATTAATTAATCAACACACATGTGCAATGAGGTGAATCAAGTTTACTAGTTTAATTTTCAGGTAGCGAAGAACATGGTCAAATGACAAATATATAGTAACTTTTAAAGCTCAAACCAAGGCTTTTCACCGATAGTGGTGGTTATTTATAGTTCATTCCTCTGAAAGTTGAGTGGCTCCTGATTCTTGACCCAACGGCTTCCTAAAAATCCATCTTCGTCTCCCACTCTTCTGCATTAGACACAGACGCAAAAGAAATCAACTGCTTCGGTTCTTAATCAGTTACTACACTATATGCAGAAAGTAGAAATGGCGGAAGCACAAGTGTGTTTGACATTTTATACCTTTTCCTCCTCCCCTTCTTGTATGCATTATTACTATATATATGGATACACTATATATGCACTCTTAGAACTTAGAATATAATTAGGGATATTGAGTAAATTCTGTAAAGGACAATATATATTTTGTGTTTGTTATTTGTTAGTATAGAATAGGAAAGGTGTTATTTTTGTAAGCAGTCACTGAGAATATAAAGGTCATATGAGTAATGACGTGTTACCGTCTGCCTCTAGTTCTCACAAGTTACTTTGTTATAAATAGGTACTTGGTGTATGCGAAATTTGATCAATTAATGAGAATTATTTCAGTTCCCTCATGTATTGTTTCCACTGAGTTTTTCATCGGGTTCTGGATTTATCATGCACGAATAAGGTTTATTGCTTTTGCAGCAAATAATGCCTAAAACTTTGGTGTTTTCTGATGTGGCGCGTTTAATATGGTGCTTTGTGCCCGTGGTTACTGGTTCCGGACAAGCTTCAAAGTAAGAAAGTGTACTCTCGAAAATGCAGAAAGCGGAAATGCTCCGGAGCACTTTTTCCGTGATTGGTAAAAATGTGCTCATCGCTTGTCCATTGTCTTAGATTGATTTTAGACAGTTTATATTTAATTTAATTTTTATATTTCAAATAAAATTTTATTTTAATATATGTAAAATAAAAAATAAAAATAATCTTATAATTATCACTTTTTATAAAAATGAATTTATTATTTAAAAAAATCACAAATTAAAAATTTTAAATTTGGACAATTCAGATCAAGGTGGGGGGGAGGGGGGGAGAGAGGTGTTTATTCTCTTCTGCTTCCAAGTAATTAAGTATGGTCATTGACTCATTAGCGATCCAAGTAACCAGATTTTCTCTCTCACACATACAACCATGCACACGAATAATCATTCTAGATTAATTGTTGAAGACATATGCATACATAATTAATAAATTTGAAGATGTTTGATGTTCATTAATCATTATATAATTATATATAATATATTAATATTTGTAAATAAATTTAGTAAGAAGTTTTTGTCAATACTACTACTAGCGATTCTTAATGTTATCAAAGTGATCTATGTGGAAGAGTTTAAAGTTAGAGACGATAACTGCATGAGATCTGGAAGCGTTTTTCATTTATTTACAACAAAGACGACACAAAAGCAACTGAAAATTCTTTATCCGGTAGACGATTCAAATCTAATTTGGATGGTTTAAAATGAATTTCCTTTTTCACTTATACTTTTTTTAAAAAATATTTTAGTATTTACAAAATCTAAAATAAAGATAATTTCTTAACTATCAGTTTTTTTAAAAAAATTGTTTTTTATTTAAAAATCTTAAAACATTAAAATTTTATTTGAACTGTGCAGATTTTACCGTAGTGAAGTGTTCTTAGTGCTCATCATTGTGATAAGCACCAAAACTGTTCCCGACACATAGTGAATGGTATATGCTCCTCCAAATAGGAAACTTTATTTTTGATAGGTAATGATTGGAAGATATACGAGATTAATTAGTAAATGGTATATGCTCCTCCAAATAGGAAACTTAATTTTTGATTCTTAAGGATTGGAAGATGTACGAGATTAGTGAATGGTATATGATCCTCCAAATAGGAAACTTACACTACTACAAAAAAGTAAAGCTGTGGCGCTTATAATTGCATTAACTGTGGCGCTAGAGAAGTGCCACATATCTAGATGCCACTAAAAAAAGCTGTGGCGCTTGGAAGCGCCACAACATTTTAAAATTTTTTTTTAAAAAAATACCCTCCTGTGGCGCTTGTTTGAGGAAGTGCCACAGGAGGGGGGCCTCCTGTGGCGCTTGCTTGAGCAAGCGCCACAATAGGGTCCTTTTTTTTTTTCTTTTTTCTTCTTCTTCTTCTTTTTTTCCTGTGGCTCTTTTTTATGCTTCCTGATTGTGAAATTTTATATAAAATGAGTGGATTTCGTGTTTATCATCTCCACAAATTGTCAATCTTTCTATTTTATATTTCAACCTATTATATATATATATATAATTTTCATATTTAAAATTCAAGTTCCCCAACAATAATGTTCTTACATTAATACTCTCCAAAGCTAACATAAAAAATATCACAATACAAGAACTTGATATGTGAACACAGTACATCAATAACTAATTAAGTAAATTAAAAGATTACTAAAAAACGCAAGCTTATCGGCAAAAAAATTTAAACAAAGCAAAAAGGCAAACGAAACAAGCTAGGTTTTCATTCTTTCCTATTAAATTAGGAACAAAAAGGCAAACGTTATATTACGGTTTATCTTGACTAAAAAAAAAAATTTAAACAAAGCAAGCTAGAATGAAATAGTCTTCTTCTTACAAATCTATTAATTGACCAGCGCAGGGAGTGGGAGACCACGTTGGTGATGCTAGCTTGAGTGACGAGTGAGCGTGTGGGTGTGTTTTTTAGTGTGAAGATGATAGGAAATGGAGGGAGGGGGTCGACGGATCCACTAAGAAGATGAGAAAGGGAAAGTAGTTTAATGGAGGAGAGAGTAGTTAAATAATTAAAGTGGAGTAGTAGTCAAAAAGAGAAGGAATGGGGGGCGGACACAAAACCACTACGCGGGAAATGAAATAATTGTGGTCAAAAAGAGAAGTTGAATTTTTTTTTAAAAAAAAAAATTGGGCAATTGTGGCGCCTAAATAATTAGGCGCCACAATTGCCTCTCTTCAGCTGTGGCGCCTAAGCATTAGGCGCCACAGCTGATCAACACATTAGCATGTGTGGCGCCTATTTAATTAGGCGCCACACATGCCCACATTTAAAAAAAAAAAAAAATTTCAATGCTGCAGCTGTGGCGCTTGGTGGATTAGGCGCCACAGCTGCTTTTATGGCCCCAAGTGTGGCGCCTGCGTAGGCAGGCGCCACACTAGGCCTCCTTAATTGTGGTACTTAATCTATTAGGCGCCAGAGCTGGTACCGAAAATTAAAAAAAAAAAATTATAGAGGTAAAAAAAAAGAAAAAAAGAGAAGCTGTGGCACTTGTTTAAAGAAGTGCCACAAAATGTGCGCCACCTTTTACCCTTTTTGTAGTAGTGTTAATTTTTGATTCGTAATAATAGGAAGATATACAGGATTAGCTATGGACCGGCCAAGCTTCACTAGATTCTACGGTCATGTTTTCTTAAAGTTTATTGTTATTTTTTGTCTCACTTGCTGGGGTCCAAATCTGAGTCGTACTCAGCTTACTTCGCATTTATGAGATTCACATTGATGTGACCATTGTAAGTAAGTAGTACGTAGTAAGCGTTAAGCTTTTTCTCTTTCACCGTCAGTGCGATTTTCCTTCGAGTAGGCGTCAATCTCTTCCAACGGCAGCTTGACCCTGCTGGGAGGTAGATCTTGTCTCTCTCTGTAAGGTTGTCTCTCCCTTTCTGGGGGAGCTCTTGAGTAGCCCCTATATCGTGGCGGTGGAGGTACTGGTTAGAAGTGAAACCGGTGCAGCGAAGAGTGTGGAAGAAGCGAGGAAGGATGCGAGAAGCCATTTAGGCCTCAATGCTCTGTGAAGCCCTCCGATAAGGATCTCTGATGGGTTCCCCCATGGCTCTCACAAGTGAAGAACATATCGAAACGGTGAATCTCTTTCCACCCTAGCGAAATGATGATCTTGATGGAGGCTAGCAGTTGGGGATTTTCAACCATCTTGAGAAAACCTAAGGCAATGTCACAGATGTACTCAAAGGCACCAATTGGTCGATCCTTAGATATTGAGGTGAGTGATTTGCTAAAGGTTTCATCTTTCCCCAATAATGGCCGGTTAGGTTTGAAATTTGCTTCTGGTAGGACCATTTTGCTTATTGCTGATTTCTCTATGCTAAATTTAGTCTATTGTTCAGAAGTTGTGATATTTGGTGTAATCGGGTTCATCTTATATGCTTGGGTGGTTTGTTATAAATGTCCATTGGGCAGTGGGGTTTATAAGTCAAAATCTAGTAATCAAGATACTTCTGCCTTAATAGAAATGGTATAGAAGGTTTTAAGGGGGGAAAGAGACGGATTGACTTATCCAAGCTCAAAAAACAGGGCTTTGGAGATTGCTTCAAACACTGGTTATGCTTGGTCAAGGGTATTGGTAAGGGGCTGGGTGGTGAAGTATGTTATTGTTCAACAATCTAAGGGGCTGGGTAGGATTTGGGGACTTTTTGCTTATGTAAGGAAATCAGAGGTTAATCTACCAAACCATACATTCTATGTTACTGGTGATTTGGGAATGGGATTTGAGTATGGTGGTATGGCTAGATGTGTGTCATGGACTTAAATGAGTAGAATCAAGAAATTAACATACATACAGGCCCAGTCAAGAACTACCCTAAAAGCCCAGTAAGAAAAAGCCTATGAGTTAAGAAAAAGACCGGGAAGCTTCATGCCTTAGAGGGAATATAAATAACAATACACCTTCAGATATAGGGTGTTGATAGTTTTGTGGAAATCTTCCTTTCTCTTTCATGTATCTTTTTACTCTCTTTTCTGTTATTCCCTTCCTATTGCAACTTTGTAATTCTGTTATCATTTCTTGACAGATAGTATTCTAGAATCGATGATTTGATTTTTTCCAGTAATATATATAGAGTTATATTGTGCTTCTTCTTCATTTATTCTTGTGCATTTCGTACCATAACATTTGGTGCTTTCATCATCGATCTCTTGTGCAGAAATGGCGAAAAACACTCGATTGAAGGAAATGCAAGCTGACCTAAAGAAAACTCAAGAATTCATGGAGTACGCTAAAGACCGTTTCGGTCAGCTCAACTAATTTGGTGTATTAATTTAATCTCTGGTCCAATCAGTGGACTCTATTCAGCTCAAACTTGAACAATCTTTATCGAGGTCCAAAGATCACTACGATACTGATTCCCACGGTCATTTTGCTATTGGGGTTGTTCCATTTCGTAGCATTAAATTGGATTTTCCACAGTTTAATGGTACCGATGCCCTGAATTGGATATTTTGTGCAGAACAATACTTCAAGTATTATGATATGGCCGATTCTTATAAACTTTTTGCCTCGGTTCATTTTGATGGTGATGTTTTAGCTTGGTTTCAAATGCTCAGAAAGGCCGATCACATTCCCACCTGGTTTGATTTGATGAAGGCTATCAAAATCCAATATGGCCCTTCACTATTTGATTGTCCCAAATCTCAATTATTTAAGCTTACCCAGACCAGCGTGGGTGGGTCATTAACTGACTATAACACTTAGTTTTTAGCCCTATCTAATCAGACCAAAGAATTATTTGAATCTACTTTATTGGATTATTGTATTGGTGGATTATTGCCAGACTTGAAACGTGATATTTTGGTATACCAACCGTCAACGATTGTCAGTGCCATGTCGTTAGCTCGATTATTTTTAGGTTCTTCCCCTGCATCTATTGGTCTTTTGAAACTAAACTCTGTTTTGAAACCATGAACTACAACTTTGACACCATCGAGCCAAGCGCTTGTACTTTACAACAATCCTTAGGGGTTGGGGTCTTCTACAATATTTGGTGGGGGCAAGGCGAATCTGCTACCTCTTTTGCCAACACCATCAACGTCATCGATTAAGCGTATGTCCCCTATCAAAACACAAATTCGGCGTGAGAAGGGCTTGTGCTATACTTGTGATGCTAAGTTCACTCCAACACATCGATACCCCAATAAACAACTTATGCTACTCATGTGTAAGGAGGAGGAGGGTGATCTATCTGTTGTTGCACCCATAAATCTGGCTGATGACATAACACCTTCCAATGCTACCTTACATCACTTATCCATACATGCTTTACGGGGGACTAATGATGCAACTACTATTCTCTTTCGAGGTGTAATCTATGGTACCATTGTTCAAATCTTTTTAGATAGTGGAAGCTCTGATAATTTTCTACACCCATGCATCATTCATCACCTCAAATTACCAGTATAACTTGCGCCTCCTATCCAGTTTTAGGGGGTACAGTAGGGTAATTAGCAGTAACGAAAGGGTTGTGGATATACCCATTAATATTTTGAGTCATACTCTCTCTCTCTCTCTCACACTATGTATGTATTCCCAGTTGCTTGTGTAGATTTAATTATTGGTGCTAATTGGTTAGAGACGCTTGGACCCCACGTGATCGATATAGCACTTCTACTATAAAATTCTTTGACAAACAAGATTTTATTACTTTAACGGGATATCGTGGCTCAGGTCCCACCGAGGCACATTTTCATGATATAGTTTGTCTCTCTCAAACAGATTCTATTACTACTGTCTTTATAATGACACATATTGATTCCACCTCCCCTGTTGTTGATATTACGGACGATGTACCTGCAGATTTACGAGATATATTACTACAATATCACTCTATTTTTTCTATTCTATACGGCCTCCCCCTTTTCACGATTTTGAACACAAAATTGATCTCTTACCAGGAACAGGGCTTGTCAAAGTGCGGCCATATCGATATCCTATTAGTCAGAAGACAGAAATTGAAGCTATTGTCAATGAATTGCTTACCGAGGGTCCTATTTAACTAAGCTCAAGGCCTTTTTCAGTACCTGTCATTTTGGTAAAGAAAAAGGATGGGACATGGCATTTTTGCATTGACTATAAGATCTAAATGCAGTCACTGTGAAGGATTCTTTCCCTATGCCAATAGTTGATGAGTTACTCGATGACTTACACGGTTCCATGTATTTTTTCAAAACTTGATCGTCAATCCGGCTATCACCAAATTCTCATGCGTGAAGATGATCGAGGCAAAACTGCGTTCCGCACCTACCATTGTCTCTATGAATGGCTTGTCATGCCATTTGGCCTTTCAAATGCTCCGGCAACTTTTCAGGCTCTGATGAACTCAGTTTTCTGACACTATCTTCGACAATTTATTCTCATATTTTTTGATGATATTTTAATCTATAGCTCATCATGGGAACAACACTTATGTCACGTGGTCACTGTTTTGTTTATTGCGGCACACAATCACCTTTTTACCAAAATGAGTAAGTGTGCTTTTGGGAAGCATAAGATTGAATACTTGGGCCACATTATTTATGCCCAAGGCACGGAGATGGATTCTTCTAAGGTATAGGCGATAGTGGATTGGCCCATTCCATAAACAGTTACTCAATTAAAAGGCTTCTTGTGCCTTAGTGGGTATTATAGGATATTTATTGCACATTATGCCCAGATTGTTAGTCCACTAATAGATTTATTAAAAAAAGATTCTTTTCAATGGAATTCTCTTGCCCAGACTACTTTCGAATCTCTCAAATGCGCATTGACTGAAGCTCCCCTGCTAGCTCTACCTGATTTTTGGTAGACTTTCGTTTTAGAGACTGATGCTTCTAGCATAGGGATTGGTGCAGTGCTCAGTCAAAACAATTATCCAATTGCTTACATACTTCTCTAAGAAATTATCTCCACGACTCCAAAAGCAATCTGTATATATCCGTGAGCTCCAAGCCATCATTGAAGCTGTGGCCAAATTTCGGCATTATCTCTTTGGTCATCATTTTACTATTAAAATTGATCATGCCGGTTTATGTCATTTAAAAGAACATGTGTTACAAACTCTAGAGCAAGAACGATGCCTTCCTAAATTATTGGAGGTACAATTTTGATGTTAAATATTGCTCTGGGAAGTCCAACAAGGCCGCGGATGCTTTATCCAGAGTTCTACTTTTGGCTTTGTCTCATGTTGAAGGCACTTTTATGGATTTTGTTTATCAGCAAGTTCATTCTTCGGCTCAAATCGCTGATCTTAAAAACCAAGTATTATCTTCCCAACATGTATCACCGAGTTATGAGATCAAACATGGTGAACTGTTTTGGCGAACTCGCTTGGTTATTCCTTTGGATGATGAGTCTTTAATCAAACGAATACTCGATGAATTCCACTCTTCTTCTACTGGAAGTCATGCCAGATTCCTTCAAACTTTCCATAGAATAACTCATCTATTTTTTTTTGGAAAAACATGCACAAGGATATTCGTACTTATATAAAAAGCTGCTCTGTTTGCCTGCAAGCAAAGGTTTTGCAATTACATCCATTTGGTTTATTACAACCATTATCTATTCCAACAGGGATTTGGGAAGATATTGCCATGGATTTTATAGTTGAATTTCCAACCATTCGAGGCATCTCGGTTATTATGGTTGTCATTGATTGATTATCCAAGTATGGCCATTTTATTCCTTTACCTACTAATTTTTCCAGTAAGATAGTTGTTGAAGCATTTGTTAGCCACATTGTCAAGCTTCATGGTATTCCTAACACTATCGTATCAGACAGAGATTGTACTTTTACTAGCAATTTCTGTTGACATTTGATGAAACTTTAAGGTACCACTTTGTGTTTTTGTACGACCTACCATCCCCAATCAGATGGACAATCGAAAGCCTTAAATTGATGTCTCGAGATGTACCTTCGTTGTTTTGTTCATGACTATCCGATAAATTGGCTTTCCTTTTTACCTTGGGCTGAATTTTGGTATAACACGACCTATCACTGCTCAACTAGTTTTACTCCTTTTAAAATAGTATATGGCAGGGATTCACCTCTAGTTTTACTGACTTTATCCTTAGATAACACACCTTGGGATGTACACCAACAGTTAGTGGAAAAGGATGCTGTTTTGGCTGTTTTAAAATCAAATCTTTTTAAAGCTCAGAACAAGATGAAACATTTTACTGATAAAAAGAGAACTGAGATAGATTTTCAAATTGATGATTGGGTTCTCATTCGTCTTCAGCCTTATCACCAACATTCTATACAACTTCAAAAATATCAGAAATTGGCTCTACTTTATTTCAACCCTTTTTAGATCACAAAGCGTATTGGTGCAGTTGCTTATCTCTTAGCTCTTCCTGAAACTGCCAAGATACATTCGGTCTTTCATGTTTCTCAACTTAAACGATTTCATGGTTATGATACTTCACAACCATATCTTCCACTACCTTTACAATCACTACTAGAAGGACCACTCTATAATCCCATTGCCATTTTAAAATCACACTGGGTTCAACATGAAGATTTGCAACAACTGTTAGTTCAATGGGACGGTGCCACTTAAACTACTTGGGAAACAGTTAAAGATTTACAATGCCTTTATCCTAATTTGAACCTTGAGGACAAGGTTCTTTCAAATGGGGAGGGTATTGTCATGGACTTAAATGACCAGAATTAAGAAATTAACATACATACAGGCCCAATCAAGAACTACCCTAGAAGCCTAGTTAGAAAAACATGCGAGTTAAGAAAAAGACCTGGAAGCTTCGTGCCTAGCTTAGAGGGAATAAAGGGAATATAAATAACAATACACCTTCAGATACAGGGTGTGGATAGTTTTGAGGAAATCTTCCTTTCTCTTTCACGTATCTTTTCTCTCTCTCTTTTCTGTTATTCCCTTCCTATTGCTACTCTGTAATTCTGTTATCATTTCCTGAAAGATAGTATTCTAGAATTGGTGATTTGATTTTTTTCCAATAATATATACAAAGTTATATTGTGCTTCTTCTTCATTTATTCTTGTGCATTTTGTACCATAACAATGTGTTGCTCTGAATTGTTATATACGATGTTTATATGATAGAATTATCAATTTGAGTCTGTTCAGTAGGTTCGTACACACTGTTCTTCATTAGGTAGACATTTGCCTGTTCAGTGCACTTCTCAACACTAATCATATTTGGTTTCAATGTATGCCTATTCAGTGGGTATGGCGACACTGTTCATCATTAGGTTGGAATTGTGTTTCTTTCATTTACTGTCATACTAACTATACTATGTTTGCTAGTGTTTTGATTGTTGACCTCCTTGAGCATTATCTTGCCTCAAGGAAATTTGTCAGGGACCACTTTTATAGATGGATTCTCATAGAAGCATATTTGGTGACCGTGTGGACTGCCAAAGCTTCTTTGGATGGTTTTGCTCTTTGCGTTGGGTGCCTCGACCTCTGTCACAGTTGTTGGCCTTCTGGGCCTCTGGCGTTGGGGATGATTAGTTTGATTATGATTTATGTTCTTGATACATTGAAGAACCTTTATTGGCTTATGTTTTTAGATTCAGTGTCAGTATGTTTTAAGTTTAACTTCTATTGTTAGTTTATAGGTTGTTCTTTTTGGTTTCTAAGTTGTAATTTTCGGTTGATTTCATTATATTCTATTTTTTTCTTGGCAAAAAAAAAGTAAGCATTAATTAAGCTTTTATATTTATATGGTATAGGAATTGCAAGCAAGAGAGCACATGACAAGTGAGAGAGCTTGGAGTGAAAATATCAGCGTGCGTACGTACGTACAAACGAAACATAAAAACAGATGCGTTGTTGAACAAGAAAAGCCAGAGCAATAATTGAATAGTGAGCTTTAAGTGTTATAACTTTTACATACATTTGTGATTCATATAGCAAGCGGTCTTCCTTATTGCCTGCAGTTTTCTGATTCTCATCCATGGCCGACGCAAACTTTTCAAGGTTTTAAGTTTAAATATTCCTTCAATATGCCATCGATCGGTTGGCATTTTCCCAATGAGACAACTCCAGAAGTACACGGCAAAAAAAAACTCCAGAAGTAAAATCCCAAAACAAGTTACAAGAACGTTAGAAAATTTTAAGGATAACATATTAAAGCTATTCAGAAAAATATTGGGGCTTATGCCCATAAGTGGTGGACTCATGCTATTGAAACTTAGACCGGACTAGCTGGTTAAGCCAATAAAACCAGTGAGCAAGTGGCTGGGCCATCCAACAGTTCCAACCCATTAACCCTGGAATGGCCTGGTGTAATATCCAAGACGATGGTGTTTTAATATTTTTTTTTTGAAAAAATTAATACTTTTTTCTTTTTGAGCGTGATTATGAATTTATGAGTTTGATTATTTTGAGAATTGAACTCTAATTTGTACTTGAGTTTGATTGGTTATGATTTGGTAGCTTTTGTTATATTCACTTTAGGATGAAACTCGGATTCCTTGGCAAAACCACGTCACTGGGATAAGGGGTTTTGTTTTTGGATCTTGTTTCTTTTCTTAAATTTTTTTTTACATAAGGTGAAACAATACTCTTTTTACATATTTTTTTTTGTACAAAAAAAATTTAGGTGAGTTAGATTTTGGAGACTCATTAGAGTTATGGCATGCCTCAGAGCAAGAGCACCCACCAATAAAGTCCTCATATTGGTGGGGTTTGAACTCACAACCTTATGATTATATATCAACCCCTTTATCAATTGGACTAACTTTTGTTGGCCTTGCTTACATACTTACTTTTCTTACATACACGCTTCGTTCATACCTTGTAAAGTTTCTTCTAAAAAGCTAATCCAATCATACAATTAATTGTAGATGCATGAAACGAAGAGTGATGATTAGGGAAGAAGATGGGAAGTGTTGGATTGTGGGGGATTTACCTTGGTGGATTAGATCCAAGTCCGTTATCTATTTGGGTGCCAATAAAAATAACACAAATATAGGGATTGAGATTGTGATATTCCCACTTTGTTAAAAATGCAGGAGTGAAAGAAGTTGAGGTTGTCAGTGTCGTAACTCAACAGTTTTATGAATGCACGTAAAACTCCCAAATCCATTAAGAGGGGATAACATTTTTCTTTCCATAAATACACAAGTGGCTCGGATATTGCAGCTGAGTGTTGTGTATGCTCTCTCTTCTCCTTTTATCTGTGGTGCATTTGTTGTGCATGCGTCTATAATCCTGTCCGACCATAATTCTATTTGGTGTGAGTATTCGAGGTAGTATATTACACTCTTAATACAACCATAATCTCACACGAAGGAAGGCCCTAATGGAATGTGGTTTAACTTAGACTCATAGCGTGTATTCTGATTAGCTTTTGGAGAATAGCTTTTACAGTTTACGAGGTAAGTATGTGAGAGAAATTTTATCTCGATTTATGAAAAAAATGCTTCTAAAACCATGATTTTAAGGATATAAGAACACACACATAATCTGTGTCAAAGAGAGTTTTATAATCTTAATAAATACTTCCTCCAATCCTTAATATAATATCCAATTTTTGATTCAATTGATGTAATTTTGGTTTAGCTCTTAGCTTATGGTTTCCAGAAGAGTTTGGTACCCTACATTCCTACAAGGCCTACAATATATCAGTTCTCACGCTGCACACCAAACAATCTAGATAGATACGCTTCCTAGTTTTTGTACTCTCCGACAGTTTCTGAACTCTACAGTCTACTCAATGACCACATTTGTTTAATAATCAATTAATATTAGCTAACTCTACGGTCATGTATATACTCCCTATTGGCTTTTTGGGGTTAAGGTATAAATTTACTAATGAAATTTTATCTGAGGAGTGTCTGACACAAATATCTTTTAGAAGGGGTATAAATACTAAAAATAATTAAAAATGGGCATCCACCACAAAAACCATTAATCCGTACTAACGACGTTAAATTATAAGAGAAGAAAACCCATAACGGTGTTAGTACGGATTTAATGGTTTTTATGGTGGATGCCCCTTTTTAATTGTTCATTAGTATTTTTGCCCCTTATTAATTGTTCATTAGTATTTTTATCCCTTCTAAAAGATATTTGTGCCAGACGCTCTGATGCTACTAAATTTTTAAATAAGCACTGTAAGTGTACGGGCCGTTGAAATAGTATAGTAGCAAATCAAGGTCATTCCACAGAGATTCAAAGTAATAGATAATTAGACATTAAAATTCTCATTTTCATTTAAGTTGAGCAAATCAAAGAAAGAGATTGAAAGACAATTTAAACTAATGCAAAAGAAATAATTTTAATGATTTAAATATTTTAATTGATAAAAACAACCTAGAGTGGTTAATCCCTTCTTTAAGTCTTAAAGCATGTATTTACCCAATTAAAAACACTTAATGTTAATTTGTTAATCTAGAGTTTAAATGAATATAAGTATCTTCCAATCACTTATACTCCTCTCTCAAATTAAAATTGTTATTCCTAACTAATTTACTCAAGAGGCAATAAATGTCCAAATTCACTCTAATATGATTATATGGGTCCAATAGGTATATTCCTATCCTATTGGCAAATTAGAATAAATTCTAATCCCACATTACTTAATCCTATGGTCTAATTAAGATTCCTCTCCCAAGGATAATCTAAATTTCCCAAATTCATACTTAGTGGTGATCAAGCATTAAGTAGACAAAATAAACATAAACCATAATTAATTAGTTCATATATGCTTAAATCCTCAAATTAGTTCATAACTACACTAGATTCGAAGGAAATTCAGCCAGACATCGCTTTAGAAACAGTCATCATCTCAATAACAATGAAATCAAAGCTCAGAACCATGATGAAAAATCAAACGCAAAGAATTAAAAACAGAGCAATGAAATTAAACACACTAGAACTTCCTCTGCCAATGATTAACGAAACTGATGCTCCAAAATGAGGATTGCCTCTCTCTGAATTGCGTTCTTCTCAATTCAGCAGTTCTCTCTCTCGCGAGCTTAAGAGGAAAGTGATGGATTTTTCAATGTCAGCTCCCCCCTGTGTGCGATGATCCAGCTTACTCTGTTCCTCAGTTGCGCCTCCTCTCGAATGAGTCCAACTCCCGTCTCACTCTCCGCTGATTTTTCAATGTATTGCGGCTCCTCCACTGCGCGGCTACCCTCTCTCCTGCTTGAAGGAAGATGATGAAGATATATATAATGGCCCCCCCGAGTCTTCAGTCCGTAGCTTCCTTTTATTCCTTAGTCATCCAATTTCAGCTCATCTTCCAAAACGCTGTCGTCCTCTGCGCTCTTGGCTGTCAATTTTCCAGTCAAAATAATTCCAATTCCTAGCCCAAAACGTTGACTCTCTGATGTTGGCCCCTGTAGCTCTATGTCCATTGTCCAATTAGTTAGAAATTAAAACACGTCACCTGCGTGCCTAAGGAAAGAAAAAGAAGTATTTAATAATAATAATAACAAAAACTAACCTAAAGTCAAATAAATATAATATGCATCTTTTTATTATATTATTTTATTATTTTCAAAACATTGAAAATTATAATATTTAAAATAAAATCTCCAAATAATGCACTAATTTGATATCTTATAAAATCTTAAGAAAATTATCTTAAATTAGTATTGATAACTCCCCAATTATATCAAAATGTTCTTTAAATGTATAAAATGTGGAGAGTTATCACACTTTTCGGACAAAACTTCATTGATAAATTTGCACCTTAACCCATATTTTTTTAAGGGGAAATTATATTCAGGTTTCAAGTAAGAGAAAAAATAAAAAAATATGGTCAATTCAGATTTCAAAATAAAAAAATGATCTCAAGAACTTTATCAATAGCATCTTTGGTGTTGTTAATGGCCCGCACTTGATATTGTCAATGGGACCATTATATCATTTTAAAATCTGAATAGACCATTTTTTAATTTTTTCTCTTGTCTGGGACCTGAATATAATTTTTTCTTTTTTGTAAGGGCCTAAGATTTGAATTTTTTAGTCCTTTTTATAACAGTCCGATAACATTTCATGGGTTTTTTTTTTCATTTGTGCCCCTCTTAATTATACATATTGCATTTATTAAAGGGTTGATGATATTTATATTTATTCTATTTGTCTATCTTACTTATCCCTTATAAATAAAGGCATACTTGGAAAAAATAGTTTATTTCAAGACATATTATTATTTTTAACCAACATTAACCGTTTTTTTAAATTACGTAATTCGGTTATCGGGCTCTTATAAATAAGACCGGAGGGAGTATATATATATACATGACTACTCTCAAAGTACCCCTATTTATTCCACATATTAAAGAATTTTTATCTAAGGGTAATCATGATAAAAGATGATATTTTAGAAAGAACAACACATATTTAATAAAAATAACTAACATAACTAATTTTCTTAATTTTTCAAAATTAATTATCTAGTTTTTATATTAAGAATCGAAGATATATAGTATTATTTTCTAAGAAAATTAATCTATAAATCTATATAGTTTCATATTATTTTTAAGCATGTTCCTATTGTTTTAGGTGACTAATAAAAATGACAAAAAAACTATAATCTGATGAAAGTATAAAGAAGTTAGGGTTAAGGTACAAAAATACTTACAACTTTTTCCAAGAGTACACCCAGCACTATAAACTTTTTTTGGGGCAAAAATAATCATAAACTTTCAAAAAGAGGGCAAAAGTGACATTATTGATGAAATCATATAACTTCTATTAAAACTCTTTATGGGTCCCATGTTATTAAAAATTAAAAAAGCCTAATTTTTTTTTATTTCGATTACTACCCTTCCTCTTACCCCTTCCATCCCTCTCTCATCAAACTCACCCTTCTTCCTTTCAACTCCATCTTTTCTTTCTCAAATCTTAGTGACGGTGGCGGCGGCAAAATCCTCTACCAATGATAGTGGAGAATCAAGCATAGCGAATGTTTGGCTTCCTCTTCCTCGTCTTCACCGATCCTACCCCGTTGTCGTCGCAACTCGATGAGCGGAGAATGGTGACGCCATCTTTATCCGAGGCTGCAAGACAGACGGCGTGGTGGGGAAAAGATAAGGCGATAACCTCCTCCCTAATTTCTCTCTTCTTTCTATCCTATCTCATTCTTCTTCTTCTTCACTCTTGCGTTTCGCCTCCCTCAGCTACTTGTCGATCTCAGAGATTCCGTGCATGGCGCCATCAATCTCAGTGACTCTGTCACGGCACCATCGATCTCTTTGTTTTTCCACCCTCCTAACTGAATCGAAACAATAGGAAGAAGAATCAACATCCGATGCTTCTGTGTTTGAAGAAGAATTGTTGTTCATATCCCCTAGTCTTAGAGGTTCTGCTTTTCTTTTTGCAAAATCAAGAGGCGAGTGCTCTCTCTTTTGCTTCGTATATCTAGTTTGTTTGGCGGATAGGAATTTCCCACTATTTCTTAGGGTTCTTACTATTTTCTGGAGTTAATTCAGAAGCCAATTGTGTAAGAATATCTTGTTTTTATTCATCTATGTTTATTGGGTGCTTCCGATGCTTCAATGGGAAGAAGATGGATATGAGGTTTAGAGGGAGACTTTTTTTAGCTACCCATTGTCTTCATTTGATTTTGGAGATAGTCCCATTAAGTTCTTTTTTGGTTGAATTTGATGCCTGGACAAAAGAAAGTGGTGGAATTATTTTCTACTATTGTTTTGCAGATGCCATCACCTAATGTTTCTAAGGAGCATTGGTTCAAAAATGCCTCCTTGATAACAGACTTAATCTGGGCAACAATGGATCAGGTTTAGAGGGAGTTTTTTTTGTACTAGGGGTATTTTGGTACTTTCACAGCGTAGTTAACCTCTGTCAGTTGGTTTTGATAGTGGTGTCACTTTGGCCCTCTTTTTAAAAGTTTATGGTTATTTTTGTCCTAAAAAAGTTTATGGTGGTGGGTGCACTTTTAAAAAAAGTTTGTGGATATTTTTACATCTTAATCTAAGAGCTTATAAAAAACTATAAGAACATAAAAAAAGGGAAGAAGATAGTTAAATACCACATGAAATTGCAAAACCCACAAAACACCATTAACACTTGCAAAAGACAGATAAGGGATGGGGTGTGAATCTAGATTTTTGATGTTTTGGGTTAAAGACCAAAATGCCCCATTGAAAATGCTTTCACATTTAAGCTGCTGATGTGCCTAAAACGCTAAGTGCGAGGCTGCTGTCAGCTAAAGGTGACAAAGGAGGTGCTTAATCAACGTCGAAGAAAGGAAAGCTAAGAAAAGAGTCAACGATAAGTAACTTTTCGACAACCGTGATCTTTTTTAGATGAATCAGACAATAACCATCTTATTCCCATTATTCATGTTGGTGGGTTTTGGGTATAGTTTAGTGGGTTTGATGGTGCATGTATGGTAAAAATTTCTGGCTTTACGTGGGGTTTAGGAGATAATTTATTTGGGGTTGTCAATAAGGGCTAAGAACAATGGCAATGGTGCTGTGATTGTAGGTGATTTATGCTGGTTTTAGTTATGGGTAAGTGGGTTTGTAGGTTGAGGGGGATTAAAGGTTCAAACTGTACATAAATACGACGGCATTGACGGTGTGGTATTGGTTATTTATGTATTTGGTTTTATTATCTATAAGAGGGAGTATAATGAAGAGCTTATTGACTTATAATAGGTTTCATTGAGTTGATGGGGATGACTGATTGGTTGGAGGGAAAAAGTGAGATATGGATGGCTTGTATATGGTAGTTGGGTGAGGATGACATGGGTGTTTTATATGCATAACTTGTTAATGGTGAAAATTTATTGCAAGTAATGTATAGGAAAGGAACATGTTCTGTGGGGTTGATGACTTGTATGCATTAGGTGTAAGTGGAATGAGTAATCTTTATTGGACTTGTCATTACCATATCTATATGTGCATGATAGTTGTTGTCATGACCATATCTGGTTTGTTGTCAATGCCATCACATGACTTGTCATTACCATAACTAAATTTGTCATTAACATTAACAATAATAGTGAATCCATTTACTCATTTCATCAGGACCTAACAATTATGTAAGAAACATTACAGTATTTGTCAACAACATTATTGGTTTTGTCACTCACATTACTCAATTGGTCACAAGTCAAAACTCTTAGTCAATCCTTTAACACATGTTATCAGAACTTAGTGATTTTTGTCAACACCATTATGGAATTTGTCAACACCATTACTATTTTAGTCAATTCCATAACGGATTTTGTCAACAGCATCACTAATTTAGTCAATTCCTTGAGAAATGTATGTTGTCTTGACATGGGAGTGGAGTTGGAGGTTAAGTACTTAGTAAAGGCTTAATTTTGTTGTTAATTGCGAAGCTGGTATTGTCAAATATCTTGTCGAAGTAGTTAATGGTCCAAGTAGGTATGTTGTACTTGTGGGGATTTTTTTAGTAATGAAATTTTATTGGTATAGGACTAACATTGTGAGGAAATCTTAATTTTTTTGTTGCAGGTTAGCATGCAAGATAACATCGGATATTCGGGCAACACCTTCTTCAAAGTCAGTTATTTGTTTTTTCCATGTTAGGGTAGGGGGAGTTTGTAGCTAATGTTGAACGTGAAGTTAAATATAATGGTGGGAGTGTGAGGGTAAAATCGATAAAGGAGTGGATGACAATTGGAGAATTGAGGGTAATGATAGGAGGATGGTTTGGTATAGATGGTTATTGGTGTGACATTAAATACACTTTGAGTTTTGATGAAAAGATATTAGTAGATCTCAATGATGATTCCGAATTGGAAAATATGTTCATTATAATGACAATAGTGCACATGTGCATGTATCGTGTAAATAAAGTGATAATGAAGGAAGGGGCATGGATGATACAGAAAGGCAACTCATAGTTTTTTTGGTTACAGAAGTATTTATTTTTTGGTAATATGTTGACAACACTTGTTAATATATATGCAGGGTTGAACTATTCTTAGGACTTGCAGAGCAAATGTGTTATATTGATGAGGCTATGTGTTATAGAATGAGTGATGAATATGTACAAAATGAGTGTAGTACAAGACCTCTTCTAGGCCTTCCATGTGCAGTTGAAAGCACACCAACACCGATGCCAAAGATGAACTCTAAGAAGTGGAAGGATTTGTTGGTAGGAGTGAATCAAACATTTGCACATGCTGATGATTTCAAGAAGGTGTTGCACAGTTCAGTATTGCACACAAATTTGAGTACACATATGTGAAGAATTCAAGGGGCTGTGTGTATGTTAAATGTAACATTGAAGATTGTTCATGAAGTATAACTACGAGGGCAATTGGGAAAAGCACTCGTTTCATAAGTGTGACGAGATACACCAAAGAACATGTTCATACAACCCAAGACAATCTTGAAGTGACAACGCTAGAAGTGCTAGCTTGACATAATCAATTATGATCATGGAAATGTGTACAATTATGTTTATGAATGCTTCAAAATTACATGCCAACAAAAGATTTATTGTAGAACCATGATCCCAGTAGTCACAATAGAAATGTCAAATTCAAATGACTACCGATTGGATAATATAGCAAATCAAAAGTTTCTGGTACCACCGAAGACTATTCGACCTCCTGGAAGGCCAAGAATTGCAAGGAAAGAGTCACAGTTCAAAAACAATAAAATATACCACTGTAGTGCATGCCATCAAGCAAGATACTAAAAAAGAACCTGCAAAAATCCAAACCCAATGTACAATGACTTGGATCCCTTCACATATTTTTGTTTAGAAGGGCTATGACATATATGATGTCTTGGATCTCTTCACATATTTATTAGTAGAAGGGTTATGACATATATGATGTCCTTTTTGTAAGTACTATATAAGGAAAAGAATATCTTGTATGGTGGGAATGACAAAAAACATTAGGTACAGGTGGAATCGTAATGTTTACTTGTCATTTAACTTTGTATATGGTAGTTGCTGTCATGAAGAATTTGGTTTTTTGTAAATTACAATACTGTACTTGTCATTACTATTACTATTTTTGTTAATGGTGAGAATTTATTGTAAGTAAGGTATATATGAAAGAGCATGTTCTTTTGGGTTTATGACTTATATGCATTAGGTGTAGGTGGAATGAGTAATGTTAACTTGTCATTTGACTATTTATGTGGTAGTTGTGTCATGAAGAATTTGGTTTTTTGTAAATTCCAATTGTACTTGTCATTACTATTACAACTTTTGTTAATGATGACGCTTTTTTGTAAGTAATGTAAACGTGAAGGAACATGTTCTTTGGGGTTTTATGACTTGTATACATTAGGTGTAGGTGATGTTCACAAGCCATTTGGCCATTTGACCATTTGCATGATAGTTGTTGTCATGAACATTTATGGTTTTTTGTCAACGGCATAACTGAACTTGTCATTACTATTAATAAACTTGTCATTCCCATTAACAAAATTAGTGAACGCAATAATTGATTTGGTCAATACATTAGGCATTTGTGAAAATTAATATGAATTTTGTCAACACCATTATTAATTTAGTCGTTCCCATTACTGAATTGCTTATAGCCTAGACCTCTTAGCCAAACCTTTCACACATGTGGTCAGTACCTCAAACATTTGTGAAAACCATTATGAAGTTTGTCAAAGCCATTACTGATTAAGTCATTCCCATTATTGAATTTGTCATAGCCCACACATTTTACCAAAGACTAACACATTTGGTCAGTATGTCATGCAGTATTTGTCATTCCCATTGAAAATTTTGTGAAACCAATTATTCATTTAGTCATTCCCATTACTCAATTTGTCATATCCCATACCTTTTGTCAAACACTTTAACATATTTAGACATCATGCAATATTTGTCATTCCCATTGAAACTTTTGTGAAAATCATTATTCATATAGTCATTCCTATTACTCAATTAATCATAGCCCATACCTTTTAGCAAACACTTCAACACATTTGGACGTCATGCAATATTTGTCATTCTAATCGAAACTTTTATGAAAATTATTATTCATTTAGCCATTTCCATTACTCATTTTGTCATAGCTCACACTTTTTGCCAAACACTTCAACACATTTGGATGTCATGCAATCTTTGTCGTTCCCATTGAAAATTTTGTGAAAACCATTATTCATTTAGTTATTCCCTTTACTCAATTTGTCATAGCCCATACCTTTTGCCAAACAATTTAACACATTTGGTCAGTATGTCATGTAGTATTTGTCATTCGCATTATACATTTTGTCAAACCCATTATACATTTAGTTAATACCATTACTGATTTTCACATAATCCTTCCTGACTTTCTGAGTTCCTGTACAAAAGATGTGCACAATAGCATAATTTTGGAATAAAGGGATTAAAGCTTTAGTCAACCTTCATATACTAACAACACATTACAAAAGACCATAGGTTTCAATTAGTATACATGATTAGTGACAAAAAATGTGCACCCATCATTGCCAATTAGGGGACACTGATGTCGACTATGACAATTTGAGGAAGAAGAAGTTGGAGCCCGTGATGCGACACCCATAGCTCAATATCCTTAGTACTCGCTTACTCTCACTCTCCTTCAAGCAAGCATGCAACGGATTGCACCCACCATTGCCAATTTGGGGAGGACGGTGCTGACTATGAGAGTTAGAGAAAGAAGTTTTTTTGAACAACCAGAGGATGAAGAAGTTGGAGTCCCGGCACTTCTTTGTGTTTTGAATTCATTAAGTTTTAAAGGCATTTTGGTCTTTCAGCCAAAACATAAAAAACCTAGATTCCCACCCCATCTCTTATCTATATTTTACAAGTGTTAATGGTGTTTTGTGGGTTTTGCAATTTCATATGGTATTTAATTGTCTTTTTCTCTAAAAAAATCAGGCAAATTATAAGAACTTGTAGTAAAAATCGTTATAAGCGCCTCATTAAAAGAAAGGTAAAATTTGCAGATTTTTTCTTACATTTTTTATTATTTTCTTGAAATACCATTCATTAAATTAGAAATTTAATAAAGTAAGCCTTGCTAGCCCAAAATCTCCCACTTAAGCATAAGCTCATATTTTCATCTTAATCATTATATTTATTAGAGATATGAAATGTTACGAAGGGCAGTCTTGTTATATAATCTAATTAACTAATTAAACATTGTATTTCCTCTCGCCAAAAAAGAAAAAACACAATTTCTTGTGACTTAGCACACTCATTCTGTTGACATTTCAACGTGATGAATTGTCATTACCTCTCGCCAACGTAGGATGTCAAGAGGTGAAAGAGACAGGAGGGGTCTCTTCTTTTCTCTTCCCATCTTATGCTCTCCTCTTTAACCATTATATTATATTAACATTTGAATGGTTTAAATTTGATATTTTGAAAAAAATTATTATCAGATTGTTAACTAACGGACCAAACTTATATCAAGTTAGTTAGTTCAAGTATGTCCTTGTCGCCAACTAGCTTTTGCCATGTGTTTTAATTAGACACATCATCACTTAACCCCAATTAGCCTCGGTTTGTTCAAGGTCAGCGTGGGATTAAGTTTGCAAAAAGGTCATCACGGAAACCGACTGTACAGCAGCCATTGAGCTAATCAAGAATGGCATTGACGAGGATCATGTTGACCGCGGAATTGCAAGAGAAGTTCATACTCTCTTAGCACGAAATTGGGATGTTCGAAATTTCTCAGCTTCTAATTTCTTTTATGTTTATGATGTCGTGTCTTTCGGAAATTGGAAGTGAGATGCAATGCCATGCATGACCAAGATAGAATTGACATGAAATGAAAAAGAGCTCTGTATGTATACGACAAAAGATATTATGCATAAACAAAGATATTTCAAAGACTAATGTTAAAAAGAAATATTTAAAAATTTATATTATGGAAACTAGGCTTGGCTTGAATTGGAATCCTTATTTTCTTGTATACTTGATTACATCTATTTGAAAATTCTATTTGAACGTGTAAAATTCTTTTATAGGGTAAGATTATTTTATACATGTTTTAACAAAAAGGGTTAAGATGAAATTTTGTCCTGAAAATAACTATTCAAAAATGATGCGTATCCAGCAACTTTCAAAGAGTATTTTTACCCTAGAAGTGATCAAAATAAACTGTAGTAATTTTTTCATTTGCCGTTAAAAATGTTAACAGTCAATGATATTTTTTTAATGGTAAGGGAAAATTTGCTTCTTTTTTTAATACTTTTAAGACAAAATTATTCTTAAAAAGCTTCAAAATATCCAGTATTCTTGAGCGGTTACTTTCAGGATGAAATTTCACCTTAGCCCTTTAAGAAAATAGATGCAAAAAATAGAATATTGAAGGCGTGTAAAGAAGAATGAACTTCAATCAACCATCGAAGATCCCAATTGTAATGGGAAAAAAATCTATAAAAACAGTACTAGGAACAGAATGTTGGTTTACCTTAAACCTTAGAGTAATAGAGTTTGTGCAAAGGACAATTTTATACGAGGGATTTGGAGGAGAAGGGAGCAAAAATTTTTATGAGTTAGATTTAAAAAAATTGGAGAAGTGATATTACAAAATTTTAATAAAGAGAATATGTAAGATAAAAGAGTAAGAAAAATTAATTAAAAATTTTTGACCATACTTCTCTAGATTTTTTAAATCAAACTCAAAAAATTTTTCCCTAAGCTTTCCTTCCCCTATCAAACAGCCTCTCATGAGGTAGTTAATTTCCCTCCTTGATGAGGGCTCTTTTATCCTTCATATGGATTTTAGGGTGATTATTAATAACTAAGGTGGCTAATCCAACTAACTAATTAATGATCTTACAAATTCAAGCTTCTAACAAGAACTTTTATCCAATAGCTAAACAGAACGTTTTAATTAGATGTTGGAAAAATCAAAAGCTCGTGGTCCATTTTGGAGCTTATGACAGAAAATATTTTGAGCATAAACTAGTTTTTCGTTATATAATGAAAAGTATGAACTAATTATACTGCGCCACTTTTAAAGCTCACACCAAATCCCCTATTTGCAGCGGCCTAAGCAAAGGATTTCATGAAAAGTCATTATCATATAACCCCTTTGATTTGCAGATCATATAACATAATTATATAGTAATTAAAGCTCGAACCAACACATCATGTGCAACGAGGTGAACCAATTTTTTTTTCTTTAATTTCTAGGAAAAACATGGCCACTTGGTCCTTTTAAAGCTCAAACTAATCCATATCCGTGCAGCTACGAAACTAAGGTTTTTTTTAAAAAAAAATGGAAATAATCATATCCATACGCAAACTTTTCAAGGCTTAAACCTTCCTCCACCAAACAGTTCTCAATCTATGATAAAAGATTTAAACAAAGGTTCCGGGGAAAAAACGAGATGATATTTTCAAGATGTTGAATAAGGAATATTAAAAAATTATATAGCTAAACAAGACCCGCTTTCAATTGAGTTACTGATTACTTTTGTTTTTTTTGAAGAAAAGAGAATTTTATTCATGAGTAAAATGATGCATAAAAAAAGGCCCCATCAGTTAATCTAATGATAAATTCTATAGGAACAATCAATTTAAATGATTAATTTATTTTATATTTTTTAACAGAAACGAAGAAGTAATCAAAACTCAAATTTAATTAATTATTTTTATTTTTATAATTTAAAATTTTGATAATTATTTTATAAAAGATCGAATATGAATTATTCAAATCTTAATCTAATTGTTATAAAGATTTAATTTATACCCGTTACACACACTGCACAATATTTGCAACAGGAAATTAAATTGGTCTCTATTGATCGAAGTTGGCAGGGCGGTGGAGCCCAATTTCGACCGCAAGACCATTAGAATGCCTTTTATAATTGGTCAAGAAAATAAAATAGAAGGAATTAACGAGAAAAAAATCTTTTCAATTAAATAATATAACTTAAATGTAATGAATAAAAGACTCAATTTTGCCTTACGAACAAAAAGATTTTTTTTTTTTTTTTAACAAAAAGTAGTATTGTCGGTAATATTGTGGGGGCCATGGGAGTGATGCTGAAGAAGATGAGTCATTTGCTTCTCAACCTCGCTTCTGCAGATTTCAAACTCCGGTACCTTTCCTCTTCCTTCCTTCATTTTAACGTTCTCCCTTTGGCTAGCTATATATATATATATATATATACTACCTCTAGTCCTAAATATAAGATTCAGTTGATTTTTTAAGAAAATTAAAAAAACTAAATAAATTATTTTAAAGTATTTATATTTATCGTTTTGCCTCCAAACTAGCTAGTCTGACTTATAAACTGATATATAACCTAATGATACACAACATATATTATGATTAAGTAATTTATTTAGGTTTTTTAGCCTCTCCAATAAAAAAATCAACTAGGTCATATATTCATGAGCAAAGCGAGGGAGTATATATGTATATGTACGTGCCCAGTATATTAATATTTTGTTTGATTTATATCTTGAGTTACGTTGCAGGATGGAAACTTATGCAGCACTATGACGAGCCTCCTCCGGTAGGAGACGAGGCTCCTATTTACGGCCGGCGGAGACAGCCCTCCGGGATACGGAGGATACAACACTCCCTACTCTTCCTCAAAACCATAGTTATAAATCATAACTCATAACTACGTACTTATGTGTTTATCTTGTATATATGTGCCTGTTTGGACCTCTCTATAATATAGCTTAAAATAAACGGATCCAAATCAAAAAAGTGATCCCAAACTCTCACTATATCTCTCTCTCTACCTTTACCATCACTTCTCCATGTTTATGTACTCTACCCTGTTTAATAATTAATATTTACTACCTCCGTTGTTCGCACTCTTTTACTTGTTGTTCTAAGCTTATTAATTACCAGTCCTCGCTTATTAAATACTAGTGCCTTGTTTTTTTAATTTTCTTGAAGAAATTCGGAATTTCTAATGAGAAAGGCCAACCATTAACTAAGGCTAAATATGAACAACAGAATTACCTTTTTGCTACAAATTTAATATCCAATGTCTGGATCAAAACCATCGATCGAGTCCATGATGGAAATTAAATTAAAGCTCATACCAAAATCCCTATTTAATTTGCAGCGACCTAAGCAAAAGGATTTCATGAAAATCATCGATCATCATATATATTATGCATGTCCACTCCCAAAGCGCAAACCAGAATCTATATATATATATATATATATATTCATAATCCCAATTAGGGAGAGCAATTCCCTCTCCATTAAACCGCAACTATTCTGTAACAAGTTACAAGAACGTTAGAAAATTGTAAGGATATATAACAGATTAATGATAGCGTTAAAAAAATAACAGATTAATTATAAAGCTGTTCAGTAAAATATTGAGCCTTGCAATTTCCTTGTACGTAGGTGGTGGAATGTAGCCAATGGCACCCTTCAGCCCTAGAGTGGTGGACTGGACCCCGCCGAATTCATCTCCAACTTAAACTATCATATTTTCATCCTAAACATTTATTAGACATATGAGATGTTACAAAGGGCAGTCTTATAAATTATAGTTATTCCCGCCAACAAGAAAAACTTTTGGGAAAATCCCTCAAAAAGAACTTTTAAATTACTAAAAGACGCAAAGGTGTTCCGAAAGTACATATTTCCACAAAAGTGTGAGTACCTGATCTGGGATATTGAAATTGTAGACAAAATGACGTGCGTAACCCTGTAAGTTTTAAAATTGAAAAACGTTGAGGAAATAAGAAGGGCGAAATTGCGCGAAAACTCTGTCGGGACTCTTCATCTTCTTCCAGCGTCGTTGTTGTCGTTGGTGGAGCGTGGTTTCATGGCGTTGAGAGAGGATAGTAGCAGCGACATTATGCAGCGAATTTGGGGTGGATTTGAGGAGGAGCGAAGGCGAGAAGAGGTTGTGGTGAAAGGCATTGGACAGTTGCAGAGGCACCAATTTGCGGCTGCGAATTTGAGCTTCGGTGTTGAAGTTGGGTAAGTGGTTATGTAGAAGGTCACTCGACGGCGTTCTTGGATGACTTACGAAGCTCACTCGAGTTGTCCGTTTTAGAACTTGAGTTGTCGTCATCACTGGAGGGTAACCCGATGGTGATTGTGAGAAGCGGCACCCAACTCGAGTTGCGTAGAAGGTCACTCGACGGCATTCTTGGATGACTTACGAAGCTCACTCGAGTTGTCCGTTTTAGAACTCGAGTTGTCGTCATCACTGGAGGGTAACCCGATAGTGATTGTGAAAAGCGGCACCCAACTCGAGTTGCGTAGAAGGTCACTCGACGGCATTCTTGGATGACTTATGAAGCTCACTCGAGTTGTCCATTTTAGAACTCGAGTTGTCGTCATCACTGGAGGGTAACCCGATGGTGATTGTGAGAAGAGGCACCCAACTCGAGTTGCGTAGAAAGTCACTCGATGGCGTTCTTGGATGACTTACGAAGCTCACTCGAGTTGTCCGATTACCAACTCGAGTTGTTGTCATCACTGGAGGGTAACCCGATGGTGATTGTGAGAAGAGGCACCCAACTCGAGTTGCGTAGAAGGTCACTCGACGGCGTTCTTGGATGACTTACGAAGCTCACTCGAGTTGTTCGATTGCCAACTCGAGTTGTCGTTATCACTGGAGGGTAACCCGATAGTGAGTGTGTTTGTTGTTGTTAAATGTGCATAAGTCATATGCAAAAAGCAACACGTAATTCATGATACTTGGAGTCCGTAGCAAAAAAAAAGAAAAACCCATATGCACGTTAAACCTAACGCATGGACGAAGTCTTTGAAACATTGACTCTAAAATTAATTCTTTGCTGAACTGCATGTTACGAGAATTAATAAAAAACGTGGGAACTACCGTCGTCTAAGCATCTGGATTAACGTCTGCATCGTTGTCGACTACCTCATTCATTTCTTCCTCCTCCCATGCGTCAATTCCTTCAATCGCCTGTGGTTGAACATTCGGTCCTTCTGGTTCGTTCATTATGTGGTACAGCCAGCTTACTTCTGTGTCGTATATGCAATTTCTGCATCCAGCGTGGCATGGTTGGTTCTCACAGAATCTATGTTTGAAACTTTAGGAGTTTAGGCTCCCAAAGTAGGTTCAAAACTTTAGGAGTTTGATATGCGATTATCTTAATCTAATCATCTAGAGTTATTGCAGACAGATGCATGTACAGGCATGAGTGTACAGCATTGGCGCCCAAGGTTTTATGAACTAATTGCATCGTTTTCCTCTGAATTGATTAACAGACTAACTAAGAGTGAAAATCTTAAAAACCAGTTCAATATATCTTGCATGCACTTCTAAAGAAACTAAAACAAAATGATCCAATCACTCAGCCGTGTGAGTGTGCTCGTGCATTCTCTTCTAGCCAACCAGTCAACTCATAACAATTAATGTCCAACAAGAAACAACAGCTACCAGTCGAACAATATAATCCTAATGGAAAAAAAATGATAACCTTTGCTAACAAAGAATAGCAAAGAAAGTTGGTTCATCTTCATTATGATAACCTTTAATTATTCAGCTTCACATGGGAAGGTTGGTAAATTTTCTGTTCAGTAATTGTTTTATGAAGAAAATTGAATTATTGAATATGGTCTTATATCCAGAAGTGGGATGATCACCCTGCAATGTTGTGAAAATGGAAAACTCGAGTTGTGAAAGTCTAATAGGATGTTGTGAAAATGTAAGAATGTGTTGGTAAACTCGAGCTATCAATGGACAACTCGAGTTCTGCATCCTATAAGCCTGATCACTTGCCGGTTACCCTCCAGTGATAATATGAACTCGAGTTGTGAATGGCAAACTCGAGTTGTGAAAGTGTAACAGGATGTCGTGAAAATGTAAGATTGTGTTGGGAAACTCGAGTTATCAATTCACAACTCGAGTTCTGCATCCTATAAGCCTGATCACTCGCCGGTTACCCTCCAGTGATGATATGAACTCGAGTTGTGAATGGCAAACTCGAGTTGTGAAAGTGTAACAGGATGTTGTGAAAATGTAAGATTGTGTTGGGAAACTCGAGTTATCAATTCACAACTCGAGTTCTGCATCCTATAAGCCTGATCACTCGCCGGTTACCCTCCAGTGATGATATGAACTCGAGTTGTGAATGGCAAACTCGAGTTGTGAAAGTGTAACAGGATGTTGTGAAAATGTAAGATTGTGTTGGGAAACTCGAGTTATCAATTCACAACTCGAGTTCTGCATCCTATAAGCCTGATCACTCGCCGGTTACCCTCCAGTGATGATATGAACTCAAGTTGTGAATGGCAAATTCGAGTTGTGAAAGTGTAACAGGATGTCGTGAAAATGTAAGATTGTGTTGGGAAACTCGAGTTATCAATTCACAACTCGAGTTCTGCATCCTATAAGCCTGATCACTCGCCGGTTACCCTCCAGTGATGATATGAACTCGAGTTGTGAATGGCAAACTCGAGTTGTGAAAGTGTAACAGGATGTTGTGAAAATGTAAGATTGTGTTGGGAAACTTGAGTTATCAATTCACAACTCGAGTTCTGCATCCTATAAGTCTGATCACTCGCCGGTTACCCTCCAGTGATGATATGAACTCGAGTTGTGAATGGCAAACTCGAGTTGTGAAAGTGTAACAGGATGTCGTGAAAATGTAAGATTGTGTTGGGAAACTCGAGTTATCAATTCACAACTCGAGTTCTGCATCCTATAAGCCTGATCACTCGCCGGTTACCCTCCAGTGATGATATGAACTCAAGTTGTGAATGGCAAATTCGAGTTGTGAAAGTGTAACAGGATGTCGTGAAAATGTAAGATTGTGTTGGGAAACTCGAGTTATCAATTCACAACTCGAGTTCTGCATCCTATAAGCCTGATCACTCGCCGGTTACCCTCCAGTGATGATATGAACTCGAGTTGTGAATGGCAAACTCGAGTTGTGAAAGTGTAACAGGATGTTGTGAAAATGTAAGATTGTGTTGGGAAACTTGAGTTATCAATTCACAACTCGAGTTCTGCATCCTATAAGTCTGATCACTCGCCGGTTACCCTCCAGTGATGATATGAACTCGAGTTGTGAATGGCAAACTCGAGTTGTGAAAGTGTAACAGGATGTCGTGAAAATGTAAGATTGTGTTGGTAAACTCGAGTTATCAATTCACAACTCGAGTTCTGCATCCTATAAGCCTGATCACTCGCCGGTTACCCTCCAGTGATGATATGAACTCGAGTTGTGAATGGCAAACTCGAGTTGTGAAAGTGTAACAGGATGTTGTGAAAATGTAATGCTGTGTTGGTAAAGCCTAATGTCGAGTTGGGAATCATGTCAATGATGAAGCAGATGTCGATGATAACTGTGAAGAAGATGACGAGTCGTTGGCGGTAATGGTCGGTAGTTGCGATCATTACTAAATTTTCCTAGGAAGTGATTGGGTCAAGACTCAGACAATTCGAGTGATTTTCCAAACTTATTCATTACTTCTTATGATCACTTGAGTGTTCTTAATAATCTCTTCTCTGTTTATCCCTGTTTTTTAGCGCATATACACAGGATCCTATAAAAGAAGAAGATGGCGAGTTGTTGTGGGTGATGACATCGGAGTTGTTGGCAACCGAGAAGAAGATGACGAGTGCTCAAGATTTCACTCTATTTTCTTTCTAGTTTATCTCAACTCATGGCATCGGAGTTATTGATATTGTTTAGCTTTTGGTACTTCTCATTTTTTGAGAACAAGATTTAATTCAGAGAAACACAAAATATTAAATGTTGTGGACTATAGCAATCCAAGGCCACGGATCCAGGGTCGACCAACGGCACTGATGACGGCAGAGAAGATGATATTTTTCTGAACGCGTTTTAGCGCCATTATCACGCCTCCCTCAAAGCTTTTCAATTTAAAAACTTCCAGGGTCACGCACGTCATTTTGTCTCGAATTCTAATATTCCAGTTCAGACACTCGCACTGATCTGGGATATTAAATTTCGAAACACCTTTACGTCTTTTGTTAATTTAAAAGTTCTTTTTGAGGGATTTTCCCTAAACTTTTTTGCTTGTTACTTTAGTCCACCTTGTTTGACGTTTCAACGTCATGCCATTATCTTTTGAACGTAGGAATATATGAGATGGAATAGAAATAAAACGAAAAATTGCTCGATTTAAGACAAAAGATTACACTTACAAATGGATTTCCAATACTTGTGCTTTGAAGTTAGATGGAACATAAAAAAAAGAAAAAGAATTACACTAGTTAAGTATAGTAAAGAGAGGGAGGTTGCTTATTCTATTCTGCTTGCAACAGTAATTAAGTATAGTATGATCTCTCTCACACGGACAACCATGCACAAATATATATAATCATTCTAGATTGTTGAAGATATATGCATACATAATTAATAAATTTTAAGACTTTTATGTTTATTAGATATAATATATAAATATTCATAAATAAAGTGGGTAAGAAGGGTTTTGTCAATACTGACGATAGAGATCGAAGTGATCGATCCAAATGGAAGAGTTTAAGGCTAGACGATAAATGCATGAGATCCAGAAGCGTTTTTATTTACAAAAAGGACACTGACACAGTGAATATATGCTCCTCCAAATAAGAAAAGTTATTTTTGCACTGATAATAATTAGAAGATAGGGGATAATATATTCTCCGGTTTAGGTTTTATTAAAGTTTACTGTACATGTTAATAAAACAGCGCGCGTTGTACAAGAAAAGCAAGAGCTATAATTGCATAGTGAGCTATAAAGTAGTAGTAGTAAGTATAAAATCCCAGAACAATTCACATCTCCTAAGTGTTGAAGATTTGCCGCCTAATTAAACCGCGAGGATTCTGAAACAAGTAACAAGAACATTAGAAAATTTTAAGGATAACAGATTAATGCCGTTAAGAAAAATATTGGGCTTGCTAATTGGACTCATGTTATTGAAACCTAGACCGGACTAGCCAGTTAAACTAACCCATAAACCAGTGATCGAGCAAGTCGCTTGGCCGTCCAACCACCCGGGAATAACCTGGTGTAATATCCATCCAGGACGGGCTGATTTATTTTTTGCAATCCTGAATCTATATAAAATAATGGCGTTTTAATATTTTTTGGAAAAAAATTAGGGAAAATCCCTCAAAAAGAACTTTTAAATTAACAAAAGACGTAAAGGTGTTTCGAAATTTAATATCCCAGATCAGTGCGAGTGTCTGAACTGGAATATTAGAATTCGAGACAAAATGACGTGCGTGACCCTGGAAGTTTTTAAATTGAAAAGCTTTGAGGGAGGCGTGATAATGGCGCTAAAACGCGTTCAGAAAAATATCATCTTCTCTGCCGTCATCAGTGCCGTTGGTCGACCCTGGATCCGTGGCCTTGGATTGCTATAGTCCACAACATTTAATATTTTGTGTTTCTCTGAATTAAATCTTGTTCTCAAAAAATGAGAAGTACCAAAAGCTAAACAATATCAATAACTCCGATGCCATGAGTTGAGATAAACTAGAAAGAAAATAGAGTGAAATCTTGAGCACTCGTCATCTTCTTCTCGGTTGCCAACAACTCCGATGTCATCACCCACAACAACTCGCCATCTTCTTCTTTTATAGGATCCTGTGTATATGCGCTAAAAAACAGGGATAAACAGAGAAGAGATTATTAAGAACACTCAAGTGATCATAAGAAGTAATGAATAAGTTTGGAAAATCACTCGAATTGTCTGAGTCTTGACCCAATCACTTCCTAGGAAAATTTAGTAATGATCGCAACTACCGACCATTACCGCCAACGACTCGTCATCTTCTTCACAGTTATCATCGACATCTGCTTCATCATTGACATGATTCCCAACTCGACATTAGGCTTTACCAACACAGCATTACATTTTCACAACATCCTGTTACACTTTCACAACTCGAGTTTGCCATTCACAACTCGAGTTCATATCATCACTGGAGGGTAACCGGCGAGTGATCAGGCTTATAGGATGCAGAACTCGAGTTGTGAATTGATAACTCGAGTTTACCAACACAATCTTACATTTTCACGACATCCTGTTACACTTTCACAACTCGAGTTTGCCATTCACAACTCGAGTTCATATCATCACTGGAGGGTAACCGGCGAGTGATCAGACTTATAGGATGCAGAACTCGAGTTGTGAATTGATAACTCAAGTTTCCCAACACAATCTTACATTTTCACAACATCCTGTTACACTTTCACAACTCGAGTTTGCCATTCACAACTCGAGTTCATATCATCACTGGAGGGTAACCGGCGAGTGATCAGGCTTATAGGATGCAGAACTCGAGTTGTGAATTGATAACTCGAGTTTCCCAACACAATCTTACATTTTCACGACATCCTGTTACACTTTCACAACTCGAATTTGCCATTCACAACTTGAGTTCATATCATCACTGGAGGGTAACCGGCGAGTGATCAGGCTTATAGGATGCAGAACTCGAGTTGTGAATTGATAACTCGAGTTTCCCAACACAATCTTACATTTTCACGACATCCTGTTACACTTTCACAACTCGAGTTTGCCATTCACAACTCGAGTTCATATCATCACTGGAGGGTAACCGGCGAGTGATCAGACTTATAGGATGCAGAACTCGAGTTGTGAATTGATAACTCAAGTTTCCCAACACAATCTTACATTTTCACAACATCCTGTTACACTTTCACAACTCGAGTTTGCCATTCACAACTCGAGTTCATATCATCACTGGAGGGTAACCGGCGAGTGATCAGGCTTATAGGATGCAGAACTCGAGTTGTGAATTGATAACTCGAGTTTCCCAACACAATCTTACATTTTCACGACATCCTGTTACACTTTCACAACTCGAATTTGCCATTCACAACTTGAGTTCATATCATCACTGGAGGGTAACCGGCGAGTGATCAGGCTTATAGGATGCAGAACTCGAGTTGTGAATTGATAACTCGAGTTTCCCAACACAATCTTACATTTTCACAACATCCTGTTACACTTTCACAACTCGAGTTTGCCATTCACAACTCGAGTTCATATCATCACTGGAGGGTAACCGGCGAGTGATCAGGCTTATAGGATGCAGAACTCGAGTTGTGAATTGATAACTCGAGTTTCCCAACACAATCTTACATTTTCACAACATCCTGTTACACTTTCACAACTCGAGTTTGCCATTCACAACTCGAGTTCATATCATCACTGGAGGGTAACCGGCGAGTGATCAGGCTTATAGGATGCAGAACTCGAGTTGTGAATTGATAACTCGAGTTTCCCAACACAATCTTACATTTTCACGACATCCTGTTACACTTTCACAACTCGAGTTTGCCATTCACAACTCGAGTTCATATTATCACTGGAGGGTAACCGGCAAGTGATCAGGCTTATAGGATGCAGAACTCGAGTTGTCCATTGATAGCTCGAGTTTACCAACACATTCTTACATTTTCACAACATCCTATTAGACTTTCACAACTCGAGTTTTCCATTTTCACAACATTGCAGGGTGATCATCCCACTTCTGGATATAAGACCATATTCAATAATTCAATTTTCTTCATAAAACAATTACTGAACAGAAAATTTACCAACCTTCCCATGTGAAGCTGAATAATTAAAGGTTATCATAATGAAGATGAACCAACTTTCTTTGCTATTCTTTGTTAGCAAAGGTTATCATTTTTTTTCCATTAGGATTATATTGTTCGACTGGTAGCTGTTGTTTCTTGTTGGACATTAATTGTTATGAGTTGACTGGTTGGCTAGAAGAGAATGCACGAGCACACTCACACGGCTGAGTGATTGGATCATTTTGTTTTAGTTTCTTTAGAAGTGCATGCAAGATATATTGAACTGGTTTTTAAGATTTTCACTCTTAGTTAGTCTGTTAATCAATTCAGAGGAAAACGATGCAATTAGTTCATAAAACCTTGGGCGCCAATGCTGTACACTCATGCCTGTACATGCATCTGTCTGCAATAACTCTAGATGATTAGATTAAGATAATCGCATATCAAACTCCTAAAGTTTTGAACCTACTTTGGGAGCCTAAACTCCTAAAGTTTCAAACATAGATTCTGTGAGAACCAACCATGCCACGCTGGATGCAGAAATTGCATATACGACACAGAAGTAAGCTGGCTGTACCACATAATGAACGAACCAGAAGGACCGAATGTTCAACCACAGGCGATTGAAGGAATTGACGCATGGGAGGAGGAAGAAATGAATGAGGTAGTCGACAACGATGCAGACGTTAATCCAGATGCTTAGACGACGGTAGTTCCCACGTTTTTTATTAATTCTCGTAACATGCAGTTCAGCAAAGAATTAATTTTAGAGTCAATGTTTCAAAGACTTCGTCCATGCGTTAGGTTTAACGTGCATATGGGTTTTTCTTTTTTTTTGCTACGGACTCCAAGTATCATGAATTACGTGTTGCTTTTTGCATATGACTTATGCACATTTAACAACAACAAACACACTCACTATCGGGTTACCCTCCAGTGATAACGACAACTCGAGTTGGCAATCGAACAACTCGAGTGAGCTTCGTAAGTCATCCAAGAACGCCGTCGAGTGACCTTCTACGCAACTCGAGTTGGGTGCCTCTTCTCACAATCACCATCGGGTTACCCTCCAGTGATGACAACAACTCGAGTTGGTAATCGGACAACTCGAGTGAGCTTCGTAAGTCATCCAAGAACGCCATCGAGTGACTTTCTACGCAACTCGAGTTGGGTGCCTCTTCTCACAATCACCATCGGGTTACCCTCCAGTGATGACGACAACTCGAGTTCTAAAATGGACAACTCGAGTGAGCTTCATAAGTCATCCAAGAATGCCGTCGAGTGACCTTCTACGCAACTCGAGTTGGGTGCCGCTTTTCACAATCACTATCGGGTTACCCTCCAGTGATGACGACAACTCGAGTTCTAAAACGGACAACTCGAGTGAGCTTCGTAAGTCATCCAAGAATGCCGTCGAGTGACCTTCTACGCAACTCGAGTTGGGTGCCGCTTCTCACAATCACCATCGGGTTACCCTCCAGTGATGACGACAACTCAAGTTCTAAAACGGACAACTCGAGTGAGCTTCGTAAGTCATCCAAGAACGCCGTCGAGTGACCTTCTACATAACCACTTACCCAACTTCAACACCGAAGCTCAAATTCGCAGCCGCAAATTGGTGCCTCTGCAACTGTCCAATGCCTTTCACCACAACCTCTTCTCGCCTTCGCTCCTCCTCAAATCCACCCCAAATTCGCTGCATAATGTCGCTGCTACTATCCTCTCTCAACGCCATGAAACCACGCTCCACCAACGACAACAACGACGCTGGAAGAAGATGAAGAGTCCCGACAGAGTTTTCGCGCAATTTCGCCCTTCTTATTTCCTCAACGTTTTTCAATTTTAAAACTTACAGGGTTACGCACGTCATTTTGTCTACAATTTCAATATCCCAGATCAGGGTACTCACACTTTTGTGGAAATATGTACTTTCGGAACACCTTTGCGTCTTTTAGTAATTTAAAAGTTCTTTTTGAGGGATTTTGGAAAAAAATTAATACTTTTTTTTTTACTTTTTTAGTGTGACTGTGAATTTTTGAGCTTGATTATTTTAAGAATTGAACTCTAATTTGTATTTGAGTTTGATTATTTGTGCTTTGATAACTATACGTTATATACACTTTAGGATGAAACACGGACTCCTTGGCAAAAATGACGCCAGGATAAGTGGTTTTTCTCTTATGGCTGTAGATAAAATGAAGGGTGTTAATTGGGGAAGAGGATGGAAGTGTTCGACTATGGGTGATCCACTCTTGGTGGATTAGACTCGAGCCCATCATCCATTGGGATGCCAATAAAAATAACACAAAATATAGGGGTTGAGATTGTGACATTCACACTTTGTTGAAACTGCATGAGTGGGAGCAGTTGAGGTCGTGGGTGTGGTATTTCAAGAGTTTTATGCATGCATTTAAAACTAAAACTTGTGGTAACTCAAGTTTTATGAATGCACATATATAAAACTCCCAAGTCCATTTAGAGGAGAACATTTTTTCTCCCATAAATACACAAATTAAACATCTGCATGTTGAAGGCAAAAAAAGAAAACAGAAATAAATAAAAATCTATGCATATTGTAATTGAGTGTCGTGTGTGCTCTTTCTTCCCTTCCTATCTATAATGTATTTGTTGTGCGTCCACAGACATGTCTGACCATGATTCTATTTAGTGCGACTATTTGAGATGTATAGTATATCAGATTCCATATTGTACACCCATAATGTCACAAGAAACGCCCTAAGAGAATGTGGTTTAACTTAGACTAATTCTGTGCAAAGTAAAGTTTTTATAATCCTAGCAAATAATAATTATAAATGCTTCGTGCCTAAGGGGAAATCATATTTGCTCGTCCATGTGACCCCTTTATTGAACATTTCAAAGTGATGTCATTACCTTTTAGAAATGGGATTTTAATGTGATGAACAAGTTGGAAATGACATGAATTGATGGTCGCGACCCCCTCTCCGTCCTCCTGAATCTATCATACAGGAGGATTTGTGAATCTATCATACCGGAGGATTTGTGAAGAGTTAGGAATGGATAAATATAAAATCTATGTCTTATATTTAGAATGAAGATCAACTCTCCAAATATACATGTTTTATATTAAGCACTGGGAGTAATATTATCGTGGCACCCTTAACTCTATGCTGTAGCACCATAAAGTCTAACATAATTAACTTGATTTTAACATCAATGAACTCACTTTCTCTTGTTTAAAATGTTTATTATATGGAGGAGGAGGCGCAAACCCCCATAACTAAATGATGAAACATAAATGTGACCACCATATAGCTGAGTTTGAACTCGAACAAGGGCTTACATAAAGCTACAAGTTGGCTAGTGTTGTGACAGTACTGATAATTTGTCAGATTAAGAAACTGAAAACAAAGGTTTATGAAACTGGCTAAACCTGTTGAGAGCAAGTATCAGCCAGGTACTCTTCTCGTTTCGAGGCAACTTCCTTGGTTTTCTTTTGAGAAGCTCGAATCTTGTCAATGGTTTGTACTTCATCATCTCTACAGTACTGCAGAAGAGTAAATAAAACATCAGATATAGAAGTGGCATATATATCTTTAAGAACACAATAATGTTGAAGGATGAAACATACAACGGACTTGATGTTTGTTAAATGTGACACCCATGTATTAGAGGAATCACTTAGTCTAGAACCAGAGCTTCCATGTTGAGAAATCTTCTTAGCTCGCTGTTCACATAGCCGAGTTTGACTCGAACAAGAGCTTGCTTGCATACCCTGAAGAGTAAATTTTGCTCTTTTTCTGACATTATGACCTCTCATTAATGCCTGCAGCTTCACTAGTCCTTTAAGTGCCCTTAGTTAGTGCTCTCTTCTTGCCTTTCTTATGCATATCATCAAAACGCACAA